>OY979690.1:8745833-10006666 GCA_963855955.1 Luperina nickerlii | reverse complement strand
TGTTTTTATGTGAATTTAATAAGAATGCAGATTATATTAAATTATAGAATTACAAAGGGCATAGCAAATTACAAATTCATTTATCTACATTAAATTATTTCGATGAGTAAGTTAGTTATGACGACTTAGCAGGTATAAGTTTCCATTTTTATAGATTACGTTTCTAAGGGAACCAGCAATGCACAACACAGCAATGCACGGCACGAGAACGCACGACATTGGAATGAACGTGTTTTGAATTCCAATGACGTACATTGTCATGTCGCGCATTCTCGGCCCGGACCAAGAGTGTCCGGCTTGATAATGTACAGCACGGGAATTGGAATCAAAACAAACAGTGACGTCACAATAAAAAAGTAAAAAGCCATGTGAAACTAGGGATGAGATTTTGATTGATTAAGGATTGATTTTGATTGATTTTGTTTCATTTGACGTGTGGTTGACGTTCAATCAATTATTATTGAAGTAAATCTGTGAACTATTCGTTAAGAGGAAATACGGGCGGAACGACTTTTGAAAATTAGGTATTTGAAGAAACTATCGCTGTCGCTCTGCGAGCCCCCGCCCTCTAATGCGTGCGATAAGGACAACTGCAGATCCGACTGAATAGCCTAAGTAAAAAGTCACATTTTCGAGGTTTGGCTCTCGCCTATTTTCTTCACCAATATTGAACCAATTTAAAAGATATTTCATAAACTGGATAAGAAGGATATGTACTGTGCCGCTACATTATGGTTAACACCCCGACTCAGAGTACCCCGACTCGGATAGGTTAGGTTAGAAGGCTAAGGCGGGAGCGAAGCGTAGCGGAGCTCCCGCCTTAGCCTTCGTGGTTATTTTTTTTTAAACCACCCAGAAGTAGGAGCCCCGCGAAGCGGGGCTCCGTCGACCTATCTTACACTCTGAGTGCTTACCAAAATTTTATTAAACATGAGCAGCTGATTGCAGCTTATATAATTAATATGCTGTACAAAACTCTTTTTATAAAGACTTCTCTGCTTAAAAACTTATCAATCGCGCAATCAATCGTCTTTCGGAACAGCACTATCTAGCTCAATTACCTAGTATCCAAGTCCCAAAATTTCGAGTCACCTGATTGGCCAACCAATCGGCCAATCACGCGATGTCGCCAATTCATGTGTTGTACACTCTCGGGTCGGACCATCAAGGTACACCCCAGGAATTGGAGACATTGCGATGTCGCCAATTCTTGTGTTGTACATTCCTGTGTTGTACAATCCAGTGTCGTGCATTGCTGGTACGTGCATTACAGTGACGTGCATTATAGGGACTCGTTTCTAATAACAGACTTGAATAAACAAACCATTTTCAAAATGGCGGCTTGAGAGAAGAATGAGGGGAAGTGACAGCTGTCAAAAATCTAACTGTGATTTTTTCAGACTTGTCAAGAGTTAGCTATAGTCATCCTCGTAGTTGTTTTGCCTCTTTTGACAAAAACTATGAGTAAATTGAAACTACTAAGGTTGAAATGCTCTAATGAGGGTTTTCTGAAATGACGTTCGCTAGGTGGCAGCACTGACACGTCAGGTCCAGGCATCTGTCAAAGAGCCTATATTTTCTTTAGTCATGACTGAATGATGAACGAATGAACGAATCGAATGATGAACGTCATCATATATTTTATATTCACTGTCGAAATGGAAGACCTCTTGTCAAAGTGGTGCCAACTGGTGTCGTCAATTTTCACGAAAACCCCCGTTGATTCGATATTTCAAAAATTTTAGGCAAAACTATACAATGTGACAAAAAATCAAGCGTTTTTTTTATTACAATTTTTTATATAATAAATACACATTAATAAGACAGGAATGTTATTTTTCTAAGAGAAATTCATTCGTTCCGATGCCTCGCTGGACACAGACTTAAAATTCTAGAATCACATCGCTTATGAACTAGACAATTTTACATTTAGCTTGGAAATAAACATAAGGGTTTTTGACGAAGTATAGAAGTTACATCACTCATCATCCATTTCAAAGGGTTTAATTAAGTAATAACAGCCGCACGGGTCGATCGATCAGGTTAAGCTACGCTTGCAGCGGTTTGTCCGTGGATGGGTGACTATCTTTACATACCAACTAGCGACCCGCCCCGGCTTCGCACGGAAACATTATTATTATTATACATATAAACCTTCCTCTTGAATCACTCTATCTATTAAAAAAAACCACATCAAAATCCGTTGCGTAGTTTCAAAGATTTAAGCATACAAAGGGACATAAGGACATAGGGACAGAGAAAGCGACTTTGTTTTATACTATGTAGTGATGATACCACTCCATTCCTCAGAAAGCACGTTAAGCCGTTGGTTCTGGCTGTCATTTGTAGATCTTTGACCGTCGTTACGGGTCGTTAGACGCCCGAAAGTCTGACTACCAGTCTTACCAAGAGCTATCGTATTACCCAGTAAGTGGGTTGTGAAGGTCAGATAGGTTGTCGCTCCATGTAAAATACTGGCATTCAGCTGTATCCGGTAAGATTGGAAGCCGACCACAACATAATTGAGAAAAGGCTAGACAGATTGATTCTGTAGCTTGAAATAAAACAGCACAGGAGTTTGTTAGTGCCGATAGAAGAACAGAAAATGAGCCTTCATGTGACTTCTATATTATGTCGTCTGATTATAAAAGGTGGCGGGGAAAATTATTTCGTCGGTTTAAAAAAAAATACTGTTCCGTACATTTTGACCGCGTAGGTATTGCAGTTTTCTGTGAAATAGCAGTTATTGAAGTGAAAAGTTCTTTAGGCGGGTTGGGCATTTTTTTGAGATGGAAAAAAACCATTGAACTCGCGACACTGTTACACCAACCGATACCACGCTACATTCCGATGTGTTCGGCTCTCCTCGCGATGTACTCGGTTTTAATATATATCCGATATGTCAGCGAGTGATGGCAAAGTATTCTATTTGTGTTTTGTTTATGAGACGATTCAAAAAATCCACACGTATATGTTCATGTTTTCACTTCTGTCGGCACTCCCAGAGTGCCACTGTTTTTTTTTATAACTGACGATAAAATTCTACGCAAGGGAGTCTAGAATTATGTGCTAAATTCATAGTTGCAGTTTGCGCGGCAATGTGCCCCTGCCACCCCAACATATTATATGTTGCGTTTCCCGACTTCACCTGTTCACTTAAAAGTAATTATGTACATTGAGCCAACTAACACTTTGAGCTTTAATACAGCTATGCTAGTTTCGCTCCGAGGACCAAATATGACTTTCAATGTAGCGAAATGAACCTTACTCGTATAAAGTTAACGTTCATTTTTGCATGAAGCGCTAGATCAGTCGCTATAAGAATATGTAGATTACTTACCGAATAAGGTTTATTTTTGTATGGAACGCCTGATTCGTTCGTTATTGGAATATGCACATTAACTTCATACAAATAAGGTTAATTTTCGCATGAAATGCTTGATCATTCGCTTATAGGAAAATACAGATTAACTTTATGTAAAAAAGGTTCATTTTCGCATGAAATGTTAGTGTATTTAGTTTCGATTAAATTCTAAATTAACTCTGTATATCTATCTGTCGTAAACCAAAAATTCGAAGATATATGACATCCATCAACTCGTTCTGTGCCCGCGTGGTGGATTATGGCCCACTCTCTCTCACAGAGAGGAGGCCTGTGTCCCAGCAGTGGGAAACATTATGGGCTGCTTATGTGATATAGTCGAAGTCATATTTGGTAAGCGAAAAGCATCATTTTGAAGGCAAGTCGGGATTTCAATAGTATGACAACTATAAATTTTGTCATTTTAATAATAATAATAATAACAAATTTAGCTTGCTCTGTTAATCTCAATATTACACTTTTTACAATAATAAATATTAATAATTTTTAAGTCTGTCATATTTTTTTTGACAACTTTTTTTATCATACAGGTAAGAATTTTCTTCCAATTTTTTTTAGGTATTTTTTTGGTATTTTTTAATAGAACTCCGCTATCTAAGAGATCCTTATAGGTAACATATCCATATAGTAAGAATGGGCGCACAGTGGGCAACATTTGTTTTCTTTTATTTAATTGATAAACAATATTAGGCAACAAAATCTGCAAGTTGCTTATACGTTGCTCAAAACGTACAATATAATTATTCAATACATACGTAGCACAATAAATCTGGCAACATAGAGTGAGGTAACATGCGACAAATCCAAAAACCAAAACATCGCCTATTGTGCTCCCAATCCAATACAATCAGTCAATTACACCCAGCGTCGAAGAGCGACTCAAAAAAACAATATTTTGTACTTACATATTCGAGTTTATCTCAAAACTGCTTGACTGTTTTTGATGAAACTCTAGTTTATCTATAGCTAGGATATGCAGATCCCAATATTAAGTCTTGAACTAAAACCCCGTATTTATTAGGAAACAAAATTGCTGGCAATATAGAAAGTTGCCGTTACTGGCAACATGCTTATGTTCCATATTTATGCAAAAGAAAAGTTACGCAGTACTGTTCCCAGCTTCATTTGATGTTACGGGCGACAGTAGCGAAACTTTTTTTATTGTTGCTCGCAAACTGCCAATGTTCCATAAACATGATCCAGAAAAATGCGCGACTGTTGCCGGCAACATTTGATGTGGCGGGCAACAGTTGCGCAACTGTGGGCCAACGTTGTTTCCAATAAATATGAGGTTTAACAGAATAATATCTTAGCTTGAAACATCGAAAGCGATCTCTTCAGTTTCTTGGACTTGACAGGGTCTCTAAATATGGACCTAAAAATATCCATTTTTTTATTGTAAATCTACTGTGACAAACAATACTGGACCTAAGGAACCAATGATTGACTTCGTTTTATTTACATCTCTACTTTAAGATATTAGAAATCCAGTTTGGACTTTTGGTTAAGCTACTGTCGATACGGTCGATCCATGGATGGGTGACCATCAATTTCATACCTAGACCTCTCCGTGCCCCGTTGGTCTCGGCTATCATTCGTAGATCTTTGACAATCGTTACGGGTAGTCAGAAGCCTGAAAGTCTGACAACCAGTGTAAAATACCGGTTGCTGCATCCGATCAGACTGGAAGCCGACCCCAACATAGTTGGGAAAAGACTAGGCAGATGATGGTAGGTTTAAAACAATACCTTTAAAAATCCAAACTGGACTCCTAAATAAGAATTACAAGTCTCCTTATTTAGAAACAACTCCAGAATCAGTCTATAACACACCTCCGAAAATTAGCAGTCCCACACAAAACCGGTTTTCAGCTCACAAAAAACGGACCTCAAAAATTGTCCCATCACTATTAATCGAAAACGTAGTTATCCAACATTTTGATTCAAAAACTTAACACTCCAGAGTCGAACTTCAAAAAGAGTCCATCACTACGCGGTTTTTGACAGTCAGAAACCCAATCCCAGACTCTATTGATCAGTTCCACACAAAACCAGTTCTGACTTTCACAAACGGACGTCAAAATTGTCCATGACAACTCAAAATCGGAGTTTTCTTCAGAAATGATAACTGGACCTTTAGAACTTATCCAGGTTGAAAGCGTTAATTAGGGCGGTAGCGGGCACGAGATACTGGACACACTGTACAGAGATTACTAGGGGATACTGGTCACACTGTATAGCGAGTTCTTGTAGCGTTTTTAAGAATCCTGCGTCTCTCGCTGGCGTGTTTAAGATGTTTCCTTTTCTGATTTTCTTTCTTTTCTTTCTAGGCCTGTAAGTATGGCCACATCGCGCTGCGTCTTATTATGTCTTATAAACATAGCAGGCGCCATTTTTTTTTCGTTTGTCTTTTTGCCTACGCTTGCAAGGCCCAAACGAGCGCCAAAGGACGTCTGATTATCGCGCTCTCAAATAGATATTTATCTTTCTCTATTTTCTTGCATTCTGCCTACGTCTGTTAGTATGAACCTCAACGAGCGGGTAGTAACGTTTGAAAGTCCTGCCATAGTCAACAACCGGCAGTATCTATGATATTTCACCCCCTTATACATGGCGAAATGTTGGTGCACACTTTTGCCAAATTCTTGGGGGAAAAAGTCATTATATCAGAATTGTTATAAAAAATCGCGCCCGCTCCCACTTCCGCTTAAGCTTATCACCCTGGACACAGCCTTATAGGCCCAACTCGCTCGCTGCTAACATCTTAGTCGTGTAGCGCGAGGCTGTCCACTTTATCTCATATGTCAACCTCGCAGATTTTCCTCTTTTGGGGGAGGCCGTATTTGTCCTTTTTTATCATTTCTTGTTTCAGCCGGAGATAGGTGTCGAGACGGGCGAGGGCGTATTCCTGGAAAGATTGGGTTAGAAATGAGATTATTTTAAATACATGGGCTATTTTGATTAAGTACAGCAAACTCAAAAAAATATATTTATTTGATTCTAGCTGTGCTAGCGACTTCGTTCACGTGCATGTCGAAAAACAAATAGCTTTTCAAGGGTTTAATTAAATATTTTAGAACGGAATCCTAATTCTTTTTCTAAAATAAAAGTATGATACTTTTATTTATTATTATTATTTATTTATTTATTAAAGTTACAATGACTCATAGACAATATACAAAATTCAATACAATACATCAGACATACATAAAAAAAAATATATAGAAATATAAATAAAACGCTTTTTATTATTTTTTTTGTCTGTTTGCTCCCGACCGTTTGGATCGAGTTTGATGAAATTTGGTATGGGGATACTTTGAACCCCCGGGAAGGACACAGGATACTTTTCATCCTGGATCGCAGCTATTAATAGCAAAATTTTTTCACTCACCCAATATCCAAAGGGAATCTGACTCTTGGAAGCATTTACAATGGACCATAAAGTCCAGAACAGATGGCTGACGCAAGCGAACGCATCCACCTCATCCAGCAATTTGTTCACATCGTCCAGTGTAACCTCGGGTTTGTCCTGGTTGTTCGAGTGGTAATACTTTAGGTATTCGCGGATGAATATTTCCTGTAAATAAAAAGAAATATGGTTGAAATAACACAAGCGATAGGTAAATTAAAAAACCGGCCAAATGCGAGTCGGGCTCGCACACGAAGGGTTCCTTACCACAAGGCATAAAACGCCGAAAAAAACGTTTATTTTACACCCCCTTTAAATGTTAACTTTATTTTATTTGTTGTTATAGCGGCAAGAGAAATACATCATCTGTGAAAATTTCAACTGTCTAGCTATCACGGTTCATGAGATACAGCCTGGTGACAGACAGACGGACAGTGGAGTCTTAGTAATAGGGTCCCGTTTTTACCCTTTGGGTACGGAACGATAAAAAACAGGGGTAGGCAGAGCTACACAAACGAGATCAGTAGTCGCTCTACAAGAAAATCGTATCTACTAAAAATAAAGCTGAAGAGATTGTTTGTTTGAACGCGCTAATACCTGAAAGTACCGATCGGATTTGTAAAATTCTTTTTGCATTTGATAGGCCAGCAGGCTTACTCTCGAACCTCGATCTCAATCGGAATTGGAAATTGGGTTCGAAAACTTGTCATTTGGCACTCTTGAATGCTACACTAGCGCACGATTGGAATCGTCTCAGGTGGATCTTTTTGGTACTAAATGAATTCGACTTTACTCGAACGAATGCACTTTTTTCGGTACTCTTGACGAGATTTTGACGTTAACATATCGAGTTTGAAGTCGTGTTTATGTCAAAGTTGAACGATTACAAAAAGTCTACTTTTTCGGGATCGAGTTTATTATTTTGGTTTATTTGTGAAGTTTTTATTGTGAATAATGGCACGTTTAGAACTTATTTGTGATATTTTGGACAATGCTCATAAGTTAGATATGAGACAAAGGAGGAATTTGAGACGAATGGCGCGTTATGCAGACAACGCGTTTGCCATGACCGACGATGAATTTAGGAAAAATTACCGAGTAAATAAGGAGCTTTTCGAAGTCATTTATAAGGATTTGGAACCTTTGATGCCCCAGCCTACTCGCTGTAGCGACATTCCAAGAAAATACAAGGTTTGTAAACTAGCAATTCCATTTTCACATGGTAGGTATTTTTTATATCTAGGTAGGTAAGTAATTAACTATACAAATTTTATTTTTTAGGTATTAGTGGCTCTTTCATTCTACGCCACAGGCAGCTACCAGAGATTAGTAGGTGGAACACAAGGTACAATGATGTCCCAACAGTCAGTTTCGAGAGCAATAAGAGAAGTTACAAATACTCTTAATTCCAACAATATTTTAAATAAATGGCTTAAGTTTCCACAGACTCGCCGACAACGAGACTTAATTAAACAAAGGTTATTAAGAACTTACTTATTTTTACCTCAATATTAAATATGTAGTATCATTCTATACTTTAGACATTATGTTGTTTTAATACTTACTGTTTTTTTTTTAACCTATTTGTAAAGAATATTAAGCTAATAATAAATTAATTCCCAGGTTTTATGAAAAATTTAAAATTCCTGCATGCACAGGATGTATTGATGGTACTCATGTGGCTATTGTAAGACCATCAGAAAATGAAGAGCGTTTCTACAACAGAAAAGGTTACCATTCGAGAAATGTTTTGATTGTGAGTTAGATTGGCTATTTATCTAGTTATTAATTATTAGAGTAACTGTAACTTTCTATATACAGTATTTGTTTACAGATTTGTGATGCAGATCTCAATATACTCAGTGTAGATGCTTCATTCGGTGGAGCCTCACATGATAGTTTTGTTTGGAACCAACATCCTGTTAAGAATCACCTAATAAACTTAATAAATGCAGGAGAAAGAGTTTTTTTACTTGGTAAGCATTTCATACACTTTTTACATTAGGTCTACAATATATTTTGTACTTATGTGTATATAATAACTAATTAGTCATTTTAATATAATTATAGGTGATTCCGGTTATCCTCAAAGGGAATATATGATGACCCCAATAGTGGATGCACCGCCAGGATCAGCTGAAGAATACTATACAAATCTGCATTGTGTGGCTCGCAATACTGTTGAACGCACAATTGGGGTTTTAAAAAATAGATGGAGATGTCTTTTAAACCATAGAGTTCTTCATTATCATCCAGACACAGCTGCTAAAATTATAAATGCATGCTGTGTTTTACATAACATTTGTAACCGAGCACGATTGGGTTTGGATGATAATGTTGAGGATGCAGTACCACCCATGGGAGAAATGGAATTGGCACAGAGTGGGTTAGAGGTGGATCGAGGTTTTGCCTCCGTGGAGCTGCGCAGGGGTCGCGAGGCTCGTACACAGCTTGTACAAGAACTGTGGGCAGCTCAGCATCTTCATTAATATATTTTTTTTTAGGAACTATTTTTTGACTAAGACTTATTATATAAAATTTAATGAAACTTATTTTGTAAATTAATCTTTTTTTTTCACTACACATACTATTTCTAGAGATAACTAAATATTTATGTGACCAATTTGTGCTTTTTTTATTATAATTGTAAGACTATTGTTCTATTGTGTCGATTGATTTGTATTGTGTATTAAATAATGTAATGTGCTGTGTTGAGGGTTAATTATAATTAAAATAATAGTGAGCTTACCTAATAAGTTTAATAAAAATTATAATAGAAGTTCTACAATTATTAAAGAGCTTATGTTTAAAAGGTAATGTCTAATTATTATTAACAAGGATTTGAATAAATATAATTACAGCCTCTTTATTACGTATTTTTCATTTATATTCACAAAGGCATTTCCACCATACACACATAACCAATTTTTATTTGTTCACATCATAAGTTAGGTCTAAACACCATATTTATACAAGTACATACTGTATAAGACATGTGACACATCGTTGGATTCCTTACAAAATTATCTATCCACTGAGATATATGTTGTATGTGTTTCCAATGAAAAGATACTTCAATGTAAATAGGATTTTTTTTAATTAAAAACCTGTCACCTCAGGCTGGTCTATTTATTTATAACAATACAATATTTAAAATAACACAACTATCTTTTTCAGGGCGTGACGCGCTTTCGAATGATGGTTGCAAAAACTATATTTACATTACTAAAGTTTTACAACATAATATATAAACTCAATTAAGCAGGCCTTTCAGAAGGACTTAACAATTTTACGTCCAGAGCTAGGGTCTAAGGTACCTGGACATACAAAATAAAAACTATAAATTACGGCTTTATAGCCCACTTAATTGAGGTTTATAAGGGTTGTACTTACTATTTATCGTAGAATCACTATTTTACCACAAGGTTTTGCTTAATTTAGCTTATATTATCACTGAATTTGAGCTAATGAAAAGAAAAAACACTAGGTATAAAACTGTTTGGTGACACATTGTCGCAAACAACTTCCATATTTTAAAGTCTAAACTAGTACCTACTTACAATAGCTATTAACATTTAATTACTGCCTATTTTGTCTGAGGGCATCAGCAATATTATTGAGAGCATTTGCCACAGTTTGAGAGCCTTCTCTTATGGCTGCTGAAAGTCCCTCCATTTGTTCTACAGCTCGCCACATGTCTTCTTTAGGGTATGCTTTTTGTCAGCCCAATACTGAAAAGGAAATAAACATACTAATATTATTGTAACTGTTGTCATATAATTAAGTGAAAAAAAAAATATGATTAGTGTGAGGATAGTACCTTAGCCCAGCCTTTACCATCTTTCTGTGCACCACCTAGTGCGTTTAAGGATACTGCTATGTCGTTCCACTTTCTCTTTGTCTCCTGCTTAGCATGAGCAGTGCGCAATAACCCCTTGGCAATTCCTGGGTTCTGTACCAGGAAATCTATCAGAGTCTCCAGTTGTTGGTGTGTTGGCCTGCTCATCCTGTAAGAACAATAAATGTTTGTATTGAGCAAAAGTGTTTAATATTAAAATTTAAAGGAATTACAATAAGTATTATTATTAGAATTGTGGCCTTACCTTGATATTTTCGTCTTCCTCGGTTGAATACTTCCCTTAAAGTAAAACTAACTTGAACTTGTGGATATAAACATACTTGAATACATTCCAAACTAAACACTTGAGAACATTTTGATAACATCACTTTGAAACTTTTGTTTATCGCAACAGTAATAATTCACACTTTTTATGGTTCTTTATATGTAGTGTTAAATATTGTATGGTGCTACGGGACCCTTCGTGTGCGAGTCCAACTATTGGCCGGTTTTATTATTCAAGTAGGAACTTATTTTAAGATTCTAGTTTAACAACTTTTAAGTGGATGACAGATGACAAATGCGTGAGTTTTTTTTTTTAATGTAACGTAGGCAATGACGTACACAATGAGCCACTGCTGCCTAAATATTTAGTCCTAAAATACATATAAATGCAAGCAAAGAACACTTAAATGATTATATATGTTAAAATAAATATCAGAATAGATTTATTAATAGATTTAACGAGTTATTCATTATTTATAAATTTGGTAATTAACGTTTTGATGTGTATGGCCACCCCACGTGAATCAGTGTAGTCGAACGTGCAGTCGATTCCAATCTCAGTCTCGAATTCGTTCCAGAGTGCCAATTTTCTAAAGATTGGAATTGAAATTGGTTCGGATTGGAATACATTCGAGATTGGGATTGGTTTCAAGAGTAAGCCTACAGTTCTTGAGGAAGGCGATATGAGATGGGCTACTTAACGTCACGCTAGGGCCCATAGGAGCCGAGCGAAAACAAAAAAACAGTCAGAAAGAACGCTGAGCAAAAACGAAGTACAGTACCCGGCGATAAATATTGCACATCGACCTTTTTACACAAAACCATTTCATACAAAGAATAAAAATAATTATCAAAAGAAGCAAATCATAATTGTTTTAACAGCTCCTAATAGATACCGGACTGTTTGTATTTCGTGTGACAGAGATAACGCTCTACGAAGCCGAAATTAGCCGATTGTCAGTTTCCAAAGGTCGATGTGCAATATTTATCGCCGGGTACTGTAACAGCGCGGGCAGGCGATGCGATGCGACGAGCTGGGTCGGGAGAATAAGAAAAATTAACGCTGACGAAGTCGCAGACAGAAGCTAGGTTTTCGATTAACAACTAAAATATCGTAAAAACTCACCTTCTGCTCCAAACTGGGCGTAAAATCCTGATTCTCATAATAGAAAGGATGCTCCGGATTCGTATAATCAAACGCCCATTCCTGGAAATGATTCGCAATATCGAATCCTCTATAATTGTACGCACAATACTCAAAGTCGATCAACACGAGTTTAGGCTCGCCCGAATCCGAAAAATGGCTCAGAACTGTGTCGGAAGTATTGGCGTCCTCGTACTGAAGCCTTTCAAAACTTTCTTTTGAGTCCGTCTCTCTATTGGAGAGCGTTTCTTCTGCACCGATGCCGTGTATGTAAGCTACTGAACCCTCTTCCTCGAGGGCCGGTTGGGGCGAGTCTTCTATTAGGAGGATGTTGCCTGTTGAGAAAATTTTGGTGGTTAGTGTTGCCAGAAAATTAAAAAAAAAATAAAAGTTTGTTTCTGGTTGGTAGCTTAGATTATACAGCGTGGACGCATAACCTGTTCTCATTGATTTAGTACAAGACCCAACTGCGCTGAAATTTTTCGTCGGTTATCCGATAAAAAAATAATAAAAAATAATTACATATTATTATTAATTAAATGTGGTTTCCATACTGTATTTATATACAGTATGGAAACCACGTACGAGAGTACGGCGTGAATACGGTTCGGGTGCGCTTCTCTGCATCGACTTAGGTCGGTCACCTCCGCGCCCCCGCATCTTATCGGATACTGGCCCAGCGGCATGTATTGTTCGTTGTTTGTGTTGACTTCGTTAGCGAAACCGCATGAACTACTTATAATACGCGTCGCTACTAGGGAATTCGGAATTCGCTATTAGGACCTTACATTGTAATTTAGAATTAGTTATTAATAAACCATTGTTAATGTTTGTATTGCGCGTTTAAACTATCTCCTCACACATTACCCCGTTACAGTTGGCGCCCAACGTGGGGCAGTTCCCACATTAGTTATTAATTAGTATTGTTTACTTTCATTGTTGGATAATCCGATTTAACTAAAAGTTTTTCCTACTCTCACACATTACCCCGTTACAACATATTTTTATCGCCTTTTCTGACGATAACAAAAAATGAATTAAATCGGTCGCGAAAAAAAATCAGCCGTTCCCTACATTTATGTTCGCATAACTCGTCAAAATGTAGGGAACATCTGATTTTGTAACGTGCAGCTGACAAGACACGTAGGACATAATATTAAGTGTCCCATCGTTTGTGGAACAGCACCACATTTACACTCCAAGGCGGAATCATCTATGATCTAATGAATCTATCGATTTCCGTGTGATAATTTCCGATCCACACGGCCACGCGGGCGAAGCAGCGAGCAAAAGTTAATGTTAAATTAAATAATGCATTGTTTCGTCTCTTACCTTCCTGCATATCATTGTGACAGAACACGACCAGGGAGTCGACAGAAGCCAGGAACTTCTTCAGCCATTCTATTTCCTTCTCCAGGTCTGTCTCCTTCAGCTGCTTTATGATACGTTGTTCTTCTTCGTTCTAGAAGGAAAAAACAGATAGTAACCAGTGGAGTTATTTGTGAAGGAGCTCGTGTTGGGAAGTACTTCAACCGTACTAACAGTACCCGGCGATAAATATTGCACATCGACCTTTACTTTTTTTTTCATTTTATACAAAGAATAAAAATAATTATCAAAAGAAGCAAATCATAATTGTTTTAACTGCTCCTAATAGATACCGGACTGTTTGTATTTCGTGCGACAGAGATAACGCTCTACGAAGCCGAAATTAGCCGATTGTCTCTTTCCAAACGTCGATGTGCAATATTTATCGTCGGGTACTGTAGTTGTATTGATAAGAATTCTTTAGATGTTTTTTTCTTCTCAATCAATTTTTTGTAGTCCACTGCTGGACATTAAGTCTCTAGTCTGTCCCAACCACTTCTGCAGGTCGTCCGTCCATCTAGCTGTGGGTTTTTCTTCTGTCTGCCTAGCCTTTTCCCAACCATGTTGGGGGCCGGCTTCCAGTCTAACCGGATGCAGCTGAATACCAGTATTTTACATGGAGCGACTGCCTATCTGACCTCCACAACCCAGTTACTGGGTAATACGATACCCCTTGGTAAGACTGGGTGTCAGACTTTCGGGCTTCTGATTAACCGTAACGACTGTCAAAGATCCACGAATGACTGCCGGGACCAACGGCTTAACGTGCTTTCCGAGGCACGGAGGGGTCACGGTTTTTTTTCTATTGATGTTTAATCTGAAGGGCAATTCTCGTAATTTAAAGAATGTTCAGTCTGATCACAATCAGTCAGGTTCAGTTGAAAACCAGCGTCAGGCACTAGTTGTCTGGCATTTTTGCTGAACTGGGCCTTTTTGGCGCAGCCGTGAGGCACACTTTCCTGCTAATTTCCTACATCGGACTTTGCACTTTTTATTTTTGTTATCTGATGTACGACTATTATCTCACTATCTAATGTATGGAGTGTCTTTTAGTCTGTGATAAATAAATGTATTTTCTTTCTTTCATTCTATCTGTCAAGAATACCTCTAGTTTCCTTACATTACCTGACAAGTTTTTGACATTGATTATCGCTACGATGAGATTGCGATTACCTAATGTCCTTTCTTTGGTAGTGTTCGTCGAGTCATTGAGCTTACAGTACCCGGCGATAAATATTGCACATCGACCTTTGGAAAGAGACAATCGGCTAATTTCGGCTGCGTAGAGCGTTATCTCTGTCACACGAAATACAAACAGTTCGGTATCTATTAGGAGCTGTTAAAACAATTATGATTTGCTTCTTTTGATAATTATTTTTATTCTTTGTATAAAATCGGTAGGATCGAATAGGTCGACGTGCAATATTTATCGCCGGGTACTGTTAAGTTCTGAATTGTGTGACACGATTACTGATAAATGCCTGCACTGATTGGACAGATGCACTCAAATCTGTGTGGTTCTTTCCTCAAAAAACCATCTCAGATATTATGGTCCATATAATTATGGCCTGACCAAACAAAATTATGTCTCTGGACTTTAAAAGGTGCTTTGCTCTCTAGTATTTTTCAGTCTTTCTTCTTAGTTAGGAAACACCGAA
Organism: Luperina nickerlii; assembly: GCA_963855955.1. Classification (NCBI taxonomy): domain Eukaryota; kingdom Metazoa; phylum Arthropoda; class Insecta; order Lepidoptera; family Noctuidae; genus Luperina; species Luperina nickerlii. The sequence continues at coordinate 9,991,583 of OY979690.1, read as the reverse complement.
CTCATCTATATAGTTTTAAAAACAACAATTTAATTTTGATGTGCGAAAGTGTTTTTTAGAACCAATTAACAGAAATAAAAGATCATTTATCATCACGGCATTTGACTTTGTCAATAGAATAGAATACCCGTTAACTCTCGCTCTCTCTTTTTTATCTCTCTTTTTTTCTCTCTCTCTCTTTACTCTTTTTTCTATCTGCTCAACAATCAAGTTCCCTGACTGTAAATTATGTTAAATGTTGTTTAGATCAGACACGGGTCACGTCGGCCGCATGCACAGTGGCCGCTGGGCAACAATCTCCACACAGTGGGTGCTTGAGGACAGACAGCGTCACCGAGGCCGGCCCAGGGAGAGGTGTCGAGGCGACCTAGACGGTTACCGCAAGGGTTGGATAAAGGTGGCGCTAGAAAAGAACGCCGGAAGGATTTGGGGAAGCCTTTGCTCAGAAGTGGAATAGTGTAGGCAAAATAAAAATAGTTAAGACACTTACCTTCCCCTGAATAGTCCCCGACAACCTCTCTTCCTTGACTGTCTTCAGCCACTTATACATGGTCTTCCAGATCCAGTTGGGTTCCTTGCTGAGAGGCACCTCCATGGAATGTATGGCGGCCATCTTCTCCGCTATCTTCATTGACAGCGACGGTTCCGCAAGTTCCTTTGTGAGGAGAGGACGAGCCTGAAAGTGGGGTGTGTATTTAGTATAGTGAAGTAGGTAGGTGGGCGTGAAATAGGGTGTTGTGGGCTTGAATTAGGGTGGAGTTGCCCTAAAATAGGGTGTAACAGGCCTGAATTAGGGTACAATAGGCCTGAAGTAGGGGAATATAGACCTACAATTTGGTGGACTGGGCCTAAAATAGGGTGTGGTTGGCCTCAATTAGGGTTTGGTAGGCCTAAAGTAGCATGTGATAGGCGTAAAATAGGGAGCAAGAGGCCCTTCGTCTTTTCGAGTCAACGCTAACGTCAAACGTTAAAATATTCTATTATGTTATATGAGTAGGGCCGTATGGCGAATATTATGGAAAATATTTGCTGGTTTGTTCCTAATTCCGGTTAAGAGCAGCTTTGAGTTCTAAATGTCGGCCATCACTGAAATATCATTTCTATATATAATAAATCTGTAATTTTTATAGTGTACAGACGCCAGCACATCAAGCTACCCGAAACTGTCAAATTTTCCCAATCAACTTTGAACCTTATGCTTTAGCGATAAAGTTGAAAATCTATTAAAGAAATTTGACAGTTTGTAGTAACTTGATGTGCTGGCGTCTGTACATAATAATTATATCTGTAATTTGTATGGTGTACATAATAAAAAGTATTCTATTCTGTCAGTCTACAATAGAGAAAAATAGGCTTTGTGGGGAATTGAATGGATTTGACTCATGTGTTTCCAATTCCGGTTAAGTGCAGTTTTGAATTCTAAATATCCGCCATCTCACAAAAATCAGGCTAAAGCTCACAAAAAAGGCTCCTGATATCCTAATTCCGGATAAGTGCAATTTTGAATTCCAAATAACAGCCTTTCGCCTTAAAATGGGCTTAATTTCTTTAGGACAGTGGAGATTCTTTAGTAGATATTTTCACCGATTCTTACAATTTTATTAAAATACAGTTAAATGATAGATTTTGTTTGTTTTTTCACAGTTCTCTTTTTCTAATTATAAAGTGTCCATATATATTTTCAGTATATAATAAATGTATAAAAAAATCCCTGTAAATCCACTACGAACAAAAATCAACCATATTTCTTAGACATTAAATGTCAAATTACATACCACGCGTGCGTTTCCTGCTTATGACGTACTTCCGGTGTCCGGTATTAGGCCCCACTCGATAGCGGGTCTATCGCGATATACCTGGGCTGCAACTGAGAATTTCCTAACAGAAATACCCAATTACCGGCATTGATAGCCGAACATACGATCACCGTAGACAACCAAAGACATAGTACCACAGATAACATAAGAAATTACGTTTATTTGAAAACAAAACTGAAAAGACAGTTTAATGAATGATTTTTTTTTTTTACATTTACGAAATATTTTTTTCCACGAAATTCTTCTTTTTCTTAAAACTTAAAATATTTAATTACTGCGGACTATACCACAACACAATTTTATGTGGTTCCAAAACTCGTAAAATAAAAGTTATAAAAATGATTATATGGCGTTTAAAAATTTTCTAGCTGGTAAACCCCACAATTTTTTGGGTATTTACCCAAGTTTTAGGTGACAATCGGACTGGCTTAGAAGCCCACAATGTCCGTCTGTTCGTCAGAGGTCATTATTTCAGTAACAATAAGATACAACTGACAGTTTGTGGGTTTTGGTAAACAGTCATAAAAATATCAGAGAAATGTTACGATATACAAGATATTAACATTTATCGAAGGTTTTGGTTCCGCTTTAATTTCGAGTCTACAATTAATGAATGTTTATCATACCTGTATACTTTCCCATTATCTGTTATAAAAAAAACCTATTTACCTTCAGACAACGTAGTTACAACAGTACGAGGATCTTTGATCGTGGCCAACATTGGAACTAAATTCAAATTATTTATTAAATTAATTATTTATTCAAATTATTTTAAAGGCGCCATCTTGTTTTGTCAATACAATTTCTGTGACAATTTCACAAAACTTTACAAACAGCGCCCCCCACGTCATTATCAATCAGGCGCCAAAGATCCTTGTACAGTATTTTTATCCCACGAAGCGACGCGCGCTTTACTTGTGGTAACTAAGTTTACAAACACGCTGTGAATGTATGCGAGACGAGTAGCGTCAGCACACGCATATTTGCGACTTCAACTTTGTCTCGGATGGTATCGAGAGCTCCTGCGCTTATACACACATTCACAACGTCTTTTACACTTGGAAACCACAAGTAAAGCCCGCGTTGCTTCGTGAGATAAAAATACTATAGCTCTATTTAATTATTTGTACAAACTAACTTTTTGAACGTCAAAATAACATAAGACAGTCCCCCAAAACGACCGCCCTTCACCACTTCCTAGTGCTTTCGCTGGTGAGAAGAAGTGGCGCAACAGACTCCCCAGCAAAGAGCGACTACGGTTTCTTTTTAGCAAAATCCCAATCTAGCCTTATAATTTTTTTACTATTCACCTTCCTTACATAAAAATAGTTTAAAAAAAACAACTTACAGGAATATACTCCTCAATTCTGCCCCCAGAGAAGACTCCATGTAACCTGGGACCCAGCCGCCTCTCCGACAGTAGGGTGAATATGACGGACTCTGTCACGATCGCATCCATTGCGCGCTCGCCGTGCACCTGGCCGTAGATGCGGAGTAGCACCTGAAAGGGGGGAGTAATGTATGTTAAATTAATTGTGAACATATTAAGTTCTAGGCTTTACGTATAGAACTGGCGTCATAAAATGAGGGGTTCACAGATCACTCCGCCCAGGAGAGTAAATGTGGTGCTGTCCCACAAACAATGGGGCACTTGATAACGGGTCCAGCGTGTCCTGCTGTCTGCACGCTACCGGAGTTGATGGACACTACTGAAGATGCCAAGCTCGTAGCCCAAATTCTGGGCTGACGAAATTATTCTTTGCAAACCTCCTGAGTACCTACTGAGCCTCCTCCTGATTGAGCTTTCCCTCATCACATCTGTCCCGTATTATGCAGGCAGAGGTGTATATATGTATATGTCACAGTAAGATGTTTGAGGCCGTGAGATATATATATGGTTTGGTCCCATAGTAAGAGTTGTTCATAATGATGAGTACAATAAACTCCAAAGAGGTTGTTAATGTTTTACTAATAACCCTGTATAATATGGCTTTATACCGTAACATAAAAATAAGCGAAGCGAAAGCGGTTCTAAGATAAACTATGAGACGAGCACGATCGCGATCTCCATTCTCTCGCGATCTCGATCCTATATCTATACAATACATAAAATTCAGTCCTGACTGATTTATCAACGCACAGCCAAACCGCTGGTCCTAGAGACATGAAATTTGGAGGGTTTGTTCTTTGTGAAGAGTAGGTATCCACAAAGAAAGGGTTTTTCTAAATTCCACCCCGAAGAGGGTTAATGGGGGGAGGGTGAAATTTCACGCGGACGAAGTCGCGGGCAGAAGCTAGTTCATAATCTTTGATTTGCACAACTGGTTACTCATTTTATTGAGGGCTGGTGCCGTATTATGAGGGTTTAATGGCCAAATGATTTCAGTGTAAGAGAGAGATGGAGCTATACGTGACGGATAGCACCATCCCTTTTCCGGATTGGAATCATGATGGCATTAATACTTCGTAATACGGCCCCTCTTATTATGAAGCCATGAGCCCCTCACATTTTATTCCGTAACTCACCTTCCTAGGTTCCTCAAGCGAGGTAAAAGAGTAGCTCTTCACAACACTCTTGCGCCGGGTTCTACCACCCTCCACGTTATCTGACGAGTCTGTGTCATCGGGTGAACTCTCGCGCTTCTGGTAGCCCCCCCATTTGGAGGTGTCGTCGGGGAGGGCTACGTAGTAGAGGAAGTTAGATAGGCCTCCGCTGGAAAAAAGAGAGAGAAATAATGTTAGAAACATAACAAAAAATATTTGGGATGGCATTCCCCATACATGTAACAGAGTGATGAAAAAATAATCCAATGCACCTAAAGTCTATTCAAAGTTGTTTCAAATTAATATTATTTCAGGTTAAATAAATATCAACTTTATTTTAATGGTAATTAGTTTGATTTCAAAGTGACTAGCACTATTACACGTTGCGCATTTTAAGTCTTGAGTTGAGCTGCACGATTTTTCACAAATGCTTGCACTGACTGGGTCCTCTCAATCTGTGTGGTTCTTTCCTCAAAAGACCATCTCAGACATCGATCTACATGGTCCTCATATAACCTGACCAAGATTATGTCTGGACTTTAAAAGAGACTGTGACCTCTGAGTTTGTTTCGGGCTTTCTTCTCAGAGTATTCAGATAGAAAACGCCGACCTCATCTAGTTTAAAAAAAAAACACGATTGCCGTGTAAAAAAAAAAAGTGATTGTACAAAATTACTTAAAAATAAAATCATTTATCATTTATTGAAAAAGTTATAAAAATGTTTGAAGTTGTAGCGTAAACTGAACTTTATTGTGTAGGATTTAAAGTTATTTTTCCATAAACTCATTTTTGTTTTATATTGTATTGTATTGCGTTATTTGCATATCTTATTTCTAATTAATGACGTTTGCTATTGTAAGCTATTGTAAACTGTATAAGTTTGGTTTTATTAATATTGGCAATCAAATTGTCTCTTAGCCATTCTATTGTTTTGTTTTATGGTTGATAAAATTGACACTGTGCATGAGTGAATATTCATCCCAATTACGGAACCCTCCACCGTGGATGGCCCGACATGCACTTGTCCAGTGTTTTCAGTACCAGGATTATTATTGACTTCTGATTTACTCAAGTACCGCCACGTGAAGGCCTTTTCAAATCCTTTTTATCAACTTGTACCTAAATACTAACAAACCAAGATGGCCGACAGCTCAAAAAGAGACGTTCATACACATTAAAATATACTCGTTATCAGTTCTCACTAAACAATGCGTGCGTTATCAACGGGGAATTTTCCAGTGCTCCACAAATCACTCAATAAATGCGTTGTTAACTTGTTGTTAATTTTTTAATAAGTGGGTTTTGTAACATCAGATGACGATTTTACAAAACCCACTTATTAAAAAATTCTGTCGAAATTGCCGACATAGCTTGTAGAATAAGCAAACTGGAGTGGCAGTGGGCTGGCCATGTTTGTCGAAGGACCGATGGTCGGTGGAGCAGACGAGTCCTGGAGTGGAGACCGTGTATCGGCAAGCGTAGTGTGGGACGCCCCCCAGATGGACTGACGACCTAAAGAAGGTGTCTGGGTCAGACTGGATGCGGGAGGCGGAGGACAGGGTGTTGTGGCGCAGCCTGGGGGAGGCCTATGTCCAGCAGTGGACTGCGATAGCCTGAGTTGATTGTCATCTGCCTCAATATCTTTATAGATATTGTTAATTACTTGCTAAGTTTTCCCAGACCCAATTAAAAAAAACAGTGGCACTCCGGGAGTGCCCACAGAAGTGAAAACTTGAACAATTACGTGTGTATTTTTTAATCGTCTTATATACAAGACACAAACAGAATACTTTGCCATCACTCACTGACATATCGGATATACTTACATTAAAACCGAATATATCCCGAAGACAGCCGAACACATCCGAATGTAGCGCGGTGTCGGTTACGGTAGCAGTGTCGTGAGTTCAATGGATTTTTCCCATCTCAAAGAATGTCTAACGCGCCTAGAGAAGTTTTCATTTCAAAACTACCAATGAAACGATTAAATTGTCATCAGCAAGATAACCAAAGATTGGCTATATTAAGAGCATCATCATCTGCCTAGGCATTTCCCAACTATGTTGGGGTCAGCTTCCAGTGTAACCGAATGCAGCTGAATATCAGTGAGAACATGGAGCGACTGCCTATCTGACATCCACAACCCAGTCTGCCTATCTGACCTCCACAACCCAGTCACTGGGTATCACGATACCCCTTGGTAAGACTGGTTGTCAGACTTTCGGGTTTCTGACTACCCGTAGCACCTGTCGAAGATCTATGAATGACAGCCAGGACAAACGACTTAACATGATTTCTGAGACACGGAGGGGTCTCGACATGTTATGGATGGTCACCCATCCACGTATTGACCTCGGCAAGTGTTGCTTAATTTTTAAAAACGATTCGTGCGGCTGTTATTAGTTAAGAGTAATTTTATTTCTAATTTTATTTCATTAAACTTTATTGCGAAAATATAAGTATGCCCCTAGAGTCTAGACTAAAAGGAATTATCACAAAAAAAAACAACAATCTTTTTACCTCACCCACTCAAATTACTTTGCTCTATGAAATGTGTGCACAAAAAACCCAGCGGTTTTTATCTTGTTTACAAATAAAAACCGATGCGTATTATAAAAGAGAGGTTTTGTAAAAAATAAAGTAATTTCATTCTTTTTACTGTGGAATTGGATTTATTATACAAAGTTGATACGACAGAGGGGCTTTTCTTTAAACTGCCTATACTAGATACCATTTTCAAGCTCTGTACCAAAAATCAATTAAATAGGAGCAGTAGTTTAGTCACAAATGATTTTTGAAGTTTTTGCTACGTTTGAACACGATGTATATTTCCTAACAGCTGATTATCTCATACGCATAGGTCATGCACCTTAAAACGATAATCTGAGTATAAGATACATTGTTGCCGCACAAGTACAACCAAATATTTCACGAAGCAATAAATACACACACACTTGCACTTTCACTATGAGAGTGACAATCATAGCAAAACCCCCGCGCCTTTTTCCCGCGCGTAAAAGGAATAGAAATAGGTCAGTATGTTGCTATTGCATTCTAGATCCTTGGGAATTTGCTAAAAAACTTTCTTTCAGTGGACAGTGCGCAAGCGTCATCCACTCGGGACGTACGTTACGTAATACGGGAGCCCCCCGCCGCCGCGCCTTTATGTTTTGTCGAACTCGCTGACAATAATTGTGATTTTGTTTTGTTATTGTGATAGACACTAAATAAGTTTAACTTGGGAATATTATTATTTAGTGTTAGTGTTTTTTTGTGTTTGACTGTTTTTATTGTGATAGGATACGTAATTAAACGTTGGTTGTGTGTGTGTGTAATCATTAAAGTGTTCAGCAATGCCTCGTGTAACTTACACGGCGTCAGAATACACTTACATGATTTTAATTTACGGTGAATGCCGTGGAAACGCAGATTTAGCTCTGCGAACATACCGAGAAAGGTATGGTGACCGGCGCAATAGCCCTAGGAACGCCGCGCGCCGGCACCATACAATTGGCAGTACAAAGATTACGGGAATTAAAGTGCTTAGCGACGGACAGTGATTTAATAAATAACAATATTCTCCGTCGGTATAATTTGTGCATTAATATGAATCGAGGACACATCGAGAATTTAAAAATTTTGTGTTTTTGTGTGTGCGCGTACTTAACAACCAGCCGGGCGCGGACGGCGCGAGCGGTCTAAACCGCCCGCCCCCCGCGCCCCCGCCAAGAGAGATAACACACACGCACACGCGCTCCTGCGCGACTTTGTTACCTAGGCATCTAACTAAGGTCAGTCAAATTTATTTATAAAGGGTGGTTGCGTTTCACTCTGACTTTAAGCTATTTAGTTTGTTTGAAAAAAAAAAAATCTCATTTTTGGCGCTTTCTATTTTTGTACTGTATCGAATTAATACTATACACGTATAGTATACGTAGTGTAATTTAATGCCCCTCTGTCATATCAACTCTGTATAGGTTTGCACGAACTCGACGATATTTTTTTTGCAATACAATCAGTATTGCTGATGGGTGTAAGTTAGAAGCAGTTACAAGTATTTTTAAACCAATTTCACAGTTGGGTTATGTAGTATTTTTAGCGCGTTTTCTTTTTTTTGTAAATCATTGTAAAATCCTTTTTTCCTAGAATGTTGTTTATGTCTTGTATTACATAAAGCGATAAGTACAGTTTTCTAAACTTTGTCGAATTTAGCCATTTATAACCATTATTACTGCATATAAGACATTTTTAACTAAGGGCTGATTTTACCAACGTCCGATTACTTTTATCCGTGGAATAAAATTGACGTCTGACAGTTCTAGTATGGAAAAACTGTTAAAAGTTCAAAATTTATTCCCAGTATAAGAGAAAATTAAGCTGTGTAAGTCAAATGCGGAACGAGCTGGACAAAACAATGGTCAATTTAGCTCTGAATGGAAATAGCTGGAAGTCCTGTGATGACCTTTTCCCAGGAGTGGGATGATGCAAGATTACAGTAACCAGTAGGTAAGTTAAATGACTATAACATAGCTTTTCATTTAGCATTTAGCGGAGTTTATAGGAATGTGATGCGGAGGAATGAGGAAAGTTTTGTGTATGTTTTGTTTTGTTTGGATGGACTGTGTGAAAAATGATATGGTTAGAAAGGGGGTGACCACCAAGATGACGACTGATAGGGAAGTATAGAACAAAAAAAAAGGAATAAAAATAATGACAATAATAGAATGATGATGGTTTAAGGGAATTAACATCGATTCAGTTTAAAAAACCGTTTAAAAACGCTACCGCTCATAACATGTCCCACACAACTACAACAGAGCTTGTCCTGGTAAACTCAAGGTTACCTGTATTTATTTACATTTTTTGCGTCTCAGTATATAAAAGCTTATGTAATCGACTTCTTTTAATACATACAACCTTAGCCTTGGGTATCTCAATAAATGTGCCTTGCCTTTTCCCAACTGTGTTGGAGTCGGCTTTCAGTCTAACCGAATACAGCTGAATACCATTTTTTTACATGGAGCGACTGCCTATCTGAACTATACAACCCCGGTATTTTTAGGGTCCGTACCGAAACAGTAAAAACGGGACCCTATTACTAAGACTCCAAAGTCCGTCTGTCTGTCTGTCAGTCACCAGGCAGTATCTCATGAACCGTGATAGCTAGACTGTTGAAATTTTCACAGATGATGTATTTCTGTTGCCGATAAAAAAAAAAGTTAAGGGAGTATAAATGAAACGTTTTTTCGGCGTTTTATGCGTTTTTATAATTTTTTTCTGAATGGGCCTGCTCTTGACCTCGATTACATCTGATGGAAAGCGATGGACGAGGTCTAAAAGATCTACGAATGACATCCGGGACCAAGGGTTTGACGTGCTTTCGCCACATGGAGGGGTCTCGATATGTAATGGCTGGACACCCATCCACGAAGCGACCGCGGCAAGTGTTGCTTGACCTTGAAAATCGACCACGAATCGTGCGGCTGTTATTATTGAGCATAAAATCTTATGTAAACGAATTCTTTTAATACTACCCTGGCCTTGGATATCGATGGAAAATTAAACGCATTACCGCGATATCGTCGGTTTCATGCAAAACGGTAAAAAATTTGTTTCTTAAAACGTCACGCAAAGTTCTTTTTTCATGCACTGGATTTTCAACGCATTGCTAAGCGTAGAAGGTTGATAGTCCAACTGTGTTTTTTTTGAGGCGCTGGGATGCGCTTTGTTGGATTGTCAACGCTCAGCGTAACACCGAAAGTCGAAAATCCAGTGCGAGATAATACGTGTGCTTACGTGGGCTTACCCCGTGTTTACACCCATAAGTTGTGAGACTTGTTTTCGCCAATTCTTGTTAAAGACTTGTCGAAAACATGTCGTCTAAAAACAAGTATCATACAAGTTCTGACGTTCTGTCAGACGTGTATTGTTAATGCGATAACTACGCGGGCAAAATATATGGAACAAGTAGTAATAACCCGCGAAAAATTTCTGTTTGGGGTACGGTATCGTCCTAATAGAACGCGAATGCGCGATCATCGTAGGTTCGCGCGAATTTTACTCGTACGAACGCGCGATCAAACATATTGAACTCAAATAGGTGCCCTTACTGACAATCGTACGACGCGGTCGCACGGCTCAAATGTTTGACATCTATTCGTGCGAACTTAGTTCGTATACTTAGCGGGAAAATTCTGGCTAAAATCTAGGTCGGTAAAGGATAATGTTACTATAAATATTATTGATGAATTGTCAAAGCTATGTGAGGGCCAATACTGGAGAAATAAAAAGATTCCATTGTTAGTAGACACACATAGACAAATCCAAGATTTACCTATTTATTCTAGTTCCATATTGGGTGTGTTCTCGTTGGATAAATGGCTGTCTAGTATTGACTTATCAAAGAACATCTCTTACGATATCCCGTATATACGCATTCCAAAGAGATCAATGGATATATTAGATTTAAGACAAAAGTGTGCCAAATACTTGAATGAGAACTATGGTTCATTCTATCAACTTTATACAGACGGATGTAAAGAGGCGCAGTATGCGGGAGCGGCTGTATTCGACCCTCAATTAAACACTACGCTTAAATTTAAAATTAAGGTTAATATTGCTGTAATGTACTGCGAACTAATAGCTATTTCCGAAGCCCTGTCTTACGCGCTAACTCTTGATACTCAGCATATTGTGGTCTTAACTGACTCTAAAAGTGCTTTATTGCATCTGGCTCGGCTACCCTCGAATTCTCGAGGTTCCCCGATAGCCTTTGTTATCCTCCAAACCATTTTAGAGCTCCGTATGAGTAATAAAACTATAATTCTACAGTGGATTCCATCTCATATTGGTATCATGGGCAATGAAAAAGCGGATCAGGCAGCAAAATTAGCTTCATCGGAAGGGATCACATACACTTGTTTACCGCTTCACACAGACCAGGTTCAGGCAGTCAAAAAGATTTGTAAAGACTTGTGGCAGGAATACTTTGATGAGAGGTCGCTCACCAAAGGCATATGGTACAGGACTATACAGGCAGGACCTTTTCGTTGCCCATGGTTCCAGGAGATGGAAGCCCCTAGACAATATATTGTGGCACTGCTGAGACTTCGGTCCGGGCACATTCCATCAAATAAATTTGCACATTTAATGGGAAAATCGGATTCACCTAATTGCACAGAGTGTAACGCGATCGAGGATGTTCACCATGTTTTGATCGAGTGTGTCCGGAATGAGGATCAGCGGCGACAGGCACTTGGGGATTCGCAGTACAACATAGGGTTATGTAGCAGCTTCTTGGCCTTCCCCTTTTCGGAAGGGGCCAGGAAGTTGTGTACATTATACATGTGCAATTTACGGAGCGGTAGCACCACCCAGCAATAGCTGGGCTCTGCTCCCACTCCATTTTTGTAATATTGATAAGATTTTAGAGAGATAAGGTGTATTTAGCCATAAGAGTTATATTATAATTAGAATTACGGGGCGACATCGTCATTGTTGACCGAGTCCCCTTAAATAAAGAGAAAAAAAAAAAAAAAAAAAAACTTAGTTCGTACGAACTGAATTGAATTCGAATAGATGTCCTAATTTTGGTACCGACCGTGCCAGTGCCCAACTAGGTACCCGGTCGCTCGCGTCGTAAATTTGCGCGATGATCACGTATTCGCGTTCTATTAGGACACCCAGTTTTTGCGTCGCTTACTCGCGCGATGATCGCGCATCCGCGTTCTATTAGGGCGATGCTTTAGGGGGTCTAGAATAATGTGTTGAATCCACAGATATAGATACACCTAGATAACACAAGAGCAAATACTTCGCGTGCCCAGCTTACGTACAAAAATCGTAAGCCGCGCTCAGTCCTGTGTACTGCTGGCTGGGTGAGCGTGAGCGCTGGCGCTAGGCCCCGCGGGTGGGGCGAGACGGGTGCCGCACGCGGCGGCGTCTTTGAATCGATTTGATTTTTCCAACACTAAATAGTGCCTGTGACGTCATAGTAGGTAGTCAAAAAATGGCACGCTTAGCTTTCATACAGATCGTGATACTTGCGTTATCTAGGTCTATCTATATCTGTGGTTGAAACCATAGTGACAGTTTGGCAGATGCAGCTGAACACAAGTAATTCTATCAAGTATTTTCTAACTGAACAGACATCTGTGCTGCTGGGAAGTTTGTTGCACCACTTCTTCTCACCAGCGAAAGCACTAGGAAGTGGTGAAGGGCGGGGGTTTTGGGGAACTGTCTTATGTAACTTTGACGTTAATTTTAAGCCTAAAGATTGATTTTTCAATCGAACGGTAACTTTTATTCGTGGAATAAAATTGACGTCTGACAGTTTTTTTTTATGGAAGAACTGTCAAAAATTCAAAATTATTCCTCCGATAAAGTTATGAACGTTGCACGTTGTAAAAATCAGCCCTAAATTGTATAAATGAAAATGACTTATGATTTTTGATTTTAATTAACCCACCCATTCACAAGTTATGCAATATTTTTAAGTAGGTACTTAATGACAATTTCATTCGATTTTCCAATACCTTAACATATCTATTAATGTAATTACTAATTGGATCCCGTTGGATGCGAGAAGCACAGAACCGGTCGAAGTGGAGGTGCTTGGGGGAGGCCTATGTCCAGCAGTGGACGTCTTTCGGCTGAAATAATGATTGATGATGATGAATTACTAATTATTGTGATAATTATCTTATCATCACTAAAATGTTTATTCCATACTTCGTTATCTCTAATAATAATGAAAACCGGAAAGTACATGGTATTAACCGGTTTTTATCGACTTATAAAAGAGGTCATTAAATTGTGTTTAATATGTAAACTTGAACATAACATAACTTCTTCTGGGTGAGCTCACTCCATCGTAGACTTTGTATCTCTGACCTAAATTAGAGTCAAGAGCAAACCCATTTCAAATAATAAAAAAATAACGCCTGTGATCCCAGAAGGGCGAAGGCAGAAGTGTAAGTAAGTACAGACGCCAGCACATCAAGCTACTATAATCTGTCAAATTTATTCAATAGATTTTCAACTTCATCGCTACAGAGTAAATAGAGTTGCTTGCCCATTCTTCTCCATAGAAACCTACTACGTCTTGGAATGGGCAACTAGCTTCATCTTTCTAACAGACTGACTCCTTGACACTTCAAAAGTGCCTGTAAATGCTTTAATTGAAATAAATGCTTTGAGTTTGAAAGAGATCGCGTGTAACTTACCCATCAAGACTTGACCTCGTAAGCAAATCGATTCTCGATCAAATAGTGGCCTTCATAACTAAACAAATAAAGGATCCTACAAACAGGCGCGACACGACACGCGACACAAAGGCACCGCAAGTCGCGCTACGAGCGGTGCCTTTGTGTCGCGCGCGATTATATCGCGTGCCGCGTCTGTTTGTAGGAGCCTTAACCCGTGCGTTTAAATTTTAGGGAGCCATTAAACACGGTACGTGAGTACGTGGAGCTCATCCTGGACATTCAGCCCCAATAATATTGTTAGTTATAATATACTAGCAGGGTCCCGCGGTGTCACCCGCGTAAGTGTCGATTCCGTGGGGATATCGGGATAAAAAGTAGCCTATATGTTAATCCAGGGCGTCGGCTACTTCCATACAAAATTTTATCAAAATTGGTCCAGCCGTTTGAGCGTGAAGAAGTAACAAACATATAAACACACACACACACACACACACACACACCCACCCACACACACCCACCCACCCACCCACACACACCCACCCACCCACACACACACACCAACCCACACACACACACACCAACCCACACACACACACACACCAACCCACACACACACACCAACCCACACACACACACACCAACCCACACACACACACACCAACCCACACACACACACACACCAACCCACACACACACCAACCCACACACACACACACCAACCCACACACACACACACACCAACCCACACACACACACACACCAACCCACACACACACACACACCAACCCACACACACACACCAACCCACCCCCACACACACCAACCCACACACACACACACACCAACCCACACACACACACACCAACCCACACACACACCAACCCACACACACACACACCAACCCACACACACACACAAACTTTCGCCTTCATAATATTAGTGCGATAGTGTGACTAGCTGACCCGGCGAACTTCAACTCTGCCCCCGCTTTTTATTAAATCTCTGATATCTTCTAAGATATTAATTTTAATGATATGCTGTAGGTAACGGGCAATTTTGATCTACATGAAATGTTAGTGGCCTTCATGACTAAACAAATAAAGGATCCTACAAACAAGCGCGACACGACACGCGACACATAGGCAACGCAAGTCGCGCAACCAGCGGTGCCTTTAAGTCGCGCGCGATTACATCGCGTGTCGCGCCGTTTCTAGGAGATCGTAGGATGTGTTTTTCTTATGTTGTTGGAGTATGGGTCAACCCCTGCTAACTTATGACACTAAGAAACCTCACCTGATCCTTTTGAAGTCCAGCTCCTTAGGGTCCACGGTCTTCCAGGCCCCGTGGAGGTAGTTCCGACAGATCCTGCCGGCTACCTCCCTCATCTCCTCCTCCGTGCCACACATTTGAAGTTTCTGTAAGAGGTAGAGAAGATTTTTTTAATAACTTAGCATATTAACAGTAAGTATGCCTTGAAGGAGGAAGAGAACACTAATTGCGTAAAGGCTCCTACAAACAGGCGCGACACGACACGCGACACAAAGGCGCCGTAAGTCGCGCGACGAGCGGTGCTTTTGTGTCGCGCGCGATTATATCGCGTGTCGCGCCTGTTTGTAGGAGCCTTAATGGCTATAGGCTCGCAAGTTACATGGGACCTTAACATAATTGACGAATTGTGGGTGCACAGACGCCAGCACATGGTTTAGTAATATTCTTTAAAATGATTCAGATTGTGATTAATAGTGAGTTACGCACTATCACTCTATCTATGAAAACAAGACGCCGGACGCGCACATACACAACAAAAGTTTTACTTATCATGTTTTGTCTATGGTAGACAGCCAACATTCACAACAAAAGTTTTTGATAAAGAAAAAAGATAAATACATACAACTCAAACTCAAAGCATTTATTTCAATTAAACCATTTACAGGCACTTTTGAATTGTCAAGAAGTCGGTCAGTCAGAAAATATGAAGCTAGTTGCCCATTCCAAAGCGTAGGTACCTATGGAGAAGAACGGGCAGGAAACTCCATGGACACTCTTTTAATAAATTATATTTTTTCAAAAATATTAGTTGCATCATTAATGTTGAATTTATAATTATACTAGTCGCGCCCCGCGGCTTCACCTGCGTAAATGTCGATCCCGTGGGAATAACGGAATAAAAAGTAGCCTATATTTTCTCCAAGTTAATCCAGGGTGTCAGCTGCCTCCATACAAAATTTTATCAAAATTGGTCCAACCGTTTGAGCGTCAAGAAGTAACAAACATACATATAAACAAACACACACACTCACAAACTTTCGCCTTTATAATATTAGTGTGATGTGAGAACGATGTAAAAAAAGACGTACGCGTTAAAAGCGTCCAGAGTACACAGCAAATAGTAACAAAACAACAATCAAAACTCTAAACGCCATTTTTGTCGTAGTGCGAGTAAACAGTCAATACGTTTGGTTTGTATGCTCCAGGCTCCAGCAGCGGCCGCCTGAAGGCTCCCTCAAACAGGCGCGGCACGCGATAAAATCGCGCGCCACACAAATGCACCGCAAGTCGCGCAACGAGCGGTGCCTTTCGCGATTATATCGTGTGTCGCGCCTGTTTGTAGGAGCCTTGAGGCGTATCCGAGATCTGTGTTGCACACATTCGCAACAAAACAGTCTCCATTTAGTTACACGTAAGTCATTCATACACACGAACGACACATCGACGACAGAGTCAACTGCACCCGTCGACGCGTGTCATGGACAACATGCCGCTTGTGTATTTTAGCACGGTATTCAACCGGTGTCGACGGCTGCCGTCGACTCGTGTCGGCGAATGCTAATCTGTGAATGTCTTAGCGCGTTGCGGCGCCGCGCCGCACCGCATCGTGTGCTCCGGCACTAAGAGAAGGATCGGTCAATTCATTTCTCGTAACTTTATATATACAGCCATGTGTATGTCATTAATTAATCACAAAAGATGATTTATTTATACATGTTTAAATATAAAGTTGTTTATAATAACGACAATTAAATAACTATACACTATAAATCTTCGGAATTAGGCAGAAAGCCAAGTGATGAAATACGCCTTACTGAATGTTTCTAAACGTAAACAAATAACATTGTTGTAATGTTTTGATTTCTTATCTAAGACACCTGCGACCAGCAGTGCTATTCTGTAAAAACCTCGCCGTGAAAACTTAGGTGAAGTAAGCGTGGAGTGAGCTGTCAATAGTATCAATTCCTATCAAAATCAAACTCACTTCACCTAAGTCACATTACCGTGCCTAAGTTTTCACGGTGAGATTTTTACAGAATCGACCGGCTGTTCTGAAAGCATTTCACCGTGAAAATTTAGGTGAACTGTGATCCTGTTCCCAACTAGTACCAGTATTATACATGGGGCGACTGCCTATCTGACCTCCACAACCCAGTTTCTGGGTAATAAGATACCCTTTGGTAAGACTGGTTGTCAGACTTTCGGGCTTCAGACAACCCGTAACGACTGTCAAAGATCCACGAAGGAGCCTACAGACAGACAGACAGAGTTACTTTCGAATTTATAATATCAGTATGGATCTGCCTGTTACTGTCCTGCAGGACAAAAACCTCAACCGATACAAAAAAAAAGCCAACATGAATAATCATCGATTCGAATTTCATTATACGTGGGAGAAAACCAGTATGTTAATATTGCACGTATACATATGTATGTATGACCTACGCCATCTTTTTTTTCTGCAGATCCTTTGGGCATGCGCGAGGCCTAGGTCTCCCAGGCTTGTTGCGTTCCAACGTGCAAAATATTGCACCGCGAGTTCGTATTAAAAGCTTGTTGTACAGACGCCAGCACATCAAGCTACCCGAAACTGTAAAATTTTCCCAATCAACTTTGAACCTTATACTTTAGTGATAAAGTTGAAAATCTAATAAAGAAATTTCACAGATTGTAGTAACTTGATGTGCTAGCGTCTGTACAAAATTGGATTTTTACGAACCCTGCCTATAGTGCATACACCCACAATTCACCAGTTAAAAGTCCCATGTAACGGGGACGAGCCTATTGCCATGCATAAATCCAATAACATTTTGCTTGACCCGGGATTCAAACTTAGGACCTCATGCTTAGTAGTAGCGCTTGCGAATATTAGACCAACAACGGGGTAATCGGTTAAAGTTAGTAAGTTGGAAAATTTAATGGGAAAACCCATACCTACCCTAAGGTTTCTGGGAAGTTGTTGATGGGAATTCTCATCGAGCACACAGCTCGTAACTATTATAAAACACAGCCGCTTCTTTTTACCCCTAAAAAGAAGCGACTGTGTTTATACTAGTTACCACCCAAAGGGTAAAAACGGGACCCTATTACTAAGACCCCACTGTCCGTCTGTATGTAACCAGGCTGTATCTCATGAACCGTGATAGCTAGACAGTTGAAATTTTCACAGATGATGTATTTCTGTTGCCGCTAAAACAACAAATAATAATAATAATATAAAGTTAAAATTTAAAGGGGTATAAAAGTAACGTTTGTTTTCGGCGTTTTATGCCTTGTGGTACGGAACCCTTCGTGTGCGAGTCTGACTCGTTTCATATCTGTCTTGTGTCAAAGTCACTTTTGAACGTCAAATTGTACAAAAAAAATAGATTTGATTCTAGTTGCCCCTTCCAAAACGGCTTCGTAAAGAGAGAATGGGCAAGAAACTCCATATAAGTAGTTACTATACAATATTTTATACATTATTTACATGGTGACAGGACATCGATGCGCAAACTGTAACGATAAATTCAGCAAATGAGTCTAGACCGACCAAATATTTCTACGTTACTATGGGTAGCGTAGAAATGTATCGTCGAAAAAAAAATCCGCTGCTTCGTAGTGCATACCTACAGTCAAAATGTATGGAACAGCTATTTTTTTAAATAACCCACGAAAAATTTAAACGCACTGGGTCCAGAGTCCAGACTCATGTTGTACTAAATCCATGCCAAATGATTGTGCGTAAATGTCTCATGACATACACAGGGTGTGTAAAATTACATGTGAAGACGATGTGTGGTCGTCCAAATCAAAAGGGACCTTATGGCGGAAATGAGTTATCTACAGAGCTGAAAACTACATAAATGTACCGAACTATAGACCCAAGAACCAACCTTCTAACCACTACCGTTATTTTTTTACGAATTTTTGAAGTTCACTGATCGAAATTATAAGTTTCGAGAAAATCGCAATTTAAATATGTCGTACAAAAAAGTTATGTTTTAGTGTGAAGTTACAACTGATGGTATACTTTGATTGACTATGATTATTACTAATGGAAATTCTTACAATCCTTGCATAAACTTGTTTGTAGTGGGAACATATTAAAATGTCGCTATAATATATGGTTTGAATTACAAGAAAAACGATTTGTTAGGTCTTGCCGCGATAAGGTTCCTTTTTTACTAAACTTTAGATGAATACAAAACTTTTCTAAATTGACTTTTCGAAAAGTTGAACACATCTACATGTAGTAAATACAATCATCTTTTTAAAAATACAGTTAATAAAAAAACGATTTTTTTGAGGTATTTTACAAATTTATTAATATCTCGGAAACTAGTTACCGCCATAAGGTCCCTTTTGATTTGGACGACCACATGTATAGAAAATTAGAGACTACATAATAACGTTTATAGGTAGACAGAAAGGTTGCAGGTTGTTTTTGTAAAAATAAATACACGTGATATATTACTACACCCCCCTCCCCTTGTGATATTTCGTGGCTTTTTATGGACCACCAGTTATAAAAATGTTTGAAGTTGTAGCGTAAACTGAACTTTATTATGTAGGAATTAAAATTATTTTTCCATTAATTCATATTTGTTTACATTTTTTACAATTAAATCGCGAACGCAGATTACAATAAAATGACTATACCACGTGACCGTTTAAATCTTTTAAACTACATAATGGATATTATGTAGCAATTAAAATTATTTTTCCATTAATTCATATTTGTTTACATTTTTTACAATTAAATCGCGAACGCAGATTACAATAAAATGACTATACCACGTGACCGTTTAAATCTTCTAAACTACAAAATGGATATTGCTGTGGTTCCCACCATTATTTAGACCATTTATTCCGGAAGGTTTATATTCATAACACAATAATATTTAACTTGGATCTGACACAGGAATCTTCATGTTTTGACACGCCACCATTGCAGCCGTGCGAAGCACGCATAGATCTAGTTTTAAACAAACTCCCTTTTCGTGTCTGTCTGTGTGACTGCTGGTTGTGATGGCGATAACGCCCACGAGGAGGCGTTTGAGATTTTTAGGGGGGCATTCGAAAACCCAGAGAAAATTACATATCCTTTAATACGATTCTATAACACGTAAGTGAACAAAAAGTCAGAGTAAAAGAGTAAGTAAAGTGAAAGAAAGAACGGAAAATAACCGACTTCAAAAAGAAGGAAGTTGGGAAAAAAGTAAAAAAAAAGGGGCTCTAGATAAAAAAAATCTGAAGGTGGGCAAAATAAGGTTACAACTATGGCTTAGATATTCAAAACTACACAATAGATTTCAATGCAGTTTATTGCGTGGTGGATTACTATCCCAATAGTGGAAACATTATAGGCTGATTTTAGATAGTAAGATATTTATGCTCATGACTATGTATTGAACCGTGCGAAGAATAGAATAGAATAGAATACTCTAAACGAAGCTCGAAGCTTTCTAGTTGAGTAATAAATTCTTACGGCGACTACATGACCTAAAGCGCGGTCTTTGTCGGACTGCAAAGAAAAGAAAGAGAAGCGCGATGACACAACACTGGTAATTTATTGCAAAATATGAAGCAATTATCTATTTACAAAAAATCTATTGTTTGGACTAAAAAATTAAAACAGTAGTGCTTTAGTATGTCGCTTGTAGAATAATCTGACAAAAAATCAGAATGATTGTATGTATATTAGTATGGTTTTTATTGTATAAAGATTTTAGAGGTATCTTCATGATTTTTTTTCTATCGTATCAAATTAGTTGTATTATGTTTTCAACACACTATCTACCTAGCATATATCCTGAAGAATATAATATATTTTCCTGATTTTGTTTACTGTAGTCGATCATATATGTACTTTTATTGTTTGTAAAACTTGCGTTTTTTTGCGTTTAGGTCCTGTAAGCCCCTTAAGCTAAAGGATAAAGCCATTTATACGCTTCGTCTTTTAATACTGGATAAAACATTTATTATTATATTATTATTATTATATCTGTTTGATGTTAATTATCTTATCACAAAAAGCCTATATTATCATTTATCTGACAATAACCTTGAATTAGTAGATTTGTGATAAGCTGCACGATTGTATTTTTATTCGATAACGTTAATCCTGCAGGGGTATTAACTTGGTCATTGCTCCATAAAGGGTTCTGCTAAGCAAAGCTTGATCCAAGTTTCTCATTTCTAACTTATACTCATGAAACAACCAATTGGAACCGTGCACCAACTTCTGACGTTTTTAAGTGCTCATGTCAGATTTTGTGAAATTTTGGTGGGCCTGTGGCTAAGTATTAACAGCCGCACGAGTTGATCGATCAGGTTAAGCTACGCTTACCACGGTTGGTCCGTAGATGGGTGACCATTTTTAAATATTGTGACTCTTCCATGCCTCGGAAAGCACGTTAAGCCATTGGTCCCGGCTGCCTTTCTTAAATCTTTGACAGTCGTTACCGGTGGTCCCGAAACTGGCAACCAGTCTAACCAAAGGGTGTCGTTGTACCCTGTAACCAGGTTATGGAAGTGAGATAGGCAGTCGCTCCATGTAAAATACTGGTACTCAACAGCATTTGGTTGAACTGGAAGCCGAAACGGCTAGGCAGATGTCATTGCTGAGAAGTCGAGACGAATCGTGATCATAAAATGAAGATTTTAGTCTAGAAAAGGCTAAACAAATGACGACGAGCGGCCTTTTCCTTTCAGTTAAACAATTACAGTTTGATATGATCAGAATTGATAATTGCAGCTTGTTTGCATTTTGACAAGAAAATAACAAGAAAATTAACATCCATTAAAGACTCATTTAAACACCATTAATTAGCTCAAATTGCAATTGATAGTCTGCAACCATGATTGCAACAATAATTCACAATTAAAATGCATTTAGTATCACTACTGATTATTTTAATGTAGTATTTTATGGCCGAATGTTTTTTGGCCGTTAAAAACGTTACACAATGGCACGTGCTTTTCGAATCGTTTCGTTTTTCGGACAGCGATGGCCACCGGGTAGTGTTGCCCAAATGCAAGACCAAGACAAGACCTTAGCCAGTCTTGGTCTTGGTCTTGCGTCAATACACCTGGTCTTGGTCTTGGTATTGCGCTCTCAGTCTTGGTCTTGGTCTTGCAGCAAGAGTCTCGCAAGTCTTGCGAGACTCTATTACTTAGACTAGACTACATTCAAATACCTATTAGCCTATTGCTCAGGGTGGCAGGGACATCGACGCGCAACCGCTTACCATGGATTCAGTAGGTACAGACGCCAGCACATCAACCTACTACAATCTGTCAAATTTCTTTAATGATTTTCAACTTTATCGCTAAAGCATAAGGTTCAAAATTGATTGGAAAATTTGACAGTTTCGGGTAGCTTGATGTGCTGGCGTTCGTTGTCTTTGCGGCGGTACGTTAGTGGATATTTTCTGTTGTGTTTTCGTGTGCTGTAATTATTATTATTCGATCAGTGAGGTTAACTCAATTAATTCAGGTTAACTCTAGTCAACAATATAGTCAAATAGTTATTTTCTTGAAGTATTACGTGAGAGCTCAGTGTATAACCTTAGGTTAGAGGTTGTTTTCAAACAAACCAATATCATCCTATATTTTCTTTCTCCCATGGAGCAGTCGTAAATAATTTAGTTTTTTTTAAATGGTATTAGTGTATAAATAAAATAATGCAATAATTGTTACTGTAACATCAGGCCCAGCTTTCTAAGAACTTTCGCCCGTCTCCTTTGACAGTTTCGTGTAGCCTGATGTGCACTGGCGTCTGTACATGTTTTTGTCAAATCTGTTACAAGATTTGTCCCAACTTGTGTATACTCTAAACGCGGAGATAGCATGAAAGGTCGTCCCGAAAAAACATGATAAAAACGCTAGAGACGTTCACTTTAAAATATCTAGACTTTTGCAACTCCGAAGAATGACCCTGTTTACTTCGAGAGGTGATAACAATTATGACGTATCACTGTAATTATTAGTAATCGCGGTAATTAATAATTTATTATTGCACTAATAGTAATAAAATAACATTGAGATTATTAAGGTAACTATTAATTATAAATTGACTGTAACACTTGTAGTTAAGGGACTACAGTACCCGGCGATAAATATTGCACATCGACCTTTGGAAAGAGACAATCTGCTAATTTCGGCTTCGTAGAGCGTTATCTCTGTTGCACGAAATACAAACAGTCCGGTATCTATTAGGAGCTGTTAAAACAATTATGATTTGCTTCTTTTGATAATTATTTTTATTCTTTGTATAAAATCGATAGGATCGAATAGGTCGATGTGCAATATTTATCGCCGGGTACTGTAATTCTCTCTCTTTATAAACTATGGGATCGATAAGATGCCGTCGTTCGACGTGTTTTGCAAGTTGCAAACAAAGTAATATGAATTGGCAGTGGGCTGGCCATGTCTTTTTTTTTTTAAAAAAAAAAACGTTGCCCCACACTAGGAATTTCTCCTGTATCGTGGGTGCGTTTACAAACATTTAAATTCACATACACAAACAGCCAGACCCGGAACAACTACCTGTAGGCAATACAAATATTTTTTCCGTGCGGGAATCGAACCCGCGACACGCAGCACAGCAGTCGATCGCTCAGCCACTGCGCCAACCGTGTCGTCTTTGAATCGACCGTTGGCCGTGTGAGCAGACGAGTCCTGGAGTGGAAATCTCATCTAGTTTATATAATGTACTAGCAGCGTCCCGCGGTGTCACCCGCATAAGAGTCGATCCCGTGGGAATATCGAGTTAAAAACTATCCTATGTCCTTTCCCGGAACTCAAACTATCTCTATACCAAATGTCATCTAAATCGGTTCAGCGATTTAAGCGTGGAGAGGTAACAGACAGACACATTCGCATTTATAATATTATAGTATGGATAAGGATTTTTTGGCGTCTTAGTGTTTGTTGAAACCAATTTATAAGATAAAAACCATTTATGATCTATGATAAGTGATGATTCTTGCTGATTTGGGGTCTACCCCCAAATCAGCAAGCGTAATCTAGGACGCCTAGATAGATGGACCGACGACCATAAAAAGAAGAATATCACATATTTTTCTGATTTTGTTTACTGTAGTCGATCATATACTTTTATTGTTTCTAAAACTTGTGTTTAGGTCCTGTAAGCCCCTTAAGGGGATATATGCTAGGTTGATAGTCTGTTGAAAACATAATACTACTAGTTTGATTTGATAGAAAAAAATCATGAAGATACCTCTGAAGACTACAATCGTGCAGCTTATCACAAATCTACTAATGCAAGGTTATTGTCAGATAAATGATAATATAGGCGTTTTATGATGAGAAAAAACATCAAACAGATATAATAAATGTTTTACCCAGTATTAAAAGATGAACGGTCTTATTCATAAAAAAAGCTTATAGAAGGTTTAAAACATACTTTAGTTAAAATGCTCAATAAGCCTTTAAAACGTTCGATAAAATTTTGTATTCATAAACGCTTCATAAACGTTCGATAACTAAAATGTCCTTTAACTTCAATATAAATCTAAATGTTGCCATTATAATGAAGTCATCCAACAAATTGGCTAACATATTGAACCGTCAAACGAGAATATCTGCCTACGCACTCAATAATTGTGACCATAGACAATAAGATGTATGGAAAACTAATTTATTGTCTACAGTTTCGTCTTATAAGTCAATGAATTTGATATTATATTTCATTGTCAGGCGAGCGAAAACCTTTGAATATTTTTTTTATATCTATAAGAAATGGAATTAAGACCGGTGACTAGTTCCAATAAAGGGCAAAGAAGTGAATATTGGTTGGAGGACGATGAGGTGTGTACGGTTACAGCTAAAAAGTGTTCAAAGTAAGTTTTGTTTTGTAAACATTCTTAATTTCTTAAACCTATGCTTGCTTTTCCTTAGATCTTTTTGGAAGAATTGGTCAGGGAGAGGGTCTCCATAATAGAAAATGAAGGTGGGTGCTGATGATGGCGCCAAACAAGTAGCCAAATTCTGGGCGCACTAAGAAGAAAATAAAAACACTGATACTGACCGAAACCAACGCGAAAAAGTGGCGGCCTGGCATGATTTACGAATTAGATGCCTATCCAATATACTAATAAGTTACAAAGTTCCTGAGTAAGCATGTCAAGAACTTCGTTTACCTGCACAAAACTCTTTATTTTGTAAGAAAAAAAACTGCCATAACAATAACTAATAATTACTAGTAGGTAATATTAGTTATTTTTATGCCACTATTTTTTTAATTATTTTAGTATTTTGAAGATAATGAAGAGAAAGAATTATAACATTAATTTTGTGTTTCAGGACAGTAGGACTAGTAAGGATGATGCTTCACTACAAATAGCAGAAACTGAAACGGCCTACAGAAGAGATAGCATAGATGGCAAATGAAAAGAAACAATAAAAAAATGTTGTTCTGCTAGCACAAGTTCTAGAAGCCGAATTTAAGTTTAGAGTATTATAATAATAAATAAATTAAACAGATATTTGTATATAAGCTTTTTATTAATGAACTACTCGCTAAAATGTCTCCTCTTTATCTTCTTCGTGTTGCGGGGACAACTGTATTTTAGATCTTGTTGGCCCAAAACTTTGCCACTTCCACAACGTCGTCAGTGGCAGTGCAGAGGTTACTTTGACTGCATGTTTTGGGACACATAGGGTAGGATAGGTAATACGGGCTGGTGTCCGCAACTCCACCATAGGGTAGGATAGGGGGTGGAGTATGGTTTGCGACATAGCTTCACAACCACACCCTACTGCTGCATCCTACTGGAGCATCTTCCTGCAGGGTGTAAACTTCGTGATCCACACGGAAATCCCTGAACCGTCTCCGGACACAAGTAGGAAGATGTACCTCCAACCTGGTAAAGTGGGGCTACCTCGGCGGAATGTTTCCTTGAAACTTTGTAAAATAGCATTTGCATTTCCCCTTGCAACTTCTTGGGGTGACTTTGTATGATATTCATGATATTTCTACCTTCTAACTGCATGTCTCCATGGTCAACTGCAATATTGTAAAGTACTGCTCTAGCCACTATAGTTGTTTTCACATTTCCTAGTTTGCATGTATGCCATGTAAAAAACATTAACGCGTTGTTTCCACAGTCCAAAGCAGCAGCGTCCCACAGTATTTCTTGTTGCTATATGTGCTTCGTTATATTTTTCCTCGCTTCTATTTTCCATTGTAGGTATATAATAATAAATAAACTAAATTGGTTAAACAGAAGTGCAAAATAAATTAAATATAACTGCAGCTCCTCGAAGTACGGTTGTTTACGAAACTGACTTTTTGCACATGTTACATTGTACGTCAAATGTCACTCTTATTAATCAGCTGATGTAAAGTCGGCCATTTTTTCCTTAAAGTACTGTTAAAGTAGGGTTCTGGGTCTCATAACTTTATAGTAGGTTTAAAGAACGTTTTAGTGCTAAAATGCGTTTATGAATACCAATTTTTGACAACGAGACTTTAGTAAGCCTTTAGATGTTCCATAACTTATTATGAATAAGACTGTTACGGTCGGTTAGTGTATATATATGGCTTTATCCTTTAGCTTAAGGAGCTTACAGGACTTAAACGCAAAAAACGAACGAATTTTACAAACAATAAAAGTATATGATCGACTACAGTAAAAAAAATTAGGAAAATATAATGATATTCTTCAGGATATATGCTAGGTAGATAGTGTGTTGAAAACATAATACAATTAATTTGATACGATAGAAAAAAATCATGAAGATACCTCTAAAAACTTTTTTATACAATAAAAACCATACTAATATACGTACATTCATTATGATTTTTTGTCAGATTATTCTACAAGCAACATAATTACTAAAACACTAGTGTTTTAATTTTTTAGTCTAAACAATAGATTTTTTTATAAATAGATAATTGCTTCACATTTTGCAATAAATTACCAGCGTTGTGTCATCGCTCTTTACTTTCTTTTCTATGCAGTCCGACAGTGACCGCGCTTTAGGTCATCTAATCCCCTTAAATATAAGTAACGAAATGCAGGTACACTAGACACTTCAGCCAACCCCTTTGGGGATACAGGCGTGAAGATGATGTGAACTAGGCCAAGAACAAGAAATGATTGATGATGACAATTCTCGGGTGATAACTCGCAGATTATAATTTCATTGCCGATTTTTTGTCACGCGACAAAATAATTTTATCGTAATTATTGGATTACAGGTATAAAGGCTATCTTTTACGATATGTTGAGACTTAGAATACAGACAAGATAATGTTATCTTGTGGTTAATAAAACGTGTATGAGTAGGGTGGTTAATGTCTTTCTTTCGATGCATGTGAAGAGGTTTTTGCTCTGCAATGGGAGATTTACCTAGGTAAAAAACAAAGATTGGATTTACCTAGTTCGAGTTGGACTCGCACACGAAGCGTTCCGTACCACAAGGCAAAAACGTTCATAATATTCATATTTTTTTCCATGACAGTCAAAAGTGCCTGTAAAAGATTTAATTGAAAGAAAGAAAAATGTATTTATTGCGACTCGTACAGGAAGATCAAAAACTAAACACGCTCAAAAATAAAAAATAAATTATTTAAAATAAAAATAAAAACCGTATCGGTTCCGCGGTTCCATACCACAAGGCAAAAACGCCGAAAAAAAAAACACATTTGTTGTATGGGAGCCACCTTAAATATTTATTTTATTCTGTTTTTAGTATTTGGTGTTACAGCGGTAACAGAAATACATCATCTGTGAAATGTCAACTGTCTAGCTATCACGGTTCATGAGATACAGCCTGGTGACAGACAAACAGACAGATGGACAGTGGAGTCTTGATAATAGGGTCCCGTTTCTACCCTTTGGGTACGAAACCCTAAAAAGAAATGAAAGAAAAATAGTTTTAATTGTCACAGAAACACGTGCATATAAAAAGATAACACGAATCATCATCATCATCTGCCGAGCCTTTTCCCACCTATGTTAGGGTCGGCTGCCAGTTTAACCGGATGCAGGTGAGTACCTACCAGTATTTTACATGGGGCGACTGCCTGTTTGACCTCTACAACCCAGTTAAACTCAAAACTCAAACTCAAAGCATTCTTATTTCAATTAAACCTTGCACAGGCACTTTTGAATTGTCAAAATTAAATAGTCTGTCAGTTAGTCAGAAAGTTGAAGCTAGTACTGTTGGCACTTTTGAATTGTCAAAATTAAATAGCCTGTCAGTTAGTCAGAAAGTTGAATCTAGTACTCTAGTAGCTGGTAGTAGTAGTTACTGGGTAATACGATACCCCTTGGTAAGACTTGTCAGTCTCCCGGGCTTCCGACGACTGCCAAAAGTCCACGAATGACACTCGGGACCAACGGCTTAACGTGCTTGCCGAGGCAAGGAGGGGTCTCGTTATATAAAGATGGTCACCCATCCGCAGACCTACTGCGGCAAGCGTAGCTTAATCTAATCGATCGACCTGTGCGGCTGTTATAATTCAGCCACGGGCTCCCCACTTGGTGTACAGACGCCAGCACATCAAGCTACCCGAAACTGTAAAATTTTCCCAATCAACTTTGAACCTAATGCTTTAGCGATAAAGTTGAAAATCTATTAAAGATATTTGACAGATTGTAGTAGCTTGATGTGCTGGCGTCTGTACAAGTATAATAATAAATATTGTTTTTGTAAATGCAAGTTTAGTTATCATTAACATTTACTAAGACAGATAACAATCTGACATATATTTTTGTTTATTTCCCGAGGTTAAATGGAATATTTTTACGGATATCTGATAAGTTTTGCTGAAGGAAAAATCGGGTTTCGAAATCGGATTTATATTCACCTTGAATTGAGCTGCATTCTTTTGATAAAGACAAAAAGATACATATATGTCTTTACTGCTTTCGCGATTTATTTGCCAAAAATGTAAACAAATAAGAGTTCATGGAAAAATTACTTTTAAATCCTATACAATAAAGTTCAGTTTACGCTAGAGCTTCAAACATTTTTATAACTTTTTCAATAGTGTTAGGTACTCTGAAATCAACTTAATTACCATTAAAATAAAGTTGATATTTGTTTAACTTGAAATAATATTAATTTGAAACAACTTTGAATACTATACATAATCTCACAGCTTCTCCCAATGAGGGTAGGCAGATCCTTACATACTCTTTTTGCCTCGTTTACGTTCATACATCTGGTCATAGACGCACGCTGGTTGCGAGTACCTACCTACTACTCACCTGATCTGACCTGAAGAACATCCATACTATAATATTATAAATGCGAAAGTGTGTCTGTCTGTTACCTCTTCAGGCTTAAACCGCTGAACCGATTTAGATGAAATTTGGCATATTATATGCCGACCGTGCAGTGGCGCTCTCATTTGTTTGGTTATTTCTTTTATTTTAGAATGAAAATGCAGAAAATATATACCCCTTGGTAAGACTGGTTATCAGACTTTCGGGCGTCTGACTAACCGTAACGACTGTCAAAGATCCACGAATGACAGCCGGGACCAACGGCTGAACGTGCTTTCCGAGGCACGGAAAGCACGGTTGTAAATATGGTCACCCATCCACAGACCAACCGCTGCAGGCGTAGCTTAACCTGATCGATCGACCTGTGCGGCTGTTATTATTTAGCCATGGGCCCCAACCGTTGCTGCTGTTAGTGTGTTAGGCAATTACCAAGCCTGTAATATACGCACGCCGATTGCAAGTAGGTACAGTCAGCATCAAAAGTCGATTAACACTTAAGGGGGAAGCGCTAAGGTAGCCCGCAAAATTCAAATTTTCTTACGTTTTTTGCAATTTGCTGGTCAGCATTAAGTTGTACGTTGATTAATATATGAATCGCGGCCGTAAGAAATATGTGTTTACAGAATTATAATCATTAAAGTCATCAACACAACTCTCTAAGACCACGTAAGTCCAAAGAATGATGATTTCATGAAACAGTTATTCTTGGGACTTACGTGGTCTTAGAGAGTTGTGTTGATGACTTTAATGATTATAATTCTGTAAACACATATTTCTTACGGCCGCGATTCATATATTAATCACCGTACAACTTAATACTGACCAGCAAATTCCAAAAAAACCTAAAAAAAATTAATTTCGCGGGCTACCCTGGCGCCTTCAGTTTTTTAAATCTCGGTTATTGAGCAAAATATTAACCCTTCAGTATTTTAAATCTCAGTTATTGAGCAAAATATTTTGTTCAAAATCAAATTATACTTCTGCTGCAATTTCGAACAAATATTTTGCTCAGTAACTGAGATTAAAAAAACTGAAGTGTTAATCTACTTTTGATGCTGACCGTACTACTACGCACTTGACCTTTCCGAAGAATATCACCAATGACGTCACTATATGTCCTTCTAGAGCAGGGGTGGCGAACCAACGGCACGCGTGCCACTGGTGGCACGTAACAAAATAATTTGGGCACGGCATCATTTCACCTAAGTCATCTAGTTTGCAGCAACAAAAGTCGCACTAATTTGTCATTTCATTTAAATAAATATAAAACTGTTAACCTTCCCCGCCCGAGTCCTTCACCGCCCGGGGGTTGTCCTTGGGTGAACATGCATAGTGCGAACAGGACACGAACAGAGTCGGTTGGTGTCTCATTTAATTAAAAACGTCTAACGGGCTTCTGCGAGTTGTTGTTGCGGCTCCTCGTACGCCTTCCAAAGATCCGGGACCCCAGGGTCCCAGGAAATGTCAAGAGAGATTCAAAATTATAATAATAATACGAAAGTATACAGCTTTTTTCCAATAATCACCAAGCCATAATGGTTTTTTCGCACGTCATGGCCGCATGAAATATTTATTTGGAAAAAATGGCACGTAGGTGTACAGAGGTTCGCCATCCCTGTTCTAGAGTGTCCCCTCGCGGTGTTTCAGAGCGTTTCAGAATAAATATATTATTAAGTTCCCTTGATGAAACTCCATTAACATACAATAAAGGAAAAATAAATTTAAAAAACAATGCTGGATTTTTAATATTCATGATTTCATGAGGAAAGTCAACTTTTTTACTTTTGAGTAACAAATTACAACAGAGGAATAACATAACATCACGCCTGTAAGCCCCGAAGAGAAAGGTAGAAATGTTTAGTACACCCACATGGGTAGAAATCTATACTAATAACTAGCGGACCTGGCAGACGTTGTCCTGCTCGAACAGCGCCACCCATCGGGTCCAAATGTGTTTTCAAATCCTCCAGAAACCCATTGAAATATACACACAAAATTTCATCTAAATCCAGCTATCTATCCATCTAGGTCCAGCCGTTTAGGAGGAGTTAGGTGACAAGCACACGTACAGAAGAATATAGTCTAAACTAATTATTATAAAGCTGAAGAGTTTGTTTGGTTGAACGCGCTCTGGAACTACCAGTCGGATTTGAAAATTCTTTTTGCATTTGATAGCCCAATTCTTGAGGAAGGCTATAGGCTATTTAACGTCACGCTATGGCCTTTAGGAGCCGAGCAAAAAGAAAAAAGTCAGAAAGAACGCTAAGCAAAACTGAAGTAATAGCGCGGGCAGGCGATGCGATGCGACGGGGTGGGTCGGAGTAACAAGAAATTTCACGCGGACGAAGTCGCGGGCCGAAGCTAGTATATTTATATTAAGACTAGCTGACCACGCAAACGCTGTTTTAAAAAAAAAAAGCCTACGACCTATTTTCAGACTTACCTAATATGTAAGCCGACCCCAACATAGTTGGGACAGGCCAGGCAGATGATGATGCTGTTAGTGTTAATAGTCAATTAAGTGTCTTTGGTCATCTCGCTTAAGACAATTTAATTGTTTCATTGGCAAAGTAGTTTTTATTTGGGTCTGAAAAGTATGTAAAAAGAACATAGGTAACCTAATACCAGCACTCTTAATTGCGTAACACGTTATCAATCTCAATGAGGGTTTTCGTGAAAGTTTACGACACCAGTTGGCGCCACTGTGACAAGAGGTCTTCCAATATAAAATATATGATGACGTTCATCATTCGATTCATTCATTCGTTCATCATTCCGTCATGACTAAAGAAAATATAGGCTCTTTGACAGATGCCTGGACCTGACGTGCCAGTGCTGCCACCTAGCGAACGTCATTTCAGAAAACCCTCATTCATTTTGAAGGGCATTACTAAACCATCGCTTCATATGTTCGAAAATGTGTTCGCTCAACAATGTAAATAACGCAATGAATGTTGTTGAACTGTCACAATGAAAGCGATTGCTATTGTTAGTTCGTTACGCAATTACCCCAGTTAATACACAATTATTATGAGTAACTGAATACAGGAAAATGACAAAGAAAAGAAAACAATGATATATTACGTCATTGAAGGAAAAAGTGTTCAGTAAAGAAATATGCATGAAATAAGGAAAACAAACACCAGTTTCACATTTCAATTCTCTCCATTGCATTAGCAGAAGTATTGTATCTGTATGTGCAATACTTGCTTGTAAATGCTATCATCAAACTCAAAGGCAATCCATCATTTGGTGCATTAGCAACCAATAGCCTTCTTCGAGAATTGGGCTATAATAATTTGAGTTGAGCTGAACAATTACTGACAAATGTGTGCACTGGACAAGTCCACTTTTCAGACACCAATCTACACGGTCATCACATGTTCTGAACAAGATTATGTCTGGACTTTAAAAGAGACTGTCACCTCTGAGTTTGTTTTGGAATTTCTTCTCAGAGTAGTCGGATAGGAAATGCCAACCTCAACTAGTTTTTAAAATATGAGTGAATAAGCAACAAACAGCAGATCGCCAGTATCTGCTAATACATTTAAACTAGTAAAGATGATTTATATTATACAAGCTGCGCCCCCCGTTTTCACCTGCGTAAGGATCGATCCAGAGGGAATATCAGGATAAAATGCATCCTATGTACTTTTCCGGGACTCAAACTATGTCTATATCAAATTTCATCTAAATCGGTTCCACTGTTTAAGAGTGAAGAGGTAACAGACAGACACACTTTCGCATTTATTATACATATTATTATGGATAGTATGGATTAATTTTGCCATTTTACATCATGACCTCTGACAATTATTTTTAAAATAAACTACCACCGATACACAGATCATATTTGACTTATCTTGAAAAGAGACACAAACATCAAAACATTACGATTATGATATTTAGTAAGAATATCAAGGCAAAACCTAACATAAGTAATATATTTTTAAATAAATTGGCCTTAACTTTATCCATAAAATTCAAAGTCCAGACTGATATATCGATGCACAGCCTAAACCACTGGTCCTAGAGACATGATATTAGGAGGGTGCGTTCTATGTAAAGAGTAGGTATCCACCGAGAAAGGGTTTTTCGAAATTCCATCCATAAAAGGGGGAATGGGGGACAGTGAAATTACAGACAAAGTCACGGGCAGGAGCTAGTGTCTCATATACAATTGTTATGCTTCTGTTACAGGTGTTGGTTATCCTATAAATAAATAAACTGACTACCCCAGAACTGACTGATTGCCTTGTTGGTCTAGAGGTCTCAAGCACTACTGGTGAACATGAGGTCCTGGGTTTTGATTTCCAGGTTGGGCAGTGTTAATGGGTTTTTCCATCAGGAATATCTTAGACTGCCTCATCGGTCTAGTGGTCTCCAGCAGTACTAGTGAGCATGAGGTCCTGGGTTCGATTCTCAATTTTTTTTTTTTATTTGAAATGGGTTTGCTCTTGACTCTAGTCTAGGTCAGAGATGACACAGACAAAGTCTACGATGGAGTGAGCTCACCCAGAAGAAGCCTGTTCACTCTTACTTTGAAGAGATTCGGGTTGTATGCACTCGGAAACACAAACGAGAAAAAAAAAATCACAAATCTGGCAGAGTTCTATGTTATGGGTTTGGTGTCCGCACATAGTCCTGCAATGGACCATTGTGCATGGGCGTGGGGGCCGTCTGTGGTTATTCGAACCAGCCCACCTCCCAACAGAAGCTGATTAGGTCTCCTGGTCTGTTGAGAACATGTGTACAATCTGGGTGTCCCAAAGGTTTCTGACCTAATCTGAGTGACACCTGCTGTGCACTCAAAGAGCACATGCGCACATGCGCCATGGTTTCATCAGTCTCCATGCAAGAGGGGACAGGGGACTGTCCGTTATGCCTATTGTGTGGAAGTGTTT
Organism: Luperina nickerlii; assembly: GCA_963855955.1. Lineage (NCBI taxonomy): Eukaryota > Metazoa > Arthropoda > Insecta > Lepidoptera > Noctuidae > Luperina > Luperina nickerlii. The sequence goes on along the minus strand of OY979690.1, from coordinate 9,957,597 downwards.
ATTTAGCGAGCAGTGTCCTGTGATGGTCCCGATCACCAGGCACTGTCGGGCAGATTTATTAGGTTCTTCCATCAGGAATTTCTCAGTAGCAGCCCAGAGTCTTCAATTTGTGCCGTGTTGATGGCATTAGGCTCGCTCCCTATTGAATGGGACTTAAACATAACTGGCGGAATAAGGGTAGCACACCCTTATTCCGCCCTCCGCAAACCTCTGCTGTCTAAAGCTTCGGAGATTACAGGCGTGATGTTATGATATATTAAGGGGGAAGCGCTAAGGTAGCCCGCGAAATTCAAATTTTCTTACGTTTTTTGCAATTTGCTGGTCAGCATTAAGTTGCACGTTGATTAATATATGAATCGCGGCCGTAGAAAATTTGAATTTCGCGGGCTACCTTAGCGCTTCCCCCTTAAGGGGGAAGCGCTAAGGTAGCGGCGGCGGCGGCGGCGGCGGCGGTAAGGTAGGTAATTATAATCATTAAGAGGACGCCTTGGAGATATTGGCGCCAAGGATCTCAATTTTTCTCAGTAAATACAAAACGGATCAAAATATAAGTTGGTGACCTGAAAGTTCATGATAAAAACCTTATTTTGTCAGTTTTCAATACATGATTAGGTAACTTTTTTAACAGAGAAAAATATATCAAACATACCTCTTTTTAAAAAGAGATTCACATATTATGGGCAAACGGGACCGATTTAAGCCTCTTAATTTTCTATGTAGATGAGTCTATACATACTCTTTAAAATACCAAAAGGAATTTCTCAAATTATCGTTTCTATCTAAATAAAACAACAAAAACCATTTTGTCGCTTATGTCCTTTAGTTATAAGCTAGCGCGCGTATACAATCCTCGCCCCACTCAGACTCTCAGTCCCCTCTTGACCATTGTCAGCGACGGGTCTGTGCTAGTCGGCTTCCGGACGACATTAAGCATTGCGCGAATTTATTTGGCGGTTTTATAAAATAAAAATGGTAAAAAAACAAAGAAAGATGTTCCAAAAGGAAAAGAAGAGCTTGTTTATTAGAAAAATGTGCAAGACGTCTATGTTTCCCCGCCGCCACGGCACACAGTGGGCTGAAATTCGTGTTTCATAGACATTCAAATCCTTTTTTGAAAGCGACGCTTTTTTATACTTGGATACGATCGGGAATACCTTCTATGTACCTGTTATGATAAACTTTTGGGTTTGTAATTGCAAACAGCGCTCTTAGAATTTATTTCGAAAAATATTGTATGGAGTCGACACAATAAATGATGATATCTCCGTTATCGCACAATTGCGCCTTTCAAAATAACGAACAAATCCAAGTTTGTAACGATACTTGCCATGGTGTTTGTATGTACTTTCAATGATTGAAGAATACTAAATGATTTTCTTTTAGTATGGATGGTATGATCTTTTAATATGTCTTATCAGACTGACTCCCCCCGCCCCTCCCCCTCCCCCCCAGCCCAGATAGCCATCTATGACCATAGCTATATATCATCTACGTTATATATTAAGACTTCCTTCAAATCCCCCCCCCCCCACCCTACCCCTCTGAGACCACTTCCAAATTCCCCGTATCCTCCACATCATACGTCATACGCCACTTATTCGTAAGGCAGAAATATTAGAGTACCGAAAATTTCCCCTTCCCCCACTTAAAATCCAGATATCTCGGGAACGGCTGGGAATATCAAAATTCTGACCAAATTTTCCCCCCCCCTATAACCCGCTCTCATCTAGAACATATATTGGTATAGGACCCTTAGACCCCCCTTTTTGACCCCCCCCATTATAGACCCCAAAAAATTTCCTAGCACCTAACTTTTAAATTATACGTTATATACCATAGAGCTATTATATTATATTATACATTACATCCTACACCTCCCCCCCCCTCCCCCCGCCTCCAACGAAACCCCGTGACACACTGTGACTCCTGGAACCTCTAGAACATTCTCCGTTCCCACTGGCGGACTCCTGTAGCCTTCCAAAATCCTTTAAATATCCATCTGTATTAATCCCCCCCCCAACCCTTCACGTTACCTCACCCCCCCGAGCCATAACTTCGGAACCAGAAGTCATAGACCCACCGAGCTTGGGCTCTCCGAAACCAGGAGAAAAAGATCTCTCTTCTGGCTCCGGAGAAATCACAGAAAAACTATTCCTGATCTATTTATTATATTTATTTATATAATAATATATACCTATTCGCCTGGTGCTGGGGTATATCCTGAGTGTACGGTGCGTGTAGTCACCATAGTTTTTAAGACTCTTGCGGTTTCGTCTTGAAACTTGCATCCTATTTAATTACCTTCTTCTTTACCTTCTTCTTTACAATTTATACATTTTACAATTATTATACACATTAGACAACTTTCCCCGTTCATTGTGCCCTATACACACAAACCACACAAGGTAGTAGGTACATTAACATACACAGCCCAAAATAAAAATGGTATTCGGAATACACACCCCAGTCCAGAAGAGAAAGCCGGTAGCTGGCACCAGCGGACTACAAGAGTCCACGTCGCCTGCCCACCCGGGAAATGAGGGTCCTTCCGGAGCGCACGATGCGCCACAGGGGTTATCCCTGACGTTCGGCAGAAAAGACGCTGTTCATCCATCCATCCATCCATCCATCCATCCATCCATCCATCCATCCATCCATCCATCCATCCATCCATCCATCCATCCATCCATCCATCCATCCATCCATCCATCCATCCATCCATCCATCCATCCATCCATCCATCCATCCATCCATCCATCCATCCATCCATCCATCCATCCATCCATCCATCCATCCATCCATCCATCCATCCATCCATCCATCCATCCATCCATCCATCCATCCATCCATCCATCCATCCATCCATCCATCCATCCATCCATCCATCCATCCATCCATCCATCCATCCATCCATCCATCCATCCATCCATCCATCCATCCATCCATCCATCCATCCATCCATCCATCCATCCATCCATCCATCCATCCATCCATCCATCCATCCATCCATCCATCCATCCATCCATCCATCCATCCATCCATCCATCCATCCATCCATCCATCCATCCATCCATCCATCCATCCATCCATCCATCCATCCATCCATCCATCCATCCATCCATCCATCCATCCATCCATCCATCCATCCATCCATCCATCCATCCATCCATCCATCCATCCATCCATCCATCCATCCATCCATCCATCCATCCATCCATCCATCCATCCATCCATCCATCCATCCATCCATCCATCCATCCATCCATCCATCCATCCATCCATCCATCCATCCATCCATCCATCCATCCATCCATCCATCCATCCATCCATCCATCCATCCATCCATCCATCCATCCATCCATCCATCCATCCATCCATCCATCCATCCATCCATCCATCCATCCATCCATCCATCCATCCATCCATCCATCCATCCATCCATCCATCCATCCATCCATCCATCCATCCATCCATCCATCCATCCATCCATCCATCCATCCATCCATCCATCCATCCATCCATCCATCCATCCATCCATCCATCCATCCATCCATCCATCCATCCATCCATCCATCCATCCATCCATCCATCCATCCATCCATCCATCCATCCATCCATCCATCCATCCATCCATCCATCCATCCATCCATCCATCCATCCATCCATCCATCCATCCATCCATCCATCCATCCATCCATCCATCCATCCATCCATCCATCCATCCATCCATCCATCCATCCATCCATCCATCCATCCATCCATCCATCCATCCATCCATCCATCCATCCATCCATCCATCCATCCATCCATCCATCCATCCATCCATCCATCCATCCATCCATCCATCCATCCATCCATCCATCCATCCATCCATCCATCCATCCATCCATCCATCCATCCATCCATCCATCCATCCATCCATCCATCCATCCATCCATCCATCCATCCATCCATCCATCCATCCATCCATCCATCCATCCATCCATCCATCCATCCATCCATCCATCCATCCATCCATCCATCCATCCATCCATCCATCCATCCATCCATCCATCCATCCATCCATCCATCCATCCATCCATCCATCCATCCATCCATCCATCCATCCATCCATCCATCCATCCATCCATCCATCCATCCATCCATCCATCCATCCATCCATCCATCCATCCATCCATCCATCCATCCATCCATCCATCCATCCATCCATCCATCCATCCATCCATCCATCCATCCATCCATCCATCCATCCATCCATCCATCCATCCATCCATCCATCCATCCATCCATCCATCCATCCATCCATCCATCCATCCATCCATCCAGATGGATTGAAAACTAACAAAATAAGGTTTTTATCATTTCCAACAGTATTTATAACGGAGATATCTCTCTCTCTCTCTTGCAAAAAAGGATTTGAATGTCTATGAAACACGAAATTCAGCCCACTTTGCGGCATCGCGTCTCGCAATACTTACGTTACTTATCGAGGTGTGAGCGGGTTGCGGGGCGCGCGTGCCCGGTTTTGGAATTATTGTTTAACAATGCGTCGCCTTAAAGTCATCAACACAACTCTCTAAGACCACGTAAGTCCAAAGAATGATGATTTCATGAAACAGTTATTCTTGGGACTTACGTGGTCTTAGAGAGTTGTGTTGATGACTTTAATGATTATAATTCTGTAAACACATATTTCTTACGGCCGCGATTCATATATTAATCAACGTACAACTTAATCCTGACCAGCAAATTCTAAAAAACCTAAAAAAAATTGAATTTCGCGGGCTACCCTGTCGCTTTCGCCTTAAGGCGACGCATTGTTAAACAATAATTCCAAAACCGTGCACGCGCGCCCCGCAACCCGCTCACACCTTGATAAGTAACGTAAGTATTGCGAGACGCGATGCCGCAAAGTGGGCTGAATTTCGTGTTTCATAGACATTCAAATCCTTTTTTGCAAGAGAGAGAGAGAGATATCGCCGTTATCGCACAAATAGGGAAAATGCATGTTTTTTTTAAATTTTAATTCACTTCTTACATTATTATAAAATAGTAATAAAAAATATAAATACTGTTGGAAATGATAAAAACCTTATTTTGTTAGTTTTCAATCCATCTGGATGGATGGATGGATGGATGGATGGATGGATTGTCGACGAGGTCGGCTCCGCTATCGTCGATGCGGTCGGTCACTTCTTGAAAACCTTTTGAGACCTTATCTTCGAGGACGTTAAATCGTGTGCTCATAGTTTCCTCCACCTTTTCGAGCCTTTCTAAGATTTTATTCGGCAGTTCGGGTGATAAGGGCGCGGTGATGGTTCTTTTTGGCGGAGCTGTTTTGGGCGCAGTTTCCAGGGCCTTCATCCGTTTGCTCAGTTCGAAGAGGATCCGCAGGCTTTTATCCGACTGTTTCTCCAGGAAGGCCTTGATGTCTCTCCTCATCTGAGGGTAATCTTTGATTCGGGATGGGATATCCTCGAAGGTCTTCATGACCTCCTGGAGAAGTTGGTCGTTTGTTGAAGCAGCATAGGTGTCCGTCTGCTGCTTATAAGCCTCCATATTGTCGACGGATCTCCTCTTTCGTTCCGGTCTCCGGATGAAGGTCCTGGCGGCGTCCGGCGCCTGTCCAGACGGGCCCGCGGGGCTGGGAGTGGTGTTTCGGGCGACAGCGCCAGAGGTCCCCGCCGACGTCGGCAGTGGCATTTCGGCTGTTTCCGCTTGGGTTCTCTGAACAGCGTCTTTTCTGCCGAACGTCAGGGATAACCCCTTTGGCGCATCGTGCGCTCCGGAAGGACCCTCATTTCCCGGGTGGGCAGGCGACGTGGACTCTTGTAGTCCGCTGGTGCCAGCTACCGGCTTTCTCTTCTGGACTGGGGTGTGTATTCCGAATACCATTTTTATTTTGGGCTGTGTATGTTAATGTACCTACTACCTTGTGTGGTTTGTGTGTATAGGGCACAATGAACGGGGAAAGTTGTCTAATGTGTATAATAATTGTAAAATGTATAAATTGTAAAGAAGAAGGTAAAGAAGAAGGTAATTAAATAGGATGCAAGTTTCAAGACGAAACCGCAAGAGTCTTAAAAACTATGGTGACTACACGCACCGTACACTCAGGATATACCCCAGCACCAGGCGAATAGGTATATATTATTATATAAATAAATATAATAAATAGATCAGGAATAGTTTTTCTGTGATTTCTCCGGAGCCAGAAGAGAGATCTTTTTCTCCTGGTTTCGGAGAGCCCAAGCTCGGTGGGTCTATGACTTCTGGTTCCGAAGTTATGGCTCGGGGGGGTGAGGTAACGTGAAGGGTTGGGGGGGGATTAATACAGATGGATATTTAAAGGATTTTGGAAGGCTACAGGAGTCCGCCAGTGGGAACGGAGAATGTTCTAGAGGTTCCAGGAGTCACAGTGTGTCACGGGGTTTCATTGGAGGCGGGGGGAGGGGGGGGGAGGTGTAGGATATAATGTATAATATAATATAATAGCTCTATGGTATATAACGTATAATTTAAAAGTTAGGTGCTAGGAAATTTTTTGGGGTCTATAATGGGGGGGGTCAAAAAGGGGGGTCTAAGGGTCTTATACCAATATATGTTCTAGATGAGAGCGGGTTATAGGGGGGGGAAAATTTGGTCAGAATTTTGATATTCCCAGCCGTTCCCGAGATATCTGGATTTTAAGTGGGGGAAGGGGAAATTTTCGGTACTCTAATATTTCTGCCTTACGAATAAGTGGCGTATGACGTATGATGTGGAGGATACGGGGAATTTGGAAGTGGTCTCAGAGGGGTAGGGTGGGGGGGGGGGATTTGAAGGAAGTCTTAATATATAACGTAGATGATATATAGCTATGGTCATAGATGGCTATCTGGGCTGGGGGGGAGGGGGAGGGGCGGGGGGAGTCAGTCTGATAAGACATATTAAAAGATCATACCATCCATACTAAAAGAAAATCATTTAGTATTCTTCAATCATTGAAAGTACATACAAACACCATGGCAAGTATCGTTACAAACTTGGATTTGTTCGTTATTTTGAAAGGCGCAATTTTGCGATAACGGAGATATCATCATTTATTGTGTCGACTCCATACAATATTTTTCGAAATAAATTCTAAGAGCGCTGTTTGCAATTACAAACCCAAAAGTTTATCATAACAGGTACATAGAAGGTATTCCCGATCGTATCCAAGTATAAAAAAGCGTCGCTTTCAAAAAAGGATTTGAATGTCTATGAAACACGAATTTCAGCCCACTGTGTGCCGTGGCGGCGGGGAAACATAGACGTCTTGCACATTTTTCTAATAAACAAGCTCTTCTTTTCCTTTTGGAACATCTTTCTTTGTTTTTTTACCATTTTTATTTTATAAAACCGCCAAAGAAATTCGCGCAATGCTTAATGTCGTCCGGAAGCCGACTAGCACAGACCCGTCGCTGACAATGGTCAAGAGGGGACTGAGAGTCTGAGTGGGGCGAGGATTGTATACGCGCGCTAGCTTATAACTAAAGGACATAAGCGACAAAATGGTTTTTGTTGTTTTATTTAGATAGAAACGATAATTTGAGAAATTCCTTTTGGTATTTTAAAGAGTATGTATAGACTCATCTACATAGAAAATTAAGAGGCTTAAATCGGTCCCGTTTGCCCATAATATGTGAATCTCTTTTTAAAAAGAGGTATGTTTGATATATTTTTCTCTGTTAAAAAAGTTACCTAATCATGTATTGAAAACTGACAAAATAAGGTTTTTATCATGAACTTTCAGGTCACCAACTTATATTTTGATCCGTTTTGTATTTACTGAGAAAAATTGAGATCCTTGGCGCCAATATCTCCAAGGCGTCCTCTTAAAGAGAAAATTAGACATATAATTGGCACCAATGGCATTGTTTATGTTCACATCTAACCAATTACATACTTTCGGGACGTCTGTCGACTAAAAGACTAATAATACACGTAAAATATTACTTTATAGCGCATAAATGGAAAAACACACGAATAACCTAAAAAAACGCCTCAAATTCTTAGCAAATCCCAATTTTATTGCACTCTAATCATTTTCCGACACTTTCAAGGCAATAGCAAGGTAAATTAATGCTAATTATAGGTTTTTTTCCGACTTAGAAGCGAAAAAGTTTACGCCTTTTGAGAGAGCTATCTTAAAACACGCCCTATTACTTAATTATTAATGGACACTCACCAAGTAACTGTTTTTATTGATTTCTAGGAACCTCTTGTAGCTATTTCTAGCTTGCATTAGTAAATTCTTTATTGTGCACGACATTTATAATGTATTTAAATCGATCGATCTCACGTGAAATTATGCCCGACCGACCGGTTAACCATAATGACAGATGGGGTTGCCAAGTTGCCATGTTAAAATTATAAATACCCGGGCCCATGTCCTGGACTCCTGGTTAATACTGAAATGACTGCCTTAAAAATTTAAATGAAAAAAAAGAGGAATTATTGTAATTATTATAGTGTTTGTTATTGTTGAAACACATTAAAAAAATATTGCATTTATTGGCGTAACAAAGCCAACGTAACTAAATAAAGAATTTATAGTGAGTAAAGTTGAAACAAACCAATAAAATAACATGTCTGTCTTAGGAAATAAGATACGTCTGCTAATGACTCATTGTTAACACTTTATGGTTTATAAATATGTAGGTAGTGAGTGATTATTCACGAGCTATGTGTTTTATTGCATTACCTTAGTTAGTGCATACAAACACAGACATAATGGAATATCATGAAGTGAATATCACAATGTTGTTTGAGAATCCCTTATCTTAAAGACGTCTTGTCTTAAATTATTTCAACATATAAATCTGTAAGTAAATAACTACTGTTGTACTTGATACATTTGAATCTTTAAATAAATTACGAATGTGATGCACGAACAATGATATTTATGTAGGAAAGTTTTTTTAACGTACGTCACAATCATAAAAAGAACATACTAACTTGCCTTTCTCCTAATGAATTCATTATAATTATTCAAGTTCACACGAACTACGGGAAGTGATTGATATGGCAATGTTGTTATGACATCTTTTTTTTTCAATAACACTATTGATTTTGACAGTGACATAATGTTACCTGCAGTGCAAAAAACATACCTGTTTTGAATGTTTTTTTTTTGGTCCAACACTAAATAAACAAAATCAATCTAAAAGGTCCGATATACACAAACAACGGACTTCGCGGTTAATTTATTTGGCATGACTAATGTTTTGTTATTTATTACTGTAAAAACTGTGTATTTATGCCAATTTAATTGTTGTAACAAGCTAGGTGGTGGTTTGTGTGCGTGTTGTTGTTGTTGTATTAGATAAAATAAATTACAAAAAGTCTAATATAAAATCAGATTTTTTAAGAAACATGGTTAGAGATAAATGTTCAGAGACGATACGTCACACAGATGGTTCGACGTGCAAAAAATACATATTTTTGTGTAATCTCTCCAGTTCACCTTCTAACATAACCATGAAAACTAAACAAAAGATTACCTTTGCCATTTTAACACGAGTCCCACGTCCAATACAGTAAATAAAGGTTTAATTCTTCAATTTCGTTTTAAAAAAATCACCGATAAAATGTTTATTTGAATACATCTACACTTCACAATCTAAAAATATGTACTGACGGAGCCAGCATGAAGTGAAGAGCACGGAAATTCGATAGCGTGACGTGATTGGCTTTTTCACGGGTGCGAAAGAGATGGAGTATCGCGAATACAGCCGATCGTTACCGATATTCTGCGAAATGCTATCCTTGTTACGTATCCACGGGGTTCGTCATTTATGATAAGGAGGCGACCAGTAGAAGATATCATTTATTTTATTCGTTCCATATGACGGATTACTATGTATTTTTTACTGCAATAGTCATGTTCAGCTGCTTAAACATTTATTAATAAGTAATAAATTTTATATAAAGTATGGTGTTATTTACGATAAATTCGACTGGAATATCCTGCTGTAGTTAGTGTTGATATAAAGCTACATTGTTTTGATATGTGAGTAGCATTGTAATCAAAATATTTACGTCATCGCGTCAGGCGACCAACTGGTCTAGGTTTTGGCACATTCTTGATTTAAAATGAACGGAAATTGTAATCACTTGTGTAAAATTGCTTGTTTATTATGAGATAAAAACGGACACAGTAAGTCAAAGATCACAATGAAAAAATTCGCGAGTTGTCGCGAGACATCCATTTTGAACGAAGTTTCTTTCAACTTATGTTATGTACCTAAGTATATAATATGTATAAGGTATGTATTAAATCATCATCATCTGCCTTGCCTTTTCCCAACATGTTGGGGTCGGCTTCCAGTCTAGCCGGATGCAGCTGACTGAATACCAGTGTTTAATGTCTTACATGGAGCGATTGCCTATCAGCCGGTCGATTCTGTAAAAATCTCACCGTGAAAATTTAGGTGAAGTGAGTTTGTTTTTGCTAGGAATTGACACTATTGACAGCTCACTCCACGCTCACTTCACCTAGGTTTTCACGGTGAAATGGTTACAGAATCGCACTGCTGATCTCATCAACCAATTATGTTGGGGTCGGCTTGCTGGCTAACCGGATACAGCTGAATAACAGTGTTTTACCAATTTTGTTGGGGTCGGCTTCCAGTCTAACCGGATGCAGCTGAATACCAAAGTTTTACATGGAGCGACTGCCTACTTGACCTCATCAACCAATTATGTTGGGGTCGGCTTCCAAGCTAACCGGATGCAGCTGATTACTTAACAGTGTTTTACCAATTTTGTTGGGGTCGGCTTCCAGTCTATCCGGATGCAGCTGAATACCAGTGTTTTACATGGAGCGACTGCCTACTTGACCTCATCAACCAATTATGTTGGGGTCGGCTTCCAGGCTAACCGGATGCAGCTGATTACTTAACAGTGTTTTACCAATTTTGTTGGGGTCGGCTACCAGTCTAACCGGATGCAGCCGAATACCAAAGTTTTACATGGAGCGACTGCCTATCTGACCTCAACAACCAATTATGTTGGGGTCGGCTTCCAGTCTAACCGGATGCATCTGAATAACAGTGTTTTACCAATTTTGCTGGGGTCGGCTTCCAGTCAAACCGGATGCAGCTGAATATATCAGTGTTTTACATGGAGCGACTGCCTATCTGACCTCCACAACCCCGTTACTGGGTAACACGGATACCCCTTAATGAGGGTTTTCTGAAATGACGTTCGCTAGGTGGCAGCACTGAGACGTCAGGTCCAGGCATCTGTCAAAGAGCCTATATTTTCTTTAGTCATGACGGAATGATGAACGAATGAATGAATCGAATGATGAACGTCATCATATATTTTATATTGGAAGACCTCTTGTCACAGTGGTGCCAACTGGTGTCGTAAATTTTCACGAAAACCCTCATTGTAACTACTCTACTACTATTTTAGTATGTTGCTTGTAGAATAATCTGACAAAAAATCAGAATGATTGTATGTATATTCGTATGGTTTTTATTGTAAAAAGTAAGATTTTAGAGGTATCTTCATGATTTTTTTCTATCGTAGTTAGTACCTATCAAATTAAGTGTAAATTATGTTTTCAATACACTATCTACCTAGCATATATCCTGAAGAATATCATATATTTTTCTGATTTTTTCTTACTTTTATCTACTTTCATGTCGTAAAATTCTAATTATAAAATTTTAAACGAGTTTGTATTGACATACTTTATAAACACAATATCGAAATAGAAAAAAAAATCATTATAACACTATTTCTGGAACAAAACAATGTTATAAAGTAATTTTTTTTCCATTACGATACAGGTTAACCAAGAAGTTAAATCACGAAGGAGAATGCATAACTTTTTTTAATCGAACTCGTTACATACAAGTATAAGGGAGCGTGAAGTTTTGTTGTGTAAGGGATGATTCTCATTAGAGCGGGCCGTGCCCGGGGCGGGCCGTGTACGTGGCCCGGACGGGGCACGGATTTGAAACGTTGCATACATTTTGTATGAAGCAATTTACATATATTACACAGTGCATGTTCCGTGTCCCGTCCGGGCCCGCTCGACGCCACGGTTGTTGCACGGTCCCGCCCCGCCCCCTCCACGTCCGTCGTAATGCAATATAAAATCGTAATATAAATCGTGCAGCACGCACGGGCTCCGGCCCGTCCCCGCCCCGGCCTCGGCCCGCTCCGGGCACGGCCCGCTCTAATGAGAATCATCCCTAAATTTTACTTATCTGTGGTTGCGCTAAAGTCCGGTGAAGAGCTGGGTTTTTGGCGCCATTTTTACGTTTTGTCTGAATTTAGTGTTTTATTCTATTATTGCTGAAAAAATGTCTGATACCAGTGAATGTGAAGGAAATTTGACTCCGCCCGATATTTTAGATGCGGCGACGGAATGAGACTGACTCACAACCTTTTACCAGCAAAGTCGAAAAGTTATATGATAAAACGTATCAAGACTTTATGGCGTGGAAAATGCAAAAAGGGCTACTTCGTTTTCGGAAAACGTACTAATGGTCTACTTCCAGGAATTGTCTGACAAGTTCAAGTGTTCCTCATTATGGTCTAAATATTCAATGTTAAAGAGTACATTAAGTATAATTATTACAAGCAGTAAAGTATGTCTTACTTTTCGAACTTTGATCGTTCTAAAACTTGCGTTTTTTGTGTTTAGGTGCATTATAATTGTGTAAGCCTCTGTTGGCGATCCAAGAAAGAAATAAAAATGTAAAAAAAAATTTAAATGTGTTTATTTTATTCACAGAAATAATTTTTTCACAAAATATATTTTCCTCCGCCAAACTGCAAAGCAGTTTGTTGGCAGACGTAGCTCCTTTTTTTTACTAAATATTTACATATTTCATTTTTATAATGAAATATGTTATTGTTGTTGTATATGTTGTTGTTGTTGTTATGTTATGTGTTGTTTATGTGTTTTTTTTTATGGTAGGTAACTACTTATTTCTTCTTCTTATCGTGTCGATAGCAATCTAAATAGACTCGGCCCAAAATTCGGCTACGTGTTTGGCGCCATTACCAGCGTCCATCAGTTCCTGTAACGTGCAGCTGACAGGACACGCAGGACACGATACGTTTTCTTTTAAGTGAAATCTTTTTAGGGCGCGTTGAGTATTTTTTGAGATGGGAAAAAACCATTGAACTCGCGCCACTGTTACCGTAAGCGACACCGCGCGTGTTTTGTTTATAAGACGACTAGCAGCGCCCCGCGGTTTCACCCGCGTGTGTCCATCCCATAGGAATATCGACAGACTTGTCCCACAATTAATTTGTTGGTTTTCTTCATCTATGTTTTTTTTAATCTTTCCTCACTTTGTATAATTTGTTGTATGTATGTATTACTTAAGTATTTATTATTATATTTTATTCTTCAAAATTTTCTGTTCTGTTGCACCTACTGTTTTGTCTCTGCATCACCCTAAGGTAGACTGGTAGAAAATGCCCAAGGCATTAAGTCCGCCTTTGTACATTATGTGCATAAAGTTTTAATAAATAAAAAAAAAATATCGGGATAAAAATTAGCCTATATGTTAATCCAGGGTGTCGGCTACCTCCATAGAAAATTTTGTCAAAATTGGTCCAGTCATTTGAGAGTGAAGGAGTAACAAACATATAAACACACACACACTCACAAACTTTTGCCTTTATAATATTAGTGTGATAATATATAATATATGTATTATAAGCATTAGTTAACTTTAACAAAACGAAATAATACAGTAGTTACAGATGCTAGGTCCAATCTGTTGCGCCGACCCCAAATAAATTAGTATAAGGGCAGCAGATAGCACAAGACATTCCAGGTTTGGAAGAAAAAGGGGAAGCTTTAGCCCAGTAGTGGGATACAAAACAGTCTAACAAAACAAAAAAGGCTAGAAGATTGATGACAATGATTATAGATCACGTGCAGTATCCAGTGACCCAGCCAGGTTCCTTGTGGCAGAATCCGGAGCAGCAGTTTCCTTGTCTACCATCAGGTTGACAGCCGTCACGGTTTTTAATGCAGGCAACAACTTGGTCCGGGATGAACATAGCCGCAACCATGAAGATGGCGACCAGGATGAACAGGTTGAAGTTCATTTTGCTTTTGGTTTCTTGCTGAATTGTTATTACAAGAAGGACTGTTTGCTGTAGTCGGTAAGGCTACTCTGTGAATTGATTGAACGTTGCGTGTGTTTATATACTTTTGAAGAGCCCGGGTTTTCCTAATATTAATCTGATATTAATTGATATTTAATATAACTCATTTGACTGCGCCAGGGTCACTAATTAGGTACGTAACACATATTATTATAATAGAAAGAAAAGAAAGAAAGAATGTACGTTTATTTGCGGTAAACATGACGCATTAAAGAACATAACACAAAAAAAAATATGAAAGGGAAAAACATGCGTCACATCCACGGAAAACGGCTATCGCTCAGCATTATGCTGCGACCCTATGCAAGACAGAGGCCCCAGCGCTGGTTTTCAGCGACAGCAGGCGCCGACGTAATGACGTCGTCTGGTGCAGCAAATATTTATCAGGACGCTGTACTGGTACAGCATATACAAAGAAAAATAACATTATAATAAGAAACTAAATGTGATAAATAAAATACTAAACAGGAATATAAAAAGAAATAGATATAATACATGCTATGAGAATGAGAAGGAGAAAATGGGAGGCAAAAATGGGAAGGAGAAGTCGGTGGCTCCGGTGGTGGAGCTGCCAGCTGTACCTGCAGCAACCGCACAGGTCATACAGCCCGCGTCAAAGGTTGATGCAGAGGCTTGGTCGACTGTGGCAAAAAAGGCAAAGACTCCCCAGTCCAATGCCACAGCTGGTGCCCCAGCCGCTCTATCCGCGTCGTCAACCCCTGCAAAGGGGAAAAATCAGCCAGTCAAACTGCCTCATGTTCCCGCTTCGGCAGCGATTAGGTTCACGGTAAGCGAAGGATTATCCGCCACTCTCACAGAAGTTCTGTCGGTAGCGAGGCAGCAGACTCGGTTGGCCGATCTCAGCATCGATACTTTTGACCAGAAAAGGGCTGCGTATGGCGGAATAGTTCTTTCCATCTTTGGTGCAGACTGTTTCAAAAAGGCTGACAGCCTCGCAAGTCGTATGAGGGAGGTCCTTGCTGAGTATGACGTGCATATTGCACGTCCAATGAAAATGGCTGAGGCGAGGATCATGGACCTCGACGACGCTGTCACGCCAGCAGATGTGGCGAAAGCTATTGCCGAGGCGGGTGGTTGTTCTTCCGGGGACGTAAAGGTTGGTGAAATCCGACGCCCGCCTACTTCTCTGGGGCATGCCTGGGTTCGTGGTCCATTGTAAAGAAGTTGGCGTCCAACAAACGTATGCGGATAGGAGGTGTTGGAGGCACGTCGTATGATGTGCTTCCGTTGTCTCGAACCCGGGCAAGTCCGTCGCCGGTGTACTAGTGTGGTTGACCGGAGCACTCAGTGCTACTCTTGCGGAGGACCCCAAAAAGTAAGAGAGTGCACGTCGCCGACTGTGCGCTGTCCTCTGTGTGTGGACCAAGGTCGTCCAGCCGATCACAGGCTGGGAGACAAGAAATGCGCTCCGCGCAAGAAGTGGGCCTTGCTTGTCCCGGCCACATTGCAGAGATCGGCGCCGGCACTACTGGGTGCGGGCCTACTGGAGGAGATGGATACCTCATCTTCCCAGCCCTGAAAGTCCTCCAGTGCAACCTGAACAACTGCTGCAATGCGCAAAATCTTTTTCTGCAGACTATTGCGGAGTGGTCGGCTGCCTTGGCGGTGGTAGCAGAGCCCTACGGTCTCCGGGATCATCCGCGCTGGTTCCGGGACACCTTGGATTCTGTTGCTGTTTATTGGGCTGGTGGAGGCAGTGGGCCTCACTGCTCCCTGCTCGATAGGGGGCAGGGATATGTCGCAGTCGAATGGGGACATCTGGCCATAGTAGGCTGCTACGTGTCTCCCAACATTTCTTTGGTCCAATTTGAGGGATACCTGGATGGGGTTGCGAAATGCATTCGAAGCAAATGCTCACTCCGTCCAGTGCTTGTCCTGGTTGACTTCAATGCTCACGCCAGAGCACGGGGTAACACCCGGGATAGGCCGAGGGGACACCTAGTGCAGGACTGGGCGGCTTCACTTGACCTTCGACTATTGAATCGAGGGTCCGTTGCCACTTGCGCTCGATGGCAGGGGGAGTCATCGTGGATCTCTTATGAGCGACTCCTTCTGTAGCCCGCATGGTGTCGGATTGGAGAGTAACGGAGGAGATGGTCACTCTTTCTGACCATCGCTAAATCGTTTTTGATGTGGCACTCCGTCCTTCCGGCGGCCCGAGCCGTCCAGGCTCAAGTCCACCGGTGCGTCGTTGGGCCCTCAAACAGCTCAATCGAGATTTGCTCGTCGCAGCTGCCAACGTCGGGGCGTGGCCAGATGATGGTGGATCCCAGGGGATCTTGACCGATCCAGAAGAAGAGGCGACCTGGTTCCGGGACATAATGACGTCAATTTGCGACGCGGCCATGCCCCGGGTCAGTTGCGCCCAAAGCCCTGATGCGGTTTACTGGGGGTCGGAAGGCAGTTGCGGACTGTCTGTCTTAGAATCCGGAACCAGTTTCAGCGCACGCGGCGCAGAAGGCAGCAGAGAGCTACGGAGGAGGAGATAGCCAGAGTTTATAGAGTTTACCGAGTAGCGACTATGGCGCTTCAACACGCTATCGCGGATATCAGGGTCCTGGAGCGAGCTTCTCGACGGGCTGGACAGGGATCCGTGGCGCTGGAGATTTCACGTTGCATTGTTAATTTTATATGGTTATTTCTTTAAATTTAATGTAATTTAGTGATC
The DNA here is from genome assembly GCA_963855955.1 of Luperina nickerlii. NCBI lineage: Eukaryota > Metazoa > Arthropoda > Insecta > Lepidoptera > Noctuidae > Luperina > Luperina nickerlii. The sequence goes on along the minus strand of OY979690.1, from coordinate 9,940,739 downwards.
TTTGTTCATTGATTGTTTTGGCGCCAACTCAAAATTACTTAGGTATTTATGTCTTATTATTACATTAGATTAGTAAGGTAAAATGTAAAAGGTTTATTATTTTTTGATTTTCAATTTTTACGGCGGTTTAATTATTTGTTAAAAAGTTTTTTCAAGTTATGAACACATCCCAAACGATTTTTCAACATTCCACCCCTGTGGGGGTGAAAAGCGGGGATGCAGTTTATTTGAAAATACAAAAACCCTTTAATCTATAAACTTAAAAATTGGCCCGAATACTTATTTATCTAAATAAATGATATAAGATCATAAACATACATTTTCGAAATTTTTAGAGGAAAGTACGAATTTCACGCAGACGAAGTCGCGGACAGAATTTAAGCTAGTTTTAATAAAGAGTCTTTGGTTATCTTGCTTATGACAATTTAATCGATTCACTGGTAAAATGGTAAAGTAGTTTTTAATTGGGTCTGGGAAATCGCAACTAATAAAAATAAAAGTTTTTAGTAAATAAATAATTATCAAATTATATAACACCTACCGTTATATAATTTGATAATTATAATTACTAATTACAAAAAAAAATAACAAAACTTTTGTCTGTTTGTTTATTCCGGCTAATGTCCGAAACGGCTGAACCGATATTGATGAAATTCGGTATGTGGATACTTTGAACCCTGGGGGAGGACATAGGCTACTTTTTATCAACATACCACGCGGCGAAGTCGCGGGTGGAACCTTGTGTAATAGTAACATTATAATATAATATAGGTACACCGTGTTCCGGACGATATAGGTAGGTACATAAACTCCGACCAGATATTCAGACCATGGAAATAAGCATTTTTCATTATGGACACATTAACGTGAAGAACACTGTGTATATAATAATATAGAATAGGTAAGTACTTTTATTATGTACACCATATAAATGTAGAAAACAATGAATGTGTATGTGTGTGTGTGATCTGATTATGATATGCAAATATAGGTAATAATATGATGTATAAGGTCCCATTAAAATAGATGGCAAAAAAAAACTTTTAGAAATCATTCAGACCACCAAAATAAGGACGACGTTAAAAAAATAAATAAGAAAAAAGCTAACGAAAATACACTAATGTGCTGGCAATAATAATAATTTTAGATCAAAATAAAATCACTTTAATCAGTGTTTTTTTTTTTTTGCTTGGAAATCTTTAGATAGACGTACTGAGCGCAGTGTTAAAATTTGTCCATCTATTTTAATGGGACCCTGTATGTATAATTTTATATTATATTAAACAGTATATTAATATATTAAGTAAAGACTTTGTTTATTTGAACTATCTGTCGGATTCCAAAAAAATTTATAGTCGATATTTTTTCCATACTGAGGAGCACTGTTAATTGTGTTATCATTGCTGTATATAGTAATAATGGTATTATTATGAAAGTTTAGAGTTGAGTATTATTGTGAAAGTATAGGTATAGTTGTTTTTATATACATAGTTGTTTTCCATTAGTTAAGATTGTTTGTTGGCTTGTCATGGTCATCGTCAATATTTATTTGGAAAAATGGCACAAAGATGTATAGAGGTTCGCCATTCCTGATATAGGCTATATATTTTTATATTAACATCATACTACGGCATTAGGGAGCCGAGCATAATGAAAAAAAAACGTCTGAAAAAACGCTAAGCGGAATGTCGTCACCTCAAAAACGTAAATAACGCAACAATCGTGGCTGAACTATCAAAAAGAAATTAATAGATTGTCATTAAATGTGTGTTACGCAATTAGTGGCCCTTGCAGTCAATCGTATTAGGTATATAAAATATTAATTAATACCAGATGAATATTAGGAAAACCCGGGCTCTTCAAAAGTATATAAACACACGCAACGCTCAATCAATTCACAGAGTAGCCTTACCGACTACAGCAAGCAGTCCTTCTTGTGATAACAATTCAGCACGAAACCAAAATCAAAATGAACTTCAACCTGTTCATCCTGTTCGTCATCGTCGTGGTTGCGGCTATGTTCATCCCGGACCAAGTTGCTGCCTGCATTCGTGACCGCGACGGTTGTCAACCTGATGGTAGCCAAGGAAACTGCTGCTCCGGTTTCTGCCACAAGCAACCTGGCTGGGTCGCTGGATACTGCCAGTGATCTATAATCATCATCATCAGTCTCCTGCGCTTATCGCAATCTATTTGGGGTCGGCACAACAGATTGGTCCTAGCATCAGTTTTGTGAAAAGTTTACTGATATCTATACTTATACTATATATTAATATTATAAAGCTGAAGAGTTTGTTTGTTTGTTTGGTTGAACGCGCTAATCTCTGGAACTACCAGTCGGATTTGAAAAATTCTTTTTGCATTTGATAGGCCCAATTCTTGAGGAAGGCTATAGGCTATTTAATATCACGCTATATGACCGTTATGAGCCGAGCAAAAAGAAAAAAAGTCAGAAAGAACGCTAAGCAAAAACGAAGTAATAGCGCGGGCAGGCGATGCGATGCGACGGGGTGGGTCGGGGGAACAAGAAATTTCACGCGGACGAGGTCGCGGGCAGAAGCTAGTTTATGATAAAATAAATGAACCTACCTACTAAAAACCTACCTACATTCATAAATAATTTAAAAATCTATTTTTTATATTTTATTTCTTATCTCTCAATACGTGCACACACAAACATATAAAAAAAACCGGTAAAGAACGAGTCCGACTCGCGCACCGAGGGTTCCGTACCATCATGCTTTTAATTTTTTCATCGGCGAGGCCTATATTCGTCAGAGAATTTTAACACTATGCACTGCAGCGTAGAATATTGCAGTTTTATGTCAGCGCCATCTCTTGACCGATAGTGGAACTAAAGTAACTTTTGTTGATGATTTTTGAAAAATCGTGCTATTTAAGAGCGCGCCTTGGCAGCCCAACGCGAGCGATTTCGTACCTCTCGCCCGCGCCCCCTCTACAATAATACGCGATGGCATAACGCGCGGCGCGCCACCACCGGCGCAGGCGGCGCGCGGCAACGCGTTCGAGTGCGTGAGTCGAGTTCGAGTTTAAACTGCGCGGTGCCCAGGCGATCAACAGCGTTCTGTGCCGAAGACGGGCCGTGAATATGCCGTTTCGTGAATTTGAACTTGATTCGTATGGCAATAAAAATGTATTCGTAAAAAATTATGTCATTCAAATAAAGTTCAAATTCACGGAAGTATTTGGTACGACGGATCGATCGCGATGTGTAGGTAAAGCATAACATAGCTGATTATAATCAAACGAGCTCATTGTCGGTATAGGTAAATACATAATTATTTGGAAGCTCCGTTCATAGACCTACAAACTGACATACCACCAATATAGTAGGTAAATAGGTACTAGGGCTTCCATCCCGAGACGCGAGTTTCGAAATTTAGAAGCTCGTGTTTTTTTTTTCGTGGACTCGAGACTATCTAGTCTGATCCGTTATTCAGTCCTCGCGTAGGTACTCAATCTATATATTATGTACTTACCTAAAAGGTTAGTATGAAATAAAATATTATATGTAAATATTCATCAATATTTATTTATTAAACAATTTAATATTCAAAATTATATAATACCATTACAATAACAATAAAAATCCCATAAAAAAATTAAAGTCAAAGTGGTTTCACAAGGTTTCAACAAATTACGCGACGCGCAACATTCGAAGGTACCTATGTATGTACCTAATACAAATATCGTATTACCGTAATAACAAAAAGTAATGTTCCTACAAAAATAAACTCATAACATAACCATAATAACTATGTACCTAGAGCTAGAACAAATGTTTCCTTATAAATAAAAATACTGGCCAAGCAAGTCGGGCCATGCATAGTGGGTTCCGTAGCTGAAATTACAAACGACTATAACATACTACATCCATCGATCCATCCATCCATCCATCGATCCATCGATCCATCGATCCGTCGAACCGTCGATCCGTCGATCCTTCGATCCACCGATCCGTCGATCCAGCGATCCATCGATCCGTCGATCCATCGATCCATCCATCCATCCATCGATCCATCGATCCGTCGATCCATCCATACATCCATCCATCGATCCATGGATCCATCGATCCATCGACCTGTCGATCCATCGATCCGTCGAACCGTCGATCCGTCGATCCATCGATCCGTCGATCCATCGATCCGTCGATCCATCGATCCGTCGATCCATCGATCCGTCAATCCACCGATCTGTCGATCCATCGATCCGTCGATCCGTCGATCCATCGATCCATCCATCCATCCATCGATCCATCGATCCGTCGATCCATCCATACATCCAACCATCCATCGATCCATGGATCCATCGATCCATCGACCTGTCGATCCATCGATCCATCGATCCGTCGAACCGTCGATCCGTCGATCCATCGATCCGTCGATCCATCGATCCGTCGATCCATCGATTTGTCGATCCATCGATCCGTCAATCCACCGATCCGTCGATCCATCGATCCGTCGATCCGTCGATCTATCGATCCATCCATCCATCTATCGATCCATCGATCCGTCGATCCATCCATACATCCATCCATCCATCGATCCATGGATCCATCGATCCATCGACCTGTCGATCCATCGATCCATCGATCCGTCGAACCGTCGATCCGTCGATCCATCGATCCATCGATCCGTCGATCCATCGATCCATCGATCCGTCAATCCGTCGATCCATCGATCCATCGATCCGTCAATCCATCGATCCGTCGATCCATCGATCCGTCGATCCATCGATCCGTCGATCCTTCGATCCATCGATCCATCAGTCCGTCGATCCATCGATCCATCGATCCATCCATCCATCGATCCATCCATCCATCGATCCATCGATCCATCGGTCCATCGATCCGTCGATCAGTCGATACATCGATGCTTCGATCCGTCGATACATCGATGCTTCGATCCTTCGATCCATCGATCCATCCATCCATCCATCCATCAATCCATCGATCCATCGCGATCCGGCGATCCATCGATCCATCGATCCATCCATCCATCGATCCACAAAAACACATAAAATTTCAAATCACAACGATGCTAAAGAAGTTTTCACTTCAAAAACTTCCCCACTTTACGTGTACCTAAAAAAACCGATAGCGTAAAAAAATTTTTTTTCAATATTTTATTTTACCACTTTGTCGGCGTGATTAATAATGTACGAACGCCAGCACATCAACCTACCCGAAACTGTCAAATTTTCGCAATCAACTTTGAACCTTATGCTTTGGTGATAAAGTTGAAAATCTATTAAAGAAATTTGACAGATTGTAGTAACTTGATGTGCTGGCGTCTGTACATAATTATATCCATGCCAAATTATAGTTTTCTAATAGTACTAAGAGCCTCTGAGCTAAACTGCGGACGGACATGGCGAAACTATAAGGGTTCCTTTTTGACTACGGAACCCTAAAAAAGTTTTTTTTTCTTTTAATAAAATTCATCAGTTTGAATAAGTAATATTAATTAGTAAAAATATCAGTGATTGAACTAGGATGATATTATTTTGATACTTATTGTATTTTTACCCGCATTATATAGGTAGATAGGTAGGTACACACGGCTACGTATTAAGCTATACATTTCCAGTATATAAGCTGACCTCTCATTGTACGGGAAAGATTCAATTATGTTACATTATGCGATTTAAAATTTACATACATTAATACAAAGCATCACGCCTGTATTGCCCGATGAGGTGGGCAGAGGTGCGGGAATCGAACCCAGGACCTCACAGCTCAGCAGTAGCGCTTGCGACCGCTAGACCAACGAGCCAGGTAAAAAAAATATTAACGGGAATTAAAAATTTACTTACTTTTTTTTCCCTAGGCAATAGATATTCGAAATACCTAAGTAGCTAAGGAAATAAAAGAATTGATACCGTTATATAAATCGGTAGTTAGGTACAGACGCCAGCACACCAAGCTACCCGAAACTGTCAAATTTTCCCATTCAACTTTGAACCTTAAGCTTCAGTGATAAAGTTGAAAATCTATTAAAGATATTTGACAGATTGTAGTAGCTTGACATGCTGGCGTCTGTACTTACTTTTTTCTTTCTTTCGTTCAGAATACGGAGTTGTTCCCTCAAACGTTTTGTTTTGTTTTTGTTTTTTTAAAAAACGTTTCCCCACACTAGGAATTACTCCTGTATCGTGGGTGCGTTTACAAACATTTAAATTCACATACACAAACATCCAGACCCGGAACAACTACCTGTAGGCAATACAAATATTTGTCCGGTCGGGAATCGAAGCCGCGACCGCGACACGCAGCGCAGCAGTCGATCGCTCAGCCACTGCGGCAACCACGGAACAGAAAAAACTGTTTTTTCTGTTCCGTGGCGCCAACCATGTGTCGTATTTTCCGTGAGTTTTCTTTTTGCCCATCTTTATTTACACTAAATAATGATAATAATTTATTATGTTTACACCAAACAGGTTTAACTCCTTTTTACAGTAGGTAATACCTACCACTAAACAAAATAAAAATGTCGAAAATAGTCCTCTCTCTGTAATGTCGCCAAACATAGGTTCGTCCTCCAAGAGATGCCGTAGCAGACTGATTGCAGTGCTGCCACCCATGACGCGGGCAAATCTGTGATACCAACCTAAAAAATCTGTATAAATCTGTATTTTCTAATAGACTAGTATTCTAAAGCGATATATTTTATGAAGTCTACCTAAAAAAAAAAAAACCGCGTGTTCCGTATTATTTTAATGTCGAATTTAATTAAATTATAATTTAAGTGTAGGTACATCTCAAGACGAAGCTAAACAATACGATACCTACTCATTTTTGTATAGACCGCTCCTTTGAAAATCGAGAAGCACCGGCGCACAGACTGCACAGAGCACAGACTATGTAGTGTTCCCCGGCAGTAAATAAGTGGGAGTACTGATATGCCCTTTGTACACGGTACTTTTTCTTTACGGTACGGCGTACAAACCGCGCCGTTGGAAAAACGTGTGAAAGTGTGCCGAGGTCGTAAATCTGTATAAAATAAGGTCAAATCTGCTATCTGTAATATAATCGGAAAATCTGTATGTATACAGACAAATCTGTAAATATGGCAGCACTGACTGATTGAATAAATTGAAAAGGATAGCGCTATTACTACCGCGTGCAAAACAAGAGACAGAAAGAGAGTATGCTCGCTTAGAATAAAATGACGCAAGCGCCAAATCTCTGAATTGCTAATTACGAGGAGAACGAGTAGAAAAATAAAAAAATAATTCTGCACGATTTGAGATAATATTATTACCTATTAGTTTAAAAATCATCATTAAATTCCATAGGGTTTCAGAGATCTAACTCAAAATAAGTGCAAAACGAGGTTTTTTCGTTATTTTTTTTTATCGAGATTTTTTTATCCAATCGTGTTTTCGCTTCTACAAATTTAAACATTATAAGTCCAAGTTTAATGTGTCCAAATAGCAAACTCTCAAGTCTTACAGATACCGATATCTAGATCGCCCAATATCACCAAAACAGCATAATATAGACTCTTAAAGACTTCGTTTTATTTTCCTGTAATCTTTACATAAACTTCTATCACATAGAATAATTTCAGATTTTTCGTTTTGCAAACTTTAGAGATAAGCCCCCAAAGCGGACTCTCCGTCCGCATCGTGCTGCTCGACGAGGTCGGCAAGCTCTTTGAGAGAGTGATTGCAGGCCGCCTCGTCGGGCACCTGGTGAGGACGGGGCCGGATCTTGCGGATAGCCAGTTTGGCTTCCACAAGGGGCGCTCGACGGTGGACGTCATCATGCGCGGGTGAGGTCGTCGTGGCGGTGTCACTCGACATCACCAACGCCTTCAACACCCTGCCCTGGAGCTGCATTGGGGAGGCACTCCGGTATCACCGGGTGCCGACCCACCTCCGTCGAGTAGTCAGGGCGTATTTTACGGACAGAGCCGTCATCTACCCCGGTCGTGACGGGGAGTGGAACCGGCGAGAGATGTCGTGCGGTGTCCCACAGGGATCGGTTCTGGGGCCGCTCCTGTGGGACATCGGTTACGACTGGGTGCTGCGGGCCAACCTCGCTGATGGCGTCAGCGTGGTTTCCTACGCTGACGACACGCTGGTCCTGACGCAGGAGAGGTCGCAACAGGCGGCGGCCGACGTGATGACACGTGAGGTTGCGATAGTCGATATCCTCTCCAGGATCCCGCAGTTGGGTCTAGAGGTGGCATTGCACAAGTCCGAGGCCATGTCTTTTCATGGGCCCTGGAACAGGCCACCATCGAGATTCCAACTAACGGTTTCATCGGCGTCGAAACAACGATGAAATACCTGGGTTTCGTCCTTGACAGCCGGTGGAATTTCGTCGAACACTTCCGACGTTTGGCCCCCAAACTGGAACGGGCTGGGGCCGCCTTCAAGCGGCTCTTGCCCAACCTGAGGGGCCAAACGCCTCCTCCCGGAGGCTTTACGCGGGGGTCGTGCGGTCCAAGGCCCTATATGGGCAGAGGCGGCGTTAAGCGTGGGCGACGTGGGCCACCACCTACGGCCTCGCGGTACAAGGGGCCTCGCGACTCAAAAATGTTTAAAGCGAGAATAAAACAAAATAAGCCGTAATGGGTGCGACTCTGGATGGGTGTGACTCTGCAAAGTGTATTATATGTTATGGATGTGATTTTGGAATGGTGGCATCTTGCCTAATGGCAAATCGCAAAAACTTCCCGATTAATCGGGACTATACGATGTTTACATATATGATCAACCTCAAGATGTATAACTCAAGAACATTTTACAAAACTATTGAATAAATAATTGATTTTTTGCAATATTGCAAATATCATAGGACTTATACATAAGTCCAAAGAATGATGATTTCATGAAACAGTTATTCTTGGGACTTACGTGGTCTTAGAGAGTTGTGTTGATGACTTTAATGATTATAATTCTGTAAACACATATTTCTTACGGCCGCGATTCATATATTAATAAACGTATTCCAAAAAACCTAAAAAAAATTGAATTTCGCGGGCTACCCTGGCGCTTTCGCCTTAAATCAACATTTTGAAGACTTTGGTTTTCTCTATGATTTAAGCGCGCTAAAAAATATGCCACAGGAGCAAATATTAAAACACTGTAACGATTTACATAACGTCCTGCGTGTGAGTGAGAGCAGTGACTTCCAACCATTTGAATTATATGAAGAATTAAATACAATGATCCCGAATTTACCCAACTTCATTAAAGACGTGAAACAGCTGCTGTCATACATAACAGAAAATAGCTTGAAAGAAATTTACCCAAATATTTACATTGTCATCCGAATTTTATTAACAATTCCGGTAAGTACAGCCTCTGCTGAAAGAAGTTTTTCAAAATTAAAATGAATTAAAAATTATTTGAGAAACACAATGAGCCAAGAAAGACTTTCAGCTTTGGCTGTTTTATCAATTGAATCAGATTTGGCATTGTTGAGACCGCTCGCGCTCCTCTCAACATCGCCGCGCGCTGGCGGCAGTGAACGAGGGTTGCGGGGACAGCGGGGAGTCAGCCGGCCGACGCACAGTGGTCCGGGTTTTCAAAAAGGCGGACATAGGATCGAAAATGCATATTTAACGTAACAAAAAATAGTTTCGTATAGGAAATTTAACGCTGATTAATACTTATTACTACAACTTTTCAAAAAAACAGCTCCTTCACGTCAAAAAAAAATATTGAAAATAAAAATGTATGGGAGAAAATCTATTTTATTTTTTTTCTCCGTTCAGTATCAAAGTGTAGCAAGCAAACCTTATATTCTGGTAAGTACCTATTGTTCTTAATACGACAACATATAAATTGCTTGCGTATCCCTGCGGCCTTGACGCCTACGATGCTTCAAAGTTTAAAATTTCAATTGGGATTTTTTAAAATTATTATCGAGGTTTTCAATTAAGCTGAATTCAAAATATAATTTTTTAATTATATAAGAATTAAAACATACGCATTCAAGCATTTGGCAAGTATTTGTTTATTTTATTTTAATAAAAAGTACTAATAAAAGTCTTCAACTTTAGTTATGTAATAAAGGACACGTGCTGATTCGTAGCCTATTTGTAACTGACTGAAACGACTCCTGTGGTAAAAGAATCATTTACCCCCACCACCGGAGATTTCGACGACGCTGATTGGCTGTTGAAGATGTGGTACTAATTTCGTCAGTCACTACTTGCGAGCGTGTGTTTGTTATTAATATCTGTGCATGAAACAATTAAAGGCACTTGTTTCTCAACCCTTGAGGAAGCAACATCAATTATCCGTGCTGTGTGAAAGTTTAGTGAGTTTCGTTATGGCTGCATTTGTTACAAACTTGGACATTTTTATGTTCCTCCGTGTTGAAGGAGACATGAAAAATTGGGCACGACTCTATGAAGCTATTATTCTACATATCCCAGTTGAAACATGTTCGGAAGATTTAGAAATAATCAAGACCTTTTTGAAGAACTACATGAGTAATATCAATCGCAGATGGGCAAGTGCTTCTAGAAATCAGAAGACTTTCATGAATAGACATGCTGCGTGGTTAGAATCAAATATTAGTTGGCCAATTTGCACTACTGTTAATTTATCCGAGATTTTTCAAGCCCAAGATGAAGTTATCGAAAACATATCGTCAGACAATACTTCAGTTGACATCGATACTACAGCAGCTGTGATTCCGTCGACATCAAGTACAGCAACTGTGGGCACATCTACCGAAGTTCAGATTAGGAAGCCTTTTGTTGACCTCAGCAACAAACAGAAGAAAAGACGTTCAGAGTCTCTTTTGGACTATTCGCCGGAAGAACTTACTTTTGCATTAGTCGAAAGACTTAGGATAGACAAGAAGAATGACTTAGCTTGTGTTATTGATCATATAACGAAGAACCCTGATAGTGTTACTATTGTTCAAGCCACATTGTTTAAGAAAAATAGGAAAAAATCTTTAGATGAAGATCATGCTCTTGGTCTTTATACATCATTGAACCTGTCAAAATGGAAATACTTGTGTTTAAGGAAAGCGCTGTTAGATTGTGAAGTTCCAGTGTTACCATCGTATCACAAACTCCTTGAAGCTAAAAAGAGATGCTATCCACATGATTTAGAAATTACCGAGAGAGGAGCCAGAGTGAAGCTTCAAGCCCTATTGGATCTGACAGTCCAGAAGATTCTTCAAATTACCGGTACCCAGATTGATTCGTCAACTGAAGGATTGAAGTTAATTAGTAAATGGGGTTTCGATGGAGCTTCTTCACAAAGCACCTACAAGCAAAGGAGTGAAGATGTAGACTTCAGTGATTCATCGGTTTTCATGTCAAGTCTTGTCCCTCTTAAATTAGTTTCTAATAATAGCACCATATGGGAAAACCCAACACCTTCGTCAACACATTATTGCAGGCCCATTAAGTTCGAGTTTTGTAAAGAGACAGCAGAATACATCAAGCAAGAAGAAGCTGCATTGAAGGAAGAAATAAAGAACATCAATTCTACAAAATGGGTCGGGCTAGAGATTAGTCACGAGCTTCATATGACAATGATCGACGGAAAAGTGGCCACTATTATAACGGATACTTCGTCTGCATCTGCCTGCAATATTTGCCTTGCTAAGCCGACTGAGATGAACAAACTGTCAGAAGTATTTTCAAGACCTGTTCGAGAAGATGTTTATAAATATGGACTTTCTACTCTTCATATGTGGATTCGTTGTATGGAGTGTATTCTACACATATCTTACAACATGGACTTTGAGATGTGGACTGCACGAGGTGCTAACAAGCAACTAAAAGCTGCGAAGAAACATTTTACACAAGAAGAATTCAAACAGCAAATGGGAATACTTGTGGATTTTGTGAAGCAAGGCTTTGGAACCACAAACGACGGAAACACAGCCAGAAGGTTTTTTAGAGATTATGAGAAATCTGCCGAAATAACCAATATTGACAAAGGCCTACTGAAGCATTTTACGGTTATTCTTCAAACGATTTCATCGGGATGTGCCATAGATATAGAAAAATTCAGGACTTATTGCAGAGAAACAGCTGAGATCTTTGTTCATCTATACCCATGGTTTTATATGCCCGCAAGTGTGCACAAGCTACTCATACACGGTGCAGACATTTGTCATCACTTTGGCCTCCTACCAATTGGCATTCTTTCCGAAGAAGCGGGAGAAGCAAGAAATAAAGAATTTCGAAGAGTTCGTGAATATCACACAAGAAAATTTAACAGGATGAAGACCAACGAGGACTTGCTCCATAATTTTTTAATTAGTTCAGACCCATATTTATCCCATATTCGACCAAAATACAGCAACTCAAAGCAATTCGATTTTTTTCCAGATGTTAAAGAGCTTTTGTTGTTGCCTGAGGTAGTAACAGAAGAAACTGAAAATATGGATCTACAGGAGTTGCAGCCTGAAGATGATCCATTAATGTAAACGTGACAGATTTAGTGATTTTGTTATTGTTAGAATTGAGTTTGTTAGTAGTAGTAGTAGTTGAGTTGTAGTCCTTTTCAGGACCACTTAAAATAGTCCTTTTCAGGACTTCAGAAAAAGCCCTTTTAAGGGCTACATCTATTTCTAATTGTTTCTTTTAAGATGAGTCACGTTAGTAGTAAAACCAACAATATCAACCATGATTTATCAATAGGAAATATCAACAGATGAAAGAATAACCAACAGATGATTATTAAAAAAAAAATAAGCAGAAATGCTTATTTTATCATAACATCACGCTTTATATTCCCCGAAGGGTTCGGCAAAGGTGTATACTACACTATAGTACACTGTCATTTCGCCAGTTATATTTAAGTCCCATGTAATAGGGGGCGAGCTTAATACACGGATGAGGCGCGCGGGGGGCTTGTTTTTATTAAAAATGATATTTTGGATTAATTTCAATTGAAAAACTCGTTAATAATATTAAGATAATTCAACATTAAAATTTTAAACTTTGAAGCATCGTAGGCGTCAAGGCCGCAGGGATACGCAAGCAATTTATATGTTGTCGTATTAAGAACAATAGGTACTTACCAGAATATAAGGTTTGCTTGCTACACTTTGATACTGAACGGAGAAAAAAAATAAAATAGATTTTCTCCCATACATTTTTATTTTCAATATTTTTTTTTGACGTGAAGGAGCTGTTTTTTTGAAAAGTTGTAGTAATAAGTATTAATCAGCGTTAAATTTCCTATACGAAACTATTTTTTGTTACGTTAAATATGCATTTTCGATCCTATGTCCGCCTTTTTGAAAACCCGGACCACTGTGCGACGGCCGAGCGCGGGCCCCCGCGCCTCAACGCCACGACAGTCAGCTGTTGCTCTCCTTCGTGCACGGCTGCGCTCACGCGTCTTTGTCATTTTCTTATTTACATGTTTAACCGACGACCGTTGTTATTTTATTTCTCTTAATTAATCATTATACGTGTTATACAGTCCGCTACCATTTCATTTGCTCCACCACGACCTATCGTTGCGTGCAGGCATCTAGGCTGAATTACGATACCATAATTAAGGAATTTAGTAACGTTAAAAGCAGGAAATTTCTGTTCCTTTAATAAATAAATCTAATGTTTTTTAAGATACACTTTAAGAAATGTATATCTCCACCTTTATACTAACGATTTGTAATTAGGGTTCCGTACCTCAAAAGGAAAAAACGGAACCCTTATAGGATCACTTTGTTGTCCGTCTGTCCGTCCGTCCGTCTGTCAAGACCCTTTTTCTCAGGAACGCGTGGAGGTATGAAGCTGAAATTTATATCAATTACTCAGGTCTACTGTCCCTTGAAGCTGTGAAAAAATCAAACTTCTAAGCCAACGCAATCAAAAGATACAGCCGTTTATGCCGCAAATTTTCGACACTTGCAAGGGAATCAAAACCTACAGGGTGCTTCCCGTGAACTCAGAATCTTGAAATTTGGTACGAAGCAACGTCTTATAGCATAGATAAAGGAAAAATTACGAAAACCATAAATTTTTAGTTACATCACATAATATATTTTTTTTAAATAATTTTAAACTTACTACCCATTTCCTCATAAACGCGTAGAGGTATTAAATTGAAATTCATACCAAATACTCAAGTCTATAATACCTTTAAGCTGTAACAAAATCAAACTTCTATGTCAACGCAATCAAAAGAAACAGCAATTTAAGCTGCATATTTTGAAACTCGCAAGTACTCGCAAGGGAATCAAAACCTAAAGGGTACTTCCAGTCGACCTAGAATCTTGAAATTTGGCATGAAGCAACGTTTTATAGCACACATAAAGGAAAAATTCCGAAAACCTTAAATTTTTAGTTACATTACAAAATATATATTTATTTTTTAATAAATATAAACTTATTACTTTTTTCCTCATGAACGCGTAGAGCTATCAAGTTGAAATTCATATCAAATACTTAGATCTAATTGCCTTTAACCCGTGAAAAAAAAAAAATTCTAAGTCAACGCAAAAACGCAAAACGCAAAAGTACAACCATTGATACCGCATATTTTGAAACTCGCAACTACACGCAAGGGAATTAAAACCTAAATACCACTTCCCGTTGACATAGAATCTCGAAATTTGGTAAGAAGCAATAGCTTACAGCACAGGTAACAGAAAAATTCAGAAAAGCTTAAAATTTTAAGTAGTTATACCACCAAAAAAATTGTGATTGTAAACATAATGAATTTCATTTTGCAATAAAAATACCATAGTTATGACTCGATTGTCGTAATGAACGAACTTTGTAAACCTTGCAGGTTTGTACGGAACCCTCGGTGCGCGAGTCCGACTCGCACTTGGCCGGTTTTTTTTCATTTAATACTTATTAATCTAATTTGTATTTTTATGAATAAAAACTTGGCAGTGTTAATTGTTTTGTTTGTTTTTATTATTTTATAAAATCCGTCTTCAGGTCGCCATAGAACAGGGCCTCGCGAAATCTGTCTTGCCCACATCAAATTTAGTTGTTGCCCCGCCACTGTATATGGGGCCCCGGTGTGGGCGCGTTCTGATGACACTTCACATATTTTTAAACTAAACGGATATGCACCAGGAACTTGACCACGTAAGTAACGCTATGGTTAAGGTTAATAATTGGGTTTACTGTAATGTCTTTCGAATCATGATTGAATTATATTAGAAATCACGGGATTGAGATTTATGCGGGTGAAACCGCAATGCACAACTACTTGATTGTAATATACTAGTTGCGCGACAAACTCTGCTTGCGCGATGTAGAATTTTGAGTGACGTCAGTGTGATGCGTGGTTCGTATGTGGCGATGTAGATGCCGCCACCGAACTACGATGAACACATTCGGTGAGAATGATGCGATCACTGACTGACTCCTAATAGTTTACCACTAGCAAAGGTGTCTTCTCATACAGAGAAGGAACGAGACATACAGAGAAAGAGATCAAGAAGGGTTGGTCTTCTTCTTCTCCGTGTGGCTGGCACGACTGTATTTTAGATTTTGTTAACATAAATCTTCGCCACATTCACGGCGTCGTTGGTGACAGCGCAGAAGTCACTTCACGCAGGAGCATGGTTTGCAATATGGCTCCGCAACCACATCCTACTGCCGTTCCGTCTAGGTAGCCCCACTTTACCAGGTTGGAACGGTTTGGTGATGATGATCAATATATATTTTTTTAATTTATCTTTAAAGTTCCATCCATTCATAAATTAATATATTTTTTTGACATTTTTTAAGTATATTCGTATGTGTGGGTGTGTGTGTGTGTGTGTGTGTGTGTGTGTGTGAGATCTATCTCCGGTCTTGTCGGATTCGTCGACCGTCTCAAACTCAAACTCAAAGCATTTATTTCAATTAAACCTTGTACAGGCACTTCTGAATTCTCAAAATTTAAATAGACTGTCAGTTAGTCAGAAAGTTTAAGCTAGTTAGTTGCCCATTCCAAAACGTAGATCTCTATGGAGAGAACGGGCATGAAACTCCATGGACACTCTTTTAAATCAAGATATTACAAAATCCTGGGTACATTATTATTGTTGCTTCTATATGTGAGAACAATGTAAAAAAGACACAAATGAAGAAACTTTTCAAAATATAAGATGAAAAGAAAGCCTTGGCAGTTAAGAGATGACCAGTCTCAACCGACGGCGCCCGTTCACGAACATGACGCGTGGATCAGCACCATCTAGCTCAACCATTTGTAGGGAACCGAATGATCCAACACACGCGCCACCATCGATGAGACATTTAAGTGAGCATGACACGTTCTCAACTGCCATGCTCTTTCAAGTCAACATCAAGAAAATCATAATAAACGGAAACATGGTTCTTACATTTACAACATTTTAAAAATGCTTCTAAATTATACAAAACTATATTTTGTAATTTATTTAAGAGATTAATAGAATTTTACTACCAAATAGGAAGAGATATTTAATACAGAAGTATTCAACAATTAAAACTGGATTGAATAAAACAAAGTAACATCGGACTATGAGAGAAGAGAGAGTGTACCTTTGTCTGCACACACTATAATGCAACAACTTGTGCACTATAATATCTCCCGCGCCGAAGGCTGATCTCCGCTGAGATTGGTTGCCATGGCCGAAATAAGGTCTATAGGACTATTCTTTAGAGATTCTCTTCTCTGAATAAAAGTCCTTAAGGGGGAAGCGCTAAGGTAGCCCGCGAAATTCAAATTTTCTTACGTTTTTTGCAATTTGCTGGTCAGTATTAAGTTGTACGTTGATTAATATATGAATCGCGGCCGTAAGAAATATGTGTTTACAGAATTATAATCATTAAAGTCATCAACACAACTCTCTAAGACCACGTAAGTCCAAAGAATGATGATTTCATGAAACAGTTATTCTTTGGACTTACGTGGTCTTAGAGAGTTGTGTTGATGACTTTAATGATTATAATTCTGTAAACACATATTTCTTACGGCCGCGATTCATATATTAATCAACGTACAACTTAATACTGACCAGCCAATTCCAAAAAACCTAAAAAAAAATTAATTTCGCGGGCTACCCTGGCGCTTTCGCCTTAAGGCCGAACTGCGGCGAAGAAATACAAAATAAAAAAAATATTTGTTTACACTAATAAAGAACGATTATCATTTATTTTAGTATAAATATTAAGTAAACTTAAAAAAAATATATAAAAAAGACAGTCACTAGGTTATTTCCAATCTGTGAGGGCAGGAGAATGATTTTGACGATAGTTACAGATCACTTGCAGTATCCAGCCACCCAGCCAGGTTCCTTGTGGCAGAATCCGGAGCAGCAGTTTCCTTGGCTACCATCAGGTTGACAGCCGTCACGGTTTTTAATGCAGGCAGCAACTTGGTCCGGGAAGAACACAGCCGCAACGACGAAGATGGCGACCAGGATGAACAGGTTGAAGTTCATTTTGATTTTGGTTTTTTGCTGAATTGTTATCACAAGAAGGACTGTTTGCTGTAGTCGGTAAGGCTACTCTGTGAGTTGACTGAACGCTGCGTGTGTTTATATACCTTTGAGGAGCTCTGTTTTCCTTATTTTAATATGATAATATTATTCTAAGATAACCCGCTTGACCGCGCAAAGACCAACAGGTTTATCCACATATGCTATGGGATGAGGAAAACAAGCCTGGTTTTCCTCAATGATCTGTTTTTTTTTTAAATCACAATAAATTTGATCTAGATACAGCATGTATCGGAAAAGTACTAACACGACTTTTGCCAATTATCTATACTAATCTATACTAGTCTATACTATTATACTTTAATATTATAAAGCTGAAGAGTTTGTTTGTTTGTTTGTTTGGTTGAACCCGTTGAACGCGCTAATCTCTGGATCGGATCGGATCTCTAGTCGGATTTGAAAAATTATTTTTGCATTTAATAGCCCAATTTTCGAGGAAGGCTATAGACTTAACATCACGCTAGGACCCTTAGGAGCCGAGCAAAAACCAAAAAAGTCAGAAAAAAGGTAAACGAATTAAAAGCGCAGGCAGGCGAAGCGACGGGGTGGGTCGGGGGAACAAGAAATTTCACGCGGGCGAAGTCGCGAGCAGAAGCTAGTTAGTCAATACGCAGTGAATTACCTGAAAGACGACAACTTGGGAACCAAAGTTAAGGAATTCTTGGCGCCCAATAGACATAAGATATGCACCAATGAAAATAAATTTTTAAGGGGAAGGGGGAAGGGGAAGGGGTGATGTCTTTTTAGAGTTTTTTTTCTTTTCTTTTTATATCGTGTACACTGTACATAATGAAGAGTATTCTATTCTATTCTATTCTTTGCTACTAACAAGACTATTGGGATATTGGGCTACAGCACCCTAATTGGGACACCTATCAATCTAAATCTGAATCAGTTTAAAGGATATTGTTAATCCATTGCTTGCATTGCTGAACTGTCTACATGAAACTCATTGCCACTGACAGTGTGCAGTTACGCAATTACCCCGCAGGGCAGAAATCCAAAGTACGGTGGCCATTTTCCTTTGACTACACATTTCTGATACACGCTGTACATAGGTAAAATGGTATGTAAACTACGATAACGCATTTTTTTTGTCAATTTAAAAATAACTTTCAGTTTCTTTCTTTATAGACAGCTATAAAGAAAGAAACTGAAAGTTATTTTTAAATTGATGTTTGAGACTTTGTTAGGGTGGAAACATTTGGGCCATCGGATCCGCAGTTGGTCGACTCTTCGCGAGACCAGGGGGCGTAAAAAGGTCACTTTGGCAGAATCATAAAAGGATAACATTATGAATCATAATATGGCGAAGACTGTCCGTGTTTTTCTTTTTTCGCTGCACTACGTACGTAGGTATAATCAGATTGATTGGTACTGGATTGATTGGTATTTTAGCACAGACAAAAAAAAGACTGAAAAATCCTTTACCAATAGGATTTGATTCGATTAACTTAACAGTTCACTGACAATTATGATTTATAATATCATCCTTGTATGATTCTGCCAAAGTGGTCTATTTAGCCCCCCCCCCCCCCCCCCCGGGGATTGACCTATTTTTATTCAGCCATCCAACGTAGTAATGCTGCTAGAATTTTCCCATTGACGGCCGTCAATGGGAAAAATTCTTCAGCTCTGGGGACGAAATTGTTGATGCCCTATGTCATAGGGCATAAATAGGGGGGCATAAATAGGGTTTTTTTTATAAGTATGTATCTTTGCGCATAACTCCGTCATAGACGGATTTGCAAAATTCTTTTTTAATAGATATAGGTAGTATGCCCCAGGGGTGGTCACATATAAATTTTATTAACTTAGGTACTTGGGTAGTTTTTGAGCTTCAATAATACGATTTTTTTGTTTGATGTTTTAATAAATTCCTGTCACTGATATTTACATAGTAAGTAGTGTTATATGGATTTATGTAGGTACCTACAATTAAAAAGTGAAAAATAAAAACTTTTTTCCAAAAAAAAACAACCGTCTTCCAAAAAAAAACACTACAAAGAGAAAAATAACTTAATTTCGGAAGTCGGTGTCAATAATAACAACCGACTTCTAAAAAAAAACACCACAAAGTGAAAATAACTTTAATTTCGGAAGGTGGTGTCGTTGGATTCACATTTTCGGTTATTGACACCGACTTCCGAAATTATATCTACTACAGTAACTCATACATTTGTTAAAATTCTAGAAAAATCATATAGGTACTTTTCCAATATTTGTAAATAATTTGTAAATATTATGTGAGCACCATGTATCTAGCACATAATTGATTACCTGTAATTGATTCGTTTTTAATTCTTTTTAATTTTTTGGGGTAGACTTCTTTTAGTCTAGGTGTATCGTCTTCTCATATAATTATATTATGCATACAAACCTTGTAAGTAAAACATTTTAAAAGGGTAACGGTGGAGTTTCTTGCCCGTTTTTCTCCATACGAAAACTACCTTTTGGAAGGGGCGACTAGAATCAATTCAATTTGACTGTAAGTTTTGACGTTCAAAAGTGCCTTTAAGAGCGTTACTCCAGAGCGGCGCGCCTCGCGTTTAGGTAAATTTACTCACACAGCTATACAGTTAAACGCACACACAGCCGTCTGTGTTGGAGCGCGTATCATACACCGCTTAGAATCATCTTGATACTTAGCCAGTTTTTAGTTAGTAGGGAATGTTTTCGTTTTCCGTAAGCGGGGATTCAGTTTTTTGTTTATTGTAATAAATGAGCAATTAAATTATTATTAGTTAGGTTAAAGTAAATAAAAACAATTTCGTGTAAAATAAAATCTTAATATTTGTTGTCTCTAAGTTTCATAGACCTAGCTTTTCGGGGATCAACAATTTCGGGTAACAGGCATTTATTGTAAAAGCTGACTAGCCGATGTTCCATATTTTCGCTCCAAAATTTATCGTCCCTGATTATGTTTTCAGTCTTCAATTTAAAATCTTTGCCTGTCCACACAGCAAACAGACAGTAATTTCTGTTAGTTATATGCAGCTGCTCCTGTATCTGATAAAACCAGTCATGGCGTCGATTCACAGATCCATCTATGTTCCAGAATTTAATTTTTTTTTGGCTAATAGCAAAATCTGCCTCTAATCCAAATGCCGAACTAGGACATTTAATTTCGGTGATGCCATCATCGTCGATTAGTCCATCCGGCGAAGCATCTGTAATCATAATAATTTGAAACTCAATACTCTAATTACTTCTTATTAATAGAATTTAAGAATACAAAAATAAATTGTTTGTTAGAAAAATCTAAACTTGTACCTGCAACTGTTCTATGGCCACTTTTTCGTTTACTTTCCCATGTTGAATACTAGGGATAGAAGGAAAGGATTTCTTTACTCATATTCCTTGTCCAAGGAATATGAGTAAAGAAATTGTTTAACCAAAGGGGCTGGGCTAATAGTCGATCGCCGTTTGCACACTTTACAGAATGAAGAGGCTGTCAATAAACAACGTCGTAGCTCTAGCCAAAGTGCACTCTCTGCCTGAAGTACAGTATCCCTTTCAACTTCTTGTCTATTATTTACCTATAACATAAAATTTGGAAATATATTTTTAAGTCTAATATTATCAGAAACCTATTTGAAATAAATGATTTGACTTTGACTTTTGACTTTGACTTTGTTTGCCTATAAAATTTGAGGGTTTCCCTGGATGTCCATGGGATCCTCTCATCAGATTCCAACTTGATGACAATGGGACCACTTGAAAGCATGGGTATACCCATTCAAAGGAAATTTAAAAAGAAAAATAGGTCTACAATTGACGGAGAAATCGGTGAACATACATAAAGAAAACGTCTCACGGCTAAGAATGTTTATTGTTAATAATTACTAGCTTCTGCCCGCGACTCTGTTCGCGTAAAATTTCATGTTCCCCCGACCCACCCCGTCGCATCGCATCAGCTTTTTTTTTTTGGTTTTTCTGTGAAAGTCCTCATGGACTTTCTCCATCGTGGGGGTGACAGAGGGGCATGCCGGACTCTTACCGGCTAAAACCACCGCGCTGTTCCACCTCTGGCTATGGCTGCGGAATTCGCATAAGCTTTCACTGCTCTCATCGCATCGCCTGCCCGCTCTTTTTTTGCTTAGCCTTATTTCCGACTTTCTTTTTGCTCGCCTCCTAAGAGTCATAGCGTGATGTTAATCCCTATAGCCTTCCTCAAGAATCGGGCTATCAAATACAAAAAGATTTTTCAAATCCGACTGGAAGTTCCAGAGATTACCCCTTGCATACAAACTTTACCAAATCCGACTGGAAGTTCCAGAGATTACCCCTTACATACAAACTTTACCTCTTTATAATATTAGTATAGATTAATGTAAAGTTTCAGTAAAATCCGTATTATAGCAATTGAGCTATCAAATGCAAAAAGAATATCTTAAATTCGACTGGTAGTTTCGGAGATTAGCGAGTTCAAACAAACAAACGGCTTTGTTATTAGTAAATAGATTTCAATAATTGTTTATGTTTAAAATACTTACCTAATGTGGATACGTGGTTGCAATTTGTGATAACCTAATCGCTACACAACTGTGTACTTGTAATAATAAACTTATATTTAGTGTTTACTTGTTTTATTTCACACTAGCTTCTGCCCGCGACTTCGTCCGCGTGAAATTTCTTGTTACTCCGACCCACCCCGTCGCATCGCATCGCCTGCCCGCGCTATTACTTCGTTTTTGCTTAGCGTTCTTTCTGACTTTTTTTCTTTTTGCTCGGCTCCTAAAGGTCATAGCGTGATGTTTAATTTATTTATTTTTAAATTAAGGCCTATAGCCTTCCTCAAGAATTGGGCTATCACATGCAAAAAGAATTTTTCAAATCCGACTGGTAGTTCCAGAGATTAGCGCGTTCAACCAAACAAACAAACAAACTCTTCAGCTTTATAATATATTAGTATAGATTTAAATAAGAAATAGTTTAGCGAGAACATTAACACCTTCATGTTAGCGAAGTTTTGTATGACTTTAATATTGTAATAGCATTTGAATTTTTATGTCCCTAAAGGCGCATGGAGACCCCCCTTTATACAAACAATCACCCATCCACGGATAAATTGATGGAAAAACAGAAGTGCAAATAAAGAGGAAACTAGAGATTTTCCTCATTTATTTATAATCTAAGTAATCTTCATTATATCACACTCGGAAAGCGAGCAAGACAAGCGATTGCTTGGAAACTAAGTAGTTTCAAAGTTATTCAGTCTTTAAACTTTTAAGCACTTTCTTCCGCCCGCAACTTCGCCCGCGTGGTATGTCGATAAAAAGTATGTAAATAGGTATGCCTATATCCTTCCCCAGGGTTCAAAGTATCTCCATTCTAAATTTCATCAATAGCGACCCAGCAGTTTCGGATATTAGCCAGAACAAACAGACAAAACAATAAAAAAATGCTTTTAGAAGACAGACAAAAATTTTGAAAATTGTTTTTGGTACGAAGTTTTGGAACGAAGTTCTTTATCGCGGTAGGAATAACTGGTAGAAATTGTCACGTAACGAAAACGAGTTATCCATATGATTTTCTCTGTCTCTTTCTAACATGTAAAATAGAAAGAAATAGAGAGAGAGATAGTTTTCATGGTTTTCAAGGGTGCTGAAGCCACTAATGAGGTCAAAATGAAAATTCAAGATAGAAACTGCGAATATTTTCAAAATTTTTCACCGTGGGTATCGTTTTCATGGGTTTCGACGGTGTTAAAGCCGATGGCGAGGTCAAAATAAAAATTCAAAATGGCGACCCTTTTATGAGAGATTTTAAAAACTTAAACTAGATGGCTCTGTATTAAAAACGCATGTAAATTCAAACTTTCTCCCTTTGTCTCTTATTTTGCGTGTCTCTTATTTCTATCATTAGGTATGGAGTGTGTGTGCGTGTCAGTATCGCGTAAGGAATTGCGTTCCTAACGGGGTTCCCCGATTGCACACGTTTTTATTATTATTCTAAGTACGTACACAGATTCATACTCAAGAACCGTGCTTGATACAGCCAGCTCTGTAAGCCATTATCGATTCGCAAAACGTTACAGCTATAAACTTGACTTCTACTTTATTATTTGACATTTGAGAGCCTTCAATGTCAAATGTGGGTAGGTATAGGTATAATAATTCAATAGTAGGTCGTGAAGCTGATTACAGTCGGCCTTGAGGTGAAAACATGAAAGATTTCATGAAAATAAAAAAATAAGTTTTTAATTACATTAAAATACCTTGGCTATCCAGATATTAATTTCAAACTGGATGGATACCACATGAAAACAAATTTCACTATAATTTGTTTCTGTATTTACATGGAATACAAAAGTTTGGTCCAGTTTCTATAGGAATTTGTTTTGTTTTGAGTTGCATCTTAACTTTAAATTAAACTAACGTGGCATTTTCGAAATTGTCCTTCTGGTACCTTATCTCTTACGGACATAAAAATTTGACAATTGTCGGGGCGCACGATGTATTTCTGCCCGTCGGAAAACTGAATTCGACAATAGTTTTGACAGGTCACTACATTCGGTCGCGCCCGTATGTTCGTTGACGGACATAGAGAGTATGTACAGTGCGTGCCACGTAATAAGAGACTTGACCCCGCCTCCCCCGCCTTTTTCCGCCGCCCCTATGACGTCAGGTCCCGTCCCGCACTCAGACCTCATACCGCTAAAGATACCTAAAATCGTGTTCTGCGCATGTCAGACCACGTGGTGTGTCAAGTCTCTTCTTACGTGGCACGCACTGTAGATTCCCTGCACAGCGTCACTATTCACACGTAACCACTGCTTGCCCACATTTTTTTCAAGAAAGTTTTTAGAGGTATCTTCATGATTTTTTTCTATCGAATCAAATTAGTTATATTATGTTTTCAACACACGATCTACCTAGCATATCCGGAACAATATCATATATTTTTCTGATTTTATTTACTGCAGTCGATCATAAACTTTTATTGTTTCTAAAACTTGCGTATTTTGTGGTTAGGTCCTGTAAGCCTCTTAAGTCGGGGGTTTTTAAATAATTTTATCCTTTTCCAATTACATTTAACCGTCGTGGTTTTTTTCAAAAATTTAAATTTTGCTTTTTT
Source organism: Luperina nickerlii (assembly GCA_963855955.1). Lineage (NCBI taxonomy): Eukaryota > Metazoa > Arthropoda > Insecta > Lepidoptera > Noctuidae > Luperina > Luperina nickerlii. The sequence continues at coordinate 9,916,213 of OY979690.1, read as the reverse complement.
CATATCTTCTCTTTATGTGTATAATGGATCTATGCTCTTTAAAAAGTTTAAAATAAACCCACGACGGTATGGAGACGGTAGGTATATGCGTTTGGGGTGAGAGTATGTGTGTGCAAACCAATGTTGCCATTTATCTCCAAAAAATACTAGTCGGATTTTGATGCGGTTTTCAGTGATGGGTTTGGATTTAATTGGTTCATGTTCTTAAATAGGTGTTACGGTGACAACTTACCAGGGGGCGCTGCAGTAAACATTTGTTTGTACAAACTAATGTTGCCATTTGTCTCCAAAACTACTAGTCCGATTTTGATGCGGTTTTTATATATTTTCTTCTCTTTATGTGTATAATAAACCTATGCTCTTTAAAAACTTTGAAATAAAAAGCAAAATTAAAACATTTTGAAAAAACCCTCTTAGAATAGAAGGTGTTCCACAGAACGGTCCCCCGACTTCCATATGAATTTATCTGTTTGTCTCGTTACATAAATTCTTTAAATCGGGGGTTTTCAAATTATTTTATCCCTTTTCCAATAACATTTAACCGTCGTGGGTTTTTTGAAAATTTTTAATTTTGCATTTTTTATAAATGAACTAGTAGCGCTCCGCAGTTTCACCGCAAAAGTCCCGATCTCGTGGGAATATAGGTATAAAAAGTATCCTATGTCCTGATTTTCAGAAATTTCATGTAAATCAGTATAGCGGTTTAAGCGTGAAGAGGTAACATACAGACAGACAGATACACTTTCGCATTTGTAATATTAGTATGGATGTATGTTTCATCTAATCGTATGCTGCACTGGCTGACGACATCACGTCAACACCGGCTGTCGCTGAAAACCAGCGCTGGGGCTCTGTCTCGTATAGGGTCTTAGCATTATGCTGAGCGTTGGCCGTTTTGCGTAGATGTGACGCATACTCTCTCCCAAATTGTTACTTTGTTTTTCTGTTGTTTGTGTTTTTTTATTTTTATGCGTCATGTTTGCCGCAAATAAACGTATTTTCTTTCTTTCTTTCTTTCATCTTGTACATAATATATGCAAAAGTAACTCTGTCTGTCATAATCACGATGCAGTATAAAACTGATTTACATCCGTTACCTCACACATCAGGTCCAGTTGAAAACCAGCGTCAGGCTCCAGTTGTCTGGCATTTTTGCTGAACTGGGCCTTTTTGGCGCAGCCGTGAGGCACACTTTCCTGCTAATTTCTTACATCGGACTTTGCACTTTTTATTTTTATCTTAGTTTTTATCTGATGTACCTACGACTATTATCTATCTGGTGTATTGTGTGTCTCTTAGTCTGTGCTAAATAAATCTATTTTCTTTCTTTCTTTCTCTCAGCCTTTCTGTCTGTTACCTTTTTAGCCATACGGCTGAGCGGGTATTGTTGTTCGGCAGATAGGTAGACTTTTTATCTCGGTAGTACGATCCCATGGGATCATTTCCGACCTCAACACGGGCGATGCCGCGGGTATAAGCTAGTATAGCTATATATTAAAGCCTTAAAACGCAGCAGGTACCCTTACAAGTTTATGATAAGGAAAATGTCCTTCGAAGCAACTTGCCAAGTCCGGTTCAGACATTATTTATTTTATACATGCGCATGCACATACCAGGGTGCAGTGAACTCATCCTTTGTTATTATATACGGAGTGTTTAAAAAACATTGTAACCGACTTTAAAAAAAGCACTACAAAATGAAAAATAATTTTAATTTCGGAAGTCGTTGTCTTTGGTTCTGTATCTTCGTCTTTTATTTGCCTCCGACTTCCGGATCGGATTGAAGCATGATTGTCACGGAATCACGGTTAAATTTGAAGGTTTTGTGAACAATGTAATATTGTGTTTTTGGTATTGACCATGAAATTTTTTTAACAATAAAAAAAAAATACCGACTTCCAAAAATTTAATTTCGGAAGTCGGTGTCTATGGATCTGTATTTTAGTTTTTGCCACCGACTTCCGAAATTAAAGTTATTTTTCACTTTGTAGTGTATTTGTTGGAAGGCGGTTTATTGTATCAAAAAGTTTTTATTTCTCGCTTTTAAGTGGGTCTGTTTATAATGTATCTTAGTTACAATAGCCTAATGTTAACTTGCCCATCGCCTTTTACAAAATATTGCATTTCCCGATGCAGGGACGTTAATTATTGAGGAGTTCTCCTAGTATTCCACCATCGGCTCCATTTCACCATTCCCATTGTGACGAGCATAAATTGCTTAGCAACCATATTAAAGTAATTGAATCGCAACCCGTGAAATACTTATTATTGAGTAGTTCCGTTGGCCATCTGTGGTCTTCTTCATCAGTTCCACTTCACCAAATGGTGGTTTTCGAGAGCAAATGCACGAGTTACTATAAAAAATACCCAAATCGCTATAGGTGTGCCTATAATATATTTATATATTATTACTACTATTTTTTAAAAATTTGTTTGTTTTATTTTAGTTTAACTAATTTATTAAGTTCTAATCAGTGCAAATTACACATACATACATACACATTCACATAGTCTTTTATTCCTATTTTTTAAGTTACGACAACTACGTATTTGTGTGCATGCAGAGTTTACCTATAAGTGATTTCTTTTGTTTAAATTGCTTAAAATAGTGTATACAATTGTGGTGAATCAAATAAATAAATAATATTTGAGGAGTTTCCTCAATTCCTCATGGATCCCATCATCAGAACTGGATTTTGATAAAAATGGGACCAATCTGGAAGTATATCCATTTAAATAAAAAATAATTTTCAAAATCGGTTTATAAATGACGGCGTAAAGAGGTAACAAACATAAAAAAGCAACCGAATTGAGAACCTCATCCTTTTTTCCTTTTTTTTTGAAATCGGTTAAAAACACAATTACTTTTGAATTATCAAGGAGTCCGTCAGTCACGAAGATGAAGCTAGCTGCCCATAATTTTTTCTTTCTTTCTTTCTAAACAATTTTTCTAAGGGCTGATTTTTTAATCGACCGATACATTTTATTCGTGGAATGAAATTGACGTCTGAAACTGACGTCTGTCAACTTTTACTATGGGACCAAACCTGAAATCGCAAAAAAAAATCAGTTGTTCCCTACATTTATGTTCGTATAAAGGCTCCTACAAACAGGCGCGACACGCGATATAATCGCGAGCGATACAAAGGCACCGCTCGTTGCGCGACTTACGGTGCCTTTGTGTCGCGTGTCGTGTCGCGCCTGTTTGAAGGAGCCGTAACTCGTTAAAATGTAGAGAACAGCTGATTTTTTTTCGCGATTTCAGGTTTGGTCCGATACTAAAAGTTGTTCATAATGATGAGTACAATGACCTCTTAAGAGGTTGTTAATGTTTAACAATAACCCTGTATACAGCAATGATAACAGAATTAACAGTTTTATATATTGATTTTATTTTAAGAAACAAATAAGTAGATTAGATAGATAAAAACGTTTATTCAGTGCAACAAAAGACACAATACAGGTATTAAAACATCAAAAAAGGTGAAAAAAAAAATTACAAAGATTAAAAAGATAAATTGACCCATAGACACCTAGCTCATAAATATCTATAACGGTCGATAACTACTGGGCGGTGTGTGTCTCATGGTTGCACCAAATTGGAATCCAGCTCAGCATATGCCAGGTACAAATACCTGACGCTGGTATTCTGCTGCATCCCGTTAGTACGACTTCTGCTGTTGCAAACTAGAATACCAGAACTACTGAAATGATGCCGTGCCCAAATTATGTTGTTACGTGCCAGTAGCGGCCCTAGGGCGGTGCGAGGGGTGCGACGGTACCGGGCGCCGTCATGGGAGAGGCGCTGAAATCAACCGAAATGCGACCACCGGGCACCAGTCATAGTAACTTACTATAAAGCCGATCGTCCACCGCCAGCTAAACTATGTTAGTTTGGTTTAGCTCGCAGTTTTTCATACGTGTACGTTCACCACAAACTATGCCAGCTAAGCTATCTAAAAGCCCAGCTAAGTCAAACTAACTTAGTTTTGTAGGCCGATCCGAATCTACGCGAACTAAGCTAAGCCCCTCTCACTCTCTTACGTTACCCCTCTGGCGCCTTCCACTAGTGTTGTTTTGTAGTGTGTGATCATGCGTGCGCATGCAGCGAAACACGTATTTGCAGCATGGAAGTATTTATTGAATACCTCAAGCAATATTACTATATTGTATAATCCGGAGGCAAAAGACTACCGTGATGAAAATAAAAAAAGTTACGTAGTTTTAGCTTATTTTTCGGTGGACGGACAACTTTATTCCCAGTTTAGCTTAGTTCTTAATTAGTTTAGCTGGCACGTGCCATCAAATGGCACGCGTGCCATTGGTTTGCCGCCCCTGTTCTAGGGCATAGATTTTTTGATATCGACGCAGTCACCTTAAGAAAAATGTTGCTGTGTTTACATACAAATGATTGCCATTAGCAAAAATATATACCTAATAGTAAAAAAAGTCGAATCAATTTTTTACACATTGTAGGTTATTTATAGAGCAAATGCATTTCCGTTTTTAAGTAAAAACTCGTAGACAAGAAATAAAAAATTAATAACAATACTTTGTGGTTATAGCAGAAACAGATAGAATGTTTATTTTTCAATATGTAACCTTGGAATTTTTTAGAGTTTTTATAAAAAAAACCCAGGCATGTGCGAGTCTGACTGGCTCACGAAGGGTTGCGTAGTATAACGCAAAAAAACACGTTTCTTATATGGAGGGAGATCCCCTATTATTTTTAGCTTTATTTTATTGAAGTGAAATCTTTTTTAGGCGCGTTGGGTATTTTTTGAGATGGGAGAAACCATTGAATTCGCGACATTGTTACCGTAACCTACACCTCTGTTTTATGTTTTGGCCATTATAAAGACATCAACGCGTGGTACATCTTCTTTGGGAAGAATGAACTTCAAACATATTTATAAAATTACTATGCTTTTTCAAGTTTTCACTTCTATCGGCACTTCTGGAGTGCCGTTGTTTTTTTTTATAATTCGTTGTTATAGCGTCAACAGAAATACACACGCGGTGAAAATTTCGACTGTCTACTTACCTATTACGGATCATTAGATACAGTCCGCCTGTCTGCTGATAGACAGACGGACAGACGGACAGCGGAAGCTTATTAATAGGGTTCCGTTGGCCTTAGCGTACGGAACCCTAGAAAGTAGTCAAGATTAGCGTTAAGGCTCCTACAAACAGGCGCGACACGCGATATGATCGCGCGCGACGCAAAGGCACCGCGCGTTGCGCGACGTGCGGTGCCTTTGCGTCGCGCGCGATTTTATAGCGTGTCGCGCCTGTTTGAAGGAGCCTTTAATCTAGCATTGCAATATAAATAGATAGGTATACTTATAATAACTTGCCATAAACTTTTTTAACCTGCGTATTATATCTATTGACAACCACTCGACAGGCTTCCGAGTCGAAAATTACACATTTTCGTTACCTGATTTGCCGTGTTGATATTTCTTTCAAATACACAAGTAGATAGCTCCAAAAAACTTCACTGAATACTACTACTAAGTACTGAATATTACTACTAATTAGGTAAAGGCTCCTTCAAACAGGCGTGACACGCGATAAAATCGCACGTGACACAAAGGCACCGCAAGTCGCGTAACGAGCGGTGCCTTTGTTTCACGCGCGATTCGCGTCGCGCGTTGCGCCTGTTTGCAGGAGCTTTAAGTCGGCAAGGTTGATAGTTCAGTTTGTTGACCTACCTCGCCAGGGTACACCATACGTTCATTAATTTAACAATGAATGTTTAATATCCGGTTAATGTCACGGAAATCAACGGTGTGTTAAAATTAAGCTAATGTCAGTATTTTTCATCTTACTGGTTGTATAGTTGCATATACAAAGGTGTAATTTAAATGGTGTTGGACCAAAGGAGGCCCTTGTATTCACATTACGAACAACTTTTACTATGAGACCAATCCAGAAATCACGAAAAAAAAATCAGCTGTTCTCTACATTTATGTTCGCATAAAGGCTCCTGCAAACAGGCGCGACGCGCGACGCGAATCGCGCGCGGCTCAAAGGTACCGCTCGTTGCGCGACTTGCGGTGCCTTTGTGTCGCGTGTCGTGTCGCGCCTGTTTGTAGGAGCCTTAACTCGTCAAAATGTAGGGAACAGCAGATTTTTTTTTTTATCGAGATTTCTGGTTTGGTCCCATAGTAAAAGTTGTTGATGATGATAAGTACAAAGGCCTCCTTCCAGGTCCAACACCATTTAAATTACACATTGTATACAGAGTGAATGTTTCAAGTGGACGTGGATGGCCAAATCCGAAACTATGAGAAATAGCGAAAAGTACTCAAAGGAGTCGCGGGCTCGATTTTGATGAAAACTAAAACTGCATCATTGGATTTTTGAAAAATCAATGTTTCTAGCCAGGAATCGAACCCGTTGATTTTGATAAAAAAACAGCATGTGTGCGATTCACACGTGGTAGAAGTGAAACCTTCAAAAACACTGTATAATGCTTCCCACGATGCTTCCTATCTCATATTCTCAATACGCAGGCGCGCACACACGTACTAAGACAAGTAAGACACGTACAATCGGACCCAAGCGTCGTGCGTAGCATAGCACGTACCACCACTACCAGCGTATTAGGTTTCCATCCATCCATCCATCCATCACCATGACCATCACAATCACCATCACAATCACCATCACAATCACCATCACAATCACAATCACCATCACAATCACCATCACATCACCATCATCATCATCATCATCCTCATAAATTAGTAGCATAGGATTAAATGTGATATCATTTGTAATAATAAAAAACAAAAACACTGTATAATGCTTCCATCTCATTTTCTCCCACGTTGAATCTTATATGTCTCTTTTTACTGTTGCTTTTTCGTTTCATAAAATTTAAAATCACAATGATGCTAAAAAAGTTTTCACTTCAAAAACATGCACACTGTATTAAAACACCACTCGATAGTGTCCCTAATAAGAATCATATTCTGGGAAGTAATGACTTAGTCAGTGACACTAGAGTGCTACCAAAAAAAAATCTAAAGACGTATAACTTGTCAAAATCTAAAGACGTATAACTTGTCAAAATCTGTTCATTCGTTTAGAAGTTACCGCAGTCGTTTACCCAAGGTAGCCAGTAGCCAGTGACTCGTGCTACCAAGACAAATCTAAAGACGTATGACTTGTCAAAATCCGTTCATTCGTTTAGAAGTTACGAGGGAACAAAGAAACGGACACATACAGGTCAAACACATAACCCTCCTTTTGGGCTTCACCGCAGTTGGGTAAAAACTGTTTAAGTAAGAAAGAAAGAAGAAAGAAAGAAAATTGTGTTTATTGTGTTTGTGTTGTGTTTGTGTTTTTTTTGTGTTGTATCACCATATCTACATGAAAATATAAATACCTTGATGTCTTTCTTCGACTTCTTCGCTAATAACTTGTTTTTCTGGATGATCACCGAGTAATTGCTGGATTTCTGTAACAAAATATAGTGTTTAGACAAATCTATACTATTTAATATTATAAAGCTGAAGAGTTTGTTTGGTTGAACGCGCTAATCTCTAGAACTACCAGTCGGATTTGAAAAAATCTTTTTGCATTTGATAGCCCCATTCTTGAGGAGGGCTATAGGCTATTTAACAACACGCTATAATTTTTAGGAGCCGAGCAAAATAAAAAAAAACTCAGAAAGAACGCTAAGCAAAAACGAAGTAATAGCGCGGGCAGGCGATGCGATGCGACGGGGTGGGTCGGAGTAACAAGAAATTTCACGCGGACGAAGTCGCGGGCAGAAGCTAGTATACTCATAAGAGCTCTCAAAATGTGAAGGAAAACGTCGTGAGGAAACCGGCATGTCCTAGAACCAGAAATTCGAAGACATGTGACATCTACCAACTAGATATGAGCGCCGATGGCCAATGCCACGGCGGCGGCGTGGCCTTAAAATTTCCACGGCGGCGGCGGCGTCGCGGCGGCGCGACGTGGCCGGCCGTGGGCCTTAGAATTTGTTTTATCAGGGAAAGTTTCTTAAAAAAAACTTAAAGAAAACCATATTAAAAAGCTTTACCTATATTTTTTTATAGGTAAAGCTATATTACTGTCGTTATATCGAGGTGCTGAGATGTCTCTACGACGCCGCCACCATGTGTGTCCAAGTACAGGATCAGCAGTCCAAACCCATCCAACTGTGCAGAGGATTGAGACAGGGGGATGTCATATCCCCGAAACTGTTCACGAGCGCATTGGAAGATATGTTTAAGATGCTGGACTGGAAAGGTAAGCGCATTAACATAAACGGCGATTACATCTCACACCTGCGATTCGCTGATGACATAGTCTTGATGGCGGAGTCGCTGGAGGAGCTAACCCAGATGCTGGATGGCCTAGCTTCAGCCTCGCGACACATCGGTCTCGGCATGAATTTGGATAAAACCAAAGTCATGATCAATGGCCTCATTGACCCGGGACCGGTCGTCGTGCACGGCCACCCTCTCTCGAAATTGTTTCCGAATACACTTACCTCGGGCAAATTCTGCAGTTAGGTAAAAACAATTTTGAGATGGAGGCCAAGAGAAGGATCCAGCTAGGCTGGGCAGCGTTTGGGAAACTACGTCGAGTCTTCTCGTCATCTATACCGCAGTGCTTGAAAACTAAAGTTTTCAATCAGTGCGTCCTACCCGTCATGACTTACGGGGCTGAAACGTGGACACTCACGATAGGGCTGGTCCACCAGTTCAAAGTCGCTCAGCGAGCTATGGAAAGAGCTATGCTCGGAATCTCTCTGAAGGATAGGGTCCGTAACGAATGCATCCGACAGAGAACGAAAGTTATCGACATAGCTCAAAGAATTAGCAAGCTGAAGTGGCAGTGGGCCGGTCATATCTCGCGAAGAACCGACAACCGCTGGGGTAAACGAGTTCTTGAGTGGAGACCGCGACTCGTAGTGTAGGACGCCCTCCGGCCAGGTGGGATGACGATCTGCGAAAGACTGCAGGCAGGTGCTGGATGCGTCAAGCTGAAGACAGGGCGCTATGGCGCTCATTAGGGGAGGCCTATGTCCAGCAGTGGACTGCTATAGGCTGATGATGATGATATTTTTTAATAATTGTTAATATAATTTTACAGTCTTTTAAATAAAATTGGAGATCACGTTTACTTACTGAATAATAATCATTTCAATACTTATTTTCTTTTATGAGAAACTGAGCCATTTTAAGTTAATACACGTTCACTCGGTGAAATATTCGACTCGACTGAGTGTGAGCGACGAGCGAGCGTAGCGTCGCGAGGCGACTAGGCGAACTAATACGGCCGGGCCGCGCGTGCGAGCGGGAGAGCAAGTTGCGACTCGTCGCGACGGCGCGCCGCGTGCTTCACTCGGCGACGACGCGTCGACATGAACTCACGGCGACGGCGGCGCGCCGGCGCGGCGCTCATATCTACTACCAACCCGCACTGGGCCCGCGTGGTGGATCAGGAGGCCTGTGTCCCAGCGTGTGTGGGAACGCTGACATTATAATGCTTATGCTAGAAGAGTTAAGACTCAAAGAGTAGAGGAAAGTTTTGAGTATGAATGTCGATGGCTATAAGAGTAGGGGAAGACCAAAGAAACGATGGATGGACTGTGTGAATGATGATATGGTTAGAAAGGGGGGGACTGCCGAGATGATGACTGATAGAGAGGTCATCGTCTGCCTAGCCTTTTCCCAACTATGTTGGGGTCAGCTTCCAGTCTAACCGGATGCAGCTGAATACCAGTATTTCACATGGAGCGACTGCCTATCTGACCTCCACAACCCAGTTACTGGGTAATACGAAACCCCTTGGTAAAACTGGTTGTCAGACTTTCGGACTTATAACTACCCGTAACGACTGTCAAAGATCCACGAATGACAACCGGGACCAACGGCTTAACGTGCTTTTCGAGGCACGGTGGGGTCTTGGTATGTAAAGATGGTCACGCATCCACAGACCAACCGCGGCAAGCGTAGCTTAACCTGATCGATCGACCTGTGCGGCTGATATCACTTATGCTCGGTTCCTATAAACAAAAAGGATGGTTTTGCTTACCAATAGTAGCATTTTCTTGTTGCCAAACTGGGAATATAAATAGATCCGTAAGCTAATTGTACCTGTGATAGCTGCTTCCATAGTTATGGGTCTACTAGGGTCTACTATGCAAAGCTCTGAGGCCTTTGCTTCATTATTGGTAAAGATAAAAGAGTCTTAATTTTAACCGTTAACTGTCCGTATGTTATAGGAATCGGCCATTAGCCACGAGAGGTATGAAAGAAAATGACAAGTTGCGCCGCTCAAATAAATTGGCCTAGGGACAGGAGAAACATGAATTTATTATTCTACGGCCCTTGGGAGCCGAGCAAAAAGGGAAAAAATCTGAAAGAACGCTGAGCGAAAACGAAATAACAACTCTGACGGGCGATGCGATGCGCCGCGATCGAGGAAGTTTTATAAAAATGTGCCTGTTATTTTAGTATACTGTGTAGCTTACGACTTCCACGCGAACGAAGTCGCGGGCAGAAGCTAGTAATAACAAAAAATAAAACATAAAGGATGTGACGTCAGAAACAATATGGCGACTGTCATGCTCTTTCATTTTAATTACAATGACGTGTCACACTCAAACAATAGTCGCATCTATTTACCGTTCATTGTTGTAGATAAGTTAGTTTACTTTGACGTAGTTTTTACTTCAATAATAAAAAAAAATAAACAGACAATGAAAGAATCGTGGCGTTTTCATTGCCAAACAAATTGGTGCGCGTCGACGGTTCTATTTTTTTTTTCTTTTTTTTAAAAAAAAAAAAAAAAACATTGCCCCACACTAGGAATTACTCCTGTATCGTGGGTGCGTTTACAAACATTTAAATTCACATACACAAACAGCCAGACCTGGAACAACTACCTGTAGGCAATACAAATATTTGTTCCGTGCGGGAATCGAACCCACGACACGCAGCGCAGCAGTCGACCGCTCGTGTCGTCATTGCCATAATTATTACTGCCAAAAGCCCTGTGTATAATATAACCCATTATTAAACAGTATGCGTTTGATCGCACTTCACCATTGTGATCTTCATGTGAGTGAACTTAGCAGATCATTGTCCAGCAGATCAAAAATAAAAATGAGTTCTTTTCGCATGCAGCTGAGTTCTACAGTTCCTGATACTTTTTAGAAATAGTTCTGGCGTTTTTACCTGAAAAAGTCAACTGGCATAATGATCTGCCAACTTCCCGTAGCAGATCATTTTGCAGCAGATCAAAAATAAATGCGAGTTCTACTCGCATGCGGCTGAGTTCTACAGTTCCTGATACTTTTTAGAAATAGTTCTGGCGTTTTTACATTAAAAAAGTCAATTGACAAAATGATCTGCCAACTTCCCGCAGCAGATCATTTTACAGCAGATCAAAAAAAAAAATGGGTTCCTGTCGCATGCGGCTGAGTTCAACAGTTCCTGGTACTTTTCAGGAATAGTTCTAAGCTCAGGTCCACGTGCCAGCAAATTAAGTCAGAACGTTTAAGAAGTCGATAAAATAATATTTTTATCGTTTCAAAGAATTCTTAAAAGGTAGAACTCTTTTGTTTATTACAGATTAACATCAGAACTGCAATCTAGAACACAATTCGAGTCCAGAACTCACGTTATAGTACCAGCAGATCATGTCGCAACGTTAAAAAGTCGAAAAATAAATTTTTTATCGTTTCAAACAATTCTTGAAAGCTAGAACTCTTTCGTTTTTCACAGGTTTATATCAGAACTGCAATCTAGAACTCGATTTGAGTCCAGAACTTGCGTTCGAGACCCAGCAGATCATGGCAGAACGTCCAAAAGTCAAAAAATAGAAACACACAATTTTTATAGTTTCAAACCAATCTTGAAAGCTAGAACTCTGTCGTTTTTCACAGGGTAATATTAGAACTACAATCTACAACTCGATCTAAGTCTAGAACTCGCGTCCAAGTGCCAACAGATCATGGCAGAACGTTCAAAAATCCAAAAATAGAAAAACACAATTTTTATCATTTCAAACAATTCTTGAAAGCTAGAGCTCTTTCGTTTTTCACAGGCTAATATAAGCACTACAATCTAGAACTCGATTTGAGTCCAGAACTTGCATTCGAGTCCCAGCAGATCATGGCAGAACGTCCAAAAGTCAAAAAATAGAAACACACAATTTTTATAGTTTCAAACCAATCTTGAAAGCTAGAACTCTGTCGTTTATCACAGGATAATATCAAGACTACAATATAGAACTCGATCTGAGTCCAGAACTCACGTCAAAGTGCCAGCATATCATGGCAGAACGTTCAAAAAGTCGAAAAATGGAAAAATAAAATTTTTATCGTTTCAAACAATTCTTGAAAGCTAGAACTCTGTCGTTTTTCACAGGGTAATATCAGAACTACAATCTAGAACTCGATCTGAGTCCAGAACTCACGTCTAAGTGCCAGCAGATCATGGCAGAACGTTCAAAAAGTCGAAAAATAGAAAAACACAAATTTTATCATTTCAAACAATTCTTGAAAGCTAGAACTCTGTCGTTTATCACAGGATAATATCAAGACTACAATCTAGAACTCGATCTGAGTCCAGAACTCACGTCGAAGTGCCAGCAGATCATGGCAGAACGTTCAAAAAGTCGAAAAATAGAAAAACACAAATTTTATCGTTTCAAACAATTCTTGAATGCTAGAACTCTGTCGTTTATCACAGGATAATATCAAGACTACAATCGAGAACTCGATCTGAGTCCAGAACTCACGTCGAAGTGCCAGCAGATCATGGCAGAACGTTCAAAAAGTCGAAAAATGGAAAAATAAAATTTTAATCGTTTCAAACAATTCTTGAAAGCTAGAACTCTGTCGTTTATTACAGGATAATATCAAGACTACAATATAGAACTCGATCTGAGTCCAGAACTCACGTCGAAGTGCCAGCAGATCATGGCAGAACGTTCAAAAAGTCGAAAAATGGAAAAATAAAATTTTAATCGTTTCAAACAATTCTTGAAAGCTAGAACTCTGTCGTTTATTACAGGATAATATTAAGACTACAATCTAGAACTCGATCTGAGTCCAGAACTCACGTCGAAGTGCCAGCAGATCATGGCAGAACGTTCAAAAAGTCGAAAAATGGAAAAATAATTTTTTTATCGTTTCAAACAATTCTTGAAAGCTAGAATTCTGTCGTTTTTCACAGGGTAATATCAGAACTACAATCTAGAACTCGATCTGCGTCCAGAACTCACGTCTAAATGCCAGCAGATCATGGCAGAACGTTCAAAAAGTCGAAAAATAGAAAAACACAAATTTTATCATTTTAAACAATTCTTGAAAGCTAGAACTCTGTCGTTTATCACAGGATAATATCAAGACTACAATCGAGAACTCGATCTGAGTCCAGAACTCACGTCGAAGTGCCAGCAGATCATGGCAGAACGTTCAAAAAGTCGAAAAATGGAAAAATAAAATTTTAATCGTTTCAAACAATTCTTGAAAGCTAGAACTCTGTCGTTTATTACAGGATAATATCAAGACTACAATATAGAACTCGATCTGAGTCCAGAACTCACGTCGAAGTGCCAGCAGATCATGGCAGAACGTTCAAAAAGTCGAAAAATGGGAAAATAAAATTTTTATCGTTTCAAACAATTCTTGAAAGCTAGAACTCTGTCGTTTTTCACAGGGTCATATCAGAACTACAATCTAGAACTCGATCTGAGTCCAGAACTCACGTCTAAGTGCCAGCAGATCATGGCAGAACGTTCAAAAAGTCGAAAAATAGAAAAACACAAGTTTTATCATTTAAACAATTCTTGAAAGCTAGAACTCTGTCGTTTATCACAGGATAATATCAAGACTACAATCGAGAACTCGATCTGAGTCCAGAACTCACGTCGAAGTGCCAGCAGATCATGGCAGAACGTTCAAAAAGTCGAAAAATGGAAAAATAAAATTTTAATCGTTTCAAACAATTCTTGAAAGCTAGAACTCTGTCGTTTATTACAGGATAATATCAAGACTACAATATAGAACTCGATTTGAGTCCAGAACTCACGTCGAAGTGCCAGCAGATCATGGCAGAACGTTCAAAAAGTCGAAAAATAGAAAAACACAAATTTTATCATTTCAAACAATTCTTGAAAGCTAGAACTCTGTCGTTTTTCACAGGGTAATATCAGAACTACAATCTAGAACTCGATCTGAGTCCAGAACTCACGTCTAAGTGCCAGCAGATCATGGCAGAACGTTCAAAAAGTCGAAAAATAGAAAAACACAAATTTTATCATTTCAAACAATTCTTGAAAGCTAGAACTCTGTCGTTTATCACAGGATAATATCAAGACTACAATCTAGAACTCGATCTGAGTCCAGGACTCACGTCGAAGTGCCAGCAGATCATGGCAGAACGTTCAAAAAGTCGAAAAATGGAAAAATAAAATTTTTATCGTTTCAAACAATTCTTGAAAGCTAGAACTCTGTCGTTTATTACAGGATAATATCAAGACTACAATATAGAACTCGATCTGAGTCCAGAACTCACGTCGAAGTGCCAGCAGATCATGGCAGAACGTTCAAAAAGTCGAAAAATAGAAAAACACAAATTTTATCATTTCAAACAATTCTTGAAAGCTAGAACTCTGTCGTTTATCACAGGATAATATCAAGACTACAATATAGAACTCGATCTGAGTCCAGAACTCACGTCGAAGTGCCAGCAGATCATGGCAGAACGTTCAAAAAGTCGAAAAATGGAAAAATAAAATTTTAATCGTTTCAAACAATTCTTGAAAGCTAGAACTCTGTCGTTTATTACAGGATAATATTAAGACTACAATCTAGAACTCGATCTGAGTCCAGAACTCACGTCGAAGTGCCAGCAGATCATGGCAGAACGTTCAAAAAGTCGAAAAATGGAAAAATAAATTTTTTATCGTTTCAAACAATTCTTGAAAGCTAGAACTCTGTCGTTTATCACAGGATAATATCAAGACTACAATCTAGAACTCGATCTGAGTCCAGAACTCACGTCGAAGTGCCAGCAAATCATGGCAGAACGTTCAAAAAGTCGAAAAATGGAAAAATAAATTTTTTATCGTTTCAAACAATTCTTGAAAGCTAGAACTCTGTCGTTTATCACAGGATAATATCAAGACTACAATCTAGAACTCGATCTGAGTCCAGAACTCACGTCGAAGTGCCAGCAAATCATGGCAGAACGTTCAAAAAGACGAAAAATGGAAAAATAAAATTTTTATCGTTTCAAACAATTCTTGAAAGCTAGAACTCTGTCGTTTATCACAGGATAATATTAAGACTACAATCTAGAACTCGATCTGAGTCCAGAACTCACGTCGAAGTGCCAGCAGATCATGGCAGAACGTTCAAAAAGTCGAAAAATGGAAAAATAAAATTTTTATCGTTTCAAACAATTCTTGAAAGCTAGAACTCTGTCGTTTTTCACAGGGTAATATCAGAACTACAATCCAGAAGTCGATCTGAGTCCAGAACTTGCGTCCAAGTCCTAGCAGATCATGGCAGAACGTTCAAAAAGTCGATAATAGATCTGTTATAGATCTGTCAATAAATAATAGTTCTGCCATGATCTGCTGGCACTTAGACGTGAGTTCTGGACTCAGATCGAGTTCTAGATTGTAGTTCTGATATTACCCTGTGAAAAACGACAGAATTCTAGCTTTCAAGAATTGTTTGAAACGATAAAAAATGTATTTTTCCATTTTTCGACTTTTTGAACGTTCTGCCATGATCTGCTGGCACTTCGACGTGAGTTCTGGACTCAGATCGAGTTCTAGATTGTAGTCTTGATATTATCCTGTAATAAACGACAGAGTTCTAGCTTTCAAGAATTGTTTGAAACGATTAAAATTTTATTTTTCCATTTTTCGACTTTTTGAACGTTCTGCCATGATCTGCTGGCACTTCGACGTGAGTTCTGGACTAAGATCGAGTTCTAGATTGTAGTCTTGATATTATCCTGTGATAAACGACAGAGTTCTAGCTTTCAAGAATTGTTTGAAACGATTAAAATTTTATTTTTCCATTTTTCGACTTTTTGAACGTTCTGCCATGATCTGCTGGCACTTCGACGTGAGTTCTGGACTCAGATCGAGTTCTATATTGTAGTCTTGATATTATCCTGTAAGAAACGACAGAGTTCTAGCTTTCAAGAATTGTTTGAAACGATTAAAATTTTATTTTTCCATTTTTCGACTTTTTGAACGTTCTGCCATGATCTGCTGGCACTTCGACGTGAGTTCTGGACTCAGATCGAGTTCTAGATTGTAGTTCTGATATTACCATGAGAAAAACGACAGAGTTCTAGCTTTCAAGAATTGTTTGAAACGATAAAAATTTTATTTTTCCATTTTTCGACTTTTTGAACGTTCTGCCATGATCTGCTGGCACTTCGACGTGAGTTCTGGACTCAGATCGAGTTCTAGATTGTAGTCTTGATATTATCCTGTGATAAACGACAGAGTTCTAGCTTTCAAGAATTGTTTGAAACGATTAAAATTTTATTTTTCCATTTTTCGACTTTTTGAACGTTCTGCCATGATCTGCTGGCACTTCGACGTGAGTTCTGGACTCAGATCGAGTTCTAGATTGTAGTCTTGATATTATCCTGTGATAAACGACCAAGTTCTAGCTTTCAAGAATTGTTTGAAATGATTAAAATTTTATTTTTCCATTTTTCGACTTTTTGAACGATCTGCCATGATCTGCTGGCACTTCGACGTGAGTTCTGGACTCAGATCGAGTTCTAGATTGTAGTCTTGATATTATCCTGTGATAAACGACAGAGTTCTAGCTTTCAAGAATTGTTTGAAACGATTAAAATTTTATTTTTCCATTTTTCGACTTTTTGAACGTTCTGCCATGATCTGCTGGCACTTCGACGTGAGTTCTGGACTCAGATCGAGTTCTCGATTGTAGTCTTGATATTATCCTGTGATAAACGACAGAGTTCTAGCTTTCAAGAATTGTTTAAAATGATAAAATTTGTGTTTTTCTATTTTTCGACTTTTTGAACGTTCTGCCATGATCTGCTGACATTTAGACGTGAGTTCTAAACGCAGATCGAGTTCTAGATTGTAGTTCTGATATTACCCTGTGAAAAACGACAGAATTCTAGCTTTCAAGAATTGTTTGAAACGATAAAAAATTTATTTTTCCATTTTTTGACTTTTTGAACGTTCTGCCATGATCTGCTGGCACTTCGACGTGAGTTCTGGACTCAGATCGAGTTCTAGATTGTAGTCTTAATATTTTCCTGTAATAAACGACAGAGTTCTAGCTTTCAAGAATTGTTTGAAACGATAAAAATTTTATTTTTCCATTTTTCGACTTTTTGAACGTTCTGCCATGATCTGCTGGCACTTCGACGTGAGTTCTGGACTCAGATCGAGTTCTAGATTGTAGTCTTGACATTATCCTGTAATAAACGACAGAGTTCTAGCTTTCAAGAATTGTTTGAAACGATTAAAATTTTATTTTTCCATTTTTCGACTTTTTGAACGTTCTGCCATGATCTGCTGGCACTTCGACGTGAGTTCTGGACTCAGATCGAGTTCTAGATTGTAGTCTTGATATTATCCTGTGATAAACGACAGAGTTCTAGCTTTCAAGAATTGTTTGAAACGATTAAAATTTTATTTTTCCATTTTTCGACTTTTTGAACGTTCTGCCATGATCTGCTGGCACTTCGACGTGAGTTCTGGACTCAGATCGAGTTCTAGATTGTAGTCTTGATATTATCCTGTGATAAACGACAGAGTTCTAGCTTTCAAGAATTGTTTGAAATGATAAAATTTGTGTTTTTCTATTTTTCGACTTTTTGAACGTTCTGCCATGATCTGCTGGCACTTCGACGTGAGTTCTGGACTCAGATCGAGTTCTAGATTGTAGTTCTGATATTACCCTGTGAAAAACGACAGAGTTCTAGCTTTCAAGAATTGTTTGAAACGACAAAAATTTTATTTTTCCATTTTTCGACTTTTTGAACGTTCTGCCATGATCTGCTGGCACTTCGACGTGAGTTCTGGACTCAGATCGAATTCTAGATTGTAGTCTTGATATTATCCTGTAATAAACGACGGAGTTCTAGCTTTCAAGAATTGTTTGAAACGATTAAAATTTTATTTTTCCATTTTTCGACTTCTTGAACGTTCTGCCATGATCTGCTGGCACTTCGACGTTAGTTCTGGACTCAGATCGAGTTCTAGATTGTAGTCTTGATATTATCCTGTGATAAACGACAGAGTTCTAGCTTTCAAGAATTGTTTGAAACGATAAAAATATTATTTTATCGACTTCTTAAACGTTCTGACTTAATTTGCTGGCACGTGGACCTGAGCTTAGAACTATTCCTGAAAAGTACCAGGAACTGTTGAACTCAGCCGCATGCGACAGGAACCCATTTTTTTTTTTGATCTGCTGTAAAATGATCTGCTACGGGAAGTTGGCAGATCATTTTGTCAATTGACTTTTTTAATGTAAAAACGCCAGAACTATTTCTAAAAAGTATCAGGAACTGTAGAACTCAGCCGCATGCGAGTAGAACTCGCATTTATTTTTGATCTGCTGCAAAATGATCTGCTACGGGAAGTTGGCAGATCATTATGCCAGTTGACTTTTTCAGGTAAAAACGCCAGAACTATTTCTAAAAAGTATCAGGAACTGTAGAACTCAGCTGCATGCGAAAAGAACTCATTTTTATTTTTGATCTGCTGGACAATGATCTGCTAAGTTCACTCACATGTGATCTTCAAGGGGATTGCAGCGACATAGCATTACAAAATCAGCCTTTAATTCATTTAATACTATTTTTAGTAGGTAATCCGCCCCTAAGACGACCTACTGACCTATTTATTTTTTGCTTTACTATAGTTTTCATTGTAATTATTGATATACCTATTGGCGTGGCTAACTGACATAATTGGCGTTTACGACGTACGGCATTTCATACAAACTATCTAGAAGTTTTTCGATTTGAATGAACCGATTTTAATTAAACTTCATATGCGTAGGCAGGATACAAAGGTTTAAAAAGTTTGTTAAGAACATTTTCGAAAAAAAGTGTTGCATCGGTGAGTACATACAAACAAAAAAAAAAAGCAGCGGTACTCCTGGAGTGCCGACATAAGTGAAAACAAAACACAAACAGAATACATTGCCATCACTCACTGACATATCGGATATATATTAAAACCGAGTACAGTCGCCGGCACGTAACTTGGCAAGGTTTTAGCACAGTGGGAGTAAGTTAGCGCGTGTTCACTTAGTGCAACAAGAACATGGTCACTTTTATTGTTTGTCATTATACTTTTCAAGAAAGTCAAAGAAAGGCAAAACACATCTAACGACTCTTGCCAAGTTACGTGGCGGGGACTGTACAGTACATCCCGAAGACAGCCGAACACATCCGAAGCGGTGTCGGTTACGGTAACAGTGGCGCGAGTTCAATAGAACAGTTGCGCGAGTTCAATGGTCTTTTCCCATCTCAAAAAATGTCCAACGCGCCTAGAAGTTTTCACTTCAAAAATCAACGTGTATTTGTGTGTGTGCATTTACGTAGGTAATAATAATCTGCACCACGCATACATAACGCCATAAATTATAGCATTTTGCTACAGTCAGGATCAATTATACAAAGTGCTTTTGATTTGATTCAATATCTCTATCCATAATTTACCGCATGTTAAGCGAGAGTGTTTTCCTGTCTGTGGTGTTAATAAGTACCAATTTTTGATAAGATGGTTTTCCTGTTATCAAGTTTAGTCTCTACTAAGTTACATTGAATCAGGAAAACGGTTCGATATTTTGCATATTTTAATCATTTAATATTTTATTTATTCATTTATTTATTTATTTATTCATAACAATTTTTACATTGTGATTAAAACAAATACCTAATAGCAAAACATAAATATAAAAAATGTACTTTCATTAAACTGCCTCGAGTGCCTTGTTGATCAAGTGATCGCAAGAGAATTTGTCGGTAGCAGAGTTTCGATTTGTGCCCGGTACACTTTTCTTTCAAAATAAAGATGGATTCAATGTCAGCAGCTCGACCCCATAGTAAAATGCCGTACGACATAATGCTGTGAAAGTAGCTAAAATAGACTAAACGCGCGGTTTCTACGTCAGTTAACTGTCTTATCTTTCTAACAGCATCAGCGGCCGAGCCAAGCCTCCCCGCAAGAGGTGTTATGTGAGGTCCCTAGTAATTTCTCGTCTAGCGTGATTCCCAGAAAAACAGTTTGATCAACAAATTCCCAGAAAAACAGTATGATCAAGAAAGTCGGGTCATATTTCAATCATGATTCGAAAGACACGTAGCGCCATCTAGGGTCCTAAAGCAATATTGTGAGTTGTGCCCGTCGGAAGTTATTGTTCAATTTTTATCTTATCATTAGAAAAACCGAACATAAACTATTATTATCTCTTTAACATTTTACATTTTTTTTGTGGCGATAATACTTCATTCATTCTTATTTACAGGAGGTTTAAAATTGTCACACAAGATTCAAGACAGTAGCGGTATGAAGGTCAAAATAAACATGGTGACATTTAATTAGCGAAACTCCGCGGATGTGATTGGTATTGACCTTTTTTTCGTGGGGTCGCCGGCCGCAGTTAGGGCGGGTTGTTTCATGTTCACTTAACGCACGCGTATACGTCAAAGGCAGGCAGATTGATTGGTAGGATAGGCAGGTAGGTTACTTACTTTGAATAATTTCTGTCTTCTTTCCAATGTGATCAGTCTTTTCTCCATTTTATCCAGTTTGCTTCTGTAGTCGTCTGATATACAACGGCATAAATTTATGGACTCGCCAAATACCCGCATCTTGCATTTAAATGTTTCGAAATCGCCTCGGAATCTGTAACAACAAAAAAATGTCGTATTCAAGAACCAGCGTCCTAATCAAAGCGAGCGGTCGCGCGAATGCACGCCTTTCACAGTTATTATTTTACCCCTGACAGCAGCCAACAAATAGCAACCTTATTGCGATGAAAATAAAGATCATTGTGATTTTGACCGATTTATCAGCAATGCGTGCGATTTCTATACAACGACGCGACGTACAATAAATGAATGCAAGAGTTGCCATTCAATAATTAGAAAGAAAAGAAAGAAAGGAAATACGTTTATTTGCACCAAACATGACGCATAAAAATAAAAAAAAACATAAGAAACAAAATAACAATTTGGGGGAAAGTATGCGTCACATTTACGCAAAACGGCCACCGCTCAGCATAATGCTAAGACCCTATACGAGACAGAGCCCCAGCGCAGGTTTTCAACGACAGCCGGTCTTGACGTGATGACGTCAGCCATTGCAGCATACAATTAGATATAAATAAAAACTTCAATCAAAATAAGAAAAAAATGCATGCGATTTCTGTTTACACCTATTTGGCCCAGAGAAAATTACATATCCTATCTTACGACTATACGAGTATGTATAATAAAACACGTTTAAAAATATAATCATGGCATCGTTTCTGGGGGCTTACTCTCCAAACTAATTTTAATTCCAATGAGATGCCAATATGATTCCAATGTTAATTTTACAGTCACGTGATTCGGTACTCTTGAAAACAATATTGTCAACAATTATCCCACGCCAAGCCCGAACCCAATTCCACTTAGTTCTCCAAAATGGACACCTAATCTAAAAATCATTTGGCGCTAGCATCGAACTCAAGAGTACGAAACGTCACAATTCCAATGTCGATCTATCGGAATTAAATTGAAGAGTAAGCACCCTGATTCGGGGCAGATGGTTAATAAAAAAAATTGGGTGCTCCAGAAAAAAAAATCTCAATGGTAGGCAAAATAATGTTGAGAACATGGTTTACACCGTTAGACGCACACGGGAGCAACAGCAACGCTAATTTTTGTAAAATTTTCGGTTGCCAACTTTTTTGTCGCCGTGGGCGCGCACTTGCATTGTAACCAATAGACGGGCGACAGTTGCGTCCAAACACGCGGACAAAAATGTCTCCCAGCTGTGGCGTCGCTACATGCGCGCACTTTCATACAAACCCGTAGACTTGATGTGGGAGACAAATTAGTTGCTGAGACAAAAGTTGCTCGTGGGCCCTCGTGTCGCTCGGGGTTAAACGTCAAAAATAAATTATGTTCCTAAACTAGAGTAGTTCAGTATTTCCTATCTGACTAGTCTGAGAAGAAAGAACGAAACAAACTGAGAGGTCACAGGCTCTTTTGAAGTTCAGATATAGTCTTGATCCGGCCATAATGAGGACCATGCAGATTAGTGTCTGAGATGGTCTTTTGAGGAAAGAACCACAAATATTTGAGTGTTGTGTGTGTTGTCAGTTACGTAGGTAGGTACGACTAGCGAAATGTGGGTATAGGAGGTATTGCCTGACCACTGCCTAAATTTCCATCTACATGGTGCAAGTTCATTGCAAACTCAACTCAAACTCAAAGCATTTATTTCAATTAAACCATTAACAGGCACTTTTGAATTGTCAAGAAGTTGGTCAGTCAGAAAATATGAAGCCAGTTGCTTGTGGCATATCCTAAAATTGAAGCTACAATTGACTGGCACTGTCTAAACAACACGTGCAATTGATGTACGGACGCCAGCACATCAACCTACCACAATCTGTCAGATTTCTTTAATAGATTTTCAACTTTATCGCTAAAGCTTAAGGTTCAAAGTTGATTGGGAAAATCTGACAGATTGTGGTAGGTTGATGTGCTGGCGTCTGTACAATATGGGCGAGTTAGTTGCCGTTCAAAACTGGTGCCTCTAAGTGTAAAAAGCACATACAATAAAATCACACTTATAACAATTATAACAAAAACAAAAAATTCTATCATTCAAACGAGCGAACGAACAAGTTAATAATCTTGAGAAGACGTTCAATAAAATTGAAATAAATATTTGGCAGCAATCGTATAAGGACGTGCAACTCTGTGTTTAGACGAGGTAAAATTTGAATGCAATAATTGCCTTGGTGTAGTCTAGAACATAGGTTCTCACCGTAGGCGATAACACCCCCTCGTGGAGGTTGAAGACCCAGGCAAAATTAACTGAACGCGGCAACTAACGGTTGTTTAATAAAATCGAGCCTGATATTATCAAACTCGTACAAATGTATCAAATTGAACCTTCTCAAAAGTTAACTTATAAATTCAATGCTTTTTGAATGTTAATAAAAAATACTTATTAAAAGAAATAGCGTTTTATTATTGTTCTCATTGAAACATTTTTCTTTAAACTCAAGAATGGGATAGGGTTTATATCCAAACTTACTACTATTTTTATTTAAGTACTTACACGTTTAAACCCCTTTCACCGTAGACGTCATTTTTTTCGTTCCACGACAACTCCCGCTCATGCGCGAAAAATCGAGGAACTACTGCCGCTAAAGTGCGCGGTCACACATTAAAATGACGATATCTCCGAAACTATCCAATGGATGTATTTAAAAGTTAAATCGTTGGGATCGTTATGAAATAAGCTAACTCATTATGTATGGATTGATCCAATTCCAATCGGAAATACGTTAGCAATTCTAATGAGGGTTTTCGTGAAAATTTACGACACCAGTTGGCACCACTGTGACAAGAGGTCTTCCAATATAAAAATATATGATGACGTTCATCATTCGATTCATTCATTCGTTCATCATTCAGTCATGACTAAAGAAAATATAGGCTCTTTGACAGATGCCTGGACCTGACGTGTCAGTGCTGCCACCTAGCGAACGTCATTTCAGAAAACCCTCATTGGAAACTATGATGTGTCAATAGCTGTTACAGATTTCGCGACAGAAGGCAAGTAAAAAAAAATTTGTGCTCTAGAAAAAAAAAATGTCAATGTGGGCCGGTGGGCAAAATAAGGTACCTAGGTAAACATACCTAGGTACCTGGTAATACTTAGCTGGAACACCAGCTAGAGTTTTCGCTACACACTTGGCGAATTCGCTATTCACCTAGCGTGTCAATACACGCATCTTTCAATAAAGATGCTAGTGCGGGTTTGCACAGATGACTATAGCCGCATGATTTTTGCTCCAGGGCGAAAATCGACTGTCTAAATGGCAATTCGGTTAGGTCGCAGGTGACTAAAATCGAAAGTTCCAAAGTAGAGTAGGTTTCGGACTTTTGTAGTGCGGCGAGAGGTCGAAACCGACAGGTTAAAGGATCATGCTCAATCGCAGGCCACATGAAGATTGACATTTTGATTCATAGTGACACCTGTGTTTTTTATCGACCTGTGTAAATGGGGTGGCGATTCGACTTGTGCGGCGATTTGGTAAGCGACCAGACGCACGGCGAAAATCGTCCTAGTGTAAATCCCCCATTAGTCACTAGAGGCGCTAAGCGAGCCCCCTCCCAGTGCGTACGTAGCTTAAAATAATGGGGCTATAATTTGATATGGCGTACCTACCTTGTTATAGAAGATGTTACAGAAGTGTTGGAGAGTGCATCTGGTGCGTCGACAAAGGTAATTCGACTAATACTGCTTTTCTGCGCTTTAAGCCGTGGTCTGGCATGTTCTTGAGGGACCATCCCATAACAAATAGTTCCATGTTCACTGCTGTCAGAAGAAGACTCCTCAATTACTACAACATTCTCGTCTTGGAATATTCGGGACTTTTTCATTAAAGTTTTCTTAGTTGACGACATTTTTTTTGGGGTTTTTATAGAAAAATTATAAAGGTTTTTTTTGTTTACGTTGACTTGCAATAGAAAAGTCAATTTGATTTATTTCAAAACGGGAGATTTTCTTGGATTTTTGACTGGTGTTTTCGGTTTCACGAAGGAATTTTGACACCATATGATTTTAGTAATAAATTGGTCAGTTTATTTTGTTGTAAAATTTTCGGTAAATTAGAAAAATCAGCTATGAATTTAATAATTGTAATACTTTCAAAATATGGCAAATTACTGCCATCTGTTGATAATAATATAAAACATTTGTCGTCTGATTGATGAGGTGATACTATAACTCAATACTAGATGGCGGTGCAAATTTTAAGTAGCATAGCTATTCGCCACTAGAGGGCGTTGTTTAGTACTGGAATAATATACTAGATGGCGGTAATAGTAGTGTTTTGTTTTTACTGTAGATTTTTAATTGATATTGCAATGATTCACAAACCATGTTTCACCTCCTATCCTGCCCTCTGTATCCCAAAACATGCAGTCAAAGTGGCTGCGCTGCCACCGACAACGCCGTGGAAGTGACAAAGAAGTTTTGGGCCAACAAGATCTAAAAATATACAGTCGTGCCAGCGACACGAATAATGAAAAGAAGATTGGCAAACCTACTAAAAGGTACCTTCAGTTAGTTAATAGCAAGTACAAAGGATATTCCTGTCCTATGTATACCAAATACTCGCACACTTCATACAGGCATCCTTTTCTAGCGTCATCACGATTCCACCCTTGCGGTACGCGTCTGGGTCGTCCTCGCCACTTCTCCCTGGGCCGGCCTCGATGGCGCCGTCCATCCTCAGGCACCCACCGTGTGGAGAATGTTGCCCAGCGGTCACTACGCACGCGGCTGACGTGACCTGCCCAATCCCATTTCAACTTGGCAGCTTTTTTGCCTAGGCATCTAGGATCCCCGTTTTGCAGCGCAGCGTGGTGTTTCGTATTCTGTCAGTTCGTTTAACGCCTAAAATGCTGCGCTGTATTGGTATTTGTGCAAACCCCAAGGCGGAACTTTTGTGACTCGGTGAGTGACCAGGCCACTTTGGCAGAATCATAAAAGGATAACATTATGAATCATAATATGGCGAAGACAGTCCGTGTTTTTCTATTTTTCGCTGCACTACGTAGGTAAGTATAATCAAAGAAATTGGGATTGGATTTGGACTGGATTGATTGATATTTTAGCACAGACAAAAAAACAATTAGGTACTGAAAAATCCTTCGCCAATGGGATTTGATACAATTAAGTTAACAGTTAACTGTCCATTATGATTCATAATGCTATTCTTTTATTATTCTGCCAAAGTGGCATTTTTAGGCCCCCAGGTTTGAGCACCGTAGGTTAGGACGGGCAGGATACACATATCGATGAGTTTTCGCTTCAATCTGCCTAAAATTTAATTCATTTCTATGACTGTAGGTAAAATACTTATCTGCTTACCTCTCAGGGCATTGCAAGTTTAATTTTATGTGTGAAAGGTGGAGAGAGAGGTATAATTAAAGTAATAAATAAAATAAAATAAAATTATTTGTAAATTCCATTTATTTCAATTATTTTAATCTTAATTTGTAGACAATAATTAGAAAGAAACGGTTTATATCATGATACATAATATTATATGACTAAATACTTATTGTGAATATTTTTCTTTATATAAAAAGTACTTATTTTATTTTACAAACTCCCGCTGGTTTCAATCTTAAATTAAAAATGGTTTTGCAAAAAATCATTGTTTTTTTTTTAACCGATTTTATAGTTTAATAGTTTTCTTTTTAAGATTCAAATCAGCAAGGTTCGATTATTACGACTAAATACCAATTGTATTAGATAGTCGACCATTCTGGCCATTAAGGATCATCCAATATGGTCAAATTTCTAATTTTTGACAATTTTTCTCTTAAAAAACGTTACATATATTTATTGTGCTATACTTAGTAATAAAATACAATGTATTAAAAAAATACAAAGCCAGGGGCGGGGTGAATAAGAAATTAATACTTTTAAGGATTAAAAAATTGGCAGTTTTTAAATTAAAAGTTTAAAAAATTTAAAGCCCTTTTATAATAAAAGTAAAAAAAAATGTCGAGGAATAAAAATAAACGATAAAAATCTTCGTAAAAAATACTAGGTTCTCGTGAAAAATTAAAAATATCCTACCTATTTACAGATCTTTAATATTTATAAATAAAAAAGTTACAATATCAGAATTATTACGCTCGCAGTTTCCGAAAAAAAAAAAACTCAATTTATAATGACCAGAAAAACGGTAACTCTTCATATAGGAACTGGAGTATTTTTTGTACTGTGTTCAAAGTATAAAAAAACAATGTTTATTAAAAAAAAGTTGCGAATAATAATTTTATGGCACTTGATCTCCATAACTTTTGTTACCAATTTTGTCTTTTTTTAACAAAAAAAAAATCGTTTATTTCTTTCCTTCCAGACACTTGCAGTTTCCGTCATGAGTGTGTTTGGATCCAACCACTTCTGAGAATGATGGGTTAAAAGATACTGCTGGTGCTACCACCTGCTGGTTTGTCTGACTTCCAGAAGTCTGGTAATCATACCTGATAATCTGTGGCTTAGTTGTAAACGTCACAATCTTGGGTTTAGTTGTATAAGTAATAATTTCAGGCTTAGTTGTGTAGGTTATAATTTCAGGTTTAGTTGTGTAAGTTACGATTTCGGGTTTAGTTGTATATGTAACGTATTTAGGCTTAGTTGTGTAAGTAAAATATTCGGGTTTAGTTGTGAAGGTTACAATTTTGGGTTTTGTCGTGTAAGTTACTATCTTAGGCTCGGTCTGGAAGTACTTCTTTTCAGAGTAAGTCGCGCTAAAAGTATTCTGGATAGGTCCCTTGATTCCTGTTCCAAACTCCCCAGATTCTGAGAATTTCGTGGATCCGCTGCCGAATTGGCTGAAATCTCCTGATTGGCTCTGGCCTTCGATTCCGAATCCTTTAACGCCTAAAGATCCTGACCCAGAGACGGCTCCTGGTCCAGATCCTGTGGATCCTGAACTGAATTGACTGTATTGTCCTGACTGGCCAGAGCCTTGGACGCCAAATCCGTTGATGACTCCAACACCTGACCCAGAAACAGCTGTGGCTCCTGAGGAGACTGATCCCTTAACTCCACCTCCTGAAGACCCCTTGACTCCAACACCGAAGGTTCCCTTGATACCGCTGCCGAAGGTTTCCTTAACTCCTGAGACCTGGCTGATGATTTTGTTCTTGGTAATCTTGGTGGTGGTGTATTGGGAGAAGCGTACACTCTCAACCAAACCGATGGCCCATTCGTACCATTCCAGGTCGAATTTGTAGAATGAGGCTAGCTGGTTACCTGTCTGGCAGCCTGTGGGAAAAAATAAGAACTATTTATTTGAATGGAAATATGAGAATGAGTTCTTTTCCTGTAACAGATCCAACGGTCCATTTGCTGAATCGAAGTTATCCATACTAATATTATAAATTCGAAAGTAACTCTGTCTGTCTGTCGGTATGTTACCTTTTCACGCCTAAACCACTGAACGGATTTCGATAAAATTTGGCAGAGAGATAGATTGCATCCCGGGGAAGGCCTATGTCCTTCCTCAGAATGCAATCTATCTCTCTGGATTAACATATAAGCTACTTTTTATCCCTATATTCCCACGGGATTGACACTTATGCGGGTAAAACCGCGCGGCGTTGCTAGTAGTCTATAAACACTATGTAACATCAAAGCTTTTGATGTGTGTTGCTGACTTAGACAAACTATGGTTTCATACCAGTATCTCTGTAATGACACCGGTACACAGCAATGCTTGTCGGCATAAAAAATATCGGATGGCAATCAAGCCACTTCTGCTGAATCAGAGATATTGCAGGTGCGTTTCCATTCCAGACACAACACTGCAATGTATCATGTGCCTGTCTGCAATATTACTCATGAACCCCAAAACCCGAACGGTATTGATACTTTTTCTGAGCTACGCACTGCACAAGGAGCCGTATTTCCACTTCTGCATATTTTGACGTCGTCATTGCCAAGGCATCTTTGCCTCTATGATCTAATTACTAAGGTAGATGTAAGGAAGATGCTTACCAGAATCCCAGGAGTAGACTCCTCTCAGAACGAAGTGGCTGTCGCCAGTTGTGCAGGCGAGGGCGCTGCCGATGTCGACCTGGAATGAAAACAATATTATTATTAGATGTTGAAGCAATTGAAAAATTTGTTAGGAAAATGAAATCATTCATGAAATAGGACAGAATGGTTAGGTGTAAGTTTTATGAACTCCAAGACGACTTCCTTCCAAAGTTGTCTGTGGAGTGAAGCTAAATTTTTACAGGTTTCGGTATTTCATGATGAAAAAAAAGGTTGAGCAAAATATGGCGCTTCACCTGATGTATGTAGGTTACATTTTAATGGCTTTCTTGTATCTTTAACTTTCAAATTACGTAGTGCGCTGAGCTTTTCTCCTTGTGAAATCTCATGGAGAATGTTGTCTGTTATGTCAATGCTTTACAATAGGTCTGTTCTTGCCTTTGTGTATGGCATTATCCAGTCGTGGCAGATCCCGAGAATTCGCGAGGCAATGATGGACAATGTTGCACAAGGAACTGGTGATCGAATTATCATTATCATCTGTCAGCCTTTTCCCAACTGTGTTGGCGTCGGCTTCCTGTCTATCCGGATGCAGGTGAAGACCAGAAGGTATTGGTACGGTCAGCATCAAACGTCGATTAACACTTCAGTTTTTTAATATCAGTTATTGAGCAAAATATTTATTAAAAAAAAAAAACTGAAGTGTTAATATTTTGCTCAGTAACTAAGGTTAAAAAAACTGAAGTGTTAATTGACTTTTGATGCTGACCGTACCTAACTGATGATTGCTGTATGTGGTAGGAAAACAAAGGATTCCTCACCTTGCAGATATTGTTAGCGGGGTTGGTAGGCTGTCCACAGACGCAGCTGTCCTGGTCGTAGTGCTCCAGAAGGTGGGGGTAGTCCTGCGTGATCTTGGACTGGCACTCTCCAGGGTTGAGGAGAGAGACGTTCATGCTGTGCATGATGCTGCCTAGCAGATGAGCTGGAATAAGAAGACACAGAATATTGTTAGAATGTTTTTGGTAATTTCCATTGCTTTAAATTAGTGGCGACAGGTGAAATGCTATAAATTTGGGATAACTGTGGAATAATTTCAGTCCTGAGGGGCAACTCTCGAAATTTTGTGAACGTTCACAGACTGATCTGTCTCAATCTGTCAAAAATACCTCTAATTTTTTCCCTAGATTTTTGACAAGTTTTTCATACTGATTTTCGCTGCGATAAGATTGCAACTAAAGTTTAACGTTTTATAGTTTAACGTTTTTAAAGGGAATGGGGCTTCTAAGCAGAGGGCTATTCTCATATAGAGAAGGTTAGTGTTTGCTCCATGCAAATTGGCGATTCAATTAGTACGAGCAAACGTGGGGTTATTGATGAACGGCATTAAAATTTCTTTAATTGTGTTCTTTAATTCTGTACCTTAGGTTATCACTGTATTTGAGAATGTTGGTTCACCTGTTATTGGCAACTGTGTAAGCACACAACTGTTACCTACTATTATTTGGTATTTTGTATACAGAAGCTGTTGGTGTATCTTTATAAATAAATTAAAAAAAATGTGTAACAAAAGCTTATGATACATTTCAAATAGAAAAAATATAGAAAATACATAATAGCAATGTCTGCTTTTAGAATAAACTATATTTTTCTACTTAACAATAAACATACCTACATAGCCGCTAAGGCCTTACTTACGTACTTATATAAGGCTCCTACAAACAGGCGCGACACGCGATAAAATCGCGCGCGACACAAAGACACCGCAAGTCGCGCAACGAGCGGTGCCTTTGTGTCGCGCCTGTTTGAAGGAACCTTTTATGAATAGGCGCTTACCGATCAAGCGGATATGTATTCGAACTTTCTCGTCTAAAAACTGCTGTTTAACAAAAACAGTCTAATTTAATTTCGTAATATTTTCATATAGATCAGGTGACCCTAATTTTGATCCTAAGCTCTCCTTACAAAGCTCATTAAAATCTCTTTCATAATTCAACCCACAGTTTGGCAAATCCGATCTAATAACCTCATAAACTAAGGCTTTCTAAATTTTTTCTAACAAAACAATATTTTGCACAATAGCTCCAAATATTGTTCTGAATAAATAAATTATAAACGGATTAACATAGAAACTATCGACATTCTAATACAATAACACAATAACATTCTTTTGAAATCCATAATAAATAAGTAACTAGCTTCTGCCCGCGACTTCGTCCTCGTGAAATTATTGCCCGCCCGTGCTTTTACTTAGTTTTTCCTTAACGTTATTTCTAAAAATATTTTTTGCTCGGCTCCTCGTGGTCGTAACGTGGTGTTAAGAAGCGTGTGGTGCCCTTGACCCCTTGTCCTCGACTTTGGTGGACTTTCCTTCAAAATTGGACTCATCATCATCTGCCCAGCCTTTTCCCAACTATGTTGGGGTCGGCTTCCAGTCTAACCGGATGCAGCTGAATATCAGTATTTTTACATGGATCGACTGCCTACCTGTTTGAAGGTCATTCTTCTCAAAGAAAATGTACCGCGCGTTGATGTCTTTATAATGGCCAAAACATAAAACAGAGTTGTCGGTTACGGTAACTGTGTTGCGAGTTCAATGGTTTTTTCCCATCTCAAAAAATGCCCAATTACGAAGTTTTCACTTCAAACTGGGAGAAATGCGGTGTTGAAGTTTGTAGATCTTAAGAGGAAATGCGGGTGGTCGTTTTTCCATAGAAACGCTCTCGCCTGTTTTATTTCTAGTTAATGACCATAAGACAATTATTTTTTACACAGTAATAAATATTAACTACCTACTTGTATGCCCCTATGTTTTCCTTTTTGAATACACATTATTTTTATAAGCACTAGAACCCTCAAAAATGCCGATTAAAACTGCTGTCAACAGAGGCCCAACAGAGGTACAAATTTCACAACTATTACTGAAAATAGAAAAACATCGGAACCAGTATATATCCGTCTTATTCAGTATATGATATATCTTTTAAATTGGCATTTCCTCTTAAGGGGCTTACAGGACCTAAACGCAAAAAACGGAAGTTTTGGAAACAATAAAAGTGTATGACCGACTGCAGTAAACAAAATCAGAAAATTATATGATACTCTTCTAATATTTAGAGATTTCATAATTATAGTTCTCAATGTTATTTAATATGTTACTTGCTATTGACTTTATCTGAACTGAACATGAGACAGAAAATGAATGATCGGCAGCTTCATTAGGAGTTCAGCATTGAATTTTGCAATAGAAGTAAATAATTTCGAATGAATAATTAATTAAACATTATGATAATTATGTACGAATTTTAATAACGCATCATTGCATTTAATTCATATTTGGATTTAATTTTTTATTAATTAGTCAACAGCCCAAGGCAGTTGCAATATTTTATTTTAACAGTGATTTATTATGAATAAATAATTGATTAATCATTGATTACCGCGGTTGCTCGCTCACCTCGGGTGACTTACGAGTGAAGGAAAACATCGTGAGGAGACCTACAGGCATTTAAAGACGTTCTAAATCTAGTCGTAATCTTAACTAAGCTACAATCAATGTCAAGAAATTGTCAAAAACCAAATATTTTGGACAGATTAAGACTGAGATCAAACTGTGAAAGTCGCGTTCTTAAAATTACGAAAATTACCCTCTGGATTTAATAGTCTGATATCACCAGCACGCAGTGAGCAACAGTGGTGATCTATTATCGTTGTTCCTTCTCTTTAACAGAAGAGGCCTTCGATAAACAAAAAAAAAAAAAGAATGACAGTATTTTTTCCCTAATTAAAAATGTCTGTCAAAAATGACATTCAAACTTTGTAATAACATTGGTCAGGTTTCAAGATAATGATTTTTATTACGCTAATAAATCAAAATAAGGTTATTTATCGTTATTAGACTCATCAATTTTATCAATGTTTTAGTATAGGTATTTAATTAACATAATTTGATATGTATTTATATGCCTATTAAAATTTTGCGAAAATATTGGCGGAGATTGACAACACGCAGTGAGCAACCGTGGTGATCAATGCTCGTTTCTTCTCGGAATGAGAAGAGGATTTTGCTCAGCAGTGGGATAAAAGAATAATATACCCACTAATTTAATCTATGTATAATAATAATGAAGCCGAAGAGTTTGTTTATATGTTTGAACGCGCTAATTTGTGAACTACCAAATTATTTTAAAATGATTTTTTAAGTGAGAACTTCTTTTGGCGCGTTGAGCATTTTTTGAGATGGGAAAAACCATTGAACTCGCGACACTGTTACCGTAACCGACACCGCGCCACATTCGGATACGTTCGGCTGTCCTCGGGATGTACTCGGTTTTAATGAATATCAGATATGTCAGTGAGTGATGGCAAAGTATTCTGTTTGTGTTTTGTTTATAAGACGATTAAAAAAATACACACGTAATTGTTCAAGTTTTAATTTTTGTCGGCACTCCCAGAGTGCCACTGTTTTTTTTTGGTCAACTCGCAGTTCGCCCTAGGAGGTTGTCGTCTGCTTTACTGGCTTGCCTGTGGATACCTCAATAAATTAAGGCCTCCAGCCAGGGCTTCAAAACTAAGCGACTATACACGCTAAGGGCACCCCCTGTGGGGTACGGACCTCGACTTAGGGCGTCGCTGGGAGAGGGCAGCAAGGGACAAGTTGGATCGGAATTATGTTTGTATTAACTCTCTCACTCGTACAGTACAATAACGCATTCAGGGTGCTTTTGGGGTTGCCGTGGCGGTGTAGCGCGTCAGGGATGTTCGCGGAAGCGTGCGTCGACGGGTTCGCCGCAATCATACGGAAGCGATGCGCTTCCATGATGACGCGCTTGCGCTCCTCCTCCAATGGCATCCTGAATGTGTTTTCAGACCGGTGGGACTCTCCTCTCCTACAAAGGTGGATAAGTGTTCAGACACACTTATCCAAAACTTAATTATTGTATACTAATATTAGGCTAAGTTATACTAATACTAACATTATATGGATGCTAAATCTGAAATAAAATATTTGAATTTGAATTAATGTCAGCTATCGATTTATTTATATAGGTATCATGCGTGGCCGCCATTTTCAAAATGGCGCGACAGCAGGAACCTACTCCCTGCGGACTCTCCGTCCGCATACCGGCCCATCGTGCTGCTCGACGGGGTGGGCAAGCTCTTTGAGAGAGTAATTGCGGGCCGCCTCGTCGGGCACCTGGTGAGGACGGGGCCGGATCTCGCGGACAGCCAGTTCGGCTTCCGCAAGGGTCGCTCGACGGTGGATGCCATCATGCGCGTAAGAGCCCTCACGACGGGGGACGCGGTGTCCCGGGGTGGGGTCGTCGTGGCGGTGTCACTCGACATCGCCAACGCGTTTAACACCCTGCCCTGGGGCTGCATTGGGGAGGCACTCCGGTATCACCGGGTGCCGACCTACCTCCGTCGAGTAGTCGGGGCGTATCTGACGGACAGAGCCGTCATCTACCCCGGTCGCGATGGGGAGTGGAACCGGCGAGAGATGTCGTGCGGTGTTCCACAGGGTTCGGTTCTGGGGCCGCTCCTGTGGGACATCGGTTACGACTGGGTGCTGCGGGCCGACCTCCCTGATGGCGTCAGCGTGGTTTGCTACGCTGACGACACGCTAGTCCTGGCGCAGGGGAGGTCGCATCAGGCGGCGGTCGACGCGATGACACGCGGGGTTGCGATAGTCGTTGAGAGGATCCGGCAGTTGGGTCTCGAGGTGGCATTGCACAAGTCCGAGGCCATGTCGTTTCATGGGCCCCGGAACACGCCACCATCAGGATCCCAACTAACGGTAGGAGGGGTTCACATCGGCGTCGGGACGACGATGAAATACCTGGGTCTCGTCCTCGACAGCCGGTGGAACTTCGTTGAGCACTTCCGACGTTTGGCTCCCAAACTGGAACGGGCTGGGGCCGCCTTCAAGCGGCTCCTGCCCAACCTGAGGGGGCCAAACGCCTCCTGCCGGAGGCTTTACGCGGGGGTCGTGCGGTCCATGGCCCTATACGGTGCCCCGGTGCGGGCGCGTTCACTGCGGCGGCGAGCCGCCCATTATTTGAACGCGCCCCAGAAGGTGATAGCCACAAGGCTGATCCGAGGCTACCGCACGATCTCGGGCGAGGCGGCAAGCCTCCTTGCTGGACTGCCGCCATGGGATCTGGAGGCGATAGTCCTCGCGCGCCTGTATGAGTGGCGCGCGGAGGCACTACGCCGGGGGGAAACTCCGCTTCCGCAGCAAATCGCGGCGGAGCGGACGGACCTCCGGCGCGATCTCATGGCGGCATGGAAAGAGCGACTGTCGCAACCCAGCGCAGGGCACGCCACGATAGCGGCGGTAAGACCCCTCTTTGAGGAGTGGTTAGAGAGGCGTCACGGCGCCCTCACCTACCGCCTGACGCAGGTCCTCACCGGACACGGAAGTTTCGGGAGGTTCCTGCACATAATCAGACGGGAGGAAACGCCCGGGTGTCACCATTGTCAGGATCGCCCAGAGGACACGGTGGAGCACACGGTGGAGGTCTGCCCCGCTTGGGCGGAGCACCGCCGTGTCCTCGTTGAGGCGATCGGCAGCGGCGGCGACCTCTCGCGTCCGGGCCTGGTTCGAGCCATGGTCCGGGGCGAGAGGGAGTGGGGGGCAGTCGCCTCCTTCTGCGAAGCAGTCATGCTAGCGAAGGAGGCGGCGGGATGGATGAGGGAGAGAGCCTCCCGTCCCAGCCGCCGCGGGAGACGCTCCGGGCGTCGGGAGCCGCGCGACGACTCCCGGCCACCGTAGGCGCGGGCCTGCGGGCGTGCGGAGTAATGGGTAGCTCACCGTCCGATCAGGACCAGGCCCGTGCCGGACGGCGCGTACGTGTTTCACGCGCGCCTCAAAGAGATGTCAGCAACAATGGAAGGGGCCCGTCAGGGCCGAAGCCTGCCGGGTCAGCGGGATTGTCCGAAAGGGTTACCACTGGCCCGGAACATAAAGGGCGAAGGAAGGAACACGGGTGGGTTTTAGTCAGTAAGAGTCTGACACTCCCTTCCGCTCCACCCAGAGCGGGAGGAGTCATTTGATGATTTCCCATCCTGAAAAAAAAAAAAAAAAAAAAAAAGCAGGAACCTACTTAAAGCTTTTTGAATTTCGCGGACTACCTCAGCTCATTTCCCTTAACAAACCATATCTTAGGAAATAAGCTGGTCATTGAATATTATTAACATTAAATTACTTACAAACAACATTTAAAACGCATCCAATGCTAGCGGTTTTCATTGAAATTACTAATTAAAATGTTTTTAAGTCCGCGGTTCCTACTTCGCTAATGAATCGTTAATTTTACCGATCGTAAATTGTGCTAATGTCAGGTTTGTTAAAAGGGTAATTGGAGGATTTAGTATACTTAGTAATAATCGTAATTTTGGTGAAGTTCAAGTATGTGGCGCCATATTCTAGCTTTTCATACAATGTGGACGACGATAATAATAATGTGTGTTGCCTTTGGTGCTTGGCCCTGACATCAAGCAATGGACAAAATTGTCAACATTTTCTAAGTTTGAATACGAGGCTTTTGACTACGTTGTGTGTGTGTATTTTATGTCTTTTTTTAAATAATTTTTTAATTTTTATTTGCAATGTGCGTTTTTGTTTGTGCAGAATAAATAAATTTTCTTTTTCTTTCTTTCTTTCTTCTTTATACGATATCTAATGATCTTTGTATATCTAGAGAGCAGAGGTGTAAGGTCGTAGGTTCGAAATCACACAGGCGCTTTACTTTGTGTAAATTATTTCATCACCACTGCTCTCAAAACGGTGAAGGAAGACATCGTGAGGAAACCGGCATGTCCTAGAACCAAAAATTCGGAGACAGGTAACATCTAGCAACCCGCACTGGGCCCACGTGGTACCCACTCCCCAATTATTTTTAAATGCCATGTCATATTGGGGCAAACCTAAATTCCTGAAGAAAAAATTTAATAACTCTTTTTTTTCACGACAGCGCCGCACGATTCTAGTAGAACAATTTCTATGAAAACTTCATGGTAATTGTTCTACCAGAATCGCGTCGCACGGTCGTGTCGCGCCTGTCTGTGGGAGCCTTTATCTGAACTGGGAATCGCACCCCCAGGACGTTATGTTCAGCAGTAGCGCTTGCGACTTCTAGAATAATTAGGTAATCAGTCAGTAAATTCTAAGTAATATTATAATTGCGAATGTAAGTTTGTTTGTTTGTTACCTTTTCACGCCTAAACCACTGAACCGATCATCCTGAAATTGTGCATATACGTTGTCAGGTGTACAGAAACGGACACGGGGTACCTTACATCCCGAAAAA
The DNA here is from genome assembly GCA_963855955.1 of Luperina nickerlii. Taxonomy (NCBI): domain Eukaryota; kingdom Metazoa; phylum Arthropoda; class Insecta; order Lepidoptera; family Noctuidae; genus Luperina; species Luperina nickerlii. Next base: position 9,879,083 of record OY979690.1, on the reverse strand, counting down.
AAGTGCTGTTTCCGAGAAAAACAACAATAACGTTATTATGATAATAGATGGCGCCACGTGTCTTTCGAATCATGATTGAATTTTATTAGAAATCACGGGATCGAGATTTATGCGCATAAAACCGCGGGGCGCAGCTAGTTTACTATAATATCGGTCATAGCGACCGTGTAATGATTATTTCGAAGTGTTAAATGAATATGGAAAATGTTAAAATTAACATTATGTGCAATGGAATATTCTGTGTTTAACTTATAGGAGAAGTCAAAACAATTATTAAGGTAAATAAAATCGTCGATTTATGTTCGATTTCATCTCGACTACTCCGCTATCTGCCTGTCCTTTCACAATTATGTTGGGGTCGGCTTCCAGTCTAACCGGATGCGCGAATCACTAATGAATTGTGATGGTATAATTATGTAGGTAATATGTATTATATATAATATCTGCATGTTATAAACTAGCTTCTGTCCGCGACTTTTTCCGCGTGAAATCGCTTGACCCCGTCGCATCGCATCACCTCATCATCATCTGCCTGCCTTTTTCCAACTATGTTGGGGTCAGCTTCCAGTCTAACCGGATGCAGCTGAATACCAGTATTTTACATGGAGAGACTGCCTATCTGACCTCCACAACCTAGTTAGTGGTTAATACGATACCACTTGGTAAGACTGGTTGACAGACTTTCAGGCTTCTGACTACCCGTAACGACTGTCGAACATCCACGAATGACAGCCGGGACCAACGGCTTAACGTGCTTTCGGAGGCACAGAGGGGTCTCGGTATGTAAAGATGGTCATCCATCCACAGACCAACTGTGGCAAGCGTAGCTTAACCTGATCGATCGACCACGTTACTTTCATCACGCTACGACCCATAGGAGCCGGGCGGGCGATGCGATGCGACGCGGCGGGTCGGGAACCGCGGGGCACAGCTAGTTTATGATATAACCATGTTGTGTATCCTACACGTAACGCATGTTTCTGCTATACTGATTAAATATTACAAAATAACGCGGTAACACGCGAAGTATCAACCGGTTGGCTTGAGTAGCGTTAGCAGAAACATTTTGATTTGAATGGGATTTTTTTTTGTTTTTTCGATTATTTTTTTTGCTTCTATTTTCATAATATCACGTCTGTAATACCTAAAGGGTTATGCAGAGGTGTAACCTATTGTAAACCCACATCTCGCCAGTTTATGTTTAAGCCCCATGTAATAGCAGCGGGCTCGCCTGTCGCCATCAACCAGACTCAAATCCAGACTTCGGGTGCTACTGAAAAATCCTGGTGGAGTAATCCTGTAACACTTTGCCCGACCCCGGGAATCGAAGTCACGACCTTCATGCTCAGCAGTAGTTACTACCACCACTAGACCAGCGAGGCAATTGGTAGTTTTATATAAAAAGGAATAAAAAGGTTGGTTTGTAAAATTAAAAAAAAAAGATGTTTTATTTTTTCATTTCAAGATCGTTCGCGGTAAAAGTAAACGGATCGGTTTTTATTATGTTATTGTCATTTTATTATATATAAAGGTACGATAGTATAAATACGATTATTTTATTTCCGTGTTCAAGTCCGTTGAAAGGTTAGATGCTTTTTAACACTAAGCGACAGATGTAACAAAAATAAAATAAAATCTGCCACTTATTAGTTATGTATTATTCCATAATGTAATAAAAGCTTTTAAAACTTTTTTCAATAGGAGTAAAAAACGTAGTGGAATTAAAAGTAGACAAAAATGGCTAACGTTATCTATATCATCATCTGCCTAGCCTTTTCCCAAGTATGTTGGGGTCGGCTTCCAGTCTAACCGGATGCAGCTGAATACCAGTATTTTACATGGAGCGACTGCCTACCTGACCTCCACAATCCAGTTACTGGGTAACACGATACTCCTTGCGGTAAGACTGGTTGTCACACTTTCGGGCTTCTGACTACCCGTAACGACTGTCAAAGATCCACGAATGACAGCCGGGACCAACGGCTTAATGTGCTTTCTGAGGCACGGTGGGGTCTCGATATGTAAATAATATGGTCACCCATCCACAGACCAACCACGGCAAACGTAGCCTAACCTGATCGATGGAACTGTGCGGCTGTCATTATTTAGCAAAGGACCCCTCGCTAATATATATCATGTATCTATACATATATAATATTATAAATTAAACTCGCTTTTCTGATCTGTCTGTGTGACAGGGTTGTTCTTCTAAACTACGCAACAGATTTTGATGCGGTTTTCAGCATCATTTAGACAATTTATTCTGGAAGGTTCATGTGCACAATACTTTACCATTAAACTTCCATTATAATAAAGAAATCTGGATGTTTTGTCAAGACGTAAAAGCCGTTGCAACTAAAGGCTCCTTCAAGCAGGCGCGACACGCGATAAAATTGCGCGCGACACAAAGGCACCACAAGTCACGCAGCGAGCGGTGCCTTTGTGTCGCGCGCGATTATATCGCGTGTCACGCCTGTTTGTAGGAGCCTTAAAAAGCATACAATTCCATTGCAAATAACATGCAGAATCAGCCTACAATGTTCCCATTTCTGGGACAGGCTTCCTCTCTCCGAGATGGAGTGGGCTGTAATCCACCACGCGGGCCCAGTGCGGGTTGGTAGATGTCACATGTCTTCGAATTTTCGGTTCTAGGACATGCCGGTTTCCTCACGATGTTTTCCTTCACCGTTTTGAGAGCAGTGGTGATGAAATATTTTACACAAAGTAAAGTGCTTGCTTGGGTTCGAACACCCGACCTACAACTCCTAAGTCGCGGCCGGTACCATTGAGCCACCACTGCTCAAATAGCGTGCAAATAATAAACAATATGCAAATTTATTAACAATCACCGAGTTCCTTAAAAAATGACGCAGTTTTTAATAGGAATGCTCTATTAGTTTTAATGATTATAAAACCATTATTTATCGTGAATAGAAAATTTGCATACAAGAAGAACTCCAAATAAAGAAACTATGCAAATATTTGACATTCAAGTAATTGTTATAAAGTATTCATTAATAATGTTAATAAAACAATCTGATCACGATTTTTATACTGATTTGGGCAAAAGTAAGCGGGAAGGTTAGACCCTGGATAAATTATGCTAGGTCAATACAAGGTCAATTCCCGTAATTAAAAACAGTGTCAAAAACTTGTCAAAAATGTAGAGAAATTAGAGGTATTTTTGACAGATTGAGACGGAGATCAGACTGAACGTTCTTTAAATTACGAAAATTCCAGTTACTTTTTTGATATATCTTTTTTCTAGTCTTTTTAGACTACTTCGTCGGTCTACTGGTTGCAAGTGTTACTGACATGGGGTCATGGGTACGACTCCCACGTCGAGTAAAGTGGTATTGTGTTTTTCCATCTGGAATTTCTCAGAAGCAGTTTGGAGTCTGTATTTTGCGCTCGGTTGATGGCAATGGCTCCCACCCTATTACATGGGACTTCAAAATAACTGGAGCAAGTTTTAAAAGTAGAAAGTTTGAGGAAGCAAGAATTCTCCGTGGTCGGGAAGTAGGTTAGGCTGTTGGTCCCGGCTGTCATTCTTGGATCTTTGCCAGTCGTTACGGGTAGTCAGAAGTCTGACATCCAGTCTTACCAAGGAGTATCGTCTTAACTAGTGACTGGGTTGTGAAGGTCAGATAGGCAGTCGCTCCATGTAAAATACTGGTATTCAGCTGCATCTGATTAGACTGGAAGCCGACCCCAACATAGCAAAAGTCTACGCAGATGATGAAATCAATAAATAGTCTTTCAAAAACCTCATTTAACGAAAATCACTGTGTCCAAATCGAGAAATCTTTAAAATAAACAATAGTTTGCCAAAAACGTGCTTCGACGACGCACCTACCTAATCTAAATACTTATGCTCCATAAGGGAAATCCAGTTTGAACATAACCTTACAGAATTTTAATGTAATTTATGCAATATTAATATTTGTGTGCAAATTCCGCTATAGATCATTAAGTTAACCTTGTTGAATATATTCATAATCTTCTTATATAACTTGAGGGGCTAGTGGCTAACTAATAACAGCTGCATTAGTTGATCGGTGTGTGGATGGGTGACTACTCCTTAGAAACCAAGATCCATCCGCGCCTCGGTAAGCACGTTAAGCCGTTGCATTGGTCCCAGCTGTCCTTCGAGATCTTTGAAATTCGTTACGGGTAATTAGAAGCCCGAAAGTCTGACAACCAGTCTTAATAGGGTATAGTTTTGCTCAGCTGGGTTGTGCTTGTGGAGCTCAGATAGGCAGTCGCTCCATGTAAAATACTGGTATTCAGCTGCATTCGGTTAGACTGGAAGCCGACATAGTTCGGAAAAGGCAGAGAGATGCTGATGAATCTTTATATAATTATATAAGGTTATCCATGCAAGTGTGTTTCGGGATGAATCAACATGATAATTATGCGTTTGATGTTTTTTATCCTGAGTTTCACGCTCTCTGCCATTTTGGGAGCGTGAAACATTTTGAATGATGGCTTTGCGACATTGATTGCAGGATTTTTTTGTGTGTGCAATCGTTTAAGGATTACCATTATTCATGTAAAATGTGGATATAAACAGAATAAATTCAGAATCCGAAATGTTGTAATATGTAAACAAAAAAAAAAATCTGGAATTGATTCGAATTTCGTATTCATATGAAAATAAGCACACAAGGGAAGTATTTTTGCACAGCTTGGGATGATATGAAGGATAGCTGATTTTAGACGATTTAAAAAAGTCTTCTAATTTATCTAAAGCCTACGCAGACGAGTCGCAATAAAACCTAGTTTTCAATAACTGCGAACCTATCTAATACCATGACAATTTTTTGTTTTATCACCTTTGTCATTTATCAAAGCCTCGTGGTACCCAGTAACTGGGTTGTGGAGGCCAGATAGACAGTCAGATATTAGCCCAAAAGTCTGACAATCACTCTTACTTAGGTATCGTGTAGCCCAGTAACTGGGTTTTAGAGGTCAGATGGGCAGTCGTTCCATGTAAAATACTGGTATTCAGCTACATCCGGTTAGACTGAAAGCCGACCCCAACATAGTTGGAAAAAGGCTAGGCAAATTTAATTGGTCATATATCAATGTCTTGGGTGGAAATTACCCTTCGCCAAATCGAGAGAATTTACCTCATCGACTAATATTTGTCATGAGATACTACTTTATTTATTTTGGTTATTAATGAGAGTGATCTCATACGTTAAATATATGTGTGACGGTAGTTTAACTATTGCTTAAATGGTGACTGTTAAGGGCAATAAAAGCTATAAAACATATTTTCGTATTGGTGTAGTCTGTTCCAAAAGTATGTGATGAAAATGTAAACAAATGGATTAGAAAACGTTCCTGTGGATGTCAATTTGTAGTGTCGCTAACAAATTTAGTGCTTTGATTTTATTTTTTTGAATATTGAAACCCGAAATTTTAATTGGATGTGTAAATATGTTTTTGATTTGACAATTTTGGAGGTTACTTTTATAACCTCAACTTTCGACAATGATTTTTAATTATAATTTGAATAATGCTTTTTCAATCATTTATATTTTTGTAAATAATTTCATCACCATTGCTCTCAAACGGTGAATGAAAATATCTTGAGGAAATCGTCATATCCTAGAACCACAATTTCGAAGACATGTGACATCTATCAACCGGCACTGGGCCCGCGTTGTGGATTACGGCCCATTTCCTCTCGCAGCCTGTGTCACATTATAGGCTGATTATAATATTACTAGCTTCTGCCCGCGACTTCGTCCGCGTGAAATTTCTTGTTACTCCGACCCACCCCGTCGCATAGCATCGCCTGCCCGCGCTATTACTTCGTTTTTGCTTGGCGTTCTTTCTGACTTTTTTCCTTTTGCTCGGCTCCTTAAGGTCATAGCGTGATGTTATATAGCCTATAGCCTTCCTCAAGAATTGGGCTATCAAATGCAAAAAGATTTTTTCAAATCCGACTGGTAGTTCCAAAGATTAGCGCGTTCAACCAAACAAACAAACTCTTCAGCTTTATAATATTAGTATAGATTATAAATTATAATATAGTAAGTCAGTTGTTTTTGTTTTAAGTTTTTATTTTTCACTTTTTAGTTGTACCTGCCTACTCCAAACAAATTTATATAACACTACTTGGTATGTGAATATCAGTGACAGGAAGCTATTGAACACATCTGCCTACCCCTTTAAAAGGTACAGGCGTAATGTTATGTTGTGTGATTGCGTAAACAATGCATACATATGCTATAGCAGCAATCGCGGTTGATTTGCTGGCATTTATTGAAGAGTTCCGTTGTCTGTCTCCGAAACTCATCATCAGATCTTTATGAAATTTAAATGGGACCATTCCGGAATAAACCCACTTCGAACAAAAAAAATATTTGCAAATATATATGAGGGAGTTATGCCCGAATATACCTACATAAAAAATAAAAAATAGAAACATCCGAATTAAGAACCTCCTCCTTTTTCGAAGTCGGTTAAAATCAAATGATGTCAAGGGCAATTTTATTCAAAATTAAATACTTGTGATGAATAACGTATTTATTTTGATAAGGATTAAAATATCATGTTTATAAAAAAAACCTTCGCAAATAATGCATTAGTTTAGAAGAAATTTGATTACTTACCATAAAAAAGGTTATAGTGAGTAAACCTTAAAAGATAGACATATGCTATCGCGGACTTTTTTTTAGAACTTTTAAAGGGAAACAATTCCGTCATACATGATTTTTGCGTAACTTTAACCGTTTACGCAGCGTACGCAACGAAAGCTCTCAAAAGGAATATTTTTTCCCCGTTTTTGCATCATTTTTCATTGATGCTCCGCTCCTATTGGTTGTAGCGTGATGTTATATAGCCTATAGCCTTCCTCGATAAATGGACTATCCAACACAAAAATATTTTTTTAATTCGAACCAGTAGTTCCTGAGATTAGCGCGTTCAAAGAAACAAACAAACAAACAAACAAACTCTTCAGCTTTATTATATTAGTATAGATACATCCATAATTGTAGGAAAAAGTGGTGAAATATAAAGTTGAAAACTTCTAAATAAAGATGAATGTGTTACTAATTCACTTCAGTGAGTGATTGTGTAAGAATTTAACCTAAAAAGGTTTGTTTACACTTTCGTCAGGTACTTTTGGCACAAACTATAAGCTATAAATTCCTATTAACTTTATAAGGATTGCTTTAGCGTGATCAACAGCATCATAAACTTGGGTGTTATGTCCAAAATATGAATGTTTTTTTAACTAATGGCGGAATTCTTCACTGGGTTTTAACAAGTTTTTTTTATTGTTAAAGCTACTTAGTATATAGAGGGTTTTAAGTAATTATATACTTGCTATACTCTAGCAAAAAAATCATCATCTGCCTAGCCTTTTCCCAACTATGCTGGGGCGGCTTCCAGTCTAACCGGATGCAGCTGAGTACCAGTATTTTACATGGAGCGACTGCCTATCTGACCTCCACAACCCATTTACTGGGTAACACAATACCCCTTGGTAAGACTGGTTGTCAGAATTTCGGGCTTCTCAAAGATCTACAAATTACAGCCGGAACCTTAACTTGCTTTCCGAGGCATGGAAGGGTGTCGATAGGTAATGGATCACCCATCCACACAGAACCTTACTTCAATCTACCCGTGGGGCTTGACATAGGGGCTCGTGGCTAAATGATAACTATTTAGCCACGAGCCCCTCTGTCAATCTGCAAAAAAATCTAATATTGTAGAAATACCAGATTTTGTTAAGCATCCGGCTGCTTCTTCTATTATCTTCAAACAATTCTCCGAAGCAGTACGGTTCGCAAATCAAACAATTAATATTCATCGGTCAAATAATTATCTATGTATAAATCAGTGTATGTACCTTTGAAGCGACGTTAAAAAAACTTTATTTGTTCTGCCAAGGCTGTTCGAATGTTTGTCTTGTAAGCTAAACACGTGTTTTTAATGTTAATGATTTGTGATTTTTTTTCCTTGTAAAAATAAGCGAATTATTTGACTGACATACAAAAATCACGCCTTTTATGGCCAATGGGAAGGAATCACAATGTAATTAAGTTGTAAAATTTATTCAAATTAGTCAAGATGACATTGATGCATCGAACTATCACTAAAACGGTATGTTAATGATTCTAAATATAATGTAGGAAAATTTTATTTATTTACTAACAGCGCCCCGCGGTTGCACTCGAATAAGTGTCGATAAAAATTATTTTATGTCCTTTCCCGGGACTCAAACTATCTCTATACCTTATTTAAATCAGTTCAGCGGTTTAAGCGTGAAGAGGTAACATACAGACAGACAGACAGACACACTTTCGCATTTATAATATTAGTATGGATTTATTTATATATACTTTATTGTACACCACAAAAATACATGACAAAAAAAATATCGATCACTAAAAATGTACAAAACCGGCGGCCTTAACGCTTTCTGCGATCTCTTCCAGGCAACCTTGGAATGGACAGTGATTTGCCTGGACATAAAATGGGAAACTTTATGATTTTTTTAACCTGATCTAACCAATAATATGATTATTGAGAGCAGTGGTGTCCCAGTGGTGACGGCCCCGACTTACGAGTTGCTAGGTCGTGAATTCGAAGGAAGAAGGTCAAGAAGGAGGCCGCCGAGCGGGATCGGGAGAGGGCTGATCCTGCTCGGAGAAGGAGGCGTCGGGGTGGCAACCGCCTTGCCGCTTAATACGCCGAAACCCGCTTACCAAACAAGGTAGTGGGGTTGCGGGCGCACAGAGTGGGGACTCTGTCCGCCCACCAAGTGACCCCAGGGAAGACGGTGACACAGTGATCACGTGCTGCCGTGCATAGCGAGGCTCAGGGGAGGCCCCTTTACAGTCTGCCCAGGGATGTGCCTTACAGGCGTTGCACGGGGGGGTTCCGGAATTGGTTTTTTAAGAGGAACCGGGACCACCCCTATGTGCTGATGGTGATCACCGGGGCAGTTTTAGTGAGGTAAAAATCCCACACTCCCCGACCTCTCTCCCCGGAGGTCGGGTGCCTTTTGAAGGTTTCCCTCCGACAGCAAAAAAAAAAACAGACGCTTTATTTTGTGTAAATAGTTTCATAACCACTGCTCTCAAAACGGTGAAGGAAAACATCGTGAGGAAATCGGCATGTCCTAGAACTAAAAATTCGAAGACATGTGACATTTACCAACCCGCACTGGGCCCGCATAATGCGTTACGGCTCACTCCCTGTCATAGAGAGGGAGGCCTGTGCCCCAGCAGTTGGAACTTTATATGCTGACTGTATTAAATTCCTAATCGGGAAGCTCCCAAACGTTTTTATTAAAGATTCTCATTACCAAGTCATAAGTACAAGCTATAAATAATCACAAGCTACCTTATGATTATAATTCACACTTGAATCGGAGTGTTAATTTATAAATTAATTGACTAATTACATCGTGTAGTTTTAATAAAAACTTAATATCCGGTCGCTTCTACTTTTAAGTTTTAACTGTCATGTTATTTTTTTGTTCTTATTATGATGTTTTTTAGGTGTGTCCATGGTTATATTAAGTGCCATCTTGTTTTTATTATTTTGTTGTGATAATTTTTTTAATTGTAGGTTTTTTCTGTCTGCTGGTGATTTTTTGCCGGCGTGTGTGTATGATCAGATGTGTTAACGAGTATGTAAGGATCGTAGCGGGTATAAATTATTCTGTACTTTATGCCCCCTTGGGAATAAGGCGAGTTTATGTATGTATGTATGATGTGTTTTTTTAGTTTCGGACCCTAAAAGACCAAAACATTTACTAAGATAAAAATTTAAAGGTATCCTATATTGTCATTCTACATTATCATTATAGGAACGCTACTTTTTAACCGACATAAAAAAATACGATGTTATATTGTACACTCGATGAGATTTTTTTCATGAGTAAAATGGGTGGTCCTTTTACTGCGAATTTGACTTTTAAAAGTACCCGTAAAAATTTAATGAGTTCCTAAATGAATGTTATTATTATATTCTCTCGAATATTTATAATAATCTTCTCCGAATGCATTTGATTTTGACCCTGACACGAAATCCACGTTCGTGGAAAAGTCTTAAATTTACTTATGCATTTATTTAATTAAGCTACCTCTCATTTTTAAATAAACACAATTTTTATTAACACATAACCGAAAAAATTAAAACTTTACCTCTCGTGTTTACATAAAAACAAAATCAAATTACAAATTTATACATAAATACAATCTAAAAGGTTTTTTATTAATAAGGCATATTGAGAAAAAAACTCGTAGAAAATAATAAAAATATTAAAATCAATAAAATTAAAATTGTTTTGTTGTCGCTACGTATCGGCATTGGCCTCAATACTCTCGCACTTTCCTTTCGGACCTATTCGTAAAATTTCGTGCCTCTTCGGGTCACTATGTTATATCATGAACTCCCCTTTTGGGATGAGCAGCGGTGTCATCATCATCTACCCAGCCTTTTCCCAACTATGTTGTGGTCAGCTCCTAGTCTAACCAGATGCGGCTGAATACCAGTATTTTACATGGAGCTACTGTCTATCTGATCCCCACAACCCAGTTACTGGGTAACATGATACCCTTTGTAAAAACTTGCTGTTACACTCGGTTTTCTTCTATCTGACTACCCGTAACGACAGCCAAAGATCACCGTACCGAATTTAACACCCAAACTCAAATTCAAATAATTTATTTGATTTAAACCAATTACAGGCACATTTGAATTGTTAAAGGGTCGGTCAGTCAGAAAGACGAAACTAGTTGCCCATTCGTAGTAGGTACTTTCCTATGGAGAAGAACGGGCAAGAAACTCCACGGAAACTCTTTTAAAATAGATTGGCTTTTAGTCTCAACCTTTTGTGGTAGACTATTTTTATTCTAGGTGCATCGTCTTCACATATAATTATATTATGTATACAAAACCTTGTAAAACATTTTAAAAAAGTAACGGTGGAGTTTCTTGCCCATTCTTCTCCATACGAACACTACCTTTTGGAAGGGGCGACTAGAATCAATTCTATTTTGTTGTAATTTTTGACGTTCATAGTGCCTTTTATGTGCCTATTTGAAATAAATGATTTGACTTTAACTTTAACTGGATGCAGCTGAATACCAGATCTATACATCAAACGCCTGCCATATAGGAATTAACACAACACACAGTCAGCCCATAATTTTCCCACTGTTGGGATACAGGCCTCCTCTCAGAGAGGGAGTGGGCCGTAATCCACCACGCGGGCCCAGTGTGGGTTGGTAGATGTCACATGTCTTCAAATTTTAACACGTAGTCCTAATCATCATCCTGCCCCCCAAGTGAATTGGGATAAGCAGTTCACTTGGTGACGGCGCAACATGTATTTTTCTTCCATACATAATTCTCTATGAGTCGTCATCTCAGTACCCACCCCGTTTCTAACCATATCATCATTCACACAGTCCATCCATCGTTTCTTTGGTCTTCCCCTACTCTTATATTATTATAGCCTTTGACATTCTTACTAAACTTTCCTCACGACATTTTTCTCACTCCTCCGTATCACATGCCCATACCATGGCACCTAGGCCTAAAATAATACCTAGAAATCTCCCAAATAGAAAGTTTCTAGACTTTAATGTTACCTTAGGTCAACCAATCTATTAAGGTCACTTAGGTAATGGTTATTATTTAAAAAAATAACGCCCCAGTTTGGACGGAACCTGATAAAATACTAGTTTGTAATACGTTGAATAATTTGCCGTCGTGTATCGCTTTTTTTTTTTAATTATGCAAGAGGGGTTAAAAGTTAATTATATTGTTTGTGGTCAGTATTTCTTGCGGGTTTTTTCCACTTGGCAATACCATCGCTACATGACATAACTCGTAATTAGCCTATAAATCTATAATGTTACCACTGCTGGGACACAGGCCTCCTCTCCGTGAGAGGGAGTGGGCAATACACCACACTGGCCCAATGAACCCGCATTGGGCCAGCGTGGTGTATTATGGTATGTATGGTATGGTAGATGTCACATTTCTTCGAATTTTACCTCTGATTTTAGGTTCTCTTTGGGACAAAAATAAAGAGATGCTTTAAAGTAACTATATCTAGAACGCGTGTTTAAAACCTTTTTTATAGAACCCTTTTAACTGAATCTTACACATTATTGACTGTGTGTAAGTTGACATCCCCCGCGCGCACTGGGCCCGTGGTGGATTACACGCCCACTCCGTCTCACAGAAAGGAGCCCTGTTTCCAAACAGTGGGAAAATTATAGACTGTTCATGTAGCAAGATGGTAGTTTGGATGTCTATCCATAGAGCGCCTGTTATTAATTAAGGTATCGGCTCTCGACGAGAGCCTTTACGAGAGCCTCTCGTAAAGGCTATATTTTATTCATCATCATGTGTCTAACCTTTTCCAAACTGCTTTGTGGTCCATTTCCTGTCTAACCGAATGCAGCTGAATACTAGTATTTTACATGGAGCGACTGCCTATCTGACCTCCACAATTCAGTTACTGAGTAAAGGCTATTATCACAACATAAATAATCCATTCTTTTCATATTAATAGCCGATTTAATTTCACAATGATAGCCCAAAACTGTCATAGAAAAGATGATACAACTTTTAAATTTCATTGTCACCATCTTAAAACGATGTCACATACTATGTGAAATCATATTACCGTCCTCATAAATCATCTTAGTCGCTACTTTTGTCACAATAAAATCGAAATTCGAATGCAAACTAACTTTTTGAACAGCAAAATCAAGTTTGTTCGGGAGATTTGTCGGCCATTTTTACATGGTCTCTTCATAAGTATTGCTTCAAAAAATATATATATATGAAACTAGTTTTTGCATTCGACTTTGCCTGCGTGAAATTTCGGCCCCCGACCCACTGCGTCGCATCGCATCGCCTGCCCGCACTATTACTTTTTTCCCGCTAAGCTATTTTTCTGACTTTTTTTCGTTTTGCTCGGCTCCTAAGGGTAATAGCGTGATTTCAAACAGCTTCTAACCTTCCTCAAGACTTGAGCTATCAAATTGCAAAAAGAATTTTTCAAATCCGGCTGGTAGTTCCTGAGATTAGCGCATTCAAACAAACAAACTCTTCAGTTTATTCATTAATATTAGTTTATTTAAATAAGATAGTTTTTTTTAAGTGTCTAACTGTGTTGGTCTTTAATCAGATTACATATTGATACACGGAATGTTGTCAATATGTTGTAGATATTTACCCAATCTGGGTTTTGGGAACTGGCGTTCTAAGTTGTTCTAAGGTCAATTGTCACTAGTTTAATGTTACAACTTAAACTGCGTTTAATATTTACATATTTTAACTTTGTTTAATATTTGACATAGATTTCATGTTTATAAATATATCACTTGGGAAACGTTTTTATTTTTTTACTAGTGCGGTCCGCTCCAGATTCGCACGGTTGCAATATTTTTTTTTTCGAATTTCCGAAAAATTTTTTCTTACAAAAGGTTTGTATGAAATATCGAACATAACAAAAAAATAAATTATCCAATTCGGTGCAGTCATTAAATTTGTTTTATACTATGTAAGGATTCTGCTTGAGACATCATCTGCCTGCCTTTTACAAACTATGTTGGGGTCGGCTTCCAGTCTAACCGGATGCAGCTGAATATCAGTATTTTAAATGGAACAACATACCTATCTGACCTCTACAACCCAGTTACTGGGAAATACGATACCTCATGAAAAGACTGGTTGTCAGACTTTCGGGCTTCTGACGACCCGTAACTACTGTCAAAGATCCACGAATGACAGCCGGGACCAACTAACGGCTTAACGTACTTTCCGAGGTACGGAGGGGTCTTGGTATGTATAGATTGGTCACCCATCTATGGATCCACCGCGGCAAGGATCGACCCATGCGGCTGTTAATACTTAGCCATCTATTGTGACTACAACTTTGTTTAATGATTGACATAAATATTGTGTTTAAAAATGTATCGCAATAGGAAACGTATTTATTTTTAGTATAGTTATTTAATGTAGGTATTTGTTGGTATATTTGGCGTGTGCTGGCTGACATAGAATAGAATACTCTTTATTATGTACACCATATAAATTACAGACATAAATATAGAAACTGTATAAAGGGTGACACAATGGGCGGTGGGGACATTGGCCAATTCTTTAATTTAATGTTTTGTGTTTCGTATTTAATTACTTTGCATACTATTGTATAGAATTAAGTGAGCAGATTCTTCTAACTGAGCAGACAGTTGTGCTGTTGGGGAGTTTGTTGCGCCACTTCTTCTCGCCAGCGAAAGCACTAGGAAGTTGCGAAGGGATTTTGAGGGACTCTCATATGTAATTTTGACGTTCTAAAAGTGCTGATTGTCAGCCTAATTTGAATAAATGACTTTTTGATTTTGAAATTATGAGATAATATGAATGTTAACTGGTAGATAGTGCTTTATGACGTTGTGACATCAAGTCTTATGTTTAACCATTACGCTTAAAAGTTTTAAATAAATATTGCATGCGCAGTGCAAAAATTTGCCGTTCGTGCCTGCATTGCAAAACTCTATTGTTGATTGAGCATGGACGGAATTTCACACGCACATCATGAAAAAAAATCCTTGCAAATAATATCGGCAATCCGACACGCCCGAGAGAAATCAGGCGCAGGGCCAACGGCTTAACGTGCTTTCCGAGGCACGGGGTTATCACACCGCTAACTTTCAAACTTCGGGCTGTTCAAAGAGATCCCCATTAACCCTCCCCCCCCTCCCTCCCCTTTGGCCGAGCCGGGAATCAAACCAAGGATCCCACGCTCAGCAGTCACCCTTGCGACCACGAGACCATCAGGGCAGTCACGGAGCAGTCGGATCAGTCAACGGGGTATCCAAAAAGAAAAGAATCCTACCTTGCAGCACAGATTTTCCCCATCCAGTCACGATACATTCTCCAGCACCATTGTAGAAGGCATCCAGGGTATCAGTCGAAGACGGAAGGCAGATAGGCGCGATGTTCTTCGCCAGTCTCAAGTTTTCTGTCAAAACCAGGATGGCAACGTCATTGATGAAGATTCCAGCCTTGTAGAAGGGGTGACGGAGTATGTGCTTGACCTGGACGATCTGGAATGGCAGGGGTTCTTCGTCGATTCCTAGTTTCCATTCTCCTCCCTTGATGAGGACGTTCTTGGCTTGGAGTCTGGGGGGTGAAAAGGGGGTTCGTTAGATTATTAGGTGGAAGAAAGTGTGGGTAAACTGGGTTGATACTTTTTTGTAGCTGTAGTTTTTCTTGTGTATCCGTTTGTCACGGGGGGTACTACCACCATACATGTGTAATTATGTATCTCTAACGCGCAACTGTGCAACTGTGCTCTGGTATGAATGTTATCTACAGGGACATCGACGCACAAATTGTAGGTAACCATGAAAAACAGCAGATTACCGGCGCAGAAATTTTCTGACGGTAAAATTCAGCACGTGATTCTCGAAAAGCGCAGAAACCTTTCGTCGGTAATCTGCTGCTTTACAGAAAAGTAATAGAAGTACCTATGCCGTCAAAATGTATGAACTAGTTAAAAAAAACAGTGGCACTCCGGGAGTGCCGACAGAAGTAAAAACTTGAACAATTACGTGTGTATTTTTTTAATTGTCTTATAAACAAAACACAAACTGAATACTTTGCCATCACTCACTGCCATGATATACATTAAAACCGAGTACTTCCAGAGGACAGCCGAACACATCTGAATGTAGCACAGTGTCGGTTACGGTAACAGTGTCGCGAGTTCAATGGCTTTTTCCCATCTCAAAAAATGCCCAACGCGCCTTAAGAAGTTTTCACTTTGATAACTGACAAAATATTTCAACGCAAGGCGGTTCAAAATCATGTTCTGAATCCATAGTAACAATTCATGCTATCACAAAAACTCGTATTAGGAAAAACTATTTGCAACGCGCGCCACGAAAGATGAGACTTGACACACCACGTGGTTTGACATGCGCAGAACACGATTTTAGGTATCTTTAGCGGTATGAGGTCTGAGTGCGGGACGGGACCGGACGTCATAGGGGCGGTGGAAAGAGGCGGGGGAGGCGGGGTCAAGTCTCATCTTTCGTGGCACGCATCCCGCGGGGTAATTGCGTCACACACTATCAGTAGCAATGGGTTTCGATTTGACAGTTCAACAACATTCATTGCTTTGTTTACGTTGTTGAGCAGACAAATTCTTCTAACACATAAAGCAATGGATTAGCAATATCCTTCAAAAGGATTCAGATTGTGATTCATAGTGTGTTAAGGCCCCTACAAATTCGCGCGCGACACAAAGGCACCGCTCGTTGCGTGACTTGCGGTGCCTTTGCGTCGCGCGCGATTTTATCGCGTGTCGCACCTGTTTGAAGGAGCCTTTACGCAATCAGGGTGCCGGTCATACTGAAATATGAACTAAAAGCGCGAAAAAACCCACGACCAATCTGTTTTTTCCTGATCTCGGAAAGTCTGTGTATCTTTCTGTCTTACTTCGTCTGTGTAACTGTGAATATGTTTGTGTGTCTTTCAAATATCATGCTTCCATCATCAGTTGTCTATGCATCATCTTTCGTGAGCGTTCATCTTTTAAACTGAATGTAGGGACGATAATTAAGTATTAAAACTCACCCTTCAACGCAGCTAGCAGAAGTGATGACGACATCAGGCCTGGTGATGACACCTCCACACAGGAGACTCTTGTTGGTCTGCAGGAGTACCATTGCCTGCCAGGGGATCTCTGCGAAATCTACCTCCTGGTCCTTGCGGTTACCGTAAGGTTTCTGGGGCTGTTGGAGAGAAGACACGGTTAGAATTGCATAGAAAATCTTGTCTGTATTTACCGCAATCCCTTTCAGGGTAAAAGCACATTTCGCCAGCCACATAGAAGGCATGGAGCAGTGGTGGCACAGTGGAATCGTCCCCAACTTACCGAGTTCTCGATCGTTATTTCGAACCCAGAGAGGCATTTTACTTTATGTACAGATATTCTATTTCCCGAAGTCCGTTCGGCTTTGATTGTAGTAGTGACGTATCCTGACAAGCGCGCTCCCACAGCGGCTGCCCCTTGCTGCCGTCGCATGAGGCTATTACCGCGAATGTGTACCGTTTTACTTCACCCATTATTGAGTCTCTGTTGATCACAATGTGCATGTGCACGCTTGACAGCATTCATAGTCAAACGGACTTCGTGACATAGAACATATGTATTTAATTTCATCACCACTGCTCTCATAAGGGTGAAGGAAAACATCGTGAGGAAACTACACGTCCGAAAGCCAAAACAAGACATCTGACATCTACCAACCCGCACTGGGCCTGCGTGGTGGATTACGGCCCAAACTTTCACACAGAAAAGAGGCCTGTATCCCAGAAGTGGGACCATTAGAGGCTGAAGTCGTTTTAGATAAGTTATTCAAAAAAGTGGAGTCTGTAACCTTCACTTAAAGAAGAGTTTTAGTAAATTAATCACTATTTATAAAATACAAAGCTGCCTTGAATTATATAATCAGTTGGTAACCTTTGATAAGGTCTAGCTGAGGTCAAAAGTTTATTAATTTGACCCGTAGTGTCATTGTCGTTATTATTATTATTATACAATATTCGACTACCCCCTTGGTCTCGTGGTTATAAGCGCGACTGCTGAGCGTGGGGTCCCGGGTTCGATGGTTCGTTCCCAGGTTGGAGAAAGTGTTATTGAGTTTTCGACTAGGAATTTCTTGGTAACAGCCCCGAGTTTGGAAGTTGGTGGTTTAATACCCCCCCGTGCCTCGGAGAGCACGTAAAGCCGTTGGTCCAGCGCCTGATCTCTCCCCGGTCGTGTCGGATTGCCGTCCCATCGGACTATGAGAGTAAAGTAACAGAGAGTGCACCTGTGTTTCCGCACACACTTGTGCACTATAGCATCTCCTGCGCATCTGGCTAATCTCCGTTGAGATTGGCCACCGTAACCGAAATCGGTCGAGAGGCTATTATTTTATTAATTTCTAGCTGCACCCCGTGGGGACACAAAGTAGCCTATATGTTAATCCAGGGTGTCAGCTACCTCCATACAAAATTTTATCTAAATTGGTCCAGCCGTTTGAGCGTGAAGGAGTAACAAACATATAAACACAACCACACACTCACAAACTTTCTATTTTAACTATTATACAATATACATAATTAACGCAAAAACTCATAAACCCTAATTAGAGTATTGAGTTAAAAGCATAATACAATGACCAAAACTATATTTTTTTAAGCTAAATATTGTTATTAGTAGTTATTTTTCCACTCTGCATTTGCGGGCGCATCACGGATTGATTTTTATTGTCAATGTCAATTAATAATGTGTGTTGTCTTTGGTGCTTGGCCCTGACATCAAGCAATGGACAAGATTGTCAACATTTTCTAAGCTTGAGTACGAGGCTTTTGATTACGTTGTGTGTGTAACTGTGTATACTTTGTCTTTTTTTTATTGTTCTTTTTACAATGTGCGTTTTTGTTTGTGCAGAATAAAAAGAATTTCTTTCTTTCTTTCTTCATTAAGAAAATCGTGGTGATCCTAGCATTATAGCTGTCTTTGAAAGTTGAAAAAAAAGTTTTATACATACTTACATTAAAAAAACTTGCTTTTAGAACTAATTATGCAAAAAAATAATATAGGAACACTCGCAGTGGTTTGTTGTCAATGTTGTCATAGTAGGTAATACTTGTTGAAGGTCATCATTTGCCAATCGGTAATTTTATGTTTAATTAAAATGTATAAAACCAAATTTTTTACATTAAAAAACAGTTAAAGAAATGGTCGTAGAGATTCGGCGCAATAGTAAAAAACCGGTCAAGTACAGACGCCAGCACATCAAGCTACCCGAAACTGTCAAATTTTCCCAATCAACTTTGAACCTTATACTTTAGCGATAAAGCTGAAAATCGATTAAAGAAACTTGACAGATTGTAGTAGCTTGATGTGCTGGCGTCTGTACAAGTCAGTCTCGCGCACCGAGGGTTCCGTACTTTGTAGGTATGTAAATAGTTCATCACGAGTTTTTTTTAAGTATCTACAAATTTACGGTTTTCAGATTTTTTCTTTTACTTGTACCACATGATCTTGCTTCTTGCCAAATTTCATGATTCTAGGTCAACGGGAAGTACCCTATAAATTATGATTCCCTTGAGATTGTCGAAATACACGTTTTTTGCGACAAGCGACCGTATCTTTTTTTTACTTAGAATTTTGATTTTTTCACAGCTTCAAGGGACTGTAGACCTGAGTATATGGTTTTCATTTCAACTCGATACCTCCACGCGTTCCCGAGATAAAGGGTCTTGACAGACAGACGGACGGACAAGAAAGTGATCCTATAAGGGTTCCGTTTTTTTCTTTTTGAGTTACGGAACCCTAAAATGATAAAGAGGACTTCATATATCACATTAGTTGAAATAGATGAAAACCGTGTGCATTTAAACCCTACAGACGCAAGGTTAACTTGCTCACCTAACGAGATAACGATGTTGTAAGGACAGGTACGATCAAACGATGACATTTAAAAATACTTATATACTCATATAATTATATGTGATTGGGAAATCGAATTCTTGTTAATTAAAGGTTATAATTACGTGTGCAACGGTTTGTGGTTTTATTGAAACGTCAATTTTGTAATTGGTAAAAGGAACCATCATCAATTGCCTAGTCTTTTCCCAACTATGTTGGGGTCGGCTTCCAGTTTTATCGGATGCAGCTGAATACCAGTATTTTACATGGACTGCCTATCTGACCTCCACAACCCAGTTACTGGGTAATACGATACCCGTTGATAAGACTGTATGTCAGGCTTTTGGGCTACTGACGATGCGTAGAGACTGTCAAAAATCCAAGAATGACAACCGGGACCCACGGACGGAGGGTCGTGGTATGTAAAGATGGTCACCCATCCACAGACCAACCGTGGAAAGCATAGCTTAACCTGATCGATCGATCCGTGCGACTGTTATTACTTAACCAAATGCTTATTATCAGTATAGATAGATTATATATTACCCTTATTAACGAGAATCAAAACATGATGCCAAATCATAGATTATAAATACAGGAGTTGGTTCTGTTAATATTATAGATAAATAAATAATAAATTGGACATTTTGCAAATGCTAATCATGTACTCTGTCAGATGTGTGTCTATGGTAATTTAAGTATTAAATCTATTCAGAGAAAATGATTATGATTAATATTGTTGTTGTCTATGCTTCTAATACCATTCATATTTGGGTGTGTCGAAGTTCATCTACGTAAAATATTTTTATAGAATCTACTAGTATAAGTGGCGATTCAGTGGGGATATCGGGATAAAAATTATCATATGTCCTTTCCCGGGACTCAAACTATCTCAATACCAAATTCCATCTAAATCGATTCAGTGTTTTAAGCGTGAAGAGGTAACAGACAGACAGACACACTTTCGCAATTATAATATTATAAGTAGGTATATTAGTATCTGTATAATATTACATACATCATAGCAGCGCCACTCGGTTTCACCCAAGTTTCAATCCCGTGGGAATATCAGGATAAAAAGTATCCTATGTGTTAATCCAGTTTATAAATTATCTGTGTCTAGGGTTCCCAACTCTCCTGGATTGCCCGGGAGACTCCGGTAAAAATGGTCAACCTCCCGACCTCCCGGGGTGCAATAATTTCTCCGGTTTTTCTAAAATGATATGAATCCATCGCTCGCACATCGCTACTCGTCGCGGTCGTTTGTTCTTTCCATTCCTGTCTCTAATATGTACTTCTTGCGAGCGTGTATTCAGTAATTATGATGGAACAAGTATGGAGCAAGGAAAGAAACCGAATGAATATTTCTTTAGTAATAGCAGAGTTATAAATACTAACAAACTTCGATTTGTCATGTAAAAACTTTTATGATTTTGTGGTAAAAAAAACCGTCAAATAATTTAGATGCTGCTTGAAAGCAAAATAAATATAAATTTATAAATAATTAACATGTTCTTTCAACTGCTCTCGATTTTTTTAAATTCTCCGGGTTGGTCTTTTCGAGAGTTGGCAACCCTATCTGTGTCCCAAATATCATCCAAATCCGTGCAGGAGTTTTTGCGTGAAAGAGTAACAAACATACGTCCATCCATCATCTTTCGCCTTTATAATATTAGTGTGATTTTAGTAGGATTTTATTAACTCATTCATTAATGTTGGACGTGATTTGAGATCTGTTTAAACAGTACTGAGGCATGATAAACTTGGATTTAGCTGTTTATGTTAATTTGTGAATCGTTTTTCGAACTAAAATTAGATGACCATGACTTGATTTAGCCATTAAACGAGAAAACTAACTAGGTATGTACAGACGCCAGCACATCAACCTACTACAATCTATCAGATTTCTTTAATAGATTTTCAACTTTATCTCTAGAGCATAAGGTTCAAAGTTTATTGGGAAAATTTGACAGTTTCGGGTAGCTTGATGTGCTGGCGTCTGTACCTAACAAAGCTTGCTTGCTGTAATAATGTGCTATAGCAGCTTTTTGAAGTGAAATTTTCTTTAGCGGTGTTGTACACTTTTTTTGTAATGGGTAAAAAATGTTAGCTCGCGTCAGGACACGTGACCTGATCGAAAATTCGTAAGACGGATGGCCGTAGCCGGTACCGCGAGTGTTTTGTTTATAAGATGATTCACAAAATACACACGTAATTGTTCAAGTTTGCACTTCTGTCGGCACTCCCGGAGTGCCACTGTTTTTTTTTCTAGGTGCATTTTCTTCACATGTAATATTATATAATGAATTCATACAAAACATTTTTTTTTTAAAGAGTTATGGTGGAGAGATCTTTTTTTAAATTTTGACTTTCCAAAGTGCCTTTTATGTGCCTATTTGAAATAAATGATTTGACTTTGACTTTGTAATATCTAACAGTAAATTGTGCGGTTCTACATTATATTATTTTTTTTAATATTGAAACTTCAAGCATGTTCAGCATGTATCCGAAAGGATAATGAGTCTATAATGTTCCCACTGCAGGGATACAGGCCTCCTCTCTGTGAGAGGCAGCGGGCCGTAATCCACCACGCGGGCCCAGTGCGGGTAGTTGGTAGAGATGTCACATGTCTTCGAATTTTTGGTTCTAGGACATGCCGGTTTCCTCACGATGTTTTCCTTCACAGTTTTGAGAGCAGTGGTGATGAAGTCATTTACATAAAGTAAAACAACTGCTTGGTGGGAACCTCGTTAAACGCAGAATACAGTAAAACAAGTATTGGCGAAAGCGCCAGGGTAGCCCGCGAAATTCAATTTTTTTAGGTTTTTTGCAATTTGCTGGTCAGTTTTAAGTTGTACGTTGATTAATATATGATTCGCGTCCGTAACAAATATGTATTTACAGAATTATAATCATTAAAGTCATGAACACAACTCTCTAAGACCACGTAAGTCCAAAGAATAACTGTTTCATGAAATAATCATTCTTTGGACTTACGTGGTCTTGGAGAGTTGTGTTGATGACTTTAATTATTATAATTCTGTAAATACATATTTGTTACTGCCGCGAATCATATTTTGATCGACGTACAACTTAATACTGACCAGCAAATTGCAAAAAACGTAAGAAACTTTGAATTTCGAGGGCTACCTTAGCGCTTCCCCTTAAATAACCCTGCTCCATAATTGCATAACACACTATCGATCTCAATCTGAACATTTTGAAGGATATTGATAATCCATTGCTTCATATTATGTTCGAATTTGTCTGCTCATAAACGTACATAACGCAATGAATGTTGTCGAACTATCAAAGTGAAAGCCATTATTACTGTTAGGCTTGTGTTCACTAACATTTAAATCAACTGATTAAATATTAATCAGTTCTATATTTGAAATTTCCTTAGGAAATTTGACATAAACCGACTGTTTAAATATCTAACCGGTGATTTGAATGTTGGTGAACTCAGGCCTTAGTGTGTTACGCAATTATCCCGCGGGTTTGTATTTGAGCGGGTTCTAACCAAAGGAAAATATACAAAAGAATACTCACGTTAAGAATACCACATTCTCCAGAACCGCTGTACTTTGGCAGGAAGACCCTCTGGACAGATTCTCCGAACTCATTCTCCACTCCTCCATTCTGGGAAACGGTGAATCCTCCTCCCTGGATTAACTTTTGACCTTGACCTTGCTGTATTCCAAAGCCACCTCCCTGCTGCACTCCGAAACCTCCCCCTTGTTGCACTCCAAAACCACTTCCTTGTGATACTCCAAATCCACCACCCTGCTGTACTCCGAAACCAGAGCCTTGTCTGACTCCAGAACTGCTTCCTTGGGTAACTCCGAAACCAGAGCCTTGTCTGACTCCAGAACCGCTTCCTTGGGTAACTCCGAATCCAGAGCCTTGGCTGACTCCAGAACCGATTCCTTGGGTAACTCCGAAACCAGAGCCTTGTCTGACTCCAGAACCGCTTCCTTGGGCAACTCCGAATCCAGAGCCTTGGCTGACTCCAGAACCGCTTCCTTGGATAACTCCGAAACCAGAGCCTTGTCTGACTCCAGAACCGCTTCCTTGGGTAACTCCGAAACCAGATCCTTGGCTAACAGTCTGTCCCTGACCTTGGCTGGTGTACTGTCCTTGTCCACCAGTAACGGCAAATCCTTGACCATTATTAACTCCCACACCACCTCCTTGGATAACACCCTGTCCTTGTCCCTGTCTGATTCCTGTTCCAAATCCTTGGGAGACGCTCTGGCCTCCACCCTGGACTACGCTGATGCCTTGTCCCGTGGATACTCCAACTCCTGAGCCTTGGCGGACTACTTGGCCTCCGCCTTGGGAGATGCCAAAGCCTGATCCTTGTGTGACTTTGGTACCCTGTTTGGAGAAAAGGAATGTTTTTGTTAGAATATTCTAGTTTTACAGTTTTTGGATAGAATGATAGTGTTGGATTGGATGCTGATCGCGTACATGTTGGGAAGCCCCGTATTCATGGCAAATTTTGTTGAGCAACAGTTGATCAACATTCTTGATGAGCAACGACAAAGTTGCTGAAATCAAAGTTTATATTAATGTCTTGACCACACGCCAGTCTGCGTCATAATGTTGAACGCGGAAGATGTGTTGTTGTGTTCTCTGTATCTAATGTAATGCACACTACTGCCATATTTATAGACTGGTTGAAAACACGTCTACACACTTCAAAAATTGTTGATAAACAGATGTTGTCCCTCGTCGAGCGAGAACTTGTCAACATGGTGTAATCAACTCTGTAAAACGCAGTATTGCCAGCAACTCAGCAACATGTTGATTAAACTTTAAATACGGGGCTTTACGCTCAAGAAAGATGTTATAAGTTGCGGATTTCGAGAATTTATGGTCTAAACTTCAGATTCTAAATCAATTTGCTGACTCATCATAATATGCTCCTCTCACCTCTTTACCATTAAAATTACTATGTTGGTGATCACCTTCAGTCTAATAATTAATCAGATGCCGCAGAATATCTGAACTTTAAATGGAGCGATTGACCTCTACCACCCAGTTACTGAGTAAGACGATACCCTTTGGTAAGATTGGTTGACAGACCTTTCGGCTTCTGCGTAACTACTGTCAAATTTATTGCAACACTACAAATCATGGAGTTCTATGCACTAAAAACCAAGATAAAATAACTCTTATTTCCTCACCTGTCCTCCTTGAGAGTAGGAGCCCTGACCCTGGATCACAGCCTGTCCACCACCGCCGGTCTGTCCCTGGCCAAATCCTTGGGAAGTTTGAGAGACTGAAGAGCCTTGGCCGAATTGACCACCGGAACCTGTTGGCAATTGCACCATAAAGATTTTTGTCTTTTAGATGTGGAGGAAGGGAGTGAAGAAATCGCAGGAGGTTTCTAAAAGTTTTCTCAGTAAATCTGTTGTTAAATATTACGGAAGTTGTGATTGGTCCAGCTAGGGCAACGCAAATAATTAGAACCAATTTTTTAAAAGTTGACTTGTCATATTCTGACACCTGAGGGGCAATTCACGTAACTTTAAGAACGTTTACTGTTTGATCTTCGTCTCAATCTGTCAAAAATACCTCTAAATTCTCTACAATTTTGACAAGTTTTTGACATTGATTGACGCTGAGATGAGATTGTGACTAGGTTATACGGGAAATGGCCTTGATCATAGATTTGAGGGCCTAGACAAAGTGACGGCGATAACGATGATGGAAAAGTCATAAATGTATTGGATTGATATAACCTACCAAAATGCTTATGTCAATCCCGTTGATAGTCTTTGTATAAAAACGGAACGCTTTGCAAGCGATTGCCACTTATAGTTACAACTAATCGGTGTTACTAAAAACCTCGTAGCGGCATCAACATTGGCACATGCGAGCTACGCATCACACTGACGTCACGCAAAATCCTGCATCGCGCAAGCAGAGTTTACCGCGCAACTAGCATATTATTTACATCATCCCGACATCCATCGTCGGGCAGAAGCCCTCCAGACACAATATCCGACTGGTCGGAGGATCCTCCCTATTCGAAGAAGGATGAGTGTGCTTTACACCATGTTCCTCATACCTCTATAACCTCATAAAAATTGGATACACACCTTGATTACCCTGTCCAGCTGACCCAAACTGCCCTTGACCTTGGACCGTGACCTGACCCTGTCCTCCTGTCTGGTAAGAACCCTGGCCGCCTGTCGAATAAGACCCTCTTCCTCCTTGAGAGTATGAGCCTTGGCCGAACTGGTTCTTTTGGATGAAGGAGCCAGGGGTAGGAGTTACGGGTGAGGGGAATCCTGGGGTGACCTGGTTGGAGCCTTGTGGTTGAGTTGGTTTGGGGGTTACTCTGGAAAGATTTTGTCTGGTTAGCATAGTTTTTGGGGTGTGGAAATGCATTATGTAAACAACAAGCATATTACAGTACCCGGCGATAAATAATGCACATCGACCTTTGGAAAGAGACAATCGGCTAATTTCGGCTTCGTAGCGTTATCTCTGTCGCACGAAATACAAACAGTCCGGTATCTATAAGGAGCTGTTAAAACAATTATGATTTGCTTCTTTTGATAATTATTTTTAGTTTTTTACTCTGTATAAAATACAAAAAAGGTAATGGTCGATGTGCAATATTTATCGCCGGGTACTTTACAAATTAGAAGATTATATCCAAGGTAAGAACGCTTGGAAACAAGCAACTGTAATCTACCACATGAGCCAAGCGCAGGTTGGTAGATGTCACATGTCTACGAATTTTTGGTTCTAGTACATGCCGGTTTCCTCACGATTTACACCTTCACCGTTTTGAGAGCAGTGGTGACACGTAGTAATGCGTCGGCCTGGGCTGGAACCTACGACCCACAACTCGTAAGACCAGCGCTACTTCTGGGCCACCACTGCTCTACTCTTGTCTACCATGACATAACAAGAATTTATTTCTTACTCGAAGTTATTCAGATAAACAGATCCAGTAACCGGAGGCCTCACGGTGACTCCAGGTTGGTTGTTCGAGCTTCCTCTGCTGTCTGGCGCATATTTGCCGTCGTTGCCTCCAAAGACACCGGGAACCCACTTGCCGAGCTGGTTGGCAGGCCAGGGGTCAGTGTAGAAGGGGTCACGGCAACATTTGCCGATGCGGCCTGATTCTAGGTCCTTGCAGTCCTGGTAGAAGGTTGTTTAAGTTAGTATAGTCCTCAAGACTGATTTTCGCAGCGAATCTCAGCGGAGATTGTCCATCTACGCGAGAGATATTATAGTGCACAAGTATATGTGCAAACACAGATGTAGTCACTCTTTCATCACTCTAATAGTGCGATGGGACGGCAATCGGTCACAACCGAGAGATACTTTTCGAGGCACGGGGGTATCACACCGCCGACTTCCAAACTCCGAGCTACTGAGAAATACCTAGTAAAAAAGGCTAATAACACTTTGGCCGACTTGGGATTCAAACCCAGGACCCCACGCTCAGGATTTAAAGTACTAAAGCAAGATTAAGCAGCAGATTCCGGGATCAAAATTATTTTTTGCACCTGCTAGAAGTATGTGCGCGTAAACGCGTTCGGCAAGCCCCACGTGCCTACCTAGTTCAACGGCATTCACTTTGACAGTCAACAAACATTCATTGCGTTATTTACAATGTTGAGCAGACAAATTTTTCGAACAGAAAAAGCAATGGATTGGCAATATCCTTCAAAATGATTCAGATTGTGTTTGACAGTTTGTTACTCAATTCGGGCGCTGTACTAAGTCCACAAAGTTAATCAGTTTTACAGTATACTTACAGTCAATGGGACTCTGTAGGCCTCCTGGTCTCTGGTGAGGGCGATAATGGTGGTGGAGATGACTCCCTCCGCGGTACAGTACTCGATGGGTGTGCATTTGAGGGCAGCGGCGCAGCCGGATGGGATGTCGTCTAGAGGAAGATTAGGTAATGTAGCTTCATTGCGTAATTAGTCTATAACGTTCCTACTAATGGGACAGGGCTTCTTTCATAAAACTCTGATAACTTTTAATTAATAAAATCACTGTTCTATCCTTAAAATCACCGTTATGTCCTTAAAATCACAATTTTCACTTAAGTTATTAAGGCGCTACCTCGAAAATCAAAAATCCCCGAAAACCTACTAAGCGAGCGAAAGTGATGCAATTGCTTTTGAAACGCAAAAGAAGAGTGATGGCTATAGTGTGCGTGTGCTCGGAATAAAACGACGTATGTGCCAAAACGAATTTACTCTTTTTTTAACAAAATAAATGAATTAAATTTCAAACTACTTTGAGTAAACTTTGATATGATAATCCTCTATGTTTTAAAGTAAATTCCATTGAATAACTCTTAAGGGTTACGCTGTGATGTCGAAATAAGTAAAAAAAAAAAATAGAAATTTTTTGTATCGGGAAAAATTCATTGATTCGTGTATTCCTTTTACATGATACTAGACCAAAGAGTCAAAACACATATAGCAAAATGTTAAATCCCTATTCCACATATTTAACAAGTTACACGAAATAGACTGTTTTGGACGATCGACTTCACGGACGAAAATAAATTTCTTTCATAATGTGCATTAGTTCAATTACACATCATATACTTTACAAGTTACATAAATAATATGAAGACTAAACGAAGCACCTTTATCTTTTTGATAGATTATTTTATACTTTGCAAATATAAGAGTGTTTAAGGCCTTGTGGACTGTAGATTTCTAGACCATTTTCTATTTTATTAAGTACTCCGTAGTAGTCTGTGTTTCTGTTTTAGTATTTCTTGACAGGCCTGCACTGTCCTCCCATACATATTAACAATGTAATTTGAAAACATTGTCCAATTATTTTTAAAAGAGTAACCGTGAACTTTCTTGCCGTCTCTTCTCCATAGGAAGCTTCTGACGTGTCATACATTGACATTGATTTACATTCTGTAATTAAGTACTTTAACTAACACAGTGACTTATTAGTTGTTAATTTTTTAATGAAATTTATTTACTTTTACAAGTTAATAAATATGTGAGCACCTTGTAAGTATCATATATTATAATTAGTTTATCTGTCATGGTTTCATTTTTAATTCTTTTACCTATTGTGATATAGTAATTTTATTCTAAATGCATCGTCTTCACATATAATTATGTATATAATTAATGTATACAAAATATTGTAAAACGTTTTAAAAGAGTAACGGTGGAGTTTCTTGCCCATTCTTCTCCATACGAAAACTACCTTTTGGAAGGGGCGACTAGAATCAATTCAATTTTACTGTAAGTTTTGACGTTCAAGTGCCTTTAATGTGCCTATTTGAAATAAATGATTTCACTTTGACTTTGTGAAATAAAATATTTTGATTTGATTTGTACTCAAAATAAAAGAACTTCCGAGAATTCATTCAGTCTTTGGAAAATAATTGTTTATTCTACTTACTGTTTTGAGGAGGTGTTACTCTATTGGGGGTCTCGGTCGGGAACTGGTCACGAATCAACGACCCATTCGTATACTGAGGGTATTCATTGCTCGGAGAGTCAGTAATGTCAAATGGAGGCAAGTACTCCGGCGCCTTGGTCGACACAGGTGGAAGGTACGTCGGTCTGGGAGTAGTGTACGGCCGGGGAGTAGTAACAGGCCGTGGGGTTGAGAATGGACGAGGGGTGGTGACGAAAGATGGAGTGTATGCTGTAGAAACTACATTGGTTCCGCTAGTTGCAGTATCTATGGGAGGAAGGTAAGGTACGCCAGGTTTGAGCCCACTTCCAATCCCGCCAGGACGGAAGACACCAGCGTTTTCTGATCCAGATGAGAAGGAATCAGTTTCCACGAAGTTCGATTGACTGGTCGACTTGAAGACTTCGTTGTTGAAGTTTCCAGCGTTGGAACCGAAACGGCTTGGTGTCGGTGCTACAGTTGATCCGAAACCTGATACTGTTGACCCAAATTTGTTGCTGTTAAACGCGGAGCCTGATCCGAATTGGCTTCCGATGCCTGTGCTCGAGCTTCCTCTGTTGGCGTTAGCGTTAAAGGCTGTGTTGGTCTGGCCTGTTCCGAAACCTGCCTGGCCCGTGGTGCCAAAGCCGCTTTGGCTTCCTTTGCCTGATCCTGATTGGCTGAAGAGTCCCTGGCCGCTGCTGCTAGATCCTTGGAAGGTGGCGGAACCGACTCCCAGAGAACCTTGGAGGTTGTTGTTACCAGCGAGAGAGGATGTTTCAATTCGGCAGCAGATTTCAGTCCTGGTGTTGCAGTATTGTTTCTGTGACAAAAGAAAGAGTTTGGTTAGGTTTTGGATATACAGGGTTCAATTAAATTAGCTAGCGAAACTCTAGACGTGATGGCTCTCGATATCTAAACATGATAAAATAAAAATAACAAATCCACATTCATACTCAAAACTTTCCTTACGACATGGACAGTTTCCTCATTCCTCCGCGTTGGGTTGCGCGTTGCGCCTGTATTATTTGTTATTTTACAGAATCAAGCATATGTAAATTGCCGTAACATCATTAAGGCATTATCTTAATGCAAGTCTTAATGATGTTACGAGTTTCTAGTGGCAAGCGTTACACCCGCTGAACGCAACGTTAACGTCACACACATGCTGCGATTTGCAAGAAACTCGCGACGTTAACGTCGCGTCTGCGCAACGTTGGCGCTACGCAGACGTTGGAGAAGCGCCAACGCTCGTAAAACGCCAGTAGGATAGCGGCCTCAGGGCCTGTGCACACCACGTTTCTTAAACGCGCCGTTAACGCGCGTTTGTGGCGATACAGACGCGATACGCACGCGAGTCAGACGCAGCCTGTAGACCTTCTGTAGGATAAAAGCGTAGTTTCTTCTGTAGTTTAAAATACGTGGTGTGCACAGGCCCTTAGAGTTACGAGAATTGCCCCTCTGAAATCCACACAGACGAAGCCACGGCTAAGCACTACTATAAAATGAAACTACAGAGCATACGGTACTTGATTAAAAATTGCAACACATACCGCTTAGTGTAACTTTAACTGCAAATCGTAAACTATACAAATGGCGACAAAGCTCGAACATGGATAATTGTTAGTACTGAGGCTTGGTTCCGTAAATGGTCTGTCTTTTATAAATGGTATGTCTCATAAATGTTACACGCAGTGTGTCAATTTAAATTTATTTTGCGAAAGTTATGGTTAGTTTACACAGGACGAAAAATTTGGCAACTGTCATTTACTTTAGATTTCTTGATGGCAACTTTAAATGTTGCTTTAAAGTAACAATCTTGAGTTGCCTTTTCCCAAATATGTTGTGGTCTGCTTCCAGTCTAACCAGATGCAGCTGAATACCAGTATTTTATATGGAGCGACTGCCAACCTGACATCTACAACTCAGTTACTAGATAACACGATACCAATTGATAATTGTTTGTCTTTGCAGGCTTCTGACAACCCCAACAGAAAAATCATGTTGCCGGACATATAAGCCTTAGAATTTATAGAGGTATGAGGAACAGAGTGTAAAGTTCACTCATACTCTATAGAAAAGGGAGGATCCTCCGACCAGACGGGTGTTGTGTCTGGCGGGCAACTGCCCGTTGATTCATGTCGGGCCGTTGTATCTATGCTAGTTGCGCGGTAAACTCTGCTTGCGCGATGCAGGATTTGCGTGACGTCAGTATGACGCGTTGTTTGCATGTGGCGTTGTAGATACCGCTACAAATTGATGACCGTTGGGGCAGACGTGTTCTTGAATGGAGACCCCAAATCGGCAAACGTGAGGTAGGACGCCCTCAGGCTAGATGGAGCGACAATCTTCGCAGGGTAGCTGGTAGCAGCTGGATGTGAGTTGCCGAGAACCGAGCTAAATGGCATGTAATTGGTGAGGCTTATGTCCAGCAGTGGACTGCTATAGGCTGGTGATGATGATGACAACCCGTAACGACTGTCAAAGATCTACGAGTATCGCCCGATAATTGCTATTGTGTAACCAGGCTAAGTTTCGCCATTTATAAAGATGCCTTTTATACATCACCGAATGTCAATTTATTTGCGACATTGCCATAATGACATTATGTTACAATCTTTTGTGTAGTCTTCTTTACAAATACTTTCTTTAGACGTAGGTGGTGATTGCAAGACGTATAATATATCAATATAATTGCTTTGGTATTTAAAAAGTTTCTATTGCATAGTAGTAAATTTAGAGTTCTTTGTGAAGGAGCTCGTCTGGTAATCTATAGCCAAGTTTGATAAGATTCACTTTTATTGACATCAACCTTTGATTACCAAAATTCAGAAAGTTTGATACACTTAACTAAGTGCTGATTTTTCAATCGACAGATAAGTTTTAGTTGTGGAATAAATTTGACGTCTGACAGTTTTTGTATGGAAGAACTGTCAAAAATTCAAAATTATTCCTCGGATAAAATTATCTGGCGTTGGAAAAATGAGCCCTAAGATGTTTTATTTATTTATCTAAATACTCGGTAAAATAATTAGCAGTGGTGGCATTGTGGTAATGGCCGCGACTTACGGGTTGTAGGTCGTAGGTTCGAAGCCAGACAGTTGCTTTACTTTGTGTAAATTACCTATTTCATCACCACTGCTCTCAAAACGGTGAAGGAAAACATCGTGAGGAAACCGGCATGTCCTAGAACTAAAAATTCGAAGACATGTGACATCCCAACCAACATTTTGACGCTAATTTCCACCTCTGTTATCGTTTGTATTGGTTTAACGGGTGTATAAAAGCGCCCAGTAAAACTTTTGTTTATTCAATGGTCATGACTATAACTAAATAACTCATCAAGATGAGTAACGGTAACAAGAAGACATAATATGACTAAGGTAGGTATAAAAGATAAAAGCTGAACCACAGTAACACTAGGTGTAGTAACTTCAAGTAACAATAAGTACCTAAGGTAATAGTTGGATTTCTAATAAGTCTCACTATTTTCAAGTGTTCTTAAAGAGTGCTAAGTAAATGTTTTATACCACCTATCTTGCCTAGGAAACGTATTATTACTTAAGGAGGTATAAACGGTACAGTCGCAACCATCATAGCACCTGCTTTTATAAATTCAAGTAACAGAAATTACTAAAAGTAATATTATAGTTTGTTATAACTCTTTCTACCGACAAGAGCTCTTGAAAATAGTTAGCAAAATATTTTTACCACCTACGTTGCTATAAAAGTATTAATTGCAACTTATTTACAGCTACTTAATTCAGTAATCAAAAACCCCTATTTATGATAGCAATTGGTATTATGGAGTTATTTTTAGAGCCCTAATCATTACAGTGGGGTTCAAATTTACTTTTATGTTATTCTAAGCCATAATAACACGGAATTTAAACATTTAAAACCCTATTCTGGTATAACAAGTGCTACAATAGTTCTAACTACAGCCCATCCAGTACTTCTTGTTCATTAATAGTAATAATAGGAACCTAGGATAATAAGGAGTAGACACCATTTTAAATCAAACATAACCTAAAAATAAATCAGAAAAAAACTAGTTTAAAACTCATATTTTGTTTAATTTTCTCATTTTAAAACGCAAAATATTTACTACAATACACAATGAATGTAAAAGACAGAGCCAATATCCTGTTTTTATCTAAATTTAGATTGAGTGTATGCCCCGCATGATAAAATGCAATTTATTTTTACTTTAAATATCACTTATTTTTAAGGCCCTGCAAAATTGAGACGCAAAACATATATTATTTTCTCAATAAAGTAACCCTCGCAATAAATTTTAGCCATGTGATAAAGAAATCAAACTTCACTCATCGAGATATTGACAATCCGTAACTTGAAATTCACTTAATTTCAACTCCTTAGTTTGGCATCATTTTTGAGAAATAAAGTAACACTTTTGGAACTAATGTATATGCAAAACAATAGAAAAAGAAAACACGCTACAGCCCTGAGTTGCTAATCAACACTGATCAAGATACATAAAGCAAATCCAAGAAAAAAATGGACCTAAAAAAGAACTAATATGTTACTATAAAATTTATACCAGTAGACTTCAGAACTTGTGTACCACCTATAGTTTTTATTATAACCATAATACAGACTTTAAAGTGCTTGAGGTAGCTAGATTTATATTATACCACCATTATAGATACAAGAAATTGTTTGCCACTAACGCCACCCTATAACTATTATGTAACTCTCAGTGTTAAAAGAGTGAGCATTAAAATTATTATATTACTTATAGCGCTATAAGACGTGGGCCCAATCGAGAGTTTGTAAGGGGTTAGAGCGTGCTCTAACACCAATTGCTAAAACCATTGTATCACTCTTGCTTGCCAAATTCACTTTTAAATAACTCTTTTATCACCAATTCTTATTACCAAAATGCTAGTTGGGATCTACCAACCCGCGCTGGGCCCGCGTGGTGGATCACAGCCCACTCCCTCTCTAAGTTGTGGTCTGCTTCCAGTCTAACCAGGTGTCAAAGATCCACGAATGACAGCCGGCACCATCAGCTTAACGTGCTTTCCGAGGCACGGAGGGGTCTTGATATGTAAAGATGGTCACCCATCCACGGACCAACCGCGGCAAGTGTAGCTTAACCTGGTCGATCGACCCGTGCGGCTGTTATTAGGTACTTAGCCACAAGATCAATCTGTCTGACTAGATTTTGAAGGTTTTATTTAAAGGAATTGGCTTTCTGAGGCTTAATTCACTATAACCACTTAAAGATGTGCGTGTGAACTGAGGGACCAAACTGGAATTCGCAAAATAAAAATCTTAGGATTTAGTAGTAGACTTAAAACAATTGTAGAACAAATCTGGGAATTTGTAAACAAATATATTAAAAACTACAGCCCTTAAAGTGCGGTCTCTCAGTTCTCACAGACCATCAGCCATATCTCGAAAAGTATTTGATAAATTAAGGTTTTGTGACTACAGAAATTTAGTAAAGAATTTGTAAAGATATTTACTGAATAACAGATCTCAAAGCATCAATGGTAAAAAATATATAACGTCTAAACTGTGGTCCCTCAATCCTCATAAGAAAAATAAATATTTTAGGGAATATTACCTAGTAAATCTTTCTTTTTCCACATAAAGTTTTAGTAAGAGTCTTAAAACATTTTGTAAAAAAGAAATGGAAAAAAATATCGACGCAATTTGAAGATAGCGAATAATAAAACTGGTCCCTCAATCCTCACCTCTACTGACATAAGTGCATGTATTAGCTGCTAGACGAGAGGATTATCAGAAAGTCTAGTGTACTTAACTTTTAGTAAAAAGTCTCTACTAAATAATAGGTATCTAAAATTATGTATTTCTTACCTCTTAGCTGAGATAATATATTTTTTAAATCCTATGACAATGGATAGAGTAGTGTGACCACACAATGAAACAAAATGTAGGCAGTACTATTATACTTTATTAAATATAGTATTAGAAGAAACGAAAACAAGGTTGTATGGTTAATTTAAAGTTAGATATATTACATGCCGTATGTGTATTTAATAAAAAAGAAGATTACAAAATTAATAAATCACTTATTATAATATAATACTTTTATTTAAATAATTTAAATTTGGATGTAGGTTTATGAATGTAAGAATATTTTTTGATCAGTACTTTCAATAATTTTGAGATGTTGCCCCGCACGCCTCAAAGAGTGTCAGCATAATGACGGGGCCCTTGAGGGCCAAAGCCTGCTGGGGTCACGGGACTTATGAATTACCGTGACCCCGGAACGTAAAGGGCTATTGAAGGACACCGTGGATTTTAGTCAGTACGAGTTTGACAGTCCCTCCCGCTCTGCCCTGGGTGGGAGGACTCATTTGATGATTTTACCACGATAAAAAAAAATAATAAAAAAAATACACATACACCACATGTAATATAATTATCTAACATTAAATTAACCGTACAACCTTGTTTTCGTTTCGTCTAATACTATATTAAATAAAGTACAATAGTACTGTCTACATTTTCTTTCATTGTGTGGTCACACTACTCTGTCCATTGTCATAGGATTTAAAAAATATATTATCTCAGCTAAGAGGTAAGAAATACATAATTTTAGATACCTATTATTTAGTAGAGACTTTTTACTAAAAGTTAAGTACACTAGACTTTCTGATAATCCTCTCGTCTAGCAGCTAATACATGCACTTATGTCAGTAGAGGTGAGGATTGAGGGACCAGTTTTATTATTCGCTATCTTCAAATTGCGTCGATATTATTTTTCCATTTCCTTTTTACAAAATGTTTTAAGACTCTTACTAAAACTTTATGTGGAAAAAGAAAGATTTACTAGGTAATATTCCCTAAAATATTTATTTTTCTTATGAGGATTGAGGGACCACAGTTTAGTCGTTATATATTTTTTACCTTTGATGCTTTCTGATCTGTTATTCAGTAAATATCTTTACAAATTCTTTACTAAATGTCTGTAGTCACAAAACCTTAATTTATCAAATACTTTTCGAGATATGGCTGATGGTCTGTGAGAACTGAGGGACCGCACTTTAAGGGCTGTAGTTTTTAATATATTTGTTTACAAATTCCTAGATTTGTTCTACAATTGTTTTATGTCTACTACTAAATCCTACGATTTTTATTTTGCGAATTCCAGTTTGGTCCCTCAATTCACACGCACATACTTAAAGGCCCCTTCAAACAGACGCGACACGCGATAAAATCGCGCGCGACACAAAGGCACCGCAAGTCGCGCAACGAGCGGTGCCTTTGTGTCGCGCGCGATTACATCGCGTGTCGCGCCTGTTTGTAGGAGCCTTATATCGCGTGTCGCGCCTGTTTGTAGGAGCGTTAATGATTACCACGTCAATTCCTTAGTTAATCACGACATCTGCTGGTCATACACGCACGCCGGTTGCGAGTACTACGCACCTGTACTTTCTGAAGGACATTACCAATAAGGATACTATATTTTACTTAGCTAATACTAGCAGTACTTAAGGTAATGTTAAGTCCATTTGATAATTATGTATCAAAGTTGAAACCATTTAATAAGACAAGTTTACAAGTATATTAAATTACAGTTACTTTATGTTAGTATTGAAGTAAATGGAATCTTATAAGGTACTATTAAAATATTTGCTTAAATGTTAATTGTAGGATGTTTAAGTATGTATTTCCTTTGGGAAATTCCCAGTCGCGGCCCGAATTCTTTGTGCTTAGTACCTAAATGGAAATAGGCTTGTCCTATGTGCTTTGGGACGTACCAATAACTCAATCTACCGAGCCTTTTCCCAACTATATTGGGAGTGGTTTGGTGATTGGGTGGGGTTGGGAGTGGTTGGTGGTGGTGGTGGAGTGGTGGTGGAAACCCAATATAGTACAAATACATAAACACAGTACACAGACACAGACACACACACACACACACATACTACAGACAGTACACACAGTACACACACACACACACACACACACACACACACAGTACACACAGTACAAACACACACACACAGTATAAACACTGGTCCCCAAGGACCAGTGTTTATCATAGACTGCCTATTTGACCTCCACAATCCAGTAACTGGGTAACACGACACCCCTTAGTAAGACTGGTTGTCAGACTTTCGGGCTTCTGACTACCCGTAAC
Organism: Luperina nickerlii; assembly: GCA_963855955.1. NCBI lineage: Eukaryota > Metazoa > Arthropoda > Insecta > Lepidoptera > Noctuidae > Luperina > Luperina nickerlii. The sequence goes on along the minus strand of OY979690.1, from coordinate 9,842,037 downwards.
GACTGTCAAAGATCCACGAGTAACAGCCGAGATCAACTGCTTAACGTGCTTTTCGAAACACGGAGGGGTCTCGGCATGTTATGGATGTTCACCCATCCACAAACTGACTGCCGCGTAACCATTTATTTTTTAAATGTCGTAGCATCATGCTGCATCCTTTTGGCCTCGTATAGGACTTTCTGTTTCATTTTCCTTTTCTTACTTTTTTATATATAACTTGGTTTTTTATTTTGCTGTATTTAGTTTGTGATCTTCCTCTACGAGTCGCAATAAATACTTTTTCTTTTCTTTCTTTCTTTCTAAGCTTGGATCGACCTGTGCGGCATTTAGCTACGTGGCTAGTGGCTCACGAGAATAATATTTCTATAATATCCCCAATCCTGGGACATCTTTCTCTGTGAGAGGGGCCGTAATCCACCACGCAGTCTCTTTGTGGGTTGGTTCTCAAGATTCTTACAGTACCCGGCGACAAATATTGCACATCGACCTTTACCTTTTTTTGTATTTCATACAAAGAATAAAAATAATTATCAAAAGAAGCAAATCATAATTGTTTTAACAGCTCCTAATAGATACCGGACTGTTTGTATTTCGTGCGACAGAGATAACGCTCTACGAAGCCGAAATTAGCCGATTGTCTCTTTCCAAAGGTCGATGTGCAATATTTATCGCCGGGTACTGTAACTCCTCGATTCGATTCTTAAATACCTGGTTGGTCTAGTGAATGCAAGGGTTACTGCTGAGCATGAGGTCCTGGGTTCGGTTCCCAGGTCGTTTAAAATGGCGTCGTCGCCAAAAAAATGGTGCCAAATGGTGGTGTCGTATTGGTTTTTATATCTGGAATTTTCCAGTAGAAGCTTGGAGTTTGGATTTGTGCCCGATTGAAGACAATAGGCTCCCCTCTGATTACCCTTTCGGAGATTAAAAGCGTGTTATCGTCGTTGCGCGTGCAAAAGCCGCTATGTGTTATTTAGTTATTTTCGGTTCTTTATGTAGTTTTAATCGTTATTTCAATACACACATACTGTATAAACAGCTATGTGATAAGTGCAATATTTAAAGAGTTAAGGAATGTAGCTATGTGATATTCATACATCGAAAGTTCAGTATAAACACGCTAAATGTTATAATTCATATAGCTCAAATAAGTTCACTAAAAACACATAACGACTTTTGCATGCGCAACGACGTTATGTTATTCCGAACAAAAACTAAGAACGTGGAATATCATCTTCGCGTATAATACTTGTTATTGATGCTAATTACAAAAAAAAACGTATAGAAAAACTATTAGGATTCGCTTAACAATGGGACAATGGGTCGCACGCGGTAAAAACTTAATTAGACCACAGACAAACTGCGTTATTTCCTTGGAATAAACGTCATGAAGAAAAAAAATACTGATATCCGGAAACGTTACGTTAACGTTGCTAATTATCATTCATTCATTCATCATTCATTTTTTAAAAAACGTTGCCCCACACTAGGAATTACTCCTGTAATTATCATAGTCTTACACTCGATTTGTGAAAGATTAATTCATCATCTGCCTAGCCTTTTCGCAATTATGTCCGGGTCGGCTTCTAGTCTAACCGGATGCAGCTGAATTGGTACCAATACAAATAACCTGAATGTAAAACTAACCTAACATACCATCACGTTTGTTCTCACATATCGAAGCAATATGAACAATGTACCCAGGATTTTGTAAATTATCTTGATTTAAAAGAGTGTCCTTGGAGTTTCTTGCCCGTTCGTCTCCATAGAGATCTACGGTTTGGTACAGACAATCTTTTATCTTTCTCACTAACTGACCGACTGAAACTCTTGGCCCATGGGGTCCGAGTGCTCATGGCCTTTTTAAAGAATATTCTAAACGGCTAGTTGACACTTCCCGTGACCCAAAGGTTGGCTTTTACTTTGGCCAGAGGCTAAGCATCGCCATACAACGTGGTAATACCGCCAGTCTCTTGGGTACATTACCAGTCGACAGCGATGCAGATGAATTTTTCGACGCAATTTTTTAGTTTCTCCATAGTTTTAGTTAAGTTAGAATCTAATTGTGTTATTTTTATTAACATAGAAGCAGTTTTTGTTGGATTAGTGAAGAATGGTATTTTATGTACAAGAATACTGACCGACTCCTTGACAGTTCTTAAAAAGTGCCTGTAAATCGTTCAATTTAAATAAATGCTTTGAATATTATTATGTACCTACCTATGTATTTCTCGAAGAGGTAGGTAAAGAATTTAGTACAAAAACATTTAACCAACATTTAAGCCCATTTAATAGGGGTAGAGGTTGCCATTAGAGTTATTCAATATTTGGTATATTTGCGAGTGCGATCTGACATTTAGCTATTAAATTTAATTTAATTTTTTGTATTTCTTCTTTTTTAAATGTTAATTACATTGCATGTGTAAAAGCAAGTTCTTCTAACTGAACAGACATCTGTGCTGCTGGGGAGTTTGTTGCGCCACTTCTTCTCCACAGCGAAAGCACTAGGAAGTGGTGAAGGGCGGGCGTTTTGGGGAACTGTCTTATGTAATTTTGACGTTTAAAAAGTGCTGATTCATAACGTACATATTTTGAATCAATAAGTTTCGATTAACCGAGCACAAACGCAGACTCTTGGCTAGTTCAATGACGAAGTCATCTTTAAAAAAAATTGTGAAGTTGGATAAGAAATAAACGCGAATTTTTGACTGCGGTTGACGAAATTGGTCCGATAGTTAGCATTGCGTAATACTCATGACACACGCTCCGCTTACTTGGGTAAGCATTTCAATTTGTTGACGCACTGTTTCATCAAATATTTGCATTTCATTAGTCTTGTGGTTATCGTTTTGCAATTAATTTTATTTGTAGGTGATCCTATTAACACTCATGATGGCTCAGTGGTTAAGTTCTCGCTTCTCATGCACGAGGTTGTGGGTTCCGATCAGCGGCGTAATTGCGCAACAGTAGCAATGGATTTAATTTTCACAGTTCTACAATATTCATTGCGTTATTTACGTTGTTGTGCAGGCAAATTTATCGATCTTACGAAGCAATGAATTAGCAATATTCTTCAAAATTATTTACATTGTGATTGATAGTGTGTGAAGTTATTATGGTGAAGGGCAAGTACAAACGCCAACATATCAAGCTAGCCGAAACTGTCAAATTTTCCCAATCAACTTTAAGCTTTATGCTTTAGCGATAAAGTTGAAAATCTATTGTAGAAATTTGACAAATTGTAGCAGCTTGATGTGCTCGCGTCTGTACCAATGTGATTTTTTCAATGCATAAATGTACTTTTTAAGTTTGGACATTGGACATTACTCACATCGGTGAAGGTAAACGTGGTGATGGATTCATCACCTGCCTTGACCAAGCGTGGTGATCTCGTGCCTTCTCTGAATGAGAAGATGCCACTGTCCTGCATCTCAGTATACAATGTGCCCACTGCTGGGACACAGGCCTCCTCACTTCGAAAAGGAGTGGCTTAATCCACCACGCGGGCCCAGTGCGGGTTGGTAGATGTCACATGTCTTCTAATTATTGGTTCTAGGACATGCCGGTTTCCTCACGATGTTTTCCTTCACCGTTTTGAGAGCAGTGATGAAATCCTTACTAATATTATTACATGCGAAAGTATGTCTGTCTGTCTGTTACCTCTTCACGCTTAAACCGTTGAACCGATTTAGATGATATTTGGTATGCAGATAGTTGTGAGTCCCGGGAAAGGGCATAGGATAGTTTTTATCCCGATATTTCCACGAGATCGACACGTATGCGGGAGAAACCACGGAGCGCTGCTAGTTAGCGCCTGTCTGGGATTCGAACCCATGACCTATAAGCTCGTAAGTCGGGGCCGTCGCCACTGGGCCACCCTCTTTTGTCTTTTGAGGGAATTATAGGCTGGTATTACGAGTGTATTACTTAAAAAATCACTGTATTGAACAGTTCAATTATCAAAGAATCTCTTGAATTATTTTTCCGACATCGTCCGCATACAATTTTCTATGTAGCAACACCATTCCTACTTCAAGCCCTTACAAAATTATCCTAAAAATAGAATAGAAATGTCTAAACGTCAAAAGGGCAGCAACACTTTAGCCGACTGCAAAAGGTCAAAGTTGCGTTATGCTTTGACAGCTAGCTGACCTAACTTCTAGAACGGCGCAAACGCAATAGGTAACTTAGATACATGATAATATGATCCTTATCTTGACATATAAACTTGGGTTGTAAATTGACAGCTCCGTCTTTAAGGGAAAATGTCGAAGGGTGTGAAGCCATTTTTAGTTTTAATTAAGGTGACTGCTTCGTTGGTTTCGTAGGGGGGCTCGTGGTTAAAATAACAGCCGCACGGGTATATCTTTAAGGTTAAGCAACGCTAGCCGAGGTCAGTTCGTGGATGGGTGACTATCCATAGCATACCGACAGCCTGCCGTGCCTCGGAAAGCAATTTAAGTAGTTGGCCCCAGTTGTCATTCGTAGATCTTTGACAGTCGTTACGGGTAGTCAGAAGCCTGAAAGTCTGACAACCAGTCTTGCCAAGGGTATCGTGTTACCCAGTAATTGGGTTGTGGAGGTCAGATAGGCAGTCGCTCCATGTAAAATACTGGTATTCAACTGCATCCGATTAGATCGGTAGCCGACTCCAAAATAGTTGGGAAAAGGCAGGCATATGATGCACACCATAAATATACATATTATATTTTTTTTAAATATTGGGTTTATCTATCTGGAATTTCATAGTAGCAGCCTGGATCCTAGGTTTTTGCCCTGTTGATGGCAGTGTCATCCACCAACCCGCACTGGGCCCGCGTGGTGGATTACGGCCCACTCCCTCTCACAGAGAGGAGGCCTGTGTCCCAGCAGTGGGAACATTATAGGCTGATTATGTAAACTAATATTATGAAGAGAAAATATTTATTTTTTTGAAGTGAATATTTCTTTAGGCGCGTTGGGCATTTTTTGAGATGGGACAAAACCATTGCACTCGCGACACTTACCGTAACCGACGAGAAAAGCGCGTGTGTTTTATTTATAAGACGATTAAAAAGATACACGCGTAATTGTTCCAGTTTTCACTTCTGTCGGCACTCCCGGAGTGCCACTGTTTTTTTTTCTGTTTGCTTGTTACACGCTATAACGATTGAACGAATTTAAAAGAAATTTGACACATGCGTAGACCATGACCTGGATTAAGATATAGGATACTTTTTGCCCGATACTGTCACGAGATCGCGACTCATGCGGGTGAAACCGCGAGACGTAGCTAGTAATATTGGTAACTAACTTGATGTTTACATGACCTCTTCTTAACGTACATAAATCATTAAGTCTTGCATATTTTGACGCGGATAATTTATCATAGCGTATTTAAACGGTAGGATCCTATTATATGTGTTCTCGTAATATAATAATTATTGCTATTAAATACTTAATAGTGCCTTGATAATAATAATATTTAAATGTATCTCGTTACATTGGAGACCTACCTCAATTTGGTTAGCAAAATATTAAGTTTTTATAAGATGTATGTTTAATAGTTAGAGGGGCCTGTGTTTAAATAATAATAGCCGCACAGGTCGATCGATCAGGTTAAGCTATGCTTGCCACGGTTGGTCAGTGGATGGGTGACCATCTTTACATACCGTGACCCCTCCGTGCCTCAAGCCAAGCCGTTGGTCCCGGCTGTCATTCGTGGATCTTTGACAGTCGTTACGGATCGTCAGAAGCCCGAAAATCTGACAACCAGTCTTATCAAGGGGTATCGTATTACCCAGTAACTGGGTTGCGGAGATCAGATAGGTAGTCGCTCCATGTAAAATACTGGTATTCAGCTGCATCAGGTTAGACTGGAAGCCGACTTCAACATAGTTGGGAAAATGATGTATGTATGATAGTTATTAAAAAGAAAATCGATCTAAATAAATCGATTTTTAGGAGAAATCGCCAGGTATCATAAAAGATCATTATCATCTGTTTAGCTTTTTTCCAACTATGTGAGGGTTCATAGGGTTGGCTTACATTCTAGCCGGATGCAGTTTAATACCAGTATTTCACATGGAGCGACTGTCCATCTAACCTCCACAACCTAGTTACTGGGTAACACAAACCAGTCTTACCAAAAGGTATGCCCCTTGGTAACTTGTCAGACTTTTGGGCTTCTGGTAAAGACTGTTGAAGATCTACAAATGACAGCCGCGATCAACGGTTTAACGTGCTTTCTGAGATACGGAGGGGTCTTAATATGTAATGTATGGTCACCCATCCCCGTGGCGACGGTAGCTTAACTTGATCAATTGACCGGCGGTTCAGCTCTTACTTACCCACGAGCCCCTCCCATAGTAGTATATTAGTAGATCATACTATTTCGAAATATCATCTATGTCTATCCAAAACACGATAATATTCGATATTGTAATAAGTGAACTACCATTTATCATTCCGTCGTGTACTGTCAAGAAGACAAGTGTAGACGTGTACCGAGGTACCGGCGCTTGCGCAAGCTGTTTGTTTATTTCGTAAGTACAAGTCTAAAATATGGGTATGTTATGACCTTTTTCCTGACCTGTGTGACTTGTGGTAGTTGGCTCGCTCCCTTTTACTTCATCATCTGCCTGCTTTTTCCCAACTATGTTGGGGTCGGCTTCCAGTCTAAGGCCCTGTTCCGGCTATGTCGTGACGACAGATTATCGTGTCGTTTAAAGCATCGTGGTTTGTGTATTTAAATGGAGGTGTTCACATATAGGACTACACGATTTACTGTCGTCCACGACGTGCTTATGAGGAGTGGAGCGGTATTCCACGGCTATCAGGACAATCCATAACAATACTATTTATTATAAAGTTTCAAATTAAAATTCTATTTAGTTACAATTGGTAGGGTAAGTATAGCGTTTTATTATTCCTAGTAATATAAATGATAGCTATTGATGTCCTATTTGTTGAGTTGAGAGTTATTAACTATACAGCCACCAGGAAATTTGATATAAATATAATAATTATAAGTTTATAATCGTTTAAGAATCTATAAAAATTCGGAAGCAGAAAATGTTCAAAGACCAAGACACATTCACAAAAAAAAATCTTTAAAAAACTAAATAAACTCATCAATCACTTTTGCCATCAACAGTACATAAAGACAAGAGCCTATGACACAATAACTGTTAAAACCATAGATATAGAAAGACTTAGATAACGCAAGTATCACGAAATGTATGAAAACTAAGTGTGCCATTTTTTAACTACCTACCTACTATGACGTCACAAGCTCGCGCTCTCGCTTACTCAGCCAGCAGTACACAGGACTGAGCGCGAAAGTGGCGGCTTACGATTTTTGAACGTAAGCTGGTGCGATTTTTGGCACGCGAAGTAGTTGTTCTTGCGTTATCTATCTATATCTGTGGTTAACACCCATACATATTATGTATGAGAAGTGTATGTATATAATACTATACCTTCTGCCCGCGGCTTTGTTCGCGTGGAAGTTATAAGATACACAATACAGTCCATCAGGGACATCGACGCAACCTGTTCTCATAGATCCAGTACAGGATGAACCCCCTTTTTGTGGTTGGGAAATTAATCAAATAACTTCTCCCGCTCTGGGCGGAGCTGGAGGGCGTGCCAGACTTTTACGAACATTTTAAAACAAAAAATAGCCAAATCGGTCGAGCCGTTCTTAAGTCATGTGAGTACTAACGAACAACATTTAATGTTTATTTATTAAACATGTATTTATGTATAGATGCAGCACAAACAAGATTTACATCGCCAGAGGCACTATTTGATTGTTTCCATTCAAGATAATGTTATAACCTTATTGTTTTGAAGTAGCTTTGAGGCGTGGTTGAATTCTGAATAATTATACTCGTCAAAATATTGTGTAGTATGCTTGTAATATGCTCGTGCCTTCTCAATATAAGAAGAGGCGCTTGTTCCGCAGTGGGTTTATAATATACTGGTATAATAATTATTGCTTGTAAATGTTGTGTTTGTAGAATGTTTAAAAAACTTCCATTACTGACCCGTTTCAATAAATCTTTCTGTATATTATGAAAGATTTTTATATTTATTAAAAAATTTAAAGACCTGTGACATCTACCAATCCGCACTGGCCCGCATGGTAGATTATGGCCCAGTCCCTAGCATCAAGAGGAGGCCTGTGTCCCAGTAGTTGGATTATAGGCTTTTTTTTTCAGTATTGGAAATCATCAAATGACTCCTCCCGCTCTGGGTGGAGCGGAAGGGAGTGTCAGACTTTTACTGACTAAAACCCACCCGTGTTCCTTCCTTAGCCCTTTATGTTCCGGGTCAGCGGTAACCCTTTCGGACAATCCCGCTGACCCGGCGGGATTATAGGCTTATTATGATATTTTTTTTCTGGCTTTTTATGATATGTACCTATATATTTTTTTTGACTAGCGGTTCGCCAATGGTTCACAAGGATGAAAAAAATTACTGATGTGGCGACATGCCAAAACATCGTAAGTATTTAAACCCTTAATTTATTGAGGCACTCATAGGCAACCTGCGAGATGCCATTTATAAAAATTAAAAAAAGCTAATACGTCAAGATTTCAATGCTAAATCAAAGTTAAATATTAATGTAGGCATTGGTAGCATATAAAAAAAATCCCTGAATCATTCCCTAAAAGAAGCAGGTACCCGTGTTCTTCCCAAAATCAGTTCAGTAGTTTAGCCGGAAAAAAAAACGTATCAAACTGACAGAATCACTTTCGCCTTCATCATAATTGGGGTCCATTTTTTACATTTGTTTTGTAATCAACCATTACGTCAATTATGTCCAACCAAGCAACATCAATCATAATACAACGTGGGTTTATGTGATGTCAGCGAGTTGCGTGGGAGTTTATGAGTCATTAACTAAAGTTTGTTGAAGCAGGTTGATGGATAGGTGACCTCAGGTCATTTTAGAAGCTCTAAAAAGGAATTTCAATAATCACTATCATCATCATCACTATCATCACTACATAGTATAAAACAAAGTCGCTTTCTCTGTCCCTATGTCCCTATGTCCCTTTGTATGCTTAAATCTTTGAAACTACGCAACGGATTTTGATGCGGTTTTTTTTAATAGATAGAGTGATTCAAGAGGAAGGTTTATATGTATAATAACATCCATTAAATAGTGGAGAAGTATTGTTATTTTTGAGGTTTCTAATGTGATGTCGTAAATAATTACATTTTTTCCGCTTACATTGCAAACGCAGGCTGAACCCTACGAGTTTTATCAAAATAATGTACTAAGTATTGTACACATTGAAAAGGTCTACAGAAAAGTCCGTGATGGTATATGTCTATCTCTTATGGATAACCCACAATAACTTTTTTTTGTCATTTACTTTTTACGACAAATAATGGCTAATTTTCGAAGCCATTTTAACCAATACAGCATTAATCCTTAACCAATTAAATACCTTGAATACATTGTTCATTTAATATAGATCTATATGGCCCTTTACACCGTATGATTTAAGTGAATATTTTCGAAGATATTACAGATTTAAAAATTGCGGGACGTAGCGTTTGCGGCGGCTATATATTTTATACCCGTGCGTAGCCGGAGCGGGCCGCTATGTTTTTATATACAACGTTCACAGTTTTTCTGTAGTGCATTTAGTATCAGCATTGTACCCGTGCGAAGCCGGGGCGGGTCGCTAGTTTCTTAATAAAATAAAAGGGTTTTATAAGGCTAATGTGAAATAAGAAAAGTCCTTTAATTATAGATATTAAAGCAATACACAGGTGATTCCCGAAGGGACTCAGGTGTGTATAGATCTTTGGTGTTACCCAGTAAATGCGTTGTGCAGGTCAGATAGGCAGTAAAATACTGTTCAGTTGCATCGGGTTAGACTGGAAGCCGACCGCAACACAGTTGGGAAAAGGCTCAGATGATGTGGTAGTAAAATTTCACCTACAGGTACTGGGGGAGTCTATATTATACTTGTACTGCTTTCCGTGAGATTTTTATAGAATAAATCGGTAGGTGATGACAGAACGATGCTTGGTCATCGATGTGTTTCTAATTTTATGATATCTAAACTCTGCTTATTCTTTTAAGCTGTTTACCGTGAACATACACATAATATCCACAGGCAGACAGGTCATCAGGTTTAGTACTTGTGTCGCAATAGGTAGGTGGTACGACTCGACGACGCCGAACCAAAGGACATCGAGATAGAAGAGCGTCAGCAAAAATGTCGGGCTTAAAGTATTGTATGTTTTGACATTTTGTTAGATGCCTGCTGTGAGAGTGGTTTATGGAGTTTGTTTGAAATGTTGTTGTGAATTATTGTTGATCTTTAAGGGTTGACAATGCGAATTTTTTAAACAGAAATTAATCATCGTCTGCCGAGTTTTTGTGGGGTCGGCTTCCAGTCAAACCGTATGCAGCTGAATACCAGTATTTTACATGGAGCTGTTTCAGAGAGGCAGTCCTATGTGAAACATGAGATGCTCGTCTAGTGGCAACCTCTGATCTTTACATATGTCCTATCTGCGGATAATGCAGTGGACTGCAACATTACTACCTAAACTTTTGTTAACTTTATGTACTACATATTTGTAGTTGTTTATTATCCCTTAATAAATAAAATAAATAACCGGTGGGCTACTATTTTTTATATTTTAAAATGTTTTTATATTTCTTTTTATATTAATATTTAAAAATATAATTTAGGTATATGTATTTAAGTTAATAAAGGAAAAATAAATAAATAAACATACTTTTTATTGAAGTATCGGAAAAAAGCTGTTATTTTTTATTTTATTTTAGAGCCACACAATCAGGACAGTAATCTATTCCATACAAAAAATATTATATTGTACTAATCAAATAAAAATGTATGGAACAGTTGATTTTTTTTTTCATTCTTTCATAGTTGCTCACTGGTAAAAGTTTTAAAAATACATAAGGTGGTATCTACTTTCACCCCCTAAAAGTTATTTAAAAGTTAGTTGGTATACATAAAGAAACTACTTTGGGCTTCTATTTTCTAGCATATAGGTATAAGGGTTAAAATTGTACTAATAAATATATGCCCATAATTATAAATAACGGTCTACGACGGTTTTTTATGAAATACTTACTCGAACAAAAACAGGAAAATGCCCCATATATAAGCAGAGCATAAAGTTTATCTATGTATATCTGTGAAGCAGTCTAAAAACCAGAAAATCCACATCATTATTTCTACCACACCCAAACTTTAACTTAGAATGAGATCCCAAACTATTTTGCAAAACCTACTTGCCTTGTTTCGCTAGATGGACATCAAAATGTTTTCTTCACAATTGCTCAAGTACTTGCGCTCAAACGTGTTAGCTTTTTAAGCTGACCGTAATTTAGGCACACACATGTTAAGGCCTTACGTTGTCTTGGTAAACTAGTCGGTTTTTCATTAGGAAATTGGGCATAGGTTGGTTGGGTGGTTGGTTGGTTGGTTGGTTGGTTGGTTGGTTGGTTGGGTTGGTTGGTTGGTTGGTTGGTTGGTAGGTTGGTTGGTTGGTTGGGTTGGTTGGTTGGTTTGGGCATTGGGCATTGGGCATTGGCCATATTATCACGCCTGTATTTCACGAAGGTTTGGGCAGAGGAGTACAACACATGAGAGCAGTGGTGGCCCCGACTTAAGAGGGTCGTGGGTTCGAACCCTGACAGGCTTTACTTTGTGCAAATAAATTCATTACCACTGTTCTCAAAATGTGTATGGGTGACCATCTTTACATACCGAGACCGTCCGTGTCTCGGAAAGCACGTTATGCGGTTGGTCCCGGCTGTTAGTCTGCAAGTGCGACTTGTGGTGCACCTTTGTGTCGCGGGCGACATCGCGTGCCGCGCCCGTTTGTAGGAGTCTTGAGGCTTGATTAATTATTAAGAGTCATTAGATTAGAAACTCATCGTTTCTTGTTACTTCTTTTGCATACAAACTTTATCTACTTAGGTAACATTCAAAATCGGATGTGATTTATTCAAATTAGACTGAGAATTAGGACAATGATCGGCTAAATAATAACAGTCGCAAAGGTCGATCGATCAGGTTAAGCTACGCTTGCTGCGGTTGGTCTGTGGATGGGTGACAATCTTTACATACCGAGACCCCTCCGTGCCTAAGAGAGCACGTTAAACCGTTGGTCCCGGCTGACATTCGTGGATTTTTGACAATCGTTACGGGTAGTCAGAAGCTAGCCTTTTCTTTACTATGTTAGAGTCGGCTTCCAGTCTAACCGGATGCAGCTGAATACCAGTATTTTACATGGAGCGACTGCCTATCTGACCTCCACAGCCCAGTTACTGGATAGTACGATACCTCTTGGTAAAACTGGTTATCAGACTTTCGGGTTTCTGACTACCGGTAACGACTGTCAAAGATCTACAGCGTCTCGGTATATAATGGATGGTCACCCATCCATGAACCAGCCTCGGCAAGCATTGTTTCACCTCGAAGATCGACCCGGGCTGATGTCATTATTTAGCCACATCCCCTCAAGTGTATATGATATGGACCAAGTAATAAATAAGGGCATTTTCATAATGCCCGCGCATTATGAATAACTAGCTTCTGCCCGCGACTTCGTCCGCGTGAAATTTCTTGTTACTCCGACCCACCCCGTCGCATCGCATCGCCTGCCCGCGCTATTACTTCGTTTTTGCTTAGCGTTCTTTCGGACTTTTTTTCTTTTTGCCGGGCTCCTAAAGGTCATAGCGTGATGTTAAATAGCCTATAGCCTTCCTCAATAATTGGGCTATCAAATGCAAAAAGAATTTTTCAAATCCGACTAATAGTTCCAGAGATTAGCGCGTTCAACCAAACAAACATACTCTTCAGCTTTATAATATTAGTATGTATAAGTATAGATTCAGCGGGATTGTCCGAAAGGGTTACCGCTGGCTCGGAACATAAAGGGCTAAGGAAGGAACACGGGTGGGTTTTAGTCAGTAAGAGTCTGACACTCCCTTCCGCTCCACCCAGAGCGGGAGGAGTCATTTGATGATTTCCCATCCTCAAAAAAAAAAAAAAGAAAAAGTATAAGTATAGATAGTATAGATGACAAGCTACTTCGGGCGAAATAAATAATTATAATTTGAGCTGATGTAATCGTAACTAAAGATAAGTATTTGTATTCTCATTCGCTCGCTCTTGCATCCTATGTCAACGGGCTCCTATTTCTGAGGGTTTAAAGTAACCTAACCGAACCGAACCTCGGGGTGCCCTTCTCTCGCTCTGGCATCCTTAGTCGCCTATCGCCAGCAGATTGTCTATGAATGGAAAGATGTTGTTTGATTTTAAATATTGATTCTACGTTTGAAATAAAAATTACAGTAATTAAACCTGGTTTTAATTGTTCTGCCCCATAGGTGACTAGCATTATAAAAAATGCCTGGTCGATTTGATTATTTTAATAGTTATTATCACACTGCTCTCTCATATTGGGCATTTTTCATACTGCCCGGGCATTTTTTATAATATCCTAATAATCACTTGGTCCATGACATATACAATGACAAATTATTTCCTTAATTTCATAACTTTTCGACCACACCTAAAATGCCTTCAAAACCAGTTTCAATTAATAAATTTACAATCTTAACAATTATCACTAATTTATTGTTGTTAGTCAACAAAATTCTCGTCACAATGAATCCATCAGTTCTATAGATAGATAGACAGACAAACAAATATTAATAAAACATGATTTCTGATTGGGAGGATCCGGGTTCGTTTTTCGGTTGTGGCATTTTAATTTAGACCTTGACATTTCGCGGGGTTTGTCATATAAGATGCGTAGATTTTATTATATGATAATTTATTCTTTTACGCATCTTTAGACCTCGGTTTAGTGGTTATAAGGGCGACTGCTGAGCGAGGCTGCTAGGTTTGACTGCTAGGTCGGGCCAAGTGAATAAGAGTTTTTAACCGACTTCAAAAAAGGAGGAGGTTATCAATTCGGATGTTTATATATATATTTTTTATGTATGTTCGGGCATAACTCCCTCATATATAAGTAGCAATTTTTTTTTGGTTCGAACGAGGTTTATTCCGAAATGGTCCCATTTAAATTTCGTAAAGATCTGATGAGGAGTTTAGGAGACAGACAACGGAACTCTTCAATAAATGCCAGCAAATCAACCGCGTTTGCTGCTATAGCTTAAGTATGCATTATTTACGCAATCACACTACATAACATCACGCCTGTACCCTTTAAAGGGGTAGGCAGATGTGTTCAATAGCTTCCTGTCACTGATATTCCCATAGGAAGTAGTGATAAATGAATTTGTTTGGGGTAGGTAGGTACAACTAAAAAGTGAAAAATAAAATCTTTCTTTGCAAAAAAAAAACAACCGACTTCCAAAGAAAACACTACAAAGTGAAAACAAACTTTAATTTCGAAAGTCGGTGTCAAAAAACGAAAATGCAGAACCAACGACACCGATTTCCGAATTTAAAGTTATTTTTCACTTTGTGGTGTTTTTTTTTTTTTGGAAGTCGGTTGTTTTTTTTATATCAGGATTTTCTCAGTAGCAACCCGGAGTCCGGATTTATGCCCAGTTGATGGAAATTGGCTTGCCTCCAATTACATGGGGCTCAAACATAACTGGGGAAAGGGTGTGCAGACTCCAGCAGATCAAGCTACAACAATCTGTCAAATTTCTTCAATAGATTTTCAACTTTATTCCTAAGGCATAGGGTTCAAAGTTGATTGAGAAAATTTGACAGTTTCGGGTAGCTTGATGTGCTGGCGTCTGTACTATCAATTAATCTGCCTACCCATTTCCCAACTGTGTTGGGGTCGACTTCCAGTCTAACCGGATGAAGCTGAATACCAGTATTTTACATGGAGCGACTGCCTATCTGACTGACCTCCACAACCCATAACTATGGGACTTCAATATAGGTAACTGTCGAAAATGGGTGCAATTCATCAAAAGTCATTTATCCAAATCAGGCTGAGAATCAGCACTTTTCGAACGTAGAATGAGGGTTTTCGTGAAAATTTACGACACTTGTTGGCTCCACTGTGACAAGAGGTCTTCCAATATAAAATATATGATGACGTTCATCATTCGATTCATTCATTCGTTCATCATTCCGTCATGACTGAAGAAAATATAGGCTCTTTGACAGATGCCTGGACCTGACGTGCCAGTGCTGCCACCTAGCGAACGTCATTTCAGAAAACCCTCATTGCATAAGACAGTCCCCCAAAACGCCCGCCCTTCACCACTTTCTAGTGCTTGCGCTGGGGAGAAGAAGTGGCGCAACAAACTCCCCAGCAGCACAGCTGTCTGTTCAGTTAGAAAATCTTTCTTCTACACAATACACCTCTATCTGCCTACCCTTTTGAGGAAAATAGGCGTGGTGTTATGTTATTTGATGATTCAACTCATTAGTGCAAACTCTGTTCACATTATGACAACAAAGTTTAATATCGGAGACTTGACCTTAAGTCACTGTATCTAATTAAGGTCGAAGCATCAATACTGTTTTTTTATTAAAAACTATTTGAAATTCTTCATAATATATCCTTGATACTGGACAGGTAGGTATTGATTAATGATTTGCGAAGGTGACGCTTGCGCGTAGCAGGTGGTCGTTACTTAATTTGTGAGGTGTGTTTGTCGCGGTCATTTTTGGGATGGGTGAGCATTTTTTGCCATTTCCGTAGTTTTGGAAATGATTATCAAATGAACTAATAATACTTAGGTAATATGGCAGTGATTTTTGGGAACAGTAATGAAATAATTATGTAGAATTTACTGTTTGCCAAATCCATACTAATATTATAAATGCGAAATTTTCACGCCTAAACCACTGAACCGATCGTCCTGAAATTTTTCATATACGTTGTCAGGTGTACAGACACGGACATAGGGTACCTTTCATCCCGAAAAAAGTGCTGTTCCCGAGGAAAACAACAATAACGTTATTATAATAATAGATGGCGCCACGTGTCTTTCGAACGGGATCGACACTTATCTATGAAATTAATGTTAGGCAGAAATGTATACACATATATAGTATACCCACATTTCGCCAGTTATGATTAAGTCTCACATAATAGGGGTCCCGGGCTGCTACTAAAAAAACCCTGATTTTATTACTTTTCTTTTAATATAACTTGAAAGAAAAGAAAGAAAGAAAGGAAGAAAAAACCCTGATTTTGTTACTTTCATTTTAATATAACTTGAAAGAAAGAAAAGAAAGAAAAAAACCCTGATTTTGTTACTTTTTTATATAACTTGAAAGAAAAGAAAGAAAGAATGAAAGAAAAAACCCTGATTTTGTTACTTTTCTTAATATAACTTGAAAGAAAAGAAAGAAAGAATAAACCCTGATTTTGTAACTTTTTTTAATATAACTTGAAAGAAAAGAAAGAAAGAAAGTACGTTTATTTACGGCAATCATGACGCGTAAAAATTAAAAAAAACACAAACATAAGAAAAACAGAATAACAATTTGGGATAAAGTATGCGTAACTATTAACTTGGATTTTTATATTACTGTATTTAGTTTGCTTTGTGAACTTTCTGTACGAGTCGCAATAAATACTTTTCATTCTTTCTTTCTTTCTTTTCTGATGGAAAAACTCAATAACACTCGAATTAACTAAGACTAGGTCAGGTGTGTAGTACTCGCAACCGGCGTGCGTGTATGACCAACCAGTCGATTCTGTAAAAAACTCACCGTGAAAACTTAGGTGAAGTGAGCGTGGAGTGAGCTGTCAATAGTGTCAATTCCTAGCAAAAACAAACTCACATCTAGGTGATGTGTGCTAGGAATTGACACTATTGACAGCTCACTCCACGCTCACTTCACCTAAGTTTTCACGGTGAGATGATTACAGAATCGCACTGCTGATGTATGAGCGTAAACGAGACAAAAGGAGTATGTAGAAATCGTAGCAAGTTGCGTTCTGTTGTTTCAGCCTACCCTCGTGGGATAAAGGTGTGAGTTTGTATATGTATGGAACGAACGGTAATATAACTGGTTCTTATTTAGACCTATCATTCAATCAACACAGCCTATCGCAGTCCACTGCTGGACATCGCTCTCCCAGGCTGCGCCACCATACCCTGTCCTCCGCCTTCCGCATCCAGTCTGTCCCAGCCACCGTCTTTAGGTCGTCCGTCCATCTAGCTGGGGGGCGTCCCACACTACGCTTGCCGATACACGGTCTCCACTCCAGGACTCGTCTGCTCCACCGGCCATTGGTCCTTCGACAAACATGGCCAGCCCACTGCCACCTCAGTTTTCTTACTCTGCAAGCTATGTCAGTAACCACTATCATTACATTGGTCTTAAAAAACTACAGTCCTCATTTGTGTATGTTACTAAAAATAGCACATCTTGAATAAAAAACAGCTTCACATTTTTTTAATCAACTGGTCTTATTAATCATCTCGCATTTAAAAGCATCCAGTCTCCGGACACGGATGTAATAATACACATGTAATCATTACGTAAAACAAGAAGCTAACAGGTATAATAAATCACAATTCGAATCTATTAACTTTATCTAATCTAGCTAAAAAGGCCCCGACTTACCGACTTTGTAGGTCGTGAGTTCGAACCGAGACAGACACTTTACTTTTTGTATTTAATTTCATCACCACTGCTCTCAAAACGGTGAAGGAAACCTCGTGAGGAAACCTATCCGTGTCCTAGAACCAAAACTTCGAATACATGTGACTATCAATCCGCACTGGGCCAACGACGTTGCGGATTTTGACCCACTCCCTCTCAGAGATAAGGTCTGTGTCTGTATATAGCGTGTGCGTGCGCGTGTGTGTGCGTCATGTTTGCCGCAAATAAACGTATTTTCTTTCTTTTCTTTCTTTTCTTTCTTTTCTTTCTTTTCTTTCTATAGGCTGATTAAGCCTGCTAGCTATAAAGATAACCAGTTTAGAATTATAGATATCTTGTTTGTTCTGGAGGCTTTTATTTAGGTAGTAAGTTATTTTGTTTGCATTTTTAATTTTGATTTTTCTTTTGCTTGAGTACGTATAGATTTTATTGTATTTGTTGGTATATTGGCGTGGCTAGCTGACATAGGTATGGCAAATAATTTAATTTAAGGTGAATGGGTAGTTAGACCGCGAAATTTAAATTTTCTTACGTTTTTTGTTATTTGCAGGTCAGTGTCAGGTTGTATCTTGATCAAAATATGATTCGCGACAATAGCAGATACATATTTAGAGAAGTATTATCATTAGAATCAATACTAACACTTTTCTATAAGAGATTGGTTGTTGGTGGTAGAAATCTAACTTAGAAAGATATATTAATGATTCTAATGATTATAATTGCCTAAATATGTAACTGTTATTGTCGCGAATCATATTTTGATCAAGATACAATCTGACACTCACCTGCAAATTGCAAAAAACGTAAGAAAATTTGAATTTCGCGGTCTACCACTATCCATTCACCTTAATGTTCTGAGTCCTGTAATGTTAATTACTTTGCATATCTAGTATTGTATACAATCAAGTATTTTCTAACTGAACAGACATCTGTGCTGCTGGGGAGTTTCTTGCGCCACTTCTTCTCACCAGCGAAAGCACTAGGAAGTGGTGAAGGGCGGGCATTTTGGGGAACTGTCTTATGTAATTTTGACGTTCGAAAAGTGCTGATTCTCAGCCTAGTTTGGATAAATGACTTTTGATTTAACTTAGACTTTTGACTTTTTTTTGACTAATTTATTTTATTTATCGTCTTTTTAAAGAAATTTCTAAACGACTTTTTGACACGTCCCGTGACCCAAGGGCTGGCTTTTACCTTGGCCAGAGGCTAAGCATCGCCATACATCGTGGTAATGCCGCCAGTCTCTTGGGTACATTATCAGTCGACAGCGATGCGGATGAATTTTTCGACGCAATTTTTTAGTTTCTGTATAGTTTTAGTTAAGTTAGAATTTAATTTTGTTATTTTTGGTTTTTATGTCTGTATATAATGTCAACTAGAATAAATAAATTATTTTAAGACTTATTTATATAACTTTGATTTTTATTTTGCTGTGTTTAGTTAGTTTGTGATCTTCCTGTACGAGTCGCAATAAATACTTTTTCTTTCTTTCTTTAGTCGCAATAAATACTTTTTCTTTCTTTCTTTCTATGATTTGATTTGTTAAGTTCGGAACTTCGTCATCATTCTCTTCCCTTTATACCAATGTTTTTGGGGTCGACGCAATGTTTTAGTCTTCCATACTTCTCTATCAGTCTTCGATATTCCTTAGTCATCCCTCTTTCTAGTCACATCAACTTTCACTCAGACTCCGAGCACAAATCCAGACTCCGGGCACAAATCCCGACTCCGGGCACAAATCCCGACTCCGGACTACTACTGAGAAATTTCAGATGGAAAAACCAAATATCACTTTGCTCCACCCCGGAATCGTACCCAGGAACTCATGCTCAGCAGTTGCACTTGCGACCGCTAGACCAACGAGGCAGTGAAGAAGTTATTTTTATACAAAACTAGCAGCGCCCCGCGGTTTCACCCGCACAAGTGTCGGGAATGTGGGAATATCGGGATAAAAACTATCCTATGTCCTTTCCCGGGACGCAAACTATCTCTATACCAAATTTCATCTAAATCGGTTCAGTGGTTTAAGCGTGAAGAGGTAACAGACAGACACACTTTTGTATTTATAACAAACTATCTCTATACCAAATTACATCTAAATCGGTTCAGTGGTTTAAGCGTGAAGAGGTAACAGACAGACAGACAGACACACTTTTGTATTTATAATATTAGTATGGATCTTTACTTTTTACGTTCACAAAACAAAATAAATGAAATGAAATACATTAACTGGCCATCTCTATAATATCCATTCCCGAGATCTCTCCGTGACAGACATACGTCGTCAGCTCTCTCGCTTGTCAAATTATGTGTCAACAAGATGAAATATTTATCGATTGTTGTTTGACCAACTAATTTCAACAGCTAACAGCACATGTGACAGCACATGGCAGAACAGTTATGTATTGATCAGAGATAGTAGTTATCACAAAAATATTATAAAGGCGAAAGTTTGTGAGTGTGTGTATTTATAGGTTTTTTACTTCGTCACGCTCAAACGGCTGGACCAATTTTGATAAAATTTTGTATGGAGGTAGCTGACACCCTGGAATAACATATAGGCTACTTTTTATCCCGATATTCCCCAGGGTGTCCCAGGTAACCTGTACCAGCGAAGGTCTGCGGTCAAGGGCCACTAATACCCATCGATTGGACCCCTATGTGTGTTCCGCGATACTTTGTAGTTTTCGAAAAAAATCAGCTGTTCCCTACATTTATGTTCGTATAACTCGTCAAAATGTAGAAAACAGCTGATTTTTTTTTCGCGATTTCAGGTTTTGTCCCATAGTAAAACTTGTTCATAATGATGAGCACAATGACCTCTTAAGAGGTTGTTAATGTTTTACCAATAACCCTGTATATACAGACCGTTTAATTATTTTACCTCTGAGAACAGCAAACTAACAGCGACCTTATAAGTTAACGGTTATTATTATTATAATAACGAGAATAAAGATCACAATGATTTGGACAGACTTGTCACTGGCAGCAACCCAAAACCGACCTTACTAGAGTGAGAATAAAAAGCACTGTGAGTTGGACAGTGATGCAAATTCAGAGGTAAAATAACTGGGAGCTGAATGTACTAATTGACCGTATTGTTTTATAACGTGCAAGGGACATTCACCCTTCGGGTGGTAAAGCAAAGACTAAAACCTTAACCAATAACCATTGCACGACCTAGACGACTCGATTGACACCTCATGTATCAAAATTCATCCAGCCGTTACGATGCTTCAAAATTTTCAACAATAACATAAATACAAAGATACATACTCGTAGAGACAAAGCTTTAGCCTCCTCCAGGCTGATGTGAACTATCACGTCATTTGTTTTCATTAAGAGGCCTCGTCGCTTCTTTTTCGCCAGTTTTTGGCGCGACGAAGTTTAAGCATGATTTTGACAGTTCAACAACGTTTTTCCAGTAATGGATTAGCAATATTCTTCAAAATGATTCAGATTGAAATTGATAGTGTGTTACGAAATTCGGCTTGCTGTCTCGCATTTGAGTAATAGGGAATATGCATGAATTTTTTTCATGGCATTTATTAACAAAATATGAAAATACCGTAGTAGAGATGACAAAAAGTGAAATTAAAATTAAAATCGGCCAAGAAACACGGCCGATATGACCATTTAAAACTATTGATTACACACCAATTAGACAGAGAGATCCGACATAGACTGTGACGTCACATGTCACTACGGCCATATAAACTCCGTGTTAAATTTCGTTTTGCGAGAAAGAGATAGAAACAAATCTTCGATGGCTCATATCTTTTTTAATTTCCTAGTTATCCGAAAAACAGTTTTACTAAACTGTTTATTACATGAATGAGGATTAATTTTTTAAATAAAAAAAAAATCATGCATATTCCCTATTACGAGAGGAAATACACATAAAAACGTTTAAAAAATATCATAAAAGACTCACCTGTGTATTAGCCTGCGGAAGACCACCTCCATTGGTGTTCACGACTCCATTGTTGCACTGTGACTTATGAACACAGACGTATCCTTGTCCAGCACAGGTCTGCTGCAGATCTCCTCCAGAATTATCATGAGCATTAACGTTTCCAGTGCTCTGGAAGATATCATCTATGTTCTGTTGTGTCTGCTGCTGTTGGAAGTCGTATTCGCTTTTCTGGGTGTTCTGGATACGGTTGACGTTAGCACCAGCTGGCGCGAAGGGTGCGGGAGAGGATCCAGTGAAGCCAGAACCTGAGTTGAATTTGTTGTTGGAGTTGAAGGCGTTAAACCCGGTTCCTTGGGTGCCTTGGGCACTGCCGAAAGCGTTTTGACTGCCTTGAGCGCTGCCGAAGGCGTTTTGACCGCCCTGAGCGCCGCCGAAACCAGTGCCCTGCCCAGCTCCAAAACTACTCTGAGTACTTTGAGAGTTTGAACCGAAGGCGCTTTGTGAGCCACTACCAATTCCACCCTGTCCTCCAAATCCAGCACCACCGGCTGAGACACCACCGTTTAAGAACGGATTTCCCGAGATGTCAATCTCCTTTGTCGAAGAAGATTCGAAGGATTGGGTTTTAGCGAAGTTTCCACCAGCACCATTGAATCCTGAACCAGCAGCTCCATTGAATCCTGCGCCACCAGCGAGCTTAGAGAAATCACCATTCAAAAAAGGATTGGCACCCAAATCAACACCTCCAGCACCACCGTTGCTCGAGCTGGTAAAACTAGAGGAAGATTTGCTGAACTTCTCAAAAGAACCACCACTGCCAGCAGCGGCAGTTTTGAACGGAGAATTCTGGTTCATCCACCAGAACGGACCACCATTTGCTGCACCACCTTCGAACACGCTGTTCCCAGCCGCTTGGAACTGGAATTCGTTACCAATATCAGCATTGGCTGCTGCGTTGAAAGCTTGTAGGTTTCCGAATTTCTCGATGATTTTACCGTCTTTTACTTTAAGTCCAGCACAGCCCTTCTCTGAGGAGCATCCTTCGAAGGATTCCTGTGTGTGTACTTGAGCATTTGGTTGGGTCTTTAGTGCTGCTAAGAACTCTTTGGGTGATTTAAGATTAATGGTGTTGGAGCAGGCTGTGCAGCGTTCGGCTCTTGCCTGTGGCTCGCTGGCTTCTGCTTCAAGGACTGGCTCTTTGCTCTGGGCCAGTTCTTTCACATCTTCGATGTTTTTGGGGTGAGCGTTGGCCGCTAATACCAGTATGGCAACCACTATTGGAAATAGTGGCTTCATGGTTCTGTAACAAAAGAAATTGGCTATTAGTAATCATGTAACGTAAACTGAATGTTTTGATGTGTTTGGTAATCGTTAAGTTAGGTTTAGTTTCTAGTTTAAATATTTTTGTCGATTTCCATTGTGATTTTGACTTAAAACGTAACGAAAAAAATATATTTAAAAAGTAATATTTTTTTATTTTTTAATCTACATAATAATTATTTTTTTACCCTACTAATACTTTTTGAACTTTTTTAATCATTTATTAACGTTAATATCGTTTCTGACTGTGGATTATATCACGTATTTTGTTAAAAAAAAATACCAATTCCGTCATCAATACAAATAAGAATAACAGATGATACAGTATAAGAAATCCCAGTTTGATAACTAGGGTAGCCACCGAATTAGCATATAAATAGTACAGTTTATTACCGCGTCTACAAAACCCACTCGTTTTGCAGTTAAGACATGTCTGTTCAGTTTCAAACGCGGAAATACCTGCCTAACAGATACAGGCTAGATTTTTGTTCGGCATCGATTTAAATGTGATTAAAAATTTAGCAGTGTAAATATCATTTGTTTTTGCTTAGCTGTGACCACAGTTTCACTTGCGTTGACTATTTTATGTGCACATACATGTATCCGTTACAATAAGAATTACGAAATTATGTATTTCAATAAACCCTGTACTTATTTTTGTTGTTGACGATCCTTAAGGAATAAAAACAAAAGTAAAAGCGGATCAAACCGGAATGAGAAAGTTTATAGTGGATAAGACAGAGATTGAATCAGAAGACGAACAAGCAGCAAAAAGGCAACAAGCAGGGGATCTAGGGGTGGAGAGGGGGAACCCCCTCAGGGGATCAGACCGGAATAACTCCTAAAAATCTAGCCAGAAAACATTCTGGGTGACTTTTAAATTCCAAGGGGTATAGTAATAATTACTATGGAACCAAATCATTAGTAGCCAAAAAATGTATAGGTTTTAATTGGAAATTAGATTCCAGAAAACAGTCGATTTTCTTTTTCAAGCACTTAAAGTTTAGATTGTTCTAATAGTATAATAATGAGAATATAATGAGAAAAAAATGAGAAAAAAAAATGTGTGTGTGTGTGTGTGTGTGTGTGTGTGTGTGTGTGTGTGTGTGTGTGAATGTTAATGAGAATATAATTAAGATTTAAAATAAACAAGTAAGTCGGAATATGGGCCGAAATAGCACAGAACTGGTGCCCGGAGACAGAGACGGGGTCGCGGCAGACCACGTAAATTATGGCGGGACGAGCTACAATAGGTTCCGTCAATACTGGAAGGAGGACGCGCGGGCTCGCGACAGATGGAAGGAGTGGAGGGAGGCCTTTTTTTTCAGGATTGAAAAGCATCAAATGACCCCTCCCGCAGACTCTTACTGACTAAAACCCAACCGTGTTCCTTCCTTAGCCCTTTATGTTCCGGGCCAGCGGTAACCCTTTCGGACAATCCCGCTGACCCGGCAGGCTTCGGCCCTGACGGGCCCCTTCGATTGCTGCTGACATCTCTTTGAGGCGCGCGTGAAGGAAGGCCTTCGCTTAAGAGTGAATCAGCGTAGGCAAGTTAAAAAAAGTCGGATTAGTTGTTCTCGATTAATTAGTGCGGTAATGGCTGACCTACAGTGTATGACGTAAAGGATGAGGAAGATCAATGTACTATTTTTTGCTGGTGTATTCTCGTTAAGCATAGGTTACCAATCTCTATAAAAAGGTGTCATAAACGATACAGACTACGCTATTATTACGTCAAGAATATTAGCAGGATCATTCTCTGAATATTTTAAACTTAAAGTCAAACTCAAAGCATTTATTTCAATAAAACCAGATCGGTCAATTAGTCAAAAAGTTGATAAATGATTTTATTTCTGTAAGTAGGCTTGTTTAATAATTCGTGTAATTTAATGTATTGAAAAATAAAAGAAAAAAAAAAACAAACACTTTAACACGGCAGATGAGGTCGGCGTTTTCTCTCTGACTCGTCTGAGAAGAAAGGCCGAAACCAACTCAGAGGTCACAGTTCCTTTTAAAATCCAGACTTAATAAGACCATGTAGATTGGTGGTCGAAGCTAGTTGCCCATTCCAAAACGTAGATCTCTACGGAGAAGAACGGGCAAGAAATTCCATAGTGCCTTGCAGTTAACTGTATGCAGGGTATAAGGGATATTGACGTCAAAAATGTAAACATGAATTCAGCAAATTAATTCTAGGCAAGTGTAAATTTTGGTCGTCAGAACCCCGAAAGTCTGACAACCAGTCTTATCAAGGAGTATAGTATTACCTAGTAACTGGGTTTTGGAGGTCAAATAGGTATTCGCTCTATGTAAAATACTGGTACAGATATTCTATTTCACGAAGTCCGTTCGGCTTTGATTGTAGTAGTGACGTATCCCGACAAGCGCGCTCCCACAGCAGCTGCCCCTTGCTGCCGTCGCATGAGGCTATTTCCGCGAATGTGTACCGTTTTACTTCACCCATTGTTGAGTCTCTGTTGATCACAATGTGCATGTGCACGCTTGACAACATTCATAGCCAAACGGACTTCGTGACATAGAACATCTGTACTCAGTTGTATCCGGTTAGACTGGAAGCCGACACTAACATAGTTGGAAAAAGGCTGGCCAATGATGATGAGCTGTTTCATAAAGAATGTTATCTTCGGAACGACTGATCAGCTTCCGAAAATTCTTTCACTACTGGGAAGCTACAGTATTGCTGAATGTCTTATGATATGTTTTACGTTAGAAGAAGGAATTTCACGCGGATGAAATCGGTGGTATAAACTAGTGCAATATATTTTAGAGTCATCGTTATCTCAGCGGTGGCCCAGTGGTAACGGCCGCTAGTTGGAGGTCGTAGGTTCGAACCCTGGCAGATGCTTTGCATTGTGTAAATAATTTCATCACTCTCAAAACGGTGAAGGAAAACATCGTGAGGAAACCAGCATGTCCTAGAACCAAACATTCGAAGACATGTGACATCTACCAACCCGCACTGGGCCCGCGTGGTGGATTACTGCCCACTCCCTCCCACAGAGAGAAGGCCTGTGTCCCAGCCGTGGGGACATAATAAGCTGATTACAATATGATGTTATCTCTGAGAGAATGTCACTTTGTTTAAGCTATCAAAAGATTCCTAAATCCTGCGGGCAAAAGCGACCTTTTAATCAATATTAATATTTTGATAAGCGAAACAAGATAAGTTATGTTACAATGGGCTATCCAAAGTTCATGGCCCAGATTTGAACTCTGATCTTTATACCTAATGACAATAGCTCTGATAGAAGACTTATTTCTTAGATATTTTGCCAATCGATAATATTATCGGTTAGGTCTATCTTTTCAGGTAATTAGGCGGTTGAATGTCGTGATTACAGAAACAATTAAAAGCCATTGTGTCTCGCGTGGATCTACGCTCTAAGAAGGGTTAATTAAAGAAGTTCTGGCAGCTTTTTGAAGGTAAGTCATCATGGCACAGTTTGGGAAAAAGCTCAGGATAATAGTAATTAACATAGTGATCGTCTCGTCTTGAGGGGCCCGTGGAGAAATAATAACAGCCGCACAGATCGGTCGATCAGGTTAAGCTACGCTTGCCACGGTTGGTCTGTGGATGGGTGACCATCTTTACATACCGAGACCCCTCCGTGCCACGGAAAGCACGTTAAGCCGTTGGTCCCGGCTGTCATTCGTGGATCTTTGACAGTAGTTACGGGTAGTCAGAAGCCCGAAAGTCTGACAACCAGTCTTATCAAGGGGTATCGCATTACCCGGTCACGGGATTGTGGGGGACAAATAGGCAGTCGCTCCATGTAAAATACTGGTACTCAGCTGCATCCAGTTAGACTGGAAGCCAACCCCAACATAGTTGGAAAAAGACTAGATGATAGTGATCGTCTTGTAAATGAAAATTACAGAAATATATTTCACATAACCCTACATGGGCACTTATGAAACGTCCGAAGCTAGGTGCACGGTTCCAATTGGTCGTTTCCTATGGAGAAGAGCCGGCAAGAAACTCCACGGTTACTTTTTTTTTAATAATCGGTCTTTCATTATCATCATTTTAGCTGAAAGACGTCCACTGCTGGACATAGGACTCCCCAAGCACTTCCACTTCGACCGGTTCTGTGCTTCTTGCATCCAACGGGTTCCTGCGGCCTACACAAGGTCGTAGGTCCACCTTATGGGAGGCCTTCCAACGCTACGTCTTCCGGTATGCGGTCGCCACTCCAGAACCTTTCGGCTCCATCGGCCGTCTGTTCTGCGAGCAATGTGCCCTGCCCACTGCCACTTAAGTTTGCAATGCTTCGGGCTATGTCGGTAATCTTGGTTCTCCTGCGGATCTCTTCATTTCTGATTCGATCACGCATGAGAACTCCAAGCATAGACCTCGCTCTTTGGGTGACATTCGGTGCCACCGACACGAAGAAGACCCTGCAGGTTGCGCGTCCATCTCCATGCCACCTTGTATACGACTTATCATGAGATTTGGCAGTATTCTAAACAGATGACTTTATTATGTATTTCATAGTTGATTTATGATAGGTTAAAATATATAAAAACCGTAGAAACAGACAAAGCGTTTTTTTATTCTAATACTTATCAAAAACATTGGTTTTTCTTCTAAATGTCAAGCTATTTATACTAAATCTTTGAAATTATCTCCAATACTACTTACGAGTATCATTCAAAAACAACACTTAATTGTCAACACATAAGATGTAAATTACCTATATTTTTCTTTGACAAACCTATGCTATTCAATTACTAACCTTGCTTCCATGAAAATAAAGTTCTGTTTCACGTGTTTGGTAGTATAAATGGTATCTAATTAGGTATACAACCTTGGAATAAAACATAATAAAAATCAATAGGATTTGTTTGAGAATCAGGTGTTTTTCGACGGAAATACCAAGTTTGTAGTTAGCTAGCTTCGTACTGCGACTTTGTCCGCGTGAAATTTATTGTTCCCCCGACCCACTCCATCGCATCGCATCTCCTGCCTGCGAGATTACTTCGTCTAGCCTAGCCTTCCTTAAGAATTGGGGTATCAAATTTAAAAAAAAAATTCGAATCGACTGGTAGTTCTAAAGATTAGCACGTTCAAACAAACAAACATTTCCGCTTTTTGGGGTACCCAAAGGGTAAAAACGGAACCCTATTACTAAGACTCCACTGTCCGTCTGTCTGTCTGTCTGTCACCAGGCTGTATGTCATGAACCGTGATAGCTAGACAATTGAAATTTTCACAGATGATGTATTTATGTTGCCGCTATAACAACAAATAATAAAAATAAAATAAAGTTAAAATTTGTGTAAAAGAAACGTTTTTATTTTCGGCGATTTATGCCTTGTGGTACGGAACCTTTCGTGTGAGAGTCGAACTCGCACTTGGTCGGTTTTTTATTAGTAAATATTGTAGTCCGCGCGGAACTAGTTGGCCGCGCCTTAGGTATGTGAGCGGTGGGACGGAGGGGCGGGGGCGCTTTGACATGACTCAGTACGTGCGTTGCGAACGATAGGCAACCCCGCCGCCCTCACCCCCGTCCCCACCCAAGGCGCGGCCAACTAGTTCCGCGCGGACTATAGTAGTATAGATAATTATTCTGTCGGTACGGCTTACCGCAAAATTAATATTCAAATATGACCACAGACCTGGGGGCCTATAAAGGCCACTTTGCCATCATAAAAGGATAACTTTTTGAATCATAATGGACAATTAACTGTTAAGTTATTCGTATCAAATCCCATTGGTGAAGGATTTTTCAATTATTTTTTTTTTGTCTGTGTTAATATACCAATGAATCCAATCCAAATCCAATCCCAATCTCTTTGAATAAACCTACGTAATGCAGCGAGAAAAAGAAAAACACGGACTGTCTTCGCCATATTATGATTGATAATGTTATCCTTTTATGATTCTGCCAAAGTGGCTTTTTTAGGCCCCCTTTTTCAAATAAGCTTCTTTGCTTCTTAGGGGGCTTACATGACTTAAAGCGCGGTCACTGTCGGACTGCATAGAAAAGAAAGAGAAGCGCGATGCGATGACACAACACTGGTAATTTATTGCAAAATATGAAGCAATTATTTAATTACAAAAAATCTATTGTTTGGACTAAAAAATTAAAACGGTAGTGTTTTAGCATGTTGCTTGCTTGACAAAAAATCATAATTATTGTATTAGTATGGTTTTTATTGTAAAAATAAAGTTTTTAGATGTATCTTCATGATGTTTTTCTATCGTATCAAATTAGTTGTATTATGTTTTCAACACACTATCTACCTAGCATATATCCTGAAGAATATCATATATTTTTCTGATTTTGTTTACTGTAGTCGATCATATACTTTTATTGTTTCTAAAACTTGCGTTTTTTTGTGTTTAGGTCCTGTAAGCCGCTTAGGTCATGTGCGTACTAATCGCAACTGGCGTGCGTGTATCACCAGCACCAGTGCCGTATTATCCATAAGGCACTTTAGGCCAGTGCCTAGGGGCCCACTATGACCAGGGGCCCAGCACTCCCGATTAAAAAATAAAAAAAGGGGATTGTGTGGTTTTATGAAACCACGGTAAAAGTGAAACTTTTTTTCACATTATAAGGTAAAAACCAAATTGCGTTGTTGTGGCATACCACAACAACGCAATTTGGCTTTTACACAGCTCGTTTCGTTAGGCTGTGCCTAGGGGCCTCGAGATGGTTAATCCGGCCCTGACCAGCACCCTTCTGGCATAAGACACTATCAATCTCAATCTGAATCATTTTGAAAGATATTCCTAATCCATTGCTTCATATGTTTGAAAAATTTGTCCGCTCAACAACGTAAATAACGCAATGAATGTTGTTCTACTATCAAAATGATAGCCATTGTTATGTTAGTGTGTTACGCAATTACTCGTAGTGTGCAGATTTATGAACGTACAATGCGTGCCACGAAAGAAGAGACTTGACCCCGCCTCCCCCGCTCTTTCCGCCGCCCCTATGACGTCCGGTCCCGTCCCGCACTCAGACCTCATACCGCTAAAGATACCTAAAATCGTGTTCTGCGCATGTCAAACCACGTGGTGTGTCAAGTCTCTTCTTTCGTGGCACGCATTGTAAACGAAACAAAAGGAGTATGTAAGGTTCGTGTCAGGTGGCGTTCTGTAGTTTCTGCCTACCCCCATGGGAAGAAGGTGTGAGTTTATGTAACTTTGTATGTAAAGTCTATTCAAACTTATGTCAAATTAATATTATTTCAAGTTAAGCAAATATCAACTTTATTTTAATGGCAATTAAGTTGATTTCAGAGTGACTAGCACTATAGAAAAAGTTATAAAAATGTTTGAAGTTGTAGCGTAAACTGAACTTTATTGTGTAGGATTTAAAGTTATTTTTCCATTAACTCATATTTATTTACATTTTTGGCAAATAAATCGCGAATGCAGATTATATGACTTTGCTTCGCAGTCACAAAGAAGCTCGTGGCTACGTAATAACCCGGTGTCTCGGAAAACATTTGAAGCCATCGCTGCCGGCTGACATTCGTGGTTCTTTGACAGTCGTTACGGGTCGTCAGAAGCCCGAAGTCAGTTTCCGACAACCAGTTATTAAATTACTGTGAGCCTGAGATGTCAGCATCAAGTGAAGGGGCCCGTCAGGGCCAAAGCCTGCCGGGGCAGCGGGATTGTCCGAAAGGGTTACCGCTAGCCCGGAACATAAAGGGCTAAGGAAGGAACACGGGTGGGTTTTACTCAGTAAGAGTCTGACACTTCCTTCCGCTCCACCCAGAGCGGGAGGGGTCATTTGATGATTTCCCATCCTAAAAAAAAAAACCCACTGCTGGCCAAAAGGTTTTGCAGCCCCATGACTTCCAGCTCTTTCGATCCAGGGCTAAAGTGGACCACTGGTCGTTTATAAAAATCATCTTCGTGTTTCAATTACAGGTAGGTACCTAAAGTCACTAAGGTGTAAATGGCTTATGACCTCAATAAATAGTTTTCAGAGATTTCTAGCAGATACCTGGACATTAAGTGGTATCGTGTAACCCAGTAGCTGGATTGTAGAGATCAGATAGGCAGTCGCTCCATGTAAAATACTGGTATTCGACCTTAGGTCTCAGGAGGGGAGTGATGTAGCGGTATCTACAACGCCACATGCCAACTGACGTCACGCAAAATCCTGCATCTCGCAAGCAGAGTTTACCGCGCAACTAGCATAGATACAACGGCCCGATATGAATCATCGGGCAGTTGCCCGCCAGACACAACACCCGTCTGGTCGGAGGATCCTCCCTTTTCTATGGAATCCTCCATGAACTTTAAGTCCTGTTATACCTCCATACCTCTACAGCTGCATCTGCTTAAACTGAAGCTGGACCATAAAATAGTTGGAAACAGGCCAAGTGATGATGTTTACTTAAATTATACATAACCAGTCAGCAATCAAGTTATGTTTAAACTTGGTTCTTATCACGTAGCATAGAACCGATTGTTTATTGCTTAATTATTATGATGGGAGGTTGTATATTCGCCTACTCAAATGATTCAAGATTTGGTTGAGTAATGAACCATTTGGAATCAGCTGTTTTTTATATTATTATTCAGGGTCAAAAATGAGTCAAAATCAAGACTGTTTTGAAGATCAGTCAGGTTATAATAGCGTGGGTAACATACCTAGAAAGAATGTTTAGTTGCTTTTTAACATTGAAAAGAACCATAGACAATAAAAGTAAAGCCATAAAAACTAATTAAGAAATGCTGATCCCTCAGGCCCCCAGAGGCCCCCAGAATTATCAGCGTATAATGTTCCCACTGCCACAGGCCTCCTCTCTGTGAAAGGAAGTGGGTCGTAATCCACCACGTGGGTTGGATGATGTCACATGTCTTAGAATGTTTGGTTCTAGAACACGCCGGTTTTTCACGATGTTTTCCGTCACCGTTTCGTGAGCATCGGTGATGAAGATAATTAGACAAAGTAAAGCGCCTGCCTGGGTTCGAACCCATGACCTGCCAGTCGTAAGTCGAGTCCGCTTCCACTGGGCTACTACTGCTCAGGCCCTCAGCAAGTCTTTTGTAGAGCACAAAACTTAGCACAGCTTGTTGCTGAACTGGTCTCATAACGGTGAAGGAAATCATGGTAAGGAAACCGGCATGTCCTAGAACCGAAATATGCGAAGACATGTGACGTCTACCAACCCGCACTGTACAGACGCCAGCACATCAACCTACCCGAAACTGTCAAATTTTCGCAATCAACTTTGAACCTTATGCTTTAGTGATAAAGTTGAAAATCTATTAAAGAAATCTGACAGATTGTAGTAGCTTGATGTGCTGGCGTCTGTACCTGCGTGCTGTGTTACGCTCCATTCCCTCTCATAGAGAGCAGGCTTGTGTCCCAGCAGTGGGAACATTGGGCCTGTGTCCCAGGCCGATAATGTATATCACTTAGTCTGCACAAAACTAAATATCAAACTCAAACTCAAAGCATTTATTTCAATCAAACCATTTACAGGCACTTTTGAATTGTAAAGAAGTCGGTCAGTCAGAAAATATGAAGCTAGTTGCCCATTCCAAAGCGTAGGTACCTATGGAGAAGAACGGACAAGAAAATCCATGGACACGCTTTTTGAATTATATTATTTATTATTATATCTTACAAGTAACACACCTATGCAACATTTTTGTCATATAAACCGGAAACGGACATCGCCGGGAAAACGGAACTACCTTCCTACTCCACCTCAAAGTTCTAACAAGCTCAATTATACCTATTTATCATACATTTATTTGCTATCGCACCTCTTTTCAAGGTTTTTCTTTATTAGTCAAGAATCTGGTTAAACTAAATATTTGTTTAACTTCGCTTGGCCTCTGCCTTCGTGTTTATTAAGCGTCATGTTGGTTTAAGAATGTTTGGAGAAGAATTAGCAAGGTTAACCTGGGGCATCCCAAGGTTTGGATTTTGATGGGTGGGTGGGTACTTGTAGCTATGTTCATTATGCACACACAAGAGTAGGTGAAGACCAAAGAAACGGTGGATGGACTGTATGGAAGATGATATGGCTGGAAAAAGAGAAGGAAAACATCGTGAGGAAACCGGCATGTCCTAGAACGAAAGATTCGAAGATATAGTGACATCTACCAACCCGCACTGGGCCCGTGTGGTGGATTACAGCCCTTTCCCTCTCAAACAGAGGAGGTCTGTGTCCCAGCTGTGGGAAAATTATGGGCTGATAAAGAATTAAGAGCCCGGAGTCCGCAATAGTCCGCAATTTCACGGGAATTAAATATGGTACCGTGACTGGTGAAATGTCATCTCTGCCTAACACTTTGAGGAATGCAGGCGTGATATTATATATCTCTCTCTTATTGAAGTCATAGGCCACTTTACACCTCACTCTAAGTACAGACGCCAGCTCATCAAGCTACCCGAAACTGTAAAATTGTTCTCAATCAACTTTGAACGTTATGCTTTAACGATGAAGTTGAGTAGCTTGATGTGCTGTCTGTAACTAACTGCTTTAAACACAAGAAGTATGTATTACAAAATCATTACACATCCTTTTTTCCTTCACAATCGGTGAGAAAAAAGTGAAAATTATTTACCTTTTTATTTAGCGTCGAAGCCGAATGAGAATTTACATAATAATTATCGGTCGTGAATCTTGTAATACTTACATGACCAGTATAAGCTGACTTCTGATTGTACGAAAAACCTGGACTATGCGAGGCCAGCTAACATTGGAAATTATAGGTAGCTTGATTTGTCGCCGTTTGTACCATCATTATGTAGATGTACTTGGATCTACCTACGCGATAACGATTGTAGTACACTCACGGTTAGGGTATTTCCAATGCTATGATAATATGTGATGCTATGTCTATACTTAGATACTAATATTATTATAGAGGTATGAGGAACTGGGTGTAAAATTCACTCAAACTCTATAGAAAAGGGAGGATCCTCCGACCAGACGGATGTTGTGTCTGGCGGGCAACTGCCCGATGATTCATGTCGGGCCGTTGTATCTTTGCTAGTTGCGTGGTAAACTCTGCTTGCGAGATGCAGGATTTTGCGTGACGTCAGTATGACGCGTTGCTCGCATGTGACGTTGTAGATACCGTTACATTATACTTGGTTGGTTTTTATATTTCTTAATTAATTTTCGTCATAAAAAAAATCTACATCTTAATAAAATAAGCGATAGACATAATTTTAATACTTTTTTTTGGGCACACTAACTAATTATTTTAATTTTTATTTTCACCATATATACACTTATAATACAATATTAATTATAGTAATAATATCGACACCTCCTAAGTACAACTAAGTAACTGAAAAATGCAAATTTTATAGGAGAGCGAATTGAAGATTTCAATTTTTTTAAATCGCCATATCTAAGCTCCTATATGGAATTAAAGTATAATATTTGGTGAGCGGGTTTAAACTTAAGTGAAATTTATATTTAAGAGTATATTTTGTTTCTAAATCTTCAAGTTTTTGTTTTATCACACATGCATACTTTTACTGCGTTGTAAAAAACAATCAAAATATACTAACTGACACATACACATTTCTTCATTGGAATATTCAGGCACCTTATTGCTTTAACTGCCAGATACGTACTTATAATTGGTAAAGTCAATTGAAATATCCTGTGTAACTGATACTTACATAATTTACCACCGTAATTATATTATTGTGCATACAAGTGTAACTGAATTCCAAACTTGTAAAAATCATCATTGTTTTGGTATTTTTTAAATAAAAGCAGTGGATATATTTGTATTATCTAATGTTTATTTTCAAAACACAAAAATATAAATTTCAAACGTTTCAAGTGTCAAAAAGTAACATTAATTAAAAATGGCATCTACCTATCTACTGGTAATCAGACTTTTCTCTTTTTTTTTATTAGGTAAAAGTTCTTACTAATCTGGAAATCACTTAGGTATGTAGAAACTTTTATAAAAAATAGCCTCTTTTTTTTTGAGGATGGGAAATCATCAAATGACCCCTCCCGCTCTGGGTGGAGCGGAAGGGAGTGTCAGACTCTTACTGACTAAAACCCACCCGTGTTACTTCCTTAGCCCTTTATGTTCCGAGCCAGCGGTAACCCTTTTGGACAATCCCGCTGACCCGGCAGGCTTCGGCCCTCACGGGCCCCTACCATTGATGCTGACATCTCTTTGAGGCGCGCGTGGAACACGTACGCGCCGTCCGGCACGGGCCTGGTCCTGATCAGACGGTGAGCTACCCATTCCTCGCCTGCACGCCCGCCCCTACGGTGGCCGGGAGTCGTCGTGCGGCTTCCGACGCCCGGAGCGTCTCCTGCGGCGGCGGCTGGGACGGGAGGCTCTCTCCCTCAGTCGTCCCGCCGCCTCCTTCGCTAGTATGACTGCTTCGCAGAAGGAGGCGACTGCCCCCCACTCCCTCTCGCCCCTGACCATGGCTTGAACCAGGCCCGGACGCGAGAGGTCGCCGCCGCTGCCGATCGCCTCAACGAGGACACAGCGGTGCTCCGCCCAAGCGGGGCAGACCTCCACCGTGTCCTCTGGGCGATCCTGGCAATGGTGACACCCGGGCGTTTCCTCCCGCCTGATTATGTGCAGGGACCTCCCGAAACTTCCGTGTCCGGTGAGGACCTGCGTCAGGCGGTAGGTGAGAGCACCGTGACGCCTCTCTAGCCACTCCTCAAAGAGGGGTCTTACCGCCGCTATCGTGGCGTGCCCTGCGCTGGGTTGCGACAGTCGCTCTTTCCATGCCACCATGAGATCGCGCCGGAGGTCCGTCCGCTCCGCCGCAATTTGCTGCGGAAGCGGAGTTTCCCCCCGGCGTAGTGCCTCCGCGCGCCACTCATACAGGCGCGCGAGGACTATCGCCTCCAGATCCCATGGCGGCAGTCCGGCAAGGAGGCTTGCCGCCTCGCCCGAGATCGTGCGGTAGCCCTGGATCAGCCTTGTGCTACCACCTTCTGGGGCCCGTTCAAATAATGGGCGGCTCGCCGCCGCAGTGAACGCGCCCACACCGGGGCCCCGTACAGGGCCATGGACCGCACGACCCCCGCGTAAAGCCTCCGGCAGGTGGCGTTTGGCTTCCAGGTTGGGCAGGAGCCGCTTGAAGGCGGCCCCGGCCCGTTCCAGTTTGGGAGCCAAACGTCGGAAATGCTCGACGAAGTTCCACCGGCTGTCGAGGACGAGACCCAGGTATTTCATCGTCATCTCGACACGGATGTGAACCCCTCCTACCATTAGTTGGGATCCCGATGGTGGCGCGTTCCGGGGCCCATGAAACGACATGGCCTCGGACTTGTGCAATGCCACCTCGAGACCCAACTGCCGGATCCTCTCCACGACTATCGCAACCCCGCGTGTCATCGCGTCGGCCGCCGCCTGATGCGACCTCCCCTGCGCCCGGACTAGCGTGTCGTCAGCGTAGCAAACCACGTTGACGCCATCAGGGAGATCGGCCCGCAGCACCCAGTCGTAACCGATGTCCCACAGGAGCGGCCCCAGAACCGATCCCTGTGGTGTCCCACAGGGATCGGTTCTGGGGCCGCTCCTGTGGCGAGAGATGTCGTGCGGTGTCCCGCACGACATCTCTCGCAGGTTCCACTCCCCATCGCGACCGGGGTAGATGACGGCTCTGTCCGTCAGATACGCCCCGACTACTCGACGGAGGTAGGACGGCACCCGGTGATACCGGAGTACCTCCCCAATGCAACCCCAGGGCAGGGTATTAAACGCGTTGGCGATGTCGAGTGACACCGCCACGACGACCCCACCCCGGGACACCGCGTCCCCTGTCGTGAGGGCTCTCACGCGCATGATGGCATCCACCGTCGAGCGCCCCTTGCGGAAGCCAAACTGGCTTTCCGCAAGATCCGGCCCCGTCCTCACCAGGTGCCCGACGAGGCGGCCCGCAATTACTCTCTCAAAGAGCTTGCCAACCTCGTCGAGCAGCACGATGGGCCGGTATGCGGACGGAGAGTCCGCAGGGCGCCCTGGCTTCTGAATGAGGACCAGCTTCACCGTCTTCAAACGGAGTGGAAACTGGCCTCTCTCCATACATGCGTTTAAGAGCGCCTCCAGTCGAGGCCCGAAAGCCCTCGAGGCCAGGACCCAGGCTTTACCTGGCAAGCCGTCGGGTCCTGGGGCGGTACTTTTGGCCTTCAGCCTTCCTACCGCCGCTCTCAGATCTACCCCGGTCACTTCGGGGATGTCGTCGTCGTCCATGTGGTTGGTGTAGGAGCTGTAGAAATGTGTTTGGTGTAGGAGCTGGTGATATATCACAATCTAACTGAGCAATTGCTTGAGCTATGACTGACGAGAAATTTGGCGACTCAATAGAAATATCATTTCGAATACCTGAACTGACATTGCTCATCATGGGTGATTGTGGCGTTATTGTTGTCAATATGGGGTCATGAGAGTTACTCGGAAAAATCACTGGAGCTGTATGACTTGTGACGGTTGGGGAATGTGTTCTGGAACATTCTGAGGGTTTAAGATGGTTTTGTGCAGTACTTGTTTCTTCGTCACTGTTTCCTATGAATTCCGTCATTTGTTGCAAGTCTTCATCAGTAAAATATTTTGAGAAGTGTATTGGAGAATCTGGAACAATCAAACCACAATAAAACACTCGATTTTCTACGATAATCAACACCATTTCATAAAAGTAAAACTATGTTAGTATACAGATAGATATTAATAATCAAGTTAAAATCCAATGTAAAACAATATATGTGTTAGTTAACTGATTTTATTTTAAACACATTCCGTAGAATAAGTATGTAAGTGCCTAGATAAATTTTTCAATCAAACTAAATTCCGACGTAAAAATGTGTAACTGCGTAGTTACATACTTATGCATCGGGAATGAATAAATTGCTGTAATGTCGTCATGAAGATATCTTTTCATTTTAAGACGTGTTCAAATATTTACAGTATAGGTAGAAATCTCAATTTATAGGTGCACTTAAAATATATACTTTAATAATTATAAAATATTTAGTTAATATTACTTACCTTGCCTTGATGGCGAGTCTATCAGCTAGTCTGATGTTACGCTTATTATTTGGTCCACAGCATTTTTTGGTCTTTTAATGTAGTTAAAATCATTTTCCCTTAATGTAATTGAAAATTTATAACGTTCACTCGACATGGTAAAAAACAACGCAACACTCGCGCGCACAACTCGCTGCCCGCCGAAGAACTGAGTGACCGGCAGTTACACCACGCACCGCGCGCCCATTCCCCCCCGCGTCAAAGTATGTAACTGGAACTTAAATGATTGTACGCTGTGTTTATTTGTCAGCTTATGCAGATAAACAATTATACGTTTGAGAAAAAAGTATGTTGGGTTTATTGAAAAAATAAAATAAAAATGTATATGGTAAATATAGGTATATAGATGCCAAAAATGCAATAAAAACCGTTTCGTGTATCTGGCAGATACATACGTATACGTAGCGGGTGTCGATATGTACAAGTAAATAAAAAGGAGGGAAAATAATCAAAGGGCATCAAAAAATTCATCCACATCGCTGTCAACAGGAAACGTGCCCAAAAGACTGGCAGCATTGCCACGTTGTATGGCAATGCTGTCAGAATAATTAATAATTTTCGTCATAGTTTTCGAAGTTATAAATTAATATTCAAAGTGATCAATCAACGATAGCTCACAAGTTATTTATGATGTACAGACGCCAGCACATCAAGCTACTACAATCTGTCAAATTTCTTTAATAGATTTTCAACTTTATAGCTAAAGCATAAGGTTCAAAGTTGATTGGAAATATTTGACAGTTTCGGGTAGCTTGATGTGCTGGTATCTGTACAATGATTTGGTAATCAGTAAATTCTCGAGTGATCTGGTATTTCAGAAACATATGATTGCGATGGTATTTAAATATGCGGGGGTCAGATTACACGATTGATGAGGTTAGAGTGGTATTGGGCAAAGTGGCGCCAGGAGCTAGAGGTTTATGCGCGATCTCGAAACAGTCTGTTACATGTTAAATATATTAATAAATAAAAAACGCTAGAGTTAGTTTTTTATTTGTTGTTTGTTTGAACGCGCGAATCTTTGGAAATTCTAGTCGGATTTGAAAAATTATTTCAGAATTTGATAGCCCGATTCCTGAGTAAGGCTATTTAACATTACGCTAATACTCTCATGGCCAAGCAAAAAGAAAGAAGTAAGAAATTCTAAGAGAAAACGAAGTGATAGCGCGGGCAGGCGATGCGTAGCAACGCGACGCGGTGGCTCGAGGGAACAAGAAATTTCACGCGGATGTAGTCGCGGGCAGAAGCCAGTACATACATAGATTCACGCCTTCTTCCCAGGGCCGTCTTTAACCTATTGGAGGCCCTGGGCACATAAGGGTCACGGGGCCCCTGTGTAGATAAGAGACAATAAGAGAAACTTACTAATATTTTTCATAACTGGGAGGCTAGAAACTTATTGTAAATCGCACTGAAAATAACATATTTTGTCATTGAATCGGGTACCTACTAATAATGCGTAGAATGCAACGGTGGCTGCAAATAATGTTTTTTTTTTTTTATATATAGAGCAGGCCGGGGCCCCCGAAGATCGCGGGGCCCTGGGCACTTGCCCAGACTGCCCAATGGACAAGAGGGGCCTGCTTCTTCCCAAGAGTGTAGGCAGAAACTACATCTACAACAGGTCATACACGCACGCCGGTTGCGATTACTACTAGCTTCAACTTTCTGACTAATTGACAGACTATTTAATTTTGATAATTCGAAAGTGCCTGTACAAGTTTTATTGAAATAAGAATGCTTTGAGTTTGAGTTTGAGTTACGCACCTTACCTCTTTGAAGAACATCACGAATAAAAAGTGGTTGAGAAGAGTACAATGACCCCTTTTCAGGTTTTCAGTTATTTCAGTAACATCTTGTAAGAAATAAAGGTTCTGTGAAAGAATTTATCACTAGGAAGTGGTGAAGGGCGGGCGTTTTGGGGGACTGTCTTTTCAAATCAAAATCAAATCAAATCATTTATTACATATTTGTAAAACATAGGTAACAAAAAAAAAATACAGATCTAATAGGTAAATACAGTGCGCTATGTTTTGTCTATGGTAAGACATACAAATGTGTGTAGTTTTAAAGTTTACAGTCAAAAAATTTAAAAATGTCAAAAAAGTAAAAAAAAAGTTTTGACGTTCGAAAAGTGCTGGTTCTCGTTTGAATAAATGACTTTTGATTTTGATTTTGAATATCTCAAGCGATACTATAATCTAAAATCTTTATATCGTCTCCACACTGTACCACAATCCTTATCACCAACAGTAACTTTCGCCTCACCTTGTGCCTACGCACCACTTATTTAGACGGCCTAGGACAAACGTAGACCTGTTTAGATGACGCCTATATTCTAGGCTATAATGTTTACGCCTTGATTCTGCTGTATAACTACCCTACTTTAACCTTTTTGACCTACAAGCAGATATCCATACTAATATTATAAATTCGAAAGTAACTCTGTCTGTTTGTGTTGTTACCTTTTCACGCCTCAGTGAACGGATTTCGATAAAATTCAGATTGCATCCCGGGGAAGGACATAGGATAGTTTTTATCCGGATATTCCCACGAGATAGGCACTTATGCGGGTGAATCCGCGGGGCACTGCTAGTAAGGCATAGGTGGCTGACATCATCATCATTTGCCAAGCCTTTTCCCAACTATGTTGGCGTCGGCTTCCAGCCTAACTGGATGTAACTGAATACCACTATTACATGAAGCGACTGCCAACCCAGTTACTGGGTAACACGATACACCTTGGTAAGACAGGTTCTCCGACTTTCAGGCTTCTGACGACCCGTAACGACTGTCAAAGATCCACGAATGACAGCTGGGACCAACGGCTTAACATGCTTTCCGAGGCTGTAGCGCAGCTTGGGAGAGGCCTATGTCCCACACCCCCCAGCTAGATGGACTGATTTCCTTAAGAAGGTGGCTGGGACGGACTGGATTCGAAAGGCGGAGGACTGGGTGCTGAGGTGCAGCTTGGGAGAAGCCTATGTCCACCAGTGGTCAGACATAAACTGAGTTGTTTGAAAATATCATGGATTCTATTTTAATATTCCTGTAACATGCGTAGCTTGAAGATACTTGACAAAAAACAACTTTCACATGAAAACGAAAGTGATAATGCTGTTTTAAAAATAAAAGTCCTTTATTATAGCATCCATAAAACCTTCACTTGCGCAGAGCCTTACATTACAATAAAATTCACTTTCGAAAACTTGCATGAGCGCTGCACACGATATGGTATCCTTTTAAGTATGATTTTGAGTTTGAATCTAAAGCCAAAAATATACAAGCCAGCTGTTTGCACAAAATATCACAAATACCTAGCTTGCATGCCCATTTTATCACGAATCAGAAGTTAATATATGGCATGCAAGTGATGCAAGCTACTTTACCCAAAATTTTGCATGTAGGTATGGCTTTTCCAAAGTTATAATCTCCTGATTCAACTACTGAGCTATACAGCCCGAGTTTGAAACCCAAGACAGTCTAAGGTATCCTTTGGCCAACACCATCCTGGCGATGTTCGCCAAGACAGAGTTACTTTCGAATTTATAATATTAGTATGGATTTATTTATTTAGGTATTTTAAATGAATTCAATTTGAATGAACTAATAGATACATTCTTTGAAAATAGTGACATCATTCTTTCGTCATCCGGATCAGTACCAAGTGTGTTGGCTAGGACCTGCTGATGTCAAGAATTATTACGAGGATGGTAGTTTATAACGGCATACCCACCATAAAATGCCACAGATAATATAAAACTAGCGTGTTCAAAGACAAATCAGAATCAATCATTTATTCAAATTAGGCCGGGAAACAAAATACAAAAGCGGATAAAACCGGAATGAGAAAGTTTATAGTGGATAAGACAGAGATTAAAACAGAAGAAGAACTAGCAGGGTACCGAGGAGGGGATCGAGGAAGGGGGGTGGCGGCTGGTTCCAGGACATCAGACCGGATTAATTCGGGAATCAGCACTTTTCGAACGTCAAAATTACATAAGATAGTTCCCCAAAACGCCCGCCCTTCACCACTTCCTAGTGCTTTTGCTGGCAAGAAGAAGTGGCGCAATAAATTGTCCACAGTATCCCAGTGTTGGAAACATAGTTTTAAAAAAGGTAGATGTCAAATGAAACAAAATTCTTTTCTCGCTGTGTCTGGCAAACATTGTGATAATTAGATTTTGATGCCGTAATATACACAGTATTCTACAAGGAGCGACTGCCTACCTGACCTCCATAACTCAGTTACTGAGTAACACGACACCCCTTGGTAAGACTGGTTGTCAGACTTCCAGGCTTCTGACTACCCGTAACGACTGGCAAAGATGTACGAAATGCCTGCAGGAACCGACTGTTAATGTGCTATCTGAGACACGAGACATTCTTCATCATCAAAATTCATAATAGTTTTAAATGTTTCATTGTGTTCGCCCACAATGGGTTACCTACTCATAGTATGTAGGTAAGCCCTCTCAAGGTTTTGATGTCAAGGTCATTCATGACACGGCGAAAAAAATATATTGAAGAGTTTTATTTAAGCCTTTGCGAAAGCGCCATCTTCTAAAACAATAGAGCGGTGGAAACGGCCGCGACTCACGAGTTGTGGTTCATAGGTTCGACCTCCGGCAGGCACTTTACTGTGGTCAATTATTTCATCACCACTGCTCTCAAAACGGTGAAGAAAAACATTGGTGAGGAAACCGGCATGTCCAAGAAGCAAAAATTCGAAGGCATGTAATAACAATAATAATCTTTATTTTTCTCTCTTCACAAAGGTTCGCACAGTTATACACCAGAGACAAGAATTATAGAGTTTTGACAAAAGTGCATAAAATATGATCCTTTGTGAGAGACTGGCGTCCATACTAGAATACTCTGTGTGACGGATCACCAGATACATATATAACATCTACCGACTCGAACTAGGCCCGCGTGGTGGATTACAGCTCACTCCGTCTCACAGTGAGGAGGCCTGTGTCCCAGCAGTGGGAACAGCTGACTATGTTTAGATTAGAAGGTTGGGCTGCAGCTCTTTAGCATCTCATCTTTGTGACAGACCGACTGTTTGACAATTCAAAAGTTCCTGTATTGGTTGAATTGATTGTTTTTCTAATGGGTTTGCTCTTGACTCTAGCCTAGGTCAGAGGTGACAGAGACAAAGTCTACGATGGAGTGAGCTTACCTAGAAGAAGCCTGTTCACTGTTACTTTAAAGAGGTTAGGGTTGTATGCGCTCGGAAACAGACGCAGGTAGAGAGTTCCACTCTTTTGCTGTGCGCATTATTTGAAAACGCTTAGCGAGAATTGGTGGAATAGCATCTAGGCAAGGATGGTAACTTGCAGTGCGTCTGGATGTCCGAAGGTAGAAGGGGGCCGGTGGAATGAGGTCGTGGAGTTCTTGGGCACGCTCACCGAAGTACAATCTGTAGAAGACCGACAAGCAGGCAACCTTGCGGCGATGAGCCAAGCTGTGCAGCTTGGCATCCACCAGAAGTTATGAAGTTTTGAGTTTGAGTTATGAAGTTTGTTTGATAAACGAGTCATTTCATATGTAATAAACCATGGTGTCGATTGGTTATGCACGTTTTAACCCAACTGTTAACATAAGTTAACCAGATACCGAATAACGTGTTGACAGTTTAAATAGTTAACCATTATAATTAATGTTATACGCTTTGATATTTAATTGACTGCTTCATTGGTTAAATGATTTTAAATGTGGCAAATAGACTCGCATAGTTTGCTTTGTTTTCGAGGCGTTCCCGGCTATTTCTGACCTCAACCGGAATGGAACGCTTTGTATTTTTTTTAACCTATAATTCCTTTCCATATCTCTTATATAATAACAGCAGCACAAGTCTATCGATCAGGTTAAGCTACGCTTGCTGTGGTTGGTCTGTGGATGGGTGACCGTTTTTACATACCGAGATTCCTCCGTGCCTTGGAAAGCACGTTAAGCCGTTGGTCCCGGCTAGCATTCGTGGATCTTTGACAGTCGTTACGGGTAGTCAGAAGCTCGAATGTCTGACAACCAGTCTTACCAAGGGGTATCGTATTAACCAGTAACTGGGTTGTAGAGGTCAGATAAGCAGTCGCTCCATGTAAAATACTGGTATTCAGCTGCATCTGGATAGACTGGAAGCCGACCCTAGGATAGTTGGGAAAAGGCTAGGCAGATGATCTCTTTACCTCGACTTGTCTGCCTACCAACCTCCGCTAAAAAGGATGAAGTATACATACAAAAGTAACATGGTGGCTAAAGAATTCGGTGGCGTCAAACCAGTTTGATGACCGGATCTCGTTTACCTTTGTAGTTACGCAACAGCGGTTGCGCGTGCGTCGAAAAACTTACTGGTTACACAATATATTTGTTTGTCTCCTGGGTTGAGGGTTACATTTAACGGTTTAAGTTAGCTGTAGTATCGATTTTGGAGAAAAACTTTATAAGAAGATAGAAAACAATGGGAGTTTTTTTTATACGAGATCCTGTGGGAATATCGGAATAAAAACTAACCTATGTCCTTTCCCGGGACGCAAACTATCTCTATACCCATCTAAATTGGTTCAGCAGTTTAAACGTGATGAGGTAACAGACAGGCACATTTTCGCATTTATAATATTATAGTATGGACTTAAATAGAAAAATAGTCATCCATAGCTTTGACTTGACCTGTCCTAATCCTAACAGTGTGCACAGAGCCTGCATGGTGTTCGCATAACGACATAGCAAGCTAGACATTTCCAGGATACGGAGGCATGAGGAAAATGTCGTAAGGAAAGTTTTGAGTATGAATGTCGATGGCTATAAGAGTAGGGGAAGACCTAAGAAACGATGGATGGACTGTGTTAGTGTTGCCCAAATGCAAGACCAAGACAAGACCTTAGCCAGTCTTGGTCTTGGTCTTGCGTCAATACACCTGGTCTTGGTCTTGGTCTTGGTATTGCGCTCTCAGT
Organism: Luperina nickerlii; assembly: GCA_963855955.1. Taxonomy (NCBI): domain Eukaryota; kingdom Metazoa; phylum Arthropoda; class Insecta; order Lepidoptera; family Noctuidae; genus Luperina; species Luperina nickerlii. The sequence goes on along the minus strand of OY979690.1, from coordinate 9,797,205 downwards.
CTTGGTCTTGGTCTTGGTCTTGCAGCAAGAGTCTCGCAAGTCTTGCGAGACTCTACTACTTAGACTAGACTACATTCAATTCCTAATATTCAATTCCTATTAGCCTATTGCTCAGGGTGGCAGGGACATCGACGCGCAACCGCTTACCATGGATTCAAATTTCTTTAATAGATTTTCAACTTTATCGCTAAAGCATAAGGTACAAAATTGATTGGGAAAATTTGACAGTTTCGGGTAGCTTGATGTGCTGGCGTCTGTACATGATTCTGGACCCCCCCTGCGTTGAAATTTTTCGTCGGCTTTTTCTTAATTTTTTACGTTTTTTTCTGCAATTTTTTTACTCTAAACTGTATAAAATCATTATTTCTATCTGACCCAATGAGATTTTTAATTAAAAAATTGTAAATTCACTTGTTTCACTTAAAACAGCAATGTAAATAAAACTCGGAAGGGCTACCTGATCAGCTGTATCGCTAAAGTTCATTTGCGAGGTCAACACTGTCTTCGTACCTACGCTATTCACTTTCAAATGCCGCCACAAAGGGACCGCAGCGCCAAGCGGTCTCCTCGTATTATTAACGCACTTGAAAATAAACTTTAAAATTATTACAATAAAGTGCATAAATGCTTGAACCTGACAAAAAATGCGGAAGATTGCGGGAATCCCCGCGCGGTGTCGAGTCGGCCATGAATCCCAATGTATCTAACAGACGCGTCACATGAGGCATTTTAATCATCTATATAATTGAATGACCCATTTACTACCTTTATTTTAGATAACGAATCTAAAATAAAAGTAGTAAATGGGTCATTCAATTCATCAAAAATAATTATCCCCTCATAATGATGAGGGGATAATTATTTTTCTAAAACTTCATCGATTTAAGGGGGAAGCGCTAAGGTAGCCCGCGAAATTAAAATTTTCTTACGTTTTTTGCAATTTGCTGGTCAGTGAATTTCGCGGGCTACCTAATACCGCTTTCGCCTTAAGTAAAGAAGATTAAAAAAACGTGCCGAAGTGTATTGATAGTCACGTAATGTTTCGATATTTTTTTATTATCAACAATAATTTTAGTTTTGAATGCAATTCAACAATGTAATTTACTGTTTCATAAAAAAATACATCCATTTTCGCATAATCGGGATTGAAACCAAATACCTACTATAACGCCCAAATCTCAGTTTGACTTAACTGCGAGACGCAAGAGTCTTGCAGGCTTAGTCTTGTCTTGCTCAAGTCTTGCAGGGTTCAGTCTTGGTCTTGGTCTTGCTAAAATAAGTCGGTCTTGGTCTTGGTCTTGGTCTTGCAAAAATGCAAGAACAAGACCAAGACTGCAAGACCAAGACCAATTTTGGGCAACACTAGACTGTGTGAATGATGATATGGTTAGAAAGAGGTGACTGCCGAGATGATGACTACTATAGAAGTATGGAAGAAAAAAGCATGTTGCGTCGTACCCAGGTGAATTGTGACAACAAGGTGTTTTTGTTACCACTGGCCCGGAACATAAAGGGCTAAGGAAGGAACACGGGTGGGTTTTAGTCAGTAAGAGTCTGACACTCCCTTCCGCTCCACCCAGAGCGGGAGGGGTCATTTGATGATTTCCCATCAAAAAAAAAAGGTGTTTTTGCCCGTCCGAAACAGTTAATTAATCGGGTGTAGAGGGCATCCCAAAGTTTCGAAATACATTCGAATGGGCCCGTATCCTTGTCAACAGACTTAGAGAGTAGGACCCACGGTTCCCGGGGTTGGAAGAAGTGTTAATGGGTTTTTCCATCTGGGTTGATGGCAGTAGGCGCTCCCCCCTATTGCAATATGGGACTTAAAACTGGAGAAATGTTAGTGTATTAATAAATAAACCTCTGTCTAACAAGGCGAGATGTTATGTGATAAGTTAAGAAGTCTTAAAAAAATCTAAACATCTAAATTGAGAACCTCTTCCTTTTTTGAAGTCGGTTAAAAATGCGGGACCGTCAACCTTTGGAGTCATCGATATTAAATTAAAATGTGATAAATGACTAGGCTGGTTTCTCTTCATTTTTAGTTTTTTTTTTTAATTTTAAACCTGTTCCGAGTAGGTACCTATTTGTCTAACAACTCGCAGATTTCTAGAAAAAAAAAACTAGTTTATAAATGAATTATGTTAATTTAAGTAAAAGTGTCCAAGATTCGTTTTTTTTTTCCTTTTTCGTTCCTAATACTTTTAGTTTTGTGTAGTTTTATAATAAAAATGCATAATAATAGCCTCCTGACTGATTTCGGTCACGATGACCAATCTCAACGGAGATTAACCAGGTGCGCAGGAGATGTTATAGTGCACAAGTGTATGCGCAAACACAGGTGCACTCTCTGTTTCTTTACTCTCATAGTCCGATGGGACGGCAATCCGACACGATCGGAGAGAGATCAGGCGCAGGACCAACTGCTTTCCGAGTCACGGGGGTATTAAACCGCCAACTCCCAATCTCCGGGCTGTTACCAAGAAATTCCTAATGGAAAACCCAGTAACACTATACGATCCGGGAATCGAACCCCGGACCCGACAGCATGCTCAGCAGTCGCGCTTGCAACTACGAGACCAACGGGGCAATCAAAAAATAAAATATGCATAAGATTTAAATAACTAATTGTCAACTAGTTTTTTTTTGTATAATAATATCTAGGTTTGACTACTTTTTAAGTTAGATAATATCAATTTTGTAATGTCTGTTTTTTACGGATTCTTGTTGAATACAAAAAAAGCTTTTTTACCGGTGCAGCTGGTTTTAGATTTAAATAAAAGCATTGTTATTTTGATGTTGGGTGGTTTCATATTTTTATTTTTGTTTTGGTGGGTACCTACCATGGACTAATTATAACTAAATATTATATAGTAAGATTTTTAATATCTTTTTAATTAACTATATAAAATGTTTGTAAAGTTTCGCCAATTCTGCGAACGTCACAGGATTATAAGCAAAAAAAAAATGGCGAAAAATATCAAATAAGAAATTGTCCAGTTGAGTTATTTTCGTACCTACAAGAAGTCGTTTTTAAGTATCTAATATAAATATTTACATTTATAACAATAATTAATAATCTTTGTTTTTCCTATTTTAAGTAAAAATTAATTCTTAAAAAAAATGTCCTAACTTCTTGTCTTATCTTTCTCTTTTTTTTGGAAATATTACTTTTAATACTGATAATATCCTAACGTAACACCCAATCCATCGATGTAGTCTTCACGTGAACAGGGCTGGCCTATTTTTTGGCCGAAGAACCACCATTGCCATTGAATACAACGTGGCAATGCTGCCAGCTTTTTCGGTACTTTTCCTATTAACAGCGACGCCGACGAATCTTTTGATGCCATTTGATTATTTTCCCTCCTTTTTATATACTTGTAAATATTAATTTTTAAATAAATAATGTATTCATACCACTTTGCTTGACCCGAAAATCGAATCAAGCCATCACAGTCACAACCACTAAAACAACATATTACAGTCAAAAGTTTCTACAAAAAAAAATAACTAGTCGATTACGACACGTTAACGTAACATTTTATCGAATCGATAGAAGTCTCGACTCGATAATAAGCAACATTCGACCTTGTGTCCCAAAGTCGTATCTCTTTAGAGATGGCACCAAAAACTTGTACACACAAGCGACTACATACCAAGCTATACATTTATATCTTCTACTAGCATCTGCCCGCGACTTCGTGCGCGTGAAATTTCTTGTTTTAACGTAAAATATACAACCAATTCCCGTACTTAAAAACGTCCAAAATCTTGTCGCAATCTCATCTCAGCGACAATCAATGTCAAAAATCTTGTCAAAAATGTAGAAAGAAAATAAAGAAAGAAAGAAAAAAAAATACGTTTATTTGCGGCAAACATGACGCATTATAAAGGGAAATTAGAATTGGAAAATTTGGATTTGAATTTGGAATTGGAAATGGTTTTTTTTTTGGAATTGGATTTTTTGGATTTTTAGTTTTTATTTTTTTTGGAATTGCAATTGGTTTTTTTTTTTAGGGGAATTAGATTATTTTTTGGATTATTTTTTTGTAGGGAAATTAGAGGATATTTTTGGCAGGTTGAGACTGAGATCGAGACTGTGAAAATTACGAGAATCAACCTTCTCACTGGGGTCTACCAAAGGGTAGCGTATTACCCAGTAACTGGGTTGTGGAGGTCAGATAAGCACAGCTCCATGTAAAATACTGGTATTCAGCTGTAACCCCATTAAAGGCAATAGTAGCTTTCCATTAGTGAAAGATTTTTTGGAATCAGATCAACAGTTCCGTACAGTACCCGGCGATAAATATTGCACGTCGACCTTTTTACACAAAACCATTTTATACAAAGAATAAAAATAATTATCAAAAGAAGCAACTCATAATTGTTTTAACAGCTCCTAATAGATACCGGACTGTTTGTATTTCGTGCGACAGAGATAACGCTCTACGAAGCCGAAATTAGCCGATTGTCTCTTTCCAAAGGTCGATGTGCAATATTTATCGCCGGGTACTGTACTTATATATGAAGACTAGCTGCGTCCCGCGGTTTCACCCGCATTAGTGGCGATCCAGTCGGAATACCGGGATAAAAAGTAGCCTATATGTTAATCCAAGGTGTCAGCTACCTCCATACAAAATTTTATCAAAATTGCTCTAGCCGATTGAGCGTAAGGAAGTTATAGAAGTATGAGGAACAGGGTGTAAAGTTCACTCATACTCTATAGAAAAGGGAGGATCCTCCGACCAGACGGGTGTTGTGTCTTGGCGGGCAACTGCCCGTTGATTCATGTCGGGCCGTTGTATCTATGCTAGTTGCGCGGTAAACTCTGCTTGCGCGATGCAGGATTTGCGTGACGTCAGTATGACGCGTTGTTTGTATGTGGCGTTGTAGATACTGCTACAAAGTAACAAACGGAGAGGTGGCTCTAGCAAAGGATGTCTGGGGCATTTGGGGGAGGCCTTTGCTTAAACTGTGCTACAGTGTAGGCGAACGTAAAAAAAAAGTGCCTCTCTGGGTTCAGAACTACGACCGAACCAGTTTCTAGAACTGTTAAAATGTTCCAATGGAGATGGTAAGTGTCATCATCTGTCTGCCTTTTCCCAACTATGTTGGAGTCTGCTTCGAGTCAAATCGGATGCAGCTGAGTACCAGTATTTTACATGGAGCGACTGCCTATCTGACCTCCACAACCCAGTTACTGGGTAATACAATATTCCTTAGTAAGACTAGTTGTCAGACTTTCGGGCTTCTGACGAGCCGTAACAACTGTCAAAGATACAAGAATGACAGCCAGGACCAACGGCTAACATGCTTTCCGAGGCATGGAGAGGACTTGGTATGTAAAGATGGTCACCCATCCACGGACCAAGCGCGACGAGCGCAGCTTAACCCGATCGATCGATCCGTGCGGCTGTTATAACTTAGCCTCAATGGAGGTGGTAGGTGTAATTATATTCATAATAGGCATGACCTTTGGCAATCTTGTGATAGCTAAGACTATTGAAATTATTCAATGGATTCTTGGTAGGCAAGATTTGAATAGAATTTGCTGAGTCATACTTATTTTGATCTCATAGTAACGTACTTCGGTTTGATTACATTAGGCTAGGGATGGCTAACGTAATTATAAATAGCGACCAGCTGTTTTAGAACCCAATGGCTTGGCACGCGACGATGGGAAGAGAACCGACGGAATGACCATAATGCCTTAGAAGGAGGTAGGCCTTGGTGTGGGATGCAACGTGTGTGTGACACTCTTGCGCCATCCCATCTTCCAAGCACGGCGAGCTGTGCTGGGGCGGCTGCTGCTGGTGCAAATACTCCAATCTTTTTGGAACTTATATGTTTGAGCCGTTTGGGGTTTGAAACACTAGGGCCATGGGGCCCGAGTAACCACTTAGTATTTGGAGACATCGCCAAGCGGTTGGTCTACTTTTCACGTGACCAGAGGGCTGGCCTATTATATGGCCAAAGAATCAGCATTGTTGTAAGGCAATGCTGATTCTTTTAACGTTGTATAACGTGGCAATGCTGCCAGCCTTTTGGTCATGTTTCCTGTTGACAGCGTTGCGGACGAATTTTTGATGCCCTTTGATTATTTCCCCTCCTTTTTTCCCTACTTGTACATATTATTATTAATTTAAGACTATTAGCCTTTAAATTATGTAAACACTTTGCGAGTAGTGTTTTTGTTTTTGGAAGTTGATTGTTTTTTTTTTTTGTAAAAAGTGTTTATTGACAAGGGCAAAATCTTATGGGTTCGCGTCACCGACATCCTAATGTTCACAGCATATCTGAAGCTATAAGGATGACCACTGTCATTTCATAGTTTTAAGTTTTCACTTCTGTAGGCAGTTCACATGACTGTCTATTTTTTACCTCAAAAGTGGCGCCAATATCTGAGTAACTATCTAAGACCAATAAATACAAAATTACTCGTGTTAAAATATAAAAAAATACTGGTGTGGAGAACCAATTTTTAGCATTTCATAATGTTCCCACTGCTGGGACACAGGCCTTCTCTCTGTGAGAGGGAGTGGGCCGTAATCCACCACGCGGGCCCAGTGCGGGTTGGTAGATGTCACATGTTTTCGAATTATTGGTAATTTTTTTTTATCATTTAGTTAGAATTACATGTTATAGTTAATAATGCATTTTTTTTACATGTTATGAGGTAGCCGAGCCTAGAAATCTCTGTGCGTAAGACTTCAAAAAGACGTACAACCAAAGACCCGCGCCTATTTGCCATCCCGTCCCAAGAAAAAAGGGGCGGAGCTATTGCAATTAACCGGACACAAATCTAAATTCCGGTCCACTACTGTAAAATTTCTGTTGGATAAACCCGAATTACAACAGAAATGATGTAAAAACGTCGAAAACTAAATTTTTTCTATAAAATCCGGTACCTATGTTGTATTTATAGGTTTTCTATGCAAATGATTGTGTCCTTGGTATATTACTGCTGATGCCGTGTGAGGTAATAAGATTTATGATATAATATGTTATGATGTGTCCATAATACTTGGGGACGAATAAAAAAAAGGTGGCAAAAATTACCGGAATAAAAATTTGGTAGCTAAAAATTAAATATACTGGAAAAATCATTCTGTAGAAATAGTCCTGAGGGTATGTGGCAAAATAATAACGGCCGCACGGATTGATCAAATTTCGGTCAGTTCTTGGATGGGTAACCATCTATTACATGTCACGTCATGGTGCTGTTCCACAAACGATGGGACACTTAATATCGTGTCCTGCGTGTCCTGTCAGCACGTTACAGGAACTGATGGACGCTGGTGATGGCGCCAACCAAGTAGCCGAATTCTGAACCGAGTCCATTTAAATTGCTATCGACAAGCTTAGAAAAAGAAGTCATGTCAAGACCCCTCCGTGGCTCGGGGAGTCCGTTAAGCCGTTGGTACCAGCTGTCATTCTGTCTGTCAGGCTGTCATTACAGGTAGTCAGGAGAACAAAAGTCCGGCAACCAGTCGAGAGGTTACCCAGTAACTGGGCTGTGGAGGTCAGATAAGCAGTCGCTCCATGTAAATTACTGGTATTCAGCTGCATCCGGCTAGACTTGGAGCCAAAGTTGAGAACAGTGTTTTCTTACGTTATTTTCTCAAAAGTACACACACCGTGTTCTACACGTTATCCATAAACTTTGGCAAATAATAATAGTAAAATTTATTCAGAAATATAAAGACTGATAAACATCTACGCCGAGCATGTAATGTTTGTAAATGCTTCTTTAGCTTTTACAAATCAAATCTAACAAAGGTATGTTACAAAGATATTTGTAATATCATTTAATGAAATTTAATTGAGCTATGCAGTAAGAATTAAGAAAGGCAAAAACTTAATTTTGACAAGTTTCAGCCCGCCTTATCTTATGAATGAAAATACGATTGACGTTGCCAATTCGGATAAAGAGGCATGCATATCGAGTGATTTACGTCAAGGTATTTAATTTATACGAAAATAAAAAACAATGCAAAAAAGTAAATGCATTAATGTGTCCATAATGAAAAATGCTTATTTCCATGGTCTGAACATCTGGTCGAAGTTTATGTTGATATCTTTAATATGATTATATTATTTGTCTATAGAATACTAACTGTGTCATTTTTCAAAGAGAAGCCGGTAAAAATAGAGTTGTATGGAACTTTCGCCACTGATACATTGTACATAAAATATTCATGAATGTACATATTACCTACATTGGTTATGCACAAATCTAGCTGAAGCTGTGAGTCAGATCATATCAGTCAAACGATCTTTGTAGGCGGCGGAATAAGCAGCTAAAGTCTATTTGAAATATTATTATTGTATGTTTTGGCAAGACCTATATTAGTTGTTGGATATGTTTAAAAAAAATCTATTGTTATGCTATCACACTAATATTATAAAGGCGTAAGTTTGTGAGTGTGTGTGTATGTGTGTGTTTATATGTTTGTTACTTCTTCACGCTCAAACGGCGGGTCCAATTTCGATAAAATTTTGCATGGAGGTAGCTGACACCCTGGATATAATATATAGGCTACTTTTTTTTATTCCGATATTCCCACGGGGTCGAGATTTACGCGGGTAAAACCACGAGGCGCAGCTAGTAATAAATATAAAGTCAGCCTTTCCTAGAATTTAACAAAAAACCTGTTATATAAAATTAAGTATGAAAAAAAACTAATTATATTATATAAAGTATTAAGACAGCACAACCTTGTTGGCATATATAATTTTTTGAAGTGAAGACTTCTTTAGGCGCTTTGGGCATTTTTTGAGGTGGGAAAAAACCACTGAACTCGCGACACTGTTACCGTAACCGACACCGCGCGTGTTTTGTTTATAAGACGATAAAAAAATACACACGTAATTTTTCAAGTTTTTACTTCTGTCGGCACTCCCGGAGTGCCACTGTTTTTTTGTTCGACTGATTTTTGGCGTAAACGAAGCAAAATATAAGTAAGTGAGGATCGTAGCAGCTTCCATACCTACTGTACGTATAATAAAACATATATTTACTAATAACCATTCCCCACCAAAGGTTAACGGTGTCATCTAAATATATTCACTTTTTAATGGTTGTCTATAGATTTGATCAATTTTATATATTTATTATTACTAAACATATTGACATAGCAACACGTAGAAGTAACCAGTTTGGAAGGACATGGGTGTATTTTATGACTTTTTATTTACATAAGGCTGACCGCCCAAGTCCTCTAATATAATCGGTGACCGATTTTCGTATCAGAAAAACTGATGGAAATTAAAGTGCACACGTCCTATAAAAAGTCGGTCAGAAATAATGCATCTCGACCGATCCGATTATTATCGGTGAAAAATGGAACGTTCGGAAATGTATGCGTTAACGCACGCTACTCACCGACAGTCGGCTGCATGCACTTGCTAGGGATGGACGTTGTGTTGAAGACAAAGTGACCCGTAGCCCATCAGTGGGAATAATAAAGGCCAATTATGTTACTTTTATTATGGATACATATTAAAACTCGATTTTTTTCGCAAAATCCCCACGCTAATAACTACTTACGCCCCACTAAGCAAATAAATTAAAAAAAAAAAAGATAAGCCGTTTTGGTATACGGAACTCCTAAAAATATGTAATAGCATATTATTATCTATGATTTTAAACGTTCCGACAAAAATGGTGGTCGCTAGATATTTGACAATAACAATTTGATTTATAGGATGTTGAGTGGTAGCTCTATTTGATAATATATTTGTTATAATAAATAACATATATAATATATTAACGACGTTTCCTTATAAGGACAGTCGTAAAACATAGTCATACGTTTTTTTTTGGTATGTTTGATTGGATTTAGTTGTGGTTGGCTTCTAGTCTAACCGGATGCAGTTGAATGCCAGTATTTTACATAGAGCGGCTGCCTATCTCTCCTCCGCAACCGCGACGCGACCGCGACGTGACCGCGACGGGTCGCGGGAACCGGAGCCGAATTGACCGCGTGAAAATGCGTTTTTATTGAATTCGTATGTAAAAAATCGCGTAAAATGTCGCCTGGTGCGTTGTAATGTGTGATCCGCCATACCCAATATACTCAAACTCGAAGCATTTATTTCAATTAAGCCATTTACAGGCACTTTTGAAGTGTCAAGAAGTCGGTCATTCAGATAGAAAGTTGCCCATTCCAAAGCGTAGTAGGTTCCTATGGAGAAGAACGGGCAAGAAACTCCATGGACTACATAATAAGACATTGATAAAGTAACATTGGTGCCTAATTGACGAGCCAAACCTTTTAAAATACTGGGTGCGTAGGTAAGTAACCCAAACATGGCAAGAAGCGGCTAGGTATCTTTTTTATTGAATTAGAAGCGGCATCTCAAACATTTACCGCGCCACAACATTCTTAAAATACCTGTGAGTGTAAAAAAACACACACTGCAAATAAAAGTAGTTTATCCACTAAGGGGATAAAGCAGTGTCTTATGTCACAGGCGCTATATTTGCCCAGGACGAAGACAGTTTTATCTCCGAGCAGATTATTCAACATTTCACATTTTCTGTGATGTAATCAGAAGCAGTTTGTCAGTTTTAGTTGCGGTTCTAAATTCAAATCACATTATTAACCAGCGGGTTATAATGAAATTAAGTGCAATATTATTGCCCGGCTAGACCATAGGGCTATAATGACCTACTTTAGGTTAGGATTGCATAACATAGCAGACCCAGCCTATAATGTTCTAACTGCTGGTTAAGGTTATATGATAATTTAACATCATCGAGCAGGTGTTGTGAAAAATTTCGTTTATCGACACGAGCACATCACTAGAGAATCACGTTGTCAAAATTGCGATGGCGGGAGGATGCGGTACATTTCACAACCGCTTGCGAAAGTATACAGCTGATAATAAAGTTAAAAACAAGCTACACACACCACACGACAGAACGTGTACGAAACATCACGCCTGTTCCACGAAGGGGGTAAGCTGAAATGTATAGAAAGGACAATTTGACACTAAACTTAGAGCGGCTTTGTTATAAGGGCGAAGGGGTGGTTATTACCATCAACTGGGCATACTGAAGGCTGCTACTGAAAGTTCCTAATGGCAAAACCAATATCAAAATCAAAGGTCATTTATTCAAACAAGACTGAGAATGAGAATCAGCACTTTTAAACGTCAAAATTACGTAAGATAGTCTGCCGCCCGCCCTTCACCACTTCCTAGTGTTTTAGCTGGGAAGAAGAAGTGGCGCAGCAAACTCCCCAGCAGCACAGCTGTCTCTTCAGTAAGAAGAACACTGCTTTACCTGGGAAATGAATCTAGGACCACAACAACGAGACCATCCACAACACTAACAAAAATGTCTTATTCAATTATGTAACATAACATCAAACCTGTATTTCCCGATGGGTCAGACAGAGGTACACCTGTAGTACACTCACATTGCGACAGTTATGTACACACGCCAGCACATCAAGCTACCCGAAACTGTCAAATTTTCCCAATCAACTTTGAACCTTATGCTTTAGCGATAAAGTTGAAAATCTATTTAAAAAATTTGACAGATTGTAGTAGGTCGAGGGGCCCGTGACTAAATAATAACAGCCGCACAGGTCGATTGATTAGATTCAGCTACGCTTGCCGCGATTGGTCTGTGGATGGGTGACCATCTTTACATACCGAGACCCCTTCGTGCCTCGGAAAGTATGTTAAGCCGTTGGTCCCGGCTGTCATTCGTGGATCTTTGACAGTCGTTACGGGTAGTCACAAGCCCGAAAGTCTGACAATCAGTCTCACCAAGGGGTATCGTATTACCCAGTAATTGGGTTGTGAAGGTCAAATAGGTAGACGCTCCATGAAAATACTAGTATTCAGCTGCATCCGGTCAGACTGGAAGCCGACCCCAACATAGTTGGGGAAAGGCTAGGGAGATGATTTCGACAGTTATGTATAAGTGCCATGTAATACAGGCAAGCCTATTGCCATAAAACGGGCAAAAATCCGGACTCCAGACTGCTATTGAGAAATTCCTCACGAAAAAACCAAAAACACTTTGAGAGAACTGGGAATGGAACCCAGGACCTCGTGCTCATCACTAAACCTACGAGACGGTCCACAAAAAGTCTAATTTAATTAACACTATAAATTACACACACACACATGCAACATTGCACCGAAATCATTTGACCATAATAACATGCAAATCGACCTGCCCATCTTAAAATGTGATCACAACAAAAAAAAACTGGGGTACCAAGCCATTCTAGATTAAAAACGGGGGCAATCCTAGATGAATACGTTATAACATAGCAACACCAGCTTTTAGCCGCGTCTTCGCCCGCGTGGAGGTCGGAAAAATATATAATAAAATCCCAAGTGATTTTAAAACTTTAGATCTTAGATTGTTTAGAAAACAAAACTACGTAAATGGTTGAATAATAATAATTTTTACAGCAAAAAAGAATTTGTAGACGGAAAACATTTTGTAATGTAGGTAACCTATATTATTTGCATGCTATGATATAAGCAAAACATGACGTATGCTCAATAATGTATTTTTAAAACAACTTTATATACCATGTTATACGCAAATAAATATTATTTCTATTTCTAATTATCCCACAGGGCTACGGAACACAGTACACGAAAGAAGTTAGTATTTTGGTTTCGGCAGTGACCTTGACTTTTATGTACTGTGACCAGGATCCTATGCCTTACCTAGGTCAGGGTCTAACTGTGTATCAAATTTCATCTAAACGTTTTAGTGTGAAAGCGTTACAAAAAATCTTATCTTTTCTCTTAATAATATAATTATATTATATTAGTACGACTTAACAGACGTTATCCTGCCCGAACATTAGCTTCGCAGCGCCATCTACCGGGTCCAGTTGTAAATCTAAACCATCCAGGGACCCACTCATACACACAAAAAAATTCATCAAAATCGGTCCAGCCGTTTAGGAGGAGTTTAGTGACATACACACGTACAGAAGAATTTTATAGATAAAAAATATGTAGGTATAGGCAGATATAGAACTATAGATTTGACTGTTAAAAGCGACTAAAGAAGATGATTGTGTTTTGTGTATTTACATACATGGCCACGATATATCCGCCTTGACGTCAGATATTGCGTAATAGACATTCCTTTACCTCACATTAAACAGTGACAAATAAGATTTTTATATAACATTATTTTCTGTTATTTCGGTGAACAATTCATTGATTGAGTTGAACCTTCTGAACATCGGGTGAAGTCATTATTCCCAAGGGCTATAATCGTGTTACCCAGTAACTGGGATACACTTGGGGGGTCATATAGGCAGTCGCTTTATGTAAAATACTGGTATTCAGCTGCATCCAGTAAGACTGGAAGCCGACCCCAACATAGTTGGGAATTGGCTAGGGAGATGAGTTATTATTTGAAGTCAAATAAAATATATCTTCTATCTATCTATATATATAAATAAAACAAATTTGGGTTAGACAAACCATTTATAAATCAAGAAAAGCTGGACCGATTTTTATGGTCTTTGATTTCTTGGATTTGTCTTCGCCCCAAATAGCAAAATAGCAAGTAAAACGTAAAAATTGACGGAAAAAAGAAGACATTTAATTTCTCATACATTTTGTATTTATTGATTGTGAGGCGCTGCGTTAGCTACCTATTAGTTCGCCGGGTTAGCTACCAATTAAGGATGCAACTCCGTAATCACTTAACAGATTAGTTAATCGTCACAATAATTAAATATTGATTAATTTCTCGCGTTCATTTCGAATCTAGATTCTTTATTTATCCGGTATTGCTAAATATATACAATTAAGTTTAATACACCCTAGACAGAGATGACCTACATGGTACAGACGCCAGCACATCAAGCTACCCGAAACTCTCAAATCCCAATCAACTTTGAACCTTATGCTTTAGCGATAAAGTTGAAAATATTGACAGATTGTTGTAACTTGATGTGCTGACGTCTGTATATTACATTTGTAATAGGCAGAGGTGTCTCTCAGTAACAATTTCATAGACTAAGGGATATCGTGCTGCCCAGTAACTGGGTTGTTGAGGTCAGATAGGCAGTCGCACCCATGTATAAAATACTGGTATTCTGCTGCATCTGATTAAGCTGGAAGCCGACCCCAACATAGTTGGAAAAAGGCTACACAGAATATGATGTTCTGTGTCTTGTAATGTTAATTACTTTGCATACCTAGTATTGTATACAATCAAGTATTTTCTAATCGAACAGACAGCTGAGCTGTATAACTTTAAAAATGGTGTCTGACTAATATTGAATAGGTAACATTCTGTAACTGTGTCATAAAAAGGGAGTGTCGTCCTGTTCGAAATCGATGATCGAGATGATAATGATGATGTCACAAATACAACTAAGCAGGCTACCTTTGTATCCTGCTTATGCGTATGAAGTTTCATCAAATTCGGTTCATTCATTTAAAAAAATAAGGGCTTGAAAGTTTTTATGAAATGCCGTGCGTCGCTCTTAATTTAGACACTGAAATCGTCAGCACGCAGTGGGTGAGCTGTAAGCTGAGGCAAAGTCACCAGGCTGAGAATCAGCACTCTGTCCCCCAAAACGCCCGCCCTTCATCACTTTCTAGGGCTGTAGCTGACGAGAAAAAGTGGCGTAACAAACTCCCCAGCAGCACATCTGTCTGCTCAGTTAGAATAAGTTATTTAGGCGTAGTTCACACCCACTATTGACAGATGTTGTAACAGTTAAATTCCTTAACAGTTAGCGAGTTTCTTTTATAGCGAGTGATAATAGAAGGTGAGGTTACAGTATGCGCAATGCTTTAAAAAGTTGACATTACCCACCTGATTCTACATAGGCTGTTTTAGAAATATGATCACGATTTCAAAATGTGCAAAAAAATTGTGAAATTCCCATCTGAGATTGTGTTAATTTGTTAATAATTTAAACATAACATAACTCCTGTCTTCCTCAAAGACAGAGGTGCATAGTGCACTCACTTTAAAAAAGATTAAAATATTTTATTTGGGACACGCACAGGAAATACAAACGGTAAAAAAAACAGATCAAGTGCGAGTCGAATTCAAGCACCGAGGTTTCCGTAATTTGTAGGTATGTGACTACAAATTTATGGTTTTCGGATTTTCGCCTTTACTTATGCTACATGACATTGCTTCTTGCCAAATTTCATGATTCTAGGTCAACGGGAAGTACCCTATAGGTTATGATTCCCTTGCGAGTGTCAAAATATGCGGCATAAACGGAACATAGACGCCCGTATCTTTTGATTGCGTTGACTTAGAAGTTTGATTT
Organism: Luperina nickerlii; assembly: GCA_963855955.1. Lineage (NCBI taxonomy): Eukaryota > Metazoa > Arthropoda > Insecta > Lepidoptera > Noctuidae > Luperina > Luperina nickerlii. The sequence goes on along the minus strand of OY979690.1, from coordinate 9,781,909 downwards.
TTTCACAGCTTTAAGGGACTGCAGTTTTAAGTATTTGATATTAATTTCAACTTGATAACTTTACGCATTTTTGAGAAAAAGGGTCTTGACAGACGGACAACGCAGTGATCTTATAAGGTTCCTTTTGCCTTTTGAGGTACGAAGTCCTATAAAACATGATGTTGTATTGCCAGGCAAAAAATCTCAAAGACAATTCTTCGTAACTTATCTTGGGGAAACACTAATGTTACTATGACTACCTATGAACACCTACATTGTTAAACAATTGTATTTAAAAATAAATGTCTACAAGTTATATTATATGTGAGCAGAATAATAAGAAGAACCATTAAAGTTTTAAGTAACAACGTCACGTCATGTGGTTATATTTAACCGACTTCTAAAAAGGAGGAGGTTATATGTTCGTCTGTATGTTTGTTCATTATTATTTTTTCATTTCTTAGAAGAAGCTTGCGCGGTAATCATACTAATATTATAAAGGCGAAAGTTTGTGAGTCTGTTCGTATGTTTATCACTTCTTCATGCGCAAAACGGCTGGACCAATTTTGATAAAATTTAACGCCCTGGATTATCACATAGGCTACTTTTATTCCGATATTCCCACGGGATTGAGTCTTATGCGGGTAAAACCGCGAGGCGCAGCTAGTCCCATATAAATTGCATTAACTTTGCATGAGTAGGGGGTCACAGGGGTCCGTGGCTCGGAAAGCACGTTAAGCCGTTGGTCCCGGCTGTCATTCGTGGATTTTGGACAGTCGTTACGGGTCGTCAGAAGCCCGAAAGTCTGATAACCAGTCTTACCAAGGGGTATCGTACTACCCAGTAGCTGGGTTGTAGAGGTCAGATAGGCAGTCGCTCCATGTAAAATACTGTTATTCAGCTGCATCCGGTTAGACTGGAAGCCAACCCCAACATAGTTGGGAGATGAACTTATGTAGAAAAAAACATGGTTACAAGTTGACGATATTCTTCTTAATATTTTATCTTTAATACCTAGATAATCTTGAAATTCTCGAATCCAATTAGGTTATTATTTAAATCTTTTTAATTGCTATGCTAAATGCAAAAAATATAATTACTCATTAATTATTAATATTATGCTGCACGGATGTTGATAAACTGACAGAATAATTATTTTGCTTCTGACATATTTTACTCATCTCAGTTTAAACTCAAACTCAATGCGTTTATTTGGGGGCATTTATTTAGCAGTATGCATTTATGCGGAAATTTCAGAGTAATTTCAAATATAAATATACGCAAAAACCTATTAAAACTATAAAATATAATAATTTTAATATAATAATTTTTATTGAAAAGGTAAACAAATAGATAAGAAAATGTACCCGTAAGTAACTATGTCTGTCTGTCTGTACCTGTTACCTGATTTCGATAAAATTTGGCAGAGAGATAGATTGCATCCCGGGGAAGGACATAGGTTAGTTTTTATGCCGATATTCTCACGAGATCAACACTTAAGCGGGTGATGCCGCGGGGCGCTGTTAGTAGTATAGATAGATTAGATAGTATAGATTGTGCAATATTAAAATCTGGTAAAAATTAACAAGAACTGGTCCTTGGTAGCTTTAAACAGGGAGCAATGGGAAGAAAGTAGGGAGTCATATGCCCTGGGACATCACAGACTTATAATAATAATAAATAATGTTAAAATCTCCCTAATTACAAAGCTTGGCTTTTTTCTTTTCTCAAACTGTCAAATTCGCTTGTCATGCTGACTGGCTTATTTAATATTCGTAGCGTGAAAATACCCTGATTATTGTTTTATGAAAGCGCAACTGACGTAATTGAATATATATTTAAAATATTGTAAAAACCAACACTTATTTTAAAAGCAGTAAACCGAAAAAGAAATCTAAATTATTTAATTTGCCTATCTTAAATTAATTCACTAATCATTTAATAAACTAAATACTAAACCCATAAAATTATTAGAATAAATAATTCAATAAAACCGTATATTACCAAAATGTAATAATTTAATAAAATCGCAAAACTGCAAAAACTCAAAAACGCCAAAAAAATTCAAACTCCTAAACATTAGACATCAACGCGCGTCCCTAACCCCAACAAAAAAAAACACAACATTTTTTAACTCACTTAAATAAAAAAAAATCAAAAATTAAAAAACTCACATTAAAAAAATTCACGGCAACCACTCCACACTGAATACCACACCACACTGAAATGAACCACGAGAGAACTTTGCTTAATACGTCTTTTGATATCACAGATGGAGATTTTTTTTTATTAACAGTTTTTTTTTAGCGCGATGGCACGTCACTTTCGTTCGTCGGATAAGAACAACCGCTGTTAAGATGCAACGGACGCTTTTATACAACTGTTTATGAAATTACCGTGACCTCGGTTTTCATACTACATGCCTCGGAACTAAGAGCTGAATCATTGTTTTTTCCTTTTTTTAGTTGTAGTTTAAGGATGTAGGGAAGGGTTGTCTTTGCTATTTTATTTTTAGTTTGTAACTTAAAAAATACAAAAAATGATTTTGGTGTTTATAAAAAAGAAGTTCCATAATAACTAAAATAAATGTCCAGTTTTTTTTTTACTTTTGAGTAAATTGTAAATTTAAATTTTAAATTTGTAAATTTTTTTAAAGTATGATTTGTATTCAAATTTTTGTTAATTCAAGTTATGAAAACTAATGAATTTCTATCTTGCGCTAGCAGAACACGTTAAATTACTACCTTTGTGTAGATTTTGGGTCACCAAGATACAGGCGGTGTATAATTTGGGAGCCGCTGTTAAATCTGTCAAAGACTTCTGAACTGCTATTACAAAGAGAAAAGATTTGATTTTTTGTGTTTGTTTGTTAGGCTTTCGCACTAAAACGGCTGATCAGATTCGGATGAAATTTGGCACATAGGAAGACCAAGACATAGGATACTTGTTATCTTGATATTGCCACGGGATTAAGACTTATGAAACTGCGAAGCGCAGGTAATATTGTATATTGTTATAAAAGAAAATAAATTGTTTTTCAATTGTACCATAGATTATTGACATTGCAAGATTATTTTCTTTCTTTAAGTATCTACAGTTGTTGCTAATTACCAGCATTAAAGGATGCTGGGAAGTTTGTTGCGCTACTTCTTCTTTCAAGCGAAAGCACTAGGAAGTGGTGGAGGGCGGACGTTTTGAGCGACTTTCTTATGTAATTCTGACTTTTAAAAAGTGCTGATTCTCAGCTTAGTTTGAATTAATAAATTTTGAGTTCGATTTTGATGATATATCTGAGTCTACGGGCTTGTTAAACAGATTGGGATTGGACGGAGATGTTTTGATAAAACGGTTCTACCTGCTAATCTTTTGGCAGAATTCCTTTTGAATTTTCGGGCAAATGACCTCTTTTTAAATAGTTAGGAAATCGGTTGTCATGGTATGGGCATGTGATGCGGAGTAATGAGAATTATATTTTGAATTGTTTCTTCATTTGTGTCTTTTTTTTTACATTGTTCTCATATATAAGCAACAAGAATAATGTACCCAAGATTTTGTAATATCTTGATTTAAAAGAGTGTCCATGGAGTTTCTTGCCCGTTCTTCTCCATAGAGATCTACGCTTTGGAATGGGCAACTAGCTTCAATTTTCTGACTAACTGACAGACTATATAAATTTTGACAATTCAAAAGTGCCTGTACAAGGTTTAATTGAAATAAATGCCTTGAGTTTGAGTTTGAGGAAAATTTCACAAGGAAAGTTTTAAGTACGAATGTCGATGGTTCTAAGAGTAGGAGAAGACCAAAGAAACGATGGATGAACTGTGTGAATGATGATATGGTTAGAAAGGCGGTGATTACTGAGATGACAACTGATAGAGAAGTATGGAAATAAAGGACATCGTCACTGGAAAGGAGAAAATGTTAAAGCGCCATTTGGGCCAAAATGAGCTATATAATTAAATTAAAAATTTTAACTAAAATAGTTTATTTCTGTAACTTTCTTGTACAGACGCCAGCACATCAAGTTACTACAATCTGTCAGATTTCTTTAATAGATTTTCAACTTTATCACTAAAGAATAAGGTTCAAAGTTGATTGCGAAAATTTGACAGTTTCGGGTAGGTTGATGTGCTGGCGTCCGTACAATCTTATTCTGTGGCTAGAACTTCCCAGAAAGCATGCTTGCATGCATGCTTGTGTTGGGTGGTTCTGCTCCTCCCTCGAGTCAACATATTTTTAGGTAACTAGATAACTAAACTATTTTAAGTAATTATAAACAAGTACACAATGGATGAAAAGTTGGATATCCTGGTATGACTTATCTTTATGTGTGTGTGCATGCATGTGTGGTGTGTGTGTGTGTGTGGTGAGTGTGTGTGTGTGCATGTGTGTGTGTATGAGAGAGAGTGTGTGTTTGTGTGTGTGCCTTTATGATAGTAGAACATACTATTTCTCATATAGGCTGTGTGAATTTGACTCCTAATTAGGAGACTTTTAGCCCTACGATGTAATATCTTGGGATGGAGGACGATCTAATACCTATATATAGATTAGATTTTTTTTCTGCGTCGATCTGTATAGGTTTCAAGACAATCTAAGCCAATTTTAATTGGCTCAGATTCTTTGTTGTTGTTCAATCAATTAATTAATAATTTATTTTGTTAACATAGGTATGAAGATAAAGATTTATTTATTTGCAAAAACATGTGTAGGTGTATGGTTACAGATAGTATTGTTGTCTAAATATATGCACTATACTTGCCAGTTATATGACGTACAAAATTAACATAAACATTACAATTGAGGTGGCAAGTCAAATAGATTACAATAAAACTAATTAAATTTAAAATATGGCAGGTAAACAGGTCACTACAATTCATACTTAATTAATAATAAAAATCATAAGTGCTTAATTCGGAATCGTCATACCTCTATTTATCAATAGTAAACTCAGTGATGGAGTAGTAGCATCTATCTAAAATGGAATTTATTCAAAGACCTATTTATTAAGATAAACGATTAAGATAATTTCTAGATTGCAGTGCGATCTAGAAAAAAATTTCTATGTACGAATACCTAATTGCACCGAGTTGCCGAGTCTGGCCATACCGCTGTTAAACCCACGATGATTTGCAAGGAATTGTTACTGTTTTGTTTTTGATTAATAAACAATAATAATAATAAATTAAATAAATTGTAGCTAATACGCCTGATATAGTGGTAGTGGATCGATCAGAGCGGCGTGCAATGATTGTTGACAGAACCGTCCCGCATGACGAAAACCTCGTGAAAGCCGAGAAAGATAAGCAAATCAAGTATCTTGACTTGGCTCGCGAGGTTGTCGACATGTGGGATGTGGACTCAGCAATCATTGTACCGATAGTCGTTACAGCCAATGGCTTAATTGCCAAGAGCCTCGACAAACACCTGAGGAGGCTCTCGTTAGGCAGCTGGATCAAGAGCTTGATACAGAGAGCGATACTCCTGGACACGGCTCGTATTGTTAGGAGGTTCCTTTCTCTGGAGCCCTGACCGCCGGTAGCTTGGACCCTGTTCCCGATACCGGTGGGCTACTATTTTTTATATTTTTAAATGTTTTTTTTATACTAATATTTAAAAATATAATTATAAATATTCATTTAATTAAATTTTTTTTGCAAAAATTTTATACAAAGACAATTGTTGCTGTGTGTTGTTGTTGTGAATCCAACGATAACGATATATTACTAATTTTGGCCCAAATGACGCTTTAGCGTTTTCTCCATTTCATTGACGACATGTTACGCTGACCCCAAATAAATTCATAGGGCAGGAGAGTGATGACCTCCTTTTAGAATAATGTGATGTCTACAAACCCGCACTGGGATGGCGTGGTGGATTACGGCCCACTCCCTCTCACACAGAGGAGGCCTGTGTCCCAGCAGTGGGAACATTATAGGATACCTTTCCTTCTCTGTATGAGAAGAGTCGTTTATTCTGCAGTGGGACGGCTACAGGGTATTAATATTTTACACTTATAGGTACTTTTTTTTTTGAGGTTGGGAAATCATCAAATGACCCCTCCCGCTCTGGGTGGAGCGGAAGGGAGTGTCAGACTCTTACTGACTAAAACCCACCCGTGTTCCTTCCTTAGCCCTTTATGTTCCGAGCCAGCGGTAACCCTTTCGGACAATCCCGCTGACCCGGCAGGCTTCGGCTCTGACGGGCCCCTTCCATTGATGCTGACATATCTTTGAGGCGCGCGTGGAACACGTAGGTACGCGCCGTCCGGCACGGGCCTGGTCCTGATCGGACGGTGAGCTTTACACGGCGGTTTTTTGAGCGGGAACATTATAGGATACCTTTTCTTCTCTGCATGAGAAGAGTCGTTTACTCTGCAGTGGGACGGTTACAGAGTATTAATATTTTACTCTTACACTTATAGGTACTGTTTTTTTTTTTTTTTTTCAGGATGGGAAATCATCAAATGACTCCTCCCCCTCTGGGTGGAGCGGAAGGGAGTGTCAGACTCTTACTGACTAAAACCCACCCGTGTTCCTTCCTTCGCCCTTTATGTTCCGGGCCAGCGGTAACCCTTTCAGACAATCCCGCTGACCCACTTATAGGGGTACTTACGAGGTGCCCGTGGCTAAATAATAACAGCTGCACATGTCGATCGATCAGGTTAAGCAACCCTTGTCGCGGTTAGTTCGTGGATCGGTGACCATCTTTACATAAGACCCCTCCGTGCCTCGGAAAGCACGTTAAGCCGTTGGTCCCGGCTGTCATTCGTGGATCTTTGGCAGTCGTTACGGGTCGTAAGAAGCCCGAAAGTCTGACAACCAGTCTTACCAAGGGGTGTCGTATTATCCAGTAACTGGGTTGTGGAGGTCAGATAGGTAGTCGCTCCATTTAAAATACTGGTATTCCGCTGCAACCGGTTAGACTGGAAGCCGACCACAACATAGTTGGCAAAAGCCTAGATAGATGATGATTTATAGGTACTTAAGAAATCTTATAGCACAGTAAAAAATAGCATTGTTTTTTTTTTTTGTAATAATTAACTTTTATCGTAATAGGAAGTTACTAATTATCAATTTGTAATGAAAAAGTCTTCACAGTAGGTCAAATCAACACTCTTGCTTTTTACATAACTGTAAAGAAGGGTTATGTTTTTAACCGACTTCAAAAAAGGAAGTTTTGTATTCGACCCGTATGTATGTTTGTATGTCCGCGATTTTCTCAAAAACTAAAAATCTATTTTGATAATTCTTTCTTTCTTTAATGTGACATACTTTCAGAAAGATTTTAGTGTATAATATATTAGGTAATTATTCTTATGTACGAAGTTATATTCATAAATGTACTGCATCTCCGGCATTTCTATGCGAATTTTGATGATTCTTCTAGACGGTATCTTCAATTCTTCAATGCACTAGTGTTAATTGAATGTGTATGGGGTAGGTGGGTGGATTAACACAAGAAAAATTTCTTCAAACAAAAAGTTAAAAATATTGGAATACTTGTAAAACTAGATAAAATCATTGTAGGACTACAACTAAGGAAACTATATTTTTTTTATTATGTTCCTACATTGTGTTTATACCAACATTTTAAGAGTAGACCTGAAGATATCACTCTTTATCATAATAACAGTCTTAGACATTTTTCTCTTAATAATTAATTAACACGAAAAAAGTGAGTCACTAAAAAGTGAAAAATAAAAAATGTAACTGGGTTGTGGTGGTCAGATACGCAGTCAAAATCAACTCAGGCTATCGCAGTCCACTGCTGGACAGAGGTCTCTCCCAGGCTGCGCCACCACACCCTGTCCTCCGCCTTCCGCATCCAGTCTGTCCCAGCCACCTTCTTTAGGTCGTCCGTCCATCTAGCTGGGGGGCGTCCCACACTACGCTTGCCGATACACGGTCTCCACTCCAGGACTCGTCTGCTCCACCGGCCATCGGTCCTTCGACAAACAGGGCCAGCCCACTGCCACCTCAGTTTGCTTACTCTGCAAGCTCTGTCGGTAACTCCGGTTCTTTTCTGGATAACTTCGTTTCTGATTTTATCCTTCAGAGAAACTCCGAGCATAGACCGCTCGATGGGCAGTCGCTCCATGTAAAATATTAGTATTTAGATGCATCCGGTTAGACTGGTATCTGACACAGTTAGGAAAGGCTAGACGGTTACATATTCATTGAAGAAAAATCATATAAATTATTTTAGTTGCTATGTATAAAACTGGACAGAGATTTTATGACCGAGATATTGCAAAACGATAAAATAATAAAAATAGTTTTAGGCGGTCGTAGGTGTTATGTGTATTTTAAACGTTAAGGTTAAGCGCGCGTAGCGATGCGTTGTTTAGGGTTCCGTAACCAAAGGGGAAAAACGGGACCCTGTTACTAAGACTCCACTGTCCGTCTGTCTGTCTGTCACCAGACAGTATCTCATGAACCATGACAGCTAGACAGTTGAAATTTTCACAGATGATGTATTTCTGTTGCCGCTATAACAATAAATACTAAAAATAGAATAAAATAAATATTTAAGGGGGGCTCCCATACAATAAACGTGTTTTTTTCGGCGTTTGTGCCTTGTGGACGGAACCCTTCGTGTGCTAGTCCGACTCGCCCTTTGTCAGTTTTTTTACATCGTATGTTCATGTGAAATAAAATCGCAAACGCAAATATAATTTTTTTCAAGCTATTTTTTTCCGCAGTGCGCGGTCTCTAGTATTATATACTGGTATTGTTTCCAGATTGGCAAATTTTGTCGCAACGATTAAAATTCGTAGTGCGCGCTTAGCCTTATAAATGTCGTTATTAATTAAATATCAAACTTGAATGTTTATTTTTATATTGATGTTATTTTGTGATGAATATAAGGTTATATTAATGATTTATTATTTTATGACTTTATTACAAATCAATAGTCATCCGTGTTTTAGGTACAGACGCCAGCACATCAAGCTACCCGAAACTGTCAAATTTTCCCAATCAAATTTGAACCTTATGCTTCAGCAATAAAATTGAAAATCTATTATTGAAATTTGACAGATTGTAGTAGCTTGATATGCTGGCGTCTGGACAACAGCCTTACGACTGACTCGGATAACTTCCTGGTTTTGGGCACTGCACGCGTAGCATGACCGCCATAGAAACGAGTTTTGTCGACGGAATAATAGACAAAATGACAGATTGTAGAAAGATTTTTACCGTCTTAAGTATGGCGCTGAAGAGAAGATATGTTTCTATTCCTCGGTCGATAAAAGTCTACAATGTCAAGCATGACGACCAATTTTTCTCTACACTTGAGGGTAGAAACATTTCTTCTCAACAAGTGTCAAATAGGACATTGACATCACATTGGACCGCGACAAGAATTTATTTCGATTTTAAAATTTGCTTCCCGCTGCTATGGAAAGTATAAATATGTCTGTTTCCATGGAAATGCGAGTCTACGGGTCGCCCCATGCTCGGGCAGAGATATCGAGTCGGATAGAAAGAATTTTCTCTATTCTTTGTAGAATAGAGATTGAATGGTCATGCTTCGTGAACTGGGTTTGATTCTCAGGACTCATGAAATATTAATAATAGCCTCCCGACCGACTTCGGTCACAGTGGTCAATCTCAACGGAGATTAGCCAGGTGCGCAGGAGATATTATAGTGCTCAAGTGTGTGCGGAAACACAGGTGTACTCTCTGTTCTGTTCTGTTCTGTGTGTACTTAATATAATTCTAACTAAGCATAAAACTCTATCGTTCAACCCACATAAGACAAAAGGCAGAAGGAAAAACGCGGTTGCTCCTACTGTGTCGGTGAAGTCTACATTCGCAAAAAGACAATTCCCCAGGCAATCATCCCATTTATACAGTCTTCTTAATAAAGAACTTTACATTTACCCACTAACCTACCGCGAAAATAAAATAACTTTGTCTGAATGGCTTAAGTTAAAAACCTATGACGAAGTAGAAAATATGGTCCAATCAATGAGACTGTAATAATTATATTACGCTATGATGTTTATGGTGCTGGAAATTAATGTCCTACATTGATTCCGATCCCAAGACTACGCAGGGTTAGCGTCCAAAAAATAATAATACTTTAAAAACCGTAGTAAATAATTAATCTCCACCTGTATCAAGTGTGGATTATGACCCTCACCCTCACACTTACCCTCACCCACTACACACACACACACATACTACATACACATTCACCTCCACAACATATTCTACGCACATAACACACATCACAGCGCGTTGTTTTGTCTTTGTTTTATTCGTCTTTTTACTTGTATAAAAATAAAATGTGTACCCATTTTATTCCTGCATTTTTGAAGTGAAAACTTCTTTAGCGGCGCTGTGTACTTTTTTTGGAATGGGTAAAAACTTCTAAATTCGCATCAGGTCACGTGACCCTGATCGAAAATTCGTAAGACGTAAAACGTCAGACGTAAAACGTAAGACGCGCGTTGTTGAGGACAGCGCCATCTATGCACATCGGGAAGAACTACGAGGGCCTCGCGTACTAACGTCAGACGTAAAACTTAAGACGCGCGTTGTTGAGGACAGCGCCATCTATGCACATCGGGAAGAACTACGAGGGCCTCGCGTACTAACTACGTAGTTCATCCAACAACGACGAGATGGCGTTGTAAATCTGAATAAATTCCTTTCACGAGAAGAATAAACCAGTCACTTTGGTCATCATACCTGATTTGCAAAAAACCCTATAAAATAAGGAACACACCTTAACACGCGTGTTTTGTTTATAAGACGATTCACAAAATACACTCGTAATTGTTCAAGTTTTCACTTCTGTCGGCACTACCGGAGTGCCAGTGTTTTTTTTTTATATAAATTCATTTAATAACATGATCAGGTTCAATAACTTAAATTCGATTACATAACCTGGGGAAGGGCGGAGCATCCTAAAACAAGCATACTATTTGCTTAAATGGATTCTCCCCATTGTAACTAGAATAAGTGATTTAAGTTGAAGCAAAAGACTTTTTTTTTGTTCCTTTACTCTCATAGTCCGATTTGGACGGCAATCCGACACGACCGGGGAGAGATCAGACGCAGGACCAACGACTTTACGTGCTTTCCGATGCACGGGGGGATACTAAACCGCCAACTTCCAAACTCCGAACTGTTACTAATAAATTCCTAACGGAAAACCCAATAATACTTTGGCCGACCCAGGAATTTAACCCAAGACCCCACGCTTGCCACCACGAGACCAACGGGGCATGAAATGTTATTGGGTTTTTCAATGTGGGATTGCCCGGAGTCTGGATATGAGCCCTGTTAATGGGCTTATATCCAGAATCCGGGCTAATGCCCTCCCTGTTAATGACTATAGGCTATAGAAGAAGTACCACTTTCCATCAGGTTTTTTTTTTTATTAGAAATGGGTTTGCTCTTGACTCTAGTCTAGGTCAGAGATGATAGAGACAAAGTCTACGATGGAGTGAGCTTACCCAGAAGAAGCCTGTTCACTTTTACTTTGAAGAGATTCGGGTTGTATTCAAGTAGGCATTTCACCTGTTTACCATCAAACAGTATAATCCTAATCCATACTAGTATTATAAATGCGAAAGTAAGTTTGTTTGTTACCTTTTCACGCCTAAACCACTGAACCGATCATCCTGAAATTTTGCATATATTCGTTGTCAGGTGTACAGACACGGACATAGGGTACCTTTCATCCCGAAAAAAAGTGCTGTTCCCGAGGAAAACAACAATAACGTTATTATGATAATAGATGGCGACACGTGTCTCGAATCAAAAACAGTCAGCTAGTCTATCTATACTAGTAATAAAGTTAAAGAGTGTGTTTCTTTGTATGAACGCGCTAATCTCTGAAAGTATCATTCGGATTATTTTATTTTTTGAAGTGAAAACTTCTTAAGCGGCGTTGTACATTTTTTTTGTAATGGGTAAAAAATGTTAAACTCGCGTCAGGACACGTGACCTGATCGAAAATTCGTAAGACGGATGGCCGTAGCCGGTACCGTGCGTGTTTTGTTTTTCACTTCTGTCGGCATTCCCGGAGTGCCACTGTTTTTTTTTTTTGCATTTGATAACCTTATTCTTGAGTTCTAAGGGTTCCTTAAGGGGTCCTTAGGAGCCGAGCAAAAATAAAAAAAAGTCAGACAGAATTTACAGGATGACGAAGTAATAGCTCGGGCAGGCGATGCGATACGACGGCGCCGAGGGAACAAGAAATTCGCGGAAGTCGCGGGCGGATAAAAATATTTATAGGTAACCGCACTCTGTTTGAAGGTCCTTTAATAAGGATGGCCTAAATCTTTTTTGAATTTTTATTTAAAAAAAAACCTCTGTTACAGACAGACAAAAAAGTGATCTTTTAGAAGTTCCATTTTGCCGGGTCAGAATCCAAAAAAACATGTATTTCTATTATTACAACACACTATATATGTATAGTTGTTGTTGTGTACTTTGTATTCTATTCTATTCTATTCTACATACAACACGTGCACAACATTAAGCACTTAAGGCTCCTACAAACAGGCGCGACGCGCGACATAAGGCTCCTGCAAACAGGCGCGACGCGCGACGCGAATCGCGCACCACACAAAAGCACCGCTCGTTGCGCGACTTGCGGTACCTTTGTGTCGAGTCTCGTGTCGCGCCTGTTTGAAGGAGCCTTTACCTATTTTAAATTTTCAGCCACACAGGTCGATCGATTAGGTTAAGCTATGCTTGCCGCGGTTGGTCTGTGGAAGGGTGACCACATGACATCTTTACATACCTAGACCCCTCCGTGCCTCGGAAAGCACGTTAAGCCGTTGATCCCGGCTGTCATTCGTGGATCTTTGACAGTCGTTACGGGTAGTCAGAAGCCCGAAAGTCTGACAACCAGTCTTACCAAGGGGTATCGTATTACCCAGTAACTGGGTTGTGCTGGTCAGATAGGCAGTCGCTCCATTTAAAATACTTGTATTCAGCTGAATCTGGTTAGAATGGAAGCCGACCCCAACATAGTTGGGAAAAGGCTAGGCAGATGATAACTATTTTAAGTTTAATTTTTTTTTTTTTATATTTGTTATTTTTCTTTATTAACCACTACTGTGTTTTCATCTCTGGAATCTGGAACGCTGTCGTCTCCCAATGAGGGTTTTCTGAAATGACGTTCGCCAGGTGGCAGCACTGACATGTCAGGTCCAGACATCTGTCAAAGAGCCTATATTTTCTTTAGTCATGACTGAATGATGAACGAATGAATGAATCGAATGATGAACGTCATCATATATTTTATATTGGAAGAACTCTTGTCACAGTGGTGCCAATTGGTGTCGTAAATTTTCACGAAAACCCTCATTGGAGGTGGGCGTTAATATCTGCGATACCTTTTTGAAACTAATGCAACTATTTACGTACGCGATCAATTTGTAAAATGTGATTTTGTTCCAATAAAGATTATTATTATAAAAAAATAGATATATGTTTCTATTTTGCATGCTGACCAATTAGTATTAAAAAAAACACTATAATACTAGCTTCTGCCCGCAACTTCGTCTAGCGATCTTAACATTATTTCTAGATATTTTTTTCTTTTTGCACGGCCCATAAGAGATGTAGCGTAATGCCTTTCAAATCAAATGTCAAATAGCCCTTCCGTTAGAATAAGGGCTATCAAATGCAAAGCGCGCTCAAAAAGATAAAAAAAAAACAGTTTTTATTGAGGTGACATATTTCTCTTTTGGTTATAGATAGTAATGTTGATTTAAACTTTTGTGATTAATAAAAAAAACATTATGTTAATTTGAAAATCAGCCAACCCTGGTATTTACCAATGATTGATACGACATCGCATTCATAACATTCTTTAATAAAAAGATGTCATATTTTGACCTACAAGTAATTAAATACTATAGTTATTATCCTTAATTTGATCGACGCAGACTCGAACCCGGATACGTGCGGCCGTGGGCGAACCGCATAGCTACATATTTACTGTTTTATATTATCTGGAGTCTTGATATGAGGCTGGATGTCTGTAGCATCTTATGAGTAGGTAAAATAATAAAAAGCGGCCAAGTGCGAATTGGACTCGCACACGACGGGTTCCGTGCCATACCCTCTTTAACTTTTAACATTCCTTTTTTTCGTTAGCCTATATTGTATCCCACTGCTGGTCAAAGGTCTCCCCTTTTTCCTTCCAATCCAAGCGATCTCTAGCCATGTTGGCCCTGCAAACCTCGTTAGATCGTTCGAATCCTCAGCTCTCGGTTGATCGTTTTTAACTTTATTTTATTTCTAAAAATAGGTATGTAAATAGTTTCTAACGGTTTTTTTTAAATTAACTACAAATTTACGGTTTTCAGATTGTTTCCTTTACTTGTGCTACATAAAATTGCTTCATGCCAAGTTTCATGATTCTAGGTCAACGGGAAGTACCCTGTAGGTTTTGATTCCCTTACGTGTGTCAAAATATGCGGCATAAACGAACATAAGCGCCCGTATCTTTTGATTGCGTTGACTTAGTAATTTGATTTTTTCACTGCTCAAGGGTTTGCAGCCCTGAGTATTGGATAAGACTCTAAGCTCTATTTCAAATAAACCAATTACAGGCACTTTTAAATTGTCATGGGGTCGGTCAGTCAGAAAGATGAAGCTAGTTGCCCATTCCAAAGCGTAGTAGGTACCTATGGAGAAGAACGGGCAAGAAACTCCACGGACACTCTTTTAAATCGAAATAATATGGTTACAAAGTATTGGTTACAACATTGATATTACTTTCAACTTGATGACTCCACGCGTTCCTGAGAAAAAGGGTCTTGACAGACGGACAATGAAGTAATCTTATAAGGGTTCCGCTTTTCCTTTTGAGTTACGGAACCCTAAAAAAACAACAAGTAAGAGTACCATCGATATAAAAAGAAGAACTAATAAAAAGTGAAAAGAATTTATAATTTCGAACTTTTAATCGAAATAATATGGTTACAAAGTATTGGTTACATCATTGATATTACTTTCAACTTGATGACTCCACGCGTTCCTGAGAAAAAGAGTCTTGACAGACGGACAGTGAAGTAATCTTATAAGGGTTCCGCTTTTCCTTTTGGGGTACGGAACCCAAAAAAATAACGAGTAAGAGCACCATCGATACAAAAAGAACTAATAAAAAGTGAAAAATTTTAAAACTTCGAACTAGTCGATTGGTTTTTAGCCATTAGAGAAAGTAGCACTATTAACTTAGTGTGAGGTCTAAGGTCAAAGTCGCATAACGTTTGGACTCAAGACCTGAATTCTTTAGTTATGTAATCGTCATTATGTCCAACACATTTTTCATGTCTAAAAAACAGGCCAGCAGTGCCGTAAGATGTTATTCTGCTCTGCACAAGGGTCTCATGGCTACGTTAAGCAACACTTGCCGAGGTCGGTCTGTGGATGGGTGACCATCCATTACATACCGAGACTCCTTCGTGCCTTGGAAAGCACGTAAAGCCGCTGGTCCTGGCTGTCATTCGTAGACCTGTGACAGTCGAAACGGGTGTTCTGATGCCCGAAAGTCGGACAACCAGGTTTACTAATTGGTATCGTGTTTCCCAGTTACTGGGTAACTGTTTGGACTGGTTGTCAGACTTTCGGGCATGTGACGAAAGGTAACGACTGTCAAAAATCCAAGAATGACAGCCGGGACCAATGGCTTAGCGTGCTTTTTTTTTTTTTTTTTTTCAGGATGGGAAATCATCAAATGACTCCTCCCGCTGTGGGTGGAGCGGAAGGGAGTGTCAGACTCTTACTGACTAAAACCCACCCGTGTTCCTTCCTTAGCCCTTTATGTTCCGGGCCAGCGGTAACCCTTTCGGACAATCCGGCTTAGCGTGCTTACCGAGACACGGAGGGGTCTCGATATGTAATGGATGGTCACCCATTCATGAACCGATGGCGGGAAGCCTAGCTTCCGTGATACCGCATACCTTAGGTCGACCTGTGCAGCTGTTTTTTTTTTTACATATAATATACACATTGACATTAATATTTTTTTTAAACAATGTCATTTGCTTACTTTGTCTTTACAAAGTAAGCAAATGTCATTGTTTTGTTTGTTTGTTTCATTGTTTGTGTTTTGTGTTTGTGTCGTAATACTTTTATTACGTTATTTTAATTATTGTGAATGTGAAGACGATGTGGGTCATTTATTTTATATTTCTTTTATTATTCTCTCCATGGTCTGGCAGTTTGAGTAATTTATGTGGCCTACCCAAATGGCCTTTCTTTGGTATTGTTCGTCGAATCGTTGAGCTCCTTAAGTCTTGAGTTGAGCTGCACAATTTCTGACTAATGCGTGTACTGACTGGACAAGTCCTCTCAATCTGTGTGGTTCTTTCCTCAAAAGACCATTTCAGACATCGATCTTCATGGTCTTTATATAACCTGACCATGATTATGTCTGGACTTTAAAAGAGACTATGACCTCTGAGTTTGTTTCAGCTTTTCTTCTCAGAGTTGTCAGATAGGAAACGCCGACCTCATCTAGTTTAAAAAATATAAATGATTGACGTGTAAAAAAGTGTTTGTGCAAACCAACCAACAAAAATAAAATCATTTATCATTTAGCCACGAGCCCCACTGAATTCAGTAAGTATCTTAAATTAAACGACTTCAAACAGGACGACACTCCCTTTTTATGACACAGTTACAGAATGTTACCTATTCAATATTAGTCATACACCATTTTTAAAGTTATACAGCTCAGCTGTCTGTTCAGTTAGAAAATACTTGATTGTATACAATACTAGGTATGCAACGTAATTAACATTACAGGACACAGAACATCCTCTTCTGCCTAGTCTTTTTCCAACTATGTTGAGATCGGCTTCCAGTCTAACCGGATGCAGCTGAGTACCAGTATTTCACATGGAGCGACTGCCTATCTGATCTCCACAATCCAGTCACTGGGTAATAAGAAGCCCCTTTGTAAGACTGATTGTCAGAAATTCGGGCTTCTGACTACCCGTAATGAGTGTCAAAGAATGACAGGCGAGACCAATGGCTGTACGTGCTTTCCGAGGCATGGAGGGGTCTTGGATGGTCACCCATCCACGGACCAACCGCGGCAAGCGTAGCTTAACCTGATTGATCGACCCGTGCGTGCGGCAGAAATGAGGGGTTGTGGCTAAGTAATAATACTTAGCCACAAGCCCCTCATTTCTCTCATTACAAGACACAGAACATTAATAATAGATTATTGCATCGAGCGCAAAGTGAGTTATTAATGCACGAGAGTTATTTTACTAAATTAACACGAGTGCATAAATTACTCACTTTAGCAAGGTGCGTAATCTACTTTTCTTTCAACTACCAATCTACCTACCATGTAAAATATACCTACTCAAAATAAAAACAAGTTCAAGTTATTGAAAACAAAGTTTTCCTAAGCTTTTAAACATTTATCCCGCGACTTTTGCGACAAAAAGTTATTAACAATTTCATTTGCAGCTGTTTTTATACTTTCTGGAGTTGCATTCATATCGCTATCGCTATTTCCATTTTTTTTTAAATCTTTTCTTGCTCAATATGAAGTATCAAAGTTTAACAATGGTACAAAACGCGCGCCATTTGTTTTTTTTTTCTTCAACAAGTCGGTTTTATTCAGCCGATTTTTAATTTCCGCCAGTATCTTTTTGATCGAATGCATACATTTTATATTAAACTTAATAGGAGACATTAAACCTCTGCGGTAAATTTGTATCTAAATAAAAAATAAAAAACAGTGCATTAATGAAAAACTGTGCAACCATGAGATTTCATACAACATTTTTGCACTGTTTTGGTTCTAAGCAAAAAATACGTCCTTTGTGATCGGTTTTGTAGTGATTAATGATAACATTACTAAGTAGTTGAAAGAAAATTAATTATTTGCAATATGTCAGCTAGTCACGCCAATATACAAACAAATACAACAAAAACTATACGTACTCAAGCAAAAACTAATAAATAAAAATTCAAAATGTAGGTATACAAAAACTTACTACCAATATAAAAACATCGAGAATACTGTGATATTGACAGACTTGACAGCTAAAAGCAACCTAGTCTTCGGCTGTAGGTTTGGCCAAACAAAACATACAAATTAAGAACAAAGACATTTTTTCGCACACCCATCTTTTTTAAAACCGGATCGGTGACTGCTTACTGAGACGGATGCAATTGGCCTTTAACCCCGTAGAAGAACTTTAAATGTGAATATTTTTACTAGATTATTTATTTACCAACATTATTATATTATAACTAGCTTTCGCCCGCGGCGTCGCCCGCGTGGACGTCGAAAATTATCCCACAGGAACGTACCACAGTTATAAAAAGTATCGAATGTCCTAACCCAAGTTATGGTAAATTAGAAAATTAGAAGATTATATCCAAGATAAGAACGATTGGAAACATTCTGGTCCTGCTCCATACGACTATCTAGTCTCGACAAAATCAAACTGATTGCTAATTTAATTGTAAAATTTGTTGTTTTTTTGACATACATTTTGTAATTAATTACTTTAACTCACACCCTGATTACTTGTTAATTTTTTTTAAATAAAAATCGTTTGCTTTTAGGTACAATATTTGTAAATATAGAAGCACTTATGTATCTATCAGATAAATTAATTTATATGTCATGGTTTCATTTTTTTAATATTTTACCTATTGTGGTATAGTAATTTTATTTTAGGTGCATCGTCTTTACATATTATTAATATATAATTAATGTATGCAAAATATTGTAAAACATTTTAAAAGAGTAACGGTGGAGTTTCTTGTTCATTCTTCTCCATACGAAAACTACCTTTTGGAATGGGCGACTAGAATCAATTCTATTTTATTGTAATTTCTATATACGAGAGTTATGTCCGAACATACATAAAAAAATATAAACATCCGAATTGAGAACCTCCTCCTTTTTTGAAGTCGGTTAAAAATATTTGTTTCAATAATTTCAAAAACTTACGAGTGCTGACTGTACTTTTAGTTTACTAACAATCGGGGGCGATTTGAGGTATCTAATATTCAAGGGGGCGAGTAGGTACACTTAGGCAATTAGGGGCAAGATCCAAGGGGCGAGCGGAGCCCAACCCTTTTTGACGTTCAAAAGTGCCTTTTATGTGCCTATTTGAAATAAATGCTTTGACTTTGACTTTATGGTATATCTGTGTGCCCATCAAAATCCTTCAAACGGCCGGTGAAAAACAGACAGACAGAAATAATTACTTACGCATTTATAGATGCCTCGTCAGTCGAGTGGTCTGCGTGACTACTGAGCATGACTGACCGACTTCTTGACAATTCAAAAGTGCCTGTAAATGGTTTAATTGAAATAAATGCTTTGAGTTTGAGTTTGAGGACGTCCTGTGTTTGATTCCCCAGGTCGGTCAAAGTGTTATTAGTATTTTCCATCAGGAATGTCTCAGTAACAGCCCCGATCCTTATTTTTTTTTTGTACCAGTTTCGTGGCATTAGGCTCGCCCCATGACATGGGACTGAAATGTAACTGGCATAATGTGAGTGTTCAGGTATTATTCACTTCTACTTACCCCTAATGCAATGCAGGTGTAATCTTATTCAATTACAGGTTATAATTGTTGCGCGCCACAATTGATGCCTGGTACATGGTGACATTAGTCACCACTAGCGCCATCTAGTATCGGGTAGCAGAACTAGTAGGGTCAAGGTCCTAGAAATACCGAGAGCTATCGACATCGGGTCAGTCGGGACCGATATGTACTCGAACGTTCTAGATGTTTATATAGTAGCTCTGTGGCACTATATAAGGCCGGTGTGAGCCGTGAGACACATACAGTTTTGAATAAGCGATACAAGCGAGTACAGAGTGATCAGTAGTGAAGTTGTGTTTCATAATTGGTGTGTTTGAGTTGTTATTAGTATTGTCATTAACGTGTCAATTTTTGGTGATTAAATCGGCAGTTTTTATTGTCACGAACCCCAAGCTCGTTACAATATGTAGCATCAGCTTACTCGTTTGACTATTCGGAACGCCAGCGCCATCTGGTGGCGCTTGACAGAGTCTAGCCTGAGTTCGTGGGGAGTCGAGGAGAGCGAGTAGCGAGGTGGAGCGGCTCTCTTGGACATTGGACATCGCACAGACAAGATGTACTCAGAAACTATCCCGAGTTCCGTATCTGACTCTGTCGGGTACCTACAGCGTGCGATTCGCTAGTGTGATTAATTTTTTCGTGAAATTATAATCTGATTTGTACTGTAAACGGTTTTTCTATTGCACAATAACCAACTACCCATAGTACGCCCACAGTAGTAGTTAAAATATGACTGATGATAACGACACCCATACACCTTATACTTTTGACCCTTACCATATATTTTTGACGTTAATTCGTCACCTAACTTTAATCATGCATATAAATAAAACAAAGTCGGGTTAGTTTCACCATTCTAACTCAAGAACTGCTAGACCGACTTATAGCAGTATAACTATTAAAACATGGGAAAAATTCACGAAAAAAATAATTATGAAGGTAATTTATTGCACGACTCATAAATACGAAGCATTAAAGAGTGCTTTATGATTGAATTTTTTGTTTTTGCCTCTTTTCTGCAACAGTTTCTATTGTTATACTCCTGCTAATACACAGAACCCACTTAATTAATATACCATTGTATAGTTCATTTAATGTATGATTAATAAATTTATTAATTATTCTTTAATTTACCCAGTAACTGGGTTGAGGAGGTCAGATAGGCAGTCGCTCCATGTAAAATACTGGTATTCAGCTGCATCCGGTTTGATTGGAAGCCGACCCCAACATAGTTGGGAAAAGGCTAAGCAGATGATGATGATGTATAGATAATTTAATGGAGATTAATTCTGCACTTTTCAAAAAACTATTTAATAAATTTTCCCATCAATCAAATGTCAAACCTGAAAACATTGTAGCTTGCGAAAAAATCAATTAATTGAGTATTTTTTTTTTAAATGATTCGTTTCATCCATAGGAGGAACCCTATTGAAAATGGTTCTTTTATTAAAAGTAGTTTATTTATAAATAATGAAAAACTAAGTAATATCTATGGTTTTTGCTACGATCAAAAATGAGCATTATGTGCCGTGCACTTTTGGATTTTCCAATGTTTTTCCAATACATTCGTTTTTATTGATTCTAAGGCGGTACAAAGTTCGCCGGGTCAGCTAGTTTATTATAAATAAACCCTCTAGAGACGTTTATAACATGCATTAGATGATTTCACAATCGAAAAACGTCAAATCGATTAAATATTAACACTGTATTAATAAGGCGATTTCTAGTCAACGTGACAAAACGATATGACTAATATGAGTCATTTTCTAAACTTAATAATCTATACCAATGAGTTTGTTTGAACGCGCTATTCTCAGAAACTTCTAGTCGGTTTTGAAAAAATCTTTTTGCATTTGATAGCCCAATTCTTGAGGAAGGCTGTAGATTATTTAACATCACGCTAGGACCATTTAAGGCTCCTTCAAACAGGCGCGACACGCGATAAAAAGGCACCGCAACGAGCGGTGCCTTTGTGTCGCGCCTGTTTGCAGGAGCCTTAAGGCCCCTTGCCCACGGCGACTTTTTGTAGTGATGCTGTCGCACGTTTTAGGGGCCTTAATGGTGCTAGTGTGATGTTAAATAGTCTACACTTCTACAGCCTTCCTCATTAGTCGCGTTTGCAACGTGCGACAGAAACGATGCAAACGCGCGGCTGTATCGATACACATGCGCGACAGCATCGCGACTGTAGCGATGTTTTCTTTAGTAAATGAGTGCATCCAATATATTTTACGCTACTTACGTCGCGCACGCTTCGCCTGGTTACGTTTACGTAAAAGCAGCACCAAACACAATGAAACCAATGTTATCTCGACTGATTCCATCTTGCAACTGTAGCGTTGACAGGCGGCGCTTTCACATTTCTGTGTCGATGCTGAATCGCGTTTGCTTTGCGAGTGAAGCGCGACAGCATCGCGATAGTAGCGATACAGAATCTGGGCGAAGGTAAACAGCCAGCGACAGCATCGCGGCTGTATCGCGGCTGTATCGATACACATGCGCGACAGCATCGCTACTGCATCGCTATAAAAGTTGCCGTGGGCGAGAAAGAGCCGAGCAAAAAGAAAAAGTCAGAAAGGACGCTAAGTGAAAACGAAGAGATAGCGCGGGAGGTGATGCGATGCGATGCGATGGGGTGGGTCGGGGGAACAAGAAATTTCTCGCAGACATAGTCACGGGTTGAAGATAGTAATATTATAAAGGGGCAAGATTTGATTTAATGTACGTTTGTTTGTCACGCTTTTACGCTAAAACTGCTGAACGGATTTGGATGGGTAGACCATGACGTGTACATGTACGTGTATTTAATCTGCGTTCGCCATTTATTTGCCAAAAATGTAAACCATTATGTATTAATGGGAAAATAACTTTAATTCGTATTTTCTTTCATTTATTCATTTTCATGCGTATATTTTGTGTTCTTTTTCTTACAGATTAACTTGGCATGTATGCTTAATTTTATCTGAATTTATTATACGCTAATTCATGTATTTCATTTTAATCTAAGGCCTTCAGCTTAATGCATTTTGACTTTTCGTGCTTCACACTCAAAATGTATTGCATCATGCCTTTTTTTTCACTCTTCCCATTATTGTAAACTCCGTCTGATTGTGACAATCCACCATCACCTTCATTAGCGCACTGTATTGCTACTCGCTCTGCTTAGCTTGGTGTCGCAATCAGCGGAGTTGACCAATGGTCATCTCGTGACACGCTGGACGTCATGTTCCAGGGTCCAAAGTTCCGGTTAGGGAACACCTCAAGCTCACGGCCGCACATCTGGAGCTACGCGGCTGGTTCCGTCGTGACTCGTGCGTGCTGTAACGTCCAGGCATCGGACGTCCCATTTGTTGGCCGTCTTGCCAAGTGGGCCGAGCTGACTTACGAAGGTCGGCGCAAACACCTGTCGACCGGCACCCCTGCGCATCCAGCGTGGCACCTCGCTGCGGTCATCGCCACGCCAGCTATCAGGGCAGTACAGCGCTACCCACAGGGTGGACTCTGGGAAAATTGTGACCTGTAGACCTACCCACACCTTTTTCTAAATATATATTTTTATGTTGACAAGGTTGCGTGGTCTTATTTTTATAACCTGCGCCACGCAAACCCCTTTCGTCACATTGGCCAATGTGACGAAAGGGGTATGCGTGGCGCAGGTTATATGGAAATAAGACCACGCATCCAAGTCAACATAAAAATATAATTAAATAAAAGGTGTGGGTAGGTCTACAGGTCACAATTTTCCCAGAGTCAACCCTGTGGGTAGCGCTGTACTGCCCTGATAGCTGGCGTGGCGATGACCGCAGCGAGGTGCCACGCTGGATGCGCAGGGGTGCCGGTCGACAGGTGTTTGCGCCGACCTTCGTAAGTCAGCTCGGCCCACTTGGCAAGACGGCCAACAAATGGGACGTCCGATGCCTGGACGTTACAGCACGCACGAGTCACGACGGAACCAGCCGCGTAGCTCCAGATGTGCGGCCGTGAGCTTGAGGTGTTCCCTAACCGGAACTTTGGAATTTAAAAAACTGGACGAAGGCTTATTTAAGGAAAATACGTACAGAATAAAGTTTAGATTGCGCTACAACTTCAAACATTTTTATAATTTTCTCAATAGTGTTAGTCACTCTGAAATCAACTTAATTTTCATTGAAATAAAGTTGATATTCGTTTAACTTGAAATAGGGTAGGGGTGTGCAGCACTGCGATTAGATTTTTTGTACTTTTACAATACATAAGATATTTTTTTAAGGGCTTAGATGACCTAAAGCGCGGTCACTGTCAGACTGCGTAGAAAAGAAAGAGAAGGGCGATGTCACAACGCTGGTAATTTATTGCAAAATGTGAAGCAATTAATTACAAAAAATCTCGTATTGGAAAGAAATAAATTAAAACTAGTATTTTAGTATGTTGCTTGTAGAATAATCTGACAAAAAATCATAATGATTGATTGTATGTATAATTTGTATGATTTTTATTGTAAAAAAGTTTTTAGAGGTATCTTCATGATTTTTTTCTATCGTATCAAATTAGTTGTATTATGTTTTCAACACACTATCTACCTAGCATATATCCTGAAGAATATCATATATTTTTTCTGATTTTGTTTACTGTAGTCAATAACATATAATTTTTCTAAAATTTGCGTATTTTGTGTTTAGGTCCTGTAAGCCCCTTAACGGCGCGCGATGTCCTTCCTCAGGCGTCCAGTAAGTGAGGATCCTTTGATTTGCCGTCTCTCTTGATTTGATCTCTCCGGGTGCATTCGTGAGACGTGTCCGGCCCACTCCCACTTCAGCCTGCCTGTTTTTCTCCACATCCACTACTTGAGTTATGAACTTATCAGCGCAGGGTGGTATATTTTACAATAACAATTATGCAAGGTAATATTTGTCACATGTCAGCTAGCACACGCCAATATACCACCAAACTTTGAAAAGTATCATCATCTTTCATCATTACAGCCGATAGACGTCCACTGCTGGACATAGGCCTCCCCCAAGCACCTCCACTTCGACCGGTTCTGTGCTTCTCGCATCCAACGGGTTCCTGCGGCCTTCACAAAGTCGTCGGACCACCTTGTTGCAGGCCTTCCAACGCTACGTCTTCCGGTACGCGGTCGCCACTCCAGAACCTTTCGGCCCCATCAGCCATCTGTTCTGCGAACAATGTGCCCTGCCCACTGCTTCTTAAGTTTGACAATTCTTCGAGCTATGTCGGTTACCTTGGATCTCCTTCAGATCTCCTCATTCCTGATTCGATCACGCAGGGAAACTCCAAGTATAGCCCTCGCCAATGCCCATTGGGTGACTTTTAGCCTTCTTATAAGGCCCATTGTGAGCGACCACGTTTCAGTGCTATATGTCATCACTGGCAACACGCATTAGTCAAAGACTTTCGTCTTGAGACACTGCGGTATGTGGTACGAGAATATATTGCGTAGCTTCCCGAAGGCTCCCCAGCGGCGGTTGAAAACTAGCAGAAATAAAAACGTAAAGAGAACTCAATACCTAAATAAAATCTTCCAGGCATAATGATCTACCAACCCACACTGGGCCCGCGTGGTAGATTATAGCTCGCTCCCTCACATTAACGAAAATGGACTCGGCCCAAAATTCGACTACGTGTTTGGCGCCATCAGTAGCGTCGCCCAGTTCCTGGTAACTTGCAGCTGACAGGATATGATATTAAGTGTCCCATCGCTTGTGGAACAGCTCCACATTCACACTCCAAGGAGGAGTCGTCTATGAATTTCCACTTGGAACAGGTTTTCCTTGCTTTGGCCAACTTGGGTCCGGAGTCTGTTTGAAGACTTTACCTTTTATGCTAATAATAAGCATAAAGGGCGTGCCCGCTTCCATGCTCATGTTATTTGCAAAATAATCCTACAACTAGGTTAGTAGTTACTTAAAACGAACTGATGTCAACAAATGCCGATTTCTGGTCATATTTTGATGAAGTTATTCTTCTAACCTTTACATACCCTATTAAGAGCGTGAAAGATTAAATTCCTAAGCAGTATTTACATAGCATCGTGCATAATCATAGGGCTATACTTGGAGTTTCCCTACGTGATCGAATCAGAAATAAAGAGATCCGCAGGAGAACCGAGATTACCGACATAGCCCAAAGAATTGCCAAACTTAAGTGGCAGTGGGCAGGGCACATTGCTCGCAGAACAGATGGCCGATGGGGCCGGAAGGTTCTGGAGTGGCGACCGGATTACGAAAGACGTAGCGTTGAAGGGTCAAGGTGGACCGATGACCTTGTGAAGGCCGCAGGAATCCGCTGGATGCGGGAAGCACAGAACCGGAGGAAGTGGAGGAGCTTGGTGGAGGCCTATGTCCAGCAGAGGACGTCTTTCGGCTGGAATGACGAATTAATTTGAATAAATGACTTTTGATTTTTATTTTGATCCGCGCAGCAATTATTACTTAACCACGAGCCCCTCCGACATAAAATGAATGTACCCACCATAGTGTAAAGGATATCTTACATGTAAATAAACACAACGATTTGCCCTTTAATAAGAAACATGAATTATTCAAATAATGTCCATCTTTGATGTCATGAATTTGTCATCGTTTTTAGTACTACGACCTTACCAGCAGGGTTTTCCATGATTTTAAGATCCGCTTTCATTGAAGGTAGGTGATCTGTTCGTCCTTTTTCTTCTCATGGGTCGATCTGGTAAGGTTAAGCTACGCTAGCCGCGGCCGGTCCGTGGATGGGTGACCATTCAATCAAACTCAAAACATTTATTTCAATTAAATCAATTACAGGCACTTTTGAATTGTCAAGGAGTCAGTCAGTCAGAAAGATAGTACTAAGTACTTCGCTAGTTGCCCTTTCTAAAGCGTAGTAGGTTGCTATGGAGAAGAACGGGCAAGAAACTCGATGGACACTCTTTTAATTCAAAATACTGTTATAAAATATTGGTTACTTAAATTATATACCGATAGGCGCTGTGTTTCGAAAAACATGATTAGCCGCTGGTCCCGACTGTCATTCGTAGATCTTTGACAATCGTTACGGGTAGTCAGAAGCCCGAAAGTCTGACAACCAGTCTTAACAAGGTATTGTTTTACCCAGTGAAAAAAGTGTCCATCATTACAAGCGCAAAAAGTTTTAGAGGATTATTCATTCAAAAAAGTATGAATAATTACAAGTGTCACAAGTTTTAGAGGTATGTACATTCATTTGAAAAAGTGTCCATCTTTAGAAGATCAATAAGTTTTTTTGAGGATCAGTTAAATATTTATCTTGACGATTTTCCACCATTACGATTAAAAGAACATTTAAACTGTGTTCCTATATCCAGCCGTTTTATAGGCTGTTAGGGTCACTTAATAGACTAGTTTAATAGTTTCATAATAACCTAGTTTTATTGTTTAACGACTTTTACAATGTTTTTACTATTATAGGAACGTGGAAGATAATTACTATATTAGCTAATTATATGCTTGATTTTATTTATTCTAGCAATTATTAATCTTTAAACTTGGTGATTAAATAATTAAAGGCATAATTATTTTTTAAATCTGATTGTCAAACTGGTTGTCAGACTTATGGGGTTCTACCGAGTTATCGTTCTACCCAATAAAAACGGGTGCATCATTAGAAGCGCTAAAAGATTAAGAGGATCAGTCATTTAAATAAGTATCCATCATTAGATGCGCCAAAAATTTTAGAGGATCATTAATTTAAAAAAGCATCTATCATTAGAAGATCAATAAGTTTTTTTGAGAATCAGTTCAATATTTCTCCTGATGAACTTCTACTATTAGATGATTAAAAGAACATCCAAATTGTGTTCCTATGTCCGGCCGTTTTATAGTCTGTTAGGGTCACTTGATAGTCTTGTTTAATAGTTTCATAATAAGCCAGTTTTATTGTTTAACGACTACTACCACGGCGTCCTCACCTTCCGCCTGACGCAGGTCCTCACCGGACCCGGTTGCTTCGGGAGGTTCCTGTTCCGTATAAAGCACCCTCCACGCGCCCTCAAAGAGATGTCAGCACTAACTGACGGGGTCGCTAGAACCGGTGCCTGACAGGGTCGCGGGTTGTTCGAAAGACCGTGTTGTTACCGTAGACCCTTGAAGAAACACGGGTGGGTTTTAGTCAGTAAAAGTCTGACACGCCCAGAGCGGGGGAAGTTCATCATCTGCCTAGCCTTTTCCCAACTATGTTGGGGTCGGCTTCCACTCTAACCGGATGCAGCTGAATACTAGTATTTTAGATGGAGTGACTACCTATCTGACCTCCACAACCCAGTTACTGGGTAATACGATACCCCTTGGTAAGACCGGTTGTCAGACTTTCCGGCTTTTGAACAAAACAAAAAGGTATTTAAAAATTAATAAAGTTTATACAATAACCAACAATCAGTAAAAACAATGGGCGAATAGTAATTATAAAACAGTAGCCGATTTGAATCATCGTTTAGTGAAAAATATTTATAGATTTTAGTGTCAATTATATCGTAAAACATAATGACCGATGCAGAGAAACTATGATTTTACGATAATAGTTAAGTATATTTTGAATCATATAAAATATGGAAATTATTTCAACACACTAGTGTTCTACCCGCGACTTTGTCAGAGTAAAATGTCTTGTTCCCTTAGTCCAACACGTCGCATCGCATCGCATCGCCTGTCTGCATATGCAGGCGATGCGATGCGATGCGACGTTACTTGGTTACCTCGTTTTCTTTTAGCGTTCTTTCAGACCTTTTTTTTTTGCTAGTCTTCTAACAGTCTTCGGGTGATGTTAAATAGTCTATAAGCCTTTCAAAAGAATTGGGGTTTCCAATGCAAAAAGATATTTTCAAACCGAACCGGTAGTTCGAGAGATTAGCGTGTTCAAAGAAACTTTTCAGCTTGATTATTAGTCTAAATAGATACAGTACCCGGCGATAAATATTGCACATCGACCTTTGGAAAGAGACAATCGGCTAATTTCGGCTTCGTAGAGTGTTATCTCTGTCGCACGAAATACAAACAGTCCGGTATCTATTAGGAGCTGTTAAAACAATTATGATTTGCTTCTTTTGATAATTATTTTTGTTCTTTGTATAATTATTTTTTTCTTCTAGATCGATGTGCAATATTTATCGCCGGGTACTGTAAAATAGTGTTTGCAATGGTTGAGGGGCTCGTGGCTATAACAGCCACCTGCCACACGGGTCGATAGGAACAGTGGTGGCCCAGCAGCCGCGACTTACCAGTTGTAGGTAGTAGGTTCAAACCCAGATAGGCGCTTTACTTTGTGTAAAATATTTCATCACCACTACTCTCAACGGTGAACGAAAACTTCGTGGGGCAACCGACCTGTCTTAGAACTAAAAATTAGAAGACATGTGACATCTACCAACCCGCACTGTTCCCTGTCGCCCTCTCACAGAGATGAGGCTTGTGTCCCAGTAGTGGGACCATTATACTACGACCCTTGCATACTCCTTTTGCCTCATTTACGTTCATACATCTGGTCATACTGGCTTGCAGAGTAAGCAAAGTGAAGTGTCAGTGGGTTCGCCGGGTCAGCGGGATTGTCCGAAAGGGTTACTGCTGGCCCGGAACATAAAGGGCTAAGGAAGGAACACGGGTGGGTTTTAGTCAGTAAGAGACTGACACTCCCTTCCGCTCCACCCAGAGCGGGAGGGGTCATTTGATGATTTAATAACCTCAAAAAAAAAAGTGGCAGTGGGTTGACCATGTTTGTCGAAGGACCGATGGCCAGTGGAGCAGACGAGTCCTGGAGTGGAGACCGTGTATCGGCAAGCGTAGTGTGGGACGCCCCCAGCTAGATGGACGGACGACTTAAAGAAGGTGGCTGGGACAGAGTGGATGCGGAAGGCGGAGGACAGGGTGTGGTGGCGCAGCCTGGGAGAGGCCTATCTCCAGCAGTGGACTGCAATAGGCTGAGTTGATGCTGATGATCTGGTCATACACGCCTACCGGTTGCCAGTACTATGCTCCTGAACTTCTTAACTCACACCCTGACTTATTACTTGTAATATCCAAGATAAGAACGCTTGGAAACATGCTGGTCCTGCTCCATAGGACAATCTAGAGTCTAGACAAAATCAAACGGGTTGCCATGCTAATTTAATTGTAAACTTAATTCTTTTTTTTAATTTAAATTGATTTACATTCTGTAACTGCTTCAATCACACCCTGACTTATTACTTGTATTTTTTTTTTTATTTAAATGAAAATCGTTTACTTTTACCATGTTTGTAAATATGTGAGTAACATTGTATCTATCAGATAATTAATTTATATATCATGGATTCATTTTTAATTCTTTTACCTATTGTGTAATTTTATTTTAGGTGCATCGTCTTCACATTATTATTATATAATTAATGTATGCAAAATATTGTAAAACATTTTAAAAGAGTAACGGTGGAGTTTCTTGCCCATTCTTCTCCATACGAAAACTACCTTTTGGAATGGGCGACTAGAATCAATTCTGTTTTGTTGTAATTTTTGACGTTCAAAAGTGCCTATTATGTGCCTATTTGAAATAAATGCTTTGACTTTGACTTTGAAGAACATTACCAATAAGGTCACTATGTGACCTTCTAAGGCTCCGCCTCCCGTTGTTTCGACTCGCATCTGCCTTGTAAGCGGAATCTGACATTTTTAAATCGATATCTTTACTTAAGTAATTTCCGTAATTTTATTTGCATACTTAAATATGTAAATAAACTAAAATACAGCTCAGCATGGGCCTACAAATTCCAAGCATCTTGGGAAAAACACAGAGTTGATTGAAATACCGGATGTATAATTTTACGATGTAGGGAAATACGTCATATTTACTTTACGTCTATTTAAGGATGATTTCCACCAAACGGCTCGCATCGCATCGGATCGGAACGGATTTTACAATCTCTAAACGATATTAAATCGTGTTCACGGTTTTTAAATTCTATACTGATTTTGTATTTTACATTGTGACTTATAACATCGCCTTGGATGATTTTGTAAAGGTGTTATAATTGTGGTTTAAATAAATAAATATTACCAAGCCGCGCACAGCAGCTTGACCACGGGCGTCTTCCGCGACACACTTTCCGAAAATATGCTGCGACTCGCTATCGGCTCCGTTCGGCTGTCGTCGTATCCGCTCGAATCCTTTCGGCTGTTGTCCAAATTTTTCTTTTCCTCTTCTGTGTTTTATGATTATTTTCTTTGTATGCAATAGCCAACAATACTACGTCAATTTTGACCATTTTCAAAAATTATATCACGTCAACACGGTAGGAATGAAACTATTTGACTAGGCGCAGAAACGGATACCTACGTTCGCAAATGGCGGTACGGAGCCGATCGTAGGCGTCGACATGCTGCCGGCCGCGATCGGCTGTAGCCGCATCCGTTCGTATCCTTTCCGATCCGATGCGACGCGAGCCGTTTGGTGGAAATCATCCTTTAGAATAGTACATAACATAATATCATACAGCATTATATATATATATATATATGTATATCTCTCTATGTATCTATTATAGTATATTATTTTGCACCACTGACAACCCCATTTTTTATATCCACGCAATCACTGTCCATTCCAAGGTTGCCTGGAAGAGATCGCAGAAAGCGATAAGGCCGCCCATTGTATGTTTTGTATTCGTACCTAATCATATTTTTTTGTTATGTATTTTCTGGTGTACAATAAAGTAAGTAAACCGACGACGTAGACAAGTAGAATTGAGCCTACCATCTTTATAAAGGCTCCTTCAAACAGGCGCGACACGCGCTAAAATCGCGCGCGACACAATGGCACCGCAAGTCGCGCAACGAGCGGTGCCTTTGTGTCGCGCGCGATTATATCGCGTGTCGCGAATGTTTATAGTAGCCTTAATTGTTTACTACATAACTCGTTTTACATTGTATGAATGAATGACGTAGGTACTTAATATATTTATAGGTACAGACGCCAGCACATCAAGCTACCCGAAACTGTCAAATTTTCCCATTCAACTTTGAACCTTATGCTTTAGCGACAAAGTTGTGAATCTATTAAAGAAATTTGACAGGTTGTAGTATCTTGATGTGCTGGCGTCTGTACATAAATGGTTTTTTTTTGTTTGTCTATATTTTGTTCCACTCAGAAGTGGCAGTGGCAGAGCCAGATCCAGACGAGACCCAGAGGCAAAGGCCTCTCCTTTTCCTTCCAGACCTTCCTGTCTTGTGCGATCTCTGGCCATGTTGATCCTACAAACGTTATCATAGCGTCACACCACGTCCGCCATCGCCGTGGTCGACCTTGACGGTGTCTTCCCTCAGGTGTCCAGTAAGTGACGATCTTTGCTCATATTCCCTCCAGGTGCATTCGTGAGACGTGTCCGTCCCGCTCCCACTTCCTGGCAGTTTTTTCTCCAACATCCGCACAGATCTGAAGATAAAGAATCTTTAACAGTTTCATCGGTTTAGATGTTTCTTTGTCAGTCAGTCAAGATATTTCCCAATCACTCTATTCCATTTGTTTTTGTGAAACTGATACGATCTACAGCAAAATCACAGTAAAAAGTATTGGCATCACAGAAATCGATCTATTAAAGATAACTATTGTTCTCGTCGCGTGTTTTTAATAAGACTAATTAGTCATAATTGTCGCTTTCAAGAAAAAATCTTGACATATCAATGTAACGTGTACTTATTTCCTTTAAAGGATTAGAATTACCAGTCTTATTAGTGTTTCGAAATCATTATCATTGTGTGGCTAGCAGGCGCCAAACCCCCATTAATGATAAATGTAAAAAAAATACCGTGCCCCCCTTATCTCCGAAGTTTGCATATATAAAAATCTGAAATTATTCTATGTTATAGAAGTTTAAGTAAAAATTACAGAAAAAAATAAAACGAAGTCTCTAAATAGGACACTTTTTCAGAACTCATCAACAAAAATTACATTAGTTCCACTATCGGTCAAGAGATGGCGTTGACCTAAAACTGCAATATTCTAAACCGCAGTGTGTAGTGTTAAAATTCTCTGACGAATAGGCCTCGCCAATGAAAATTTAAAAACATTTCACGTTTCACAATACGAAACCCTCGGTGCGCGGTGCGACTCGCTCTTGTTTGGCTCAAACATGAAACAGCTACGCGGATACACTTCGCTGACACAGTCACTAAGTTCTCAAGTGTGCAGGCGACAGGGCATGCGGTGCAAGATAAGAGGTGAACCATTATCATCTGTTTAAGTCCCATGTAAAGGCTCGTACACACAGGCGCGACGCGACACGCAACACAAAGGCACCGCAAGTCGCGCAACGAGCGGTGCCTTTGTGTCGCGTTTCGCGTCGCGGCTGTGTGTACGAGCCTTAATAGGGAGCAATTTGACAACGATGTCTTAAAACTGAAAGTGTATTTGAATAAACCCTTAGTCACTGCTTGCGACATACAGGGTGAAAGGGAGGCCTCGTTCATGCAAATGGACATAAATATAAGATTATGACGTCGATTTTATTATGGGTTTTCAAATTTCGCAAGCTATGGAATGATTCAAGATACTTTCATTATATTGTATCATATTTCGAAACCGATGTTTGGTGCCGGAACGTGGACACTCACGGTCCGGCAGGTCCATAAATTCAAGGTCGCTCAGCGAGCTATGGAACGGGATATACTTGGAGTCTCTGAGGGATCGGATCCGCAACGAGGTGATCCGGCAGAGAACCAGAGTTGTCGACATAGCTCACAGAATAAGCAAGCTGAAGTGGCAATGGGCGCCATATTCACCGTAGAACCGATGACCGTTGAGGTAGACGTGTTCTTGAGTGGAGACCGCGAATCGGTAAACGTAAGGTGGGACGCCCTCAGGCTAGGTGGAGCGACGATCTTCGCAGGATGGCTGGTAGCAGCTGCATGAGAGTTGCCGAAAGTCGAGTTGAATGGCGTGCAATGGGAGAGGCCGATATCCAGCAGTGGACTGCTGCAGTAGGCTGATGATGATTATAATTAATTAATTATTATTATATTTTATTTATTCAGATACCAGAGATCCATTGGGTTAGTAACAATAGTCTTAACCTATGTTAGTACTCAACTAATAACACCGACAATGTACAGGTGACAAGTGACCTCACCAACGGGCTGTCGTGTCTCCCGGCTATAGCGTGATTATGTATCATATTATTTTATTTCAGGCTAATTTTTCCAACGCCAGATAATTTTATCGGAAAATATTTTTATTCGTGGAAACATAATTTTAAAAGTTAATAGTGTTAAAATAATAGTAATAATATGTACAATTAAGAGGGTTGATCCGTTAGAGCCACGCTGGAGTCAAAATTGATGATTTCCGACGGACAATAAAACCATAATCTGTTTAATTTATAGATAAGATATTGACGTCATATTAATGGGAATTTCATAATCTAGTGCATGGCTGAAAAACATTTTCATTTATTCGTACAGTTTTCTCATTAGAACAGTTTTTATGCAAGCCTTTTTTTAAAATAGCGATCGACGGTCTACGCAAATGCAAGGTATTAGTAAAACCATATACGACAAACTTATAACAACGTTGCTTTATAAATAATAATAGCATTTATTAGTGCATGGCTGAAAAAAAAAAACGATTACTGTAAGTTTTCATTCAAGAAAAGTATATTCAAAAGTGTCAATTTTAGCCACTTTTCGATATTTTAAACGCGTTAGTTTAGGATGAAATCTGAAATATTTATATGTTATTTTAGGCCTAGTAAACGAAGACATTTACGTTCTAAAACATGGTACAAATATTTTTTTAATACCTTATTTTTTTATTTTACTATGAATTATTTAGTGATGCTATATAATCAGCGCGGAATCACGCCGGCGCTCAGTGCCGGCTGAGGCCTTTCAGAGGTAGGACGTGTGTCGCTCCCGTCGCCGCGAGTCGCGTAAAATATTATCGTACTTTCGCGAGTTTTTAGCGCGTCTAGGACATGTTGATACTTTTTATTATAATATATTTTTATTATATTACAAAACTTTGGTGAGTACATATTTTAATGTAATGGTGTTCTATTAACTTAAGAAAGATTAAATTAGACTTCTTTATGTATGTTTTCATTTTACTTTTTTTTCAGATATGGCTAACAAAAGGCGCTATATGGGAACAAAAAAAAAACGAAAATTTGGCCAAGGCTAATGAAGCTAAAAGGTATGTTACCGAGGTTCTCTACTTATAAAAAATATATTTTTATTAGGTGTAATAAGAAACAATATACTTACTACTTTTTGAAGTAATTTTTTTTATTACTTTTTGTTTGGATATTTTTATGAAACACAGTAGTAATAAGATAAAGTTAATATCCAATTCGTTGTTATAGGCAGAAAAGAGAAGTTCAAATACTTCAAAACCAGGACTTAAATAAAAATGCTATTGTAAGTTTTATTTTTTTACTTTATATTTTACTAGCTGCGGCAGACATGTGTTTCCTTGGTTTTGATTGAGCAGTTGTTAAACCAAAACTAAATAAGACCTTTCTTCATTATTTATTTATCTCAAGCCGACAATCAATCGCCTGTCATGGTGCTTACTTTTTGTGTCACTATATTATACCCTACATATTATTTTTAGAATCAAGAAAATGAAAAAGACAGTGAAAAACACTGGAAATTCTGGAAAACTTGCAGGCATTAGAAACGGCTCCAATTCAAGATCCTGACGCAGGGAATCTTGTAAGAATTACTTGGTCATTTGTATACATATTTTAGCACAAAAATAACATTGTTAGTTATGTGCTATCTTAAGCCGACAATCGATCGCCTGTCATGGTGCATACGGTTTGTGTCACTATATTATACTCTACATATTATTTTCAGACTCAAGAAAATGAAAAAGACAGTGATAAAACACTGGAAATTCAGGAAAACTTGCAGGCATTAGAAACGGCTTCAATTCAAGATCCTGACGCAGGGAATCTTGTAAGAATGACTTGGTCTTTATAAACATATTTTAGGACAAATAAAACAAGAACCTTCAAGAACAAGTGCGTATTTACAGTATACTTTCATAAGTTCAGATACATGTTGTACATTGTTTCTGATAATATTAGACTTAAAAATATATTTCCAAATTTTATGTTATAGGTAAATAATAGACAAGAAGTTGAAAGGGATACTGTACTTCAGGCAGAGAGTGGCTAGAGCTACGACGTTGTTTATTGACAGCCTCTTCATTCTGTAAAGTGTGCAAACGGCGATCGACTATTAGCCCAGCCCCTTTGGTTAAACAATTTCTTTACTCATATTCCTTGGACCATATCCCTAGTATTCAACATGGGAAAGTAAACGAAAAAGTGGCCATAGAACAGTTGCAGGTACAAGTTTAGATTTTTCTAACAAACAATTTATTTTTGTATTCTTAAATTCTATTAAAAAGAAGTAATTAGAGTATTGAGTTTCAAATTATTATGATTACAGGTGCTTCGCCGGATGGACTAATCGACGATGATGGCATCACCGAAATTAAATGTCCTAGTTCGGCATTTGGATTAGAGGCAGATTTTGCTATTAGCCAAAAAAAAATTAAATTCTGGAAAATAGATGGATCTGTGAATCGACGCCATGACTGGTTTTATCAGATACAGGGGCAGCTGCATATAACTAACAGAAATTACTGTCTGTTTGCTGTGTGGACAGGCAAAGATTTTAAATTGAAGACTGAAAACATAATCAGGGACGATAAAATTTTGGAGCGAAAATATGGAACATCGGCTAGTCAGCTTTTACAATAAATGCCTGTTACCCGAAATTGTTGATCCCCGAAAAGCTAGGTCCATGAAACTTAGAGACAACAAATATTAAGATTTTATTTTACACGAAATTGTTTTTATTTACTTTAACCTAACTAATAATAATTTAATTGCTCATTTATTACAATAAACAAAAAACTGAATCCCCGCTTACGGAAAACGAAAACATTCCCTACTAACTAAAAACTGGCTAAGTATCAAGATGATTCTAAGCGGTGTATGATACGCGCTCCAACTATAGATGGGCAATCCACCGGGTTTAAACCCGGTGCTTTTGATAAACACCCGATAAACACCCGATAAACACCCGTAGACACCGATAAACACCCAGAAAATTGGGTGTTTACGGGTGTTTATCAAAGCACCGGGTTTAAACCCGGGTGGATTGCCCATCTATAGCTCCAACACAAACGGCTGTGTGTGCGTTTAACTGTATAGCTGTGTGAGTAAATTTACCTAAACGCGAGGCGCGCCGCTCTGGAGTAACGCTCTTAAATAAAAAGGAGGGGAAATAATCAAAGGGCATCAAAAAGTTCATCCGCATCGCTGTCAACAGGAAACGTGCCCAAAAGACTGGCAGCATTACCACGTTGTATGGCAATGCTGATTATTTGGCCCAAAAATAAGCCAGCTCTGGTCACGTGAAAAGTCGACCATCCGCTTGGCGATAACTCAAAATACTAAATGGGCACTCGGGCCCCATGGCCCTATTTTATCGGAGGAATAATTTTGAATTTTTGACATGGAGTGTGTGCTAGTGCTACTGCAGAGCTAGAGGTCCTGGATTTGATTCCGGGTCGGAAAGGAGTTATTTGGTTTTTCTATCTAGAATTTCTCAGTAGCAGCTCGGATTAAGATTTGTGTCCGGTAGATGGCAATGACGTACGTTGCTGAGATGTGGACGCTCACGCAGGAAGCTGTATATATGATAAGAGTTGCACTAAGAGCCATGGAGCATTGCATGCTTGGCATAAGGATTATAACCTAAGTTGGATTAGGAATTTCCTTGAAATTTCCAGTGGATTAGAAGTTTTCCTTAAAACTTTCGGATCGTGCGCCTTGACCCTGTAGTGAGACAGTTACAGACTGATAATTACAATATCCTCATTCTGAATGTTTGTGTCCGTTGTATGAGTAAATTTGCCTTGAAATAGCTTTGTGAGTCAACAGTGATTCAGATAATAAGTTTATCAGTTTTCCCCGAAGTGCAAGTGCCAAAAATTTCAAGATTTTATCGGAGAATACATGTTAACGTCACGTAGGAATAATCTCGTGATAGTTTGGAATTTAAAGAATCGCTTTTGAATATCTATTCAAAAATCCTGTGACTTTTTCAATGTCAGAAGACTTTCTAGGTTATTTTTAATTTGATTTTTTTCTTATGTGTCTTAACGTAACGCTACACTCGAAGTTGTGGACGAGTATGCTTATGTAGGACAAACTATCCAATTAGGTACGTCCAACTCTTTCTCGAAAGAGGTCAATTGTCGAATCAGACTTGGCTGGGCAGTGTTCAGGAAGCTACGCAATATCTTCTCATCCCACTTACCATAGTGTCTCAAGACGAAAGTCTTTGACCAGTGCGTGTTGCCAGTGATAACTTATGGCACTGAAACGTGGTCGCTCACAACGGACCTTATAAGAAGGCTAAATGTCACCCAAAGGGCAAAGGAGAGGGCTATGCTTGGAGTTTCCCTGCGTGATCGAATCAGAAATGAAGGGGTTCGCTGAAGGAACAAGGTAACCTACATTGGACTATAAGAATGAGAGAAAGAGATTGCACCTGTGTCTGCATACACGCTACAATATCTCCCGCATCGATGACTAGTTTCCGCTGAGATTGGCCGACATGGTGGTGACATTTTGGGGATGCATGAAGAAGCCTCCTCGTGTAGCGCAGTTTGTTCCGCCAGTTACTCAACTGAACGCTCGCGCTCGTCGCATCCTGGACAGTCACACCCAACACCTTATTTGACTGGCCAATTCT
This sequence comes from Luperina nickerlii, assembly GCA_963855955.1. NCBI lineage: Eukaryota > Metazoa > Arthropoda > Insecta > Lepidoptera > Noctuidae > Luperina > Luperina nickerlii. Next base: position 9,743,617 of record OY979690.1, on the reverse strand, counting down.
TCCCTTGCGGTGGTAGGGCTAACGCCCGCCTGGTTTGCGACCATCCTCCCACCGGAGTCCGGCGGCGTCAAGCAGCCTGCTGTGTTTCGTCGATGCGTGGGAGTTCCAGTATCTAGGCATCTTTTAGGTACACTCGTTCCATCATAGACCTCATCCATCGCTTTCCATCAGGCGTGATCGAGGTCTAGAGCGGGCGCATTTAGCAATTAAAAAAAAGACCTGACCGAAATTTGATCGGGATTTTTTTTTTGTTTTTTCCTCATCAATACGTTAGGCAATATTGGACGTCAGCAAATATATGTGGCGCCTAATCTCCCTCACTTAAAGGTCATAAGTGGGTGACTCAAATATTGATCCACCTACAAGAATTAGCAGTCTCCATTTTAGAATATCGATAATTTGCCAAATGTTTATGTTCGGAGTCCTAATGAGTTACGTTATCATCGGCTTAACCTTTTTTTAATATATTTTGTTACCGATTTAAATGTGTGTGAGAGAATTTCAGTATTTGTTTAATGAAGAGATTGCGCAGCTGGCCTCAAAACCTATGTTGGTGGGGAAATCTTAGTTTTATTATTTACTGAAAATAATTGTTTTGGTCTACGTTGTTTCTCCGTGGTTGCATTTTCAGAACCAATAAGCTCTCATACACTGGCATGGAGTCACCCAGAATAGGACAGAAACCCTCGGAGCACCCAGATGTTACAAAAGTGTTCTTAACAGACCAGGAGACATAATCAACTTCTGGAGAGAGGTGGGCCAGTTAGAATAACAGTGCCTCTAGCTTCTAACGTTTTATTAGTGCCCATGTAAGTTTATGTGAAATAAAATATTTTGATTTTTGATTAACCATAGACTGCCGCCATAGCCCACGCACAATGGTCCATTAGCACCAAACATAGAAAAAACACTGGCATAAAATAAAATATCAGTAAGCTGTAAAAAAATCGTGCGGAAATCAAAATCAGAACTACATCATCAAAATCCTTGATATAAAGAATCACTATATCACCCATAATGCTAATGACCTTTAAAAAACAACAAAGCGTCGTGCCACCCATCTAATTCTATGCCTCATCAACGCTGCCCCAACTCTAGTCTTATTTTCTCTAAACAACCTTGACGCTTGGAATCCTTATGTGTCAATGTGTCATTAAAGAATGACTCACTAATCTAAACCAATATTTTGAAATAATAACATTTATGACTGTCTGTATATTGCATAGATACTAGCTTATACCCGCGACTTTATCCGCGTCAAATTTCCGAGTATCAGGATACCGCGTGGTATCGTGATACTAAAGTAAGTAAGTAAGTCCAGTAACTGGGCTGTGGAAGTCAGATCAGTCGCTCCATAAAAAAAATGGTATCCAGTGGCATCTGGTTGGACTGGAAGTCAACCCTAACATAGGAAAGGGCTAGGCTAACAGATGATGGATCAGTGCCTATTCGAGAGAAGATTTTTTTTGTTGACACTGTTTTCAACGCACAGAGCTGTGTTACAACCTGAAATAGTCAATTTTTTTTTAAGTTTTTAATTTCAATCCTGTTATAATATAAATTTCAGGCACTTTTGAATTTTCAAGGAAGCTTTTTACCGAGTTACGCATTCCAAAGACACTCCTCAATTCCACAGACACTCTTATGGCTTTCAAATTCAAATATCTTTTTGCTCCCATGTGGAAAAAGTAGGTACAACACCCAAGTTACAGCTAACAACCATTTAAGGACACAGCAATTTTTAAAATATTAAATGTAAATTAATTTACATTTTAATATAGCTTTAGTAGTTTACTATATTTATGCACGCGCAGAATAAACAAATTTTCACTTTTTGTTATCTTTGTAACTCAATATTCAAAATTCACAGACAAAGCCATGTGCGAACACGTGTAAATAACGTTGTCTGCATTACAATATGTATGTTGTCATTATATTTAGCTCGCGGTATGTTCGTAGGCGTAGGGCGTAGAGGTTAAGTCACTGCTGGTGCACATAATAATAGGATGGGTGGGCCGCATCAATTATCAAGACAGATGATGATTTCATTATTATGATAATGTTCGGGTAGACGAATTAATCATAATTTTACAATACAATACATTACAATTCATTTATTTGTCAGAATATTGAACAAAGTTGTATGTTTTTAGTAAGTAAAAGGTTTAGAAGTCAGAAGTATAGAACCGGTTGATGTGGCGGTGCTTGGGGAAGGCGTATGTCCAGCAGTGGACGTCTTTCGGGTGAAATAATGCTAACGATGAAGCAAAAAGCTTACAAACCCGATTCTAAAAGCGAGAACATTGTAGCCGGCATCTACGAACTACGCATCACACTGACGTCACGCAAAATCCTGCATCGCGCAAGCGAAGTTTACCTCATACCTCAATAAAATCATCCTCTTCCTTCTTGTCCTTGTTAGTTGTTTCATGTTACTTGGGGTTAGCGCAACACGTTTTCTTTTTCCGTTCTCCCCTGTCAACCGTCACGCCACGGTAACATATAAGCTGTCATTTTACTGCAACTACCATAGTGATTTAGCTGGGAAGAAGAATTGTCGCAACAAACTGTCCAGCAGTACTCTCTGTTCGGTTAGACGAACTTGATTCAAGTACAGACGCCAGCACATCAAGCTACCCGAAACTGTCAAATTTTCTCAATCAACTTTGAACCTTATGCTTTAGCAATAAAGTTGAAAATCTATTAAATAAATTTAACTCATTACTACTTCAGCTTGCTTACTCTGCAAGCCATGTCTAGATCTTCTTCAGTTATGTTTTAGTTCCATTGAAAGATTTCGAATGCTGATGAAATGAAATGTTTATTTATGTAACTATGACACTTTTACACGTTAATATTATTGGTCAATTCTAACTAATATCATAAAAGTGAAAGTAAGTTTGTTTGTTACCCTTTCACGAATAAACCACTAAATCGATCATCCTGAAATTTCGCATATACGTTGTCAGGGGTATAGAAAGGGTCATAGGGTCAGGGGTCGGCCTTTCAGCCCGAAAAAAAGGGCTGTTCCCGAGGAAAACAACAATAACGTTATTATGATAATAGATGGCGCCATGTGTCTTTTGAATCAATAATAGATGGCGCCACGTGTCTTTCGAATCAAAAACAGGACAACATCTGTCGGGTCAGCTAGTATTTTATAAACACTAATATTATAAAAGCGTAAGTTTGTGAATGTGTTTGTGTTTATATGTTTGTTACTTCTTCACGCTCAAACGGCTGGACCAATTTTTATAAAAATTTGTATGGAGGTAGCTGACACCCTGGATTAACATAAAGGCTATTTTTTCTCCCGATATTCCCACGGAATCGACATTTACGCGGGGCGCAGCTAGCATTTTATAAATTAGATTGCGCTGGCATTTGCTAGCTGACTAATCCCTGAGAAGAAATGTCGAAATAAACCGAGGTCATCATATTATTAGGACTTATAACGTGTGTCTAACAATGCAGAGCCATGGCTGGTAGGGTCTTTAAAAAGAAAAAACCATTGCAGGTTTGAGTTAACCTGTCACATCATGCATGGATCAGTAATCATGTACAGACGCCAGCACATCAAGATACCCGAAACTGTCAAATTTTCCCAATCAACTTTGAACCTTATGCTTTAGCGATAAAGTTGAAAATCTATTAAAGAAATTTGACAGATTGTAGTAGCTTGATGTGCTGGCGTCTGTACCTCAGCCCTATTTAAGGGAGCTCAAAGATGGTGATCAATGCTCATTCCTGCTCTGTATAATCAGGCTATTATGTTCCTACAACTGGAACACAAGGCTCCTCTCAGTGAGAAGGAGTGGGCCATAATCCACCACGCAGGCCCAGTGCTGGTAGCTAGATGTCACATGCCTAAGTTCGGTAGTAAATTACATGCCTAGTCAGCGGCATTGTCCGAAAGGGTTACCGCTGGCCTGGCACATAAAGGGCTAAGGAAGGAACACTACTACTTACTGACTAAAACCCACCCGGGGTTTTAGTCAGTAAGAGTCTGACACTCCCTTCCGCTCCACCCAGAGCGGGAGGGGTCATTTGAGGATTTCCCATCCTCATTAAAAAAAAAGCCTGCTTGGGTTTGAACCCACGACCCATAACTCGTAAGTCGGGATCGATACGACTGGACCACAATCGCTCTTCTCTTTATGAGAAGAGCCTTTTACCTTACGATGAGAAACATACATGCTGATCAATGAATCTGCCTGACTTTTCCCAACATGTTGAGGTCCCCTTCCAGTCTAACCGGATGCAGAATACCTGTATTTTGGAGTATTCCCGTTAAAGCACCTATTTTTAGAGCATTAAATTGAGCACCAATCAATATTTTACCTTGGTGCTCAAAGAGGAACAATAAAAAAATATTCAACTTTATTCCCTTTTGAGCACCTACGGTAGCTTCTAGTGATGGGGCGTATAATGAAACATATCGATAAAAATTGGCAATTTCATTGCAGAATGTTATCATTTAATAAAAACATAATATCATCATTAACATAAAGATTATTTAATCTTTTATTATATGGAGCGACTGCCTATCTGACTTCCCCAACCCAGTTCCTGGGTAATACGATACCCCTTGGTAAGACTGGTTGTTATACTTTCGGGCTTCCGACGACCCGCAACGACTGTCAAAGATCTACAAATCACAGCCGGGATCAACGGCTTAACGTGCTTTCCGAGGCACGGAGGGGTTTTGGTATGTAAAGATGGTCACCCATCCACGGACCAACCGCGGCAAACGTAGCTTAACCTAACCATGCGGTTGTAATGACTTAGCCGCAAGCATACAAACATATGTACATGCTGATATACGAGTAACGTTGTTATTATTTAAACTGTAATCCAAGGTGAAATTCTTCGAACTAACTACATATTAGAATATCATTGAATGCGTCAGAGATTAGAAGGTTATTTTGTGAGTAAGATGTAGGGGAAAAGGTCAGAGTAATAACGTTGATGAGTGTCTAACCTATATCAATTCTATACTTAAGAGTAAACTAGTCGCGAGCTCGAACTCACTGGTGGTCATGGCCAAAAAGCATAATATTCCTATATAATGTTTATATATAACGCCTCTAATGTTCCCACAGCTGGGATACAGGCCTCCTCTCTGTGAGGAGTGGGATATAATCCACCACACAGGCCCAGTGCGGGTTGGTAGATGTCACATTTCAAATTGTTTTGATTCTAGGACATGCCGGTTTCTTCGCCGTTTAGAGAGCAGTGGTGATGAAATAAATTACACAATGGAAAGCGCCTGTCTTGGTTCGAACTTACGACCTACAAGTCGTAAGTCGCGGCCTCACTACTGGGCCACCGCTGCTCTTTTACATTTTTAGAAACTAAATTGTGAACTCAGTATCCATACTAATAATCTAGTGGCCTCCAAAAGTTATTTGAAATTTTCCAGTTCAGGTGTTATACTCTTCAATTTAATTCCGATAGATCGACATTGGAATTGTGACGTGTCGTACTCTTGAGTTCGATGCTAGCGCCAAATGGTTTTTAGATTGAGTGTCCATTTTGGAGAACTAAGTGGAATTGGGTTCGGGCTTGGCGTGGGGTAATTGTTGACAATATTGTTTTCAAGAGTACCGAATCACGTGACTGTAAAATAACATTGGAATCATATTGGCATCTCATTGGAATTAAAATTAGTTTGGAGAGTAAGCCCCTAGCTGTGATGCCATATTATGATTTAAAATGAAAAAAATCAGGTACTCCTAAGGGATTATTTGATTTTTTTTATCACATCTATTCAAAACGTGCTAGTGTATTCTTCGTAAACAGGGACTAAAATAGCTCTTTAATCCCTAGGGATTAAAAGTGATTGGAATTTAAAATATGTACCTATATTGTTAGTAAAAGTTCCAATCACCAAAGAGATCAATCACGAACATTGTATGAACAAGTAACAGGCTGTATGACAAAGTAAAAGGCGCGCGAGCCATATTAAAAAATAATCGTATGTGAAAAAATGAAAAACAACACTGCAACAACAACAACACTATTTTAAGCTCGAGTGACGTACTTTGACTACTCTAGAATCCTTTGCTCCGTTCTGGATTCAAATAAACACTTTCGCCTTCAGAATAGTTGTTTGTTTGCTCCCTTGGAAAACAATCTACTATTTTATGTTTTTTAATATTAGTAAATAATAACGTTATAGCATTTCAGGATCACTAGAATTTTAAATCATGATGTGGTGTGCTACAGCACTCGCAGGTGAAGAGGAAAAATTTCAACTAACTTTTAGACACCAGCTGACAAATTTTTCCAATCAACTTTGAACCTTATGAAAATATATTTAAGAAATTTGACAGATTGTAGTAGCTTGATGTGCTGGCGCCTGTACATTTCGTTTCAACTTGCCTTTACATAATTTTCCCACGTAATCCAAATTCCAAAAGATTGACATTTCAACCTAAAAAAATCGTGATAAGTACATACTCGTATCACACGAGTTTTGTGGCTCAAATCAAACATGTTTGACGTGAACTATCTCAAACAATATAAAATGTCAAGGTGACGAATAAGTACAATGAACTGCCTACTTTTATTGTTATGCCAAGATTTTTATGACTAACATTAAATAATCTCAATACGAAATGGTTTGTACCAAATTGTAATTGTCTACAATAAACTGGGGTTAATTAAATTAGCTAGTGAAACTACAGTCGACGAACGATAAAATAAAAACGAAGTGTGATGCCTTTTTTAGGGTTCAATGAATGCTGGCTGTGTTGTTACTTGAAGTGAGAAAATATGTTTTCTTTAGTTTTGTCGTGTTAAGATACTCATACTCATCACGTCTGAGAAGATTACACAATAAAAAGCTGATTTTTAAACTGATATTTTACGGGACTGCACTAACTGCGGTCGGTGACCCCACAAAAAATTTCGTCCAATTAATTTATTTTTAGTTTTATCGTCTTTAGGTAATAATGTTCATCACGTCCGTGGAGTTTTGCTAACTATTTTAATTTGACATGTATATAAGGTCCCATTAAAATGGACAAACTTTTAGAAATCATTCAGACCACCAAAACAAGGACGATTGTAAAAAAAATATAATATAAGAAAAACGCATAGATACAAGAAAAATAATCAACTAACGAAAATACACTAATTTGCAGGCAATTTATTATTTTAGGTCAAAATAAAATCACTTTTATCAGTGTTTTTTTTTTTGCTTGGATATCTTTAGTTAGACGCACTGAGTGCTGTGTTAAAATTTGTCCATCTATTTTAATGGGACCCTGTATAAATACATAAAACAAAGTCGGGTTAGTTACGCCATTTATAACTCAAGAACGGCTGGACCGAATTTTATGATCTTTGATTTGTTGGAAAGAGCTTATGAAAGGAAATCTGCCTTTGACACTAAAGCGAAAAATTATGGACATGTGCATCCTTCCCATTCTAATCTATGGATCCCTGACTTGGTCTTTGTTAAACACTCAAAAGTCCAAACTTAAGGTTTGCCAACATGCAATGGAGCGCAGTTTCCAGGCGTCAAGTTGACAGACCATATTTCCAACAACACACGGCGCTCCTAATCACAGATTTACTGACGTTGCTCAAAAAGCCGCTAAACTGAAGTGGGACTGGGCTGACCACGTCTTCCGTATGCCCAAGGAGCTGTAGACCAAAATAACCACCACGTGGAGCCCTGACACAGGTAGAAGGCGTCGCGGCAGTCCCCGTAGAAGATGGCAGGAAGACCTGGACAAAACAAACAACCAGTGGTCCACTTTAGCCCTGGATCGAAAGAGCTGGAAGTCATGGGGAGAGGCATTTACCCAGTAGTGGGATGAAGCAGGCTAGCAGTAAAAGTTGATTTGTTGGATTTTTTCCCGCCTCGAACAGCAGAATAACTATTACAGTACCCGGCGATAAATATTGCACATCGACCTTTACCTTTTTTTGTATTTTATACAAAGAATAAAAATAATTATCAAAAGAAGCAAATCATAATTGTTTTAACAGCTCCTAATAGATACCGGACTGTTTGTATTTCGTGCGACAGAGATAACGCTCTACGAAGCCGAAATTAGCCGATTGTCTCTTTCCAAAGGTCGATGTGCAATATTTATCGCCGGGTACTGTAAAACATGGGAACATTTTACGAAAAATAATTAAGATAATTAATTAAGGGGCTTACATGACCTATATCGCGGTCACTGTCGGACTGTATAGGAAAGAAAGAGAAGCGCGATGATACAACGCTGGTAATTTATTGCAAAATATGAAGCAACTATTTACAAAAAATCTATTGTTGGACTAAATAATTAAAACACTAGTGCTTTAGTATGTTACTTGTAGAATAATCTGACAAAAAGTCAGAATGATTGTATGTATATTAGTATGGTTTTTATTTAGTGTCTTATGATATGTTATGGCAGAAGCTAAAAGAAACGGGCCTACCGCCAGAGTTGACATCACTTTTTAGGTATTGGTACCTTAATCAGAAAAATAATGTAAAGTGGGCGGGTGAATTGTCCAGTGAATACAAGCTGGAATGCGGAGTGAGGCAGGGGGGGTTGAGCTCGCCCTTGCTTTTTAACCTGTACATAAATGCGCTAATCGAGGAACTCGGTCAAATGCCTATAGGGTGCTACGTGGATGGTGTCAGTGTGAACAACCTTAGCTATGCCGATGATATGGTGCTGCTGGCTCCCTCGATTTGTGCATTGCGGAAGTTGCTTGCCGTGTGTGAAAAGTATGCGGCCACACACGGTCTGAGTTATAATGTTAAAAAATCAGAGTTCATGATCTTCAAGGCGGGTACAAAGTGCCCAACTGTTGTTCCACCTGTGTTACTCAATGGTATTCCTCTTAATCGAGTAAACCAATTCAAGTATCTTGGGCATGTGGTTACCGAAAACCTTGGAGATGATGTAGACATGGAGAGGGAGCGCAGGGCATTGTCAGTCCGGGCGAACATGCTGGCCCGCAGGTTCGCTCGATGTGCAGACGCGGTCAAAGTGACTTTATTCAAAGCTTATTGTGCGTCTCTGTACTCAGCGAGCCTGTGGTTCAGATATACCCAAAGGGGTTACAATTCTCTGCGCATCCAGTTTAACAACGCCTTCAGGGCGCTGTTACGTCTGCCACGCTTCTGCAGTGCGTCAACAATGTTCGCCGAGTCGCGCACAGACGGCTTTGATGCCACCTGGCGCAAAAAGACAGCCTCACTGCTAAGCAGATTGCGTGGGAGCAGTAACAGCATCCTGAGGGTAATAAGCAATAAGCTAGACAGCCCACTGGTGTGGAGCACCCAGAGGACTAAGTCACTGTTAGTTATTAGGTACTAACATAGTTTTTTTAAGTTCATACTAACAATAAATGGATCATTGGTTGTCTGAATAAATTAAATTAATTATTATTCATTTATTTATTTAGTTTTCTTATTTTATTACATTTTTAAATATTTCTTAAAATATAAAAATAAGTTAAAAAAACATTTAAAAATATAAAAAAATAGTTTTCCGCCGGTGTCGGGACCAGGGTCCAAGCTACCGGTGGTTAGGGCTCCAGAGACAGGAACCTCCTCACAATGCGAGCCGTATCGAGGAGTACTGCCTTCTGAATCAGGCCCTTGATCCAACCGCCTAACGAGAGCCTCGATAGATGTTGATCGAGGCTTTCGGCTATAAGACCATTGGCCGACACGACAATCGGCACAATGATAGCCGAGCTCACATTCCACATGTTAACAACCTCGTGTGCTAAGTCGAGATATTTAATTTGTTTCTCTTTCTCAGCTTTCACGAGGTTACCGTCATGTGGAATGGTAACATCGACAATCATTGTGCGGCGCGCTAATCGATCTATCACCACTATATCAGGCTTATTGGCAACAATAGTCCTGTCAGTAATGATAGATCGATCCCAGTACAACGTGACATGGTCATTTTCAAGAACTGGGTCGGGCACATACTTGTAATACGGTACCTCAGAATCCACAAGCTTATATTTCAAAGCAAGTTGCTGGTGAATAATCCTGGCCACTTGGTTATGTCTGTGCAAGTATTCGCCGTTAGCCAGACGAGAACAACCAGAGACAATATGTCTGATAGACTCACCCGGACGGTGGCATGCCCGACACACGTCAACCGTCCCGTCCTTCATAATATGTCTCCGATAGTTATTCGTCAAGATAACTTCGTCCATAATTGCACAGACGAAACCTTCAGTTTCCCCGAAAAGGTCACCAAAACGTAGCCAGGATACGGACGCTGAGAAATCTACACCGGGCTCATGAAGAGCCCGATAGAAGCGCCCGTGAAGCTCCTTGCTTTGCCATACCTTCTTGCGGTCATCAGTAGAAAGTACTACAGGTTTGCGCCAGTTCTCTTTAGCCATGGAGAGCGGGGTGAGCCCCTTGTCCACTGCGACCACATCACGGTGCATACCCACTTCGGCGTTTAAAAAATATTCCCTGAGACTGCATACCTCACGGTTGTGGAGGGTCTTCGCATTTAAAAAGCCTCGACCCCCGCACTTCCGCGGGATATACAGTCTCATCACCGATGATCGTGGGTGATGCATCCGGTTTGCGGTCAGTAGTGTACGGACCCTTCTATCCAGGGCGTCGAGTTCGGTCTGAGTCCATTTGAGTATGCCAAAAGAGTACATCAAAACCGGCATGACCCAACCGTTGAAGGCGCGCACCTTATTTCCGCCCGAAAGAAGACTAATTAATACCTTCTTCAGGCGACAAAAGAAGCGTTCCTTCAACGATTGCTTCATGTCAGTATCGTTGATGCCTAACGCTTCCGACATACCCAAATACTTATAGTTTTCGGATAAGGAGAGGGATCTGAGGCCGATGGAATCCGAGAGTTGAATTTCCTCGGATTCCATAATCTCCCCTCGCTTTACATGCATGACTGCACATTTGTCCACACCAAACTCCATCCTGATGGCGCTACTGAAAGTTTCAGTTACCTTCAGTAGCTCCATCAGACGTAATTTGTTGGGGGCAAAGAGTTTCAAATCATCCATGTAAAGGAGGTGAGATATGACCTGACCACCTCTCCTCAACCGATAGCCTAGACCTGAATCCTCTAGTAGTGTACTTAGAGGATTCAGGGCCAAGCAGAACCAAAGTGGACTCAAACTGTCGCCCTGAAATATTCCCCGTTTAATCCATACAGGCTCATCATTCCCCTGAATCTGTCGACATCCTGGATAACGAAGGACCGTCTTCCATTGCCCCATACACGACCCAAGGAAGGTGCGTAGAGTTGCATCTATCTTGTACAACTCCAGCACCCTCATGAGCCATGTATGTGGCACCGAGTCGTAGGCCTTCTTGTAATCTATCCAACATGTGGACAGATCCTTGCGGGATTGACGAACCTGTTGGCTAATGGCCATGTCTATAAGGAGTAGCTCCTTAGTACCGCGGGACCCATTCCTACATCCATTTTGAGAGGCAGACATAATCGAGTTACTCTCAATGTGCGTATTAATTTTCGCTCTCAAAATGGATGTAAGAAGTTTATAAACCGTCGACAAACACGTGATCGGTCTATAATTCTTGGGTTCCGCGGGACTACCTGATTTATGGAGCAGGTGGGTGACGCCTGTTGTTAAAAACTGCGGTAGCGACCCAGACTCTAAGGATGACTGGAACTGCGATGCCAAGTAAGTGTGTGAACTAATTAGCCATTTCAGCCAAAAGTTGTGCAGTCCGTCCGGTCCCGGTGATTTCCAATTCGGTAACGGACGGACCGCTCTGGCAACGTCTGATGGCGTAATTAGGACTGTATCCATTTCTGGTATAGTCTCACACACTCGCTCGACATCCCGCATCCAGCCAGCCTCAGTGTGACAGACGGGTACCGACCAGATGCTGCGCCAGAATGCACTTGTGGCGGCATCATCCGGGCGGCATACATCTATCACATTTAGTTCAGGTCGCTCCCAAGCTCTATACACCCACCTTTCATCACTCTGGAACATGCGATTCTGCGTGTATCGATCAATCCGCCGTTTATACCGCCGAATTCGGCTCGCCCATGCACAAACTTTTTGCTTCAGGAAGTCGATGCGCTCTGTGACACAGGATATGTATTCTCGAGGGCTGATTCCAGTCCCCGAGAATGCCTGTCTCACAAAGCGCATCACTCGTGGTCGTGTATTGCCCTCCCTGAAGCTGTATAGTTTGCCGATGAGTACCCTGGTCCCATCGATACGACGCTCGATCCTGTGCTGCCAGGTTGGTACGGCTGGTTTTGGTCGAGTAGCTCTGTCACAACTTGGAAACTTGACGTTAGCTAAACGACATGCCGCCACAGCTGCACAATACAGGATCGAGTGTGTATCAACGAGATCCTTGCTACTCTCGAAAAAATTTTTGAGCTGCAAGTCCAAGGCACACACCAGCGCCCTATTTTTTTTGTGCATGGGTAACCGCGGTAATCGGGGTCTAAGTTCGGCTGGAGTGAATCTATACTCGAGAAACGCATCCTCCAGGGCGCTCCTTAGTCGAACGTTGCACTGGCTACTTACTGTGTCAACCCTATCATCTTCTTCTTCAACATGATTGGACCGCGGCGGGATAGCATCAATAGTTGATGCTTGTGCCGCAGTTTGTGCCGAAGTCGAAACGATATGGTTGCTCAGTACCTCTGAGCGCAGCCTATCAAGTGCGATGTCGTCCAACCTGTGATTGCGTTGGATGACCCGCACCTGATCCGACAGTCGTTGGGCCGAAACGTTGACGGTTGGTTCTAGTTCCTGGAACAGAGACAGCATCCTAACGCGGTACGCAGTGAGGTTAGTTCCCCCCTCTGTAGACCCGTAATATGCGCGCATGACGTTCTCGTTCATAGACTGAGTCCATCTCATGCGCTGCACACAACCACCGGTAGCGGGGACCCGGCTCGGGGCCGGATGGCCCCTAAGTCCCAAGCTCTTCGGTGGCCGGCCTCTCCCCTGCCGACGTACGGGTGTTGGCGACGTCGGCGGGGAAAAATACTCGTCGCTCGAGCTCGACGCAACTGCTACGGCCGGTGTTGTCACAGCGCTCACAATGGGGCTGGGTACCGGCGGCGGCGAGGCGGAGCTGAGCGAAGAGTCCGGAGGTGGAAGGCGTGCACGTCGAGCTGCTAATCTCGTCAACATTTTCTGTTTGGTTTTTTCGGAGGTGACATGACAGATGTCACCTCCGATTCGGCAGTTTTTGATCAAAGTTTATTCTTATACTATGGTTCATTTTAGGTATATTTTTATAAAATTGTATTTAAATTAACTATTTGGGCTATGGCTGTTGTATTTCACAAATTATTGAAACTGCTTTTAAAAATTAAATTAACTGAAAATTGTTCAAAATTATTTGACGTGTTGACGTTGGTGTTGCTAGCTTTATTATTATTATTAAATATAATAATAATAATAATAATATATATTAATTATTATTATTATTATTGTAAAAATAAAGTTTTTAGAGGCATCTTCATGATTTTTTCTATCGTATCAAATTAGTCGTATTATTTTTTCACACACTATCTACCTTGCATATATCCTGAAGAAATATCATGTTTCTGATTTTGTTTACTGTAGTCCATCATATACTTTTATTGTTTCTAAAACTTGCGTTTTTTTGCGTTTAGGTCCTGTAAGCCCCTTAAGTCGGGTCTTCTTTTTCTTCTTCTTCTCTCGGCTGGGTCGTTCTTTGGCCAAAGAATTAGCAATGCTGCCAGTCTTCTGGGCGCCTTAAGTGTCCTTTGTTTTTTTATTTATTTGTATAGTAAGTTAGTCATTTAATTTAGTATCTAGTGTAAATAGTTAGTTAAATTTTCTCTAAATAAAAAAGATAAATACAGGATATGATTCCGCAACATTTCTCCTAAGACGGATTCGGCAATGGACTGTTCGTCGACAAGTAGTTATTAAGATAATTAATTAATTTTCCCATACATTTTGTATTAAGGCTCCTTCAAACAGACGCGACACGATACGCGACACAAAGGCACCGCAAGTCGCGCAGCGAGCGGTGCTTTTGTGCCGCGCGCGATTATATCACGTGTCGCGCCTGTTTGTAGGAGCCTTTGTTGATTCTAATTCGTGGAACGAAGTTCGCCGGGTCAGGTGATAAAAAAAACATTTTTACAAAAAAAAAAACGATTAAGAAAAACACTACAAAGTGATAAATAACTGTAAATCGTTTATTGCATTCCATAATGTAATGACAAGTGGTTAATAAAAAAAATACTAGAAACAATTATGGACCCTGTCGGGCACAGCAATTTTTTTTTTAAAGTAGGGACAGGAAGAGCGCTTTATTAATTTTCTTTGCTACTACGAGTAAGGCCTCTTTTCCATTACACGGTTTCTCGCCGTGAAAATCTACGGTTAATTCGCCGCGTGTAGGCACGGTCGTCAGTGTGGTATGGATCACTATATGAGCTTGTCGACATGCACGGTGGCGCCAATTCACGGCGCCGCGGCCGCGTGCGCCGTGACTGCCCCTCGGCGCGCCGCGTCTACGCACGGCGTGATTTTCACCAGTGTTGTATGGCAGTCTATCGGGGTGTGTCGACGGTGCCGGACGTACGCACGGATTCGTGACCGCTTATATACGCTGTTTCGCGATTTTATTATAAAATGAACATAAATCAAGAATTATTAATTACGTTGATTCAAGAAAGGCCTGTAATATGGGATAAGACCATCGACGATTATAAAAATCAGCGGCTTAAATATGATTCCTGGAAAGAAATATTTATTCATTTCCAGCCCACATTTGAAGATTTAAGTGGTGATGAGAAAAACAAGTTTGGTAAGTTACAGATATTTAATTATTAACTTTTTACTTATGCATAGTTGTTTTGATAGGAGAGGCGACCTTCGTTAGATACAAAATATTGTGCAAATCTGTTGCAAACTTCATTAGCCGCCAAACTTCCGCGAACTGCATTCGTGATAGGTAACTGGATTAGTTCCGATTCTGAATCAAGGGTGGACTCATTTTCACTCGCATTGTGAAACTGAAAGTTTTCCTGCTTATGTATAAAATTTTGCAAAACACAACATGTTTTCACAATATCAACTGCCAAATCGATGGACACATTCATTGGCCGGTGAAAAATTCGCCATTTATTGGATAAAATGCCAAACGCACATTCAACAAATCTTCGCGCTCTGGTGAGTCTGTAGTTAAATGTACGTTTTAATTGATCAAGCTGATGACCACCAAATGGACGAAGCAAGTGATAATGCAAAGCAAAGGCTTCGTCCGCAACGAACACATATGGCAAATCGTAGTCAATTCCAGGCAAACGTGTTGCATCGGGTAGATTTAATCCGTTGTTTGTTAAATTTTTCCAAAATGGGGTCTCTTTAAACACACTGGAATCACACTCCTTTCCGTAGGCGCCAACGTCAACAAATATAAAGTTGTAATCGCTATCTACTACTGCCATCAAAACTATAGAAAAAAAATGTTTGTAATTTAAAAACATCGAGCCACTATCAATTGGCTTAATAAGTCTGATGTGTTTTCCATCGACCGCTCCTAAGCACAGCGGGAAGTTGGAAGATTCTTGAAATTTGCTTGCAATGTGTAGCCAGTCTTCTTTAGATGGCATTTTCATATATTCTTTATACAGTTCTAACCAAATGTAGTGGCATACTTCACGTACGATGCAACTTATGGTTTTTATTCCAATTCTATAGCTGTAGTATAGGTCAGTAAAGGTATCTCCTGTTGCTAGATACCTGAAATATAAAACAAAACGGTTCAGGTTCAAATACTAAAACCCCATTTTAGGTCGGGGTCGATTTAGTTTAGGTCGGGGGTTTTTATAAATTTTGAATTTAATAATTATTATTTATTTATTTTCAGGGCAAATGGTGATGAAGAAGTGGACCAATATGAAAGATAGCTGGATAAAATATGACAAAAAAATTAATGAATGTAAGTCTGGTTCTTCAGCAAAAAAAATAAGAAAATATATGTTCTATGATGAAATGATGTTCCTAAAAAAAAATGTTGAGCATCGCAAGACCGATTCTAACATGACTGAACATGTTCATGATTCTAGCCTCAGTAATGAAAATTTAGATAGTGCAGTCCCGAATCAATCAAGCTCGGGATACACTGAACGGAGTGAGACGCAAAGGGCTAAAAAAAAAGAAAAAATGAACTAAGTGAAGTTGACATTAGGTTTATGAAGTTTATGGATTCAGCAGAACGAGATGAGAAAAAGAAAAGCCGTAGTATGAACTTTTTTATGGGAATCGCTGATACAGTTGACAAGTTCAGTGATGAAAATATGATAGACTTTCAGTTTCAAGTAATTTCAATAATTAAAAATATTCAACAAACACAGTGTACTCAGTATATACCTACATCAAGAAACCAATGGGATCAAGGCCATCAAGGATATTTAAGTGGTACAGCATCCTCAAATGCGCAATCGTCAACATATGGATATTCTACAGCTGCTAGATCGGGCTATGGAATAAGTCGTCCACAGACGTCTTCTCATGATTTTGGACACGGTTCTGGTTTAGAGCCAATCCACTACCGACCCGAATCACAATTATCTGTACATAGTGTAAATGCGGAAAGTATCTCGGCAGATTCTCAAGTTTCTATTGAAGACGAATTCGATTTTAGTACCGCATTTGAGTAGCATTTTCAGCGTAGTGTATTTTTTGATTTACTTGTTCTTAAATTAATAATTATTAAAATTCAATTACATGTAATAATTTTGTTTGTGTGCAATAAACAATTTTAAACTAAAATATGTCATTTAATTTTGTACCTACTTACCTCAGAGTTACAGCCAATCTTTCTGCGGGCGATATACTCTCTCGCATAAAAGTATCTTGATGTTTTAGTTCCTGGGATAATTTTTGGAGCAAGTTGTCGAATGTAGTTTTCTGCATTCTAAAATAATTGTAAAACTTGTCTTCATCTTCTCTCAATTGATTCTTGACAAGTGTATGAAACGCGCCATATTCCTCCCTTTTTTCTAAAATCGGATGTATCCAAAACCTTACTTCCCTTTTTTTTTCTATTTTCTTTTTCCTATATATGTAATAAGCAACTATAATCTTTTTTTTCGTAAGAAAATTCATGACGCAGCACGTCCTACACAGCCCGAGTAAAAAGCGCTACTAGCCAGTACTTACCAATGTCTCGCGCGGTGATTTTGCCGTATCATGTACAAGCTAGCACGTTTTTTCAACCGTACGGCTTACACACCGTACGTTTGAACAACCGTGTAATGGAAAAGAGGCCTAAAGGCTCCTGCAAACAGGCGCGACGCGCGACGCGAATCGCGCGCGACACAAAGGCACCGCTCGTTGCGCGACTTGCGGTGCCTTTGTGTCGCGCGTCGCGTCGCGCCTGTGTGTACGAGCTTATGTTTTTATATTTTCATTCATTCACTTATTCTATTAATATTTTATATGCAGGTCTATCTATTAATTTGTTATTCATTTAACTTGTTCATTTTTATTAATGTAATACCTATAGTCATTAAGTATTATGCTATAATTTATTTTTGTTATTTTACTTATTAAAATATATCTGTTATTCATAATTAAGTATGTATTATTATTAAGTATAATTTCGGAAATTTCGGAATTTCTTTAATTTCGGAAGTCAGTGCCCAGTCAAATAAGGTGTTGGGTGTGACTGTCCAGGATGCGCCGAGCGCTCGGTACAGTGCGTGCCACGTAAGAAAAGACTTGACCCCGCCTCCCCCGCCTCTTTCCGCCGCCGCCCCTATGACGTCCGGTCCCGTCCCGCACTCAGACCTCATACCGCTAAAGATACCTAAAATCGTGTTCTGCGCATGTCAGACCACGTGGTGTGTCAAGTCTCTTCTTACGTGGCACGCACTGTACAGTTGAGTAACTGGCGGAACAAACTGCGCTACACGAGGAGGCTTCTTCATGCATCCCATGATACAACATAGTTGGCGAAACGTGGCTATACACTTCTGTATACCTCTTTGAGAAAAACAGCCGTGATGGTATGTTATCATAAGGACATAGTATTGAGATGAAATCATGGATAATTATTATCAAAACAATGGCTGGCCTTTGACGAATTGATTTTCTATACTAAAGTGTGACCATGGGTTTGGGATTAACGAATAAAAAAAGAACACGATTTATTTTTTGTTCTGGCAAATATTTTTTTAAGTGAATGAGTAAGTAATCGACGTTTAATAACTCATTATTATTTTATTTGACATTATAAAGAATGTGAGGGGCACGTGGTTTACTAATAGCAGTCGCACAGGTCAATCGATCAGGTTAAGCTACGCTTGCCGCGGTTGGTCTGTGGATGGGTGACCATCTTTACATACCGAGACCTCTCCGTGCCTCGGAAAGCACGTTGAACCGTTGGTCCCGGCTGTCATTTGTGGATCTTTGACAGTGGTTACGAGTAGTCAGAAGCCCGAAAGTCTGACAACCGGGTTTTATTTCTCCATAAAAGATTATTCCGCGGACATTGGTGTGGGTTACAAGTTTACCTCTATTACCCTAGTTTGTTTTTTTACAAAAATTGTAACGTGTAACTGTTTTATGTCCCAATAAAATAAAATAATGATTAGATGAATAATCGTGCAAAATAAATTAATAAAATATTACAATTTCTAAGTAATGTATAAATTTTAATAGATTATTACATTGAAAATCATAAGTAATATCATAATTATTTGTAATTTATGTGTAATGCACGATGTTAAATTATGAATGAGTCTAATTATTACAACATTAATGTAGATTAGATCCGCAAATAAAGGTTGTTTTGTGGTCTGCTTCCGTTTATTTCAAGTTCATAATAATAAATTACGCGTTGCATGTTTAATTAAAATGTAATGTCACTATAATATTTTAATATCATCATCTGCCTCGCCTTTTCCCAACTATGTTGGGGTCAGCTTCCAGTCTAAAGGCTTCTTCAAACAGGCGCGACACGCGATAAAATCGCGCGCGACGCAAAGGCACCGTAAGTCGCGCAACGAGTGGTGCCTTTGTGTCGCGCGCGATTATATCGTGTCTCGCGCCTGTTTGTAGGAGTCTTAAACAGATGCAGCTGAGTACCAGTATTTTACATGGAGCGAGTGAGCGACTGCCTATCTGACCTCCACAACCCAGTAACTAGGTAATACGACCCCATGGTAAGACTGTTTTTTTTTTATTTGAAATGGGTTTGCTCTTGACTCTAGTCTAGGTCAGAGGTGACAGAGACAAAGTCTACGATGGAGTGAACTTACCCAGAAGAAGCCTGTTCACTCTTACTTTAAAGAGATTCAGTTGTCAGACTTTTGGGTTTCTGACAACCCGTAAAGACTTCCAGAGGCACGGAGGGCTCTTGGCATGTAAAGATGATCATCCACCCACGGAGCGCCCGCCTGATCCATAAGGCTGGTCGATCGACCCATGCGGCTTTTATTACTTAGCCGGTATAATATTCAAATCGTGTCCCAAATAATTCAAAAACCATGGTAACACTAACATAAAGTTCACGAAACATTGTGACGGTCAAAAAGTAATTATTTCATTATTTTTAACAAGGAAATCGTTAAAGTCAACGGATTAAAATTATAGGACTCAATATATTCAAATATTTATTCCGTTCCGTTTATTTATTTATTTTTTGTTTTCCGAACTGTTGAGCCGCCATCGCGATTTTTTCTTTTTGTGGGTACTCGTCGCCAATGTTAAGTATAAGAGTAACGGAGACAAGTGAAACAACCGCCTGCTGAATGCACACTGATTTATTCGTAGATAAAGCGAATACTTTAAAGGCTCGTGCACACAGGCGCGACGCGACACGCGACACAAAGGCACCGCTCGTTGCGCGACTTGCGGTGCCTTTGTGTCGCGTGTCGCGTCGCGCCTGTGTGCACGAGCCTTAAGCGTGGGCGCAGCCACGCACACATATACAACATTTATCATACATGCACTGTACTTTTAACAAAGAACTGGCAGATTTTTTTAATAAACTAGCTGCGGCCTGCTTTTCACCAGCATAAGTTTCGATCCAGATGGAATATCGGGATAAAAAGTATTCTATGTGTTATTCTGATGTATATGCTATATTACTGTAAAGTTTCATCAAAATCCGTTCAGTAGTTTTTGCGTGAAAGTGTAACAAACATCCATCCATCCATACTCAGAAACTTTCGCGTTTATTATATTAGTAGGATAGTCTATTTCCCCTACTTCAATTTTTTTTTCCTATTTCTGAGGTCCTCAAATAACGTCTAAATAGTTGTTGATATATGACACAGTTATTTTTCAAAATGTTTCCTTAACTTATTGTGATTGTATTTATTTGCTATGAAATTATTTACATCTGCATCTGCCTAGCCATTTCTCAACTATGTTGGGGTCGGCTTCCAGTCCAACCGGATGCAGCTGAATACCAGTATTTTACATGGAGCGACTGCCTATCTCACCTCCTCAAACCAGTTACTGGGTAATACGATACCTCTTGGTAAGAATGGTTGTCAGACTTTCGGGCTTCTGCTAACCCGTAACGACTGTCAAAGATCTACGAATGCCATCCGTGACCAACGGCTTAACGTACTTTCCGAGTCACGGAGAGACCTCAGTATGCTATGGATGGTCACCCATATACGGACTGACCTCGGCAAGTGTTGCTTAACCTTGAAGATCGACCCGTGCGGCTGTTATTGTTAAACCACCAGCCCCTTACGTCATAAAATCTTACATCCTAGAATAAAACCCTAGCTGTTGTAATCTAAAAATATAGTATCACATAAACATATTATAAATAAAACAAAGTCCCCCGCCATGATTGTCTGTCTGTCTGAACGCGATAAACTCAAAAACTACCGAACGGATTTTCATACGGTTTTCACCAATGGACGGAATGATTCATGAGGTAGGTTCAGTTGTATAATTCATTAAAGGTTTGGGGATATTTTCCGACATCCACGAGCGCGAAGCTGGGTGAAAAACCTTACATATCATAATTATTATTAATAATTGGGTAAACATAATAGGAATGCGGAACTATCCTTAATCTAGAGATTACAGATTATATATGAATATTCAAAAGGTTTTATATGTACACCATTTTACATTAAGACTAGTGCGATAAATGCGAAGGTTTTTAAGAGGTAAAATCTTATATAATACAATTAATTGTGTTTTCAATTTTCATGTCAACGTATCCAAACATTATGATAGAGGTATGAGGAACCAGGGTGTAAAGTTCACTCATACTCCTTAGAAAAGGGATCCTCCGAGCAGACGGGTGTCGTGTATGGCGGGCTACTGCCTGACGAGTGAAGTCAGGCGTTGTATATTTATTAGTTCCGCGGTAAACTCTGCTTGCGAGATGCAAGAACTGATGCAACTTGGATTTTAGCGTAACGTCAGTGTGATGTGTAGTTGGGCCTGCACCAAATCCTTCCAGACACCCTGTTCTAGAACCAACTCGATCCAACCCTCGTGGCGTGCGCCTAGGTTATCTCGCCACCTTTTCCTGGGCCGTCCTCAGCGGCGCCATTCATCCTCAGACACCCGCCGTGTGCAGACTGTTACCCAGCGGTCACTGTGCTTGCGGCTGACATGACCCGCCTAGACCCATTTCAGTTTGTCAGCCTTTTTATCGAAGATTGCTGCACGCGTAGCATGCCGACGTTTTGTCGACGGAAGAATAGATAAATTGCCATGCTTAGACGCGTAGAATGCGTACAAATATTTCTACAATCTATCATTTTGTTTATTCTTCCGTCGACAAAACCCGTTTCTACGAAGTGATCGTAGAAAGCGATATGGCCGCCTGTTGTATGTTTTGTTGTGATAATTGTATTTTTTCTTATGTTTTTTTCTGGTGTACTATAAAGGTAAATACATCCTACTATCCTAACTATTATATTTGCGAAAGTAAGTTTGTTTGTTTGTTACCTTTTCACGCCTAAACTACTGAATCGAACATCCTGAAATTTTGCATATACGTTTTCAGGTGTACAGGAACAGACATAGGGTACCCTTCATCCCGAAAAAAAGTGCTGTTCCCGAGGAAAACAACAATAACGTTATAATGATAATAGATGGCGCCACGTGTCTTTCGAACGAGATCGACACTTTTGCGAGTGAAACCGCGGAGCACTGCTAGTCACACTTATAAAGGCGAAAGTTTGTGAAGATGTTTGGATGTTTGTTACTCAATCACGTAAACCGTTGAACAGATTTGGATGAAAATTGGCACATAGACAGACCATTTCCTGTATTAACACATTATAGGATACTTTTTATCAAAGTGAAAAATAACTTTAATTTCGGAAGTCAGTGTCTTTGGATCTGTATTTTATTTTTACCACTGACTTCCGAAATTAAAGTTATTTTTCACTTTGTAGTGTTTTTTTGGAAGTCGGATTTTTTTGTTAAAAGGTTTTTATTTCTCGCTTTTAAGTGGGTCTGTTTATAGTGTATCTAAGTTACAATAGCCTAATGCCAACTTGCCCATCGCCTTTTAGAAAATATTGCTTTTACCGATGCAGAGACGTTAATTGTTGAGGAGTTCTCCTAGTATTCCACCATGAGCCCCATTTTACCATTCGCATTGTGACGAGCATAAATTGATTAGCAACCATATTAAAGTAATCGAATCGCAACCCGTGAAATACTTATTATTGAGTAGTTCCGTTGACCATCTGTGGTCTTCTTCATCAGTTCCACTTCACCAAATGGTGGTTTCCGAGAGCAAATGCACGAGTTACTATAAAAAATACCTAAATCGCTATAGATGTGCCTATTGTCTTTGAGGAGTTCCTTCAATTCCTTATGGATCCTATGGAAGTTTTTAGGTATAGTGATTGACAGCAAACTCACATGGAAACCTCGTGTCGAAGTTGTGTGCATAAAACTTAGCAAATCCGCGTATGCTCTCCATCAACTTTCTAAAAAAGTCAACCGTCAGGCTCTTTTATCGGCATACCAGGACCCCCCTCCCCCTCCCTTCGGTTTTGCGGTACGGCATTATTTTCTGGGGGCGGTCTACCGGTAAGGAACTGGTATTTAGGGTGCAGAAGCGATGTAAAGGTCAATGTGCGGTCTTAAAACAACAGATAGCTGTTTACCGTATTATAAATCTTTAAAAATTTTAACTTTTCCTTGTTTATACATTCTGGAAACAGGTCTATTTGTAAAAAACAATCCACAGTTGTTTGAAAAATTGTCAGCAGTTCGGAAAAATCCGATACGGACTCAATATGTATATAAACTATGCCAAGTGAAATGTAAAACCGCACTTATGCAGAAAAGTTTTTTGGTATTGCCCCACGCATTTATAATAAAGTACCTGATGTTAGAAAAAATATGGTTGTATTCAAATTTAAAAGGGCACTAAACCAAATATTAATTAAAAAAGTTATTACAACATTGACGACTTCCTTAATGATAAATCTCTGCACTGATTGACAAACAGGTTCCTATTCTGACATTTTTTATTCTAATTGACATTTTGACATACTTTATTATTTTTAACATTTTTGTAATTTAATTCTGAAATTCTTTTTGTAATTCTAATGAGCATTTATAATTATTTATTCGTTATCAATAGAATTTCTGTTTAATTTTAGAACCTAATTTTATTTGCATGCCCATGAAAGATGGTAGAATATGGAGGACTATTTATTATCTTAAAAAAATAAAAATAAATGTTTGCAAAAATAAATGATTTGATTTAATTTGATTAATGTATTATTTGTATGTGTAAACTGTCTTTTATTTCTGTAATTGGTTGTAAACCGTTTTAATTAAAGAAAAAATAAATAAATAAATGTGTATAATTACAATTTGGTACTTGAAACCACTTTGTTTTGAGTAGGTATTATTATTTATAGTTTTCAAATAGAGCAACAGACCTTTTTAACCGGTTCATAGATTGTTTTTATACAACTAATAACAACAAGCGCTATTTAAGGCAATAAATTAAATTGCTTACGACACATTAACATATTCGCCGCCCACATGCAACTTGGTAACTGTACTAGAAATCTATGAACTGGCATTTTATACAAATGTCATATTTTTTAAAATTTAATTTAAAGCAAGTTCATTTGCGAGATGGGTTCTAAATCTGGAATTAGGAAACGAATGTAACTTTACTTTTAGAAGTGGTTTTGTGTTAGGAATATATTGAGTACTAGCTTCCGTCAATGCGGCTGCGTGGGATGTCGATAAAATGTCTTTTCCTAGGATTCAAAGTATGAGTATTTAATAGTACCTACATTATGATATAAGTGCGGTAAGTTGAAAATTACAGCCGAGGCGATATTGCTTGCCCGAGCCGTAGGCGAGGGCTAAAAGAAAGCAGAGGCTGTAATTTTCAAAGCGCACGTATGTCATATGACGTTTTATAACATATTTGCGAGGAAATAAATAAAACTTGGACTGAACTTGCATATTTGCTTGTTTTCCATATGATGAAATTTTGATACGCTTGTAAGTATCTATCGGTCGATTTTTCGGGCGAGGCTTAGAGTAGCCTTTTTCGCTGCCTCTGAGACTTCTGGCGGTGTGGAATTAATAAATTCATCATTACTTGACGACATTTTCAAATAAAAAAAAGTACAGCGAAAAGAAAAAGCGCGCGGAATAATTTTTACTTCTTAACAGATAAGCGATGCGCGCGCGTTCGCGCTTTTTAGGGTTCCGTAGTAAACTAGGAACCCTTATAGTTTCGCCATGTCTGTCTGTCCGTCTGTCCGTCCTCGCTTAATCTCTGTGACCGTTAGCACTAGAAAGCTGAAATTTGGTACCAATATGTATATCAATCACGCCGACAAAGTGGTAAAATAAAAATTGGAAAAAAATGTTTTATTAGGGTAGCCCCCCTATATGTAAAGTGGGAAGTGATTTTTTTTTTAATTTCAACCCTAACGTGTGATATATTGATGGAAAGGTATTTAAAAATGAATAGGGGTTTACTAAAATCATTTTTTGATAATGTCAATAATTTCGGAAATAATCGCTCCAAAAGTAAAAAACAATGTGTCCTCTAACTTTTGAACCATAAGTTTAAAAAATATGAAAAAAATCTGCAAAGTAGAACTTTATAAGGACTTTCTAGGAAAATTATTTTGAACTTGATGGAAACAACAGTTTTTGTACAAAAACGACAAAAAGTTGTACAAAATAATTTCTGGACTAAGTTTGTAGTATAATCGTATATGCAAGCATTTTTTTAACTTCGTTTACATATTTTATTATCCTGAACGTATCCCTTTGTGTTCGCGCTGAAAACCGTCACGAGTCGGAGCGCCTGCCGCGGAGCGTGCAATGATGCACGCTCCGTGTTCGCGCACGTACCCACTACCGGAAGCAGTTGCAGGAGCGCGAACATAATGGATACCCACTTTTAAACTTATAAGTGGGAACACTTATTGTGACGGACGGGAAACTACGGAACCCTACACTGAGCGTGGCCCGACACGCTCTTGGCCGGTTTTTTTTCAGGCATAGGCACAAAACAGCCAGTATTATTAATAAAGTAAATTAATATTTTTGTTTTTGTTACAGATATTAATGGTTGTAATTTATTGTCAAAATTAATTAAATTAAAGAATTAAATGTTTATTTATTATATTTTATCTCCCGAAGTTAATTTTATTCATAAAATGTTGACATCTTTTCTGAAATAAAAACTCTGCTAAGATTTAAAAAAGTACCGTTCGTTTTGACGGAGCATCTTGATAAACCGTGCGATTTACTTTACATTACCGCACAAGTGCGTAATGAGATACATTACGATATTGAAATTGGTGAAATAAGAGACCCTTTACGAGCAAATATGTTATAAAGGTTCATTAGAAAACCAACGTCAGACAGCATCTGTCTGGAATTAATGCTGAAATGAACCTTTTTGGCGCAGCCGTGAGGCACACAATACTGTTGTTTGACGACACGGTTGGCGCAGTAGCCGAGCGATCGTCTGCTGCGCTGCGTGTCGCGGGTTCGATTCCCGCACGGAACAAATATTTGTATTGCCTACAGGTAATTGTTCCGGGTTTGGCTGTTTGTGTATGTGAATTTAAATGTTTGTAAACGCACCCACGATATAAGAGTAATTCTTAGTGTGGGGCAACGTTTTAAAAAAAATATATATATATTGTTAATTTTGTATTTCACGAACTGTGTCTAATTAAACATTCTTTTTTTCTTTCTTTCATCAAAATCTGTCTAGCCGTCTCGGAGATTAGCTGTAACAAACAGACAGACAGACAACATTTTTTTAAGCTTTTATTTTGACATTACTAACAGACACTTCAATTATATTTATTAGTATAGATTTGAGTTTCATGAAGCGCTTAGTCGAAATTAGCATTTACCTATTTGTTAGACGAAATATCCATTTTTTCATCCTGGATTACTACTAGTGATGCAACGGATCTCTGTTTCTGTTTCCGCAAGTGCGGAAGTTCCGCGCGATTTCCAACATCCGTTTCTGCTTCTGATTCCGCAACTTTTATAACGTAGATTTAAACGGAAGTTTACAACCGACGGCTGAGAGTTACGCAATCAATGCGTAACTCTCACGGGTTTTTGAATACTAATGTTAACGCCATTTTTATATTTATAAAGAGATGCATGATCTACATTGATTTAGTTGCCAATAAACCTCGTAAAGAACAGTCGCATTTTATTCAAAAATCCATTGACACAGTGCTAGCAAAAGTAAACCTAATCACCCTAAACAATTAATAAAATGTTCAGTTGCAAAGTTGCAATATTGTTTTCTATAATAGATTTCTAATATATCTATTTCTAATCTAGATTTGGTGTATTTGATACTTATTAAAGAATTATATTTGTAAATTTGTTTTTGTTTTCATATTATTTACACTTCCGTTTCTGTGTCCGTTTCCGTTTCTGCTAAAATTTACTTTTGACATCTGTTTCCGTTTCTGGTTCCGCTAAGACACTTCCGTTGCATCACTAATTACTACCACCATACATACCTATTTCTACTGCCATGGAGCACTGCTAAATAATAACAGCCGCACGGGTCTATCGAAAGTTAAACTACGATTGCCAGGGTCGGCTCGCGGATGGGTGACAATCCATTACATATAAACCCCGTACCCCGGAGAGCACGTAAAGTCGTTGGTCCCTTCATTCATTGCGTTATAGCTAGCTGCGCCCAGCGGTATCACACGCATAAGTGTCGATCCCGTTCGAATATCGGGATAGAAAGTATTAAATGTATTAATCCTGGTTATAAACTACCTATGTGCGAAATTACATCCAAATCTGTTCAGCCGTTTGTGCGAGAAGAAGTAACAAACATACCAACACACTCACAACCTTTCGCCTTTATAATATTACTAGCGACCCGCCCCGGCTTCGCACGGGTGCAATGCTGATACTAAATACACTACAGAAAAACTGTGAACGTTGTATATAAAAACATAGCGGCCCGCTCCGGCTTTTTTATAGGCACGCTCTTGCCGCACCGGGCGGCCGGCCGGTACCGCCGCAAACGCTACGTCCCGCAATTTTTAAATCTGTAATATCTTCGAAAATGTTCACTTAAATCATACGGTGTAAAGGGCCATATAGATCTATATTAAATGAACAATGTATTCAAGGTATTTAATTGGTTAAGGATTAATGCTGTATTGGTTAAAATCGCTTCGAAAATTAGCCATTATTTGTCGTAAAAAGTAAATGACAAAAAAAAGTTATTGTGGGTTATCCATAAGAGATAGACATATACCATCACGGACTTTTCTGTAGACCTTTTCAATGTGTACAATACTTAGTACATTATTTTGATAAAACTCGTAGGGTTCAGCCTGCGTTTGCAATGTAAGCGGAAAAAATGTAATTATTTACGACATCACATTAGAAACCTCAAAAATAACAGTACTTCTCTATTATTTAATGGATGTTATTATACATATAAACCTTCCTCTTGAATCACTCTATCCATTAAAAAAAACCGCATCAAAATCCGTTGCGTAGTTTCAAAGATTTAAGCATACAAAGGGACATAGGGACAGAGAAAGCGACTTTGTTTTATACTATGTAGTGATAGTGTGTGATGGATTAGCAATATTCTTCAAAATTATTCAGATTGAGATAGCGTGTTACGAAATTATGTGAATCCCGCACCCCCGGCCATAGCCAGAGGTAGAACACCGGGGGAGGTTTTAGCCGGTAAGAGTCCCTCATGCCCCTCTGTCACCCCCACGATGTTGAAATGGTTGAGCTGGATGGTGCTAATCCACGCGTCATGTTCGTAAACGGGTGCCGTCGGTTGAGACTGGTCATCTCTTAACTGCCAAGGCTTATTTTTGATCTTATATTTTGAATTGTTTCTTCATTTGTGTCTTTTTTTTGACATTGTTCTCACATATAGAAGCAACAATAATAATGTACCCAGGATTTTGTAATATCTTGATTTAAAAGTGTGTCCATGGAGTTTCTTGTCCGTTCTTCTCCATAGAGATCTGCGTTTTGGAATAGGTAACTAGCTTCAACTTTCTGACTAACTGACAGACTATTTAATTTTGACAATTCAAAAGTGCCTGTACAAGGTTTCATTGAAATAAATGCTTTGAGTTTCAGTTTGATGGAGGAAATCCATGAGGATTTTCACAGCACATCAAAAAAAAAGTAGTTGGGAACAGACAGTTGTCTGATTGGAGCATTACCTACTGTGTTCTAGTGTGAAGGTTATGGGAACCGGTGTAGTTACAGGCACATGAGATGTTACACCTTTGTCTCCAGCATAGCAACGCCTCTGGTATTGCAGATGTCCAGCGGTGGGGGCTGACCACTTACCATCAGGTGGTCGTGACCACTTACCATTTACTAGACCGTCTAATCGTTTGCTATTGCAACCGAATGACTTCAGAAATATTGTGTTGTAAGTACTCTACTAGACTAGTTTTTTTCTAGGGTTCTGTAGACAAATGGCTAAATCGGAACCCTCTGGTTGTCCGTCCGGATCTGACACAGCCATTATACTCGAAGATAATTTGCACTATATCAGTGAAAATTGGAGAGAAGATGTATTCGGTGCACCGCTTAACAAATTACAAAAAAAAAACAGTGACACTCCGGGAGCGCCGACAGAAGTGAAAACAAAAATAACAGAATACTTTGCCATCACTCACTGTCATAACGGGTATACATTAAAACTGAGTACATCCCGAGGATAGCCGAACACATCCGAAGCGGGTATTTTTTTAATCGTCTTATAAACAAAACACGCGCGGTGTCGCTTACGGCGACACTTAGTGGCGCGAGCTCAATGGTTTTTTCCCATCTCAAAAAATGCCCAACGCGCCTATAAGAAGTTTACACAAAAAAAAAACTAATTACGAAAACACATATTATTATTAGGGGTGGCGCTCCATACTTAATAACTAAAAGATTATAATAAATAAATCGCTGATGGCTGGTTCGAAGCTGCGCGGCCAAAAACTTCCTGGAAGGATTTTGGGGGAGGCCAACAGTGGGACAGTCTAGACTAAAAAAAATAAAAACGATTTTAAACAACTTATTATCTAGTGTTAGCACCACAGATATAGATAGACCCAGATAACGCAAGTATCTCGATCTGTATGAAAACCAAGCGTGCCATTTTTTGACTACCTACTTTGACGTCACAAGCACTATTTAGTGATGCGAAAATCAAATCGATTCAAAGATACCGCTGCGTGCGGCACCGGTCTCGCCCCACCCCCGGAGCCTAGCGCCCGCCAGCGCTCACGCTCACCCAGCCAGCAGTACACAGGACTGAGCGCGACAGTGGCGGCTTACGATTTTTATACGTAAGCTGGTGCGATTTTTGGCACGCGAAGTACAGTACCCGGCGATAAATATTGCACATCGACCTTTGCAAAGAGACAGTCGGCTAATTTCAGCTTCGTAGAGCGTTACCTCTGTCGCACGAAATACAAACAGTCCGGTATCTATTAGGAGCTGTTAAAACAATTTTATTATGATTTGCTTCTTTTGATAATTATTTTTATTCTTTTTATAAAATGGTTTTGTGTAAAAAGGTCGATGTGCAATATTTATCGCCGGGTACTGTAGTTGCTCTTGCGTTGTCTAGGTGTATACTGATGTTAGCACCAATCCCCGTCCACAGAAACTGCTTTACAGTTGGAGATCTGAAACCATCCGGGTGCGGTTGCGACTGTCTCTCACTCTCCTCAGTATTGAAGCTATTTCCTTGCGCACAATCAAGTTAGATAAATTATAATGATTATTATGCTTAAGTCAATAGTTTTTGAGACATGGGATATTTTTGGTTGAAATCTATGAAATGACTTTGTTTTTCAAAGGTTTTTCATAATATTTTCGAGAAATACTATGAAATACAAACGTAGATAAAATCAATATTGATTGTTTGTTTATTGATTTGTTTGTTACGTTTTCTTCAATTTTGATTCTTAGACTTTTATTTAGTTTTAGAAGCAAACCAATTTTAATTTCATTACCGAATATGTTTTTAAACCCGAAATTCTTATTCTTAGAATAAGAATTTCGGGTTTAAAAACATATTCGGTAATGAAATTAAAATTGGTTTAAAAATTTACTCTCCGTCCTCTTTTTTTCCTCTCTCTTTTTACTTTTAGTTTTTATTATTTCTTTGCATACTGTACTGTGCATTTTGAGCTCCTGAAGTTTTGAGTTGAGCTGCACGATTTCTGACATATGCGTGCACTGACTGGACAGGTCCTCTCAATCTGTGTGGTGCTTTCCTCAAAAAACCATCTCAGACATCGAACTACATGGTCTTCATATAACCTGACCAAGATTATGTCTGGACTTTAAAAGAGACTGTGACCTCTGAGTTTGTTTCAGCCTTTCTTCTCAGAACAGTCACATAGGAAACGCCGACCACATCTAGTTTTTAAAAAATCTGATTGACGTTTAAAAGTATTTGTGCAAACCTACTTACAAAAATAAAACCATTTATCATGCGTAAATATTCATTCCCATACAGAACCCTTCACTGCGTGGTCCGACACGCGATAGACTATTTTTTTAATAACTTGTTTGCCCTGAACTTTCACTGGTGCCAAATAATGACGATACATAGTAATTATCTTGTTACATAGTTGTAAACGCTCTTCAATCATGAGATTCGCTACATAACATATCAACTTGATTTACTTACATATAGATTAACCTTTATATACTCGTGCCAAATTTTGCGACATCTACACCCGTGCAAGGTCTCACAGACCGCAAGTTCAGAATATCAATTTTAGATTATTTTTGACATGGTTGGCGCAGTGGCTGAGCGATCGACTGCTGCGCTGCGTGTCGCGGGTTCGATTCCCGCACGGTACAAATATTTGTATTGCCTACAGGTAGTTGTTCCGGGTCTGGCTGTTTGTGTATGTGAATTTAAATGTTTGTAAACGCACCCACGATACAGGAGTAATTCCTAGTGTGGGGCAACATTTACTAAAATAGAAAAGATTTTTTTTTTAAGTTAAAATTATGTTTTCTGAAACTAGGGAATATTGATCATCACTGGCAACACGCACTGGTCAAAGACTTTCGTCTTGAGACACTGCGGTATGTGGGACGAGAAGATATTGCGTAGCTTCCCGAACGCTTCCGAGCCGAGTCGGATTTGACGATTGACCTCTTTCTCTAAGTTAGACCTATCGGCTTCAGCATTCTCGAAAACCATGAAAACTATCTCTCTCTCTCCGAGACTCTATTATATGTAATGAAAAATCGCATGGATGGAGCATAAAGCTTTTTCGTTACGATTTCTCCCAGTTTACTCCTTCTGCAAGCTCTGTTAAAGAACTTCGTTCCAAAAAATCACGAATGAGTGTTTTGTCGTGTCAGAATTTAACTGACTAAAACCCACCCGTGTTCCTTCAGTTGCCTGTGCCAGGGCCACGGTAACTCTTTCGAACAACCTGCGACCCTGGCAGGCATCGGCCCTAGCAGACCCAGTCAGTTAGTGCATTTTTTTTTCAGGATGGGAAATCATCAAATGACCCCTCCCGCTCTGGGTGGAGCGGAATGGAGTGTCAGACTCTTACTGACTAAAACCCACCCGTGTTCCTTCCTTAGCCCTTTATGTTCCGGGCCAGCGGTAACCTTTTCGGACAATCCCGCTGACCCGGCAGGGTCAGTTATTGCTGACATCTCTTTGAGGCGCGCGTGGAACACAACGCGCCATCGACCCGGGCCTGGTCCTTACCGGACGGAAAGCTGCCCGCAGTCTTGCGTCTTGCGCACTCGCAGTCCGCAAGCCCGCGCCTATGGTGGCCGGGAATCGGCAATCGATTCCTGACGGCGAGGGCGTCTCCTGCGGCAACTAGGTGCATGAGGCCGCAAAGATTGCATCTCCCTCACGCGCTTCGCCTCCCCCTTCGCGAGCATTACTGCTTCGCAGAAGGAAGCAACGGCCTCTCATGAACTCTCGCTCCGTACCATGGCCTGGACTAGGGCCGGACGCGAGAGATCGCCGCCGCCGATCGCCGCCGTGAGGACGTGGCGGTGCTCTGCCCAAGCCGTGTCCGCTGAGGACCTGCGTCAGGCAGAAGGTGAGGACGCCGTGGCGCCTCTCCAGCCACTCCTCAAAGAGGGGACTTATCGCCGCAATTGTGGCGTGTCCGTGTTTTGTCGGTCTTACAGACCAATGCGCCGTTTAATAAGGTAAAATAAAGCGGTAAATAATTTGCATAGTAGATAATTGCTAATATTAATTGACTGCTAAGCGGAGTAAACATTCACTTGGTATTTGACCTGGTTTTGAGCGCATTTTGCTGATATTTTTCGACCTTGAAAGTTGAAATGTTGATTTTTCATAAGGGTATCGGATGCAAATAAGAATCATTTTTAAAGAGTGTTATTTCTCATCTGTTCTGCGAGCAATGTGCCCTGTCCACTGCCACTTGAGTTGACCCGTTGGATGCGAGAAGCACAGAACCTGTCGAAGTGGAGGTGATTGGGGGAGGCCTATGTCCAGCAGTGGACGTCTTTCGGCTAAAATGATGATGATAATTATTTCTCGTTTAACTAATGATATCATTATGTAATTTACTTACGTTTCTTTGCATGCAGGTCAGTGTCAGATTGTATGTTGATTAAAATATGATTCGCGACCGTAACTAATATGTATTTACAGAGTAATAATCTTTAGAATCAGCAATACATCTCCTTGAGTTAGAATTGAACTCAAATGTCATGATTTCATGAAATAGTCATTCACTAAAGTAATATTGTTATGATTATAATTTTATAATAAATATTTGTTACTGTTACGAATCATATTTAGATTAACATACAGCCCGAGCCACCATTATTCTACCATATATCCATTTATCGATTCATAAGGTACTCAGAAGTACCTACTGTAGCTTTTTATCAGTGAAAGAATTATCGAAATCGGATGAGCAGTTCCGTTGATTACTCCTACCTACATACAAAATTTACCACTTTATAATATTAATAGCTGTGCCCCGTGGTTTTACCCGCATAAGTTTTGATCCCGTGAAAATATCGGGGTAAAAATTAGCCTATATGTTAATCCAAGGTGTCAGCTACCTCCATACCAAATTTTATCAAAATTGGCCCAGCCGTTTGAGCGTGAAGAAGTAACGAACATATAAACACACACACTCACAAACTTTCGCCTTTATCGCCGGAGGGGTCTTGATATGCAATGGATGGTCACCCATCCACGCGCTAACCTCGACAAGCTTTGCTTAACCTTGAATATCGACCCATCCGGTAGTAATTTTGTCTCAAGGTGTTAAAATTAACACTTACTGGAAATCAATTCAAAAAGAGATAATCCTAAAAGCTTTGTGCACCAAATGTATTTATAAAATTTATACGAGGGTACATAAAGGTTAAAATTTTATTAAAAGCTTGACCGAAATCAAAGGTCTTCTTAATAGACGATCTGACCTTTGTATTTGATACCATTTCGTAATACTGAGTAGTGAGAGAGATGTAACTAATATTTTTGTAAAATATGATTTAAAAAGAGTGTCCATGGAGTTTCTTGCCCGTTCTTCTCCATAGGTACCTACGCTTTGGAATGGGCAACTAGCTTCATATTTTCTGACTGACCGACTTCTTGACAATTCAAAAGTGCCTGTAAATGGTTTAATTGAAATAAATGCTTTGAGTTTGAGTTTGAGTAGTGAGGTAATAACATTTGGGAAGATACTTGTTTATAAAATCGACATTGGTGCCAATTCCCTTGTTCACAAACTAAACTAAATTTATGTTCAGTGCATCTTTTTCTTTCTATTTCATTAAGAAAAGGACAGAAAATAAATTTTAGTTTAGTCCTGTCTAATTAATCAGCGCCTGACACTACTCCATACAAGTTTAGACGTGATTAAAAACTTGCCTCCTAAAGTTACTTCAATTTACGTCAAGCGCTGATTAATTTGACAGGTCTCACAGATCCATTCTGGTTTCAGAACGCATGTTTGCTGTCAGGACGCCACCATATTGGCCATAACGTTATCAAACGGCAATAATTGAAAATCTTTAATTTGTTTGTACAAACGCCAGCACATCAAGCTACTATAATCTGTCAAATTTCTTTAATAGATTTTCAAACTTTATCGCTAAAGCATAAGGTTCAAAGTTGATTGGGAAAATGTGACAGTTTCAGGTAGCTTGATGTGCTGGCGTCTGCACACAAAGGGTTATTCTCAAATTCACAGATTAATATTTTTCCTAAATTCAGGGTATTTTTCCCCGTTATTTGATATATTGTACGGTCAGCCAAGAAAGTGGTGTACCAGTTTTGATTTAGTTTCCCGGTCATCGAAAATTACAACAAGGTTCGTTATAAAAAGATATTACTGAAAGAGACAACATTATCATGATGTAAACCTATGTATTTAGTATTCATACGTCATATGTCACATAACAAAACAAAATAAAACAAAATACGTGTTTGTTTTGTACAAGTTATACAGTAATCTGACATATGGGACATAATATCGCAGCGCCATCTACGATTAGCTTTGAGTTGCCTTCCCCATTGAAATGTTTCCAAACAAAAGTAATAAAAACTATTTAAATAGACAACCGAATTCCATTTGAAAAAGAAAACTGACAATTGACATTTTGTCAAATATATGCAAAAAATCAATATATTTTCCGTGTTATTTTTCAATCAACTGCATATAAAATCATCTCAATGCCTGCCAACTTGACCATTGCCGAAAGAGCACAAATAATTGCCCAATTTAATGAGGGAAGCAGTATCAGTGCGATATCCCGGAATTTGAATATATCGAGGCGTTCTGTCCGCTTTTGGATTCGTCGTGAAGGAGAGGAGGGAAGTTTGTTGGATCACAGAAGAAGTGGTCGCCGGCCTGCACTCTCCAATAACGATAGAGAATTCATGAGACGGGAATATGAAATCAATGGTTTTAAGCCCACAAAACATTTTGCGGAGATGTTCGATGTGAGTGCCCAAACAATAAGGAATCATCTACATTACATGGGGTTGCACCACAGGCATTACGCCAAGAAAATATATTTGACGGATGCTCACAGACTTGCTCGTCTGAACTTCGCCAGAGAGCACTTAGACTTTGATTGGTCTAATACAGTGTTTTGTGATGAAAAAACGTTTAAATCCAGTCAGCATGGACGTCTTCACCTTTGGCGATATAATTCAACACGGTATAAAGATGAGCATGTAATCCCAAATAGAGAATCAGGTCGAATTTCCGTAAATATTTGGGGCTGGATGAGTGCGGATGGTGTAGGAGAATTGTGTTCTCTACCTCCTCGAGCGACGGCTGTAAATTATATCGACGTGCTTCAGAATGCAATGCTACCGACAGTCCGTAATGTTTACCCGGAGAACGAAGTGCCACAATTTGATTTTGTTCAAGATAATTGTTCAATTCATAATGCGAGGATCGTAAGAGCCTGGTTTCGTTCACACACTGACGTAAGGGTAATTCAGTGGCCTTCAAGATCGCCGGACCTCAACCCGATAGAAAATCTTTGGGGCCTTATGGTCCAACGATGGTCGCATCAAAATGAAAGAACCAAACAAGCTCTTATTAGTCACTGTAATTATATTTGGGAGGAAATGCGGGGAACCGATATTTGCTCACGGCTTGTTGGTTCAATGAGGTCTCGTCTTTTAGAGGTTATAGAGGCCAACGGCGGTTACACCCGTTTCTAATTTTTAAAAATTTTCAATATCTTCTAAATATTACTATATATGCTATGTTTTTGTTTGTTATAAGTATTTTAAAATTGATTGTAGAAATTTAATACATAAAAGGATAAATCTATTTTTAGCTTGTTTTTTATTGATATTGTAATTACAAGTTTACAGAAATTGTAGGTTTGTGGATTCGCCTTGTGCCTTTACAATTTTATGTAACTTGTTGATTACAATTCTGAATTTGTAGATACAATTTTGTCATCAAAATCTACAGACCCCCGCCGTTGATTTTACGACGTCATTGGTTCCATCAAGTTCAAACTAAGAACAGCTGTCACGTTACAAACAGTAATAGTCGTTATCAATAATCAGATAAAGACAGCAATAGAAGTTGTCAGATCGATCTGCAAGCGAAACTAATCTTTATCACCTATGAATCTGCAAGCGATATTCAACCTTAGGGTGGTACACCACTTTCTTGGCCGACTGTACAAGTGCTAGCCAAAAATGAAACATCTCCTTTAGTTTAGTTTGTGAACAACAGAATCGGCACCAAAGTTTGAAAAATTATCGGCCCCGTTGGTTTAGTCGTCGTAAGCGCAACTGTTGAGCATTAGGTCCTGGGTTCAAATCCCAACTCGGACAAAATGTAATTGGGTTTTGCAATCAGAAATTTCTCGGTAGCAGCCGGGAGTCTGGAATGGTGCCTTGCTGACGGCAATATATGCTGTCCACCTTTTACATTTTTGTTTCTTATTGCAGATTGGGCCTGCTCTTGACCTCAATCACGCCTGATGGAAAGCGATGGATGAGGTCTATGATGGAACGAGCGTGCCCAGAAGATGCCTAAGGCACTGGAACACCAACGCATCGACGGAACACAGCTGGCTTGACTCCGGTGGGAGGGTGGTCGCAAACCAGGCGGGCGTTAGCCCAACCACCGCAAGGGAAGAATTGGCCAGTCAAATAAAGTGTTGGATGTGACTGTCTAGGATGTGCCGAGCGCGAGCGTTCAGTTGAGTAACTGGCGGAACAAACTGCGCTACACGAGGAGGCTTCTTCATGCATCCCAAATTCACATAACTGGCGTAATGTAAGTGCACCTGCTATACGTATAGTTACCCCTCTGTCTAACCAGTAGGAAAATACAGGCGTGATGTTATGTGTTCAGTTATTAAATAGTAGATTGTTTGCCAAGGGAGCAAACAACTATTTTGAAGGCGAGAGCGTTTCTTTGAATCCTGAGCTCAACCAGGGATTCAAAGTACGGCATTGGAGCTTAAAATATGTAGTGTCGCTCCCGAGGTGGACACTCTATTGTTTATCGCCCTCTGTGAAAAAATATAATAAGTAAGTGCAACTTATGAATAAGAATAGTATGTTTATTTATTTACATAGAATTTTGAGTAAACAATTACGAACGAAAGTAGAATGCTTTTCGCGAGTTTTTTATTTTTTCACAAACTTTTTTTTTTATTTCGCTCGCGCGCATTTTGCTTTAACATACAGCTTGTTACTTCTTCATACAACGTTTGTGATTGATCGCTTTGGTTATTGGAACTTTTACTAACAATAGCCACATTCCAAATTCAAAGCACTTTTAGTCACTAGGGATTAAAGAGCTATTTTAGTCTCTGTTTACGAAGAATACACTAGCTCTTTTTGAATAGCACAGCACAACGTTGTTGACATACGTTGCATCCCACACCAAAGGCCGACCTAATTTCCACGGCATTATGGTCATTCCTTCTCGCCTCTTCCTGTGCAGGATGAGATCGAAACGATCTGGCACACGATTGCAACTTTGAGATAAGACCTATTTCATATTATTAGGGGTTCCACATAAAATTACAATCAATACAAAGTGTGTGTGTAATAAAGACGCTCGGTGTATGTATATTAGTTGTCGTGACTGTACGCACCATTATTGATTTCATACCTATTAAGTAGTCGTCTGTGCACAGCCTAAACCAGGGGTAGCGAACCAAACGCACGCGTGCCATTGGTGGCACGTCACAAAATAATTTAGGCATGGCAACATTTTAAAAATGTAGGTACCCAATTCAATCAAGTAGTTTGCAAAAGCAAAATTCGCAGTAATTTGTCATTGCATTTAAATAAAAACGGCATTTCATACAAACTTTCAAGCCCATATTTTTCGAAATGAATGAACCGATTTTAATGAAACTTCATACGCATAAGCAGGATACAAAGGTCTAAAAAGTGAGTAGAGAACATTTTCGAAAAATATTGTTACAGCCAGATTAGACCGATTTAAAATTTTCCATAGAAACAGAGATTTCCAATTATATTAACTGCTTGTGCGTATGAAGTTTCATTAAAATCGGTTCATTTATTTCGAAAAATAAGGTTTGAATGTTTGTATGAATCACGTACGGCGTAAACGCTCTTAATAATATTAACATTAATCCTACACCAACCGGGATTTGTCCTTAGGTGTACTTGCATAGCACGAACAGGGATAATCATCTGTTGGTGTCTCATTTCATTAAAAACGTCTAACGGGCCTTTGCGAGTTGGTTTCGGCCCCTCGTACACCTTCCAAAGGTGTGGCCCCAGGGTCTCGAGGAATGTCAAGAGATATTAAAAACAATAATAACAATGCGAAAGTACTTACATCGTTTTTTTTTCAATAATCACTAAACCAAGATTGTTTGTTGGCACGTCATGGCCGCATATTTATTTGGAAAAAATGGCACGTGGATGTATTGAGGTTTGTCATCCCTGGCCTAAAAGGATGTTTCAATATGACTTTTGTTCTCGACCTTACACACAAAATGGGCCTATGACCAATGACTTGTAGTGAACTGATCTAATCTTGTTATTAAACTATTCAGATGATCTAACTATGCAAAATAAATTACGCACCGATTTGAGCATGATATTATGTTCCAAGTGTATTTACTAAGGCTTTGTTCTAATGTTACGTTTTCACGCACTTTAAGTATTGTTTGAAAAGTACTATGAAAAAATAATTTCTTACTACAGCACATTAAAGCGATTTTCATTAAGACTCACTGACTTTATACAGTAAGATAAAACAGTAACATTTAATAATTGAACCAACTATTTAATGCAAAAAAATAAGGAAAACCACCATTACTATAATGTAAGTAAATTTCAATGGTTTGAACGATATCACCAAATAAATAAAACAGTTACATTTTTGACCTTTTTAGCTACTTAAAACGTTAAAGTTTACTGACATGACATGATGGTAACATTTTGCCTCAAACTTTAACTGTTTTCGGATCAGCAAAAAATACTGTTTTGAATGTTATAATAGGCTCATATGGAACTGTTTAAAGCAGTTCAGATTAATGTTTTTTTCATTTTTATTTACTGATTTTTTTCTTTCAGTGTAGGTATTAATCTACCTAGTCTTGTCCCAACTATGTTCGGATCGGCTTCCAATTTTACCCTGATGCAGCCGTTTACCAGTATTTTAGATAAAACTACTGAAAGAAAGAAAAAAATGAAAGAAAAGAAAGAATAATGTTTATTTGGACACAGTTCATGAAAAACAAAATACAAAATTAACCTATCTGACCTCTAGTTACTGGGTGACTTAAGAACATTTACCTACTTAAGAACATTTTCGAAAAATTAGGCCGATTTTTTATTTTCCATAGGAACAGAGATCTTTCCATAGGAACAGAGATTTCCATAGGAACAGAGATTGAGAGAGAACTGAGATCTAGTTATCTTTTTTAAAATGACATTTCGAAAATGTTCTCAAGTAACTTTTTAGAACTTTGTATCCTGCTTATGCGTATGAAGTTTCATTAAAATCGGTTCATTAATTTCGAAAAACAAGGGCTTGAAAGTTAGTATGAAATGCCGTACGGCGTTAACGCTCTTAACCGGATGCAGCTGAATACCAGTACTTTACATGGAGCGACTGCCTATCTGACCTCTAGCTACTGGGTGACACGACAGCCATCGGTAAGACTGGTTGTCAGTCTTCCGTGCTTCTGACTATCCGTAACGACTGTCAATGATCTACAAACGACAGCTGAAACCAACGTCGTAACGTGCTTTCCGAGATACGGAGGGTCTCGGTTTGTATTGAACGGTCACCCATCCAAGGATCGACCTCGACAAGCGTCGCTTAACCTTGAAGGCCCACACGTGCGGCTGTTACTTAACCATGAGCCCTTGCGCATGGTGGTAGTAGGTAGTTACGCACGCGCGATAATCGCAACACGTCAATACAAACAAGCCCTTACAAATCTTATGACTAACAAAATGACACTTCACATAATTAATAGCATTTTG
The DNA here is from genome assembly GCA_963855955.1 of Luperina nickerlii. Lineage (NCBI taxonomy): Eukaryota > Metazoa > Arthropoda > Insecta > Lepidoptera > Noctuidae > Luperina > Luperina nickerlii. Next base: position 9,703,137 of record OY979690.1, on the reverse strand, counting down.
GGTTACCTATTAGTTCTTTGTGTCATGATGAATAGGTGCCCAAAACAGGCTCATTGCAGACTTCCATATTAGGCGGAGGTGTCTGATTGTGACTGAGGTCAGGAGTTCGAACCGCACCTGTAAAGTTATTGAAGAGATTCCTGTTGTTTATATTCGTTTGAATAATTATATCTTCATCTACTTTTCTTTCTCAACTTTTCCAAAGATATGACTCTGTGACAGACAGACAGACAGACGCGTTGGCTGACTAAAGAAGTTCCATACAAAAGACGAGCGTGTTGCCATTAAACGGGCACAATTTCTTTTTTTTTATTTGTAATGTGCGTTTTTGTTGGTGCAGAATAAACTAATTTTCTTTCTTTCTTTCTTTCTTTCTTTCTAATTTCAAGTTCCAAAAATTCCAATAATACTTTGCCGCAATTGGGATTCGAATCCCGTCACGCTTGCAACCACTACACAAACAAGGTAATTATTATTATTATTATTATATTTTATTTATTCAGATACCAGAGATCCATTGGGTTAGTAACAATAGTCTTAACCTATGTTAGTACTCAACTAATAACACCGACAATGTACAGGTGACAAGTGACCTCACCAACGGGCTGTCGTGTCTCCCGGCTATAGCGCGAAGAATGCTGTTGGGGCTGCCACGGAGTCTGTTTAGCAGCGAGGCCGCTCTCTTACGCCGTACAGCATTGAAGCAGTCGGTACGTGCCTCAGCGAACATAGATGATGCGCTACAGAACCGAGGCAGACGCAACAGCACTCTAAATGCGTTGTTATATTGGATCCGCAGAGCATTGTAGGCTTTTTGGGTGTAGCTGAACCACAGGCTCCCCGAGTACAGTGACATGCAATATGCTTTAAACAGCGTTATTTTGACCGCCGCCGTACATCGGAAAAACCGGCGGGCCAGCATATTAGCCCGAACCGACAATGCTCTGCGCTCCCTCTCCATATCTGCGTCATCCTTCAAATCATCCGTCACCAAGTGGCCCAGGTATTTCAAAGAGTACACCCTGTGCAACCCCACACCGTTCAGTAACACAGGAGGTACGGTCGAGGGACACTTGGTATCGGACTTAAAAACCATGTATTTTGACTTGCCTTCGTTGTATACAAGGCCATGAGACTCAGCGTACGACTCGCAAATAACGAGAAGCTTACGGAGCGCACCGACCGAGGGGGCCAGCAGCACCATGTCGTCTGCATAGCTTAAATTATTGAAACAAACTCCATCAATAAAGCAACCAACACGTGTGCTGCTGAGCCGCTCGATCAGTGCATTCACATACAGACTAAACAACAAAGGCGAGGTCAGGCCACCCTGCCTCACGCCACACTCTGGCCTACTTGGCTCTGAAAGCTCTCCTGCCCATCGCACGCGATTCTCCTGCCTCATGTACCAGTACCGCAGAAGTGAGGCGAGTTCCGGCGGCACCGAGGTACCAGACAGTTTCTGCCAGAGAACGTCGAAAGAAACAAGATCAAAAGCCTTGGACAGGTCTAGGAAACACGCATAAACAGGTGTTTTCCTGTCTGTGTAATACTTGACAGCATGCTTTAAACTAAGAATAGCGGTTTCTGTTGACAGCCCTGGCCGAAACCCAAACTGGGCATCATGCAGTTTGATATGGGTATTCAGATGAGAATTAAGCACACTGTCAAGTATTTTAGCCACGACGGTAGCCAAGGAAATCGGCCTATAGTTTGACCTGTCCGAGACGTCTCCGGTCCTACTCTTGACCACTGGTACCACCAGAGCCCGCAGCATATCGGGAGGAAGGTATGAATGACCCAGGCACAGATTAAATAGAAGAGCCAACACACGAGGCAAATGGTACCCACCATACTGCAGGTGCTCGATGCTGAGCCCATCGTGCCCAGGCGATTTCCCCCTCTTCATGTTTTTAATTTTTGTCTTGACATCTTTTACTAAAATTACTGTAGTCATTTCTGTAGCAATGTCCCCAGCATCAATCTCCCGGCATGGCGGACCCAACCGTGACTTCACATCAAAATGCATACTAAATAAATCAGCAATGTCTTTCGAGTTGGAGACACCATCAACACTCACAGGAACGCCGGGTCTAGAATTTAGCTGTTTAGTGCTCTTCCAAAAACCTCCAAAATCAGAACTCGAATGGCGTTTAGCTAACAAATCCATTCGAATCTGATCTTGGTTGTTTTGGCACCATTTGAGCTTCCCTTTGAAGATCTTTCGAGATTCTATCATTGCGTCAAATATGGCACCGCAAGCAGGTCTACCATACCACAGCCACGTATTGAATTCTATCTTAGCCCTCCTGTGAGCCTCGCTTACAAATTTGTTCCACCCAGCCATTGGTTTCTTATGCTTAATCGACTTACACACATACGTATAACTCGCATTATTACATAAAATATTAACAATGTCCCTATACATGTTATCTATAAATCTACTATGACTAGAATTTCTACAATACCTACCACAACATTGTTGTAGCTCGACAGGCAAGTCAATATGTTTTAGATGCATATTACACATATTTTCATAGTAACGACATTGTTCTATGTTTCTCTCTCCCCACTGTATTTTATTACGTAACGGGATTTTTACATTTGTTTTTTGTCTTATAACATTAAAGTCACAGGTAAGAACCAATGGTAAATGATCAGACCAGAAAACATCGTACTTTACGTATACGTTCAAAACACTGGGCAGGGCTGCTTCTGTCGTGAGACAGTGGTCTAGCCAACGCTTGCACCCATGAGCCTCGCTGATGAACGTGAACGTATCTGACGTTAATTGTAACTTCTTAGTGTCGACACACGTCCAGTCCTGTTCCTTTGAAAACACCACAAGTTCATGATAAAAGCGCTCACCTGGATGGGCATTGAAAAATAATCACTCTGCACATCTTCTTCTTAGCGTGATGGCAATAGCTAAATGCACTAAGCCCAGAATTCGGCTACGTGTTTGGCGCCATCACCAGCGTCCATCAGTTCTGTAACGTACAGCTGACAGGACACGCAGGACACGATATTAAGTGTCCCATTGTTTGTGGAACAGCACCACATTTACACTTCAAGGCGGAGTCGTCGATGAATCACCATCTCAACAGGTATTCCTTGCTGCGGCCAACCTGCGTCATTTAACATTTTAAAAAGCTAAGTTCAAGATTAATTCGAAATGAATTTTTTTCAGCCAGCCAGTAACGTAGAATACAATTTAAAAGGACAAGCATACTCCGTGCATACCTCAGTGCTTGGCCAGACTGGCAGCGTATGGCGGGTGCGAGAACGCGCGCTATTTGCCTGTCTGCAGTCGATCGCGGCTTCGTTCTGAGAGTTGTCGTGTCCAGTGTTTGTGTTGTGTGTGTTTGGAAAGAAGACTTATTTTTACTAAAAAAAATCTCGAACTAGTATGAAAACCCCGATCCACGCGCGGGTCGCCCGCGCACTCACTGCGGCCACTTGTATGAACGAGCTATGGCATGAGTTGCCCGCGCGCTCCCCGCGCCAAGCCCAGTCACCAACCCGAGTGCCACTTTAGACGCTCAAATGAAGTTCTTATGTTTGAGTACACCGCGCGCGCCCGCCCCGCACCCGCGTCTGCAATCTGGCCAAGCAGCTAACTCGCTTCTGTCCGCGTAAAATTTCTTGCTCCCCCAATACGCAATGTCGTATCGCATCGCCTGCCCGCGTTGTTACTTTGTTTTCACTTAGCCTTTTCTGTCTTTTGTTTCTTTCAGTCATAAAGCCCTCCATACCGAATTTCGGCCATGGCGACCAATCTCAGCGGAGACCAGCCTTCGGCGTGGGAGATATTTTAGTGCACAAGTGTGTGCAGAGACACAGGTGCACTCCCTCTTCCCTCACTCTCATAGTCCGATGGGACGGCAATCCGACACGACCGGAGAGAGATCAGGCGCAGGACCTACGGCACATCATTCTTTCCGAGGCACGGCGGTATCACACTGCCCCGACTTCCAAACTTCGGACTTCCATTAGGAATTTCTTAGTAACTAAGAAATTCCTAATGGAAAAACCCAAAAAAACCTTTTCCCAACCCGAGAACAGAATCCAGGACCCTACGCTCAGCAGTCGCGCTGCTACGTTGGGCTCGTGATAAGGGTCATAGCGTGGTGTTGTTGTAACCTTCCTCAAGAAATGACCTATCAAATGCAGAAACAATTTTTCAAATCGGACTGGCAATTTCAGAGATTAGCACGTTCAAACAAACAAACTTTATGATTAATGGGTAGATATTATAGATTTGAAACTCATAATTGCAACCATCATTATTCCACTAAAACTAGTAGCCGATTATGTCATTATAAATATCTGTCCATCGATCAAAAAGGATGTCTAGATATATCAATCAATCATGAGATTAAATCACTAAATTAAGATTAAACCATTCTTCTTAATATTAATCAAATCGTTGCACAACAAGCTTGAAATAATATCTGTCTGGGAATGTCATTGCAGGACAAAGGCCCATTCTCATGCAGAGAATGCACGAGTACTGATCACCATATACAATTTTCAAACGTACGCATAAACAAAGTGACATTCTATGAGCGATAACTATGATAGAGACGTCAAAAATGTAGGTATGCCATCGCGGTTAGAAACTGCAGTGCGATTCTGTAACCATCTCACCATGAAAACTTGGGTGAAGTGAGCGTGGAGTGAGCTGTCAATAATGTCAATTCCTAGCAAAAACAATCTCACTTCACCTAAGTTTTCACGGTGAGATTTTTACAGAATCAACCGGCAGCTCACCGCGAAAACGTAGGTGAAGTGAGCGTGGAGTAAGCTGTCAATAGTGTCAATTCCTAGCAAAAACAAACTCACTTCACCTGAGTTTTCAAGGTGAGACTTTTACAGAATCGACCGGCTGCAGCCTAATGGCGTAATACTATCAATCATATTCTGAATGATTTTGAAGGATATAACTAATCTATTGCTCCATATGTGCGAATAATTTGTCTGCTCAACAACGTAAATAGCGGAATGAATTTTGTTGAACTGTCAAATTGACAGCCCTTGCTACTGATAGGTGTTACGCAATTACCCCGCAGTCTCTCTTTGTAAAACTTTTGTTCAAGAAAATATTAAGTAGACCGTTCTAAGCAGGATGTGCCCGGAGAGGGTTGCCACGTTGGTACAGCAAGGGCAAGCGTTACTTCTGACCGCCGTGTCCTCGTAGAGGCGATCGGCAGCGGCGGCAACCTCTCGCGTCCGACCCTGGTTCAAGCCATGGTCCAGGGCGAGAGGGAGTGGGGGGCAGTCGCCTCCTTCTGCGAAGCAGTCATTCTAGCGAAGGAGGCGGCGGGACGGCTGAGGGAGAGAGCCTCCCGTCCCAGCCGCTGCGGGAGACGCTCCGGGCGTCGGGAGCCGCGCGACGAACTCCCGGCCACCGTAGGCGTGGGCCTGCGGGCGGAGAGTAATGGGTAGCTCACCGTCCGATCAGGACCAGGCCCGTGCCGGACGGCGCGTACGTGTTCCACGCGTGCCTCAAAGAGATGTCAGCATCAACCGAAGGGGCCCGTGAGGGCCGAAGCCTGCCGGGTCAGCGGGATTGTCCGAAAGGGTTACCGCTGGCTCGGAACATGAAGGTTTAAGGAAGGAACACGGGTGGGTTTTAGTCAGTAAGAGTCTGACACTCCCTTTCGCTCCACCCAGAGCGGAAGGGGTCATTTGATGATTTCCCATTCTGAAAAAAAAAAAGCGTTACTTCTGAGCATCAGGTTCTAGGTTCGATCCCGGGTCGGGCGGAGTGTTCTTGAGTCTCTCCATCTGGATAATTTCTCAGTAGCAGCCCGATGCCTGGAATTCTGCCCGCTTGATGGCAATACGCTCATCTTCTATTACATGCAACTATCGAAATGTAGGAGTTCTGGAGAAATTCTGGTGTACTATGTACACAAAAAAAAAACGGCGCTACCGACATAGTAAGCAGAGTAACCAAACTGAAGCTGGCCATGTTTGTCGAAGGACCGATGCCGGGGGAGCAGGAGTCCTGGAGTGGAGACCGTGTATCGGCAAGTGTAGTGTGGGACGCCCCCCAGCTAGATGGACTGACGACCTGAAGAAGGTGGCTGGGATAGGCTGGATGCGGAAGGCGGATGACAGGGTGTTGTGGCGCAGCCTGGGAGAGACCTATGGCCAGCAGTGGACTGCGATATGCTGAGTTGATTGGTTGATTACGTATGTTGGTCCGGCGCCTGATCTCTCTCCGGTTCGTGTTGGATTGCCGTCCCATCGGGAGAGTGAGGGAAAAGAGAGTGCACCTGTATCTGCGCACTATAATTGAAGAACTTGGACGCCGTGGCCGTAATTCGGTCTGAAGGATTCATCATCATCATCATCATCATAATTTCAGCCGAAAGACGTCCACTGCTGGACATAGGCCTCCCCCAAGCACCTCTACTTCAACCGGTTTTGTGCTTCTCGCATCCAACGGGTTCCTGCGGCCTTCACAAGATCGTCGGACAACCTTGTGGGAGGCCTTCCAACGCTTCGTCTTCCGGTACGCGGTCGCCACTCCAGAACCTTTCGGCCCCATCGGCCATCTGTTCTGCGAGCAAGTCTGGAGGATTATTATTATTTACACATCCGCTTACCCTTCGGACAAAACACGCGTGGTGTTAAGTTAGGTTTTACGAGTATGTTACATCCTTATGATATTTAGAGTTAGATCAAACAATAAAGATATATCGAAAGCATCTGACCTGACATTTTAAGTGGACCGTCCCAAGGTTTTTCTACACATTAATCATTTGTTTGGTAGCTAGTAAAACAGACAATATTATTTAAGTTATGACTGTGCTAACAGATTGTTATAATCTTGCATACATTATAGTGGTATTAAATAAAGTATACCTAGTCTTAAAAAATGGACACAGCAGCAATCTGTAAGATTCATAGCATTACCAGCCTATTAGGTATGTTCCTCTGCTGGGACTCAGCCCTCCTCTCTTCTAGAGGGAGTGGTCTGTAATCCACCACGCGGGCCCAGTGCGGGTTGGTAGATGTCACATGTCTTCGAATTTTTGGTTCTATGACATGACATGCCGGTTTCCTCACGATGTTTTCCTTCACCGTTTTTAGAGCAGTGGTGATGGAATAATTTACACAAAGTTAAGTGCCTGGATTAGTGGAGGCCCGGTGGCAACGGCTCCGACTTACAAGTAGGTCGTGGGTTCGAACCCTGCCAGGCGCTTTAGTTTGTGTAAATAACTTCATCACCACTGCTCCCAAAACGGTGAAGGAAAACATCGTGAGAAAACCGGCATGCCCTAGAACCAAAAATTCGAAGACATGTGACATCTACCAACCCGCACTGGGCCCGCGTGGTGGATTTTAGCCCACTCCCTGTCACAAAGAGGAGGCCTGTGTCCCAGTAGTGGGAATATTATATAGATTGATAATGATGAAGTACTTGCTTAGATTCGAACCTACGACCTACAACTAATAAGTCACGACCTTTACCAGAGTTACCACTGCTCCCCATTTATTTTCCATCAAGGTTCGTTGACTTATTCAAATATTCCTAAATAACCATACTCGTTAAACAAAAAATGCCGCCTGTCGTCTCAAATCTCCTACCCGGATCAAACCATACACGTTACATCCTGCGGTTTTCACCTCCATAGCTAAAAACCCATTTAAAATAATAGGCTTCTCAAACATTTATGTTGGACCCCATGGTATTTCCCAAATAGAATGATTCATTGTTATAGATATATTTTCCTCAGACGGATCTTCACAATGTTGCAGATAGTGTTGGAATTTAGACATTTTTATCTGTTAAGGGGAACTAAACGCAAGTTTTATAATGCCTAAAAGTATATGATCGACTATAGTAAACAAAATCAGAAAAATATATTATCTTCAGGATATATGTATTATGCTAGATAGATAGTATAATAATTTGATACGATAGAAAAAAATCATGCAGATACCTCTAAAAACTTTCTTTTTACAACAAAAACCATACTAAATAGTATACATACTATCATTCTGATTTTTTGTCAGATTATTCTACAAGCAAGTCTAAAGCACTAGTGTTTTAATTTTTAGTACAAATAATAGATTTTTTGTAAATAGATAATTGCATCATATTTTGCTATAAATTACCAGCGTGGTGTCATCGCGCTTCTCTTTCTTTTCTATGCAGTCCGACAGTGACCGCGCTTTAGGTCATGTAGTCCCCTTTAAATATTTTTTAACTTTTATTAACAGGTAATGCTTATATACAATAGTAAATTATTATGTAACTAACGATTTACACTACTAATTTAATTTAGTATCTAGTGCACGTTATAGCCGTTGGTTCCAACTGTCATTCGTGGATCTTTGACAGTCGTTACGGGTCGTCAGAAGCCCAAAAGTCTGACAACCAGTCTTGCCAAGGTATTGCTTTACTCAATAAAAAAGTGTGTATCATTAGAACCGCAAGAAGTTTTAGAGGATCATTCATTCAAAAAAGTATCCATCATTACAAGCGTCAAAAGATTTAGAGCATCATTAATTTAAAAAAGTATCCATCATTAGAAGATCAACAAGTTTTTTGAGGATCAATTAAATATTTCTCATGACGTGTTTCCACCATTGGCCAAGTATAAGAATATCTAAGGTGTGTTCGGACAAACGAACTAGCTGTCTGCACTCATATATAAAAGCCAAAGGAATTTAGACATTTTGATTAATGAGTAAATAAGATTATGCGACCATGACCTCTCAGTTTGTTTAAAGAATCCTTCTCTGAGATCGTAAGGTATGATATCTTTAGCCAACTTCAAAAAAAGGAGGAGGTTATCAATTCGGTTAAATATATATTTTTTAGGGTTCCGTACCGCAAAAGGAAAAAATGGAACCCTTATAGGATCACTCGTGTGTCTGTCCGTCCGTCTGTCACAGGCAATTAGCTCCGAATCGAATAGACCGATTAAGTTGAAATTTGGTACACATATGAATCTCTATGACCCAAACACAGACGTGTAATGTAAATAAATGAATTTTCAATATAAGGGTCATTTATTTATTATTTATTTATATATACTAACTACTACTTACTTATTTATGAGGGGCAAATAGAAAATTTAAAAAAAAATCGGAATCTGTACCGTGTGACACATCAAATGAAATGGCTTACTGTGAGGATCTCAAATATGTTTTGTTTATAATTTTAAAGTAAATCGTATTAAAGTTATTTAAGAGAATAGACGAAAATTGAACATGCCCTTATCTCCGAAATTACTGTGACTAAAATTTTGAAAAAAAAATACAGAAAAGAAAATAGTTCTATACCTATAGATTACAGGAAAACTTATAAGAAATATGTGGTCTTAAAACAACATGGTAAATCTCTCAATATTGTGCGTACAAACTTACACAGTTTCAGTTGGAATGTATGGGAGAACATGTTTTTCAACTACAATGTTAAGTTTGTTCTTGGGATAAATTCATTCCAACTACGGAACCCTTCATTATGCGTGGTCCGACACGCACTTGGCCGTTTTCTTTTATGTTTGTTACCTCAGAACTCCGTTATTTATAATACAATTTGCAAAATTATTTTTTTCTTGAAAGGACTTTCAGATTGGTCCCATGGTCATCAGGTCAGGATCTGATGATGGGACCCTGGAGAACTCCTCAAAAATTAACGTCCCTGCATCGGGAAAACCAAAATTTTGTAAAAGGCGATGAGCAAGTTGACACTAGGCTATTGTCAATTAGATAAATTACAAGCAGAACCACTAAATAGCGAGAAATAAAAACATTATTAGAAAAAAAACCGTCTTCCAAAAATAACACTACAAAGTGAAAATAGCATAACTTTAATTTCCGAAGTCGGTGGCAAAAAACTAAAATACAGACCCAAAGACATCGATTTGCGAAATTAAAGTTATTTTTCACTTTGTAGTGTTTTTCTTGGAAGTCGTTTTTTTTTTGTGACGCTGTCAGTTTAAAATATAAAGGTATGAACTGTACAACACAAATACTGGTATTCAGCTGCTTCCGGTTAGACTGGAAGCCGACCCCAACATAGTTGGGAAAAAGCGGGCAGATGATGATGGTATGACTGTCCAGCCTTGACACTTGAAAGCATAATCGTACGGCAATATCTTTTCATTTCATTCGCAGAATTCTGATCTAAGACTAGCTTCCGAATTGTGTAGCACACATTTAATCGCAATTTGAAAGGTTTGCTAGTACATTGATTAATTTTTTCGAAAAATTTATCTGCTCACAACGTAATAACGCAATGAATTCAAACTCCAATTCAAAGCATTTAAGTATTTCAAATAAACCATTTACAGGCACATTTGAATTGTCAAGAAGTCGGCCAGTCAGAAAATATGAAGCTAGTTGCCCACTCCAAAGCGTAGGTACAGACGCCAGCACATCAAGCTACTACAATCTGTCAAATTTATTTAATAGATTTTCAACTTTATCGGTAAATCATAAGGTTCAATGTTGATTGAGAAAATTTGACAGTTTCGGGTAGCTTGATGTGCTGGCGTCTGTACATATGGAGAAGAACGGGCAAGAAACTCCAGGGACACTCTGTTTAAATTATATTTTACAAAAATATTAGTTACATCATTACTTTTGAATTTATAATTATATATTGTGAGAACGAATGTATAAAATAAAAAAGACGGGTTAAAAGCGTTATTGCGTTATTGCGTCGTTATTGGGTTATTGCGTCGTTAAGCGATTTTTTTTTTATAAAACTTTGCCCCGCACTAGTAATTACTCCTGTATCGTGGGTGCGTTTACAAACATTTAAATTCACAAACACAAACAGCCAGACCCGGAACAACTACCTGTAGGCAATACAAATATTTGTTCCGTGCGGGAATCGAACCCGCGACACGCAGCGCAGCAGTCGATCGCTCAGCCACTGCGCCAACCGTGTCGTCACTGAATGCACTGCCGTCGTTGCTGTATGTTACTGAACTGTCAAAATGAAAGCCCTACTGTTAGTGTGTTACGCAATTACCCCAGAGGTCGGTGTTTCCTATCTGACTACTCTGAAAAGAAAGTCCGAAAGAAACTCCGAGGTCTTTAAAAGTCCAGACGTAATCTTGGTCAGATCATATGAGGACCACGAGGGGTTTGTGGCTAAATAATAACAGCCTCACAACTTGATCGGAGGTTAAGCTACGCTTGCAGCGGTCGGTTTGCGGGTGGGTGACCATCTATTACATATCGAGACCCCTCCGTGCCTCGGAAAACGAGTAAGTAGATTCTTTGACAGTCGTTACGGGTAGTCAGAAGCCTAAAAAGTCTGTCAACCAGCCTTACCAAGTGTTATCGTGTTACCTACTAACTGGGTTGTGGTCTGTGGAGGTCAGATAGGCAGTTACTCCATGTAAAATAGTGGTATTCAGGTGCATCTGGTTAGACTGGAAGCCGACCCCTACATAGTTGGGAAAAGGTAGACAGATTGATAAACTCCAAACGGCTGGTTGATACTTCCCGAGACCCAAGGGCTGGCTTTTACCTTGGCCAGAGGTGGCAATACTTATTGCCATACAACGTGGCAATGTCGCCAGTCTCTTGGGTACATTACCAGTCGACAGCGATGCAGAGGAATACTTCGACGCCATATTTAAGTTGTTAATAGTTTTACTTATTTTTATAGTTTGCTAGTTTATTTAGTACTGCACCGCAGTTTTACCCGCATAAGTGTCGCACTCGTGAGAATATCGGGATGAAAACTATCCTATGTCCTTCCCCGGGATGTAATCTATCTCTCTGCCAAAGTGTTGTCTGTTCAGTGGTTTAGGTTTCTCAATCTGTGTGGTTCTTTCCTCAAAAGACCATCTCAGACATCGACCTAAATGGTCTTCATATAACCTGACCAAGATTATGTCTGGACTTTAAAAGAGACTATGACCTCTGAGTTTGTTTCGGCCTTTCTTACAAATATTTATCATCTAACAACAAAGGCGTGTAAGATTACTCTGGTTGATTGGCTCCTTGGTTTAGATTATGAAGCAACTGAGGATTTACTAACCCATCCAAAATAGTCCAACCCCGTACTTTCCCTACACATATTAGATCACCTTTCGACGTACTTCTCTTTTTGTTTTATTGTTCTTAATCTGTGTTTTTTCATTGAGTTTATGTTATGCCCTTTATCCCTTCACATTTACTAAATAAGTAATTTATGTTCTCATACCGTGTGGTGGGACCCTGGTGATCTGCTATACAGGTATTCCTAGTGCAGACACCAGTCTCTCACAAACTAGATTCTAAGCTTGTCTAATTTTTATGATACCATTGTTTTGTGAAGAGAAAATAAACTATTTGAATTTGAATTTGATTTCTTCTCAGAGTAGTCAGATAGGAAACGCCGACCTCATCTAGTTTCAAAAATATGATTGACGTGTAAAAGTGTTTGTGCAAACCTACTTACAAAACTAAAATCATTTATCATTTAGGCGTGAAAAGGTAACATACAGACAGAAAGACAGAGTTACTTTCGAATTTATAATTATTCTGTTTACCTGCGACATTCCTTCTTGATATTGTTAGATAACAGCCGCTTGTTTATCTTTCGATTCGATATTATAATACAACTCTTTCATAATAGGGTATAAAAAATGAGCGTATTAACACAATTCTTATGAAGATGTAAAGTAGAGCTGTATACAAGGTGTTACAAATTGAAATGTTTGAGAGGGCTATGCTTGGATTTTCTCTGCGTGATCGAATCAGAAAGGAGGAAATCCGCAGGAGAACTAAGGTAACCGACATATACCGAAGAATCGCCAAACTTAAGTGATATGAAACCTTCTTATGTAGTAAGAAGATCATTTCGATTCTCCATCATAGACTATATTGTCATAGTGATTTCAAACCGTAGTGTCAAACGATTTGAAGGTTTCTAATACGCTATGTAATTTTATTGTGGAATAAAACCAAGATTCCCTTTGGTTTTGTCTTTATTGTGTATCAATTTATTCCACAATAATTGTTATCGCAAAATAATATCATATTCTTATAGCACGATGTCTCAAGAGAAAGTAACTCAATATCTTCGACCCGATCATTTTGACGTGGAGCCTGCTGCACCCGGTGCCGATCTAAAGTGGGCCCACTGGAAATACACCTTTGAGAACTTTATCGCACAACTAGGATCGCCCGATAAATCGCCCGATGAATCGCTCAAACTGAAGGTACTTGTCAACCACATTTCGCCAACAATCTTCAACAACATCCGCTCCTGCAATAAGTACAGCGACGCAATAAGCAAACTTAATGATGCTTATGAAAAGAAACAGAACATAACCTTAGCAAGGCATCGACTTACGACTAGGAAACAACAGCCTGGAGAAAACATCGCAGAATACTCTCGAGCGCTTAACATCCTTGCTCATGACTGTAATTTTGAAGCAGTGACAGCGGAAGAACACCAGGACCAAGCCATACGTGGGACTTTTATCAGCGGGATCTTATCAAGCAAAATAAAGGAACGGCTTCTAGAAAAATCTCTGACACTAGAAGAGACTTTGAACCTTGCAGTTACCTTAGAAACTGCCGAGAACACTTCTCAACTACTAGTACAATCTCTTTCCTTCAATCCTAACCCTGTAAATGCTGCCACTGAGGCAGAAACACGAACGCAGCCGAACCTAGCAACGACTCTCCGCCGTCGTTGTTTCTTTTGTGGGGGTAATATTCATCAAAGATTAAAATGCCCCGCCCGCAACGCGGAATGCCAACTCTGTTCGAAGCGTGGCCATTTTGCCAAGGTCTGCAGAAGCTCTAACCGTGATTCTAATAATAACTCAACAAATGCAGCTGTCACAGATGATGATACGCAAGTACAATCTGCCGGCTCCCAACTATCAGCATTTTCTGCCGCTGCTCCTTCTAGTCTCAGCAAAGCTACAACTCCCATTACTCTCAACAACTACCGCGCTGATGCACTCGTTGATACTGGCAGTTCTATCAGCTTCATTGACAAGAATCTTGCTCAAATTTTGAAACTCAAACTTAAGCCTTGTAGACAGGCTATAACACTCGCATCTCTCAATAACGTTTCCTACGTCGATGGATTATGTTACGCGACACTTCAAATAGGTGGCCATATACACCGAAATCAGCCTTTATTGATCATCAATAATCTTTGCGCCGACGTTATTATTGGTCATGACCTACTCCAAAAGCACTCTTCTCTTGAACTTCAGTTTGGAGGTGATAAACAACCGCTAAAAGTCTGCAACGTATTAGAGGCTTCCGTTCCGCCTGTATCAGTATTTACGAATCTTTCTCCAAATATCAAACCAATCGCAATCCGCTCAAGACGCCACTCACAAGAAGATCAAGATTTCATATCGAATGAAATAAACAATTTGATCAAGGATAAAGTTATTGAGCCCAGTGTGTCACCCTGGAGGGCTCAGGTTCTTGTCTCTGGAGGAGGGCACCATCGAAAACGTCTTGTGATCGACTATTCACAGACTATAAACAGATTTACGGAACTTGACGCATACCCCCTTCCAAGTATCGATTCTATTATAACGCGAGTATCACAGTACAATTTATTTAGCCAAATAGACCTCAAAAGTGCATATCATCAGGTGCCCATTCTGGCCAGAGAACGAAAATATACAGCTTTTGAAGCATGCGGGAACCTATATCAGTTCACACGGATTCCTTTTGGAGTAACGAACGGCGTGGCAGCTTTTCAGAGGACTTTACAATATATCATCGATTCGGAGAACCTCAAAGGCACATTCGCTTACCTGGACGATGTCACTGTATGCGGTGTCAATAAAAAGGACCATGAAGAAAACCTTCGCAAGTTTACGGAAGCTGCTAGAAAGTACAGACTTACGCTTAATACTAACAAATGCACGTTCGAAGCGGAGTCAATTAACCTCCTTGGTTATAACATACACAAAAACATTATCAAACCAGACGAGAACCGTCTTGAACCCCTGATGAATCTTCCTGTTCCAACTGACTCGGCAACTTTGAAAAGAGCCCTTGGCCTATTCGCTCATTATTCGAAATGGGTAGAAAACTTCTCATCCAAATTAAGACCACTGGTCGAAGCAACATTTCCCTTATCTCAAGACGCTATAAATTCTTTTAACGACCTTAAGAAGGACATTGCTAAATCGGCCTTGGCTGGAATTGACGAGAAGGAAATATTCTCGGTGGAAACCGATGCATCAGAGTTTGCAATTGCTGCGACACTGTCACAAAAAGGAAGACCTGTAGCATTTTTTTCACGGTCGCTAAATGATGCAGAAAGGCGACAGCCATCAATAGAAAAGGAGGCCTGCGCCATAGTTGAAGCACTTCGAAAATGGAGGCACTTTCTGATTGGACGTCATTTCTTACTAATCACAGACCAACGATCTGTAGCATTTATGTTTAATCAGACGCACTCTAATAAGATAAAAAACGAGAAAATCGAGAGATGGCGCCTGGAGCTCTCCTGTTTCAAATACGACATAATCTATCGGCCAGGCAGTCAGAACTTTGCTGCTGATGCTTTATCAAGAGTTTGCATGCACATCGACAGCAACTCTCCAAGCAAACTCATTTCTCTACATAACTCTCTTTGCCACCCTGGTATTTCACGCATGACTCATTGGGTACGGTCCAAAAATCTACCCTATTCAATCGAAGATATCAAAAGAATGACCGCTGCCTGTCCAGTATGCGCCGAAATCAAACCCCGTTACATAAGAAATGAAGGGCGTCTCATAAAAGCTACATCGCCATTCGAGAGATTAAACTTAGATTTTAAAGGCCCACTTCCTTCAAAAACTTCGAATAAGTACATTCTAACTATAATTGATGAGTTTAGTCGGTTCCCTTTTGCATATGCCTGTAAAGACATAACGTCAGCAACGGTTATAAAATGCTTAATTGATCTGTTCTCCACATTTGGCACGCCAGCATACATACATTCCGATAGAGGGACGTCGTTCTTATCGGACGAGCTGAGAAAGTTCCTGACGTCACTTGGTACTGCGTGCAGTCGTACAACTCCATATAACCCACAGGGGAATGGCTTGGTTGAACGCTTAAACGGCACCTTGTGGCGTACGATCCAGCTGTATCTTCGCTCCAACAACGCTGACATTAGTGACTGGGAGAAGGGCTTGTCTCCAGCCCTACATTCTATTAGATCCTTGCTTTGCACGGGAACTAACGCAACTCCTCACGAGCGCATGTTCAATCATCCTCGTCGCTCGGGAAATGGACAATCGCTACCGACATGGCTCCACTCTCCAGGGCCAGTCTTTATGAAGAGAAACGTACGAAACTCTAAATATGAACCTGCGGTAGAAGAAGTGGAACTACTACAAAGCAACCCGGAATACTCATATGTACGCCTACCTGATGGCCGTGAGACAACTGTTTCGAATAGATCCCTGGCGCCTCTTCCATATACAGTAGATGACGAAGAAAACTCCGACGATGAACCACCACGTGGACCATCTACTGCACCTACAAGTGATGACGAATTTGTTGACGCAACTGGGCCAGCTGAAGTTGAAGACATTGAAGTTCCTCGTCGTTCTACTCGAGAAAGAAGACCTCCGGCTTATCTTCATGACTACGTTTCTTCATAGAGCATGGGTGAATGATATGAAACCTTCTTATGTAGTAAGAAGATCATTTCGATTCTCCATCATAGACTATATTGTCATAGTGATTTCAAACCGTAGTGTCAAACGATTTGAAGGTTTCTAATACGCTATGTAATTTTATTGTGGAATAAAACCAAGATTCCCTTTGGTTTTGTCTTTATTGTGTATCATTAAGTGACAGTGGGCAGGGCACATTGAAAGCAAAACGGATGGCCGATGGGGCCGAAAGGTTCTAGAGTGGCGACCGCGTACCAAAAGACGTAGCGTTGGAAGGCCTCCCACAAGGTGGTCCGACGACCTTGTGAAGGCCGCAGGAGCCCGTTGGATGCGAGAAGCACAGAACCGGTCGCAGTGGAGGTGCTTGGGGGAGGCCTATGTTCAGCAGTGGACGTCTTTCGGCTGAAAAGATTATGATATATAGATAACCCTTGAACGCGCAAGTGGACTGTAAGCTTGTATGTTCGGGTAACTCGACAAAAAGTAGGGATACAACAGAATTTTTTCGCGTTTACACCTGAAATTCCATATGAATGAATGAAAGTTATAATGTAGCAGGTGTGGTGACCAAGTGGAGCGATTGTGGCCAAGTGCTAAGGGCCACGACTTACGAGTTGTCGTGGTCGATTACGTCCCACTCCCCCTCACTGATAGGACACCTGCGTCCCCTAGCAGTGAAAACATTATACAGTACCCGGCGATAAATATTGCACATCGACCTTTGGAAAAAGACAATCGGCTAATTTCGGCTTCGTAGAGCGTTATCTCTGTCGCACGAAATACAAACAGTCCGGTATCTATTAGGAGCTGTTAAAACAATTATGATTTGCTTCTTTTGATAATTATTTTTATTCTTTGTATAAAGTACAAAAATAGGTAAAGGTCGATGTGCAATATTTATCGCCGGGTACTGTAGGCTAATTATACTATGAATATAAATTAAAAGAAGCATAATTTTACAGGCTAACTGCTTACCATCCGTTTCAAATGAGAATAGGTAGTTGATGTTAAAAACATACATACATACGGGTCGAATACATAACCTCCTTTTTTGAAGTTGATTAATATAAAAATTTTTCATTGACATCATACTTTTTTCTTAAACGTTGGCCCGCCCGCACGAGTAATTTCTTCTGTATTGTGGGAGCGTTTACAAACATTTAAACTCACATACTTACACAAACAGCCAGACCCGGAACCACTACTTGTAGGTAATACAAATATTTGTTATATAATAATATAGGTATATACATATGTATTATATTTGTTTTTTATACTAAATTGTATAGTTTTAAATTCTAATATTGTATAGCCAATTTTAAAACAATAGTAAATGATCTATTATTCTGACTCGTGAGACAGGTGTGCCATCTAAGAAATATTTAAAATGATACCTACCGTCTGAATTTACAACCGCATCCTGTATTAGTAAGCTATTGGTTAAATGTCAAAAACGTGGTCCTCTGACATGTGAATTAGTTTCGACCTACCGCGGTGGTTATAACTTAAGGCGACTACATGACCTAAAACAAAGAAAAGCGCGATGACACAACGCTGGTAATTTATTTCAAAATAAGAAGCGATTATATATTTACAAAAAATCTATTGTTTGGACTAAAAAATTAAAACACTAGTGCTTTAATATGTTGCTTGTAGAATAATCTGACAAAAAATGTAAATGATTGTATTGTTTTTATTGTAAAAAGGAAGTTTTTAGAAGTATCTTCATGATTTTTTCTATCGCATCAAATTAGTTGTATTATGTTTTCAACACACTATCTACCTATCATATATCCTGAAGAATATCATATATTTTTCTGATTTTGTTTATTATAGTCGATCATATACTTTTAATGTTTCTAAAACTCGGGTTTTTTGCGTTTAGGTCCTGTAAGCCCCTTAATGTCACGCTTAAAATCCTCGAAGAGACAGACAGAAGCGTTTAAGGCGACGGAGATGTTTTTCTTCGCCGTTTTTAGAGCAGTGGTGATGAAATAAATAACATAATCTATACGTATACTATATAAAACAAAGTCGGGTTAGTTACACTATTTATAACTCAAGAACGGCTGGACCGTTTTTTATGGTCTTTCTTTGTTCGATTTGTCTCCGCCCCGAATAGCAGAATAACTATTAAAACATGGGAAAAATTCACGAAAAAGAAAGATAATTTCTTTTCTCATACATTTTAAGGCTCCTGCAAACAGCGCGCGCGACACAAAGGCACCGATCGTTGCGCGACTTGCGGTGCCTTTAGGCTCCTTCAAACAGGCGCGACACGACACGCGACACAAAGGCACTGCAAGTCGCGCAACGAGCGGTGCCTTTGTGTCGCGCGCGATTATATCGCGTGTCGCGCCTGTTTGTAGGAGCCTTTTGTGTCGCGTGTCGTGTCGCGCCTTTATATGGAACGGCTTTTGTGATGAAATCTTGAGAACGGGTTGTCTGATTCCGATAGATGGCGATACAAAGTTCGCCGGGTCAGCAAGTTTATTATAAAAGTAAAGCGCCTGCCAGCGGGGTAATTGCGTAAGGGTGTATACAGAAAGAAAGCTGGAAACTTATAAGCGCTTACCGGTGCTTGACAGCGCTGGTGACCCGCGCAGGAAAATATATGAACGCGCGCCGATAAGCACTGAACGGTGCCGACAAGGTTTCGACAAACTTCAACACGCGCTGGTCAGCGCTTGGCGGTGCTATTTAATGGTACGTTTACACGCTTGCCAAGCGTTGGCAAGCCTCGACAATCGCAAGCATGTAAAAAGGGCGTTTGGCTTAGCTTGCGTGAGCTTGTGGGTGCTTGCTTCCGATCCAGTCGAGTGTCGGTTTTTTTACGCAGATCAAAGGGCGTTTGCGGCAAGCGCTTGCGACGTATTTACACGTTGGTCGGCGTTTAGTAACCATTGTGATCTCGCGGCGAGTACACGCTTCCTTGATTGTAGGTACCTACAAAAAATGAGTTGCTGGTCGAATGAGGAGAGTCTTTCGTTTTTGGAACATTAGTAGATGGAATCCTGCATCTGGAATCCGAAAGCCGTCACAAGTTCGGTGTCCGCCATGCTTGGATGTATGTTGCAGACTGACGCATTCACAAGCGTGTAAACGCCTTTCAAACGCCAAACGAGATTTGTGGAGGCTTGGAGCTGTTTGCCGTTTGCCAAGACTTGGCAAGCGTGTAAACGTACCATAAAATTGCCATTTAAACCTGCTTCCTTTGTGTAGAACGGACCAGCGCTGTCAAGCGCCGGTAAGCGCTTATAAGTTTCCAGCTTTCTTTCTGTATACAGCCTAACAAATTATCAATAGCAATGACTTCCATTTTGACATTTCAACAATATTCATTGCGTTATTTACGTTAGTATGTTGAGCAGACACATTTTTCGAACAAATGAAGTAATAGATTAACAATATCCTTCAAAATGATATTCAGATTTGATGGTGTTCAACGCAATTACCCCGCTGAGAAAATAATTAACTTTATGAGCAACTAGCTGTGGCCCGCGGTTTCAGCTGCATAAGTCTCGACCCCATCGTAAATCTATACTAATATTTTTACTAATATTATAAAGCTGAAGAGTTTATTGCGCGACTTGCGGTGCCTTTGTGTCGCGTGTCGTGTCGCGCCTGTGTGTACGAGCCTTTTGTTTGGTTGAACGCGCTAATCTCTGGAACTACCAGTCGGATTTGAAAAATTCTTTTTACATGTGATAGCCCAATTCTTGAGGAAGGCTATAGGCTATTTAACATCACGCTATGACTTTTAGGAGCCGAGCAAAAAGAAAAAAAGTCAGAAAGAACGCTAAGCAAAAACGAAGTAATAGCGCGGGCAGGCGATGCGATGCGACGGGGTGGGTCGGAGTAACAAGAAATTTCACGCGGACGAAGTCGCGGGCAGAAGCTAATTCGGGATTCAAAGTATTCTATGTGTTTAATCCTGGTTATAAACTATATATGTGTTAAATTCCATCCAAATCCATTCAGTAGTTTTTGAGTGAAGGAGTAACAAATATACAAACACACAAACTTTCGCCTTTATAATATTAGTGTGATACTGTGATAAACCCAGTGTCATATAAGACAAAGTTCAAATACCATAGCTACCGAGGATTTATGAGGCCCTTTACAAACCGTTACTCAAAAATCAACCTAATCTCTTAGCAATAGAATACAAAATGCTAAAATATAGTTGTGTAAGTGGTTTTGGAATGTAGATAAAATGAGGTTATGAATTCAAGTATAAACATAATTTTCTTTTTGGAGCGGCGACGCGACGGCTTAGTAACAGCCACACAGGTCGATCGATCAGATTAAGCTTACCACGGTTGGTCTGTGGATGGGTGACCATCTTTACATACCGAGACCCCTCCGTGCTTCGTTTATTATTTTGTGAGAGTTATTAAAACACCATAATTACGATTATTCACTTCATCTTTAAACGTTTATTAATCGTTTTAATTTATTCGGAAGTAATGCGTCTAGCTCCTATCACACGAGCGGAATTCCCGGCTGTCATTCGTGGATCTTTGACAGTCGTTACGGGTCGCCAGAAGCCCGAAAGTCTGACAACCAGTCTTACCAAGGGGTACCTATCGTATTACCCAGTAACTGGGTTGTGGAGGTCAGATAGGCAGTCGCTCCATGTAAAATACTGGTATTCAGCTGCATCCGGTTAGACTGGAAGCCGACCCCAACATAGTTGGGAAAAGGCTCGGCAGATGATGATTAATATGTGTTTAAAAGCAAGCGGAGTAGAAAATGAGTCAGTTCTTTGTCATACAAAGTAGGTACCAATGTGGGGATTGGAGGGTATTCGAAGAAAAACCGTTGTTATAGTGCGGTTTTTAAAGGTTGGCAAATAAAGTAAATAAAACCTGCACGGTAGGCAGTTAGGTAGTTTGCGGGTTCAATTCCCGAGACATTGTGGACTAAATTAACCTCTGACCTAGACTAGAGTCAAGAGCAAACCCATTTCAAATACAAAAAAAAAGAAATTTGATGTCAAGCCTCGGACAGGTCTTTTTTACGTTTCTTTTTTGTTTGGTTCTTTTTAAAGTAATTTTGTTAGTTTTAAATGCTCATTTTTACTGTTTGTATTCCCTGTGCGTATCCAAAATAAAATATTTTTCTATCTGTCTTTTCTTTTACACGTTAATCATGTTTTAAAATCTGGCCAAGTGGGAGCCGGACTCGCATACGAAGGGTCCCGTACCACAAGGCAAAACCGCCGATAAAAACACGTTTGTTGTATGGGAGCCCCCCTTAAATATTTATTTTATTCTGTTTTTAATATTTTTTGTTATAGCGGCAACAGAAATACATCATCTGTGAAAATTTCAACTGTCTGGCTATCACGGTTTATGAGATACAGCCTGGTGACAGACGTACAGACGGACAGTGGAACCTTGGTAATAGGGTCCCGTTTTTGCTAAACATTTCCTTAAAATCAAACAAGGGGAGGACTTTGGCCCCACTACCTTCCTTTTGTATCCAACCTTTGTAAAATCGACTTAGGTTTTCATACCTCTGTTAACTCATTATTGTCAAAGTTTACGTTTTTGTGAATACATTATTATTATTATTAACAAGACCACTACAAAACCATAATTTACATAATCGGAAACAGCACAAAAAACGCAGTATACTGAGCAAAGTTGAGTATGTAGGAAAAAACACACTTTAAACGTAGTCAGAAACGCCGAGAAACAAACATACAATGGAGCATAAAACGCTTGGATTTCTAGTTATTTCACACGTTTGTGATTATGGGTATTACAGTACATATAATTAGGAAATTACCGAATGAATCATGTGCTCATCTTATTGTTAGAAAAACCGTTTTTTTTAAACTGTTTTTTCCCCAGTTTCGGCAGTTGGAAATCAGAAGGCCAACTCCTGTACTAGTCGCAATCTAGTGCGTAAGTGTGTGCGGAAATTCAGGTGCATTCTCTTAAGGGGCTTACATGACCTAAAGCGCGATCACGGACTGCATAGAAAAGGAAGAGAAGCGCGATGACACAACGCTGGTAATTTATTGCAAAATATGTAGCAATTATCTATTTACAAAAAATCTTTATTTGGACTAAAAAATAAAAACACTAGTGCTTTCGTATGTTGTTTGTAGAATAATCTGATAAAAAATCAAAATGATTGTATGTATGTATGACTTTTATTGTTCAAAGAAAGTTTTTAGAGGTATCTTCATGATTTTTTTCTATTGTATCAAATTAGTTGTATTATATTTTTAACACACTATCTATCCTAAAGAATATCATATATTTTTCTGATTTTGTTTACTGCAGTCGATATACTTTTATTGCTTCTAAAACTTGCGTTTTTTTGCGTTTAGGTCGTGTAATACCCTTAATCTGATGGGACGACAACGACACGACCAGAGCGAGACAAGGCGCAGGACCAACTGCTTTACGTACTACCGACTTCCGAACTCCGGCTGTTACTAAGAAATTCCTAATTGAAAAACCCAATAACACTTTAAGCGATCCAGGAATAGAACCCAGGGCCCCACGCTCAGCAGTCGGGCTTGCGACCACGAGACACGTTTTCAAGAACTGTTATTATAACCTTTTTTATTATCATTGCATTATAGATGATTGGATACCATACCATATTTTGCATCGTATATTAACATATATTATAAAACTATTAACTTTTATAGATTTCACATAAAATTATTGATTTATTGAAAAATAATGCGATATTTTTAAGTGTTTTTTACCAAAAAGGCAATATAGAGATAATTTTAAAATATTTATGATCTCGAGCCAAAGAGCAAACATCAAATCTTGATACTCACACCAGTATAGCTATTCACAACCATCCGACAGGCTGTCGTATCTAAAATGACACATTTCGATAACCACAAATCATTTCGATAACCAAACAATAATTGCGTTATTTACGTTCAACAACGTACGCAGATGAATTATTCAAACATGAAGCAATGGATTAGGACTTGTTTTTTAATCTTTCGGAATGTGAAAGAAATTGTTATTGAATCGGTGTGCTGGTGGTAATTTAATTGTCAGTGTCAAAATAAAAAATTTGTAAGTACCAAAACCAGTCCAAATCTCGTGCACTTATTGCAGTGTGATGTCATAGGAAAATTATATCCTGTTTCAAAATTGTTATAAATATGACTACCTATATATATAAATATGATATGGCTTAATATTATTGTCCTTATTACTGTTGGTTATTAAAAAATTTGTTATTTTTCCACTCTGCAATTGGCATTTTTGTTTTTGTTTGATTGTTGTTGTTTTCACGTTTTGTTGTCATATTTAAGCAGTGTCGCGGGCGCATCACGGATTGATTTGTATTGTCAATGTCAATTAATAATGTGTGTTGTCTTTGGTGCCTGGCCCTGACATCAAGCAATGGACAAAATTGTCAACATTTTCTAAGCTTGAGTATGAGGCTTTTGACTACGTTGTGTGTGTATTTTATGTCTTTTTTAATTTTTTTTTAAATTCTATTTGCACTTGTGCGTTTTTGTTTGTGCAGAATAAACAAATTTTCTTTTTTTCTATCTTTTGAATCTTCAACCGTTATACTAGCACTAACCACTTTATTCATAAACGTTACTTAAAGCTTAGTAGTGATTAGCGACTGTTTAAACATACATTTTTGACGTTTGAACTTCACTTAACTTTAATAATCGTTTATAAATAAACCCCTTAAGTTTCGAAGTTATTAGCGTTTGATATTTACCTGTTTTTGTAGGTCAGATATAGAACTTGCCACCAGTACACCGAGCGAAAAGACGTTTTCAGGCCAATATCTGATTTCTCCAACAAAATACATAACGAAAAACCGGATAAGAGCGAGTCAGACTCGCACACCGAGGGTTCCGTACCATCCACCATGTTTTTAAACGTTCATCGGCGAGGCCTATATTCGTTAGAGAATTTTAACACTGCGCACTGCGGTGTAGAATATTGCAGTCTTAGGTCAGCGCCATCTCTTGACCGATAGTGGAACTAGTGTAACTATTGTTGATGATTTCTGAAAAAGTGTGCTCTTTATTAGAGACATCGTTTTATTTTTCCTGTAATCTTTACACAAACTTCTATCACATAGAATTATTTCAGAGTTTTCTCTTTGCTAACTTCGGAGATAAGGGGGGAACGGTATTGTTTTTTTACATTTTTCATCAAAAGTCGAAAACTATGCGGCCTAAAAAAAAGAAAAATATTTGTGTATGTGCAAATTGCACTCTTTCAGATGATATCCCACATGCCCTAGTAGCCCCACTTCGAATTTTTCACACCCCCTTTCAGTCCCTGTTGCAAAAAATATACATATATTTTTATTTCTTCCTTATTTGCACAATAGTTGGGCAAATGTCATCCATAACTATTTCAAATTTCAAGTTGATAGCATTAGTAGTTCTTGAGATATCCAGCTGTAACAGACAGACAGACACACAGACTGAGTCTCACCATAAGGGTTCCGTTTTACCATTTTGGTACGGAACCCTAAAAACGAAAGAAATATTCTAAAAGTAAAACAAAAAGAATAACTCCAACAGCTCGTGAGGGATTTGAACCCCCGACCACCACTTTTATTCCATTAAGCGGGCGCTCTAACCACTGAGCTAACGAACCTGCGAAAAGGATGACGAAAATGGCTGCCAGTATCGAATGGTGACGTCACCTTAACAGGAATGTCCTTAGCTTGCATTGGTATTAAGGGGACTACATGACCTAAAGCGCTGTCACTGTCGGACTGCATAGAAAAGAAAGAGAAGCGCGATGACACAACGCTGGTAATTTATTGCAAAATATGAAGCAATTATCTATTTACAAAAAATCTATTGATTGGACTAAAAAATTAAAACAGTATTGTTTTAGTATGTTGCTTGTAGAATAATCTGACAAAAAATCATAATGATTGTATATATTAGTATGGTTTTTATTCCGAAAAGAAAGTTTTTAGAGGTATCTTCATGATTTTTTTCTATCGTATCAAATTTGTTGTATTTATGTTTTAAACACACTATCTAACTAGCATATATCCTGAACATCACATCACACTAATATCATAAAGGTGAAAGTTTGTGAATGTGTGTGTGTTTATGTTTGTTAGTTGTTACTTCTTCACGCTCAAACGGCTGGACCAATTTTGCTAAAATTTTGTATGGAGGTTGTTAAAAGTAGTATTTCCTGGGTTTGTAGGCTGGTAGAATTGAGAGGAGGTTTGCGGAATAAAAAACGTGACTTGTTGGTGGAGACAATCAAGGTGCTATATTTCTTTTAAACTGACAGCTGGTGTGACATAAAAATAATGACGTTGACACAACATGACAGATGAAGTGTTGCAAGGCAACAAATATAAATAATAAAATGTTGGGGATGCCAACAGAGGTAGCTGACGCCCTGGATTAACATATAGGCATTTTTTAACATGTTATTCCGGCATTCCCACGAAATCAACACTTATGCGGGTGAAACCACGGGACGCAGCTAGTAAATTATAAATGTATGTTCAAGTACTGAGCAAAGTTCGTATACGAACGAATTCGCACGTGTTTTAGCGTTTTTTTTTCTAGCGTTTTCCATACTAATATGATCCTTAAAGACACGCCCCTGAAATCATTAAAGTCATTTCCCAATTATCGTCGGCTTCCAGTCTAACCGAATGCAGCTGAATACCAGTATTTTACATGGAGCGACTGCCTAAGTAACCTTCACAACCCATTTACTGGGTAACAGGATACCCCTTGGTATGACTGGTTGTCAGAATTTCGAGCTTCTACTCCCATAATGACTGTCAAAGATCCACGAATGACAGCCGGCACTCGATATGTAAAAATGGTCACCCATCCATGGACCGACCGCCGCAAGCATAGCTTACCCTGAGCAGCTGTTATTAATTAGCCACGAGTTCAAATCATTTCCGTATTACAAACAGTTATTGCATTTGCTACATCCACTTTGTATCCTTAAACAATCATATAATCATCTCTTACATCAATAGGTAAACTGGACACATGATTCTAATTATATTTCTGCAGAAAAACTGTAATTAACGACTATTGACAATAAAATATAGTTCATTTTACGTTGGAGGCTCTAAGGCTGAGGCTACATTAGGCCGCGACGCGACCTGCGACACATGAGCGATTAAAACAAGTAAATGAATGCTCACGTATATGGCTACACCGTACATCAAATATTACTAGCGATCTTTGATTTCTTTATGCAATAGGAACAACATTACTGAAATCACGGCATCGGCTACATCAATGAGCGAAATTGAAGCGAATTTATTAGAAAATTGCTTTTTTTTCGCTTGTAATGTAGCCATACCATGTTTTTCTCGTTTCGCTCTTCCAGTCGCATCGCAAATCGCTGCCTACTGTAGCCTCAGCCTTAATCAGCGGGTTTATAAGCGACTAGGTTGTGACATTCTGACCGCGACTTTTTTCGCGTGGAAGCTAATTACAGGGTGGCAGGGAAGGACATCGATGCGCAAACTATAAACATGAAATAAGTGATTCTAGACGGGGCGGGATAGCGAATAAGACACTAATTTCTCATAATACAACACTACGCCGTTCTAGCACCCCGCGATCTGCCCGCGGGCTTCGAGACCCGGTCTGCGTCGCCGCGCCCGCTGACTTCGTGTCCGCAGCCTAGGAGCGGTTTTGCACTACATCCGATCCGAATCCGAGAAATGCTAAGAGCGGTTCTGCACTACTTTCGATCCGAATCCATATTAAAGATCCGACTTCAATCCGAATTGGGAATGTTCTAAATTTGGACGGATAGAGTTCGGATCTAGTGCGCAACACCGGATTATGGTCACTTCGAATATTTTCTCCGATTCGAATCGGATGTAGTGCAGAACCGCTGTAACTGTAATTGCGTAACTCTTTCAATTACAATCTGAATGATTTTGAAGGATATTGTTAATCCATACTCATATTATAAATTCGAAAGTAACTCTGTCTGTCTGCTTGTATGTTACCTTTTCACGCCTAAACCACTGAACGGATTTCGATAAAATTTGGCAGAGAGATAGATTGCATCCCAGGGAACACGGAACAGATAATAAGGTTTTTTATCTGTTCTGTGGCTTATTATCTGTTCCGTGCCAGGGAAGGACATGAAATAGTTTTTATTGACATACCTCGCGGGCGAGACCATGGGCGGCAGCTAGTTCATCCATAAAAATTTAAATGCGAAAGTGTGTCTGTCTGTTATCTCTTCACGCTTAAACCGCTGAACCGTTTTAGATGAGTTTTGGTGTAGAGATAGTTTGAGTCCCGGGAAAAGACATAAGATAGTTTTTATCCAGATATTCCCACGGTATCGACACTTATGCGGGTGAATCTGCGGGACGCTGCTAGTTGCTCCATATGTTCGAAAAATTCGTTTGCTTAACAACGTAAACAGCGCAATGAATGTTGTTAAACTGTCAAAATAAATTTCATTGCTACTGTTAATGTGTTAAGGCTCCTACAAACAGGCGCGACACGCGATATAATCGCGCGCGACACAAAGGTACCGCTCGTTCCGCGACTTGCGGTGCCTTTGTGTCGCGTGTCGTGTCGCGCGTGTTTGAAGGAGCTTTTAGGCAATAACTCACAGAGTGGCGCATAGCTGTCAGATTGGGACCCGGTAATCTTATGGCCCCACTCGGCTACATGATAGATTGAATGGTTAATAATCTTAATTAACGCAAATAAAACAATTAGGTACTTATAACAATTGTTGATTGTTAAGTAAAAAAAATATTATTATTATTACTGTTATTATTTAAACACGGCACATGTTTTAACATTTGCTTGGCTTTGTTATTCATTGTTTAATTAAAAGAATAATATTCCCGCAGAGTGGCGCATAGCTGTCAGTTTGGGACCCGCTAATCTTATGGCCCCACTCGGCTACAAGATAGATTGAATGGTTAATAATCTCAATTAACGCAATTAAACCAATTAATTATTACAATTGTTGATTGTTAAGTTACGACACGGCACATGTTTTAACATTTGCTTGGCTTTGTTCTTCATTGTTTTAAAAGAATAATATTCTTTAGATTTGCATACTTAATTATGCAAATCTGAAAAATATTATTCAACATCAATTAGACGCTTTAAATATAGCTTTTTTTTTCGCGATGGGAGATCATCAAATGACCCCTTCCGCTCTGGGTGGAGCGGAAGGGGGAGTGTTAGACTCTTACTGACTAAAACCCACCCGTGTTCCTTCCTTAGTCCTTTATGTTCCGGACCAGCGGTAACCCTTTCGGACAATCCCGCTGACCCGGCAGGGTTTAAAGCGTATAGCTTTAAAGCGTCTTCTCATCATCTGCCTATCCTTTTCCCAACTATGTTTGGGGTCGGCTTCCAATCTAACCGGATGCAGTTGAATACCAGTGTTTTACATGGAGCGACCGCCTCTCTGACCTCCACAGCCCAGTTACTGGGTAATACGATACCCCTTGGTAAGACTGGTTGTCAGACTTTCGGGCTTCTGACTACCCGTAACGACTGTCAAAGATCCACGAATGACAGCCGGGAACAACGGCTTAACATGCTTTCCGAGGCACGGAGGGGTCACGGTATGTCAAACTCAAACTCACTCAAACTCAAAGGATTTATTTCAATTAAATCATTTACAGGCACTTTTGAATTGTCAAGAAGTCGGTCAGTCACGAAATATGAAGCTAGTTGCCCATTCCAAAGTGTAGGTACCTATAGAGAAGAACGGGTAAGAAACTCCATATAAATATGGTCACCCGTCCACGGATAACCGCGGCAAGCGTAGCTTAACCTGATCTATCGACCTGTGCAGCTGTTATTATTTAACCACGAGCCCCTATTTAATGCGCCTTCTTTAAAACGAAATAAAAGTTAATAGGCACATAAGCAGGATACAAAGGTCTAAAAATTTGCTTAAAACATTTTTAAAAGAAAACTGAAAGTCTCTGTTTCTATGGATATTTTAAAATCGGTCTAATTTGGCTGTAACACTATTTTTCGAAAATCTTCTTAAGTAACTTTGAACACCTTTGTATCCTGCTTATGCGTATGAAGTTTCATTAAAATCGGTCTATTCATTTCGAAAAACAAGAGCTTGAAAGTTTGTATGAAATGCCGTAACGTCGTAAACGCTACGCGTTACAAAATACAGGTCGGTGACAAGGTAACAAGCATTCAAATTGACAGATGACGGCTGAACCGCTCTTTATAGTTTCTTACACAAAAGGATGCCAAAGGGTTATTACTAAGCCTCTCTTTTGAACCGTAATAGGTAGACACAGAGGTTCGAACCCAGTCAGGAGGTGCAAACCCAGATAGGCGCTTTACTTTGTGTTAATTCATCACCACTGCTCTCAAAACGGCGAAGGAAAACATCGTGAGGAAACCGGCATGTCCTAGAACCAAAAATTCGAAGACATGTGACATCTACCAACCCGCACTGGGCCTGCGTGGTAGTTTACGGCCCACTCCCTCCCGCAGACAGGAGGCCTGTGTGCCAGCAGTGGGAATATTATAGACTGATTATGAGGTAGACACAAAAAATATCGGTTATATAATAGCTATATGTTGTTTAACATCACGCTAGGACCCTTCGGAGCCGACCAAAAAGAAAAAAATTGCGCAGGCGAGCTTTGTACGACGGAGTGGGTCGGGGGTTTCACGAGGACGAAGTCGCGGGCAGTAGCTAGTGTATATACAAAATGTTTTTAAGAATCCATACTAATATTCTAAATTCGAAAGTAACTCTGTCTGTATGTTACCTTTTCACGCCTCGGATTTCGATAAAATTTGGCAGAGAGATAGATTGCATCCCGGGGATGGACATAGGATAGTTTTTATCGACATACCTCGAGGGCGAAGCCGTGGGCGGAAGATAGTATTATAAATTCGAAAGTAACTCTGTCTGTCTATCTGTATGTTACCTTTTCACGCCTAAACCACTGAACGGATTTCGATAAAATTTGGCAGAGAGATAGATTGCATCCCGGGAAAGGACATAGGGTAGTTTTTATCCCGATATTCCCACGGGATCGACAATTATGCGGGCAGAATCGCGGCGCGCTGCTAGTCAACTTATAAAAATAAAATATAATGTCATATACTCTTGACATCTAGTTACCTTTCACGCCACCTACGGGTAAAGCCGATGTCACTGCGACCTATTATTTACAGGGAACCCATCACAGAGATACATTGTAGATAATTTATCATTGTTGAAGACGACCTTTGCTTAAAAAATGACGCTATTGTTGTTTGCCATTGAAGTGTCAGAGTAGATAGTTTTACAGAGACCAAGCTTCATACACCTTTTTTATTTTTTTATTGTTTATTAATCAAAAACAAAACAGTAGCAAATCCTTGTTGAACAATTAAACATAACACACAAACCATCGCGGGTTTAACAGCGGTATGGCCAGACTCGGCAACTCGGTGTAATTAGGTACAGTACCCGGCGATAAATATTGCACATCGACCTTTGGAAAGAGACAATCGGCTAATTTCGGCTTCGTAGAGCGTTATCTCTGTCGCACGAAATACAAACAGTCCGGTATCTATTAGGAGCTGTTAAAACAAATGTGATTTGCTTCTTTTGATAATTATTTTTATTCTTTGTATAAAATACCAATCATAATATAAAATCCAAAGGTCGATGTGCAATATTTATCGCCGGGTACTGTACAATAGATAATATTTTTTTTTTCTAGATCGCACTGCAATCTATAAAGTATCTTTTTAATACCTTCTTACCGTCTTCTTTTTCGTACCTAAACTACTCCTTGTCGAGCTACACGCTAATCTTCTTTTCGCAGTTGAACCTGTGGCGTCACGTATTGTGCATTTTGTGAACGCACCTTAGAATTTAGAATACGTAGCATCGCCTGTTTTATCTTACTAATATTATAAATGTGAAAGTTTGTGAAGATGTTTGGATGCTTGTACGTTGCAAACCGTTGAACAGATTTAGATGAAATTTGGTATTGAGACAGTTTGAGTCCCGGGAAAGGACATAGGATGTTATTGTTTAGCCACGAGCCCCCCACGTCATAAAATTATACATCACACTATCCATACTAATATTAAAAATGCGAAAGTGTGTCTGTGTGTCTGTCTGTTACCTCTTCATGCTTAAACCGTTGAACCGATTTAGATGAAATTTGGTATAGGGATAGTTTTTATCCCGATATTGCCACGGGATCTAAACTTACGCGGGTGACACTGCGGGGCGCTGCTAGTGTTTTTATAAGTATTTATAGGTTAGTTAGGAACACATCCTTGATAAGTGGCAACACGAAGCTACGATCGGGGCGCTTCGCATAGCGTATTTTAGGTAGCGTCCCTCTCTTGCTTGCCAACCGTCGCGGGAGACGGACTAGATAATGCCATTAGTTTATTTTATCCCTACCAGTTAATTAGAAAGAAAGAAAAAGTATTTATTGCGACTCGTACAGAAAGATTACAAACTGAACTAAACACAGTTAAATAAAAATCAAAGTTATATAAAATAAAAAGTAACAAAAGGAAAATGAAACAGAAAGTCCTATACGAGGCCAAAAGGCTCCTATCTCAGCATGATGCTGCGACATCTGAATTAACTTTATGTGATAAATAGTTCCTAACTTTAAACTATAATACGTGTGTGGCAATTACAACATTATTTACTGTAAATTGGAGTTTTTCTTCCGCTCTTCGATCACAACTTCACCTCTAATACGCGTAAGAGGAGACAGGTGGAATACCTTCCACCTTTGTCTCCAAAAACCCATTACAAAAATTACGTTCGGCTGCAGGAAGGTGTAAAAGGAAACCGATATAATTTGCTTAAAGCTATTTAATTCATAAAAATATTATAATTAAATCGGTTAAACTAGGACATCGAACAATTGTCACGCGTCCTAGTTTTACTGATTTAATTGTAATATTTTTATGAATTATATAGCTTTAAGCAAATTATATCGGTTTCCTTACGTGTGTGGTGGCAATTACAATATTATTTACTGTAAATTTGAGTTTTTCTTCCGCTCTTCGATCACAACTTCACCTCCAATACGCGTAAGAGGAGACAGGTGGAATACCTTCCACCTATGTCTCCAAAAACCCATAACAAAAATGGCATTGCACTTCAACTATACCCGACGACTCCCTTTTGGTGACCCCAAAAGGGAGTCGTCGGGTATAGTTGAAGTTTGGTATGAAACTGATGGATGTTTCGAATGAATTGATAAATGACTTGTTGGTTTTCTATCAATTCAAGTAATTTCATTCGAAAAGATCCATCGGTTTCTTAATAAACTTCAACTATATCCGACGACTCTGGTGACTTATCACTTTTGTTGACCGTACAATAAAAGCATCTTGAGGTCGATTTGTAGGTCGCAGGTTCGAACCCAGACGGACGCTATACTTTGTGTAAATAATTTCATCACCACTGCTCTCAAAACGGTGAAGGAAAACATCGTGAGGAAACCGGCATGTCCTAGAACCAAAAATTCGAAGACATGTGACATCTACCAACCCGCACTGGGCCCACGTGGTGGATTACAGCCCACAGAATCTCACCGAGAGGAGGCCTGTGGCGGAGGCCTCTGGACGCCCGGCAGTGGGAACATTATGAGCTGATTATGGTAATGATCAATAGTCAATATTTAGGCAAGTTTGGTCTCTGTCGGTGTATTTACTCTTGTGTTTTGAGTCTGAGATTTTATTTATTAATATTGAAAGCATATTTTTAAACATGACCTTTATAAAGGAATGTACTGATGGATACAGAAGTATTATGAATTATTATATTTTTTGAGTGATCTTTTATTCTTGTGTCAACAGGAGTTTTATGAGAATATGCCAAAATGATTGGTTTACAGAAGCTATGAAGACCTTGTTTCCAAAATCTGTTATGTGGCTGCTCAGCGTGGGTTCCTGGGTCGGGCAAAGTATTCTGGAACTCGGGGAAGGTACTCTGGAAAGTTAGCCCCGCTTCCACGTTTCTGTCTAAATAAACTGTTAAGGTACAAAAAAACTTTTAATATAAGTTAAATACTTACAAGACTTATTTTTTCTTAAGTGGGGGTGGGAGGGATCTAGCTTGTTCTTACGTAAACATAAAGGGCTTGTTCGGGTCAGAGCTAAGCATAATATCAGCACAAATATCTGGAGACTTGGTAGTTCCTGTCGACAACTTTAATCTTAAAGATCTTTACAGCTTGCTCAAAGTAAGAGCTAAGTACTCGGGCAAATACCTAATTATAGAAATAAAAATACCCCTGATTGAAAGGGATATTTACGAGGTATTCAATCTTACCCCGGTTCCACGCATTGTGAAAGATAACATGATGATGAAGGTCGAAACTATCTCTGACTTAGCAGCCATCAACATGAGAAAGGATTCGTATTTAACTGTCACAGAGACGGATCTGCAGTCATGCGTACTACAAAACCCTATGACTATCCTGTGTCAGATCAGAAAGCCTATTCACCACATGAAAGATGATCATAGCCTTTGTGAGACGATTCCAGGCACAAGAACTTGTAAAACTAAAACAACCTCGTGCAAGAATGACTGGAGAGAGTTAACGTCAGAAAATAAATATTATTATTTATGCTGCAGTGAATGTAACATCAAACTTCTCTGTGAAAATCAAGTTCACGCAGTTAGGTTATCAGATGCTGGTCTGTTGCGTGTTGGGGAAGGCTGTTTAGTAAAAACAGAAGATTTTATTGTGTATTCAAACAAAAGAATGTCTAGTAAAATTAGCACGACGACAAAGATTATCTCGCCAGAAATATCACCAATCAATCACATAATAAATATCACTATGCCAGAAATCCCATATGAGCTTTATCCCAATAACTCAGAGACCGTCAGGCAGTTTGAAGCTATTAAGAGAAGTCTTGAGATCATGAAGCAGAGTGAACCTTTGAGCACCGATATCTCCTACCACGACATCCACCAGTATACTGCTATATATCTCATCATATCGGCAATCTTGTTACTGGTGGCAGCTTACTGTTTTAAATGTTGGCGGCAAAGGCAACGTAAAGTAAATCGTTCCACTTCTACAACAGAGCGGTCGACAGCCTCTGCGGCAACTGCGAGGCCATCTCCACACACCGTTCCAGAAAGTGTTGTGATTGAGTGTAGTGAAATTAGGGAAAAAGGGCAATCTAGTAGTAAATCAGTGAAAAGTGATCATACGCGACTAGCGCTATCTAGTGAGTGCTTACAAGAAAAGAAAGATAGAGGTTCTTCACCGATCTTTCGTGTGTTTTCTCTTCCTGATTTACACTGTAGTGATTCTGTTTAATTTATAATGTTACTTTTATCTCATCTTTTAACATAACTAACCCTACATAACTATTTTAGTATTACTTGAATACTTATTGTTATCACCTTGTTAATATTAATTTCATTACCCATTTAACTATACCTACATCTACTAACCTCATCTTTTTCTCCCCCGGGAGCATGTTCGGGTCAATCACCGAACAATAATAAACATGTCAGCGTAATTGCGACACCGCGCTATATGCCTTGACTATTTTATGTATTACCTAAGTAAAGTCAGTCAGTACGTATTCGGATAGCATATCGGGCGCGACTCAATCTCATCTCATTCACCTTATTAGTTTTAATCGTTATCCCATAAGTACTACTGAAATACATAGATTTTATAACCTTTAATCTTAGTTTATCTTAATCTCACCCCAACCCCGAACAGGGCTAAGGAAGGAACACGGGTGAGTTTTAGTCAGTAAGAGTCTGACACTCCCTTTCGCTCCACACAGAGCGGGATAGGTCATTTGATGATTTCCCATCCTGAAAAAAAGGATCACAAAAGTACGTAAAAAATATAAGTTCTCAATTTTTTTTTATATTTTTTAGGGTTTCGTATCCAAACGGTAAAAACGGGACCCTATTACTAAGACTCCACTATCCGTCCGCCTGTCTGTCTGTCATCAGGCTGTATCTCATGAACCGTGACAGCTAGACAGTTAAAATTTTCACAGATGATGTATTTCTGTTGCCGCAACAACAAACAATAAAAATAAAATAAAGTTAAAATTTAAGGGGTATATAGAAACGTTTTTTCGTCGTTTTACGTCTCGTGGTACGGAACCCTTCGTGCGCGAGTCCGACTCGCACTTGGCTGGTTTTTCTTCACAGTTTTGGTAGACAATGATCTTACGTAAGATTGAAAGGCGCGGAAGGGGAGTTCTTTCAGGTCCTGTTTTCTAACGTAAGGGGAGGGGCTTAGAAAGTGGTTAAAATTTTCATACGTAATAAATGGAGTTTCCCTACGTGATCGAATCAGGTATGAGGAGATCCGCAGAAGAACCAAGGTAACCGACATAGCCCGAAGAATCGCCAAACTTAAGTGGCAGTGTGCAGCTAGGGCACATTGCTCGCAGAACAGATGGCCGAAAGGTTCTGATGTGGCGACCGCGTACCGGAAGACGTAGCGTTGGAAGGGCTCCCACAAGGTAGTCCGACGACCTTGTGAAGGCCGCAGGAACCCGTTGGATGCGAGAAGCACAGAACCAGTCGCAGTGGAGGTGCTTGGGGGAGGCCTATGTCCAGCAGTGGACGTCTTTTGGCTAAAATGATGATGATGATGAAAATATACAGCCCCTTAACAGCAGTTGTCAGTAGTATAGAAAGGACTTTTAAAAAATGGTGAAATAACTTTTCTACACAACGATACACAAAAACTCCGTCCATTTTAAAATATTAATGTAGTACTTAATACTACAGTGTAGAGGAACGTCTTTATCATAATGATTTACGTATAACTTTGGTAGAATTGGAGTGTGCTGGCGCAAGCGCATAGTTCGCTTGGTGACACAATCGGGTTTTGTGAAATAGTTCTTTTTTTGTGATAATTATATCGGTATTGGCCTGATATTTTTAGAGACATCTTCAAAGATATGTATATAAACCTTGTCCCTTTTTGGGGGGCTTGTGGCTAAGTAATTACAGCCACTCGGGTCGATCGATAAGGTTAAGCTACACTTTCCGCGGTTGGTCCGTGGATGGGTGACCATCTTTACATACCAAAACCCCTCCGTGCACACGGTGGAGGTCTGCCCCGCTTGGGCGGAGCACCGCTGTGTGCTCGTAGAGGCGATCGGCAGCGGCGGCGAACTCTCGCGTCCGACACTGGTTCAAGCCATGTTCTGGAGCGAGAGGGAGTGGGAGGCAGTCACTTCCTTCTGCGAAGCAGTCATGCTAGTGAAGGTGGTGGCGGGATGGCTGAGGGAGAGAGCCTCCCGTCCCAGCCGCCGCGGGAGACGCTCCGAGCGTCGGGAGCCGCATGACAACTCCCGGCCACCGTAGGCGCGGGCCTGGGGGCGGAGAGTAATGGGTAGCTCACCGTCCGATCAGGACCAGGCCCGTGCCGGACGGCGCGTACGTGTTCCACGTGCGCTTCAAAGAGATGTCAGCAGCAATTGAAGGGGCCCGTCAGGGCCGAAGCATGCCGGGTGAGCGTGAGATTGTTCGAAAGGGTTACCGCTGGCCCGGAACATCTATATGTTCCGGGCCAGCGGTAACCCTATGGTTAAGGAAGGAACATGGGTGATTTTACATGGAGCGACTGCCTATCTGACCTCCACGACCCAGTAACTGGGTAACAAGATACCCCTTAGTAAGACTGGTTGTCAGAGCAGGTCTAACTGCGCACTAAACGTTGGCACTCGTGGCACGCATGCCGTCGTGTATTTGAGCACTGTACTCAAATATACGAGCGGTACAATGCGTGCCACGAAAGATGAGACTTGACCCCGCCTCCCCCGCTCATTCCGCCGCTCCTATGACGTCCGGTCCCGTCCCGCACTCAGACCTCATACCGCTAAAGATACCTAAAATCGTGTTCTGCGCAAGTCAAACCACGTGGTGTGTCAAGTCTCATCTTTCGTGGCACGCATTGTACGTTGTTGATAGCAGCCGTCGACGGCTGCGCAGTTGTCTCTGTCGTTGACGCGTGTAGCTCGTGTGTATGCACACTCAGTTAACCCCCCGGCTACGAAGATATCACACAAAAACCAACTTGACCTCGCTTAAGTCACGAGTAATTGAAATAATACCTTCTCATTGCCAGGATGTTAAGAAACGTCTATTTTCAATTTCGTAGGCGTAGGCGCCTCTACACACTTTTGAAGTAGGTTAGAGATTCGATAGGTGTTAGGTGTTGTGTTTGTGAATAGGCTATTGTAAATCTGGGTGTCGATAAAGGTGATAATTGAATCTAGGTTGGAACTTGTGAATGTAGTAGTGTGTCAAATAATAATGTGTGTTGTCTTTGGTGCCTGGCCCTGACATCAAGCAATGGACAAAATTGTCAAAATTTTCTAAGATTGAATACGAGGCTTTTGACTACGTTGTGTGTGTATTTTGTCTTTCTTTTTAATCATTTTTAATTTTTATTTGCAATGTGCGTTTTTGTTTGTGCAGAATAAACAAATTTTCTTTCTTTTCTTTCTTTCTCTTTCTTTCTAGTATTAAAATTAGCATAGTTTTCGTTCCACAGCTCTGAAATAAGGATAGCATAATCAGCCTAAAATATTCCCACTGCTGGGACACAGGCCTCCGCTCTGTGAGAGGGAGTGGGCCGTAATCCACCACACGGGCCCAGTGCGGGTGTGTAGATGTCTTCGATTTTTTTGGTTCTAGGACATGCCGGTTTCTTCACGACGTGAAGAAACGGTGAATGAACACTTCACCGTTTTGAGAGCAGTGGTGATGAAATAATTTACACAAAGTAAAGTGCGTGTCTTGGTTCGAACCTACTACCAACGACTCGTAAAGTCATAGACAAATTATTTATTTCTAGTGGGCTAGTAATAAAAGGCACTTTTGAACGTCTTTACAAGAAAATACAATTGATTCTAGTTGCTCCTTCCAAAAGGCATTTTCTTATGCAGAAGATTGTGCGAGCAACTGCATAGTTAGATACTCTTTTAAAATGTTGTACAATATTGTGTATTTATGTAACAATAGCTTCTACCCACAACTTCGTCCGCGTGAAATTTCACCCTCCCCTCATTCACCCTCTTAGGGGTGAAATTTCGAAAAACCCTTTCTTAGATCCACTAAGAAAGGGTTTTTACCTACTCTTTACAAAGAACACACGCTCCAAATTTCATGTCCCTAGGACCAGCGGTTTAGGCTGTGCGTTGTTTATCAGTCAGTAAGAACTTTGCATTTTTTATTTTGCATTTTGCGTTGCATTTTTTTTTCTTTTCATTATAGAATAGAATAGAATAGAATACTCTTTATTATGTACACCATATAAATAGTATGCATTTTACCGAATCTCTAATATAAGAATTACGGCCCACTCCCTGTCACAGAGAGGAGGTTGGGAGGTCGGGGTACGTAGGTAGGTGACCGAACGACATCGGAACGGTATATTTCTCGTATGACGACAAAGCTAGACACCACACAGTAAAACGAATATTAAAATGTGACAGAAATAGTTTCTTATGTCAGAGAGGGATCCTTACCTTTGAAATAATTAATTGATACGATTTACATTTAACAGGAAATTATGAAAGAGTCTCTCGAAGCAACGGAACATTGTAACAGAACTTGTTAATTTAAATTAATTTAACTAAAATGTCGTAAAAAAAACGACATTGGGAAAGTAACTGTAGGTATCTATGTGACAAATTCATTATGAATTCACGAGATATTGAGTAATTTTTTAATATAACGTTATTGATAAACCAACTTTTTATTCTGATTTGTCACGTCATAAAAGTTATGAATATATGCATTTTTTTTGTTGAAAAATTCAATTTTCATAATGAATATGATTAAAACTTTTGCGTTGTCATTTTGTCAAATAAATCTTTGTCAATAATCATTGGCATAATTAGGTACTTATAAATATAATAAAGGTTATAATATAAACATAAACGCTAAGAGTTTCGAAATTAATATTTATCATGCTAAAATGATGCGACATTTTCGTATGAATGAGATATTTATAAATGAATGGTATGAAATCCATCAATACAATAAGTATTATAATTTGGTTCTGGTTGGTGTGTGTTATTTTTTCTAAAACTACTTACCAAAAAAAGTGGGAAATCAATACATTAACTAAATGATTTTAAAATTAGCGCTGCATCAACATCATCATCATCTGCCTAGCCTTTTCCCAACTATGTTGGGGTCGGCTTCCAGTCTGATCGGATGCAGCTGAGTACCAGTATTTTAGGTACAGACGCCAGCACGTCAAGCTACCCGAAAATGTAAAATTTTCCCAATCAACTATGAACCTTATACTTTAGCGATTAAGTTGAAAATATATTTAAAAAATTTGACAGATTGTAGTAGCTTGATGTGCTGGCGTCTGTACATGGAGCGACTGCCTATCTGACCTCCACAACCCAGTAACTGGGTAATACGGAACTCCTTTGTCAGACTTTCGGGCGTCTGACGACCCGTAACGACTGTCAAAAAGGAACGAATGACAGCCGGGACCAACAGGTTGTTGTCTATTCTAACAACATTGTAAAGAGGTAAAATTAGTGAATTTGTATACTATAGGGTAGGTATACTATACTACTTACTGATCCGATGCCAAATAGTCTTTCACTCATCGGTCTTCATTAAGGGGTTTTTTTTTTTGAGGATGGGAAATCATCAAATGACCCCTCCCGCTCTGGGTGGAGCGGAAGGGAGTGTCAGACTCTTACTGACTAAAACCCACCCGTGTTCCTTCCTTAGCCCTTTATGTTCCGAGCCAGCGGAAACCCTTTCGGACAATCCCGCTGAGGACAATCCCGCTGTATGTTGCTTGTAGAATAATCTGACAAAAAATCAAAATGGTTGTATGTATATTAGTATGGATTTTATTGTAAAAACAAAGGTTTTAGAGGTCTCTTCATATTTTTTTCTATCGTATCAAATTAGTTGTAGGTATTATGTTTTCAACACACTATCTACCTAGCATATATCCTGAAGAATATCATATATTTTTCTGATTTTGTTTACTGTAGTCGATCATGCTTTTATTGTTTATAATACTTGCGTTTATTGGTCGTTTAGGTCCTGTAAGCCCCTTAATAGTCTATAATATAAAATTTATAAGTTCATATAGTACGAGCGGCGCGGCCCGCCCCAGCTTCGCACGGGTGCATTTTTATTTTTCGAATTTCCGAAATTTTCTTTCATACAAACCTTGTCCTGGCAAAACCGAACACAACAAAAAAATAATTATCCTATGTGGTGCAGTCATTCGGAAGTTATGCGCGTGAAGACATACCGACGACTTTGTTTCACAATGTAAGGATGTCTTAGATACGTTGAAACTGTGTGTGTACTCCTACTCCCCGTCACTTGTCCCTAAAGGTTCATTAGAAAACCAGCGTCAGACAGCATCTTTCTGTCTGACATTAATGCTGAAATGAACCTTTTTGGCGCAGCCGTGAGGCACACACACTGTTGTTGTTTGAAACATATTTTTTATTTTGTGTTTCACGAACTGTGTCCAAATAAACTTGATTCTTTCTTTCTTTATTGGGCAGCTACAGTATTGCCTAGTGTCATAGGATGTGTCAACAGATTGACTGCTTCAAAGTCAAAGTCAAATCATTTGTTTCAAATAGGCACATTAAAGGCACTTTTGAACGTCAAAACGTATAGTAAAATTGAATTGATTCTAGTCGCCCCTTCCAAAAGGTAGTGTTCGTTCAACTATAGGTACTCTGAGTGAATTCACACGGGCCGCATTTGGCAAGATTACTCTTGGTTAATAATAATATATAATTGTAAGCTATTATAACTACACTATTGTATTAGGTAAGCCTGTGATGATATGAAGTGTGTTTTAAAATAAATAAATGTTCCATGCTAAAACAAGAAATTTCACGCAGGCGAAGTCGCAAGCAGAAGCTAATCACTAATATTTTATAGACGAAAGTTTGTGAGTGTGCGTGTGTGTGTGTTTATATGTTTGTTACTTCTTCACGCTCAAACGACTGGACCAATTTTGATGCAATTTATGATGCTACTTTTTATCCCGATATTCTCACAGGATTGAAACTTATGCGGGTGAAACCGCGGTGCGCAGCTAGTGTTAAATATTTCTCATAGCTTGAACTTGTCATAGTGTTGTAATATTCGTGTTTCTAAAATTTCTAAACGCTCATTAAAAGTATTAGTGTTGTCAGCTCATTAATAAGATTCGGTAGGTATATTTTAATTAGTCAACTTTAAATTTTTACCATGAACTATGTAAATAGGTACTTAACCAAAAATTGAAACACAAAACGAACCGCATTGATGAACTTAGCCATTATTTTAGAATTATTAACTTATCAATTATACTATACTCCATTTGTTTAGGTTATTAAATAAAGATAAACAAAAAACCACATGACTTGGTTAACCGACTCAACGTAATACCAGTCTATTCAATTGTCATGCTACGTCACAGTTGTACTCTTCAAATTAGCAACGTTATAAAATAACGCCGACCACTAATAATTTGGGATAAGGTCAAGGGGTTTAGGGATTGTTAAAATTTGCTTTTTGAAAAAATTGGGATGGTCTCAAATCAGACGGATTTCTAACACTCAGTGAGTGTGGTTACCATATTTCTCGTTTATTCACTTTCACATGGTGATGATTACTCTATTATTTTGGGATCACATGACAGTTTCATACTGCATAAAACTTATAACCCAATAATCATAAACTTATTAAAAAATCGCACCATATTGTGACGATAATATTCTTACAAGGCTTGTGCTGCCATCTATTATCATCATCTAGCAACAACACTCTTCATAATAGTTTCACTACTCCCCGATAGATGTCGCTGTCAAGCTCAAAATAAGTTACCATCTAGATACTACCTAACTATTTTTTTGAATATTTCTTGTTATAATTACCAACTTATTGTACCTACTCATTATTCTTGCAAGTTAAATAATTATTTTTCTTTATTGTGCCTACACATAATATTACAAAAACAATATTACAACATTACAAGGATAGCTTATGTTTGTACAATTCTGGTGAAAACTCAGCTTTGTAGGCGGACTTTACCCAGAATTGGATTACTTACCAGTAAACTTCGGTAAAAATGATTCTTGGGTATTCTTATAATGAATCATTATTATGAACCAACATTCGCCAACGTCCATACTACGTTGAATACACCGGTTCTCGTCCGATCACCGAAGTTAAGCAACATCGGGCGTGGTCAGTACTTGGATGGGTGACCGCCTGGGAACACCACGTGACGTTGGCTTTTTGCATTTTTCTGGAAAATAATATTTTTATGCATGTACTTATTATTAATTTATTATACTAACATAGAATAAGATTTTTTTACTAACAAATGAGTCATGGTTGACCGCTTAGGTAGGTATTGCACTTTTCAATAAATCAGCCGATCTTTTGAGGCTATTTTAATACACAATGTATGCAAGAAATAAAAGCTTGTGTGTTGTGTGTAATGTGACCACAATAATAAATAATAGAATCTGTGGCTAAATTAATAGGCAGTTTATTAGATTTTGTATTCTTTTATTTATTTATTAGATTAGTTAGTCTGTTAGACGATGGGTATACAACAGTCATTTACTACTTGTCTTTTGTCACTAGCTTATGCCCGCGACTTTTTTCGCGTGAAATTTCACCCTCCCTCCATTGAGCCCCATTCACCCTCTTAGGGGTGGAATTTGGGTCAGCGGGATTGTCCGAACGGGTTACCGCTGGCCCGGAACATAAAGGGCTAAGGAAGGAACACGGGTGGGTTTTAGTCAGTAAGAGTCCGACACACCCTTCCGCTCCACCCAGAGCGGGAGGGGTCATTTGATGATTTCCCATCCTGAAAAAAAAAAATGGTGGTGCAAGTTCGAAAAACCCTTTCTTAGTGGATACCTCGTCTATATCTATATATATACTCTTCACAAAGAACACACCCTCTGAATTTCATGTCTCTAGGACCAGCGGTTTAGGCTGTGCGTTGGTATATCAGTCACTACTTAGCATTTAGGATATAGAGTTATATTATAGTAGTGAATGAGTTGTTTTAGAATTTTCTCAATTATAAGGCTACAAGGCGGACCGACGACGACGACCTTGTGAAAGCCGCAGAAACCCGCTGGATGCGAGAAGCACAGAACCGGTCGAAGTGGAGGTGCTTGGGGGAGCCTATGTCCAGTATAAGACGTCTATCGGCTAAAATGATGATTGTCATGTTTGCAAAAAAAAGCAATGGCCTTGAAATGTATTTTTTATTTATGATTTGATTTTCCCATCACTAAATAGTGCTTGTGACGTCATAGTAGGTAGTCAAAAAAATGGCACGCTTGGTACAGATTGTGATACTTGCGTTATCTAGAAACTGTCTATATCTGTGGTACAGACCATCAAACTAAACAGCTTTTCTCCATGGGTCCAGTCGCGAAACAATCAGCCATCATTTGGGTCGAGTATACCTTTCTGATACATGGCTCCATTTTGTTGTCAAGAAAAACAATTCAAAGACATTTTGAATTTTAAAAAATGTAATTATAATAAGTTTACATAGCATAACATCACGCCTGTCTCCCACGAAGGGCTAGACACAGGTGCACACACAAACGTTTCGCCTCATCACATTTTTCTCGAGAACCTTTTGGGCTGTATTTTTACACATTTTATAACAATATGTATTTACAAAATTTTAATTAAAAAAAAAAACAGTCGAGACGTTCAAAACAATTTTGATCCTATACAAATCAAATATTTAAAGGAATGTAGAAACAAAATACATTTTTTATTTAAATAAATACATATAATGCGGCAGTGCATTAGAGAGAGGTTTAGTTATAAGTGAAAAATGAGTTTCGTATTAAAACAAAAATAATAAATAGATTAAATAAAAAAAGAAAAATGTTTTTTATATGCTTGACAGCTTTTCTTTTTAAGACATCACGCCGCTTCCCCGAATGGTAGGAAGGTATGTACAGACGCCAGCACATCAACCTACCCGAAACTCTCAAATTTTCCCAATAAATTTTGAACCTTATGCTTTAGTAATAAAGTAG
Source organism: Luperina nickerlii (assembly GCA_963855955.1). Classification (NCBI taxonomy): domain Eukaryota; kingdom Metazoa; phylum Arthropoda; class Insecta; order Lepidoptera; family Noctuidae; genus Luperina; species Luperina nickerlii. The sequence goes on along the minus strand of OY979690.1, from coordinate 9,658,461 downwards.
AAAGTTTATTAAAGAAATTTGACAGATTGTAGTAGGTTGATGTGCTGGCGTCTGTACAGTCAACAAAAGAGATAAGTATGCAGGATCGTCGGATATAGTTGAAGTTTAATAAGAAACCGATGGATGTTGTCAACTGAAATTTAATTTGATAAGTGAGCTGTTTGTTTTCTATTAAAAGAATAAAATTTCATTCGAGAACATCCACCGGTTTCTTACTAAACTTCAACTATATCCGAAGATCCTGCATACTTATCTCTTTTGTTGACTGTATAGGTACAGTCAACAAAACCCGCACACACATTTCGCCAGGTTTGTATAAGTCAGTGTAACACGGAGGAACATTTTTGAACCATAATCATGATAATAATTATGTTTACATAATTATTTTCATCTTTTTTTTTTTATATTTACAACTTAAAACTTAACTCTAACACATTTTTTGTATTTTATTGAGAAATATGGACTACAATACATTTTCAAGATCTTTACTAGAGAGATATTTAATTATTTTCAGTACTTACAATTAAAAATAGATGGAAGTAGGTAATCAAATAAAACGGGACTTGTGATTTTCAGTTTCCAGTACTTACATTTGTCGAACAATATGGCTGAAGCTGGGATTTATATGATTTCCATAGAAACATTGGTATTTGTCCGGATTTGAACCCACTACCTTGTAGATGAGAATCGAGACTTTAACCACTGGGACTAGAAAAATACCAACCTAACTTTTTTAGAGACATTTTTTTAGATTTTTAGCAAAAAAACACTAGAAAATTAGCTAAATCCCAGCTTTACCCATATCGACGGCGAAGTGCCAATAACTCCTAACTGACAAAGTCAAAAATTTACACATACTGGAAAAAAACGTTCAAAAATAGACACGTTGTTTTAGTTGGGAGGTACATATTTCCACATTTTAATTTAATGCTGTTGCAACTAAAAATACACTTAGGCGATTTCACTAAAACATGCGAATAACGCCTTTAAATTCAAAACGAAAAAAAAGTGAATTTCTCAAAAAAACATCAGTTAGGAGGTATTGGCACTTCGCCGTCGTATATGCAGTGGCAGGGACGCGCAAACTTTAACTAAAGATTCAATACCTAGATGATTCTGAACGTTGAAATTTTTCGTCGATAAATATGTGGCTAATAACAGCCGCACGGCTCGATCGATCAGGTTAAGCTACGCTTGCCGCGGTTGGTCTGTGGATGGGTGACCATCTTAACATACCAAGACTCCTCCGTGCCTCGGAAACCACGTTAAGCCGTTGGTCCCGGCTGTCATTCGTGGATCTTTGACAGTCGTTACAGGTCGTCAGAAGCCCGAAAGTCTGACAACCAGTCTTACCAAGGGGTATCGTATTACCCAGTAACTGGGTTGTGGAGTTCAGATAGGCAGTCACTCCATGTAAAACACTGGTATTCAGCTGCATCCGGTTAGACTGGAAGCCGGCCCCAACATAGTTGGGAAAAGGCTCGGCAGATGAGATATTGCACTTTTTCATGAAGCGGCAGATAATTTTTTGATAGCCGACAAAATAAATTCTACGCCAAGGAGAATCATGTATTGAAACCATGATAAACAGTTGCGCGTCGATGACCGTACCACCCTGCATTGACAACACAATACATACGTACTTTAAAACTTTACATAATTGCATTTATATACATAAGCTGGTCTTCGTATACAATTAAAAATACTACCTATATTTACAATATTTTTCCTAAAATATGAGATTACATAATAATTAAATAGTTTAGGTTATACTAAAATACTAATACAATTTAGGAAAGGGAAAAGCCATAGTATGCGTTTCACAGTTTTCTGAATGTTTCGATACATGTCCACTTAATCCGTGTGGTTGGTGGCTTTCCTCAAAAGTCCATTTCAGACATCAATCTACATGGACTTCATGATCTTGTCGTCATGATCTGACCAAGATTATGTCTGAACTTTAAAAGAGACTGTGACCTCTGAATTTGTTTCGGCCTTTCTTCTCAGAGTAGTCAGATAGGAAAAGCCAACCTCTACTATTAAAAAAAAAATGATTGACGTGTAAAAGTGTTTGTAACAAACCTATTTAGAGAAATAAAATCATTTATCATTTACCAATAGTGAACAGAAATTCTGTTCTACTACTAATTTATCGGATGGGTTTGGGTAGTGCACATCCGGAGACAATGAATCTGACCTTTTTAAATTTTGAAGCCAGTCTGTTATAGTATTTTGAACTTTATTCCGATGACAGTAAGTTCCTATCACTAAAAAACTGCTTTCAGAGCTGAGTTTAAATGGACAATGGAATTAGGGTCAAAATACGATAACTGGCTCGAAGGTTTAAGCTTGAACAAACTCTTTATAATGATAAGACGGTTTGGTACTTTTTCTACTCAGGCCGAATTTCACCAAACTTTCTCTAGTCTTATCCCGAGAACTTGAATTTTTGACAGTTTGTCGATACTAGAACTGTCAGACATCAATTTTATTCCACGGATAAAAGATATTACTAAGGGCAATTTTTTCAATCGACAGATATGTTTTATTCGTAGCATAAAATGAACTGACAGATTTTGTAAGAAAGAACTGTGAAAAATTCAATATTTATTCCTCGGATAACATTATCTGGCATTGGAGAAATCAGCCCTAAGACTGGTGAAATCGGCCCTAAGACTTTGGTGAAATCGGCCCTAAGACTTTGGTGAAATCGGCTCTTAATGTATTTAATTTATTGTTATTTTTTTTTAATTTGATTTCGATTAATAACACAACATAATATGGCTTAACGTCTATAAGGGTGGGGAATATGCTACAATCTAAACACTGAATTTTTTATTAAATAATTAATATTAAAAGTGTTTTAAATATCACTTCAGACATCTTGTCTTAGTTCATTCAATCTTTTAAAGATTTTTTTTTGTTTTATAATTCCAAGTGATTTGGAAATTATTGTATTATTATAAAAGGCACTAATTGATTGTACCTTCGAAATTAATACACAACAGTAATAAGGCTCAATGACTGGGGTACAAAATACATCAAGTCTGGGTTCAAACACACCCCATAAAGGGGTGCAAATACACCCCATAACTGGGGATTTAACATACCCTCCTTTAAGGTTTCGCACCAACTGTGCTAAGTATAACAAATACATCACATACACAAGCTCGGGCCTTCTTCACATGAAGGTAGGCAGAGACTACAGAACGTCACCTGCTACGATACTTTTAAACATGTTTAAATACATCATAATCAGCTTATAACGTTCCCACTTCTGGGACACAGGCCTTCTCTCTGTGAGAGGGAGTGGGCCGTAATCCACCACGCGGGCCCAGTGCGGGTTGGTAGATGTCACATGTCTTCGAATTTTCGGTTCTAGGACATGCCGGTTTCCTCACGATGTTTTCCTTCACCGTTTTAAGAGCAGTGGTGATGAAATAATTTACACAAAGTAAAGCGCCTGTCTGGGTTCGAACCTACGACCTACAGCTCGTAACTTTTAAACCTGCATTGCTCTACTCGCGAAGCAGCTCGACGAAGTACTGGTCGAAATTAACCGAATTCCGAAGTTCTAAGAACTCATGTTAAGAACTACGGGACGCTTCCGAGTCCTTTGACTCGGGCGCAAAAACCGACAGCGATCGGAAGTCGCCCGAAGCGAGCCGAGGTTGCACGAAGCACACCGAAGCGCCCTTCTACACTCTCCATCGATCTACTTCTCGAATAGTGTCAGGTTGCGTCTCCATTTTAACGTCAAATTGACGCATGGCGCTACTGCAATAGTTGTTCTGGGTCATTGTATAGAAAATCTCAACAATCATAACATCCAAATGTTGCCATTTAAAAAAATCAAGATTTTTGTTCTATTGGCTAACAATTTGAAATGCAAATAAACAGAATTACTATCATGGAAAACCAAGTGACATTCAATTGTAGTGATGGGTTAAAATCTGTTAAGAATTTGCATAAAATGAACCATTACAATGATTGCAATAATTTTGACTCACAGCAGACTAGAAAGTAACCTTTCTGATTTCTGAAAAATCTATTCAACCTCCGTTACGACGACACATTTACATCAAATCGACGAAACATTTACTTTCTACACGACGTTACATTTACTACTCAACAGCATAAGCGTCAATCAGACGTAACATTTACTTGACATTAAATTTACGTCAACTCTACACAAGGGCACTTCGTCATCTCGACGTAACGCTACGTCATTTCGACGCGTCAAAATTACAAGTTCCGAATCGAAATTCCTTTCGCAAGACTACGCCACCAGCTCTCTCAACTTACTCTTCAAAAACCTAACCTTTTTATTAACAGCGTTCTTATAATTATTTTTACTGTTATTATCTAAGTTTTTACTGCCTGTCTTACTTCTGCTTCTCACTCTCTCGTCGAATAGCTCATAGAAGTTTGGAAGTGGGGTGTCCACTAGATCCGGTGGCGGGAGTGGTGATTCTGGTGATAGACGGTGGTGATAGCTGGCGGCCATGTTTTGTATAAAATGGGTGAACATTGCCGTCTCCGTGAACCACTCTAGAAAGTACTGGTTCTGCTTCGATGTGGCTGCTTTTATAAAGGAGTCTTTCTGTAAAGAGAAATTTGAATGTTAGTAATAAAATTAGTTTTAAGAGCTAAAGTGATAGGTGATTTATTTTCTGTTAGTAGGTTTGTACAAACACTTATACACGTCAATCATATTTTTTTTAAACTAGATGAGGTCGGCGTTTTGAATGAATTGCTAATTCATAGGTTCAAATGAATTAGCTAGCGAAACTCCGGATACGTAATGGGTATCTATATCTTAAAACAATAAAACAAAGAAAAACTGATGTTCTCAACTTCTTCAACCAGTGGTTGTTGACCCAATATTTTTTTTTTGTTTTATCATCTATACTAATATTATAAAGCTGAAGAGTTTGTTTGTTTGTTTGGTTGAACGCGCTAATCTCTGGAACTACCAGTCGGATTTGAAAAATTATTTTTGCATTTGATAGCCCAATTCTTGATGAAGGCTATAGGCTATTTAACATCACGCTATGACCTTAAGGAGCCGAGCAAAAAGAAAAAAAAGTCAGAAAGAACGCTAAGCAAAAACGAAGTAATAGCGCGGGCAGGCGATGCGATGCGACGGGGTGGGTCGGAGTAAGTAACAAGGTTTCTGTCTAACTGTACCTAGTTGGAATATTGCTAATAAAAGTACATAAAAAATAAAAGTTGGACTCATGCGAAGACTTGTATGGATGTTATAAAAGTTGGACTCCTGAGAAGTTGGACTCTTGCGAACAAAGGGAAATTTCACGCGGACGAAGTCGCTGCCAGAAGCTAGTATTTCTATAAATCGATACCAACCATGTCTGCGGAGTTTTGCTAGCTAATTACATAATTTAATCCTGTATGTTAAAAAGGTTTTACCAGCGGCTTAATTGCGTAACACACTTATAATGACAATTGATCGCATTGTCTTTAATTTTGATAGTTTTGCCACTTTCATTGCGTTATTTACGTTGTTGAGCAGATGAATCTCTCAAACGTATGAAGCAATGGATTAGGAATATTTATTACCTTTACAACTATCATAACAGGATTAACCTAATGCGATGGTGTGGTATTTATATACTTACAATATCCATCAATATCTATTATTCTTCTTTCTTTATATCTATTTTTTTTTTCTTTCTTTTTTGTTATTCTTTTATTTTTTTTATTTAATATCTATTTTTTTTCAATATCTATTTATATCTTTCAAAACCCTCAGATTGCTATTGAAAGCGTGTTACGAAATTAAGCAACAGATGTTATAAAGGTATAATGTAGTCATAAGTTAACAAATAGAATTTTGCGAACTACCAAACCGGAAATTTAACAAAAAAAAAACGTCATACTCACATCAAAAACAACACCATCTCTCCCCAAACATCCATCCTTGACTTCTCCCACAGAGAAGAACCTCCAGAAGTCACCAAGAATATCCACAAAAAACCTCAGAAAAGCTTCTGATATCATGACATTCCTTGTCTTGGTGTCTTCTGAGCGATCCTTGTTCTTGCTTGTTTCCATTTGAAGGGCGGTCTTTAGAGTTTTGTAACAGGGGGTAGGCAGTATTGTTGACTCGTCTCCTTGATAGAAGAGGACCTTCGATGGGTGTGATAAGTCTATTAGCATGCCCTGTGGATGAGAGAAAAATGTTTATTAAATAACATTACATATGGTTTGGTGGTTATGGTTCGACGTAGCGTTGGAAGACCTCCCATAAGGTGGACCGATGACCTGGTGAAATCAGCAGGAACCCGCTGGATGCGGGTAGCAGAGAACCGGTCGAAGTGGCGGTGCTTGAGGGGGGGGGGGGCTATGTCCACACAATGGACGTCTTTCGGCTGAAATAATGCTGATGGTTTGTTTTCGGACAATCCCGCTTACCCGGCAGGCTTCGGCCCTGACGGGCACCTTCTGCTGATGCTAACATCTCTTTAAGGCGCGCGTGGAACACGTACGCGTCGTCCGGCACGGGCCTGGTCCTGATCGGACGGTGAGCTACCCATTACTCTCCGCCCGCAGGCCCGCGCCTACGGTGGCCGGGAGTCGTCGCGCGGCTCCCGACGCCCGGAGCGTCTCCCGCGGCGGCTGGGACGGGAGGCTCTCTCCCTCATTTGGCAAAAGGCTTAGAGGACGAATATGCTTACCTCTTCAAATACAACGCCCGCCATATCCCCGTCATGCGGTGTGTGCAGCATGCCGGCTAGTATCGGCAGGGGAGCCTCCAGCACCTCGCGCTGTATCTCTGAAGGTATGGACGATATTAGGGGCTGCTGCCACACGAACGGATATAGGGAACTTTGGAGGGCTTCTACGCAGGATGAGACGGATCTGTAAAATATGGTTATTTTTGGTTATTAATGGTGATCACGTGGTGTTTGTGCAAACCTACATAAAAATAAAATCATTACTGTTGCGCGCCACAATTAATACCTGGTACAGACGCCAGCACATCAAGCTACCCGAAACTGTCAAATTTTCCCAATCAACTTTGAAACTTATGCTTTGGCGATAAAGTTGAAAATCTATTAAAGAAATTTGACAGATTGTAGTAGCTTAATGTGCTGGCGTCTGTACATGGCGACATTAGTTACTACTAGCGCCATCTAGAATCGGGTACTAGAACTAGTAGAGTCAAGATCCTTCTATAAAGTTCGACGCTAGAACTTTCGAGAACTATCGACATCTGGTCAGTCGGGACCGGTATGTTCTCAAACATTCTAGATGTTTCTAGAGTAGAAAGTTCTAGAACTCTCTGAGGCACTATATAAGGCCGGTGTGGGCCGCGAGCAGATTAATTGGATACAGCGATACAAGCGAACACATCGAAAGCGATCTTCAAGTGCGACTTAGAGCGATCAGTAGTGCAATTGTGTTTCATAATTAGTGTGTTTGAGTTGTTATTAGTGTTGTTGATTAAAGTGTAATTTTTTTGGTTATTAAATCGACAGTTTTTATTGTCACGAACCCCAAGCTCGTAACATTATCATTAAACTTACTTCAGCTGATCACCGATGATGATGACCTTCCTCTCAAGGAGCAAGGAGCCGAACACTTTGATCACCAGTCCGGCGCCCAGTGTGTCTAGTAGCACGGATAGGTTGTCTTCGTCTACACGAGGTTCGATGGGACGTTTTATTATTTTTAACCTGGAATAATGGGAAATCACACTGAGTATATGGTTTAAATTTCAACTCGATACCTCCACGCGTTCCCGAGATAAAGGGTCTTGACAGACAGACGGACGCGGACGGACGAACAACAAAGTGATCCTATAAGGGTTCCGCTTTTTCCTTATGAGGTGCGGAACCCTAAAAAAAAAGTAAAACAACTCACCTGGGCATATCAAAATTAACTGTCACATTCTTGATGCCATTGTTATTATTTTCCAAATCATAGTAATCAGGTATCCCGCTATTATTGGCCGAAACATCCCTTCTCATATCAGGCAACGTTTTGCTCTTCGGCGAGATCTCGTAATCAATGGCAGGTACACTGTAATCACCCGGTTTCTCGTAATCATTACTGGGTATCTCGTAATGATTACTGGGTGTATCGTAGTCGTGATGTTGGTTTTTCGAGTAATGGATGGTGATTTCTTCGCCTGGGTTCGGGAAGTCTGTTTCGAAGAGCTGCTGGAGTAGGGAGTGTATTTCAACGTCGGAGCTCCCGTGGTGAGATTCGATTTCTTCTAAGACCTGGAAAGATAAAGTTCTGATTAAGTATTTTTTTCTGTATTTAGGCCATTTTGTTAAAATGTGCCTATATTTTATTAACCGACTTCCAAAAAGGAGGAGGTTATAATATGTTCGACTTTATGTATGTTTTGTTTTTATGTATCTATGTTCAGCGATTTCTCCGTCAATTTAAAAAGTTATTTTAAAAATTCTTTTTTTTTTGAAGGGTTATGCTCTCGAGGTGGTCCCATTGTCGCCAAGTCGGAATTTGATGAGGGAATCCCATGGAAACCGAGTGAAACCCTTAAATTTTATAGGCACACCTATAGCGATTTGGGCATTTTTTTATAGTTACTCGTGCATTTGCTCTAGGAAAGCACCATTTGGTAAAGTGGAACTGATTATGAAGACCACAGATGGCCATCGGAACTACTCAATAATAAGGTATCACGGGTTGCGATTCGATTAGGTACTTTAATGTGATTGCTAAGCAATTTATGCTCTTCACAATGCGTATATTGAAGTGGAGCTGATGGTAACTTTTCAATCAGCTCCAGTTCTTCTGGTTCTTACTAGGAGAACTCCTCAAAAACGAACGTCTCTGCATCAGGAAAAACAATATTTTGTAAAAGGTGATGAGCAGTTGACATTAGGCTATTGTAACTTAGATAAATTACAAACTCTCCCACTAAAAGGAGAAAAAAAAAACTTAAAAATAAAAAGCCAGAAAGTGCATGAGCCTTAGCTTTTTTAAGTAAGATTTCGTTTTATCAGGTTTTTATTACTGTACTGAATGTAAAATGTGAAAAACGTGAATTTAGTTTAAGCTTGAATGTTTACTGTGGCTGTATTGTATTTGTTCACACTCTTTCTTTGTAATCTGTTTTTAAAGTCTCACATACTATTTTTTAATCTGTTAATCTTAGCTGTAAGTCTTCCATAGTTAATAAATGAATAAAAAAAAAACAACCGACTTCCAGAAAAAACACTACAAAAGCGAAAAATAACTTTAATTTCGGAAGTCGGTGGCAAAAAACTAAAATACAGATCCAAAGACACCGACTTCCTAAATTAAAGTTATTTTTCACTCTATAGTTTTTTTTTGGAAGTCGATTGTTTCTTTTTGTAAAAACATTTTATTTATTTATTCAGTTTCAGATAACAATATAATCCATCTTGTTAGTGAAAAAATACCTTATAGCTAATGTTAGTAATACAAAACACACAATCAACACATGCAACACATAACGAATTAAGAGGAAATGCGGTCGAAGAGACTTTTTGAAAACAGCATAAGTAAAAAGTCATAATTCGAGGTTTGGCTCTCGCCTATTTTCTCCTCCAATATTGGATCAATTTAAAAGACATTTCATAAACAGAATAAGAAGGATATAATACTGTGTCCCTATGTTTTCCTATTCTATTTGTTTGATCTATAGCTGCAAAACAGACTAAAATCAAGTTGATAAGGCCACTATTGTTCAATTAATGACAATTAGTGAATGAATAATTGACAATTAAATTATTCCCTGACTTCTGCTATCAAACGGTGGGTTGTAAATGTCATTCTCATAATATTTATTGGAATTCCTTTACGTCTGGAATACCGGTTTTCCAAGATAGATAGATAGATTCTCCAACCAACCTCCAACTTATCTTAAGTTATTAAAACTTAAAGTAAAACCAATTTTATTACAGACACTTTAAAATTGTCAAGGAGTCGGTCACTCAGAAGTCGGCAAGAAACCCTATGGATACTCTTTTAAATTAAAATATTGTTACGTATATAAATTGGCATAAACGGCGCAATGTGTACAGCGTATCAAAATGTTATCGTTACATTATCTCATCTCTCTAAAGAAGAGTCTCTTTGAAGGATAAAATCAGGAATAAAATTAACCATTAAAAAAAATTAATACACATTGAAATTGATGAATTTTATATATATACAATGACATGAATATTTACTTTGTAAAGTTTTTTTTTAATTTAATTATTGTGAATGTCAGGACTATGTGGGTCATTTCTTTTTTCTGTTTTCTATCTTAGTTTTAATCATAATCTGGTAGTTTAAGTTTTTTATGCGGCCTACCTAAATATCCTTTCTTTGGTATTGTTCGTCGAATCGTTGAGCTCCTCAAGTTCTGAGTTGAGCTGCACGATTTTTGACAAATGCGTGCACTGATTGGACCGGTCCGCTCAATCTGTGTGGTTCTTTCCTCAAAAGACCATTTCATACATGGTATTCACACGATCTGACCAAGATTATGTCTGGACTTTAAAATAGACTGTGACCTCTGAGTTTGTTTCGGTCTTTCTTCTCAGAGTAGTCAGATAGGAAACGCCGACCTCGTCTAGTTTAAAAAAATATATAATTGACGTGTAAAAGTGTTTGTACAAAACTATTTACAGAAAAATAAATAATAATTTATCATTTAACCAGAAAAGAATCGGAGTTACCGACATAGCTTGCTAGCTTGTTTGTCGAAGGACCGATGGCCGGTGGAGCAGACGAGTCCTAGAGTAGAGACCGGGTATCTGCAAGCGTAGTGTGGGACGCCCCTCCAGCTAGATGGACTGACGACCTAAAGAAGGTGGCTGGGACAGACTGGATGCGGGAGGCGGAGGACAGGGTGTGGTGGCGCAGCCTGGGAGAGACCTATGTCCAGTAGTGGACTGAGATACGCTGAGTTGATTGATCGATGGATTATCTCACGCCAAAACAAGACAAGACATAATTATTTATATCTCACTTTAGTCGTGAGAAAAGTGACGACAAAATTTTATTGATGGTAGATATAGCATTTTGTCGAGCTTAGCTAGATTTCCTGACTACATAAATATGATGTTGTTACATACCTTATAATAAAATCCGGGAGCTCTGTACCTCCCTATAAGACAGTAGCAGAGTGGAAGACATGTAGTAGCGCCCTCTGGAAGCACTCGACGGCAATAACTGTAATGAAACAGATTTCGTATGTTTAGAAAATGTGACGAATAGGAAATCTGGACTTAAGTCATAAATCAGCAATATGTTGAGACTAAGGCCACGTACGCACTGACAGGTGGCTCAATGTATTCTAAAAATGCATTCCTTATCTACAGCATTTGATTGACCTTTGTAGGCGTTCCGCAAGGTTCGACTCTAGGTGCCATTTTTCCAGACCATTTTATTTTACTTGTATTATGTGTGGATTAGAGGAACCCCTTTGCTATGCATTAGGTGTGACAGATCTACTAGCAATTCCTGAGTTACTCACCAATAAGCCCTCTCTACTCGTTCGTCAGTAACAATGTAGCTAACGAGTAACACTAGACTGCGAGAAGAACTAATATAGGCTTCGGTAATCTTCGTGTTTCCGAATTAGTGCGAACGTTGCCCCATAGAGGCAAAGCTTCTAAGTTTTGTACTTCCGCGCTTTGTCGTAGTGCACCTATCATTGCGTCATGGGATCTGATATACTACTCACCCATAAGCTCTCTCTCCTCGTTCATCAGTAAGTACTAGCGAGTAACACTGTAGACTGCGCGCGTCCACTGACCACTCGCTGCGCGGAGAAGAACTCATCGTCTCTGGGAAGACTAAGTTCTCTATGTGGGGAGGAACTGTCACCTGGAAATGTTTGAAAAAATGGCTGTAGGTTTTGAATGGAAATAGTCACTGTATTTGCAACAAACGGGAACTAAAAAAAATACTACTAAAAAACACAAACTATTAAGAATTAATTCTGTCATTGAAAGAAGTTTGAAGAAGAAAGGGGTAGTATCCTCCTGGTGGTACGAGGACTAAAACACGGTGAAACTCGATTATAGTGGACTGTATTACATTTAAGTTAGGTAACAAGAATAAAACAACGGTAAAGAATACGACTCGAACGTTAAGAAAAGGTAGGTGGAAGCGCTCGGTAGCGTGACTTGATTTCTATAGTCAGATGCGATGCCCGTGTCCCAACAGTGGAAATATTATAGACTGATTATGAATTTGCTAAATGGCTTCAAAAATACAATACCATTATTTAAAAAACACAGATTAACCGACCAAAAACTTCAAATGAACAATAATTAAATTCGAGTTACGACATCAATATTCTGTAATTTAAACATGAGAAGTTATGGCAAAAGTATTAAACATAAGTTCGTCATAAACATGACATTTCATTTCGTGGTAACCGCGATTAACTGTGATGAATGTGATGATTCATCCGTTCTAAGGAATATATAAAACGGAATCATCAAAATTTTAACACATTTAATATACACTATCCTTAATAGAGGACAGAAGCAGTAAGACAATTTTTCTCGCCATGGTTTTAAGTTTAACTGAACTAAGTTTAACCAGAACAGAACTTCAAATAAAATTTAAAAAAACACTCACCTGACTAGGAAACACATTCTTCACATACGCCTGCCCCGTCATATGATTCAACCCTACCAACAGACATAAATTAAACAGCCCCCGTTCTCTCGGCTCAAAAGGCAGGTCAATACACCCCGCCTTCTCATCGATACTCATATTGTCGAAGCTATCGGAGCTAGCGTCGAGGACGTCTTTCATTGAAAGCACGTTGCCGTGAGAGTCGGTCAGATTGAATTTGGAGTCGGTGTCCATCTTGGTAATGTTGCCTTGTGAAGTCCTGAAACTTTTCCAGGACCTGGAATGAAGAGAAGCATTTGTTAATGCATGTGTTAAATCTACCAACCATCACTGGACCCGCGTGGTGGATTATAGTTACAGCTCACTTCCTCTCATAGAGAGGAGGCCTGTGTCCCAGCAGTGGGAACATTATAGACTGATTATGTTAATAATATATTTTTTTTTATTTCAGACCATTGATCCATATAATGTTAGTAAAATCTTAACCTATTGTTAGTACATAAAAAATAAAAAGCTTAAATTAATTTAATTGGCGACACGTACGCCAGTACGCACATGTCTACCTGCCCAGTGCCTAATGAAAGGCCCATCAATTTTGTCCGCCAGTGTAGCCAGTACGTTGTTGGGGATACCCCTGAATCGCTTCAGCATACTCGCACATCACTTGCGCATAACGGCATAAAAATCGTCTAACCTCGCTTCAGCAAACATGCCAGACGCGCTACAGAACCGGTGTAGCCCCAACAATATCCTCAAAGCATTATTATTACACTGAACGCGCAGAGCGTTGTAAGTTTTCTGCGTATACCTTACCCACAGGCTGCACGTGTAAAACGATTGACAAAACGCTCGAAAAAAAGTCAGTTTCACCTCCCTAGTACAAAGTTAATGCTAAGGACAGTGACGATAACTTACCTAAAGGTAGAATAAGGGTTGTCGATGATTTCCTTGTAAGAACACACGGAGGTCTGATGTCTGAACCGCTTGATGTTCTTGGGGTCTAAGTACGCGACTCTGGTTGATACTCTTCTGACGTAGTTCTTACGTTTCTCTGTTAAACTTCTGGTTAGTTTCACTGATTCTGTGGAGGAAAAGAGGTAAGGTTATAAAACGTTATACAATATTGATTGTTTGGTTAACTTGGGACAATGCAGTTCAGTATTATGATATGACATATAAGCGTCTTACAAGTTTCAGCATATTTCATTACTATATGTGCTCTATTAGATAGGTTAGGGGGATTTATTTTGAAAAAGCTACGTTACAAATTTAATATAGTTTAAGCATGGTTTCATTTTAAATTTATGTGACTACATATCTTTTAGTTTCATACTCATGGAAAAAAAAACTATCTCGTATAAAATTTTCCACCTGCTCTAACCCAGGGTAGAACAACAAGACTTCTAACCTTCACTAGTGCTGCCATCTGAATGTTCTGTAGGAAAACTGCTTGGCTTATTGTTCTCGTCCATATTGCATACAGCTGTGACCGTTTCGAAGAGCTCGTTCATCAGATCGTTTAGCTGTAACAGACAGAAAGGCGGACATAAGAAACGGAGCTATTGACAGTTAACCAAATTTAGCTTAAGGGGGAAGCTCTAAGGTAGCCCGCGAAATTAAAATTTTCTTACGTTTTTTGCAATTTGCTGGTCAGCATTAAGTTGTACGTTGATTAATATATGAATCGCAGCCGTAAGAAATATGTGTTGACAGAGAGTTGTGTTGATGACTTTAATGATTATAATTCAATCATTAAAGTCATCAACACAACTCTCTAAGACCACGTAAGTCCAAAGAATGATGATTTCATGAAACAGTTATTCTTGGGACTTACGTGGTCTTAGAGAGTTGTGTTACCAGCAAATTCCAAAAAACCTAAAAAAAATTGAATTTCGCGAGCTACCCTGGCGCTTTCGCCTTAAATTCTGTTGATCATTACTTTTAGACCGTGTGGATGATAAAAAGGGGGTGATAACAGAAATGACGACTAATAGAGAAGTATGAAAGAAAAATACATGATGCCTCGACCCCATATCAATGGGGATAAAGGCTTTATCCCAAGCCTCCTCCACCTGCAGCGTTGATCGTCATTCTCCTGAATGAGGATCAGCACTTCTGGAAGGTCAAAAGTTACAAAAGACATCTCACATCCTTATATTCATTATGCTAGGGTTTAAGCTGGGAAGAAGTCGTGTAACAAAATAACAGTTTTTTTTTTGCATTATCGGTCATCGTCTGGCGACATCGAGGGTGACCCAGGAGAAGATGACTGGACGAGATTGGACAGGTACAGACAGGATTGATTCACACTAGCTCAAGAGAAGTGGAAAGGAGAAAGGCCTTTCCTCTGAAGCGGGACAACAAAGGCTAAAATTAAATAAATTAAATGGGCCAACTCTTGACCTCAACATCGCTTGGTGGAAAGCGATGGATGAGGTCTATAATAGAACGGGCAAGCCCAGAAGATGCCTGTTCACTCTGGCTTTGAAGGCAGACGACTTATACGTGGAAGAGAACAAAAACGCTGGCAGAGAGTTCCACACTTTGACTATGCGCATTATTAATGTGGAGAAACAGCACTGAGTATGACTGGTCGATTACAAACAGTATGTTGTTGACAATCCCAAATCTTTTGTTATTTGAAATCACTTTTCCACAAGCTAGTAGAAAGTTATTTCCTGAATACAAACATGCTTTGCAAAGCTTGTAATGTTAGAAATTCATAATGACTGTCTTTTAGATCCTAAACAATGCCGTTTCTCACGGCAGTATTAACGTAGCACATTTTTAACCCCCGACAGAAAAATAAGCCGTCCACTGAGAAGGGTGGTGAAGGATAGGACAGTAGATGTCACATGTCTTTAGTGAAGGATAGCGCAGTAGATGTCAAATGTCTTTTAGGGCTGATTTTACCAAAGTCAGATAAATTTTATACGTGGAATAAAATTGACGTCTGACAGTCCTAGTATGGAAAAACTGTCAAAAATTCAAAATTTATTCTCAGGATAAGACTTATTCTAGGTATAAAAGTTTGGTGGAATGCGCCCTTAGAGGATTTTGTTTGTGTCGGCGGTTTTTTAAATTTTAATGGTAACTTTCATATTTATGGTTTATCTTTTTCGTAGTACTTATAACTATATATATAATTCCAAAATAGTTGAGTAGGGTGGTGAAGGATATCGCAGTAGATGTCACATGTCTTTTAGAGGTTTTTGTTTGTGTTGGCGGTTTTTTTAATTTTAAATGTAACTTTCATATTTATGGTTTATCTTTTTCGTGGTACTTATAACTACATATAATTCCAAAATAGTTGAGTAGGGTGGTGAAGGATAGCGCAGTAGATGTCACATGCCTTTTACAGGTTTTTGTTTGTGTCGGCGGTTTTTTAAATTTTAAAGGAAACTTTCATATTTATGGTTTATCTTTTTCGTAGTACTTATAACTACATATAATTCTAACATAGTTGAGTAGGCTTGTGACGGATAGCGCAGTAAATGTCATCACATTTCTTCGAATTTTTGGGTTCTAGACACTGACCTAGTGACCTCTGTTATACAAGCATATAGGTCAGTGGTTCTAGGCCATGCAGGTTTCTCCACGACATTTTCTTTCACTGTTTTGATAGCTGCGGTGAAGAGATAAATTACCTACCCAAAGTTAAGAGCCTGCCTGCCCCATAACTTTTGTAACGTGCACGAACGGTAAACAAACACTTCCACACTATTCCAATGACCGGCTATGACTAAATCCTATTTCTCTGCAATTGAGAACAAAAAATGATTGTTGGAAAACATTTCAGCGCAAGTTTTACAGTTACTGTGACCTTGATATACATGATTGAATTTTGGCTGACTAAGCATTTGGTGTTAGACGATTAACCATGGTATCGGTCAAGGATCGCTTGATAGGACATTAACACCATAGTTATTTCAACATCAAACTGTGAAGTGTGACTCAACGATTCAATGGGACAAATCTTGGAAGTAATCATTATTCATCATCTGCCTAGCCTTTTCCCAACCATGTTGGGGTCAGCTTTCAATCTAACCGGAATTAGCTGAATACCAGTATTTCACATGGAGCGACTGCCGATCTGACCTCCACAAACCAGTTACTGGGTAATATGATACACCTTGATAAGACTAGCTGACGGTCTTTCTGTGACTGTCAAAGATCCACGAATGACACCTGGGACCGGGCTTAACGTGCTCTACGAGGCACGGAGAAGTCTTGATATGTAAAAATCGTCACCCATCCACGCACAAACCGCGGCATGCGTAACTTAGCCTGCGACAAATCTTGTAAGTAAAGTTCCCAAAAGCGTTCAAACGGTGGAGAAATGTAAGTATAGGATTTTTTGTATGCAATAGGTATTGTTACCATCGCGGGCAGAACCTGGTAGAGGCCAACACAGCAGCGTGGGGATGGCACAAGAAAAGACACGTCTTTGTCCAGGAGTGGGTGAGGTCGGATTGTGAATGATCATGATGGCGAAACTATTTTACAAAAAAAAAAAATATTTTTGTATTTTTCACATTTAAGTTGTAGTTACCCCCCCCACACAAACTCGAATACCACTAATTGCTACGTAAATATATTTAAAAAAAATCGAATTGAGAACCTCCTCCTTTTTTGAAGTAGGTTAAAAAGTGGGTGTGCTATACAATACACCTCTGCCTATACAGGGTTATTTTGCAACCACCATCCAAATTTTAAAATCGAGGACTTTTAATTAACTTATTTTCATATGTGAAACATTATAATCAAATAATAACAAAAACAAAAAAAAAACATTCAAAAGAAAATATCCGAAAAATAACAGAATGTAGAGAGACACAGCAAGGTTATTGACCTCGCTCGCTGCGAGTGCGACTGATGTAGGTACCTACGCGTTCTTAAAAGGGTTGATTCCAATTTTCCCTTCATACTTTACGGGCTTAGGACCGACATAATAAAATAAGGAATGTGAAATTATTAGTTTTTATTATGGCGTATTTAAAAAATTGGAATCAACTAGCTATTTACAATAATTAAACTTACCAAATAAACTCGATTAACCTACAAATCACGTGTACTTCAGCAATTGTTCAAAATGGAGTCCGTTTCTCTCAATACACAAACGTGCACGTTTTTCTAAACTATTTTTTAATAAGTTTAAAGTATCTGTTTGATTTTTAATGTCATTAAATGCTATTATTATTTTACTACGGAGGTCCTCAACACTTTGTGCTTCTTCAACGTAAACACGTCTTTTTACTTCACCCCATAAAAAAAAATCAAGCGGAGTCAAGTCTGGTGACCTGGGAGGCCATGGTACAGGCCCTCCGCGACCAATCCATCTATCGCCATACTTATTATTTAAAAAGTCACGCACTGCACTTGTGTAATGAGGTGGTGCACCGTCATGCTGATAATAATGATTGTTGTAGAATGAAAGTGGCACCTCGTCTAGTAACTCTTCAATAACACCACGTAACATGTTTAAATAATTCGTACCCGTCAAGCGTCCTTCAATAAAAATCGGTCCCACGATAACATTACCAATAATACCCGCCCAAACATTTACACTAAAACGCACTTGGTGGTAGTTATTTCTAATAACGTGGGGGTTGCTTAACGCCCAATAATGTTCGTTTCGGCTGTTATAAATTCCGATTCGCGTAAATAATGCTTCATCGGTCCACAAAATGTTACAATTAATGTTTCTTAACAGCCATTCACAAAACTCCATTCTAGCGGGTCCATCGTTATCATGAAGAGATTGCACTGGTTGGTAATGGTATGGGTGATAACCAGAAGAGTTCAGCAGCTTCCACACGTAATACTGACTGACACCGAAGCGCCGAGCAGCTTCGTTAGTGCTAGCGCAGGGGTCACGTTCGAAAAACTCGAGTACAGAATTTTCGACTGCTGGTGTTATTTCGTTATGACCGCCATGACTTGTTGCATGGGCTGGTGTGGTAAACTGACCATAATCTAACAACCTTTGATTTGCTGCTAAAATTGTTTGTCTATTAGGCACTCGCGAATTAATTCCTCGTCTTTGTAAACGCGGTAAACTTTCTGTACGGTACATTCTTTGCGCACTATTTAAACTTTCGCCACTTAAAAGATAACACCTGACCATTTCATAATACTCTGCATTAGAATAAAAAGTCGCCATGTGTGCGATGATGATCGAACGGAATTCTGAAGCGAAAATGCAGCGAGAGTGACAAAAAAATATGGCACACGTTCACACGTAACTAGGTCACGGTCAACTGACAGCCGGCGCGGGCGCAGGGCCGATCGGGGGCTGCGCGGGTTGCGACGTGTGAGGGAGGGGGGCGTAGTCCATGGTTCTTTCCCGAATTTTGAGGTAAGCGCGTGTGCGGTCATACAGTTCAACGACCTATTGTTCAACTGTATTTATTCCACACGTTGTGATTTTAGTAGCGGATAATGGTGAAAATCATATAATTTTTTTTATTTTTTTTTATTTCATTAATTGATAAGGTTATCGATTCTAAATCATTTCTGAAAATTTGGATGGTGGTTGCAAAATAACCCGGTATCTGCAGGGCACACGGGCGTGATGTTATGTGTTATCAATTGACAGATGCCTATGTAAATAAATAAAGGAAGTACAGTCTTGCTGTCAACGTGTGGCGTCCATTAGTCTCGTAAACAACTCTTTAGCGACAATATTGTCAACATTATTAGCGAGGTCACGTGAATTTCCATTTAGATTGTTATCCGTGTAGAAAATATCTATAGGTGACGCAGTGATGACCTTAAGTGTTTGGCCAAACTGGGGAGCGGGCGCGCCGCGGCGAACTCAAATATATGAACTTCCTTTGGGTGTCCATAGTGGGCACGCGGGCGCGGTGAGCGGCGCGGGCTACTTGGCGCGGGGAGCGCGCGGACAACTCACGCCATAGCCCGTTCGTAGAAGTAGTCGCAGAGTGCGCGGCGCGGACACGGGGCGGGGCGCGGGCGATCCGCGCGGGGACCGGGGTTTTCAAACTAGTTCGAGTTTTTTTTTCTAGTAAAAAGTCTTCTGCATCCATATTTTATTTCGACAAACACTGGACACGACAACACGCAGAACGCATACGCGCTCCAGTGCGGAGAAGCATCCCGCGCGCGTTCCCGCACCCGCACCCGTTCTGCACCAGTCTGGACGGACACTAAAGGTTCAAAATACGTCTGTGTCCATATCGCCCCGTTCTGTTGCCGTCAAGCAAAGATACCTGATTAAGAAGGGTTTACACCACACGAACAAGAGCATTCTTTTCTTGATATTCAGGTCATTTTAAATCGACTGACCGACCGACAAAAAAGGAGGAGGTTCTCAATTCGGATGTGTGTGTGTAGATTTTTATGTGTGGTCATAACTCCGTCATTGTATAGACATATTTGCAGAATGCTTTTTTTTTTAATGGATAGGGTATGCCTTAGGCACCCTTAATAGATTTGATTAACTTTGCTTGGGCAGTTTTTGAGTTAGCTTCAATAATACGATTTTTTTTCCACTTAGTTTATATTGATGATATTTTAATAAGTTCCTGTCACTGATATTTAACAAGTAGTGTTAAATGAATTTGTGTAGGCTAGGTACAACCAAAACGTAAGAAATAAAAACTTTTTTACAAAAAAAAAAACACAACCTACTTCCAAAAATAACACTACCAACTGAAAAATTAGTTTCAATTTCGAAAGTCGATGTCAAAACACGAAAATGCGGAACCATTGACACACACACACACATATTAGTATGGCAAGACCAACGATAGAATGCTTTGTCCCTGGAGGTCTGCTCCTCAAGCACGACATCCGTAGTTTCGGTGGTTAGTTACGGGCAATTACTACTCCGTATCACCCACGGACATAAGATTAGTTTGGGCCCGACCTAAGAATTAATGACACCACGATGTGACGATTGTCCCTACTCCCGAAGTGTTTTTGCCCGTCCGAATAAGCTGTTCCCTACATTTATTGTACCTATGCCTATTAGGCAGGACATATTGGAACTTTAATTTATTTTATTTTTTAGACCTGTAACTAACATATGCCCACAATAAAATATTTTGAATTTGAATTTGAAAGGATACACATCCTTAAACCCATCATCATGTGCCTAGCCTTTTCCCAACTATGTTGGGGTCGGCTTCCAGTCTAACCGGATGCAGCTGAATAAAGAATATCTGAATGAAGAATATCATATATTATTCTGATTTTGTTTACTGTAGTCGATCATATACTTTTATTGTTTCTAAAACTTGCGTTTTTTGCGTTTAGGTCCTGTAAGCCCCTTAATTCCACAGTTCGTGCAATAAGAGAAAGTCTGAACACTAGTAATGCATTCATGCGAAAGAAATAAAATTACCTTCTTCCGCCATTTTGAATAGGTCAATGTAACACTGGCACAGAATTAATAGGTACATAAATATTTGAACACAAAAGTTTTATTTTTCTTTTTATCCTTTTTTTTTTGGTATCACATTAACACTGCATCCATCCACCACGAAACATTTTATAATTTTTTTATTATTTTCGTAGATAAATCACATCTTTTTTTTTCTTTTTATCCTGTATTTTACTACCAAACTAACACTGTATCCATCCACCACAATATTTTGACACAAAAAACTCAAAAACTTCTTTTTTTTTGGTGAAAATTAATTAATTACAGTTTTTTTCTCCGTAATGTAAACGTTCGGAGCACTAACTATACAGAATGATCAAATTTGTAATAATCACAAAAACATAATGTTTCTCGTACAGATAACTTCTTGTATGTAACGCCGCGCGTGGTTTTATGTGGAATGGCACCATTTTTGTAATATTTTTCCTTATTAATTGAATGAGGATGTGGAAATTATTTTTAGTTTTAATATATTAATAGGACGTGCATTTAAGAACGTGGTGATGTATGAATCATTCATTACATTATACAACATGTCCCAAAATTCAACGATAAGCCAGCACCGGAGGATAGACCTGCACATGACAACTCGGAGAAAAAAAAGAAAAAAATATATATCTCAATATTTTTTAAGTTATAAAAAAAATATGAAATTCTTCAAAAATTGAGACCGTTAATGATATTTTTCACTACCATGACCACAATTTTTTTAATATTTCTGTTTTTTTATTTTTATAGGCAACCTGGATAACACTGCTATCTACCACAATTCTTAAAAAAACCAAAATACCTTTAGTTTTATCACAAAAATTAATGAAACTTATTTTATTCCCTACATTTTTTGAAAATTTTTACTTTTAACCAGCTTTAACATATCGTGGTGTAAAAAAAAAGTATGAACACTAGTATGGCAACATTTTTTAAAAATTGACGCAACTAACCAACATTCCAAAATGGTATAATACTCTAGCAAAACAAGATATAAAAAAATATGTGTCTATTATTTCTAAACAGGGGCCAAATTCCTCAAATTGTAGTTGTCAGTAATCACTTTTACTACATGCCCAAAATGGGTTCTTGTTACAATTTCTAGGAATTTGAATGGGGCATACATACCTTAGAAGTTAGAGAGAGATAGATAGCTAGAGATATTTACGTTAAAAAGAGACAACAACAGGGCAGGTAGAGAAGCTCTCAGCAAGTCAGTTCAGTACGCTCTGCTCCTTTGTTTACTGCGCACCGTTCCGTATTCAACTCACGTGGCTCTCGTACGTACTAACGACTTTTGGCTTGGCTTTTTGGACTGGAATTGACCTGCAAACTTAACTGACCTGGCATTATCTTGGACTACGATTGTGTGTTTTGTGATTTGGAGTTCTGGCGCATTTTGGACTGTTTGGCGTTTAAAATGCCGCAACCACAACCATACACACCACAGGAATACGCAAATATGCACCTCATCTATGGAGAATGCCGATGTAATGCTAACGCTGCTAGCAGACTGTATCGAGAAAGATACCCAAATGCTCAAAGATATCCTGATTATCGAGTGTTTATTAATGTGCATCAAGCGTTTTCGGAGGGTCGTATGCCATCCAGTAGGAGAAACGCTGGAAGACCTAGATTGGATCGTGATGAAGAAGTTCTCAATGAGATAGAAAATGATTCGACTACTGTAACGATCTCTACCATATTTAAAATAGAGGGTAAGCAGACCGTCCAATAATTTTTTTATTAGGGAAGATAAAATACAGAAAGTTATAAAAACAGCTAGTTATAAAAATACTAAATAGCACGCACTCTCGGAAGTTTATAGTTCACACACGCGCGCACTCACTGGAGTTTTATAGTTCACGTTATGGAATCAGCTCAGCACTGTAGGAACGGGTATCAGGCGTCAGGGTAGCAAGTTATACGAGGTTAGCTCGCGAAGATTAGAAGTAGAAGGTCCCAGGTGGAATCTTTAGCTGGATCCCCTGGGTTAGTCAAAGATGTCGCAGCAGAACCAAGCAGTTCAAGTTGACACAGCAAAACCAAGCAGTTTTCTGATGCTTAATGTCTCAGTCCCAAGACTCGAATGCCCGCAGCCTCCAGCTGTTCATGAGCTCGTTTCTAAGTAGTCTTCCTTTTTCAAATATCAGTTTTCTTCTATGTGGCCATCATCTAATCTGACAAGTGTATCCGGCCAAGACATATCCACGAGTGCGTAAAGAATATTATAAATCTAATTTAAAATTAAGTTATTTAGACTAAACAATCGTAATAATCTTAATAATACAAAAGCTAAACATATTGATAAAAATAATTTAAGTTATTTAGACCAAAGAGTAATTACCATAGACTAAGCCAGAAAGACATTTAAAAAGTAATTGACAGTTTGACAATTGACGTGTCACAACATGAAAATTGAGTAAAAGTATAATGTAAACATATAAACAAATAAAAAGGATGATAAATAGTATTAAAGTGTAAATAATGATAAATAGTATTATGCGTGATGAAAGTAAAGTGTAAGTAAGCATAAATACTATACTACTTCGGTACGTGCCATAGAAGTAGCTACAGGAATCCCGAAAAGTTCTGCACATCGAATTTTAAAACGTCACAGGCTTCACCCATTTCACTACAGGCGTGTGCAGACGTTATTACTGCGAGACTATCCACTACGAGTCACATTTTGCCGTATGATGCTGCAAAGGCACAGGGAAGATCCCCAATTCCTAGACAAAATTCTATGGTCGGATGAAACAACATGCAAGAAAGATGGGTATTTAAATCTTCACAACCTACATAGTTGGAGCAATGAAAATCCGCACTTGATGAGACAAGACAAATCCCAATATCAATTCAAGGTTAACCTATGGACCGGCATATTAAATGGAAAAGTAATTGGACCCTTTGAGTTACAAGGAAACTTAGATGGCGATAGTTATTTGAACTTTTTACAAAATGACTTGCAAGAATTGTTAGACGACGTGCCCTTAAGTGATCTCCAAAACATGTGGTTCCAAAATGATGGTTGCCCAGCACATTATGCCCGTTCTGTGCGAGAATATTTAAATCAAGAGTATCCAGGGCGTTGGATCGGGCGACTTGGTCCTATCTTATGGCCACCCCGCTCACCCGATTTGAACCCCCTGGACTTCTTCTATTGGGGTTGTCTTAAAGACAGGGTCTACTCAAAACCCATTGCGACATTGGACGAGCTTCGTCAAAATATCACTCAGGCTGCGGAACACATTAATAGCAGAAGATATGCAAGACAAATAAAACGATCATTTTTAAGGCGATGTCGTGCATGTATTAATGCTGATGGCAAACAATTCGAACATTTGCTTTAATAACGTAATAAATTACACGTGAAATTGTTTTTGTACCATTTGTTTTGAAATAATAAACATTTTTCAAGAACTTATACTTTTTTATTACCCGACCGTCATTTGGCCCCTGTTTAGAAATAATAGACACATATTTTTTATATCTTGTTTTCCTAGAGTATTATACCATTTTAGAATGTTGGTTAGTTGCGTCAATTTTTAAAAAAACTTGCCATACTAGTGTTCATACTTTTTTTTTACACCACGATATGTTAAAGTTGGTTAAAAGTAAAGATCTTCAAAAAATGTAGGGAATAAAATAAGTTTCATTAATTTTTGTGATAAAACTAAAGGTATTTTGGTTTTTTTAAGAATTGTGGTAGATAGCAGTGCTATTCAGGTTGCCTATAAAAATAAAAAAACAGAAATATTAAAAAAATTGTGGTCATGGTAGTGAAAAATATCATTAACCGTCTCAATTTTTGAAGAATTTCATATTTTTTTTATAACTTAAAAAATATTGAGATATATATTTTTTTTCTTTTTTTCTCCGAGTTGTCATGGGCAGGTCTATCCTCCGGTGCTGGCTTATCGTTGAATTTTGGGACATGTGTATATAAGAAAGTATTATTATTATTTTAGCCCTTAATGTCCACCGCTGGACAAAGGCCTCCCTATTCTCTTCCCTACGCTATTTGTTTACAGTTATTTTGGTATTTACTCATAAAAATTGACTTAATCTCAATTATTTTCTATTTTCAGTACTTATTACGAATACTAACTATAAAGCAGGTCTTATGTTGTTTAATTAAGTACCATTATTTTCACCGTAAAAAGTAAGTACTTTGTTTCGCACTCACTAAATAATCACGAAAAACCACTACAAATGCGACGTTGCCAGCCCGCGCGGTATAAACGCTCTTGCGACACTTCAAGGTCAAAATATTAGTTCCATAAAAAGTAACAGTCAAAATAGACAGACAACAGCACAATCTTGCGGTAATTATTCGCGTTAAGAAGCCAATGCTATTTGGAACCGTACCAAAATGTGCGAGGAAGCATTTATTTTTTTATTTGTTTCGACGAGAATTCACATGAAACTGCACGGAACGGCAGACTGACTACACTCGGGTCAATGTCTGAGGGAAAAAACCATGAATCACGTTGTAAGATAATTAGGTCATTACTTACTGTAAAAACGGCGCGATGAACCAAATGAACTATTTAAATGTTTGTTCTTTTTTTTTTCAAAGAATCTTTAGTAAAGTATGTTGACGACTTTGTTTCGACAATCTTGAAGGAAATTGTATCAAAAAAAAAATGTACTCAAACTAGCAGCGCCCTGAGGCTTCACCCGCATAAGTGTCGATCCCGGGAATATCGGGATAAAGAAAAGAAAGAAAGAAAAAAACTAAACAAACCAAAATTCAAACAAAAAAAAACAACAAAAAAAAAGAAAAAAACAAAATACAAAAAAAACTCCAATGTCCCTTTCCCGGGACTCAAACTATCTCTAAACCAAATTTCATCTAAATCGGTTCAGCGGTTTAAGCGTGAAGAGGTAACAGACGGACAGACACACATTCGCATTTATAATATTAGTATGGATTGTGGTAGGTTTCGAAGTGGACAGACTGACTAAGTGGTAACATTAGCAAGAATCAGGTGGATGATGGAAGCACAGGAACGGTTATTGTAGTGATGCATGGGGGAGGCCTATGGCCAGCATTGGAAGTATTTTAGCTGGGGCAATGACGACAACGAAAAAGAACACATCGGCGAAATAGCCATCCAAAGGATCATTTTTATCCGACTTCAAAATAAGGAGGAACCTCCTCCTTTATGTTCCCTACATTTATGTTCGTATAACTCGTCAAAATGAATGGAACAGCTGATATTTTTTTAAATAAGTTGGGCTGAAGGCAGGATAATGATAACAATGTATCGTCCCATCAATAACAACAATATTAGTAAGTATCACATAACACATAATATTTAATATCATATCATTAAGGATGATTTCCACCAAACGGCTCGTATCGCATCGGATCGGAAAGGATACGAACGGATGCGGCGACAGCCGATCGCATCCGGCAGGATGTCGACGCATACGATCGGCTCCGTACATCGCTTGCGAACGTATCCGTTTCTGCGCAGTCAAATATGTAGTTTCATTCCTACCGTGTTGTGTTGACGTGTTCTAATTTCTGAAAATGGTTGATGTTGACGTAGTATTATTGGCTATTGCATTAGAAGAATAAAATAATCATAAAACACAGAAGAAAAGAAAAATTTGGACGACAGCCGAAAGGATACGATCGGATACGACAGGCGAACGAAGCCGTCGCAGTATACTTTCGGGAGACGCCCGCGGTCAAGCTGCGCGGCTTGGTAATATAGACTTTAAATACTGTGTACACGATTTAATATCGTTTAGACATTGTAAAATCCGTTCCGATCCGATGCAATGCGAGCCGTTTGGTGGAAATCATCCTTTAGGGAATGAACCGTTCGAGAGAGAAGATAAACAATACCCTATGCTCTGTAAACTACATATATAAGAGGTTACTCATTGTTTGTATTTTGATTGTGTAACAAAGGGATATTAGGGCTTCGTTTGCATACAAAGTTCAAACATCCTTTTTAGTTCGGGGAAAGGGGAGGTTTAAAAAAGATTGTTTCATTTACTTCACTACGTTTTCATTCCAATTCTAGACAGTTCTTGAATAATTACAAAATAATACAATAAACTCGTGCTTTCTTCTCATGGGTGTAGGCAGAAACTACGGAACGCTACCGGCAACGATCCTCACATACCATTTTTGCTCCGTTTACGATCATACATACAACTAATCTTATACACATCTGCCGCATGTCAGACGATCACTGGGCCAAACTTACGACCCAGTGGGTCCCGCTTATGGGGCTTACATGACCTAAAGCGCGGTCACTGTCGGACTACATAGAAAAGAAAGAGAAGCGCGATGACACAACCCTGGTAATTTATTGCAAAATATGAAGCAACTATTTAATTTAATAAAATCTATTGTTTGGACTAAAAAATTAAAATACTAGATAGTATTTTAGTACCTATGTTGCTTGTAGAATAATCTGACAAAAAATCTGATTGATTGTATGTATATTAGTATGGTTTTTATTGTAAAAAGAAAGTTTTTAGAGGTATCTTCATGATTTTTTTCTATCGTATCAAATTAGTTGTATTATGTTTTCAATACACTATCTACCTAGCATATATCCTGAAGAATATCATATATTTTTCTGATTTTGTTTACTATGTAGTCGATCATATACTTTTATTGTTTCTAAAACTTGCGTTTTTTTGTGTTTAGGTCCTGTAAGCCCCTTAACCGGTTGGTTGTATGCCGTAATTACAGAAAACAATTAAAAACTATTGTGTCTCGCGTAGATCTACGCTCCCGGCATACAAGGGGTTAATGGCAAATGACATCGCGGCAGATCCAGACGGAGATGGCGGGATGAGCTGGTATCCTTTGATAAAGATTGGTCCTTGGCAGCCCTTGACAGAGAAAGGTGGAAAGAGAGTAGGTAGCCCTTTGTTCAGCGGTGGGATATTAACGGCAAAAAAAAACCTTCAAGAACTAGGGAAACGACACTGCACCACATCGTGAACTCATTTCTTTGTACATCTTTCTAATTATAAGGTTCAATTTAATTAGTGAATAAATTATAATAGCATCACAAGATAAAATTTGAACTCATTAAATCACGACCTTTCCACGAAGAGGTCTTGACTATTTTCCACTATTTTTAAGATTACTAGCAACTCTTTTCTCGTAGAGAACCATGAAATTAAAAAAAAAACTGTGGCACTCCGGAAGTGCCGACAGAAGTGAAACCATAACACAAACAGAATACTTTGCCATCACTCACTGACATAATATGACATAATTATAATATTATAAATTCGAAAGTAAATTTGTCTGTGTCTGTCTGTATGTTACCTTTTGACGCCTAAACCACTGAACGGACTTCGATAAAATTTGGCAGAGAGATAGATTGCATCCCGGGAAAGGACATAGGATAGTTTTTATCGACATACCTCGCGGGCGAAGCCGCGGGCGGAAGCTAGTCGGATATACATTAAAACCGATTACATCCCGAGAACAGCCGAACACATCCGAAGCGGGTATTTCCCATCTCAAAAAATGCTCAACGCGCCTAAAAAAGTTTTCACTTCAAAAAATTGCCCATACCGTGGTATTTAAATATCACCAATCGTAGAAGCTATTTTAATAAATAATCAGCCCATAAATAATGTTCCCACTACTGGGACACAGGCGTCCTCTCAGAGAGAGGGAGTGGGGGGTAATCTACCACGCGGGCCCAGTGCGGGTTGGTAGATGTCACACACACGTCTTCAAATTTTTGGTTCTAGGACATGCCGGTTTCCTCACGATGTTTTCCTTCACCGTTTTGAGAGCAGTGGTGATGAAATATTTTACACAACGTAAAGCGCCTGCCATTTTAATGGACTCCAAAATATGTATATCCTCATCATCATCTACCTGGCCTTATCCCAACAATATTAGGGTCGGCTTCCAGTCTAACTGGATGCAGCTGAATTCCAGTATTTTACATGGAGCGATGCTTAACTGAAGGCCAATTACTGTTATTAAAAACGTAAAAAATTTAGTCGCAATCACATCTCGGCGAGAATTTTACATTGTTCTCACATATAGGAGCAACAATAATAATGTACCCAGGATTTGTAATATCTTGATTTAAAAGAGTGTCCATGGAGTTTCTTGCCCGTTCTTCTCCATAGAGATCTATGTTTTGGAATGGGCTCAGCTTCAACTTTGTGACTAACTGACAGACTATTTAAATTTTGACAATTCAAAAGTGCCTGTACAAGGTTTAATTAATTGAAATAAATGTTTTGAGTTTGAGAATCAATATCAGTTTCATTTTTTCGAGAAGGATGCAAATGTTCTTAAAAATACGGGAAGTGCCTCTACCACCTCCTCAACCTAGTAGCTTGGTAACACAATACCTCTTGGTAAGACTGGTTGTCAGACTTTCGGGCTTCTGACTACGTGTAACGGTGTAACGACTGTCACAGATAAAAAAAAATATCCACGAATTATTAATTTCTTGGTACCCTCTTTCATATTGGATGTGCTTACAAATGAGGCTAGGTCATTAGTAGTATTATTATGACGTTAACGATAGTGATTTATCGCGCTAGTGTTGTGCTTCAATGTTTATCGATATCGACATATTTAAGGTTACACTGCGCTCCGAAACACAGATTACTGACGTTGCTAAAAAGCCGCTAAGCTGAAGTGGGACTGGGCTGGCCACGTCTGCCGTATGCCCAAGAAGCTGTGGGCTAAAATAACCACCACATGCGCTGAGACAGCTAAAAGGTGTCGCGGCAGACCCCGTAGAAGATGGCCGGACGAGCTGGAAAAACAAACGACCAGTGGTCCACTTTAGCCCTGGATCAAAAGAGTGTGCCGTGTGAGGCCTTTGTCCAGCAGAGGGATGATGCAGGCAACCAGTAAGTTAGTGACCGCGCATTAGGTCATACAATCCTTAAACCCACTAATTAGTTTAGAACAATTTCGCGCTAACATCAGACGGCCCGGCGCCACTCGCATGTAATATTTTAACCAAGCGACAAGCCCCCTCAACTCTCTCTCTGTCGCTACTAAACACATTAAGGGTCCTGCAAACTGGCGCGACGCGGGACGTGAATCGCGCGCGACACAAAAAGGCACCGCTCGTTGCGCGACTTGCGGTGCCTTTGTGTCACGCGCGATTTTATCGCGTGTCGCGCCTGTTTAAAGGAGCCTTTAAAGTTTTCAGTGTTATTAACAGCTAAAAGATCGATCAACCAAAAACTATCGATACTATATTGTCCCTTCTCTAAATACCCACTAATTAGTTTAGAACAATAATTTCGCGCCAACATCAGACGGGCCGACGCCATTCGCATGTTACATTTTAACACATCACTTTATAATCACTTCGAGCCAATTTCACTGCGACGTACGTAGAAATTGATAGCAGTTGACCAAAATATTTACAAATTGCTCTCTTATCTTGGGTCTTCGGGCGTACCTATTCACAGTGACCTGACCTGCAAAAGTTAGCTGACATTTTTCCAGTTCAGCTGTGATGCCACATTAAGGCTCCTAGAAACAGGCGCGACACGCGATATAATAGGGATGTTGCCTGGGTAAAAATAAATCGATTCGATTTAGTCCCTCAGTAAGATTATTAAAAAATATTGAACACGTATTTTTTGTTTTATCAATTAGATAAAAAAATTACAAAGATATATCACATCAAAGTTCAGGAGTGGGGGGCTTTGACGTAATAACGTGCTAAAATTTGTAGCACGGCGTGACGTCATACGAAATTTCCAAGCGCTGTATCTTCGTAATTTTTTGTTTGCCAGACAAAAGAAAAAATACGTATACAATATTTTTTAGTAATCTAACTGATGGACTAAATATATTTTCTTAGTCAACTACCCTATTGCGCGCGACACAAAGGCACCGCTTGTTGCGTGACTTGCGGTGCCTTTGTGTCGCGTGTCGTGTCGCGTCTGTTTGAAGGAGCCTTTATGATTTAAAATTTAAAAATATCAAGTACTCCTAAGAGATTACTTTATTATTTTTTATGATAGGTCAAAGGTCGTTGAATCCTACTATCCTCCTAATATTATAAACGCGAAAGTTTGTGATGGATGTTTGTTACTCTTTCACGCAAAAACTACTGAACGGATTTTTATGAAATTTTACAGTAATAAAGCTTTTACATTAGAATATCACATAGAATACTTAAAATCCCCATAATTCGACGGTATCGACACTTATGCGGGTGAAACCAAGGGCGCTGCTTGTTAGTCACTAAAGACGTTCAAGGTATAACAGATCGGGCCCGAAAGGGCCGAAGCCTGCCGGGTCAGCGGGATTGTCCGAAAGGCTTACCGCTGGCCCGGAACATAAAGGGCGAAGGAAGGAACTCGGGTGGGTTTTAGTCAGTAAGAGTCTGACACTCCCTTCCGCTCCACCCAGAGCGGGAAGAGTCATTTGATGATTTCCCATCCTCAAAAAAAAAAAGAAAAAAAGGTGTAACAGATTAAACGCAATTCCTGGAACGTGTCGTGTCGCGCCTGTTTGAAGGAGCCTGCCTGGGTTGGAACCCACGACCTATTCACTCGAGACTTGAATTCTAAGCTCGTAATAAGTTACAGAGTGCATTCGTACTGACAATTAACAATTTCTATGAGCAATTAACCCACATCCGAGTTGACTCATAACACCGGTCAACAAAAAAAATAATATTTTTTGAGTCTGTTATATAGTGAATATTTTCTGATTGTATACATCGAAAAGTAGGCAGAAACTCCATTAGTAATAAATAAAGTTTGCTTTTGTACCTCTATACACCGTGAAATTTTAATGGTTGTTTTCCCGCAGCGAAACAGTTTTGTCTTAGTAATATAATCGTTTCATAAATAAATAAAATATTAGAAACAGGAAATGACAGATTTAGCATTGTGAAACACAAAACTCGAAAGTGATCACGAACTAATAGTAACACCGCCCGATATCTACGGGAAGAGCCGCACGGCCATTGACCCGCGTGCGTTTCAATCAGCTGTTTGCTATCCAACAAGTTATTCAAATTTTCCCTTCATACTTCTACGGGCTTAGGACCGTCATAAATATTTTTTTAACTGCAATGCCGCTACGATGGTCCGTGACGATGGCACTTGGGGGTTCAGAATCCCGCGAACACGGAGCGACTGCAGGTGTCGCGGCTCCGCGTAAAGTCGCCGGGCAGCATGGGAGTCATAATTAGCTCTAGCATAAAGTTGCACCATAGCAACGTACTCCAAATTGCAGTAGTTGTAATGTCGATCCATGTTGCAAAGATCGACGTGTGCTGCGCGTACGACATTCGCGGGAAAACTAATACTTGTATGTTACCGCCGCACAGTGGTCCGGGTTTTCAAAAAGGCGGACATAGGATCGAAAATGCATATTTAACGTAACAAAAAATAGTTTCGTATAGGAAATTTAACGCTGATTAATACTTATTACTACAACTTTTCAAAAAAACAGCTCCTTCACGTCAAAAAAAAATATTGAAAATAAAAATGTATGGGAGAAAATCTATTTTATTTTTTTTCTCCGTTCAGTATCAAAGTGTAGCAAGCAAACCTTATATTCTGGTAAGTACCTATTGTTCTTAATACGACAACATATAAATTGCTTGCGTATCCCTGCGGCCTTGACGCCTACGATGCTTCAAAGTTTAAAATTTCAATTGGGATTTTTTTAAATTATTATCGAGGTTTTCAATTAAGCTGAATTCAAAATATAATTTTTTAATTATATAAGAATTAAAACATACGCATTCAAGCATTTGGCAAGTATTTGTTTATTTTATTTTAATAAAAAGTACTAATAAAAGTCTTCAACTTTAGTTATGTAATAAAGGACACGTGCTGATTCGTAGCCTATTTGTAACTGACTGAAACGACTCCTGTGGTAAAAGAATCATTTACCCCCACCACCGGAGATTTCGACGACGCTGATTGGCTGTTGAAGATGTGGTACTAATTTCGTCAGTCACTACTTGCGAGCGTGTGTTTGTTATTAATATCTGTGCATGAAACAATTAAAGGCACTTGTTTCTCAACCCTTGAGGAAGCAACATCAATTATCCGTGCTGTGTGAAAGTTTAGTGAGTTTCGTTATGGCTGCATTTGTTACAAACTTGGACATTTTTATGTTCCTCCGTGTTGAAGGAGACATGAAAAATTGGGCACGACTCTATGAAGCTATTATTCTACATATCCCAGTTGAAACATGTTCGGAAGATTTAGAAATAATCAAGACCTTTTTGAAGAACTACATGAGTAATATCAATCGCAGATGGGCAAGTGCTTCTAGAAATCAGAAGACTTTCATGAATAGACATGCTGCGTGGTTAGAATCAAATATTAGTTGGCCAATTTGCACTACTGTTAATTTATCCGAGATTTTTCAAGCCCAAGATGAAGTTATCGAAAACATATCGTCAGACAATACTTCAGTTGACATCGATACTACAGCAGCTGTGATTCCGTCGACATCAAGTACAGCAACTGTGGGCACATCTACCGAAGTTCAGATTAGGAAGCCTTTTGTTGACCTCAGCAACAAACAGAAGAAAAGACGTTCAGAGTCTCTTTTGGACTATTCGCCGGAAGAACTTACTTTTGCATTAGTCGAAAGACTTAGGATAGACAAGAAGAATGACTTAGCTTGTGTTATTGATCATATAACGAAGAACCCTGATAGTGTTACTATTGTTCAAGCCACATTGTTTAAGAAAAATAGGAAAAAATCTTTAGATGAAGATCATGCTCTTGGTCTTTATACATCATTGAACCTGTCAAAATGGAAATACTTGTGTTTAAGGAAAGCGCTGTTAGATTGTGAAGTTCCAGTGTTACCATCGTATCACAAACTCCTTGAAGCTAAAAAGAGATGCTATCCACATGATTTAGAAATTACCGAGAGAGGAGCCAGAGTGAAGCTTCAAGCCCTATTGGATCTGACAGTCCAGAAGATTCTTCAAATTACCGGTACCCAGATTGATTCGTCAACTGAAGGATTGAAGTTAATTAGTAAATGGGGTTTCGATGGAGCTTCTTCACAAAGCACCTACAAGCAAAGGAGTGAAGATGTAGACTTCAGTGATTCATCGGTTTTCATGTCAAGTCTTGTCCCTCTTAAATTAGTTTCTAATAATAGCACCATATGGGAAAACCCAACACCTTCGTCAACACATTATTGCAGGCCCATTAAGTTCGAGTTTTGTAAAGAGACAGCAGAATACATCAAGCAAGAAGAAGCTGCATTGAAGGAAGAAATAAAGAACATCAATTCTACAAAATGGGTCGGGCTAGAGATTAGTCACGAGCTTCATATGACAATGATCGACGGAAAAGTGGCCACTATTATAACGGATACTTCGTCTGCATCTGCCTGCAATATTTGCCTTGCTAAGCCGACTGAGATGAACAAACTGTCAGAAGTATTTTCAAGACCTGTTCGAGAAGATGTTTATAAATATGGACTTTCTACTCTTCATATGTGGATTCGTTGTATGGAGTGTATTCTACACATATCTTACAACATGGACTTTGAGATGTGGACTGCACGAGGTGCTAACAAGCAACTAAAAGCTGCGAAGAAACATTTTACACAAGAAGAATTCAAACAGCAAATGGGAATACTTGTGGATTTTGTGAAGCAAGGCTTTGGAACCACAAACGACGGAAACACAGCCAGAAGGTTTTTTAGAGATTATGAGAAATCTGCCGAAATAACCAATATTGACAAAGGCCTACTGAAGCATTTTACGGTTATTCTTCAAACGATTTCATCGGGATGTGCCATAGATATAGAAAAATTCAGGACTTATTGCAGAGAAACAGCTGAGATCTTTGTTCATCTATACCCATGGTTTTATATGCCCGCAAGTGTGCACAAGCTACTCATACACGGTGCAGACATTTGTCATCACTTTGGCCTCCTACCAATTGGCATTCTTTCCGAAGAAGCGGGAGAAGCAAGAAATAAAGAATTTCGAAGAGTTCGTGAATATCACACAAGAAAATTTTACAGGATGAAGACCAACGAGGACTTGCTCCATAATTTTTTAATTAGTTCAGACCCATATTTATCCCATATTCGACCAAAATACAGCAACTCAAAGCAATTCGATTTTTTTCCAGATGTTAAAGAGCTTTTGTTGTTGCCTGAGGTAGTAACAGAAGAAACTGAAAATATGGATCTACAGGAGTTGCAGCCTGAAGATGATCCATTAATGTAAACGTGACAGATTTAGTGATTTTGTTATTGTTAGAATTGAGTTTGTTAGTAGTAGTAGTAGTTGAGTTGTAGTCCTTTTCAGGACCACTTAAAATAGTCCTTTTCAGGACTTCAGAAAAAGCCCTTTTAAGGGCTACATCTATTTCTAATTGTTTCTTTTAAGATGAGTCACGTTAGTAGTAAAACCAACAATATCAACCATGATTTATCAATAGGAAATATCAACAGATGAAAGAATAACCAACAGATGATTATTAAAAAAAAAATAAGCAGAAATGCTTATTTTATCATAACATCACGCTTTATATTCCCCGAAGGGTTCGGCAAAGGTGTATACTACACTATAGTACACTGTCATTTCGCCAGTTATATTTAAGTCCCATGTAATAGGGGGCGAGCTTAATACACGGATGAGGCGCGCGGGGGGCTTGTTTTTATTAAAAATGATATTTTGGATTAATTTCAATTGAAAAACTCGTTAATAATATTAAGATAATTCAACATTAAAATTTTAAACTTTGAAGCATCGTAGGCGTCAAGGCCGCAGGGATACGCAAGCAATTTATATGTTGTCGTATTAAGAACAATAGGTACTTACCAGAATATAAGGTTTACTTGCTACACTTTGATACTGAACGGAGAAAAAAAATAAAATAGATTTTCTCCCATACATTTTTATTTTCAATATTTTTTTTTGACGTGAAGGAGCTGTTTTTTTGAAAAGTTGTAGTAATAAGTATTAATCAGCGTTAAATTTCCTATACGAAACTATTTTTTGTTACGTTAAATATGCATTTTCGATCCTATGTCCGCCTTTTTGAAAACCCGGACCACTGTGCGCCGCACGGATACAATAGGCGTCGAAACGCGGTTTCGATCGTTTGTAATTTTTGCGCGCAGACTAGATTATGCTGTATCACTACACGCGAGAGCTTATTTTACTTTGAACATTTCTTTTGTCGGGATTTCCTTTGTCGGCTTTTGCGGTAGATTTTTGTATTGTTAAATGCAAGCTATTTTATGCTGTATTACCGCGTATGAGAGCTTATTTTGGTTTGAACATTTTAAATCGGTCTTTGCTTTGGCGGCTTAGCAGGTGATTTTTTGCAATGTTGCGTGCAAGCTATTTTATGCCGTATCACCACATGCGGGAGCTTATTTTGGTTTGAACATTAATTTATGCATTGTTTTCTTTTGATGGCGCCGCCGCGCCGGCGCGTGCGACAGTACCTACAACAAATCGCGTCTAGTGTTACTATGTTTTCTCACTTTTTCGAGTTGTTGAATATTTTTTAAATTATTTTAAAACAAAAACATTTTTATTTTTTTACTTTTACTCTATGTTTCGAAAGTACTCCTTATGGCAAGTCGTTCTGCCGCGGGAAAACAACCATTAAAATTTCACGGTGTATAATGAAAAATAAATATATGCTGTTTTGGCAGATTTTTTGAGGAGTCGTTGCATTTAAGATGCAAGAGAGGGGTGAGGGGGGATTGTGGGTATGAAACGGTGAGTGACAGACTGTCACGGCAGTGTGCGCGTGCGCGTTCCAAAGGAATAATGCATTTCACGTATCGCGAGGCCTACAAATGTCTTCCAAAAAGTGCAAAAATGACGTGAAATCTTTTTGCTATATTTACGGCGAATTTTTTAAAGTGAGAGCCAAAAAATTTAGTTTGTTATTAAATATGAAACTCTGTGAAGCCTATGAAGCTTATTTTAATTTACTCGTACGAAGTCAAGATATAATATGGGCACCTCATTTGCAGAATGTCTCTTAAAGTACACATGCTACATGCTCACTTGGATAAATTTAAAGACAACTTGGGGCATATTCAGAAGAGCAAGGGGAACGCTTCCACCAAGATGTACTGAACTTCGAACAACGGTATCAAGGTCAATATAATGAGAACATGATGGGTGACTACATTTGGGGGCTCATAGACGAGAAAGTTCTTACTCATACAAAAGAAACACCAAAACTATTCATTTTTAAACCTTTTTTTGTATTCTTTTTTGTATTTGTGGATTTATTTATGCTTTATTTTGTAATGAAAGTTAATAAAAATATATAATTCAAAATTTGTTTTCCTTTTAAATATAATTGAAATTAAACAATAGTGCTTTTTCCATAAAATTTGAAATTTCGTTCTGGTAGCTTCAAAAGCAAACTTTATTAGATAAAAATATTTTTTCTTTCTTTAGTTAGCCATAAGTAATCAAAATCAGAGGTACAGAACTCAGACTCAAAATTCATGTTGACCGGTGTAATTTGCCTGTCTGATAAGGGCTTGATTCAATGTATCTATTTATTTCAGTCAGTTGAAATGTGGAAAAATACTAAAGTTTGTGATGTTTTGTGTCAATGTTAGTGATAAGTTTGTTATTAATTTAAAGAAAGAAAACGTATTTATTGTGACTCGTAAAGTAGGTAAGATCATTAGATCACAAACTAAACACAATCAAATAAAAACTTTTTTACAAAAAAAAACTATTTTTTTTTGTACCTACTATAGTTTTTACCGAAAAAATTATTTTTGAAATCGATTTTCTATTATAATATAAAAACATACAGTCGAATTGAGAACCTCCTCCTTTTTGAAGTCGGTCAAAAAATCTAAAGTAGGTCTATAAAAAGAAAGTAAAAAAAAACCAGAACGTCTATAAACAACAACCAGGCAGTTAAACACTATGACCACTTAATAATTCCTTAGGTACAGACGCCAGCACATCAAGCTACCTGAAACTGTCAAATTTTCCCAATTAACTTTGAACCTTACGATAGCGATAAAGTTAAATCTTCGATCTAATATATATTTCGATCTAATAATAGATCGATCTTCGATCGATCTATTATTATATCAGCGTCTGTACTTCGAATCCACGTCAATTCCTTAGCTAATTACGTACGACATCTGGCAATAACGTATTCTCTATGACACAATGAACGAAACCGCGCGAAATGAAACGTGAAGTTGGCGTGATTTGGACTGTCAAAATACATGTTGCCCGTATGGTTAACATTTCGATTCCCTGTCGTGACAAGACTCGTCATTGACGTGGTTTGCACGTGGTAAGATTACGCGGGAAATGATAATTACCATACGGAATGTACAGACGCCAGCAGATCAAGCTACTACAATCTGTCAAATTTCTTTAATAGATTTTCAACTTTATCGCTAAAGCATTAGGTTCAAAGTTGATTGGGAAAATTTGACAGTTTCGGGTAGCTTGATGTGCTGGCGTCTGTACTGTACTGGTAATTTTGGTTTATGACCTGTATTCCGGGTGTATTAACTAACAAATATATACATATAAGCTACCTATAGCCACACAAATATTTGGTACGTGCGTAAATTGTAGCGTAAGTGGTCACCCGTAGCGTATACAGAAACCAATCAGCCACTGCTGCAATTGACCCAAATATGAAGAATGAGATGATGAATCGGTTACGTCAAGATCTCACCCCACTTTCTTGAACAACCAAAAGAAAGAAAGAAAATATGTAGGTACGTTTATTACCAGACCAGACCAGTAACCAGTATGACCATGTCTGGATAAGTTAACTATTTAATTTTGATACTACACATAACTGGACTACAGGGTCAAATTAGATTAGCTAGCGAAACTCTGCAGATGTGATGGATAATGACATGGAAACACTATAAAACAAAAACGATTTTATGTTTTTTTTGAAGTGAAAACTTCTTTAGCGGCGCTGTGTACTTTTTTTGGAATGGGTAAAAACTTCTAAACTCGCGTCAGGTCACGTGACCCTGATCGAAAATTCGTAAGACGTAAAACGAAAGACGCGCGTTGTTGAGGACAGCGCCATCTATGCACATCGGGAAGAACTACGAGGGCCTCGAGTACTAACTACGTAGTTCATCCAACAACGACGAGATGGCGCTGAACCACGGATATATAACTGACGACGAGCTCCATGGGCTTGCTTCTCTTACCACTGCCGCGACCAACACCACGAACTGAAGTCTATCCTGTGTGCTTATTTGTAAATCTGAATAAATTCCTTTCACGAGAAGAATAAACCAGTCACTTTGGTCATCATACCTGATTTGCAAAAAACCCTATAAAATAAGGAACACACCTTAACACGCGTGTTTTGTTTATAAGACGATTCACAAAATACACTCGTAATTGTTCAAGTTTTCACTTCTGTCGGCACTACCGGAGTGCCAGTTTTTTTTTTTTTACTTCAACGACCGCTAGATGGTTTGTTACTTCAAGTATGAGTTGTGGAAATCCGTTTTTATTAGTTTTGTCGTGTTGAGATATCGATACATTCGATACCCATCACGTTATACCGGGTGTAACTAAATTAGCTAGCGAAACTCCGCGTAGATCCCAAATGAAATAAATTAACGTTTTTTTGTTTTGTTATGTAAACCTCATGTTTACATAATAAAAAGCTGATTTTAAGCTGATATTTCAAATAAGTACACTAACTGCGGTCGGTGACCCCACAAAAAAAAACGTTAATTTATTTCATTTGGGATCTACGCGGAGTTTCGCTAGCTAATTTAATTTCACCCGGTATGCATAACACAGAGGGGCTCGTGGCTTATTCTTTAAAAGATCGTTCTATCACCAGAAACGAAAGAATTTCCTCATGAGTTCTGTGATTCTACTACATGGAGATCCGTCAACTAACCAGATTTCCACAGGAAAAATAAGGTGTGTAAAATACTTCAGATTTCACACGTCTTCCATAATCAGTGACACAACACACAATTGCTCTACTGAACTCAATCAATACCCATTTTATTCTTGATTCAGAGATTCCTGAACAAATGGTTATGACTGGGTTTTTCTAAAACAGGAATGTTTCATTGCATCTGAAGACTACAACCGATGTATTAACTGTATTTTTCCTGAAGCAACTGCATATACCTTTTCTACCTGTTAACTAGGAGTTATATCCCACGGAATAAATATCTCCGAGCTATAAATGCAACACATGCATCAGCTAATTAGCTCTGAACAACGCTCTGCTGGGTTGCCATTGTGCTACGTGTAACAAAACTGCTATCGACGTTCAGACGTCATGCAGAATGACTTATCTGCAGTCACAATAAGCGTCTTTCATAAAACTCTAATAATGTTTAATTAACATCGTCCTTAAATTCACTGTTTTCATTTGAATTAGGGTAATTTTCACTCATTTTCTCGATTTATTTATTTCTGTTTCGGACGCCATTATTGTTGTTATGACACACAGAGCCTCGAGCGACAAACTTTAGAACTAAAATCTGCAATCTGACGTTTCATTTCCCGCCGTTTTACATAACCTCTAATCGTTGACATGCTGCACTGTTAAATGCAAAACTATGTTAAAGTTCAGTGATTATGAAAAACGTCTAAACGTCTTTCAGTTATTTTACATAACGGAGCTGTTTTGTAAAACAACTAACGGTTATGTAAAACGGCGGATTCGATAATCGATTTGCGACATTTATATAACATAGATAGATAGATAGATAAAACGTTTATTTAGTGCAACAAAAGACACAATACAGGTATTAAAAACATTAAAAAAGGTGAAAAAAAAAATTAAAAATAACAAAGATATGTTGTGAAAACGCGGGGCGCAGCTACTTTAAAATAATAATAATAGATAATTGCAATAATCATTACCTAATTATTTTGACCAAACAAAGAGAAATGAGATATACAATTCAGGTAACCGAAAATGTGTCATTTTCGACTCGGAAGCTTGTCAAATGGTTGTGAATAGCTATGCTGTCCGTGAAAATAAGTGCGAAGAAGTCGAATACCTATATTTCTGACTTAGAAATCTCCTTTAACAGTAGCAATCAACCAAAGAACTTGAGGAAGTTTTTAACAAAAAAATATCATTCTGCAATTTTAAAAGGCAAGCCATCAGCGGGTCCTCGCTCCATTTTCAATTAGCATTCATTAAAACTTGCACGCTCTTCACATTAAAATCAGTTTGATCAGTTAATTTATAGCTGGAGCCTATTGTAATTCTCGTTTCGCGTTGATGTTATTTCCACTTAACCTAGTACCAATTCAATGTTTATGTAAATAAAATAGATTTCAGAATAACTAAAACTATTGAAAAAGTCACCAACATGTTTGGAGTTGTAGCGGAAGCTGAACTTTCAGGTGGGTTTAAAGTTTTCTAAAAACACATAAGGGGCCGTCCATTAATCACGGGATATATTTTTTTGGCATTTTTTAACCCCCCCTCCCCCTTGGTGATTCATACTGAGGTTTACGACTCACCCCCCCTAAATCACGTGTATTTTTTAGTACACAAGGTCACACTACAACCCGCTTTCGATTTTGTACGCATTTGACGAAAAAATAAATACACGTAAGTCACGTAACGCCGCTTTTCGGTTCAGTACCGCGCGTTTGCCGAAAAAATAAATACACGTGATATATTACTACACCCCCACTCCCCCCTTGTGATATTTCGTGAGTTTTATGGACCCCTCCCCCCCTTTCGAGGCTCACGTGATTACTGGACAGCCCCTAACAGGTTGGCGACATCGACACGTAAACTGAAACTTGGAAAGAAAATAACTCGTAGGTCATTTTAAAAAATTGCTGTTCCATACATTTTGACCACATTTTTCTATGAAACAGCAGATTTTTTTGTTTATAACCGGCTAAATTTTCAACGCAGGAGAGGTTCAGAATCATGTACTGAATCCAAGGTAAATAGGTTATGCGTTGATGTCCATGCCATCCTAAACAAAGTCGGTATAACAGCAGTGATATTCTGTAAAAATCTCACCGTGAAAACTTAGGTGAAGTGAGCGTGGAGTGAGCTGTCAATAGTGTCAATTCCTAGCAAAAACAAACTCACTTCACCGAAGTTTTCACGGTGAGATTTTAACAGAATCGACCGGCAGTATAGTTTTAAATCTATATCTTGTTTCAGCTCAACCTGTTATGTTCTGAAACTGAAGGTAACGAGCATTGATCACGCATGCTCGTTGCGTGTTTGCGATTTCAGACCATTAAGTTCAGGTTTCTGTACGATGTTTTGCTTTACCGTGCCTTTTGACACGCTTTGGCTATAGGTTAAAGTTCCCGGCACGTAACTTGGCAAGAATCGTTAGTGTGTTTTTCCTTTCTTTGACTTTCTTGTAAACAGACATGTTTAAAAATAATATATGGCAATAACCATAGTATAATGACAAACAATAAAAGTGACCATTTTCTTGTTGCACTAAGTGAACATGCGCTAACTTACTCCCACTATGTGAAAACCTTGCCAAGTTACGTGCCGGCGACCTTACCTGTGTGGAGTCAGAATTCCAACATCCTCCTGCGTTTTGGGAGACCGTTCATGTAGGTAATTTTGATATTAGAAAAGTGCTGATTCTGTTATGCTTAAAATGACTTTTGATTTTTATACATATTTCGTCATAAAGAGAAGCCTATTCCCTGCCATCAGCCAACCATAATTTCAGACTCCCAGGTCGCTACTGAGAAAATCTTCATGGAAAATTAAAAAAAAGAATACACTATGCCCCACGTGGATTCACGCTGTGAATGATGACACTAAATCGCTATTTAAAACGTGTAAATTGAAGAGATTACATCGTTAAACCATGTAAAAGTTATACCAAAAGATAAGCCTTATTATTTATAGGGTTCTGTACCAAAATGGTAAAACGGAACCCTTATGGTGAGATTCAGTCTGTCTGTCTGTCTGTCACAGCTGGATATCTCAAGAACTGCTAATACTATCAACTTGAAATTTGGAATAGTTTTAGATGACGTTTGCCCAACTTTTTTGCAAATAAAAAAGGAATAAAAAAATATATGTATATTTTTTGCAACAGGGACTGAAG
This sequence comes from Luperina nickerlii, assembly GCA_963855955.1. Taxonomy (NCBI): domain Eukaryota; kingdom Metazoa; phylum Arthropoda; class Insecta; order Lepidoptera; family Noctuidae; genus Luperina; species Luperina nickerlii. Next base: position 9,615,397 of record OY979690.1, on the reverse strand, counting down.
GGGGGTCTGAGGAATTCGAAGTTTAAAAAAAATCAGCTGTTTTCTACATTTTGACGAGTTATACGAACATAAATAAATGTAGGGAACAGCTGATTTTTTTTCGCGATATCAGGTTTGGTCCCATAGTAAAAGTTGTTCATAATGATGAGTACAATGACCTCTTAAGAGGTTGTTAATGTTTTACCAATAACCCTGTATAAAATAAAACTCCAGACAACGACATTTCATAAACTATTATGTCATTAACTCGTGAGATAAATCTCATCTCCCAGCTGTTTTATAATTACGATTATTACAATTTGGCCTGATAACAAGTTAAGTACCTACTTCCTTATCTCGACGTGTATCGAACAAAGAACCATTATGATATCATCGTATTAGTAAGACTAATAATAATTAGCGTATGTTTCTTACATGTGCGTAGTAACATTGTACACAGCCGGTCGATGCTGTAAAAATCTCACCGTGAAAACTTAGGTGAAGTGAGATTGTTTTTACTAGGAATTGACACTATTGACAGCTCACTCCACGCTCACATCACCTAAGTTTTCACGGTGAGATTTTTACAGAATAGCACCGCTGGTCTTTATAACACATCCTCCTCTTTTCTCTCTGTAAAAAGACGCCTTGTTCCTGTCATCATCTTCTTGCCGCTCTGATCCCAATTTATTAGGATCGCAGAACCTCTTCTGGTATCATAGATACCCTACATCTCTATTAGGATTACCAATTATGACGAATAATCTCAGTATTCCCACTCTGCCATACCGTTCACACAATTCGTCCACTTTTTTCTTTGGTTTGCCACTTAGAGCCATCCACATGCACGCTCAAGATCAAGACTGTTCCTTGTCAGTTGTCACATACTTACACATACCTCACATACGGTCACCTACCCACACAGCGAAAATTTAACAGATAGAACCATCAGGATAAAAAAGTTCGAATGAAACGGAGGTCGTAAATTCCGACGACTTTTTAATCGAAATCTTATAGCATTTTAGTAAAGGCTCCTGCAAACAGGCGCGACGCGCGACGCGAATCGCGCGCGACACTAAGGCACCGTTCGTTGCGCGACTTGCGGTGCCTTTGTGTCGCGCGCGATTTGATCGCGCGTCGCGCCTGTTTGAAGGAGCCTTAAGCATATTTTTTTGCGACATGCACCCATGGATAGGAATAAAGTCTTAAAACTACCTATGTTAATATTATGTGCGAAACTAGTGCTTTTTAATCGTTCGAATTTACGTTACCTACGTTTATCTCCGCGGTTTTGTGCTAGGCCCACATCTAAACTAATACATATAATGAAAAGAAAAGATTGGAGTTGTCTGTCACGCTTTCACGCAAAAAACAGCTGAACGGATTTCGATGAAATTTGACACATGGGTAGACCATGACCCGGAGAAAGACAGAGGCTACTTTTCATCCTGGATCGCTGATGAAGTCGCGGGAAACAGCTAGTCCATACTAATATTATACATTCGAAAGTAACTCTGTCTGTCTGTATGTTACCTTTTTACACCTAAACCACTGAACGGATTTCGATAAAATTTTGCAGAGAGATAGATTGCATCCCGGGGTAGGACATAGGATAGTTTTTATCCCACGGGATCGACACATATTTATTTATTAACTATGGAAGACTTACAGCTAAGTTTTTACAGATTTAAAAAATAGTATGTGAGACTGACAGCCAATTAAAAGTCCTCACTTTTAAAAACAGATTACAAAGAAAGAGTGTGAACAACACAATACAGCCACAAAAAAAAATACAGTAAACATTCAAGCTTAAACTAAATTCACGTTTTTCACATTTTACATTCAGTACAGTAATAAAAACCTGGAAAAACGAAATCTTACTTAAAAAAAAGCTAAGGCTCATGCACTTTCTGGCCGAGGACACACTCGTTATGAAAGCATCAAAATCATGATGTTTACACATGTCATTAAAGTTTCTACTTGCACGCACTATAAATGAATTTTGCCTGTAATTTGTAGAAGTAAATGGAACACGCAACGGCACGTTCCATCGCTTTGACCTTCCGGGAACGTTAAAGTAAAATTTAGGGCGAAACCGCTGGGCGCGGCTAGTATGTTATAAAAGTGTAGTTTACTTTTACTTCAATGAATTGTCGTTGTCTGTCTACCAATCTACCAAGGAACTATTATTATATATTTATTTGATGAATGAATGGTTCGGTAGCAAGCAAAGTTAAGCTGGTAGACTCTGGGAGTGTTAAAACAGTCGCTAAGCACTGATTAGACTCGGCATGAATCAAAATAAAACTGTGTAGGCGTAAAATAATCTGCATGCGGCGGATGCAGCTTTGTAAATATTTATTACGAAGCATACCTAACTTCATTTGGATAATCAATGCAATGTTTCTGCTTGCACTGTTTATCCTCACGAAGTCGCGAGCGTTTACGACCTACGGCATTTCATACAAACTTTCAAGCCCTTGTTTTTCGAAATGAAAGAACGGATTTTAATGAAACTTCATACGCATAAATAAGCAGGATACAAAGGTCTAACATATTACTTAAGAACATTTTCGAAAAATAATGTTACAGCCAAATTAGGCCGATTTAAAATTTTCCATAGAAACAGAGATTTCGAGTTATCTTTTTTTAAATAAGATATTTCGAAAATGTTCTTAAGTATCTTGTTAACCTTTGTATCCTGCTTACGTATGAAGTTTCATTAAAATCGGTTGTCATTTTGAAAAACAAGGGCTTGAAAGTTTGTGTGAAATGCCGTAAATAGATAACCTTCAGTGTATCACTGCGAGGTGAGAGTTGTGTTGGAGACATAAAATTTAACTGAAAATATGGTAACAGAACTTATGAACAAGGAGACACTAGGAAGGCTTATTAATAGATTCGCACGAATTAACTCGCCCGAAAAGTGCGAATCGTCACTTTTAAACAATATTATTTTTTCTTTAGGCTACTCGCACGAATTAGCAATTTAGAATTTTATGCAATCCATACTAATATTATAAATTCGAAAGTAACTCTGTCAGTCTGTCTGTGTGTTACTTTTCCACGCCTAAACCACTGAACGGATTTCGATAAAATCTGGCAGAGAGATAGATTGCATCCCGGGGAAGGACATAGGATAGTTTTTATCGATATACCTCGCGGGCGAAGCCGCGGGCAGAAGTTGGTAAAGTATAAATAAAAAAGGACACTAGCGCACAGAAATGATAAGAGTTTGAATAATTATTATAAAACGTGCAACTTTTCTTAATTAATAAGCCACTAGGAATCTTGTTGGTGTTTTAATGACAGCCAATTTTCTTTACAACCAATTGATCTACACTTGGAATAAGGAATCAAAACAAAGTTTCTACTTGGAATGTTCATTTATCTATAAACTAATTGATAACCCTCATAGCATCATTGCGTTGTGAGAAATCACTCCCAGTGTTCGTGGATTTTCTCTATAAGTAAATGATAAAATGATTTATTTTCTACAAGTAGGTTTGTACAAACACTTTTACACGACAATCATAATTTTTTAAACTAGATGAGGTCAGCGTTTCCTATCTGACTACTCTGAGAAGAAAGGCCGAAACAAACTCAAAGGTCGCAGTCTCTTTTAAAGTCCAGACAAAGTCTTGGTCAGATCATGTTAAGACCATGTAGACAGTACTAATTAATCACGATCGAAAGTGAAGTTTTTTCTTTTTGCTGAACTAGACTCCTCTTGACTTCTATCAAGCCTGATAGAAAGCGATAGATGAGGTCTATGATGGAACGAGCGTCCCCAGAGGATGCATGTACACTCTTACTTTGAAGGCAGACAGGTTAAAAGTGGAAGGGAACACAGACGCTCGCTGAGAGTTCCACACTTTGGCTGTGCGCATAATAAACGTGGAGGAGAAGCCCTGAGTACGACTGGTCGGGATATCAACCAAGTGTGGATGGTAAAAGTAAATAGTAAACGACAAAAACGACAGCCTATAACGATTTCAGCTAATTAGAAAAAGTCCATCGTCATAATACTCATTCATACTAATATTGTAAATTCGAAAGTAACTCTGTCTGTCTGTATGTTACCTTTTGACACCTAAACCACTGAACGGATTTCGATAAAATTTGGCAGAGAGATTGATTGCATCCCGGGGATAGTTTTTATCGACATACCTCGCGGGCGAAGCCGCGTGCGGAAGCTAGTAATTAATAAAGCTGAAGAGTTTGTTTATTTGAACGCGCTAACGTCAGGAACTGCCGGTAGGATTAAAAAAAAAATTTAATAGCCCAATTCTTGAAGAAGGTTATTTAACCTCACGTTATGAACCTTAGGAGTCGAGCAAAAAGAAAAAGATGTTTAGCGTGTCAAAAAGGTTCCAAATTGATGCAATAAGTATTGTTGCGCGCCGCAAATAATGCTTGATACATGGCGACATTAGTTACCACTAGCGCCATCTAGTATCGGGTAGCAGAACTAGTACCTCGGTACTAGGACCTTGACCCTACTTGACCTTTTTCTAAGTACTAGTAATTCCGAGAACTATCGACGTCGAGTCAGTCGGGACCGGTATGTACTCGAACGTTCTAGATGTTTATGTACTAGCTCTGCGGCACTATATAAGGCCGGGTGGGCCGCGAGACACACATAGTTTTGAATAAGCGATACGAGCGATAACATCGAAGCGATATTCAAGTGCGACTTAACAGTGATCAGTAAGTGAAATTGTGTTTCTTAATTAGTGTGTTTGACTTGTAATTAGTGTTGTGATTAAAGTGTCAAGTTTTGGTGATTGAATCGGCAGTTTTTATTGTCACGAACCCCAAGCTCGTAACAATTGGTGTCAGAAGCGAGGTTTAAAAACCATGCCGATTTTACCCAAAGACGACATGGAGGGTATCCGTACCCGGAGTCAACGCCAGCAAGAGACGGACCAGAGGCGATTTGGTGGAGCAATGCCACAGGGGTCGGAAGGCCAGCTACCGACCACGGAGGCCGGCCCGTCCACAGCTGCTCCAGCATCATCAGCACCAGATTTTGCTGCTCTGATGATGATGCTGCAGGAGCAGGCTCGCCGACAGGAGGAGCAGGCTCGCCGACAGGAGGAGCAGGCTCGCCAACAGGAGGAACAGGCTCGTCGGTTGGAGGAACAGCTCCAGCGGGACAAGGAGGAACAGGCCCGTCGGTTGGAAGAACAGCTGCTGCGTGACAGGGAGGAACAGGCTCGTCGACAGGAGGAACAGGCTCGTCGTCAGGAGGAACAGGCTCGTCGGTTGGAGGAACAGCTCCAGCGGGATAAGGAGGAGCAGTTGCGCCGCCAGGAAGAGCAGATGCTCCTCATGAAGGACCTTCACGCAACCTTGGGGAAAGACATGAAGGAGGTGAAGGAGAAGGTTGCCCAACATGACAACCGTCTGTCGGAAGCTGAAACCCGAATCGACCAAGTGAATAATCGGGTTGACAACGTGATGGCTGACGTGCAGAAAACGCTGGATAACCTTAAACTTGGTGATGGAATCGCAGCCCCCGTAGCTACAACACCTTCGCTACGTGGATTCAAAGTGCCACCGTTCGACGGAACTTCTTCCTGGTCGGCCTACAAAATCCAGTTTGAGGCTGTCATGAAGGCGAACGGGTGGAATAAAAGTCAGGCCATGACTGCCCTCACCCTGGGCCTGCGTGACCAGGCCTTAACTGTCCTGGAAGCTCTCGGTAAGGAAGTGACTTACGAGCAGCTCCTTGAGGCATTAGAGGCTCGGTATGGCGACGCTCACCTGGAGCACGTGTTTCGTGCGCAGCTCAAGGATCGCGTGCAACGCAGCAATGAAAACCTGCAGCAGTGGGCCCTTGAAGTGGAGAAGCTGGTTCGCAAAGCTTACCAGTCCGTACCTGCGCTTATTGATGGGAACCTGGTGCAGGCATTCATCGACGGCATCCGCGACCTTGAAGTTAGAGCTGCTGTGAGGCTCGGTCACCACGGGACGCTGAAGGACGCCTTGGCCCATGCACTGGAGGTGGAAGCTGTGCGGCAAGATCATCGTTCCCATCGCGTCAGGGAGGTTGCAGCGGCTACAGTTCGCGAGCGCAGTAAAGGATACAGCCCTAGGTGCTACGGCTGTGGGGAAAGGGGCCACCTTCGGTCCAGTTGCCCTAAGCGAACTGCAGAAAGAGAAGACGGCCGATCTCCAGAAGGCAGTGCGGCTAACAGCACCGCCCAACACCAGCAGCAGGGAAACGAGTAATAGCCAGGACTGCGGGGCGGGTGCTGGCTTATGTTCAAGGAGCCCCAAGGATTTCGATCACACAAACCCATGATGGGAATAGCCTAATCATCAAGGGCGAGGTCAACGGAACGCCGTGTAAGCTGACCATAGATACTGGAGCCTCTCGTACGGTCGTCAGTTCCCAACTTATAAGTCGGTTCCTTGGGGACTCCGCACACAACCGAGAACACATTAATTTGGTAACAGCCACCGGTCAGCGCATACCCGTCCGTGGAGAGAAGAAGATGGAGTTGAAGCTAGGCAACAGAATCTACCTGCATAATGTCATTGTGGCTGATATAATGGACGATTGCATCCTGGGCCTTGACTTTATGAGGAAGAATTGTTGCGAGATTGACGTCAAGCAAGGTGTTTTGAAATGTGGACAAGAGGAAGTTTTCGTGGAAGGGGCGTTACCAGGAAATGTGTACAGCCTTAAGAAGATTGTTCTTCCGCCGCGATCGGAAACGATTGTTCCGGTTAGTCTACCTCGGAATCCTGGGCAAACTCATCGTTGTGTACTCGTGGAAAGGGTAGACAATGACCTTCCATGGAAAGTGGCACGAACTTTGGTCAGAGCCACCGACATCTCAGGGGTACGTGTGCTGAACCTTTGTGATCAGGACCAGATTATAGAAAAAGGCACACTACTCGGTACTTGCGAGGAAGTGGATTGGTTGTGTCGATGCCAATATCTATCGACTGGGACCCTCAGCAAGGATGCACAAACGAGAGTGACCACCCTTTTAGAAGACTGCCGCAGCGCTCTGTCCCAAAATGAAATGGTCAAAGCGAAGAAGATGTTACTCAGGTACGCCAATGTTTTCTCGTCAAACGATGCTGACATCGGAAAGACTAGCATAGTTCAACACAAAATAAACACAGGAGAAGAATTGCCTATCCGTCAGCGGCCAAGGAGAATGCCGGTAGCACGTGAAAAGGAAGTGGAAACCATGATTGAGGGAATGGTGAAGGATGGTGTTATTGAACCTTCATCTAGTCCATGGTGTTCACCTGTAGTGCTGGTAAGAAAGAAGGACGGCAGCATGCGGTTTTGTGTTGACTATCGTCGTCTGAACGACGTTACGAAGAAAGACAGCTATCCTTTGCCGAGAATCGATGACACGCTGGACATGCTTACTGGCGTAAAGTGGTTTAGCACGCTGGACCTGAAAAGTGGCTACTGGCAAGTCGAAATTGATCCTAAGGACAGGGAGAAAACTGCATTCTCGACAGGAAAGGGTCTGTGGCAATTTAAAGTTATGCCGTTTGGATTGTGCAATGCTCCGGCAACGTTTGAAAGGTTGATGGAACTTGTACTTACTGGGCTAATTGGCGATGCCTGTCTGGTCTACTTGGATGACATCATCATCGTAGGCCGTACGTTTGAAGAACATCTCCAAAACTTGGAACGCGTGCTCATGAAGATCCAGAGTGCCAACCTCAAGTTAAGTCCGAAGAAGTGTTCACTATTCAAACGACAAGTTAGCTTTTTGGGATATGTCGTGTCTGAAGAAGGTATCCGCACGGACCCAGAGAAAATCGCCGCTGTCAAGGACTGGCCAGTTCCAAAGGACAAGACGCAGGTCAGAGCGTTTCTGGGTTTGTGCTCATATTATCGGCGATTTGTCAAGAACTTTGCAGACATAGCCAAACCCCTGCATAAGCTAACCGAGGAGAAGCGACATTTCTGCTGGGATAATAGTTGCGACATCGCATTCCAGGAGCTAAAGGACCGTCTGTGCAATACACCTATTTTGGGATACCCTGATGCGGGCAAGGAATTTATAGTTGACACAGACGCAAGTGACATAGGACTTGGTGGTGTGTTGTCTCAACGGAATGGTGATCAAGAGGTTGTGATAGCGTACTTCAGCAAGTCATTGTCAAAGCCGGAAAGGAACTATTGTGTTACGAGACGGGAACTGCTTGCTGTGGTAAAGTCATTGCAGTATTTTAGCAAATATCTTCTGGGGCGGAAATTCCACTTACGAACTGACCATGCTGCACTGAAATGGCTATTGCAGTTCAAAAACACAGAAGGACAAGTTGCGAGATGGATTGAACTACTGCAGGAATACGACTTCGCGGTCGAACATCGCAGCGGAAAATCTCATGGCAACGCAGATGCATTGTCAAGAAGACCTTGTCCTGAAGACTGCAAGCATTGTACTAAGCAAGAGAGTAAGGAAGTGGTACCTGTGAGGATGCTCAAGACAGACCTCAACAACGAGTGGAAGGAAAGCCTAAAACGTGCACAGCAGGAAGATTCGGACATCAAGCCGATTCTGGAGTGGATGAAGGCCAGAGCTCCTAAGCCCAGGTGGAGCGACGTCTCAGCGATGAGTTCGGTCACAAAAAGCTATTGGGCTCAATGGGACAGCTTTGTGGTTCAGGATGGAGTCCTGTGCCGTAAATGGGAAAATGCTCGGGGAGACAGCTGTCAATTGCAAATGGTTGTCCCTAAAGCTCAAGTACCGGATGTTCTACAGCTGTACCATAATGGTTGTTCAGGAGGTCATCTGGGAGTAAAACGGACTCTACTGAAGATACGAGAACGGTTTTACTGGGTCCACTGTCGGGACGATGTCGAGGATTGGTGTCGCAAATGTACAAGTTGTGCAGCTGTAAAGGGACCTCAGACTCGTAGTAGGGGTGCATTAAAATTGTATAATGTTGGTGCACCATGGGAGAGGATAGCCCTTGACGTTGCGGGGCCGTTTCCGGAAAGTGATAGTGGCAACAAGTATTTCATGGTTGTGATGGATTACTTCACTAAGTGGCCGGAAGTCTTCGCCATTCCAAATCAAGAAGCTGCGACAGTTGCGGACAAATTAGTTCATGAAGTCTTCTGTCGTTTTGGAGTACCTTTGGAGATTCACAGTGATCAAGGAAGGAATTTTGAGTCACAAATATTCCAGGAAACTTGTCGAGTTATGGGTACTCATAAAACAAGGACGACTTCTTACCACCCACAATCCGATGGAATGGTGGAACGATTTAATCAGACACTGGAGAGGTACCTAGCGAAAGTTGTGGAAAATCGGCAACGAGATTGGGACAAGCACATACAACCGTTTTTGTTGTCATATCGAAGTGCTGTCCACGAAAGTACAGCGGTGACACCAGCTTTCGCAAACTTCGGAAGAGAACTACGGCTACCTGCAGACCTGATCACCGGAATACCACCTGATGCCCCACGCAGTGTAACTGATTATGCGAATGATTTGCGGAACAAAATGAATGACATTTATGAGCACGTCAGACAATCGGGCCAGCAAATGTCTGAAAAGATGAAAACCCGTTATGACCGCAAAATGAACAATAAAGGATTCGACGAAGGTTCACTGGTATGGTTGCACAATCCAGTCCGCAGCAAAGGGAAATCTCCTAAGCTTCAAGCTAAATGGGACGGACCGTACCGGATTGTGACAAAGATCAATGATGTAACCTACCGGATACAGAAAGGTGCAAGAGGTACTCCTAAGATCGTCCATGTGGATCGACTGGCGCGTTATTATGGGGCCAATAATGCTCGGGACGAGCATGTCTAAGGAGGGGGCAGTGTTGCGCGCCGCAAATAATGCTTGATACATGGCGACATTAGTTACCACTAGCGCCATCTAGTATCGGGTAGCAGAACTAGTACCTCGGTACTAGGACCTTGACCCTACTTGACCTTTTTCTAAGTACTAGTAATTCCGAGAACTATCGACGTCGAGTCAGTCGGGACCGGTATGTACTCGAACGTTCTAGATGTTTATGTACTAGCTCTGCGGCACTATATAAGGCCGGGTGGGCCGCGAGACACACATAGTTTTGAATAAGCGATACGAGCGATAACATCGAAGCGATATTCAAGTGCGACTTAACAGTGATCAGTAAGTGAAATTGTGTTTCTTAATTAGTGTGTTTGACTTGTAATTAGTGTTGTGATTAAAGTGTCAAGTTTTGGTGATTGAATCGGCAGTTTTTATTGTCACGAACCCCAAGCTCGTAACAGTATGTAAGAAATTGAGGTATTCCACTCAGGGCACTAATTTCAACCGCACTTGGACGAACGTCATCTGAGCACTTCCACTAACCGCACTGAAACAAAACTTTGTAACGTGCGGTTCGGTGGAACAATTTATCGTTATTAGATTTTTGAACTCCTTGAAGCATTATAAAACTTCTCTAATAAAATATTGTTTTTTTCAAAGCAAATCATATTACTCTACTCTTTCCAAACACACCATAGCTTTTAACACAACAGCCATACTAAAACCATCGCTAAAAATAGACCATAGAGACATAACATTCCATGAGTCATAGACTGCGGTATCCATGGGGAATGGCGATCAATCACGATAACAGTCCACTCCTACCGGGCTTGGCTATGGTATATACGAATAGGGCCTAGAAAGGTCACACCACGCCTTGTAAAAGTGCCAGCTATTTTTTATATGGGCTATATAATGTAGGGTGGATAATGGTCTGGGACATCTAATACGGCTATATTGTATCTCCTAAAAGTCTATTCAAAATGTTTCAAATTGATGTTATTTCAAGTTACAACAAATATCAACCTTATTTCAATGGGTTTTAAGTTGATTTCAGAGTGACTAGTACCTACTATTGCAAAAGTTATAATAATGTTTGAAGTTGTAGCGTAAACTGAACTTTATTGTGTAGGAATTAAAGTTATTTTTCCATAAACGCCAGAAGTGTTTAAATTTCTGGCAAATAAAGGATCCTACAAACAGGCGCGACGCGCGACGCGAATCGCACGCGACACAAAGGCACCGCTCGTTGCGCGACTTGCGGTGCCTCTGTGTCGCGCGCGATTTTATCGCGTGTCGCGCCTGTGTGAAGGAGTCTTTAAGAACCTCCTCCGTTTTTTTGTCGGTTAAAAAGAGCCAAGCATTATTTCATTTTTGTGTACAATACATTATTTATCTGTCTAATTCAACCTTGAGATAAATATTATTTAATTTAACAATTATTTCAACATATTCTAATCAAAATATACATTTTTCTTCAGAGACATCTACGCAGCCGTTCCGGTTCGCTTATAAAAGCGCCATTTTTAACATACAGTACCATACAATCCAGATAACGGAGGTAAACATAGGTACGTCATTATGTGACGTGATGACGTCAGATACACAACACGCGACACAGAGGCACCGCAAGTCGCGCAACGAGCGGTGCCTTTGTGTCGCGCGCGATTATATCGCGTGTCGCGCCCGTTTGTAGGAGCCTTAACACTGCATGCACTGGGGGTGGAAATCGAAAGAAATTGGACTTTAAAAGAGATTGTGACCGCTGAGTTTGTTTCGGAGTTTTTGCTTAGTCAGTCAGGGTAGTCAGAAAGGAAAAACCAACCTCACTTCGTTTAAAAAAATATTACCGACGTGTAAAAGTGTTAGCGTTGGAAATCCAAATGTGCGCTTGCTTATTAGGCATTATACCTATTTAGATATCGCCTAGTGAAAACGGGCATTCACGAGGAATAAAGGCTTCTTCAAACAGGCGCGACACGACACGCGATACAAAGGCACCGCAAGTCGCGCAACGAGCGGTGCCTTTGTGTCGCGCGCGATTATATCGCGTGTCGCGCCTATTTGTATGAACCTTAATACTCCTTTTCATGCAGCCCTGCATACCAAATGATGCTGACGGAGTAATTTGTACAGACAGCACATCAAGCAACTTCAATCTGTCAAATTTATTTCATAGAATTTCAACTTAATCGCTAAAGCATAAGGTTCAAAGTTGATTGGGAAAATTTGACAGTTTCGGTTAGCTTGACGTGCTGGCGTCTGTACATCATGGCAGTCTTCAATAGTTATTGAAGAGTCATATCTTTATGAATTTGAACGGAAGATCGCAGTAGGTATGTGATTAGCAGATAGGAATTCATTGGTATCTATTTTAGTTCTAGTTATTTCATAAACTTATTTGGGGTCAGCTTCCTGTCTAACCAGAAGACGACCCACTGACCAGATGTAGCTAAATACCAGTATATTCATGGAGCGACAATGTATCCTCTTGACAAAATCCCTTCGTCGAATTTTAGGAAAACTACAAAAGGTGACGCAATATTTTTTGTACTTGGAAACTGGGAAATAAGGTGAATCACCTTTCGGTTTCTGTAAGCCTAGTACATACATAGGTACTCAAAAAGGTGGCTGGGACAGACTGGATGCGGAAGGCGGAGGACAGGGTGCTGTGGCGCTGCCTGGGGTAGACCTAGGTCCAGCAGTGGACTGCGTTAAGGCTCCTTCAAACAGGCGCGACACGACACGCGACACAAAGGCACCACAAGTCGCGCAACGAGCGGTGCCTTTGTGTCGCGCGCGATTCGCGTCGCGCGTCGCGCCTGTTTGCAGGAGCCTTTAGGGTGGGTCTTTTGATTGAAACGATTGTTTCTACAGAACAACATCTGTCGGGTCAGCTTATTCAATAATAATAAAGATTAATGACCTCATTACCTTTAGTTGTATCCATTCGCCACGGGAAGTAACGCTTATAAAAACGTTTTTATATAAATATAACTGATTGTATTCAAATAATCAGCTCATTAGTAGAATTATCCAAGTTTAGTAGCACTTTTTGTTAACACCGAAATATTTTAAATCACTTTTTTAGTACTTATAAAAGTGTTTCAAATAAGTATTATACGTTTATTTTTACTTCACTAATCACTAGCATATTCCTTTGTTTATAAACTTACATTTGTCCGAATAACAATATGTTTTGTGTATTTCGTCGTATTTTGGCACTAAACACTTTTTAACACTTCTAAAAATGACCCTAGTCAAAATAAGGTACATTAAAATTACGCCTATTTTTGACGTTTTAAGAAGGCAAAATATAAACAGACGAAAACACAAATTTTCCACACATACAAACAGAAACTCACGACTTCTTCCCAAAGGGCTGGGCAGAAACTACAGAAAGCCGTCTGCTATGATGCTAACACAAGTTTTCTTCACAAAAATAAAATAATTTAATTACACTTCGTGCCAAATAAAACACTTTTTTTTAAACACCACACTGTTCATCTACCGTCTTTTTATGTAATTTTTTTGACAGTTACATTTTTTTTACGGTAACTGTTTTTTAACCGACTCTACATAAAAAGGGTAGTGAGTTTACGTGATTCCGACGCGTACTGGTGGCGAACTAGCGAAATGAAACGCGGTGAAGCATGCGGCAAAGTAAAATGGGTTTACATGGCGCTGTGTTGTAAGAGAGAATGGACTAGTTCTATGAAATTTTTTTTTTGTTTGTCATCAGTATATATTTGTTGGACGATAAAGTGACAAACAACAACCGTCTCAATGTACAGATAGCGATTAGTAAGAAGAGTGGGGCGCGTCTTCGTGGATTAACTAGCGACAACTACTAACGATTAGTAAGAAGAGTGGGGCGCGTCTTTGTGGATTGCGCTATCTATCTGTACCTACTATGTATTTGAAAAGCTATTCACCGGTTGTTTACAAAAGTAGTGCAAAAAAAAACTTTTGTTCTGGAGCTTAGTTAAGAAATTGAGAGTAACCCTAAAGCCATTCTTGTATACTTCTCTCTGTCATTCTTACTTAAACCTATAACCCTAAATAAGGACACACAAGCCTGTTCTAATTCGCCTAAATTCCAACCCCTTTTGAATTATGCAATAATACAGTAGTAGACGCCAGCACATCAAGCTACTACAATCTGTCAAATTTCTAAAATAGATTTTCAACTTTATCGCTAAAGCATAAGGTTCAAAGTCGATTGGGAAGATTTGACAGTTTCGGGTAGCTTGAGGTGCTGGCGTCTGTACATATTGATTGAATAAAATTCAAAACATTCCCTACGTCTGCCCTGTTCTTGTTGATCATCATCACATTATTGTTACCAGCCTCTTTTCTCATAATGACCTCATGAATCACAATGCCACTGTCCTCAGTATTATCTAAAGTGCAACCGACTAGAGAATGCGTCCTTGACACCCGTCAGTTTCATGCAAACGAATACGTATTTTGCGAATTTATTCTTTATTAGCTACTAGAATTAACGACCAGACTGTAGTGACTTTTGTAATCTGTAATACTCGTTTTACCTACATATGGCACCAATTACTGTAACGCTCAACTGTGTTGGGTTCAGTTAGGCAGTCGCTCCATGGAACAATAAAGCTAAAGAGTTTATTTGTTTAAACGCTCTAATCTCTGGAACTACCAGTCGGATTTAAAAAAAATCTTTATGTATTTGATAGCCCAATTCTTGAGGAAGGCCATAGGCTATTTAACATTACACTAAGAGCCAAGCAAAAAGAACAAAAGTCAGAAGGAACGCTAAGCGCAAACGAAGTAATAGCGCGAGCACTGGCGAGCAGGCATCGGGGAACAAGAAATTTCACGCGTATAGTACAAAAGTACAATAATTGCATTGAACTCTTTGTAATAAAACTCGCCTCCATGTGAACTGATCTCCATTACATACCACGATTCGTTAACACGTGAGTCAGTGCAGATAATTATTGTTATATGTTATACAACAGATAACTACGTGTACACGAGTGGAGAAGATGGTCATTTTGTCAAGTCAACGGTCAAAAAATGCTATTCCAATTTAAGGGGTCGTTACGGGTCGTCAGAAGCCCGAAAGTCTGACATTCACCAACCAAGACTAAGAGGTATACCGAGTTACTAGGTAATACTATAGTATTGCCTGGTAACTGGGTTGTTGAGGTCAGATAAGCAGTCGCTCCATGTAAAATACTGGTACTCAGCTGCATCCGGTTAGACTGAAAGCCGACCCCGACATAGTTGGGAAAAGGCTTACACAAACCTATGGGTTCGAAAATACTTTGTTCGAAATAACATAAAATTTCATTCAAAACTAAAGGAGAAAATTGTCTTTGAGTCAAGTGTATACATACTTATGCTCGTGACTGTACAACATAAAGACGAACTTTTAGATTAGAGCATGAAAAGTGAAAAAGCTATTTTTGATTCCAAAAATTCTTAATAACTATCCTACATTTCTATTTTATTTCTCCTTTAGAAGGTCAGCTGGAAGAAATTTCTTAAGAAAAAAAAAACAACCGTAGGTTTCGGAAGGTCATCCCGCCGTACAGATCGCCATGTAAACCACTACGCTGACTTTCCGTGCTTCTCATCCACGTGAGTCAGAGATAATAACTATTACACAATAGATACTGCTGTCTGCGTATATATGGGGGCAAAAGTGTTACAAATAATAGATGAACTAGTTGAAAATGTAATGCAGTACTGTGTATATAATATACATTTAAAAAAGAAATGTCGTAGCATCATGCTGAGATTGGAGCCTTTTGGCCTCGTATAGGACTTTTTGTTTCATTTTCCTTTCGTTACTTTTTTTTTAACTTGGTTTTTTATTTTGCTGTATTTATTTTAGTTTGTGATCTTCCTGTACGAGTCGCAATAAATACTTTTTCTTTCTTTCTATACATAACAGTTTGATAAGTAATATGGAAAAGTTTTATAAACCGAGGAGCATAATACGTCTATAATGTTCCCACTGCTGGGACACAGGCCTCCTCTCCGTGAGAGGGAGTGGGCCGTAATTCACCACGCGGGCCCAGTGCGGGTTGGTAGTTGGTAGATGTCACATGTCTTAGAATTTTTGGTTCTAGGACATGTCGGTTTCCTCACGATGTTTTCCTTCACCGTTTTTGAGAGCAGTGGTGATGAAATAATTTACACAAAGTAAAGTGCCTGTTTGGGTTCGAACCCCTGACCCACAACTCGTGAGTCGCGGCCGTCACCACTGGGCCACCATCGTATGAGTATTTTTTTATTATTAATCTATTTGAGATTTATCCAAAAAAATGTAAGTTCTAGAGTCCGACCGTCGGTCGAGAGAATGCGTGTTTTGCGAAATTGATCTTTATTAGTTACTAGCTGCGCCCCGCGGTTTTACCCGCATAAGTTTCGACCCCGTGGGAATATCGGGATAAAAAGTAGCATATATGTTATTCCAGCTAAGTACCTCTATACAAAATTTTATCAAAATTGGTCCAGCCGTTTGAGCGTGAAGTAACAAACATATAAACACACACACTCACAAACTTTCGCCTTTATAATATTAGTGTGACTAGAATTGCGGCAGCACCCTTATTGCATACACTTTCTATCACAATCGGAATCATTTTGAATATTGCTGCATAATTTTCGAAAAATTTGTTTGCTCAACAACGTAAAGAACGCAATGAATGTTATTGCACTGTCTATAAATGAATGAAAACCCAGCAGAGCCTTGAACATTTTCATTAATCATCTTTCGTCAGGGACTGTAATCTGAGCTAAAAAGGTCACTGACGAAACCCACAAAATGTTTGTATCTCATTTACTTAGACGTCAGATTTGATGGCGTAGGAACAAACCTACGTAAAAAGAAGTAGTTTCGTCATCAAAGCAAACTATGGTTTATTTTTAACCGCTTGCGCATAGAATTGATGTGTTCCGCTTTTGTAATATTGTTGTTAGAAGTAGAACAGTTAATTTGTAATTTTTAACTGAAGTAAATAGGTTGGTTTAAATACAAGGTTAAAATAAAACTAGGCAGTAAATGGTTCCCACTGCTGGGACACAGGCCTCCTCTCTGTGAGAGTGAGTGGGCTGTAATCCACCACGCGGACCCAGTGCGGGTTGGTAGATGTCACATGTCTTCGAATTTTTGCTTCTAGGACATGCCGGTTTCCTCACGATATTTTTCTTCGCCGTTTTGAGAGCAGTGCTGATGAAATTAAACACACGAAGTAAAGTGCCTACCTGGATTCGAACTCACGACCACGGAGGGAGGAGGAGGAGGAGGGGTCACTCCGTGTCTCGGAAAGTACGTTAAGCCGTTAGTCCCGGCTGTCGTTCGTGGATCTTTGACAGTTGTTATGGGTCGTCAGAAACCCAAAAGTGTGACAACCAGTCCTGCCAAGGCGTCTCGTATTTTTTTTTTTTTTTTTATTTGAAATGGGTTTACCTCTTGACTCTAATCTAGGTCAGAGGTGACAGAGACAAAGTCTACGATGGAGTGAGCTTACCCAGAAGAAGCCTGTTCACTCTTACTTTGAAGAGATTCGGGTTGTATGCACTCGGAAATACATACGCAGGTAGAGAGTTCCACTCTTTTGCTGTGCGCATTGTAAAGGACATTTGAAAACGGTTAGTGCGAATTGGTGGAATATCAACTAGGCAGGGATGGTAACTTGCAGTGCGTCTGAATGTCCGAAGGTAGAAGGGGGCCGGTGGAGTGAGGTCGTGGAGTTCTTGGGCACACTCACCGAAGTACAATCTGTAGAAGACCGACAAACAGGCAACCTCGTATTACCCAGTAACTGGGTTGTGGAGGTCAGATAGGGAGTTGCTTCATGTAAAATCTGTATTTTACATGAAGCAACTCCCTATCTGACCATTCAGCTGCATTCGGTTAGACTGGAAGCAGACCCCATCATAGTCGGGAAAAGGCAGGGAGATGATGACCTAACTACTTATATTACTTTTCAAGAATAACAGTATCTTAGGATCATTGTTTCATAACAATGGGGTTATGCTCGCCTACGCTATTCAACCTATACGTGAATGATCTGGTTGGCGCGCTTAGCAGCATGCGTGTCGGGTGTCATATTGATGGCGTGTGTTGTAATAACATTAGCTACGCGGACGACATGGTGCTGCTGAGCGCGTCAATCTGCGGGCTTAGGGCACTCGTAGCCACTTGCGAGCAATATGCCAGGCTACATGGTTTGGCATATAATGTTAAGAAGAGTGTGGTCATGGTCTTTGGGGCCAGAGGTAAATACCCGGAAGCAGTACCTTCAGTTAAGCTGAACGGTATACCCCTTGTGAGGGTAGACCGATTTAAATATCTGGGTCACTTATTGACCACTGGCCTTAAAGACGATGAGGATATTGACAGGGAGCGGAGGGCGCTGTGTGTGAGAGCTAACATGATTGCCCGCAGATTCAGGCGTGCCTCTAAAGAGGTCAAGCGCACTATATTTAGTGCTTACTGTTCGTGTTTTTATACTTGCAGTCTGTGGGTTCATTATGCTCAAAAATCATACGGCGCCCTTCGCATCCAATACAATAATGCATTCAGGGTGTTGATGGGGTTGCCCCGGTACTGCAGTGCATCAGGGATGTTTGCTGAAGCTCATGTGGACTGTTTTTATGCCGTGATGCGGAAGCGGTGCGCATCCTTGGTCCGTAGGGTGAGGGGCAGCGCCAACAGCATCCTGTCTATGATAGCGAGCAGGCTTGATTGTGCGTTTGTGAACCACTGCTGTGAGGTTTCGGCTGGGCCTGTCACCGTGCACACGTGACCTGTCACTGTCACAATCTGTTTTCTGTTTTTGTTTTTGTCTTTGTAAGTGTATTACTAACATAGTTTGTAAGTATATTGTTACTAACACTATGAGTCTTGTTACTCGAAATAAAATTATTATTATTATTATTATTATAATAGCCACTCAATAGTAATTACTGTCATCTTAATTAAAATCAATCTCAATTAACATGACGAGACAAAAAAAAACCCATCAAATCAATGCCAACACTTTTATCATCGTCTGTATACACTATCTCCCATCTCTTTCTACCACAAGCAAAAAATACACCTACATTTATCTTGGTCATACCGTGAACATGAACTGCATTTTGACTTGACCAAACAATTTTGCACTTTATTATTTTGTTATTACAGTTCAATTTCCAATAACAGACAGTAAACTAGATTGTTGTGGTTCATCAAAGTAACATGCACTTTAACTTGAACGATTTAAAGTTTATTCTAAATTGAAAATAAATGTTTTTGATGAGTAATTGTTGTAAAACAGTATGATAATGAATAGGTATTATTGAATCGTGCATAGGTCTCCGCTATGCACGATTCAATTATCTACACAACACAACAAATCACAACAATGCTAGTATCTACCTCTCTAATCTGCATTCGTGACTTATTTGCCAAAAATTTAACAAATGTAAGTTTATGCAAAAATAACTTTAATTCCTCCACAATAAAGTGCAGTTTACGCTACAACTTCAAAAATTTTTATAACTTTTTCAATAGTGCTAGTCACACTGAAATGAACTTAATTACCATTATAATAAAGTTGATATTTGTTTTACTTGAAATAACATCAATTTGAATAGAGTTTACTAGTGTTGTTCTCAGTAAGGTCTTAAATATTTGTCTTTTTATCCGACTACGGCAAAGGAAGGAAGGGTTATGGTTTGTTTTACCTAGTTAGCCTGTGTGTTTGTTATTCAGATGAAACCTGTGAATAAAATTAATATCAGTATTGTGTTAAAGCCAAAAAGTAGTATTTTTTTTTACTAAATAAACAAAGTTATCTTACTAAAGATACCAGCTTACTTAAGATTTTACAGCAGATTTAAAAACCACTGCAAGCAATGTCGATGATGTCCATTTTAAAAGTAATTAAAACTAAGTTTTAATGCATATCATACGACTAACGCCATCTCTGATTTTATCCTTGAACTACCAACTATGAAAGGTTCCATATAGCTTCCGGTACTTGCCGCTAGGCGTCACTGGTATTATATTATGTTCCACCGATTAAAATAATTGTTCCTTGTTGGGTATTTATTATTATATAGCACGGTTATTTTCCTGCTCATGTAGATAAAGCTATTACCTGTTTTACTGTGTGATGACAAAGTATAGCACAATAGTGAATATGCTGGCTATAAATAACGAAATAGCACGGCGTGCTTTATACTAAACGCACTATTTTGTTTTATTGACTTGTGCGAATTATTTTAGACTAGCGACACCCGTAACCTGCTTCGCACGGGTTATACAACATGTCAATACATCTCTTTCTTTATTATGTGTAAGTAGATAAACCTTCCGGAATATATGCTCTAAATGGCGGTGAAATCCATATCAAAATCCCGAACAGACTCGAAAAGTGACTTGATTATGTTTTGTTTGTTTCTATTATGTATTCAAGAATGTTTTTGTTCTAATCAGAAGGCCAATTATTCTTATAATTAAAAGCGTTCAAAATCTAGTGGCAATCTTATCTTAGCGACAAATCAATGTCAAAAACTTGTCAAAAATGTAGAGAAGTTAGAAGTATTTTTGAGATCATCACATCATCACATCATCATATTTTTTGGAGACACATCAGCCGCAGTAGCGAGCTGTCTCACGTGTCAGAGAGATTTAATTTTTTCATTTATTGGATTTTAGTACGTGAAATTGGCAAAATTGTGGTGTTTGTTCCACAGAAGCTGAAGTTGGAGTTGAAGTTGAAGTAGAAGTATTTTTGACGGATCGAGACTGAGATCAGGAGGCCTAAGAAGGCATCTTTGGCAGAATTAAAAAAAGGATAACATTATGAATCATAATAGACACTTAACTGTTAAGTTAATCGTATCAAATCCCATTTAGAAGGCTTTTTCAGTAATTTTTTTTGTCTGTGCTAAAATACCAATCAATCCAATACAAATCCAATCCCAATCTCTTTGATTATACCTACGTGGTGCAGCGAAAAAAAGAAAAACACGGTCTGTCGTCTCCATATTATAATTCATAATGTTATCCTTTTATGATTCTGCCAAAGTGGCCTTCTTAGGCCCCCAGACTGTGAACGTTCTTAAAATTACGAGAATTGCCCCTCATATACAGGGTGTGGCGTAAGTAGTGGTCCACCGTTAGGAATTCGATATACCAGATAATTTACTATAACATACTACAATTTTAACCATTTTAGTAGTAATTTTTTTATACAAAAATCTCTCTTGAATTTGCATGATTATGTGAAAAATTATGGTTAAAACAGAGAAGAACTAACGTTTTCTTCAAAAGCTCTAAATTTACATAAAAACCATAATTTTACACGACAGCTCTAGTATTTCAGCAGTAAATAGCAGAAATCAAAATGAAAATATAATGGTTTTTGTTGAAACTACAACCAAATTTGTAACAAAAGGTAGAAATTTCGTAAATAAAAAACAAAAAAAATATATTTTTGGAACCATTTGGTAAAAATGGTTAAAATTGTAATATGTTATAAGTAAATTGTCTGGTATATTAAATCCTTAACGGTGGACTACTACTTACGCCACTCCCTGTATATGAGGGGCAATTCTCGTAATTTTAAGAACGTTCACAGTCTGGGGGCCTAAAAAGGCCACTTTGACAGAATCATAAAAGGATAACATTATGAATTATAATATGGAGACGACAGACCGTGTTTTTCTTTTTTTCGCTGCACCACGTAGGTATAATCAAAGAGATTGGGATTGGATTTGGATTGGATTGATTGGTATTTTAGCAAAGACAAAAAAATAACTGAAAAATCCTGCATCAATGGGATTTGATATGAATAACTTATCAGTTAACTGTCCGTTATGATTCATAATGTTATCTTTTTATGATTCTGCCAAAGTGGCCTTTTTAGGCCCCCAGTAAAACCGTAAATATGTAGTTACTTTATATTAAAAAGAACCCCCGTGATAAACTATTTCGTTACCTATTTACATTTGTCCGTTTTTTTTTGTATTTTTGTTTTCTCTGCGTCATGTTTACCGCAAATATCGTATTTTCTTTCTTTCTTTTGCACCGGGCCTATGTAGCATGTACAGTCAACAAAAGAGATGAGTATGCAGGATCGTCGGGTATAGTTGAATTTTAATAAGAAACCGATGGATGTTGTCGACTGTAATTTATTTTGATAAGTGAGCCGTTTGTTTTTTAGCAATAAAATTAAATTTTATTCGAGAATATCCGCCGGTTTCTTACTAAACTTAAACTATATCCGACGATCCTGCATATTTATCTCTTTTGTTGTCTGTACATTCAAGTATCGTCACTCGCCTAGGCACACTAAATACTAAATCAATGGTGGTGCAATATATTTTTGATTGCTGTAGGTTGGTAAACAGGCTGACGAAATCGCTGATAGAAAGTTATCCGCCTACTATAGTTTAGCGACCTTTGCAACATCATAATCATGGAATTAGGCTTTGGAATTGGGTACCGAATCGTAGCTGTCCTTTTTAAGTCTAACGTGATTGTCACCGGCACCTATGGTTATCACCCGTTCGGGTCCTTTTCATTTCTACGGACCTTTTGACTAAGAGCGCATTTTACCTAACTTTTATAGAGTTATATGAAGACCATGTAGATCGATGTCGGAGATGGTCTTTTGAGGAAAGAACCACACAGATTGACAGGACCTGTCCAGGCAGGCAGTGCACGCATTTGTCAGAAATCGAGCAGCTCAACTGAAGACTTAAGGAGCTCAACGATTCGACGAACAATACCAATGAAAGGACATTTGGGTAGGCCACATAAATTACTCAAACTGCCAGACTATAAAAAAACTAACAGACAGAGAGAATAATAAAAAATATATAAAATGAATAAAACGACACACATTGCCTTCACATTCACAATAAATAAAATGTGTATATACAAAATTAAAAAACATTCAAAATGCAGAAATTGGAAGCAACTCAATCGCAAGCATTTTTGTCCTCAATGGATCCCATACTAAGAAATCTTGCCTATAACCTCTAGCTAGAAGAACGAGGAAAGGCTCCTGCAAACAGGCGCGACGCCCGACGCGAATCGCGAGCGACACTAAGGCACCGCTCGTTGCGCGACTTGCGGTGCCTTTGTGTCGCGTGTCGCGTCGCGCCTGTGTGTACGAAGCTTTAAGCGATGTTTAAGGTTCCGTACCCAAAGGGTAAAAACGGGACCCTATTACTAAGACTCCACTGTCCGTCTGTTCGTCTGTCACCAGGCTGTATCTTATGAACCCAAGCTAGACAGTTGAAATTTTCACAGATGTATTTCTGTTGCCGCTATAACAACAAATACGAAAAACAGAATAACATAAATATTTAGGAGCGGGCTCTCTTACAACATACGTGTTTTTTTCGGCGTTTTTGCGTTGTGGTACGGAACCCTTCATATGAGAGTCCGACCCGCACTAAGCCATTTTTTTTATTTTATTTAGTAGAAGACCAAAGGGCCAAAGGCGCGGTAGTCCCATATCAATATTGACTTATCACGAAAAGTTTTTCTCTATACAATTCCAGCTGGGTTACCCTAAGGAAATCGGCAATAAAAAAGATAAATTACAAGCATCAAATACTCACATTTTCTCTATCCAAATCCAGCTGAGTATCCCTCTTAGGCAGAGTGAAGTTGATCCCACTTTCGCCTTTATTTCTATACCTTCTATGGTCAGTAGTGTTGAACTTGCCCTGCAGCTTCACATACTCCCCGTTCAAACTCTCTATAGACTTCGCATGCTTCTTCGATATCAAGATCGGCTTCGGTTTCAATGGCACTGGCTTTTTGACTTCAGCGTTGGGGAAGCCATTTTCGAAATTCTGCCTCAGCTTTGCGAATTCGCTTTTCGGGAGCATTTCCGCGGTTTCGGGACTTGAATTGGAGATTACTGGGGCTGAAAGTGGGATTTCAGGGGTTGGTGGTCTGGGTTCGTATGGTATATCGTAGATTTTCGGGTCCTGTAACAGAAGAGAAATTTATGTCAATAAAATACATCATAATTTATAATCATCTGCCTAACCTTTTCTCAACTATGTTGGGGTCAGCTTCCAGTCTAACAGGATGCAACTGAATGCCAGTATTTCACATGGAGCGACTGCCTATCTGACCTCCACAGCCCAGCTACTGGGTAATAAGATAACCTTTGGAAAGACTGATTGACAAACTTTCGGGCTTCTGACGACCCGTAACGAAAGTCAAAGATCCACGAATGACATCCGTCGGTCACAGGGAAAGGGGTCATATGTAAAGATGGTCATCCATCCACTGATGAACCGCGGCAAGCGTAGCTTAGTCTGATGTTCATCATTTCAGCCGAAAGACGTCCACTGCTGGACATAAGCCTCCCCCAAGCACCTCCACTTCGACCCGGCAGCGGGTTCCTGCGGCCTTCACAAGGTCGTCGGCCAACCTTGTGACTCCGACGACCTTATAGGAGGCCTTCCAACGCTACGTCTTCCGGTACGCGGTCGCCACTCCAGAACCTTTCGGCCCCATCGGCCATCTGTTCGCGAGTGTAGCTAAGTCTGATGTTAATATAATACAATACATAAGTATAATATTATTGCTTGGTCTACGTTCGGACTCAAGGGGTGTTAATCACCCATAGATCGAATGTAGTTTTAATACTGCAGCCTCTTTTAAATTAATCAGGAGTCCTAATTGAGGTCAAAGGTCATTTGCATTGATCTCCAAATTTTATTGAGCTAATGTGTAGTGAAGAATGTAATTAAGAAATTACAATGCAGTGGCATTAGATCTTGTGCAATCTTTTAAGAGGAACCGGGACCACCCCTATGTGCTGATGCACCGGGGCGGTTTGAGTGAGGTAAAAACCACACACTCCCTGATCTCCCTCCCCGGAGGTCGGGTGCCTTATGAAGGTTACACCCCGACAAAAAAAAAGTCTTATGCAAAAAGTATTAAATTGGCAGTCCCCCAAATGAAGAATTTTTCAAGAAGTCTAATTTCTAGATACTAAATCAACCTTTAAGAAATTAGCTACAGTTCTGTTGCGTCATTATACCTTAAAGCATAGGTTCCCAAACTTCACAAGTTGTAGCCGAGAGTCGAGAGCTCAGTCGGTGTCTAAGAGTCCTCCTAGCTAGATGAAATTACAAATCGCCCCTCGAAGCCTCTACACAACGCCCCCATTTTTGTTCTGGGTCTCGTACCACCCCCCTTTAGGCCTACAGCGCCCACAAGGGGGCGTTATCGCCCACTTTGGGAATGGCTGCTTTAAAGTGACAGAAACAGCACGAGAAATATTGAGTTGCGTCTGAGTAGCATAATCAGTCTATATTATTCCCACTGCTGGGACACAGGCTTCCTCCCTTCTAGAGGGAGTGTGCTGTAATGTACCAAGCGGGCCCAGTTGCAGGTTGGTAGATGTCACAATGTCTTCGAATTTTTGGTTCTAGGACATGCCGGCTTCCTCACGATATTTTCCTTCGCCGTTTTGAGAGCAGTGGTATGAAATTATTTATACAAAGTAAAGCGCTTATCTGGCTTCGACTTACAACTGAGTTTTTGGTAGTAATTCTCCCAATCATCTGCCAGAGATCACATAACACCCAGATCTGCAGCATCATGCACTCAAATCCAGCCACTTTCGCAGTAGCTCAGACAATCGGAGACAAAGACCATTCAAAGAGTCATCAGAACTAATTGGTGATATTAGTTTGTACTGGTACGCTCTCTCGGGTCAGTTGTGTCATTTTGACGGTAGTTAGAAAGTATGAAAGGTGTTTTTTGGTGCTAAAGTTATTATTGGAAATCTTTTCATGATGACTTTTTATTTTATTGTCTTTTCAGTCCCCGAATGCATCGGGGATTGCTAAGACGATAAAATAAAAAAGACAAGCATTAAATTAAACTATTTCCATCGTTTTGGCGTACGTACACCACCTACCTAGCTATTTTTAGGGTTCCCTACCCAAAGGGTAAAAACGGGACCCTGTTACTAAAGGCTCCTTCAAACAGGCGCGACACGACACGCGACACAAAGGCACCGCAAGTCGCGCAACGAGCGGTGCCTTTGTGTCGCGCGCGATTATATCGCGTGTCGCGCCTGTTTGTAGGAGCCTTAAGACTCCACTGTCCGTCTGTCACCAGGCTGTACCTCATGAACCGTAATAGCTAGAAAGTTGAAATTTTCACAGATGATGTATTTCCGTTGCCGCTATAACAACAAATACTAAAAACAGAATAAAATACATATTTATGGGGTCACCGGCCAAGTGCGAGTCGGACTCGCACACGAGGGGTTTCGTACAGGCATAAAACACCGAAAAATTATTTTATTTAATTTCAATCGTTGTTATAGCACCAACAGAAATACATCATCTGTGAAAATTTCAACTGTCTAGCTATCACGGTTCATGAGTTACAGCCTGGTGACAGACGGACAGTGGAGTCTTAGTAATAAGGGCACCGCTTTTACCCTTTGGATACGGAACCCTAAAAATCAAAAAGTTTTGGTGGTACACAATCTAGCTAATGGGACAACATGAGCTAGATCGTCCATTAGCGATAAGGGAACAATGAATAAGTATCGTAACAGCCAGCAGTTAATGTAGTCAGTGCATGACGGTTTGCTAAGTAAACAAAGCATGCATACTGCACCGTTGTCACGCATTCTAGCGCACACCGTCATAGGACCGCGATCGTTTAAGGGCTACCTAGGCTGTGTTAGGAGCACAAAGTTGGCTAAAGATGGTCACAGATATTTTATTGAAGTAGTTCGATCATAAATTAATATCAAAATCAAAATTAAGTCATTTATTCATATAGAAGCAACAAGAATAATGTACCGAGGATTTTGTAATATCTTGTTTTAAAAGAGTTTCAATGGAGTTTCTTACCCGTTCTTCTCCATAGAGATCTACATTTTTGAATGGGCAACTGGCTTCAACTTTCTATTTAATTTTGACAATTCAAAAGTGCCTGTACAAGGTTTAATTGAGATAAATGCTTTGAGTTTGAGTTTGTTCAAACTAGCTGCGAATCAGCACTTTTCGAACGTCAAAATTACAAAAGACAGTCCGCCAAAACGGCTGCCCTTCACTACTTCCTAGTGCTTCTGCATTCCATGGCTGCTTGACAATGCACAGCCTGTCCTGTGCATTGTCAAGGCAGCCACTTACTTTATTCAAATTAAAAAAAAAACAGTGGCACTCCGGGAGTGCCGACAGAAGTGAAAACAATTACGTATGTATTTTGTGAATCGTCTTATAAACAAAACACGCGCGGTACCGGCTATGGCCATCCGTCTTACGAATTTTCGATCAGGTCACGTGTCCTGACGCGAGTTTAACATTTTTTACACATTACAAAAAAAGTGTACAACGCCGCTAAAGAAGTTTTCACTTCAAAAAAAAAAACAAATGCTAGAGTGCAGTTTAAAATTAGGAGGTAAGTGCACGGTTCCAATTGGAAGTCGGTCAGTCAGAAAATATGAAGCTAGTTGCCCATTCCAAAGCGTAGGTACCTACCTATGGAGAAGAACGGGCAAAAAACGCCATGGACACTCTTTTTAAATTATATTTTACAATAATATTAGTTACATCATTACTTTTGAATTTAAAATTATATAATGTGAGAATTAAAACAATTGGTCGTTTCCTATCGAGAAGAACCGACAAGGAACTCCACAGTTACCCCTTTTCCACAGAAGATGGACAACAGAACTTAGGAAGGTATGTAGCTGACACCTAATAATATTTGATGAAATGTTCCCATAATAGGGTGATATAGTGTCAATTTGTTTGTATAAGATTTACCGTGAGTGTTTCAACCAGAAAGTTGGTCTACTTTTCAAAATCTAAACTAATCATAAAGCTGAGAAGTTTGTTTGTTTGAACGCGCTAATCTCTGTAACTACCAGTCGGATTAAAAAAATCTTTTTGCATTTGATAGCCCAATTCTTGAGGAAGGCTGTAGGCTATTTAACATCACGCTATGACTCTTATAAGCCGAGCAAAAAGAAAAAAGGTCAGAAAGAACGCTGAGCGAAAATGAAATAGGTAATAGCGCGGGCAGGCGATGCGATGCGACGCGGTGGGTCGGGGGAACAAGAAATTTCACGCAGAAAATGCGGGCAGACCTTGAAAATAATAAATCTGTATGGCAAAAAATCACTTTAGTTAAAAATGAAAATCAATAAATGCGAAACTGACACGGTCGAATCTGATATCTTGGAATTTTTAAAAGCTCTGTGAACAGTCGACAACGTTCCGATTCTTACAAAAAATGCTTTACTTTCTTCCCTACCTAGGCCAACAATCAGACATATAATTAAAAACAAAATAGTTATAAAAGATAGATTTAAATGCTGCAGTGCGATTCTGTAACCATCTCACCGTGAAAACTTAGTTTGAAGTGAGCGTGGAGTGAGCTGTCAATAGTGTCAATGTCTAGCAAAAACAAACTCACTTCACCTAAGTTTTCACGGTGAGATTTTTACAGAATCGACCGGCAGCACTGCATGCGAAAGTATAACTTCAACGTTATCACAAGGACTTGTTAGGCAACGCTGGTTTACTGAGTTTTATTAATGTTTCCTTTAAAACAAAAACATATTTAGCAGTAGTAGCAGATTTCACTTTTTGTGTATAGTTTCATAAGATCTGTACTCCTAATGCAAAAACATAATCAACAACCGTCTGCGACCAGTCCTACCTTCTAGTTTTTTTTTCTTATTGCTGAATGGTTCTGTTCTTGACTTCGATCACGCCTGACGGACAGCGATGGATGAGGTTTATGAAGTAACGAGCGAGCCCAGAAGATGCCTGTTCACTCTTGCTTTGAAGGCAGGCGGGTTAAATAAGGAAAGGAACACAGAAGCTGGTGGAGTTCCAGACTTTGGCTGTGCGCATAATAAACGTGGAGGAGAAGCGTTGATTACGACTGGTTGGGATATCAACAAAGTGTGGATGGTACGCTGCTGCAGTACGTCTGGTAGTCCAGTAGTAAAAGGGCGGCGATAGTGGGATCAGGTCGTGGAGCTCCTTGGAAATCCTCATGGCCTTCCTCCATCGTAGGGGTGACAGGGGATCAGACCGGAATAAATCATCTCAAAAAATACTAAAATGTCATCATCATCTGCCTGTCTCAGCAGTGGGAACATTATAGGCTGATATGCATGATTATGCTTATACCAGCAACCCGCCCTCGGATGCAGCTGTATTTTATATGAAGCTACTGCCCATTTGACAGCTACAACCCAGTTAACACGACACACAAACGATAACACACGGAACACGATAGATAACACACGGAACACGATAACCCTTGGCAAGACTGCTACGTAATCCACGCCAAGAATCCCACTCGCCCGTTATGCAGTTACATAAACAAACAAACAGAAATAGAGAAAACAATGTCCACATTACTCGAATATGCGTAGACTTCCTCGCAACTTACAAGTAATGTTTATAATCATAATTTTTCAATCATACGCTACACAAAAAAACACAAGTAAACATTATATACAGACGCCAGCACATCAAGCTACTACCATCTGTCAAATTTCTTTAATAGATTTTCAACTTTATCGCTAAGGCATTAGGTTCAAAATTGATTGGGAAAATTTGTCAGTTTCGGGTAGCTTGATGTGCTGCGTCTGTACAGTAATGCCACTGATGCCGCAACCACCATGGCCATCTAAAGAGACTATAGAGGTATGAAGAATAGGGTGTAAAGTTCACTCATCCTCCATAGAAAAGGGAGCATCCTCCGACCAGACGGGTGTTGTGTATGGTGCGGTACTGCCCGACGATTGATATCGGGTCGAACGGGACGTTTGTATAATATGCTAGTTGCGCGGTAAACTCTGCTTGCGCGATGCAGGATTTTGGGTGACGTCAGTGTGATGCGTAGTTCGCATGTGGCGATGTAGATGCCGCCACAGGACTACAAACAATATTAAAACACCGAGGAAGCATTCTTCTTCTTTGTTTTCGTAAAATAAGAACAATATAAACAGATCAGGAGGCCTTCTCCCTAAGCACGAAGTCCGTAGTTTTGGCCGAAAATATGTACGTTACCTACTCTGTAGATACAACATACCGACATACGGATATCAGATTAGTTCGGGACCCGAACAAAGAATGAATGACAACACGATTTGACAGTTGTCCCTATGTCCGACGTCATTATACCCGTCTGAAAAATTTAATTTTACACTTGTTTTGAAGAATCAGCTACTTTCATACGGGCCAGTATCTTCGCTAACGGAGAGTAGACCCACTGTCACTACCACTCCATTTCCGAACCCAAGTGGGACGATATAACTCGAACCTCGTGAAGTGGAGTTACCTCGACGGAACGGCAGCAGGGTGTGGGATGTGGAGCGTGTGTCACAAACTATGCTCCACCTTCTATCTTGTCATCTGTGCCCCAAAACACGCACACGATGTTTTCCTTCACCGTTTTGAGAGATTGCTCTCAAAACGGTGAAGGAAAACATCGTTACTAAACATCGTTACATCGTTAATCACCATTGGGTGAATTTCATCACGATGTAACGATGTTTAGTAACGATGTTACACAACGTAAATCGCCTATCAGGGTTCGACATACCCGACAACTCGTAATTCGCGGGCGTTACCAATGGGCCACCTGGTACGTTTTCATTTATCTGATAAGAATTTTCTCCAAGTATGTTGAGGTAGGCTTCCAGTCTAAACGGATGCAGCTGTATACCTTAGATGGTTTGGTCATATTGAGAGAATGAATTCAAGGTATGTATTTATGCTGGTCCTGCTCCACAACCACAACTAATTGATTAACACTTGAAAATACTGTTGGAGCTGCTGAAGATTGTAAGACTATCTTTGCATTGTATAAAATCAATTTCCTTTGTATTGTATAATTGCATAGCACAGATGTGAGTTCTATGTAAGTACCCTATAGCTACCATTTACCGGGTAATAATGTCTTTCATTGACTCGAATGTGCCCTGGCAGCCGTTAGTATGTCATACTCACTCAAATGTCTCGCTGACGGTGGCGTGTGTGTTGGATCATTTAGCTCCCTTCAAAATGGTTGAGCTGAATGGTGCTGATTTATGCGTCATGTTCGTGAACGGGCGCCGTCAGTTGGGGCTGGTCATCACTTAGCTGCCTCGGCTTATTTTTAATTAATTTATTTTTGGATTGTAGTTGGTTAAGTACTACATATTTGTTGTACTCTTGGACGCTTTTAACACGTACGTCTTTCTTAATTTTTTACATCGTTCTCACATTATATAATTTTATAATCAAAAGTAATGATGTAACTAATATTTTTGTAAAATATCATTTAAAAAGAGTGTCCATGGAGTTTCTTGCCCGTTCTTCTCCATAGGTACCTACGCTTTGGAATGGGCAACTAGCTTCATATTTTTCTGACTGACCGACTTCTTGACAATTCAAAAGTGCCTGTGACGTTGCAAAATTAGTTATTGATTGTGTCTAGTAGCGACATCTATTGTAATTAACGGCGGACTACGCCAGGGATGTCAATGCTGTTCTGCGTGACACAGATGGCGTTGATGCCTTTTTGCTTAGGTGATTAATTGCAAGTTTATTTGGATAATCAAGAAATAAATAAACAAACGTACATAATTTACCACATTTTATGACAAACATAATGTTTGACAAAATGAAGATACAAATCGATAAGGAATCTATATAGTCTGTGGAAGATGATTCGAGAAACTGTCAGATTGGTCTGGAGGAACAGGCGGGGACGGTGTCCGTTTTTTACGAACGAGGACTCGAGCCTAAAGGGCGTTTTTGAGGGACTTAATCCTAGGAGGATTGGGATGTGTCCAAATAACCCTTGGGGTTTAAATAAGTAGGAGCTATTTTGGCAGAATTCCGTGAGTACTAAACCATTTTCTTTGTTCTTGCTGGATAGCCTATAGCTTAGCTCATGCATGTGTGTTCTGACACGAGGACGTTGTTACAGGTCTGGCTGTTTATGCTAGCTTGATAAATTATGCGCGATTGATTCGATGCCTTGGTGTTGCGCCGTGTGGTGATTGAAGCGCAGGCGGATTTATGGTTCTCCCTTGCGGTGTGGTCCTCCGACATTAGGAAGGCTTTACCAAACCGAATCCAGGTGTTGAGGGAAGTTCGCCACTCCAGGTAACGATAGCGTCACCATCTCGTCCGTAGGCCGCGTTCGCGTGTGTTCACAGGTTTCTCCTGTGAACGACGCCAAGGACCCTGAACCGTCAACTGAAGGGGATATACTGAGGATTTTATAGAGAGTGTTATCAGTGTGTCATTATGGTTTAATCTATGAGAGAGTTAGGCCTTTTGTAGGAACTAGGTTGTTTTAAGACCAGTTGTTGTAAGGATCTTGTGTCTCGGGTTTGCTTCGTATAGTATTTATTTTCCCTCTATGAGCACAGTCCGGAAAAGGCCAATACCTGTTCGATTGAGCTAGAAGTTGTTAATTCAATCATCCCACGGACTCGCTATAGCGACTCTGAGAAACTGCTATTTAGTCTCAAGTCTGGCGTGCACTGACACCACTAGGAACGGAGACTAGTTGTGTGGGTGTATGCCCTAGACTCTGGGAAGGGTACATTAATTTGGTGGCTTGCCACATTGTTTGTATGTGTACTTTATTTTTGTATAATTCCAATAAACTTTGTATTGTGAAAGAAGGTACTTGTTTAATTATCCTTCCTAGCAGATTATACCTTATAAATTTACTTTAGCACGGTGGTGAGTAGTAAAGTTCAAATAGGAACCATCAGCAGCTTGTTTCTAAGAAATTATCAGTAAACTACGAAGCCGGGTTACAGTTGGCGCCCAACGGTATATAATTAACGGCGGGTTGTTCGTCATGCCCGAAAAATTACCCCAACTATCGCGTAGATAAAGGTTTACTATATAGATACACTAAAGGTAAATATGCGTTAACACATGAGTTCGACTGGAAAGAGGTAGTACCCAAATCACTGCGTTCACAGGTCATGTCTGAAAACCATGAACCTCCTACTTCAGGTCACCTGGGTGTTTTTAAGACACACCGAAGGTTAAGTTTAAGGTACTTTTGGCCAGGAATGTATCGTGACGTAGTTGAGTTTATCAAGGGTTGTAGTATTTGTTCGGCTTACAAACATAAGACTACTCTTACTCCGGGTCTCATGGGTCAGCCTAAACAATGTTATAGACCATTTCAAGCTGTATCTATAGACTTAGTTGGACCACTTCCGAAATCACGCTCGGGTTTTGTACATTTACTTGTAGTTTCTTGCTGTTTTTCAAAATATACGTTATTGTTTCCACTACGCCGTGCAACTAGTGCCCTGGTAGCCAAAAACTTTGAGAATTATGTTCTTCTGGCTCACGGGATTCCTGAAACCGTAATTACCGATAATGGGGTTCAATTCACGGGATCGGAATTTTGTAACCTTTTAAAGAAGTATAACATACCTCGAGTGCATTATGGGCCTAGATACACTCCACAAATTAACATGGTTGAAAGGTACAATAAAACAGTAATGACTGCAGTTTCAACTTATGTAAAAGAAGATCATAGGACTTGGGATCTCAATTTAACGAAAATACAATTTGCTTTAAATAGCGCAGTGAATGAAACAACTGGATTTACTCCATTTTTCTTGGTCCATGGCCGAGAACCCATTATAAACGGCACGTTTTATAAGAACACAGACGACTGCGATTATGAAGTAGCTATGCCTCGTGAAGAATATGCAGGGGAATTAGGAGTTCTAAAGGAGATTTTCGAAAAGGTGCGCGCCAATATTGTTAAGGCTCATGCCACAAACGCGAAATATTATAACTTGCGTAGGCGTCACGTCACTTTACGCGAAGGCCAGATGGTTTGGCGTAAAACTTACATCCAAAGTGATGCGGAGAAGTATAAAGCATCTAAGTTGGCTCCTAAATATCAACAGTGCATAGTGAAAAAGAAGCTTTCACCTTTAGTTTATGAGCTTATAGGGTTAAATGGTAAACCATTGGGCTCTTGGCATATAAAAGATATGAAAATCTATTAACATAATCTTTAGTTTATTCGGTCGTCTCAGCCGAGGGTTTTTTTAGCCGTAGTCCGTGTTTCACGTGTTGTTAGGAAGTAAACTCCAACAACGACGACAAGGCTTATATGCATGCTATACTTTAGTTATAAGTAAATTGTCTTGATTATTATATTATGAACGTAAGTCTAGGGTATCGTTCAAGATTGTATACAGTAATTTTGCTGTCTTGCATGCCTTGTGTTATTTTTTTTTAATGGCTCGGTCCATAACTTTTATAGCCAAGCTCGCTTGGTTGTTTTTTTTTCATATGAAGCGGATCGTGACTTCAAAAATAAGCCTTCACTAATTTTTGTTTTGCCAATATAGCATTGTTGCTTCGGTGAGACTTCAGATAGCACTAGTGCTTATCTAGTTACGAGCGGCCGGTGACTCTTAAAATAAGCCAAACCACCATTATGTTTACAGAATATTTATTTCTGGGAACGCTGTATACGTCTTGTCTGGTGAGTTTTATGCACATTGTTTGCCCGATATATGTATCAGCTCGCTGAACATATTCACCAGGAAGATCGTTTAGATTTATATTAAACAATTCAGAGTTCCACTGGTTTACAGACGGAATTCGGGAGTATGCAAGAGGTGGCTTTCTGCGATTTGAATGCAGGTTGCTACAGTATTGAAAGAGAAAGAAATTCAGAGATGTATGAAAGAATGGGGGGGGGTTATGCCCGGATTGTAGGAAGATTTGTAAGAAGAATAGGTTTCCTGGCAGTTTGGATTTTATAAGGTTGGTTATTTACTTACAGTAGGAAAAATAAGGAAATTATTTATATTTCATCTTAAAAGGAAAAGTATATGACGTTTCACAACAATCAATTTATAAATTGATCAGAACTCTTCCACTACAGTTTCTATGAGAATTTGTAAACCCACTCCAGTGTTATAACACCGAGGGCGGTGTTGGTTTTTGCGTAAGTACACAAAAACCTTTTGTGGGAAGAGGGGCATTGTGACGTTGCAAAATTAGTTATTGATTGTGTCTAGTAGCGACATCTATTGTAATTAACGGCGGACTACGCCAGGGATGTCAATGCTGTTCTGCGTGACACAGATGGCGTTGATGCCTTTTTGCTTAGGTGATTAATTGCAAGTTTATTTGGATAATCAAGAAATAAATAAACAAACGTACATAATTTACCACATTTTATGACAAACATAATGTTTGACAAAATGAAGATACAAATCGATAAGGAATCTATATAGTCTGTGGAAGATGATTCGAGAAACTGTCAGATTGGTCTGGAGGAACAGGCGGGGACGGTGTCCGTTTTTTACGAACGAGGACTCGAGCCTAAAGGGCGTTTTTGAGGGACTTAATCCTAGGAGGATTGGGATGTGTCCAAATAACCCTTGGGGTTTAAATAAGTAGGAGCTATTTTGGCAGAATTCCGTGAGTACTAAACCATTTTCTTTGTTCTTGCTGGATAGCCTATAGCTTAGCTCATGCATGTGTGTTCTGACACGAGGACGTTGTTACAGGTCTGGCTGTTTATGCTAGCTTGATAAATTATGCGCGATTGATTCGATGCCTTGGTGTTGCGCCGTGTGGTGATTGAAGCGCAGGCGGATTTATGGTTCTCCCTTGCGGTGTGGTCCTCCGACATTAGGAAGGCTTTACCAAACCGAATCCAGGTGTTGAGGGAAGTTCGCCACTCCAGGTAACGATAGCGTCACCATCTCGTCCGTAGGCCGCGTTCGCGTGTGTTCACAGGTTTCTCCTGTGAACGACGCCAAGGACCCTGAACCGTCAACTGAAGGGGATATACTGAGGATTTTATAGAGAGTGTTATCAGTGTGTCATTATGGTTTAATCTATGAGAGAGTTAGGCCTTTTGTAGGAACTAGGTTGTTTTAAGACCAGTTGTTGTAAGGATCTTGTGTCTCGGGTTTGCTTCGTATAGTATTTATTTTCCCTCTATGAGCACAGTCCGGAAAAGGCCAATACCTGTTCGATTGAGCTAGAAGTTGTTAATTCAATCATCCCACGGACTCGCTATAGCGACTCTGAGAAACTGCTATTTAGTCTCAAGTCTGGCGTGCACTGACACCACTAGGAACGGAGACTAGTTGTGTGGGTGTATGCCCTAGACTCTGGGAAGGGTACATTAATTTGGTGGCTTGCCACATTGTTTGTATGTGTACTTTATTTTTGTATAATTCCAATAAACTTTGTATTGTGAAAGAAGGTACTTGTTTAATTATCCTTCCTAGCAGATTATACCTTATAAATTTACTTTAGCACGGTGGTGAGTAGTAAAGTTCAAATAGGAACCATCAGCAGCTTGTTTCTAAGAAATTATCAGTAAACTACGAAGCCGGGTTACATGCCTGTAAATGGTTTAATTGAAATAAATGCTTTGAGTTTGAGTTTAAAAAAAATATATGTGAGTGGAAACGCCGGGAGGAGACACCCTAGAAGGACGTGGTATAGTGATCTTATTGGCGATGTTCTTCTGAAAGATCAGGTGCGTAGTACTCGCAACCGGCGGGCGTGTATGACCAGGGGCCCTAAAAAGGCCAGTTTGGCAGAATCATAAAAGGATAACGTTATGAATCATAGTATGGCGACTACAGTCCGTGTTGTTCTTTTTTCACTGCACTACGTAGGTATAATCAAAGAGATTGGGATTGGATTGATTGGTATTTTAGCACAGACAAAAAAAATAACTGAAAAATCCTTCACCAATGGGATTTGATACGATTAAAGGCTCCTTCAAACAGGCGCGACACGACACGCGACGCAAAGGCACCGTAAGTCGCGCAACGAGCGGTGCCTTTGTGTCGCGCGCGATTATATCGCGTGTCGCGCTTGTTTATAGGAGCCTTAACATAACAGTTAACTGTCCATTATGATTCATAATGTTATCCTTTTATGATTCTGTCAAAGTGGCCTTTTTAGGTCCCCTGATGTATGAACGTAAACGAGGCAAAAGGAGTATGTGAGGATCGTAGCAGGTGATGTTCTGTAGTTTCTGCCTATCCCCTTGGGAAGAAGGTGTTATATTAAGGTTACAATATTCAGTCAGCTTGATCACCTGATACGTTATACTTTCATTCTCACAGGTTCATGCGGGTTATACTATTACTAACCGCAGTCGCCGCAAAATACATACTTACTCCGTAGCTATTAAATTATCATCTGTCTGTATAAAATGTGTGAAAACAATTTTATTGAGCCTTTATTTGAGGACCAACTTACTGGCGAAAACACCTTTAACCCGAGCAATACACACTATCAACAAAATTCACATACAAATTGACGTATTTGCATGTACTATTCAGACTATGCTACACATAAGTTGTGATAGGTTAGGCAAAATATGTTTTTGGATTGTATATAAATGTGTAGTATGAAGTATTTAATGTTTGTTATGTATGAGATTTATATAATTTAGGATAGGTAGTATGTTATAGAAGTTCCTTATTAGGTTAATTTAATATTGTAAGTATATAAATACCCAACTAGCAAAATAATCCTGGATTGCGATTTTATAATGCTACTTGGACTTATAAAGCTCCGAAGATGGTTTTGGTGGTTGCTACTGCGCTTTTAACAGCATAAATACATGCTGGTTTTACTCAAGTACACTTAATCCTATAATTTGTACTTATATCGGTATATGGGATCATATTTCCTGACAAACATAGGATCAAGACTCCTATAAAAGCATGAAACAAGAGTAATTGCACTCAAGAGTAATAACTCCGGTAACTCGGACTTATATGCGCCTATAAGATAACATCTGCGGACCATTTAAATCCTAATACTCCTGTAGGAGCATGTACCAGGAATATATGCACTGAGGAGCCATTACTCTTGTTATTTTAACTTATAACCTCATATAAGCTAATATTTTATGGCCAATATAAGTAAATTAAAGTTAAATTACTGTAAATCATTTATGGTTTGGTTTTACATATTCTTAAAAGTAAGTGTTAAATGAATTTCATATCCATGTTTTAAAAACAATAAATCACCAAAATTACACAGCATGCAGCACTCGGTAGGATAAATTGTTCTCTATATCGATTTATCGTATGCCGTTTTAAACCTAGACATATTTATATAGGCATTCCACAGTAGTGTTTTTGTCCAAGAAATCTCAAAGAATCCTGGTTAAAACTCTTATGAAGCCACTTTTGCTTGTAACGACCAGTACAGGCGAAAACACGCTTTATATAGTTTTGCAAATTCTATTGTAGGATTTGACATCAGCCATTTTGATTAGGTACAACTGTTTTTGTTTACAAATATTGAAAATAACTGGTGAAGACCGTATCGCGAATTCTAGCGAGGGTTCCGGACAAGATAATTGTAGTACTACTTTAGATGGAAGAAGTTCGGACAACGAAAGTAGGTACCAAATCTTTGAGCGATATTGAAAGCGATAACAAAAAAGATCTTTCGGATTATAACAAAAATTTAGAACTCCGTTATTTTGTTAAAAACTGGGAATTCCCCGAACCACAAAGCCATGCTATTGAAGTTTAGCAATGTTGCGCGTGATCGGGCGAACCTGCGAGTATTATGCTGTCGATTTGAGATGGTCAAGAAAGTACCATGAACTCCTAGTAAACGACTTCTTTTTAATTTATCGTAGTTGCTACCATAGACGTATAAAAACTAATACAATTCATGAAGAAGTTCATGGTACTTTTTTGACCTTCTCAAATCGACAGCATATAATACTCGCAGGTTGATCGGTTTACCGACGACGTTGCCAGATTTATCAGCATGGCTTGTAAGAAAATAGAGAAGACTGTGCCCGTACCTATTGAGTTATTGTAGGAGATCCATAAACATTTGTGTAATATTGCCCAGACATCAGATTAGACTAGTTACAAATTTCACATTCATCTCTTGGGAAGTGATCATAAACTGCGTAAGTAGAACAATTCTCACACCAAAACCAATCTTGATATAGCAATGATCTGATGTGCTCTTGATTCTGAGTAAAATGTTAATCTCTAGTGTAAATAGAAACCAAGCTGTGACAACCGGGACATATCGCCGATAACAAGAAATGTGATCGGAAATCTTTTTTGGTTAAAAATCGATCGATATCCAGGAACATCGGCATAGTCTTGTTTAAATCGTCGGCAACCTCTTATATAATTAAGTTAAATAAAAACAATGTTTAAACTAATGTTTAACCTAGCACGTAGAACAAACCCTTAAAATATTCCTTTAACTTACTTATCTATAAAATATATCAATCGATTTTCATCGGGCATTGCGGAACCCTAATCGGTAACAATGGCGAATCTTCTTCGGTTTTGAGATAACCCAATATAGAACCAATATGCTTATATTGGTACTATGTCACACTTGGAAATGCTAAAAATACTTATATTAGCACTATGTCACACTTGGAAATGCTCACCAAGAAAATGGCAGCTGCCTTCACAATATTTATTTAATATTAATTAATACTAAAATGTAAATAAGCAAATTTCAAGAGGCGCTTTAAAATTTTTATCGAAACCATGATAGATTTCACAGAAAATTCAAGTTCCCCTATGAATAAGCTATAAGTAAGACTAACAATTTGACAACAATAAGTTTGTGTTTCTAATATGGTTGACATGAATAATATAACCCTCAAGATGTTAAAAATATTTTTTACAGAGCAAAACAATGCGCGATACACTCACTTCGACTGTTCGCAACATATGAGATTATAGAAACATTTCTAGGCGTGTATTAATCTAATTTTTTACTATAATTTACTTATAGTGAGATTTACAGGAGTAATTGTATTCACGTAATTCAATTACAGGAGCAATATAGGCGTATATGGCATTTCAGCGGTCTAATATAAATACGTTAGAAGTAAAAGTAGACTTATAAAGTGGGCCCTTTTCGCAACTTATATGCGGATAAAAGCCTCATATAATCCTCGATAAATGATGGTTCTAGGATAGTTTAAAAACCACTTTTTGCTAGTTGGGTACCACACCATCGCATTAGGTTAATCCTGTTATGACAATTGTAAAGGTAAATAAATAAAATATGCTAAATAATAAATGATTTTATTTCTGTAAGTAGGTTTGCACAAACACTTTTTTTTACACGTCAATCATATTTTAAAAACTAGATGAGGTCGGCGTTCGAAGTGTGCCGTCAAAACAAGTGAGGTCGGCTCTGACTACTCTGAGAAGAAAGGCCGAAACAAACTCAGAGTTCAGTCTCTTTTAAAGTCCAGATTTAATCTTGGTCAGATCATAAGAGGACCACGTAGATCGATGTCTGAGATGGTCTTTTGAGGAAAGAACCACACAGATTGAGAGGACCAGTCCAGTCAGTGAACGCATTTGTCAGAAATCGTGCAGCTCAACTTAAATTTAAGGAACTCAACGATTCGACGAACAATATCAAAGAAAGGACGTTTGGGTAGGCCACATAAATTACTCAAACTGCCAGACAATGACAAAAACTAACAGAACAGAGAAAAAAAACAATATACGAATATTACCTGCATCTACATACTGAGATCAGCTGCTTCCGGTTAGACTGGAAGACGACTCCAACATAGTTGAGAAAAGGCTAGTCAGCTAGCATAGAACTTTTTCGTCAGTTATTATAAAAAAAAAGTCTGCGGTTTCATAAAAAAGTGCAATTCCTACGCGGTCAAAATGTATGGAACAGCTCTTGTTTTAAAATAATCTATCAAAAATTTCAACGCAGGGATTAAGAATCATGTACTGAACTGAAACCATAACAGGTTGCATATACTGTCACTACGATTTTTTTTTTAATTACCGCGCTAATTATCCGCGCTCCAGCTAATGTTTTCCTCTATTGCGCATAATTATTTACTATCGACGAATGAGGTGTGTTTACAAACGGCTTCCGTAAATAAACGCTCTCATAGAGAACCTGCCTCATGTGAAAGTTATGTGGTTGCTAGCTTTTGCCTTTGACTTCACTCGCGTTAATTTAGATTTTGACAATCAATTCAGGTAGTTAGTCGATGATAAATTCAATCATGATTCGAAAGACACGTAGAGCCATCTAGCGTCCTAAAGCAATAATTATAACCGTCAAAAGTATTCTTTCCCTCGGGATAAGTTTTTTTTTCTGGCTGTAAGGTAAACCTATGTCCTTTTCTGTACTCCTGGCGACGTAAATGCAAAATTTCATGAAGATCGGTTCAGTGGTTTAGGCGTGAAACGGTAACAAACAAACAAACTTACTTTCGCATTTATAATATTAGTTAGGAAGTTAGAATTTACTCGTTGTTACCTGTTCTATGAAATATGGCGTCTATTCCTACAGCTGGACTGACTGGGAGAAAATGAAATACAAGGAAACAGGAAGGTAAGTATCCAACTATGCTATGATCGGATTCCGGTCTAAGCAACCATGCAGTGTGATCGGTTTTAATCTTCTTCGCACGGGTGAAATGGTGACATATGACAACATATCGAGATTTCTTTCTTCCTTGTGATACGAATGTAAAAAACACAAAACTATTCGGTATAAATGCTCTAAATGATGTTGAAAAAAGGCATCAAAACCCATTGTCTGGTTTAGAAGATCTAAACTGTCCTACGGACAAACAAGAATTAGAGCGAAATGTATACCTACATATACATTTTTTTTTATAATACAATATATAAAAAAATAAAGACGAGTTAAGAGAAAAATAAGTTTTCTATAGAAATTTGAAATTCCTCATATCTCGTCTTTATTGTATCAGTGTCCTGTCAAAATAATTTGGGAACCTAGATATTCTGTAACGCAATCGGAATTAATACACACGTTTGCTTTACAAATTATTTTGGTATTACGTTTGTATGAACTACGCATGCTGAGCCGCCGGCGGCCCCTTGATAAAGGATGTTTTTTTATGTTCTTTACTATAGGCATCAGCTTATAGCAAAGAAGATAACAATCACAATATTGTCACCACCATCACACGGTGACGATATTGTGACCTCCACAAAAGCAATTACTATGTACTAGATACCATAGAAAAGGAATAATATTAAAATTGGCTTTGTTCGACATGCGGGCTTCCTAATACGCATCACTACGATTATGTCTTATGCCCCGCCCCGCCTCTGACAATTGAATATTGAACGTTCGGCTCAGGAGGTCTATTCCATAAACACGTAATCCGTGGTATCGGCCGAAATTACGGGCGTTTCCTACTCCGAGTGACCTACGGACAAAGATTAGTTCGGAGCCCGAATTAAGAATGAATGACAACACAATTTGACAGTTGTCCCTACGCGCGATGTGCATTTGCCCGTTCGAAAAATTGAATTTGTCACTTGTTTTGACGGATTAATTACTCGTACTTTTGGATGGGGCCGTATCTTCGTTGACGGACTTAGAAGGTAGAAATTCGACAGTGCAATAATATTTCGGTGTTAAATTTAGGCAGGCATTCGATTCAAATTCTAACTAGGGCCGACGTTTGAAAGTGCCGTGAAGCGCATAATCCATACTAATATTATAAATTCGAAAGTAACTCTGTCTGTCTGTATGTTACTTTTTCACGCCTAAACCACTGAACGGATTTCGATCAAATTTGGCAGAGAGATAGATTGCATACCGGGGAAGGACATAGGATAGTTTTTATCGACACACCTCGCGGGCGAAGCCGCGGGCGGAAGCTAGTAATAAAAATAAAAACATCAGACCCGTAACATCCATTTGTTTACTTAGTATACACACGATTTAGAAACTAGTGTCAGTACAGAGGTTAGCATAGAGGAGTCTTGATATGTAAAGAAACCTTCCAAAACTCAACGAGTTGGGAAATTGCAGACTAACTACTAGCAATGGGTTTAATTTTGACAGTTCAACAACATTCATTGCGTTATTTACGTTGTTGTGCAGACAAATTTTTGGAACATATGAGGCAATGGATTAGTACAATGCGTGCCACGAAAGATGAGACTTGACACACCACGTGGTTTGACATGCGCAGTACACGATTTTAGGTATCTTTAGCGGTATGAGGTCTGAGTGCGGGACGGGACCGGACGTCATAGGGGCGGCGGAAAGAGCGGGGGAGGCGGGGTCAAGTCTCATCTTTCGTGGCACGCATTGTAATATCCTTTAGTAAGGTTGTGATTGCTGGTGCTTTACGCAATTAGGGTAACACAACAGCAAAGGACTGAACATACCAAACACACGATTTTTAATGAGCACATAATGACCCATTGCATGGCAAGCGATAACTATTCCACTGAACTCCTTTTTTCGAGTAATATTTTACATAACTCTGCATAACTATTAAAGTTATTAATTATTACAAAACAAAAAAATGTAGTTCTTAGCTCTAATGGTCTCTAATATATAAGAACGACCTTCAACCAAAAACCTGTTGTGAAATCTGAGAATAATATATAGTTTTTGACACGCCATATCGCTAAAACGAATCGGTTGACTCGCCGGGCGCTTTGTGGAGCTGGAAGATAAATGCCCACTGAGCATTGTTTTTGACATGACTTTTTTTTTTTTTTTTTTTATTCTAGAAAAGGGCTTTGTCGCGCATGCGATTATGCCGCCCTGGTAAGGTTTACAATTTATAACTAATAATACAATCTTTAACCAAATCTTAGCATAGCTAGTCTGTAAAGTGCTCTAGCTGCGTCAGAAAGTGGCGCAGCCAGAACATTGTTGCAGTAACCTATTTCTCTAAGCCT
This sequence comes from Luperina nickerlii, assembly GCA_963855955.1. Lineage (NCBI taxonomy): Eukaryota > Metazoa > Arthropoda > Insecta > Lepidoptera > Noctuidae > Luperina > Luperina nickerlii. The sequence goes on along the minus strand of OY979690.1, from coordinate 9,571,866 downwards.
ACAATCTAATCTATGTCTAAATTCTGCGTTGCGGACACACTCTGCCAATATGTGATAAACATCATCAACGGAGTTATTACAAAAATCACATTTATCCGTTGTTGATTTTGCCATTAGGTATAAGAACTTATTACACGGAATGTGTCCGGAACGAAGCCTTAGTGCAATAACAGTATCACATCTGTTCAACAACTGGTTATCTATCCATGGCGAGTTCAAGGGATGTGGTTGGATCGTTTTGTACCAGATTCCTTTATCTCGAGATCTTTTATTAAAGAGCACCTTTTTTTTTTTCAGGATGAGTAATCATCAAATGACCCCTCCCGCTCTGGGTGGAGCGGAAGGGAGTGTCAGACTCTTACTGACTAAAACCCACCCATGTTCCTTCCTTAGCCCTTTATGTTCCGGGCCAGCGGTAACCCTTTCGGACAATGCCGCTGACACGGCAGGCTTCGGCCCTGACGAGCCCCTTCACATGATGCTGACATCTCTTTAAGGCGCGCGTGGAACACGTACGCGCCGTCCGGCACGGGCCTGGTCCTGATCGGACGGTGAGCTACCCATTACTCTCCGCCCGCAGGCCCGCGCCTACGGTGGCCGGGAGTCGTCGCGCGGCTCCCGACGCCCGGAGCGTCTCCCGCGGCGGCTGGGACGGGAGGCTCTCTCCCTCAGTCACTACTGAGCACTTTAGTCCAGCACCCTAATTGGGTCTATAATACACTATCTGAATAATTTTGAAGGATATTGCCAATTCATTGCTTTATATTATGTTCGATTTTGTCTTCTCAAAAACGTAAATAACGCAATGAATGTCGTTGAACTGTCAAAATGAATGCTATTGCTACTGTTAGCGTGTTACGCAATTACCTAGCTGGATTCGATTCGAGGGTCGGCAGAGATATTGGGGTTTTGCTTCTGGAATTTCTCAGTATAGATTTCTCCGGATTTTATGCCCGGAGTATAGATTTCTGACCGGTTGATTGCAATAGGCTTGTCCACTATAACATGGGACTTTAACAAAACTGGCGAAATGTGGGTAATACGATACCCCTTGGTAAGACTGGCTGTCAGACTTTCGGGCTCCGAGTTCCTGACTACCCGTAACGACTGTAAAAGATCCACGAATAACAGTCGGTACCAACGGCTAAAGAGACAGAGGGGTCTCGGTATGTAAAGATGGTCACCCATCTAAGGACCAACCGCGGCAAGCGTAGCTTAACCTGATCGATCGACCTGTGCGACTGTTATTATTTAGCCACGGGCCCCTCCCAGCCACCTGCCAGCCTCCTACCAGCTTCTGCCTACGTAAAGTAAAGCGCCTATCTAGGTTCGAACCTACGACTCGTAGGTAGCGGCCGTTACCACTGAGCCACCACTGCTCATAATTCTTAACCCTGTACATAATTCTATACCTACATCAAAACCAAATTAACAAGAGATAATCAGACCCCATTGTAGCAATTTCTGCTCAACCACTTATTACGAGCCATCATTGCTCTGATCTGATGCAATCTCCACCAAGCGTATCGGGGCTGCAGCTTCCGGTGCTTTGTTTTTTAAGATACTTCGTTACTGTTCAACTTGAGTGTTATAACAGGTTTTATTGATCACCGTTTTGGGCTTGCCAAATAATGAGCATTACCAGTCTATAATGTTCCCCCTTCTGGGACACAGGCCTTCTCTCTGTGAGAGGGAGGGGGCTGTAATCTACCACGCGGGCCCAGTGCGGGTGGTAGATGTCACATGACTTCGTATTTTTTGGTTCTAGGACATCCGCACGATGTTTTCCTTCGCCGTTTCGAGAGCAGTGGTTCTGGACGCTTTTAACGCGTACGTCTTTCTTACATCGTTCTCACATATAATTATAAATTCAACATTAATGATGTAACTAATACGAGTATTTTTGTAAAAATTTAATTTAAAAGAGTGTCCATGGAGTTTATTGCCCGTTCTTCTCCATAAGTACCTACGCTATGGAATGGGGAACTAGCTTCATATTTTCTGACTGACCGACTTTTTGACAATTCAAAAGTGCCTGTAAATGGTTTAATTGAAATAAATGCTTTGAGTTTGAAATTATTTACACAAAGTAAAGCACCTTCTCCCTCCTGGTCTGGATTTGAACTAACGACCTACAACACGTAAGTTGGGGCCGTTACCACTAGGCCACTAGTGCTCGCTGGACGAAGGGACGTCTAAACCATAGGTTTAATCTAGTTGCCTGGCACCATGTTACAATCCATACTGAAGAAGTTCTACGCTTTTTTTGTTTCAGGGGTGGTTAATCCTCATGGATGTCCCCTGCCCTGGGGCGGGCGGAGGGGTCTGTCAGACTCTCACTAACTAAAACCACCCCGGTGTTCCATCACACACCTACGCCGGTGGTCGCGGGAACGCACGATCATTCCGCAACCCCCGACTGGTGCCGGCCACTGCGGGCCTCCTCGGGCAGGGGGGGAGTGAGGTGTTTGACTCCCCTCGCGACGTCTAAGAGGGGCGTGCGTGGAACACTACGCGCCGCCACCTTGGGTCCTGATGTGTGGGGGGCGACGGATGCCCCCGAGTCCGTCGCCCCTGGACCCATTAAGAAGTTATATGCTAGGCCAATCCGTGAGATCACGCTAGTATTCCCATTTATTTTGATGTTTTTTTTAGGAATGAATATGGAGGGTACATACCTACCATAAGAACTTCCCCACGCCAAAAAAAAAGCGATCCAATCAACTAGATAGTAATTTATTCATAATAAATATTCTAGTCCATATTATGCTAAAAATACCAGTTCTTTGTTAAACTAGTTTATATCTTGAACAAGATACTCAAAATTAATTAAAAGTGTGAAACTTGATTTTCAAGAGACCATCTATCAATTTTTAATTGTAGGTAGACAAGTACTAATCCACATACTAATATTATAAATGCGAACGTGTCCGTCTGTCAGTTACCTCTTCACGCTTAAACCGCTGAACCAATTTAGATGAAATTTGGTATAGAGATAGTTTGAGTCCCGGTAAAGGACATAGGGTAGTTTTTATCCCAATATTGCTACGGGATAGACACTTATGCGGGCGAAACCGCGGGGCGTTGCTAGTATTATTAATGTGAAAGTGTGTCTATCTGTCTGTCTGTCACCTCTTCACGCTTAAAGGCTCGTACACTCAGGCGCGACGCGACACGCGACACAAAGGCACCGCAAGTCGCGCAACGAGCGGTGCCTGTGTCGCGCGCGATTCGCGTCGCGCGTCGCGCCTATTTGCAGGAGCCTTAAGCCGCTGAACCGATTCAAATGAAATTCATACACACAGACGCCGACAGCCAACAGAGGCCAAATCGAGCAGTGGACTGCCGGAGGCCGATGATGATGATATACGAGTACCTTTACCGTCCTCTTTGGCGAAGACAGATGTGTCGCGTTAAGTTCCAAAGATTTACAACTTCACGTGCCCCAAATTACTTGTTCTGAGAACAATTTGTTACAACTCAAACATACTTTCGGACACGTCATCTGACACCAGAGGAACAAAAACCATGTGAACTAGGCTTGATTTTCATACAATGGTAAAATATTGCGGTTAATTGCGTGGATAGGGCTGGTAGTAAGGTGTTTTAATTTGCCTTTAGAGAAGATAGTTTGGTCGTGTTGAGAGAATTAATGAAAGGCGATTACTAAAAGGAAGAGAGTCGGATGTCAGCAGGAAGGTCAAAAGGGACCTAAAAGAAATACATAAGAACTCCAATCGCGTAACATTCTTTAATCACAATTCAAGGGTTTTGGAGGTAATTCATAATCCTTTGCTTCATAGGTTTGAAAGACTGGTCTGCTCAACAACGTCAATAACGTAACGGACATTGGGATCATGTAATTTTATGTGTGTTACGAAATTACTCCATAGTTCTCCAAGAAAGGTGATAATAATGAAAATATGGAAACAAAACAAAAGTAACAAGAAACAAACGGATAAAAAGTGAACGTGAAGGGCAAAACGAGTGTGGAAATGATCGTAGATCTGTATCTCATCTGGAATTAATTAACTTGTAATTTATTTTTATTTAAATGAAAATCGTTTATTTTTGTACTTACCACGTTTGTAAATATATGAGCACCATTTGTATCAGATAATAAATTTATATGTCATGGTTTCATTTTTAATTCTTTTACCCATTTGTGGTATAGTTATTTTATTTTAGGTGCATCGTCTTCACATATTATTAATATATACATATAATTAATCGATGCAAAATATTGTAAAACATTTTAAAAGAGTAACGGTGGAGTTTATTGCCTATTCTTCTCCATACGAAAACTACCTTTTGGAATGGGCGATTAGAATCAATTCTATTTTGTTGTAATTTTTGATGTTCAAAAGTGCCTTTTATGTGCCTATCCATAATATTATCTAATATTATATAAACTCAAAAGTAACTATGTCTGTGTGTCTGTCTGTATGTTACCTGTTCACGCTTAAACCACTGAACGGATTTCAATAAAATTTGGCAAAGAGATAGATTGCATCCCGGGGAAGGACATAGGATAGTTTTTATCCCGATATTCCCATAGGATGGACACTTACGCAGGTGAAACCGCGGGGCGCTGCTAGTTTGAAATAAATGCTTTGACTTTGAATATTGCCAATAGGCTTCCTTCCTATTACATGGGATAAAATATATAATCTGGCGAATTCCTAGGGTGCAGCAAAGTATAAAAAAAAAATGTGCGAAGGTAGGTACAATGCGTGCCACGTAAGAAGAGACTTGACACACCACGTGGTCTGACATGCGCAGAACACGATTTTAGGTATCTTTAGCGGTATGAGGTCTGAGTGCGGCACGGGACCGGACGTCATAGGGGCGGAGGAAAGAGCGGGGGAGGCGGGGTCAAGTCTCTTCTTACGTGGCACGCATTGTATGCTCAGCCTGCATCTAAGTTACAGTACCCGGCGATAAATATTGCACATCGACCTTTACCTTTTTTTTTTCATTTTATACAAAGAATAAAAATAATTATCAAAAGAAGCAAATCATAATAATTGTTTTAACAGCTCCTAATAGATATCGGACTGTTTGTATTTCGTGCGACAGAGATAACGCTCTACGAAGCCGAAATTAGCCGATTGTCTCTTTCCAAAGGTCGATGTGCAATATTTATCGCCGGGTACTGTATGTTAGTTATTTTCTTATACACATAAAATGTTATCTATGCTACAGTTTTTACAAAACATCTGTTCACACAAACTCCTGAAAAAACCTATTTTAATACCGCCATATCTTACAATTGCTTCAACATAAGGTAATCTGAGTCACTTTAAGTATGACTGTTAAAATATTGAGTCAGCCCTGTGTTTTTGCTATTGTGGGATTCTCTCAGTAGGTTAAACTACTAAAGTGAGGTAAGTCGGAAGGTTTTGAGACGTAATCTACATGTTTAAAGCGAAATTCTTACACATCCGAATATTTTCGGAAGAGATACAAACTTGGATCAAACTCAACTCAAACTCAAAGCATTTATTTCAATTAAACCTTGTACAGGCACTTTTGAATTTAAATAGTCTGTCAGTTAGTCCGAAAGTTGAAGCTAGTTGCCCATTCCAAAACGTAGATCTCTATGGAGAAGAACGGGCAAGAAACTCCATGTCAAGATATTACAAAATCCTGGGTACATTATTATTGTTGCTTCTATATGTGAGAACAATGTAAAATAACATACACAAATGAAGAAACATTTCAAAATATAAGATTAAAAAATAAGCCTTGGCAGTTAAGAGATGACCAGTCTCAACCGACGGCGCCCGTTCACGAACATGACGCGCTCGATATGCCTAGTAAGTTAATGATTTAGCCTCAAAATCGGCTATAAACACAAGTCCACGCAATACCAGCACCACGTTGGTCCAGAGACATACCTATTGGCACCAGAGACCACTGCCCCAAGATAACCGAACTTAACATATCAGCGCAAAAAACTGGCCAGGGGCGGCCGATTCGCTGATAAGTCCTACATATCGTTAATTATTTTGTTTCGGAGTTTCTGGAAGAAGCGTTTCCGGGTTAACTTTTTATAATACTATGAAGCAGGTGGTCCCCTTGATGGTAAGAGACCACAGCAGTCTATTAGTATCTGCTATAGAATTGGTATTTGCATAAGAAGGTCTATCTATCATGCGGTCATCTCACTTATTTTTTTTTGTTTATTTTTGCAATGTTACTCCATATACCACACTACATAAACATACCTATTAGTTACTGTTTTTATGTGACACAAATTTATTTATTTAATTATGCATACACATTACACACATCACGATGCAATATAAAACTGATTTACATCCGTCACCTCACACATCAGGTCCAGTTGAAAACCAGCGTCAGGCACTAGTTGTCTGGCATTTTTGCTGAACTGGGCTTTTTTGGCGCAGCCGTGAGGCACACTTTCCTGCTAATTTCGTACATTGGACTTTGCACTTTTTATTTTTATCTGATGTACGACTATTATCTAACTATCTAGTGTATTGTGTGTCTTTTAGTCTGTGCTAAATAAATGTATTTTCTTTCTTTATTTCAATACCAGAGCCATCGCAATTGCGTTGACAGAGGCAAAGCTGTAATATCTCGTGTGCCTGTAATTACATCGGCACCCATACCCTTCGAATCGGAAACCAGCAATGTTTGATGGCAGCAATAATGCAGTGTAACAAACGCTTTGACGTAGCAGGCTGTGACTTATGCGGCAGTAACCATTTTCTATCAGGTGGGTTGCCACGCTGGCACTGCCCACCGAGCCACCAGAGCCTTTTTCTTCCCGAAGCGGTCTGGGCTGATAGCTCATACCGTGGTAAAGTCAGCAAGCCAGTCAGCAAGGTGACTGATTAGACTGAGCAGGACATACATTTAAGTATCATCACTCGACTATTTTTAGCGAATCTCAATATATTTATCTACTAATGACCCTTTTTCAAATCAAAATAAACAAATCAATTAGTACAAGATACAATGTCAAAGATAATGGAGTTCAAGGGCTATATTAATCTCAGATAAAACCTAGACCTCTTTGACATAATATCTAGATTTTATGACCGATCATTAAATAGATGAATTATTTTCGATTTGATTAGGGGAGATAAGACTATCTGTTTCTTGTTGTATGGAAAAATCTGGGACAAATCTAATGTCATTTTAAGACTCCTTCAAACATGCGCGACACGCGATAAAATCGCACGCGACGCAAAGGCACCGCAAGTCGCGCAACGAGCGGTGTCTTACTGTCACGCGCGATTATATCGCGTGTCGCGCCTGTTTGTAGGAGCCTTTCTGGTTCACGGCTTAGGTGGCGTAACGATTGTAGGGTCAACATGAACAGAGATCGCACGAGACAGGGGGCTTTGAAAGGAAAAAGGGGAGGCATTTGCCCACCACTGGGACACAATATAGGCTAACGAAAAAAACTCAACATACAAGCAAAACCATAAAGGCTCCTACAAACAGGCGCGACACGCGATATAATCGCGCGCGACACAAAGGCACCGCTCGTTGCGCGACTTGCGGTGCCTTTGTGTCGCGTGTCGTGTCGCGCCTGTTTGAAGGAGCCTTAAGTCTACCTGATTTCATCTTTGAAATGCCTTCAATAAATTACGTTGTCGAAAAACATCTTTAGGAAACTTGGATTCATAACAGTCTATAATCAAGCATGATGATCAATGCTCGTTCCTTCTCCATATGAGAAGTGGCATCCACAGAAGTTATTTCGAGAAAAACTTATCTAAACTACATCTGAGGTCAAATTCCAGCCTGAACAGATGCATTTGTCCAACCAAAACAAACTGCGTACGCGCAGGCATCCCAAAACACGTGTATTATTTGATCTCCTAAGTTCAGAGATCATCTCATATTAAGATACAGATACGATAATTAATAAGACTATCTCCTTACGTATATTATTACAAGTGCTTATAAGATATCGACAACAAGAAATGTTATGTAGGTAACATTTCTGCTAATGAAAGGAGAAACACAAAGGACTACATTATTGGATAAAAATCTACTGAATAAAAATCAAAAAGTAATTCATTCGCTGACAAACAACGCACAGCCTAAACTGCTGGTTCTACAAGCATGAAATGCACAAACGTTCCTTAAAAAAAGTGAGCACTAAGGAAGGATTTTCGAAAATTCATCGACGAAAAATGACAAATGAAAATTCCATAAAAGCTTTCACTACCTTTAGAACCTCTAAATAGGGGATGACGTGACTTTTTTAATTAAGGCTCCTACAAACAGGCGCGACGCTTGATATAATTGCGCGCGACACAAAGGCACCGCCCGATGCGCGACTTGCGGTGCATTTGTGTCGTGCGCGATTTTATCGCTTGTCGCGCCTGTTTGAAGGAGCCTGTACCTACATACTCTTTTTGCTTCATTTATTCTTTTCTATCCTGATGACCTTTCTGAAGAATATCACCAAGAGGTCACTATTATTATGTCCTTCTAAAGCGTCCCCTACCGGCGGCGGCGTTACCACTCATATCTTTTGTTAGTCGGCTTTCATTCATCCTCACAACATAACCAATCTTAGATAGATTGGTCATACTCTCTTGAGCATATCTAGTCTTTTCAATTTTCACGTTTCGTCTTTCTAAGACTTAAGGCCCTACAAACAGGCGAGACACGCGATATAATCGCGCGCGACACAAAGGCACCGCTCGTTGCGCGACTTGCGGTGTCTTTGTGTAGCGCTGTTTGAAGGAGCCTTTATTGTCACACGCATCCTAGCATATTATAAAACATTTATAATAAACACAGGATGGGAAAATCAAATATTTAACTAGGTTCTTGATAAGTAAATAAATGGAAAGTTCTCAAAACACACCAATGAGAGAAATAGAGCAGTGGGTTTCATTACTAATCATTGTTATCATAATAATATTATTACAAGACGTTTCTGATAAGCAGAAATATGGGAGCTGTGGTGATCCAGTGGTTTTGACCCCGAATTACGAGTTGTATGTAGGTCGTGACACCGAACCCAGACAAGCACTTAACTCTGTATGTTTAATTTCATCACCACTGCTATCAAAACAGTGAAGGAAAACCGGCATGTCCTAGAACCAAACAAATCTAAGAGTATATGACATCCGCCAAACCCGCACTGAGGCTGCGCGTGGTGGATCCCGAGGACTATCGGGATAAAAACTATCCTATGTTCTTTCACGGGACTCAAGGCGAAAGCGCCAGGGTAGCCCGCGAAATTCAATTTTATTTAGGTTTTTTGGAATTTGCTGGTCAGTATTAAGTTGTACGTTGATTAATATATGAATCGCGGCCGTAAGAAATATGTATTTATGGAATTATAATCATTAAAGTCATCAACACAACTCTCTAAGACCACGTAAGTCCAAAGAATGATAATTTCATGAAACAGTTATTCTTTGGACTTACGTGGTCTTAGAGAGTTGTGTTGATGACTTTAATGATTATAATTCTATAAATACATATTTGTTACGGCCGCGATTCATATATTAATCAACGCACAACTTAATACTGACCAGCAAATTGCAAAAAACGTAAGAAAATTTGAATTTCGCGGGCTACCTTAGCGCTTCCCCCTTAAACTATCTCTTAATCTAAATCGGTTCAGCGGTTTAAGCGTGAAGAGGTAACAGACAGACACTCTCGCATTTATAATATTAGTATAGATTCTGTCTCACAGAGATGAGGCCTGTGTCCCAGAAGTGGGAACATTATAGACTTATTATGCTATTTCTGATAAGTGGTTTTATGCGAAAGTTTTATTAAAGGTATTCATGAAGCTTCGAAGCACCGCTTGAGGGAAAAAAACAGAGGTATTCCACTCAGAGCACAGATTTTTTTTTTCGGGTTATTGTACATTCGTCACAAAGTAAATTCGCCACGAAAAAAAGTATGTGTAAACTCGTCACAACTCTATGTTTATGAACGAAAATCCGCCATATTGTTTATTTCCGTACAGACAGCAGAAAAATCAAACAATTAAGAATAAAACGTTATTTCTTTATTTTTCATAATCACACAAATTCACATAAAAATCACAGTTCCACTTACAGCTAAAATATACGGTAATATTGCCTGGTTTTGTGCGTTTTTAAGCCCGCGTTGTCAAGGACAGCGTGACATCAGCATGATCATCTTTTTTTGGTAATTTGCTTCTACATAAAAATCACAATTTTACTTACAACTACATATATACAGTATGTTAACTAACAGAGGGCGTTCCCGTTAACCCGCAATAGTATAGCAATCAATTAGATCGCCGCACACGCGGCCCGTCATTCATAAATGAATTCCGACATTGCTGTCCTTCAAGTACGCCTGTACAGAGTGTTTCTTTAACGTATCAATTTACCATTTCATGTGAATATTTTAAAATAAAAAAAATAAAAACATTTTATTTTCGAATGGTAATATTTTTTTTAGCATGTATGGATGCTATACTATTGCGGGTTAACGGGAACGCCCTCTGTTAGTTAACATACTGTATATATATATATATTTATTGCAATAGGCTGATTTGCCTGCAACATTACGATTATAACAAAAACAATAAAAAGAAAATTAAATCACAGTAATAATCACATTTTTTTTTTGGTAATTTACGTGATAAAAGTCTTTAAAATGCTGCATATAAGAAAGTTTTTTAAGAACTTCAGCCAGGGACATCATGTTAACGTAATTGTCCAAAATAGTTTTCAATTCTTTGTCATATGCAATAGATCGACATGTTCTCAAATTTAGTGGTACTTATATTAAATTTAAAATGTTTCAATTTCCAATTTAGGTATATGATCAGCCTCATTTTTAAGAGTATCAAGAGACTGAAGCATTTTAGGTTTTCTTTTACCCATTTTATTGTTCAAACGTGTATGCCACGCCTCTGCTAGATTTATTGTCCTATGGCGAATCCCTTGTACATTCCAAATAAACTCTATACTAGTGTTTTCTAACCACTGGGCTACAAAATAGTCGATGAATTTTGTGACTGCATCGTTCTGTGGAGCATTTTCCATGATGTGCAACCAAGCGTCTTCAATGTCCTGTTTCTTTATATGGGCCAATGCAGCACGCATGGCTAAGTGTCTCTTCTCTTTAATGTCATTCAATTGTAAGGCTTGAGCTTTTTTGGCCAGTGCTTGTTTGAAGTGGAAATTACATCCAAGTAGTTTAACATCAGGAAATATGTTTTTTATGACATTTGTCACAGCAATTTCAAAGTCAACAATCATTGTAAGCGGTGTCCAACTAGGTAAATTTTGCATCAGTGATGTAAAAAGTCGTTCATAAGACCGTTCCTGCTTATTAGGCATAAGAACGTAGATGAGTGGGACTATGTTCGAATTATTATCATCGCTATTCACGTCTCCATGTATATACAATACAGCTGATAAAATGGTTTAAAGCAGCTTGAAAAGTGCCATCCAAAAAAAATGTTTGTATACATATATATTATTATATTTGTTATGGTTTCACGAGCTGTCTCAGTGCAGAAAGCTATTATTCTATTTTCAGGCTCACTGTCATCATCGAATAATAAAAAAGAAGGTTTATATTTTTGTGGAATAATAACATCTTCCGGTATAACATGACCGGTACGGCTAGAAAGAGATAGATACAGCGAGCGAGCGAGCGCGTGATAGCATGTGCAGGAGCGCAGGAGAAAACAAAAATTTAGAAATCATTTTCATTTCGAGCGCTAAAAACCAATAACTTTGTTTTCTACCAGTACTTTATGCAAAAAATATGTACCTATGCAGACGTGTGACGAGTTTACACATATTTTTTATGCATGTGACGAATACACTTTCAATGTATGGAGTTTACAAAATGTGACGAATTTACTTTGTGGCGAATGTACAACAACCCTTTTTTTCAGGCTGGGAATTAATCAAATGATTTGAACTGCACTTGGGCGAACCGCACCTGACTCCGGGAGTGAAGAAGTGTGAACAGAAGTGAAGTGAAAACAAAATACAAACAGAATACTTTGCCATCACTCACTGACATATCGGATATACATTAAAACCGAGTACATCTCGAGGACAGCCGAACACATCCGAAGCGGGTATTTTTTTAATCGTCTTATAAACAAAACGCGCGCGGTGTCGATTACGGTAACAGTGACGCGAGTTCAATGGTTTTTTTCCCATCTCAAAAAATGCCCAATGCGCCTAAAGAAGTTTTCACTTCAAAATAAAGGCTCCTGCAAACAGGCGCGACACGCGATTTAATCACGCGCGACACAAAGGCACCGCTCGTTTCACGACTTGCGGTGCCTTTGTGTCGCGCGATTTTATCGCGTGTCGCGCCTGTTTATAAGAGCCTTAATACTTAATAAAGGCTCCTGCAAACAGGCGCGACGCGCGCGTCATGACTGTGGTAAGGCTTATTCTAAATAATAAGGAAAAAGAAAAACAAATAATAATTATAATCACGAGCACAAAGCAGAAATAGTCGACGGCTGCACGTCATGACTGTGGTAAGGCTTATTCTAAATAATAAGGAAAAAGAAAAACAAAATATAATTATAATCACGAGCACAAAGCAGAAATAGTCGACGGCTGCACGTCATGTCTGTGACAAGAAGGCTTCCACTCAGCATGATGCTGTGCTATGACCAACAGCACGGGCGGCGCTGGTTTTCAGTGGTTACTGAGTTAATGACTGATTGTCATAATTCACAAGATTTTGTACAATTTACAGTAGGTACTATGGTAATTGCAATACCTTACCTTTCCGTAGCCTGTTAAATTATGTAACAACAAGGAATTTAATGGTTCAGTTTAATTACAACATCAATACATAATCAAGATTGTACTCGTATACGCACTTTCACTTGAATTTGTTTACATAAAAACTACAATTAATTCGGTACAGCAATTTTGGAGACAGGCGACAGTAAATGATCTTTAAATAAATGCTGGTGAAAAAACAGCTAGTCAATAGAAATAAAATGTGGCAAAAAGCTAGAATTTTACTCAAATTCCGTGGTTTTTTAGCACTAAAAGTTGTTTATTACAAACAGGGTAGCTTTCTATGCGAAAGTTTTTTATATATGTCACGTTTAGTGTATAATCTATCTCGCGAGATTGTAAGCTGTCGATATATTCTTCAGCTTTCTTGGTACAGATATCGATATAAGTATAGATATACAGCTCAGCTGTGTTTTGGCGAGTCGCAGTCCTATCTATAACATTTTTGACCAAAAAAAAATTTTTTTTTCTACTCTCGAAATCGACCTCATGACTCCATTTCCCTAACTTCAGTTTTCGCTCCGCCACAACTTTTTACAATAAACCTTGTAATAAACAGACACATTTTTTCCACCCCAAACACAACGCCACTTCCTTTCTAAATACGATCGAACACAGCATCCCTCTTAGAACATCTTACACGTATCTAATTAAAATAAACAACAAAAGATTTGAACCATATGTTTTTGACGTTCCTACCCTCCTTGAGTTATTTTTAGAACATGTCTGGTTATTTTTAACTGAAGGGGACTACGGCTACCGTATTATGTTTATTTTGAAACTCAATTATGTCTTTGAAAGAAACAGGCAGAAGTTTTATTCTGTAGAACTTGTAGAAGGTTTTGACCAAGAGGATGTCGGAAATGATCTTACGGCAACGTTCTGCCGCGATAAAAAGTATCCTATGACCGAATCCAGCATTTCAATTGCGTTACAAACTATCAATGCAGTGCGATTCTGTAACCAGCTCACCGCGAAAACTTAGATAAAGTGAGCGTGGAGCGAGCTGTCAATAGTGACAATACCTAGCAAAAACAAACACACATCACCTAAGTTTTCACGGTGAGATTTTTACAGAATCGACCGGCTGCAGCCTAATTGTGTAATATTACCAATCATAAGCTGAATTATTTTAAAGTATATTGGTAATCCATTGCTTCATATGCTCGAGAACATTGTCTGCTCAACAACGCAAATAACGCAATGAATATTGTAGAACTGTCAAAATAAAAATAAAAACCTACACAATTACACTGCTGGACATGGTTTATCTGTGTTCCAAGTGTCATCCAAATCCATCTTATCGCACCTGAACGTTGTAAAGTAGAGCGCCAACCACAAGTCACTAAAAATGTTCAATATACTGCCGACAGAAATAAAAAGTCTAGTATATTACAAGTGGGTTTCAGAATAAGCTTAAACGATTCTTGAGAAATAAGTGTCTATATTCCATTGATGAATTATAAATAAATACAAAAGTCGGAAGTAACTTAAGTAATTTAAAACTTTATTGAATTGAATTAATTGAATTTGAAGTTGTAGCGTAAACTGTACTTTATTGTGTAGGAATTAAAGTTATTTTTCTATAAACTCATATTTGTTTACATTTTTGGCAAATAAATCGCGAATAGAGTATAATGTAAGCTATAAATAGTATTTTACATAGAATTGTGAAATACCGCACTTTGCCAATGAATTAGTCAATGACAAGAGGAGCTTTATAATTTGGCCATATGACTTATTAATTCATTGATATGTATGTACACTAAATATTAACTGTAAGAACAATTAAACACCGCTAATGATCATAATATACTTCTCACCTCTTGAACAATCAGACCATGAAGATACTGCTAATAACAGTAACAAAGTTGTGTAACAGTATTTTTAATTACTCTGATAAAGCATCAGTCTTCAAAATTCTGTCAGAATCTTTCAATTACCTAAATCTTATCATTTTATTTTATACTTGTTTTGGCCGCGGCTTCGCCCGCTTGGAAATATCCCACAGGAACGTGCTACCAGGACAAAAAATATTGCCTATGTCCTTCCCCAGAATGCCATCTACCTAGAAATTTGTAGGCTTATGCGTATGAAGTTTCATTAAAATCGGTTCATTCATTTCTAAAAACAAGGGCTTGAAAGTTTGTATGAAATGTCGTACGTCGTAAACGCTCTTAAGGGAAAGGTCTACAATGAATGCCCAAACTGCTCATATCCCCTCGCAAAGATATTAGATAACTGATAATCATAGTATTGTACATAAGAGATACACAGAGATTACATAAACCTCGTAAAGCTACACTCGTTGGCTCACTCACGCACAGCCATATTCACTTTTACCTGGCATTCATAATAAATGAGGATTTGATGCAATCAAAATCTTTTTCTGATTTTGTTTACTGTAGTCGGTCATAATACTTTTGTTGTTTCTAAAACTTGCGTTTTTTTGCGTTTAGGTCCTGTAAGCCCCTTAATACAAAATGAAGTAATGTGCCTGCCTTGGATCGAACCCACGACACGTAAGTCGTAGTCGTTACCACCGGGCCACCACACGATGATGATTATGGTGACGAGTTAATAAACCCTAAAGCCAACGCGGAAAAAGTCACGGATATAAGCTTGTATTAACTACATAAGTTGCGCAATACTGTAGCGTGCACTGCATTGTTTATGTTTACTTTTACTTGACATTCAAAGCTGATGAGATTTTGATTATCTTTTCACTTTTAGCTGTGTTAGCTCTGTGATTTGTTTAGGAGCTAGCTGCACACAAGGTGTAATTAGAGAAAAATATTCAATAAACCAGCGACCCGTCTCAGGTCTACTTCGTAAGCACGAAATCCGTAGTTTCGTCCGAGGTTTATTTATTTAAGGCTCCAAAAACAGCGCGACGCGCGACGCGAATCGCGCGCAACACAAAGCGTCAATTCACACGTACCACAACCACACCACAGCCACAACCACACCACAACGACGCCATGTGGTCGGGCGTATATTTTGTATTGAAAATGAATATTACAATTTACACGTACCACATTTTGACGTTGTTATCGACCACCTGTGTAATACAAACACATCGCAATCACATCGCGACGGCAACGCCGCCACGCGGCGGCGGCACCGCGGCCACATCGCCACGACATTACCTCATCAACAGCGCGACAAGGATAGCAACAACAATCTTTCCTCCATGACTACGTTCAGTCAAGCCGTGTTACCTCTACTAAAGCTGGAGTATAACTGCACATGACCACGTGTGGTTACCACGTCGCAACAACAGCGACAACGCAACCACATCGACATTTTGTCGGTACCACAACGCAACTGCAAAAAGCCGCTGCGGCACTATTCACACGTAACCACAGCTTGACCACATTATGTCGCTGCGACGTGGTGTGGTTGTGGTACGTGTGAATTGACCCAAAGGCACCGCTCGTTGCGCGACTTGCGGTGCCTTTGCGTCACGCGCGATTTTATCGCGTGTCGTGCCTGTTTGAAGGAGCCTTTATATATGAATCACAAAATCCACAGCTCTTTGAAATTTTATCTTAAAATGTATAAGCTAGTCTTACAGCCAATTACTTACGGATTTACAATTTAATAACTATACAGTACATGCAGCAGAAACAAAAATACAGAATGAACTGCTCGCCCATATAAGCATTGCTAAGTGTACAATGTGACTAAGTGTGTAGGAGTGAGCATGAGGTGTTGCAAATGGGTATGTGAGTATGTGATAGTAGTATGTGGTGATTGTCTGTATACCTACCTTCTATTCAGTTCAGTTTAATTCAGATTTATTTGTCAATTCGTCACATACTGATGCTATTAAGGCTCCTACAAACAGGCGCGACACGACACGCGACACGAAGGCACCGCAAGTCGCGCAACGAGCGGTGCTTTTGTGTCGCGCGCGATTCTCGTCGCGCGTCGCGCCTGTTTGCAGGAGCCTTTAATTGTTTCCTGAACATAACTTATTTGGTATTAAACATAATATCAAGATGACAGGTTACGGAAGGTTACGGGCATTTACTACACCTTATCACATACGGACATAAGATTAGTTTGGGGCCCGCCCGAGCTAAGAATGAATGACAGCACGTTGTGACAGTTGTCCCTACTAGTGATATGTTTTTGTCCGTTCGAAAAATTGAATTTGTCACTTGTTTGTCGGATCAATTACATCCGGACCGGCTCGTATCTTCGTTGACGGACTTAGAAAGTTGACCCCTGCTTCGCATAAGTGCAATGATGACATGTAACATAACAACGAGATATCAATGCATAATACCAGCCTATTGCAGTCCAATTGAAGGACAAAGGCGTCTTCCCGTCTTTACATTGTTCTCACATATAGAAGCAACAAGAATAATGTACCCAGGATTTTGTTATATCTTTATTTAAAAGAGTGTCCATGGATGGAGTTTCTTGCCCGTTCTTCTCCATAGAGATCTACGTTTTGGAATGGGCAACTAGCTTCAACTTTCTGACTAACTGACCGACTATTTAATTTTGACAATTCAAAAGTGCCTGTAGAAGGTTGAATTGAAATAAATGCTTTGAGTTTGAGTTTCCCATACAACATCAAAGGAAAGGCCCTTCTAAGGATATCAATAATACGTTTATTATCCCTTCATATTTATATTGGAAGCCGTGGCTAAATAATAACAGCCGCACAGATCGATCGATCAGGTTAAGCTACACTACCCGCGGTTGGTATGTGGATGGGTGACCATCTTTACATACCGTGACCCTGCGTGCCTCGGAAAGCATGTTAAGTCGTTGGTCCCGGCTGTCATTCTTGGATCTTTGACAGTCATTACGGGTCGTCAGAAGCCCGAAAGTCTGACAACCAAGGGGTATCTTATTACCCAGTAACTGGGGTGTGGAGGTCAGATAGGCAGTCGCTCCATGTAAAATACTGGTATTCGCTGCAGCCGGTTAGATTGGAAGCCGATCCCAACATAGTTGGGAAAAGGCTAGGCATTTGCAGAAAGCACAATCCCAGAAGTCTTTATTAATGCACCCTAAGAGGAAGCTTGTAAGAACGCGAACGCTAGAAAAATGCCATCTCAACTATTTTCTCACAATATAGTATTATTGAAACAAAACACTTGTTAGCAAGTATTCCTGTTAGTGTAAACTTCGCGTGTATTGAAATCCACTTGCTATTGTCTTTTTTATTCCTCAATAATGTGACGAAAGGGGTTTGCGTGGCGCAGGTTATAAAAATAAGACCACGCAACCTTGTCAACATAAAAATATATATTTAGAAAAAGGTGTGGGTAGGTCTACAGGTCACAATTTTCCCAGAGTCAACCCTGTGGGTAGCGCTGTACTGCCCTGATAGCTGGCGTGGCGATGACCGCAGCGAGGTGCCACGCTGGATGCGCAGGGGTGCCGGTCGACAGGTGTTTGCGCCGACCTTCGTAAGTCAGCTCGGCCCACTTGGCAAGACGGCCAACAAATGGGACGTCCGATGCCTGGACGTTACAGCACGCACGAGTCACGACGGAACCAGCCGCGTAGCTCCAGATGTGCGGCCGTGAGCTTGAGGTGTTCCCTAACCGGAACTTTGGACCCTGGAACATGACGTCCAGCGTGTCACGAGATGACCATGGGTCAACTCCGCTGATTGCGACACCAAGCTAAGCAGAGCGAGTAGCAATAGCAGTGCGCTAATGAAGGTGTTGGTGGATTGTCACAATCAGACGGAGTTTACAAAATGGAAGAGTGAAAAAAGGCATGATGCAATACATTTTGAGTGTGAAGCACGAAAAGTCAAAATGCATTAAGCTGAAGGCCTTGGTTTAAGTGAATTACATTATTTAGCGTATATTAAATTCAGATAAAATAAGCATACATGCCAAGTTAACCTGCAAGAAAAAAACACAAAATATACGCATGAAAATGCTATCCAACACTTACCCAGTATGGGGGTTTCAAAGACACCGAATTTAATTGCTCGATGGCGGAGAATTTCGTAGATTAGGTAGTTGTTTTTAAGCCCGGATAATGGCGAGTTAAGACACGTGTGAAATCACTGATATCAATTATCTGGTGAGACGTGTGACCGCTTCGGGAAAAAAAACCAAAATTCCTAATCACGAACGAAAAACGCGTTGGATAGAGATGGGACATGCGCGGGCGCATAGATAAATTCTCACTCGCGCGCCGATAGCAGAACATTTTGTGCTTTTAGTAATCACTATTTACTACCGCACTAGGTACTTGCAATATTCTGTGGTTGTCATATTTTGACGTCTGCGTTTGTTTGACAGTTGATGTATGTAAACATTGGAATGTTGCTGTGATTTTGTTGTTAAATTAGTTAAAATGTGTTTAATTATGCAAAATGTAACGTACGACGTTACAGTACCCCGCCGCTTGGTGAGGGTTTTTACCTCAGTAAAAATCCTTTACCCGTTATACCTCCATCTGAATTACGACCCCTTGTATTCTTCATCGTTCATCCATCATATCTCATATTCGTAATCTTTGCATACTGGCAGACTACCTTAACAAGAGGTGAGTCCGCGCCCTAGCAGCTATGTGAGAGTTACATGTCCATAGTTGACTTGTTACTCGCGCAAAACAGACGTACATTTGGCTTAAAGAAGCAAAGAATTTACTGGGTTTATACTATTGAAAAGGAATTTAGGCTTATTTAAGGAGTATCCACCCGCTCCTGCAAAGGCTTAATTAATGAGTTGCAAACCGCTCAGATAAGTTAAATTGTATTTGGAAATTAAAAACTGGACGAAGGCTTATTTAAGGAGTATCCACCCGCTCCTGCATAGGCTTATTTAATGAGTTGCAACCGCTCAGAAATATTAACTCCCGGTAAGTAAAACGTACCGAGTTTGGCAACAACCAATCCAGAGGTTCCGATAAATGTGGAGAGACCACGGGTAAGGCACATGATAGAATCAAGTGAGCGTGGTTCTCCATCGGGGCTGAATACGGTGGCCGAAAAAATTGACGGATTACGACACGTGTGAAGACACTGATGATGACATCTAGTGAGCGTGTCTCCGTCTGAGGTTGAAGTTATGCACTGTGTTATGCAGTGGCTTAAATATAAATAAGTTAAAAAAAAAAAAAAAAATGAAGTTAAAACAAGAAAAATATGTTGTTATTTCAAATTGAGTTTAAATGTAAGAATATTAAGTTATCCGTAAGACTGGTAAGTGTTGGGTAGCAATCCGCATGGTATGATAAGCGTCAATTACTCCGACTGTTACAAAACAAACTAAAATTAACGTCTTGGTTGTTGTCCGTGCAAAGTGAAGGAAACTACGTTATGGAATGTAAAAAGTAAAAAAAAAAAATTTTTTTTTTTTTTTTTTTTTTTTTTAAAGTTTGAAGTTTGTAAACAAATTGTAAATATATAATACATAATCGGTGCAACTAATGTGTACGCTTATGGTATTAAATTCTAAAAATGGTGACAATAATAGTTTTTATAATTAACATAAATAAGTCACTATTGACATCCAACGACATATTTTTGCTGTTGACTGTACTTAGTAACAACAATATTGAACAAGGCAAGGGTATCAAGTCAATAGGCAGGTAGACAGTAAGTTGGATAATTATTAATTAAAAGGAGGTAGGTGGGAATTGTGGTTGCAATACTTGTTGGAAACTGCTGGTAGATCAATGAAATATGTAGTACTGTACTTTTGAGTTGTCAACAATAAAAACGTTCACTGTATGGAACATTAGTGATCTAGGTCAAATGTAAACAAGTACAAGATGTATTGATAATTAGGCTATAATTCCAATATACAAGTTTGTAGATACAAGTTGTGTGATACTATTTTTAGTTTTAAGTTCTAATGCTTGATTTTAAAAATTGTTAATTTTTGTTCTTACAATGTTTTTTAATAAATAAAATAAATGATTCTAAGTTTTATTAAAAAATTGACTCTAAGTTATGATAAAAAAATTGACACATATGAGTGTTATTTGATAAAAACACTGTTTGTGTACCAGTAGACAATGTTGTTAAGTCTAAAGTAGCCAGTAATTGATAACCCGGCAACCCAATCCCTTCATCCGGCACACAGCAGAGCTGCTTACCGGAAGAAATAGGAATGAGCGTGGTACCTCCCCGGGGCGAGCCGTTACTATTGGCCCTACCACTATAAAAGAACGATAAATGCGTTCTTTTATTTTAAATAAAAAAAAAAATTAACAATTAAGTTGCAACAGTGCAATCCGTTCCTACCAAACAAGAATAAAAACAAGGTAGCGCTGCGTACACCTTAGTTGCTGGCAACCAGAACGTTTTACACAAAACAACCACCAAAATACACCAACATACAAAAAAAAAAAAATACCCACAAGGTAACCCTGAGGAAAATGTGACCGTAAAACCACGTTTTAGGGCGCCAATGTGACGAAAGGGGTTTGCGTGGCGCAGGTTATAAAAATAAGACCACGCAACCTTGTCAACATAAAAATATATATTTAGAAAAAGGTGTGGGTAGGTCTACAGGTCACAATTTTCCCAGAGTCAACCCTGTGGGTAGCGCTGTACTGCCCTGATAGCTGGCGTGGCGATGACCGCAGCGAGGTGCCACGCTGGATGCGCAGGGGTGCCGGTCGACAGGTGTTTGCGCCGACCTTCGTAAGTCAGCTCGGCCCACTTGGCAAGACGGCCAACAAATGGGACGTCCGATGCCTGGACGTTACAGCACGCACGAGTCACGACGGAACCAGCCGCGTAGCTCCAGATGTGCGGCCGTGAGCTTGAGGTGTTCCCTAACCGGAACTTTGGACCCTGGAACATGACGTCCAGCGTGTCACGAGATGACCATGGGTCAACTCCGCTGATTGCGACACCAAGCTAAGCAGAGCGAGTAGCAATAGCAGTGCGCTAATGAAGGTGTTGGTGGATTGTCACAATCAGACGGAGTTTACAAAATGGAAGAGTGAAAAAAGGCATGATGCAATACATTTTGAGTGTGAAGCACGAAAAGTCAAAATGCATTAAGCTGAAGGCCTTGGTTTAAGTGAATTACATTATTTAGCGTATATTAAATTCAGATAAAATAAGCATACATGCCAAGTTAACCTGCAAGAAAAAAACACAAAATATACGCATGAAAATGCTATCCAACACTTACCCAGTATGGGGGTTTCAAAGACACCGAATTTAATTGCTCGATGGCGGAGAATTTCGTAGATTAGGTAGTTGTTTTTAAGCCCGGATAATGGCGAGTTAAGACACGTGTGAAATCACTGATATCAATTATCTGGTGAGACGTGTGACCGCTTCGGGAAAAAAAACCAAAATTCCTAATCACGAACGAAAAACGCGTTGGATAGAGATGGGACATGCGCGGGCGCATAGATAAATTCTCACTCGCGCGCCGATAGCAGAACATTTTGTGCTTTTAGTAATCACTATTTACTACCGCACTAGGTACTTGCAATATTCTGTGGTTGTCATATTTTGACGTCTGCGTTTGTTTGACAGTTGATGTATGTAAACATTGGAATGTTGCTGTGATTTTGTTGTTAAATTAGTTAAAATGTGTTTAATTATGCAAAATGTAACGTACGACGTTACAATAATCACATTAAGGCTCCTTCAAACAAGCGCGACACGCGATAAAATCGCGCGCGACACAAAGGCACCGCAAGTCGCGCAACGGCAACGAGCGGTGCCTTTGTGTCGCGCGCGATATTATCGCGTGTCGCGCTTGTTTGTAGGAACCTTTAGGAGGCGATTAGGGTGTTGGTGCGAGCCCTGTTTATTGTTTTATTGTCTACATTTAACAACACTAAAAAAAATATTTCTTACTACACCACATTAAAGCGATTTCATTAAGACTTTATACAGAAAGAATTAATGTTTGTAAAACGGTAAAAGACAAAACAGTAACTTTTAATGATTGAACATACTGTTTACTGAAAAGACAACAAAAAAAAAATTAAACCACCATTACTGTAATGTAAGTAAATTTCAATGTTTTGATATCACCAAATGAATAAAACAGTTAATTTTGTAACCTTTTAGCTACTTAAAACGTTAAAGTTTACTGTCATGACGGTAACATTTTGCCTCAAGTTTTAACTGTTTTCGAATCAGTAAAAAATACTGTTTTGAACGTTAGGCTCATATGGAACTGTTTAAAGCAGTTCAGATCAATGTTTTTTCATTTTTATTTCCTGATTATTTCTTTAAGTGAACGAGACAAACTATTATAACTACAATTACTTTACTGACCTTCACTTCTAACATGGAGATCAAGATGGATGAATAAGAATTACATAACAATAAAAATATTAATGAGTTGTCCTCATTTGTTTCGACATACAGATTGGAGCTGGTCCAAATAGGACATGTATGCGGAAATCCCCAACGTGGAGCATTGTACAGACGCCAGCACATCAACCTACCCGAAACTGTCAAATTTTCCCAATCAACTTTGAACCTTATGCTTTAGCGATAAAGTTGAAAATAAAGAAATTTTAGAGATGGTAGTAGCTTGATGTGCTGGCGTCTGTACCAAACCAGTATATATAATGTTCCCAGTTTCCCACTGCTGGGACTCGTGCCTCCTCTCTGTGAGTGAGACTGGGCCGTAATCCAACACGCGAGCACAGTGTGAGTTAGTTGGACATAAGGTGTCAACAAGAAAGGCCGTTTGTACACCGGCACCGTCAACAGGACATCAACAAGAATGAGATGACGGCGCCAAAGTTTTGGTTAGTGTTGGGGTCGGATTCCAGTCTAACCGGATGCAGATGAATGCCAGTATTTTACATGGAGCGACTGCCTATCTGACCTCCACAACCCAGTGACTGGGTAATACGATACCCCTTGGTAAGACTGATTGTCAGACTTTCGGGCTTCTGCTTAAATTTAAATAATCTAATTGTAACAAAAATTTGCATGTCATTATTTTATGATTGAATATGTTAAGCTACTGTAATACCTTTTTAAGAACTTCTGTAACCATATTTAACGGCAAATAAATCTTTGACTTTGACTTGACTTTGACTACCCGTAACGACTCAAAGATTCACGAATGACAGCCGGGACCAACGGCTTAGCGCGCTTTCCGAGGCACGGAGAAGTCTCGGTATATAAAGATAGTCATCCATCCACAGACCAACCGCGCCAAGCGTAACTTAACCTGATAGATCGACCTGTTTGGCCGACCACAACTAAATTGAAGGAGGAAAATCATCATTCATCATCACCTGCCTAGCTTTATCCATGTTGGGGTCGTGTTGAACTCTTACTGGATGCACCTGAATAGGTACTAGACTACATGGAGCAACTGCCTGGAAAGGACGATGATGACCATTTTTTTTTTGAAGTGAAAACTTCTTTAGCGGCGCTGTGTACTTTTTTTGGAATGGGTAAAAACTTCTAAACTGGCGTCAGGTCACGTGACCCTGATCGAAAATTCGTAAGACGTAAAACGTAAGACAGCGCCATCTATGCACATCGGGAAGAACTACGAGGGCCTCGCGTACTAACTACGTAGTTCATCCAACAACGACGAGATGGCGCTGAACCACGGATTATAACATTTTGCTTATAAGACGATTCACAAAATACACTCGTAATTGTTCAAGTTTTCACTTCTGTCGGCACTACCGGAGTGCCAGTGTTTTTTTTTTATAATATACACATTGACATCAATGATTTTTTTTAAACAATGACATTTGCTTACTTTGTAAAGTATTATATTATTTTAATTATTGTGAATGTGAAGACGATGTGAGTTATTTATTTTATTCATTTTATATTTTTTTATTATTCTCTCCATGGTCTGGCAGTTTGAGTAATTTATGTCCTACCCAAAGTCCTTTCTTTGGTATTGTTCGTCGAAACGTTGAGCTCCTTAAGTCTTGAGTTGAGCTGCACGTTTTCTGACAAATGCGTGCACTGACTGGACAGGTAGGTCCTCTCAATCTGTGTGGTTCTTTCCTCAAAAGACCATCTCAGACATCGATCTACATGGTCTTTATATAACCTGACCAAGATTATGTCTGGACTTTAAAAGAGACTGAGACCTCTGAGTTTGTTTCGGCCTTTCTTCTCAGAGTAGTCAGATAGGAAAAGTCGACCTCATCTAGTTTAAAAAAATATATGATTGACGTATAAAAGTGTTTGTGCAAACCTACTTACAAAAATAAAATCATTTATCATTCAATATTAAATTAATGAATAGCATTCATTTGTTTCAACGTGGAGCTTGGATCCGATCCAAATAGGACAAATACACGGAAATCCCTAAACTAAGGCATGCGTAGAATTTAGATCGGGTATGGCCGAGCTCAATATTATATCTGCTGAGAAAGTTCTAAAAATAGACGAACCCAGGATTGAAATAACTGCCCTAAAATAAATGTATGTATTGGTGAGAGTCGTGAAAATCGATGTGGTCGTTTAGGAGAAATTGGCACGCATACCATCATAGTTTATAGGGCAAAAAAAGGCATTCTATTTTCAATATTGGTTATGTGGTTAATTAATTTACAGGAAAATAGTAATTAGACTTTTGTGTACAGTTCGCGTCAAGTAACTATGCCGCTATGAAGTAGGCAACAAATCACTACGCAGTAGTTAATCTTAGGAATAAAACAGCAGCGCGCATGCGCGGCTAGCGAAAAGCCTAACTTCAGAGCGGCAAAGTTACTTGACGTGAACTGTATATTAAAATATAACTTTTATCATAATTTTTATTAGGATGCCAACAAAATCAGAATCAAACAAGCGAGCTGTTTCATTAATTATTTTTTTTTATATTAATGCAAAACTTTCAAACTATGTCGGAATAAATTTTTATCTAGATGATAATGTAAAAAAAATACACAACATCACGCCTGTAATCGCCGAAGTAATAGGCACAGGTATTCAGACGACAGCACATCAAGCTACCCGAAACTGTCAAATTTTCTCAATCAACTTTGAACCTTAAGCTTTAGCGATAAAGTTGAAAATCTATTAAATAAATTTGACCGATTGTAGTAGCTTGATCTGCTGCAGTCTGTACTTACAGTAGGGTACACCCAAATTTTACCAGTTATGTTTAAAGCCCATGAGGAAGAGCCTATTTACATCAATCGGGCACAAAACCAGACTCAATGCTGAGAAACTCCAGATGAATAAATCCAGTAACACATTGCCCGAGCAGGGATAATCGCACCCAAGTACAGTGCGTGCCACGTAAGAAGAGACTTGACACACCACGTGGTCTGACATGCGCAGAACACGATTTTAGGTATCTTTAGCGGTATGAGGTCTGAGTGCGGGACGGGACCGGACGTCATAGGGGCGGCGGAGAGGCGGGGGAGGCGGGGTCACGTCTCTTCTTACGTGGCACGCACTGTAGTACCTCAGGCTCAGCAGTAGTGCTTGCTACCACTAGACCGAACAGGCAGTGTTAATATCCACACTAAATTATAAACGCGAAAGTGTTGTCTGTCTGTCTGTTACCTCTTCACGCTTAAACCGCTGAACCGATTTAGATTAAATTCGGTATAGAGATAGCCGAGTCCCGGGAAAGGACATAGGATAGTTTTTATCCCAGAAATCATCCTTTAAGGGGGTGAAAAAGGGCGTGGAACTTTGTATGAGAAATCAATAACCGCTAAACCGATTTAGATGAAATTTGGCACATGGGTAGACCATAACCTGGATTGGGACATAGGATACTTTTTATCCCGATATTCCCACGGGATCGACACTTATGCGGGTGAAAACGCGAGGCGCAGCTAGTATTTTTAATAAACCAGAACAAATCCCCACAAACAAGCCGATTCCATTGATAAAAACGTTATGTTCCGCTTGCACTTTCTCTGCCTACCCACGCGCGATAAACAATTGACTTTCGATTCTCTGTATGAATAAATAATTGATACGTAATTATTAATTGACTATCAAAGAACGTGAGGAAACCTGCACTTAATTGTAGCAGTAGATAGATGTATTTCTTTGTGACGGTGCTCGTCCGTACTACAGATTTGTCTCTGAGGTGACACTGCAACTGTGGTATGGTATTGCAGATCTCCATCAATCAACTGAGTTTATCGCAGTCCACTGCTGGACAGAGGTCTCTCCCAGGCGGCGCTACTACACCTTGTCCTCCGCCTTCCGCATCCAGTCTGTCCCAGCCACCTTCTTTAGGTCGTCCGTCCATCTAGCTGGGGGGCGTCCCACACTACGCTTGCCGATACACGGTCTCCACTCCAGGACCCGTCTGCTCCACCGGCCATCGGTCCTTCAACAAACATGGCAAGCTCACTGCCACTTCAGTTTGCTTACTCTGCAAGCTATGTCGGTAACCTCCGGTTCTTTTCCGGATGTTTTAATTCCAGATTTTATCCTTCAAAGAGACTCCGAGCATAGCTCGCTCCATTATTAGGCTGTTCACGTAACAAGTATACAAGCGGTCATTGACCCCGAAAAAAACTTCAAATCTTTTTTGTTTTTATTTAATCACTAGCTTCTGCCCGCGACTTCGTCCGCGTGAAATTTCTTGTTACTCCGAACAACCCCGTCGCATCGCATCGCGCTATTACTTCGTTTTTGCTTAGCGTTCTTTCTGACTTTTATTCTTTTTGCTCGGCTCCTAAAGGTCATAGCGTGATGTTAAATAGCCTATAGCCTTCCTCAAGAATTGGGCTATTAAATGCAAAAAGAATTTTTCAAATCCGACTGGTAGTTCCAGAGATTAGCGCATTCAACCCAACAAACAAACTCTTCAGCTTTATAATATTAGTGATACCCATCACGTAGGCATAGTTTCTCTAGTTAATTAATTTTACCCGGTATATTACCCGGTATACGGGTTATAAATAAATGAATTAATTTATTTAATAATAATAAAAAAAGTCCTCCAGGCCGTATTTCGGCCACGGCGGCCAATCTGAACGGAGACCAGCCTTCGGCGCGGGAGATATTGTAGTGCACAAGTGTGCGCGCAGACGCAGGTGCACTCCCTCTACCCTCACTCTCATGGTCCGATGGGACGGCAATCCGACACGACCGGAGAGAGATCAGGCGCAGGACCAACGGCTTACGGCTCCTGCAAACAGGCGCGACGCGCGACGCGAATCGCGCGCGACACAAAGGCACCGCTCGTCGCGCGACTTGCGGTGCCTTTGTGTCGCGCGTCGCGTCGCGCCAGTGTGTACGAGCCTTTAACGTGCTTTCCGAGGCACGGGTATTTAATAATACCTTGATAATGACAGGATCACGGTAAAGTTATGTACCATTACCGTGTTCCGACCGTTTATATGAAGATAGAATACTATTACTGTGACTCACTGTGATTGTGTTGTTACTGTTACTGTGATACTGTTACTGTGATTGTGTTTTTATTGAATTGTCATTGTCCCGGAGATTATCTATTAATCAATCTATCTATTAGTACAATTGTCATTGTCCCGCACAATTTTTATAGAATGTGAAAACGGTGAAGGAAATCATCGTGAGGAAACCGGCATGTCTTAGGACCAAAAATTCAAAGACATGTGACATCTACCAAACCGCACTGAGCCCGCTTGGTGTATTACGGCCCATGCCCTGTCACAGAGAGTAGTCATGTGTCCCAGCTCCCAGCCGTGAAGCGTTATTGGGAGTTTCTATCAGGAATTTCTCAGTAGCAGCTCGGATTCTGGATATGGGCCCGGACGATAGCAAAAGGTTCTTCGATACAAAAACTACGAAAATTTTATTCAAAGGACGGAATTACACAAGTGACGTTGACGAAACCAGTACGAGTTAGTTAAAAGAGAGAGACAAACAGCCTTGCTATATTTTTTCTCTGTCTAAACATAACAGTAGGCCCATCCTTTCAAACAGTACAAAGATAAACGTTATCGGCGTCTGCACTGCGCAAGCGCATGAAGCAAGCTATCGCCTTGAACGACAGGTTTTACATCCTGTGTTCCTTAGTACGGTCAAATGCACGTTTGTAGTGATACTTTGTACATGTAAGCGGGCACGCGCTTTGGGTATACTTTATACTTGGGGGCTTTTATTTAGGTACATAATTATTAAGTTCTGCACCCTAATAGGGAACATGCATGTATCATTTTAATATTTTTATTCGATCCAGACGGAAATGGCGGGATAAGCTGGATGGTCGTTGGCAGCTTTGGACAGAGAAAGTGGAAAGAGATTAGGGAGGCTTTTTCCAGCAGTGGGATATTAATGGCTAATAAAAAAAATTACATCGCCATATAATAGTACCTACTTAAAAAATATTCAACGCAGAAAAAGTATTTGAAATTAAGTTTAAAATAGCCAACCGACACAGGCACCTTAAAAACGCCCTCCATTTTAACACGCTTGGTGTGATATCATAGTCTTATGACATTGACAATAGACGGAATGAGGGTTTTCTGAAATGATGTTCCCTAGGTGGCAGCACTGACACGTCAGGTCCAGGCATCTGTCAAAGAGCCTATATTTTCTTTAGTCATGACTGAATGATGAACGAATGAATGAATCGAATGATGAACGTCATCATATATTTTATATTGGAAGACCTCTTGTCACAGTGGTCCCAACTGGTGTCGTAAATTTTCACGAAAACCCTCATTGCAAACACTCTTATAGAACACATTCGACATTTAATTGTTATCGACTTTTATGTCACATTCGCTCTGAGCAATGGCGTCGCTTTTCAAATATTTGAATTTCCCACAGATTGTATAGAATTCAGTTTTTCTAAGTGAACATACAGTTGTGTTGGAGTTCGATGCGCTTCTTCTCAGCTAAAGCACTAGGAAGAGGTGAAGATCGGGCGCCTTGGGGGACTGTCTAATGTAAGTTTGACGTTCGAAAAGTGCTGATTCTCAGCCTAGTGTGAATAAAGGCTCCTTCAAACAGACGCGACACGCGATAAAATCGCGCGCGATAAAATCGCGCGCGATCAAAGGCACCGCCCGTTGCGCGACTTGCGGTTAGTGTTGCCCAAATGCAAGACCAAGACAAGACCTTAGCCAGTCTTGGTCTTGCGTCAATACACCTGGTCTTGGTCTTGGTCTTGGTATTGCGCTCTCAGTCTTGGTCTTGGTCTTGGTCTTGCAGCAAGAGTCTCGCAAGTCTTGCGAGACTCTACTACTTAGACTAGACTACATCCAAATACCTATTAGCCTATTGCTCAGGGTGGCAGGGACATCGACGCGCAACCGCTTACCATGGATTCAGTAGGTACAGACGCCAGCACATCAACCTACTACAATCTGTCAAATTTCTTTAATAGATTTTCAACTTTATCGCTAAAGCATAAGGTTCAAAATTGATTGTGAAAATTTGACAGTTTTGGGTAGCTTGATGTGCTGGCGTCTGTACATGATTCTGGACCCCCCCTGCGTTGAAATTTTTCGTCGGCTTTTTCTTAATTTTTACGTTTTTTTCTGCAATTTTTTTTTTCTCTAAACTGTATAAAATCATTATTTCTATCTGACCCAATGAGATTTTTAATTAAAAAATTGTAAATTCACTTGTTTCACTTAAAACAGCAATGTAAATAAAACTCGAAAGGGCTACCTGATCAGCTGTATCGCTAAAGTTCATTTGCGAGGTCAACACTGTCTTCGTACCTACGCTATTCACTTTCAAATGCCGCCACAAAGGGACCGCAGCGCCAAGCGGTGTCCTCGTATTATTAACGCACTTGAAAATAAACTTTAAATTTATTACAATAAAGTGCATAAATGCTTGAACCTGACAAAAAATGCGGAAGATTGCGGGAATCCCCGCGCGGTGTCGATTCGGCCATGAATCCCAATGAATCTAACAGACGCGTCACATGAGGCATTTTAATCATCTACATAATTGAATGACCCATTTACTACTTTTATTTTAGATAACGAATCTAAAATGAAAGTAGTAAATGGGTCATTCAATTCATCAAAAATAATTTTCCCCTCATAATGATGAGGGGATAATTATTTTTCTAAAGCTTCATCGATTTAAGAGGGAAGCGCTAAGGTAGCCCGCGAAATTAAAATTTTCCTTACGTTTTTTGCAATTTGCTGGTCAGTGAATTTCGCGGGCTACCTAATACCGCTTTCGCCTTAAGTAAAGAAGATTAAAAAAACGTGCAGAAGTGTATTGATTGTCACGTAATTTTTCGATATTTTTTTATTATCAACAATAATTTTAGTTTTGAATGCAATTCAACAATGTAAATACTGTTTCATAAAAAAAATACATCCATTTTCGCATAATCGGGATTGAAACCAAATACCTACTATAACGCCCAAATCTCAGTTTGACTTAACTGCGAGACGCAAGAGTCTTGCAGGCTTAGTCTTGTTCTTGCTCAAGTCTTGCAGGGTTCAGTCTTGGTCTTGGTCTTGCTAAAATAAGTCGGTCTTGGTCTTGGTCTTGCAAAAATGCAAGAACAAGACCAAGACTGCAAGACCAAGACCGATTTTGGGCAACACTACTTGCGGTGCGTCTGTGTCGCGCGCGATTTTATCGCGTGTCGCGCCTGTTTGAAGGAGCCTTTAAATGTCTTTTGATTTTGTACCTATAATTACGAAAGCCAAGCCAATTAAGGTACTGAGAAATGCAGGGGCTGTCAAAGTGAAATTGTTACCAAGACATGCGCTTGACCATACGTAAGTACCAGCAGTTAACTTTCTTGTGTAAATAAACTACCTTCTCACAGTTATGTCGGCTGCATTAATGTTTATGATATTTTCTTGTGAAATTGATTCAAAAACCCATTGCACTATAACTTTACGAGATCGAAGTTATTATCAACTAGCAGCGCACCGCGGTATCACCCGCATAAGTGTCGATCGCGTCGGAATATCGGGATAAAAACCATCCTTTGCCCGATGATGGAGGATTGGCGGAAATTCTATAGGGCCAGTTACTTGCCAGCTCAATGCCGCTATCACTAAAACGCTACAGTTATCTTTTCCCATAGTAATTATTCAAGTAATGAACGGTAAAGAACGCGGGATGAGCCGACGCATTCTTGTTACATACGCCAGACGTGTTTTGAACGATTCCCGGTAAAAATAGCACGGTTTTTTAAACGTGTGAATTCTAATGATCCGGACACTGAACTGCAAATTGCAAAAATACTTTCTTTAAAAATTATCTATCTATCTGTTCTAATAAAAAACCTGCCAAATGTGAGTCGGACTCGCACACGAAGGGTTCCGTACCACAAGGCATAAAACGCCGAAAAAGAATACGTTTACCCCTTTAAATTTTAACTTTATTTTTATTAGGTATTTGTTGTTATAGCGGCAACAGAAATACATCATCTGTGAAAATTTCAACTGTAGCTATCACGGTTCATGAGATACAGCCTGACAGACAGACGGACAGTGGAGTCTTAGTAATAGGGTCCCGTTTTTACCCTTTGGGTACGGAACCCTAAAAAGCTGAAAAGTTTGTTTGTTTGTTAGCTTGAACGCGCTCTTCTCCGGAAATACCAATCGAATTTCAAAAATTCAGTTATTAATGATCTGTCCACCAACTGTACCTACTATTATATAATAGTTAAAGTTAGTAGTTAGTTGTTAGAACTAGTTAGTTAGTTGTTATTGGGATTCCTGTGTTTGACATTGGACGTTAACAGTTCTGGGTAATTATTATGATGAGATGTCTATTCTAGGTAAGTACTTTAGATACCATTTTAGCATTTCACAACGCACGCGTTTGTGGTTTTCCTGTTAAGGTTATCATTTTATGCCGTAATAAAAATAATATAATCTACCTGCGTTTTCCCAACTATGTTGGGGTCGGCTTCCAGTCTAACCGGATCTTAATACTAAAATGACAACTTCGCACCGAACTAAGTTGTCATTTTTGTATAAAGAAATGTATTTCTATAACAGTTAGGTTCTTAATTCAATAACTGGCTCAGTGGTTTCTGATTTAAAGAAAACCCTTGGTTTAGTAAAAGGAGGTCTGAATTTATCTTGGACATGTTTGACTTCAGTTAAGCAAAAACATCGTGAGGGAATCTGGACATATAAGGTCCCATTAAAATAGATGGACAAACTTTTAGAAATCATTCAGATCAACAAAATAAGGACGATGGTAAATGAATATATAAGAAAAACGCATAGATACTTACAAGAAAAATAATCAGCTAACGAAAATACACTAATGTGCCGGCAATTTATTATACATATTAGGTTAAAATAAAATCACTTTAATTAGTGTTTTTTTTTTTTGCTTGGATATCATTAGTTAGACGTACTGAGCGCTGTGTTAAAATTTGTCCATCTATTTTAATGGGACCCTGACAATTTAAATGTCAAAAACCAACGTCTTTCCTATTTTTTACGCTCGAAATTATTTTAACACGATCTAGTGCCCCCTAATTCTACGTTCATAACTTCAAACATACTAACAAAATCTCTCATTCAAAAACCAACCTTACTCCACAGAAATAAGTATCATTTTCGCACGTCAAGCTATATGCAAACAATAATTATTTGCTGACATACTTATAAAGTGTCAATTGATCTACAAACGGCGTCCCCGTTGTAGAATTGTGAAACTAGACTTTAAAAAAAATCAAGGTAATTCTCGTAACGTAACAGCAATAAATAAAGTAAACATTGTCATCACCCTCCTATTATCCCAATTTAAGGCTCCTGAAAACAGGCGCGACGCGGGACGTAAATCGCGCGCGACATAGAGGCACCGCTCGTTGCGCGACTTGCGGTGCCTTTGTGTCGCGCGCGATTTTATCGCGTGTCGCGCCTGTTTGAAGGAGCCTTTATAAGTGTTCGGCGCTGCATCCCTTCGTCTTCCATACATCTCTATCAGCCGTCATCTGTGTTCACTCTTTTTCTGGTAGTATATCACCACGATTTTAAAATCTTTGTATCCGGCACAGCTTTTTACGGTACGGCGTATTGTATGTCGCAAGCAACTGGTTAAGGGGACTACAGGACCTAAACGCAATTTTTATAATGCCTAAAAGTATATGATCGACTACAGTAAACAAAATCAGAAAATTCATCCGAATCGCTGTCATCAGGAAACGTGACCAAAAGACTGGCAGCATTGCCACGTTGTATGGCAATGCTGATTCTTTGGCCAAAAAATAGGCCAGCCCTCTGGTCACGTGAAGAGTCGACCAACCGCTTGGCGATGTCTCGAAATACTAAGTGGGCACTCGGGCCCCATGGCCCTAGAATTTCAACCCAACGGCTCAAACATATAAGTAGGTACCAAAGAGATTGGACTATTTGCGCCGTTTGAGGTTTTCCGCGCCTGCAGCAGCCGCCCCAGCACAGCTCACCGTGCTTGGAAGATAGGATGGTGCAAGCCTGCAAGGGTGTCGACACACGTTGCATTCCACACCAAAGGCCTACCAAGTACCAACCTTCGAAAAGGCTTTTTAGTGGGTCTGCTTATAATTTAGATAAATTATAAGCAGACCCACTAAAAAGCGAGAAATAAAAACTTTTTATACAAAAAAAAAACGAAAAATCTACAAAGTGAAAAATAACTTTAATTCCAGAAACCGGTGGCAAAATACTAAAATACAGATCCAAAGACACCAACTTCTGAAATTAAAATTATTTTTTATGTATTTTTTTGAAGTCGGTTTTGTTTTTGTTAAAAAGTTTTTATCTAACTAGAAAATTCGCAGTAGCAGCTCGAGTTTGGATTCGTGCTCCATTGAAGACAATAGCCTCGCCCCCAAGTACAGACGTCAGCACATCAAGCTACTACAATCTGTCAAATTTCTTTAATAGATTTTCAACTTTATTTCTAAAGCATACGGTTCAATGTTGATTGGGAAAATTTGACAGTTTCGGGTAGCTTGATGTGCTGGCGTCTGTACATGGGAATTAAACACAACTGGCGAAAGATACGTGAACCAATACACCTCTGCCAACCCCTTTGGCGAATAATACAGGCGTAACATTAACACAGACAGTGTTTCACGAAAGTTTTTTCACCGTCAACCACAAAATTAACATGTCGGATAGCAAATTAGCAATGCTATGTTAGTTTAAAGTTTAACTGTCTCCCATCCGGATAACGGCCTCAACTACGAGCGTTTAACCTACTAACCGGCCGTGGGAAAGTGACATCAGACTCTTTACGTGTACATTGTACACTCGTTACGAAAAGGTCGAGCAATTTTCAAATACTTTCTTTCACCTTACTTTGGTACCAGACAATTAATTAGTAGCTTCTGCCTGCGACCATGTCCTCCCGACCCACCCCGTCGCATCGCATCGCCTTCCCGCTCTATTATGTCTTAGAGAGTCCTAGCGTGATGTTACATAGCCTGTAGCCTTCCTCAAGAATTAGGCAATCAAATGCAAAAAGATTTTTTCAAATCCAATTATAGTTCCAGAGATTAGCACGTTCAAACAAACAAACTCTTTAGCTGATTTCGTTGACTTAGAAGTTTCTTTTTTGCACTGCCTCAAGGGATTACATCCCTGAGTATTTGATATTAATTTCAATTTGATAACTCCACGCGTTGCTGAGAAAAAGGGCCTTGACAGACAGACAGACAACAAAGTGATCGTATAAGGGTTCCATTTTTCCCTTTGGAGGTACGAAACCCTTAAAATCGAATGGAAGTTAATCTTTTAATTACGCGATTGTACTATTTTATAATTAATAATATCAGCCTATTATTGTCCCACTACTGGACAAAGGACTCTTCTCATACAGAGAAGGCATTGATCACCACGCATGCTCAAGATGGATTGTTGATCACCACGCATGCTCAAGATGGATTGGTGTTTTCGGACCTATGTTACAATCTTTAACTAAACTTCAACAACAATTGGAACGATTAATCTGCATGAGAACTAACAAACGACATAATAAATACGATAAAAATTTAACTAGACAATAGATCTATAAAGACAATCGCCACCCACCCATCAAAATTCAAACCTCAACACCAGATGCTTAACCTGCGTGGGAACATAACAACATAATCACGTATCAGTGATTGCATTAGAAACTAGGTGGAAGTCAGGAGAAAGTGGCAAGTGACAGACAAACATGACAGGTGACAAACAACGGTTTAACGACACGAATTACTGGGCTCACTGTAGGCGCCATCTTTCTTTTTACAGACGATAGAGATAGAATCTATTTGACTTTAATTACCAACTTTAAAAAAAAGGAGGTTATCAATTCGACATGTATACAGTATGTAATATTATTGGAATTGCATTATATTCACATGTGACAATCTATTGGCTTCCAAACAAATATAAGTAGAAAAT
The DNA here is from genome assembly GCA_963855955.1 of Luperina nickerlii. Taxonomy (NCBI): domain Eukaryota; kingdom Metazoa; phylum Arthropoda; class Insecta; order Lepidoptera; family Noctuidae; genus Luperina; species Luperina nickerlii. The sequence goes on along the minus strand of OY979690.1, from coordinate 9,535,858 downwards.
TTTATAGACGTACGTATGTATGTTTGTTTGTCCACGCATTTCTTCGCAACTATTAATCTGATCGTGACCATTTTTTTTATTGGCTTACCTTCACTTCAACTTAGGAACAGTGCAAGTTTCGAGCTACGGGTGTAGTGTCAAAGGGAAAACATCTATAGTGCAATATTTACAACAAAACTATTACCTACTTATTACAAACACATATTCCAGTTTTTACTTAAAGCTTTTTCATTTAGTATTTTTTTTACGAAATAAAAAAAAAAATTAAACCGACTTCAAAAAGAAATGATGAACTCAAAATTATGAAATAACTTTAATTTCGGAAGTCGGTGGCAAAAAAATAAAATTAAAATACAGATCCCAAAATTAAAGTTATTTCATAATTTTGAGTTCATTTTGCAGCGTCAATGAAAGGCGAGGGTTAGCAACACACTAATTTATTAAACAAGTAATGAACCTACCCACCACCATACAAATATCATACCCGACATCGGTACATTTCTCCCCTTTAAGCTGAAGCATAATATAAAATAAATAACAAAGACTATATTTGATTAGACTTAGTGACAGCCCGATTATATGCCCGCAGAGCACGAGCAGACGCACCTGACGGTGGTGGTGGTGGCTCCAGCCCGGAGGCCACTTTAGAATCAGTGCTCTGTGACTTCTCACCAATGCCGTCAGACGCGTCCTCGTATGTGTCCTCCGGCTCCTCACGGACCGAAGAAACCTCTCGTTCTGGGGATATATCTTTAGTCTCGGACACTATGCTAGTCCGAGATAACGTGTGGCGATTCTTGTTATGTACAGGTATGATTTGATCAACATGTCTACGCCAACCTACTCCACGTCCAACGTCTACTTTGTACGAGACCGGTCCAGTCTGGTCGACTATTGTTCCTGACAACCACTTGTCTCCCCTTGCGGTGTAGTCGCGGGCCAGCACCGCGTCGCCCGGCGCCAGCGCGCGCGTCGTGCCGGCCGCAGCGGCCACTTGCCGCTCTTGCGCGGCGCGCACTACCGCAGACACGTCGGGCCGCAGCGCATCGAGGCGCCCGCGGAGCCTACGCCCTTGCAACGCCACCGCAGGGGAGACACCAGTGGTTGCATGTTGACAGTTACGATATTGGAATAAAAACTTACTAAGTGCTGTGGCGACGTCCTCGCCCTCGTACAAAGCACGTTTGATCGCTTTCTTAACGGTTTTCACCGCATTTTCTGCTGCACCGTTTCCCTGCGGTCTGTAAGGAGCTGTGGTCACGTGTTTTATACAATTTTTCTTACAAAAAGTTTTAAATTCCTGTGCGAAAAATGGTGGGCCGTTGTCGGTGACGAGTAATGACGGTAAGCCGAACCGGGCAAATATTGTTCTCATTGCTGTGATGGTCGCCTGCGCGTCCGTCCTACTCATAGCAATAGCTTCTATCCATTTCGAGTTTGCATCCACCATGATCAAATATCGTTTTCCCCCACAATCCCCAAAGTCTGCATGTACTCGCTGCCACGGATGCAGCGGGAACTCCCAAGGGTGCAGGGACGCGTGTGGCGGCGCGTCGCGTACGGCGCGGCACGCTGTGCACGCGCGACATACCTCCTCTATGTCCCTATCTAGACTAGGCCAATAAACATAGTTTCTTGACAAATTCTTCATTTTATTCATTCCTAAGTGCCCGTCGTGAATTTCGTCTAAAATCTGTTTGTGTAATGCGTTCGGTATAACGATCCTGTATTTATAAATGAGGCAACCCAATTCTATAGCTAAATCCTGTTTCCTTGCAAAATACGGTTTCTCAGTTTCCGACACTGTCAACGGCCAACCAAATGTGACATAGCCTTTAACCTTGCATAACAATGTATCTTTCTCCGTCTCCTTAGCAATATCCTTAAAGCTAATAGGAATTGTTTCCTCTATTAAATTTATGTAAGTGACTGCGTCCACTAAGTGACCCTCCTGAGGTAGCGGTAGCCTCGATAAAGCGTCTGCCGGCCCATTGTCAGCCGAGCGGACAAATTCTACAGAGAACTCGTATGCGGCCAAGCGCGCCGCCCACCGCTGTAGCCGGCTGGCGGCGGTCTGTGGAATGCCACTCTTAGTACCAAAAATGTACGTCAACGGCTGATGGTCCGTGCGTAATATAAAACTCCTACCGAATAAGTACTGATGATGCTTTGTTATTCCATACAATATCGCGAGTGCCTCCTTATCGAGTTGACTGTAATTCCGCTCGGCCGCGTTAAGTGTGCGGGACACACAGCTAACCGGGCGCTCGCTGCCATCGGAATAGCGGTGAGCTAACACCGCGCCTAGCCCATATGCACTACTGTCTACCGCGAGCACGAGTGGCCGCCCCTCCTCGTAATGTGCTAACACTCGCTCGCCCAGGAGAACTCGCTTAGCGTCTTTAAACGCCTGCTCACAATTAGCATCCCATTTCCAGCGTTCGTCTTTTTTAAGCAATTTATGTAAAGGATACAACAACGTGCTCAAATTACTAATGAATTTGCCGTAATAATTTAACATTCCCAAAAAACTTTTCAGTTGGGTTATATTCTCTGGTCTGGGTGCGCTGGAAATAGCCTCCAATTTAGCAGTGTCTGGCCGTAATCCCATTTTGTCAATAACAAAACCTAAGTATTTCACGCTGTCTTGTAAAAAACTACACTTACTTAACTTAACTGTTAAACCCGTCTCGCGCAACCTTTCGAGTACAGCTCTTAAATGACTAATGTGCTCTTTATCATTAGCCCCCGTTATGCAAATGTCATCCAGAAAAACAACACAACCCGGAATACCACGTAGGGTTTCCTCCATCAATTTCTGGAACTTCTCGGGTATGCAGGCTAGTCCGTACGGCGTACGACGGTAGGCATATGTCCCGAGGTGAGTTGTAATTGCTGTGTAGGGTTGTGACTCCTCTGTTAATAAACACTGTTCGTAAGCGTGAGTGAGATCTATTTTCGTAAATTTTTCTCCTCCGCTTAAGTTCGCGAACAATTCATCAATGCGGGGCAAGGGATAATAATCACGCTTGAGTTTTGGGTTAATTGTAATTTTGTAATCCCCACAAATGCGTATATCTCCATTTTTTTTAACAACCGGCACTATCGGCGTTCCGTAGTCGGAATAGTCGACGCGGTATATGGAGCCGTCGGACTCCAGCCGCGCCAGCTCGCGCTCCACGCGCGCGCGCAACGCCAGCGGCACAGACCGCGCACGCACGTACACAGGTTCATCGTTAGTCAGCTGTAGTCGAATGGTTCGCTTACAAGTACCTAACTTATCCGTAAACACTTCCGGATATTCAGCACACAAGCGGTTCACGAATCCATCGTCAGTTAGCTTATACAGATTTATCTGTGTTACTTTCAGCGCACGCAACCAATCTCGTCCCAGTAGTGGGCCCGCACCGTTTTTAATTACGTAAAGTGGCAAGGATTTTACTTCAACATCTCGTAACCTCACTCGGACTTCTATAAAACCAAGCGATTCGATGCATGAACCTGCATAACTACGTAACATCAAATTATCAGTCTTAATTATCTTATGTGAAAATTTGCGGGTATACATGTCTTCATTGATCGCCGAAATACGACTACCGGTGTCGATCTCACACTTGGTCTCAAAGTTATCTATGATGACGTTTATAAAGTACGGTTTATTACTCTTACCTCCAACAGTTATCTTAAACATATCGTCTGAATCGTCCTCACCACTCATATAATTTTGCCGACTGTCTGCCCGGTTGCCACTACCTTTCACTGATTTGCACATCACTCGTAAATGACCTCTTTGTTTACACTCGTCACAATTATAATTCACGTAACGGCACCTGTCCGCGCGATGCGCCTTACCGCAACGCCAGCATGCTGGCGCAGCTACCGCGCCGCTCAGCGATGTACCCGCCGCGCCTGCCGCGCCGGCTGGGCCAGCTGCACCGCCCGCGCCCGCCGGAGGGCGCGTACCGCGGGCGCGTCCTCGCCCGCCGCGTGTATAATGCAGGTCTTCACCTGCCTCGCCGCCAGCACCTGAGGTCGTCGTCGGCACCGTGCTGCCGCTCACCTCCGCGTGCTTCTCTGCAGCCTCCAGTGCTAGTGCTAACTCCACTGCCTCCTTATATTCTATTTTTCTTTCGGCAAATATTCTTGAACGCATTGCGTCATTTGTTAAACCCGAAACAAACTGATCTCTTAGATTTTCCTCGAGCGTGGAACACTTCATACATTTGCCAAAATTACATGTTGTTGCTAGATGCTTTAGTGCCTGTAAATATTCCATCAAGGGTTCGCCAGTCCGTTGCCGGCGCAGTCGGAACACGTGGCGCTCGGCGATCTCGGATCGCTGCGGTTCCAAATGATCGGTAACTAGCTTCACTAGTGCCTCGTAAGATTTGTTCTCGGGAAATTCAGGGGAACACAGATCACACATCAACGAATAGGTGGCTTCGCCTACGATTGTTATTAACATCGGCACTTTTAGATTGTCTTTTACGTCGTTAAGTAAAATGTACTGATTGACCCGGCGTATATAAGCTGGCCATTGTTTAGAACTAATATTGAACGGTTCTAACTTTCCGATTGGCATCTTTATAACCGTAGGTAAAATCGTTACTGCACGCCTAATGAAGACACAATTAATATTTAATAATCCCGTACTCGTCGCCAATGCAGCGTCAATGAAAGGCGAGGGTTAGCAACACACTAATTTATTAAACAAGTAATGAACCTACCCACCACCATACAAATATCATACCCGACATCGGTACACATTTCTTTTTGAAGTCAGTTTAATTTTTTTTTATTTCATACTCACGTTTATTTCCGCGGGAAGTGCTTGTGGATAAAATTAATCGATCAAAGACATCATCATCGTCTGGTCTTTTCCTAGCTATGCTATGGGTCGGATTTCGGTGTAACCGGATGCAGCTGAATACCAGTAAGTAATACCATACCTAATATTTTACATGGAGAGCAATACTGAGATTTTAAGATCGCTACTCGTGAAGGCTTTATTAAACATCACCACAAAATACCGAAGAAGCTGTCCCATTCCACGTTAAACCGAGACGAATGGAAGCCAATCCACAAAGGTATGTAAACAAACATTGTGTAGACTAAAATCGGAAATTATGCACGCCTTCAATACAGTAGGCATGTTCAATAAATGCTTTGTTTATTGGCTAAAAATAGTGCACCCATTACAATACTCAATCATAGGGGACTGACGACTTATAGAGAAGTATGGAAGAAAAAGTGATGTTACGCCGACCAGGGTCCTTGCTCTTCAATTTAATTCCGATAGATCGACATTGGAATTGTGACGTTTCGTACTCTTGAGTTCGATGCTAGCGCCAAATGATTTTTAGATTGGGTGTCCAATTTGGAGAACTAAGTGGAATTGGGTTCGGGCTTGGCGTGGGGTAATTGTTGACAATATTGTTTTCAAGAGTACCGAATCACGTGACTGTAAAATTAACATTGGAATCATATTGGCATCTAATTGGAATTAAAATTAGTTTGGAGAGTAAGCCCCCAGAAATAAATTGGGATTGGGGCGGGAGAATGATGATTTGTGTTACTGTAGGAACACACCTACGAGTGGCTATAGTATCAGTATAGTCGATCTCGTAATTGCTTTTTTTTGAAGTGAAGACTTCTTTAGCGGCGTTGTACACTTTTTTTGTAATGGGTAAAAATGTTAAACTCGCGTCAGGACACGTGACCTGATCGAAAATTCGTAAGACGGATGGCCGTAGCCGGTACCGCGCGTGTTTTGTTTATAAGACGATTCACAAAATACAAGTTTTCACTTCTGTCGGCACTCCCGGAGTGCCACTGTTTTTTTTTTTTAATTTGAAATGGGTTTGCTATTGACTCTGGTCAGAGGTGACAGAGACAAAGTATACGATGAAGTGTGGTTATCCAGAAGAAGCCTGTTCGCTCTTACTTTGAAGAGATTCGGGTTGTATGCGTTCGGAAACACAGACACTTACTAATAAACTTAAATAACTTACTAATGCTTACCACCATCAATATGTTATAAGAATGGCTGAATCTATAAAGAGAAGAACCTTCGGTTCGCTGATAGATTCCTCCACAAAATAAAATATACGTCAAACATAGTTACTTGGCATGGACGCACGATAAACTTAACTACACTACAACGTCATACGCAAAGGATCATAGACATGTTATTATCACTAACCTTGGGGTTGTATTAGCCAGACCTCGTCCATAATAAGGTCAATTACCACTTGCGATAACGCTAATAATAGACTTATCCGGTTTTATGCATAAAATAAGAACGTTTAAGAAAGAGATGCAAGCAGAAGATACAAAAAACTAGATCATATAAATTAAGGCGTAGCGCACGAAATCGTCGCAACGAGACGCAAATACTTGATAATAGCATAATTAGCAAACTCTAATTCATAGCATTTATTTGAAACTAGCTTCCGCCCGCGAGGTATGTCGATAAAAAACTATCCCATGTCCTTCCCCGGTATGCAATCTATCTCTCTGCCAAATTTTATCGAAATCCGTTCAGTGGTTTAGGCGTGAAAAGGTAACATACAGTCAGACAGAGTTACTTTCGAATTTATAATATTAGTAAGGATTACAGACACTTTTGAATTGCCAAGGGGTCGGTCAGTCAGAAAGATGAAGCTAGTTGCCATTCCAAAGCGTAGTAAGTACCCATTGAAAAGAACGGGCAAGTAACTCCAAGGACACTATCTTAATTCTTAAATCATATTTCATTTTACAAAATATTGGTTACATGTGAGAACGATGTAGAAAGAAAAGAGATACACGTTAAAAGCATCCGTAATAAAACGATAAGCGACACGCGATAAAATCGCGCGCGTAACGAGCGGTGCCTTTGTGTCGCGCGCGATTCGCGTCGCGCCTGTTTGCAGGACCCTTAAAGCTGCTGGACTAAAGGCTCCTGCAAACAGACGCGAATCGCGCCTGTTTGAAGGAGCCTTAAAGTGGAACTGGTCTGGCCACATCTGTCGCATGTCGGAGTAGCAATACGCAAGAACCACTGCTCACTGGATCCCAAATAGCGGGAAACGACTACGCGACAGGCCCAGAAAGAGATGGCGGAATGACCTGCCGGTCGATTCTGTAAAAATCTCACCGTGAAAACTTAGGTGAAGTGAGTTTTTTTTTTGCTAGGAATTGACACTATTGACAACTCACTCCATGCTCACTTCACCTATGTTTTCACGGTGAGATTTTAACAGAATAGCACCGCTGGACTCCTTAGTGTTGGCCCGCAATCGGAGTAGGCCGGGAAAAATGGAAAGAGGGAAGGGAGGCTTTGGCCCTGCATTGAAACAACACAGGCTTATAATAATAATAAAATATACTAGGATGTTCTTCTGAATGAGATGACTTAACAGAAAACAATTGCAAAGCATAATCATGCACCCAGAACAAAGAATTCTATAGTCGTTGAAGACATTACAGAATGTAGGTTATTTGGATTATCACAATACGCAAGTCAACACGCAGTGAGCAAACGTGGCGTTCAATGCTCTTGTCCGAAGAGGCCTTTGTCTTGCAATGGGATTATGATACCGCGTATTACAGTACCCGGCGATAAATATTGCACACCGACCTTTTTACACAAAACCATTTTATAAAAAGAATAAAAATTATTATCAAAAGAAGCAAATCATAATTGTTTTAACAGCTCCTAATAGATACCGGACTGTTTGTATTTCGTGCGACAGAGATAACGCTCTACGAAACCGAAATTAGCCGATTGTCTCTTTCCAAAGGTCGATGTGCAATATTTATCGCCGGGTACTGTAACTGGTTTTAGGGTTCCGCACCTCATAAGGAAAAAACGGAACCCTTATATGATCACTTTGTTGCCCGTCTACCTGTCTGTCAAGACCCTTTATCTCGGGAACGCGTGGAGTTATCGAGTTGAAATTAAAACCATATACTCCGGTCTGCAGTCCCTTGAAGCTGTGAAAAAATCAAACTTCTAAGTTAACGTTAAAAAAAGATACGGCAGTTTATGTCACAAAACACTTATATTTCGACACTCTCAAAGGGAATCAAAATTTATAGGGTACTTCCCGTTTACCTAGAATCATGAAATAAATTGTAGTTGCTAGTCACGCGATAAATTCTGCTTGTGCGATGCAGGATTTTGCGTGACGTCAGTGTGATGCGTAGTTCGCATATGGCAATGTAGATGCCGCCTCATCAAACTCTTTACCTACCCTTAATAAGTACGTACAGGAAGTACAAGAAACCTGATGACTCATGATCTCAGTTCCCACCGTCACGCTCGACTGCAGCGGGTACAGTTCCAACTGGCGAGCCGTGTCGTCTCACTTCTTTATGCATCGATAACTTTATGTGATCGGTTAGTCTAAGACCGCGACTTTGGATTGCAGATTTAAACTTAGAACGAATGAGGTTAAAACTGAAAGCTCGTCATAGGTGGCAGCACTGGTCAACGTCCACAAACCCGTCATTTTATTGATTATGTTTACTTTTGTGTCGATCACAAATTAAACGAAAACTAGATAAATATGTATCATACTTGGAATGTAGCATTAAAAGACGAGCTAAGGAAAAGGCGTCTACCACTGGTAAAAACGCAGGTTTAGTGGAAAAGACAATCAATTAAGGCTCCTTCAAACAGGCACGACACGACACGCGACACAAAGGCACCGCAAGTCGCGCAACGAGCGGTGCCTTTGCGTCGCGCGCGATTCGCGTCGCACGTGGCGTCTGTTTGCAGGAGACTTTATATGAACATTTTATAAATTAAGGTTATCTTGTGTTTGTTAACTTGATGTTAATTTTTTGGTGAAGACTGGAGGCATACGACCGCAGCAATAATCTGATCGGAGTTGAAAACCAACTCGAGGATGATTTACCTCACTGAAAAACTTCAGATATGTAAAAAAAACTTCAGAATTGTGAATACTTGGTGAATCTTTTGTCATTTTGGAAGTAGTTTTTTCGCAGTACTATCTGTTCGGCGGCGGCCGCGGCGTTTGGATTAGTGTTTGGTCTAGATTAAGCCTCGTACACACAGGCGCGACGCGACACGCGACACAAAGGCACCGCAAGTCGCGCAACGAGCGGTGCCTTTTGTGTCGCGCGCGATTCGCGTCGGGCGTCGCGCCTGTTTGCAGGAGCCTTTATTCTTACTTAAGATCACAAAAATAACAAAAATTATAATTGTGTAATAAATGAACAGACCCTTATGTATTATTCAAATAGCCTCCATGAGAAAAACTGGGCCAGCGTCAGTGATGCATGCACCCCTTATTATTAAAATATTTACACTAAAATAGCCTCTATGAAGGGATTATATACTTAATTAAGCGTAAATGGAGCACACGCACCCTGAGCAGTCAACCCCGCTTTGTAATACCTATTTTTACTACGGCATGAGCTGCTCTTACAAGTGGTTTTTTTTTTCAGGATGGGAAATCATCAAATGACCCCTCCCGCTCTGGGTGGAGCGGAAGGGAGTGTCAGACTCTTACTGACTAAAACCCACCCGTGTTCCTTCCTTAGCTCTTTATGTTCCGGGCCAGCGGTAACCCTTTCGGACAATCCCGCTGACCTCTTACAAGGGACTCGTGGATAAATAATAATAGTCACACGGATCAATCGAAGGTTAAGCTACACTTGCCGAGGTTGGTCCGTAGATGGGTGACGATCCATTACATTTAGAGATCCCTCGGAAAGCACGTTAAGCCGTTGGTCCCGGATGTCATTTGTTCCCACTGCTGGGACACAGGCCTCCTATCTTCGAGAGGGAGTGGGCTGTAATCTACCACGCGGGCCCAGTGCGGGTGACCACGCGGGCCCAGTGCGGGTGACCATGCGGGCCCAGTGCGGGTGGGTGGTTTGGTTTCATACGTCTTCGAATTTTTTGGTTCTAGGCCATGCCGGTTTCCTCACGATATTTTTTATTTGAGAGCAGTGGTGATGAAATTGAATAGGTACGCAAAGTATTGCCCTGTCTGGTTCATGACATGACCTACAACTCGAAGTTGGAGCCGACACCACTGCTGCGTTCTTGTGCGTAATTAACCACGAGCCCCTTAGTAGGCCTCCATAAATTACGTGAGATGTTTAAGGGGGGGAGGGGGTCGAGTCAAATCTCATCTAATCTTACGTTGCGCGTTGGAGAGAGGGGGGGTCTCGGCAAATATCACGCAATTATTTTTCTGATTGAAACTAAAACAAATTATACTATTTTGGTCCATTTAATCCAGATTATACATGCTTAAGATTTAATCTTAAGCGTATATCGTAACGTAATACGATCATTCAATAATTCGTTCGAAAGAAAATAATTTCATTCATCTTCGACGTTATACATCTACTGACTGTCAAACCACCATATTTGTGTAAATAAAAGCACGAAGCAATTTTTTTTTTTCTTTTTATAATAACAATCCAACGCGTTTACGTAAGAAACACATATTTTGAAAAATCTCACGTGAGATTGGGGGATGGGGGAGGGGTTGAATAAAATCTCACAACATCTCACCACGGGGGGAGGGAGGGGCAGAAAAAACGCCTCACGTAATTTATGGACGCCCCCTTAGCTAGGGATTATGCAACGAAAAAGGATGTTTTGAATCTTCGAACCTTGAGCGGGTCTTAAACGGCACCAACAGCTGTTAAATAAATTCAAGTATTATTATACATCTAAGAAACAATACGTCATATTAACTATATTAGTGATTCGATGACGTCTCTAAATCTGAATACACCATTTTCCTTTTATGTAAGTAAATAAATAAATTAATAAACTAAGCAATTTTTAATATTTATTGCGGTCACATGTCAGAGATACTGCTCTCTGAATCGAAGGTATTTTACGAAATTCAACCTTTGAACATAGCGTTTTAGTAGGTATTAATTGACATCAGGTGCTTGGCTAAGTAATAACAACCGCACGCGTAAAGGCTCTTTCAAACAGGAGGCGCGACACGCGATCACACGCGCGCACGACACAAAGGCACCGCAAGTCGCGCAACGAGCGGTGCCTTTGTGTCGCGCGCGATTGTCGTCGCGCGTCGCGCCTGTTTGTAGGAGCCTTAATCAAGTTACTGGGTAAAGGCTCGTACACACAGGCGCGACGCGACACGCGACACAAAGGCACCGCAAGTTGCGCAACGAGCGGTATCTTTGTTTCGCGCGCGATTCGCGTCGTGCGTCGCGCCTATTTGCAGGAGCCTTAATACGACGACACCCCTTTGTAAGACTGGTTGTCAGATTACCGGTCTCCAGTAGTCGGCTGTCAAAGATCCAAGAATGACGGGCGGGACCAACGGCTTAACGTGCTTTCCGAGTTACAGAGGTGTCTTGATATGTGAAGATGGTCACCCATCCACGGACTAACCGCGGCAAGCGTAGCTTAACATGATCGATCGACCTGTGCGGCTGTTATTACTTAGGTAGCCACAAGCCCCGCTACAAGAGAAGAGAGAAGAGTAAGAGTAAGAGTCTGACACTCCCTTCCGCTCCATCCAGAGCGGGAGGAGTCATTTGATGATATCCCATCCTGAAAAAAAAAAAAAGAGCCCCGCTACAAATAAAACCAGGTTATTCATGAGTCTATATCAGCTGATAAGAAATAACAGTAGATAAGGTTACTTATTCTGTAATCACTTTTCCGTACATCGACCTCATTAAACCTTTTTAGATTATTAGTTTCAGTTCTTTATATTATACTTAAATTATTGTAAATAATAAGGTAAGTAATATAAACGGACTCAGTACTGCTGCATTGGGTACATACATCTACATAGCTATTCACAACCACTCGATACGCTTTTGTCCGTACCGTATCGAACTTCAATCAATGTTATCGTAGAAGTCCTCTAAACAAGTCCAAAACCCGAAAATTTTGTCAGTTTTTTAAAGCAATGGTTATCGAAATGTGTCATTTTCGATTCGATACGATATCATGTCGGATCGGATGGTTGTGAATTTAATAAATGAATAAAATTACGAAAGTGTTTGTAGATTTCCTCGAGGTCTAAGTTCGTCAACGAAATAAGAGCCCTTCCAAAAATAGTTGTAGTTGATCCGTTATTAAAACAAGTGACAATCTCTCTTTTCGGACGGGCAAAACCGCATCGGGATTTAGGGACAACTGTCAAATCGTGTTGTCATTCATTCTATGTCCGTAAGTGATACGGAGTATGAAACGCCCGTAAGCTCGGACGAAACTACGGATTTCGTGCTTGCTTAGGCAGTAGACCCCAAGGACCTTATGCTCAGCAATAACGTAGATTGTGCAAATAACAAAAGAAAACATCATCAACTCAACTCTAGCAGTTCTATAGTAACGAAGATAAACAAACAGATGAGAGTGCATCGTAACAGTACATAATTACATATTTATTATGCTAAGAGCAACGCTCTCTGACTCAGTCTTAACACATCGACCGAAAATGTTTAAGGCCACAACATACTTGTAACACCCGACGCCATCACACGCTTACTTATTGGCCAAATGACGAAAACAGCTCAACTAGATGAAAAATGTGGCCAATGTAAGTAAGCTTCATTGATTTCGCGTAACGTGGTGTGTTTTAAGTCTGTTTCCGCCTTTTCTCTAGGAATACAGCTTGTCTGATCATCGGGTCAGAACAGGGGGTCAGAACGTGAATCTAAAGGTGTTCATGTGTTTTTAAAGTTACTATAATAGAACACCACCTGCTACAATACAACCCTTACATACTCCTTTTTCCTAATTTTAATTAAATTTAAAATAATAATATGTACTTTTATATGAGAAAATAAGTAAAAGAATCATTGGGAATTAAAAAATTCGTCCGCATCTCTGTCAACAGGAACAGTGCCCAAAAGGCTAGCAGCATTGCCATGTTGTATGGCGATGCTAATTCTTTGGCCAAGAAATAAGCCAGCCCTCTGGTCACGTGAAGAGTCGACTAACCGGAAGAAGATAACACATTTTCTAACTATTCAATTTAAGTAATCTTTTGCCAAATCTTAAATTTTGTTTGGGTTTTTTATTTCATTCAACCAAAATTCCAAGAGCATGAGTTTTTGCTCTTAGGATTTTGGTTACTTAGTATAGATTAGTAGGAAATTAGTTCTGAACTGAGCCTTTTTCGCGCAGTCGTGAGGCACACTTTCCTGCTAATTTCGTAAATTGGACTTTACACTTTTAATTTATTTTTGTCTGATGTATGTATCTGGTGTATTATGTCTTTTTTCGTATGTGCTAAATAAACATATTTTATTTCTTTCTTCTGATGACTTAACTGAAGATGCAGATCAAGCTTTAACGTTTTCCAAGCTAGGTTCGATATTCAAAATAGATTAATCGTTTTGGAACAAAGTTCTTTAAATCACATGTTATTCTCTGCACACTTGTTGAATGAGACCTACACCAAAAAAGTGTAACATTCTTTCTTTCATTTAGTTACTCTCAAAAGTTGTTAATTCTTTTTATTGTGCATGTTGTGTGTGTTTTGTGTTCAATACATAATATACATTGAAAGAAACTGCATTAATACCAAGTCTCTTGCGACATCTTTCGACTTTTCTAAACATTTGTACTACCACTATCACTCTGAAAAAGAGCTTTATAAAAAAAAACAAAAATAATATCATTTAAAATTGTCTAATCTGTGGGTTGGTATCGTCCCCTGGTATGCCTTCCAAAGGTCTGGGACCCCAGGATCCCGAAATAATGTCAAAGAGAAATAATAATAACAAAAATAATGTTAATAATAGCACTCACCTCATCTTTCTCACTCTGCAAGTCCTCCAAACTCTTGCTATTCTTCAACGTATTCAACGTTCCGTACGTGTTACGTCTCACAAACTTCATATGCTCGTCCTCATGGGGCACATCATAAATAGGTTCATCATTTTCAACATAAAACTTAGAATTTTTCACAACACATTCACAGTTAAGATGGCATTTGAATCGGCCATCTTTGTTTTCATTAATTTTACATTTTAAACACTCTTTATTATCCGATTGGTTCGGATCAGTATTTTCACTGCAGCACGCACAGCATGTGTTAGAGTCCTCGTTGGCTTTTAGCCTTGTGTAAGGAAGACTTGACGTAGAGTTGTTTGTTATGGCACAGTTCAAGGAATTCAGGCAACGGGAGATAGGATCAGGGCTTTGGTTAGGTAGTAATGTACGGTTGGTGATATCCAGTATCTCAGTACATAAGTAGTGTATTTCTTTTGGTTTTTTCGGTGATTCTGTAGTCCCTTCACGCTTTTGAAGCACTTTTTCGAGCTTTTCAAGCATTCTTTTAGCTTCCTTCTTTTGTTGTTCGGTGTTTTCTGGGATTGTTGGGACTTTGAAAATTCGTGGAGGTTTTGCAGGTGGTGGACCAGCAGGGAGCGGTTGCTTTAAAGCCTTTTTCAGTGTGTCTGTTAGTTTTAAATGAGGGTTCTTACGTTCTAGACGTATAGTTTCACTGGAATCACAGAATTCGTCCATTGCCTGAAGGTTTGTTAAATGAGTTTTTTCTGGAGACTTCTCAAATTGGGACATGAGACGTTTAATCCTGCCATTTTTGTCCTCTTCTACATTTTCAGTCTCAGAACTAACACCGCTGTCTGTCATGGTTTCCTGTTTCTCATTATCTTTTCTCTTTGGTTTGACAATGGTGGCATACTGGTCTAGGATATGTTGAGGAACCTCAGAATCTGGTATCGAATCAAATTTACTTTCAATCTCACTCACCTGCCCAACAATCTCAGCGTATTCCGTTTGTGGTACAAAATTCTCTTTTTTCATCTGTTCTTCCAAAAAGTTCCCAAGCCTCTTCAGTCTGTCTTTGCTCAATTTTCTCTCCATTTTGAATGAAAAATCGCTGGTTTCTGACCTACCGTTGCAACTGCCGTGACGTTTGGGGCTATTCACAATTTTTTGACTCTTGTCACAACGAAATGCATGGCTCCTATGCAATTTCTTGCCCGGGTCACTGCTTTGTCGTGATAGAGAATTTTTCGTATCACTAGCACTCCTTTTTACATCGCTTTTATTGTATAAATAACTGGAGTTTGGTTTAGGCGTCCATTCGTCACTGGCTTCTGATTCATTCCCATTGTTATCCTGTTTAAATGATAGCTCGTAATCGATATTTTCACTGTTTTCCTTCCCATAATTTGTAGTGAAAACATTCTTTTGTCTACACAATTGCGTTTCAACGCGCTTCGGAACGTTTTCGTTGTTCAAATTCTCGAATTTACTTTTTATTTCTTGCACCCTGTTCTTTGCTGATATCATTTCGATGCATAGTACATGTTTATTGACACTAATTATTTACTCACAACTATTTTTTATAAGCTTTTAAGCTAAACACTTCCACTAAAACACTTATATTGCACCCATTTTGAAATTATAATAAGAATTTAAGAATAAATAAACAGTACTAAGAAACAGGACTGCTTGTTTTTTTTTTTATTCTAAACACAGTTCAAAGCACTGGCAGCTGTAAAGCTGTAATAACGAACTGATTATAAACTGTGTTATCTAAAAAATGCGCGTTGTAGTAGGAAGTTGCACGACACAGTAGTTTTAATTGCGAAAGTGGAACGTCAATTGTTATTTTACTCGGTGTTAACTATTTTGAAACACAATGCACTTGACAGAAAGTTTACATAAACAGTTCGTTCGTTCGACGAGGCCACGGCATGGCACATTTGGTATTGCCAGACGTAAGAAAAATCTACCCCGATTTAACTATCTTTGGAGAAAGTGCTAGTAATAATTATATTTCACTACACTTCTTTTTATAAATAAATAGAATCGTTAATAATTTTAAACTTATTTACTTGTCATAAGTTTAGGCCATTTAGTCACTCCTATTTTATTTTAATCGTCCAAATTCTACTCTATCACTGTGTAAACCGTCAGTATTGCGCGTTTCATATTTGTGTTCTGTTTTTTCCTTAACAACAGCTGTCTATATTAAAACAAAACTCTGATTCAGTAAAATGACTAACAGTGACTATATATTACCTGACCTAATTACCTTTAGCTTTAGCTTACATAGAAACACACATTTTATAGTAATAATAATTCTATTGAGACGACATAAAATCATTAATTAAATGATTAGGTATCGGAAGTTTCAGTATAAATAATTTTCCCTGTTTATTTACAACAGATGGTATTCTCATGTAAGAAACAGTGACGAAGGCATTTGAGACTACAACAAAGACTCATTAGGCATTAGGGAATGGAAAAATATTAAAAGTCTATGTCGGAAATGATTTATATTGATTTTTATGCTTACCGTTACGTCTGCAAGAGTATGATTTTCAGAAAAACGATATCGATACTGAATTATCTAATCATTACTACGATAAAGCTTTAATTTGTCTTTATCCCTAAATGTAATCTTAACAATGAGTCAGTTATATTATGTAGAAATTCAGTGTGTTAAAGAAGTTACAATACTTTTTTTTTAATAAAATCAGCAAATATGGTCAAGTTCTGAATTGAGCTACACGATTACTGACAAATACTTGCACTGACTGGAAAGGTCCACTAAAATCTATTTGTGGTTCTTTCCTCAAAATACCATTTTAGACACTAATCTACATGGTCCTCACACGATGTGACCAAGATTATGTCTGGACTTTAAAGAGATTGTGACTGTGACTCCTAAGTTTGTTTGTTTTTTCGAACTCACCTTGTTTCAAAACATCATTAATTTTGGACGTGTATTTTTTTTTTATAAACCTATTTACATATATTATAAAATCATTATTACTATTTACATTCCCGAAAAAAAAAATAAAAATAAAATCGGCCATGCGTCGCTTTCCTGTGTAACGATAAAATCTCCCCGAATTGGGAGATAATTTTATGATCAAGATAACGAGCAGCTGAGATTGTTAAACCGGTCGGATATTCACACCTGCATCCGTACTTCTCCAGAAACTTGTTTTTAATCATGAATTTACACGTTATCAGAAAACTCTCAGTATGTACGAATAATAGTTAAGTCGCAAGAATATTACGTGAATATTTTTTAATTACAGTTGATTAAAATAAAATCATCAACAAGTTTTACAAAAGAGACTTTATCATATCCGAACATATCTAATGTTCTTATGTATCTAGTCATTTGTTTTCAGCGACATCTATTAACACGATGTAACAGGTAGGGGACCTTGCTGCCAATTTCTTCCGCTAGAGGGACCATTGGACTTTATCAAAAACAAACTGACGTAGGAACATAATATTTACGATTATGTTGATAACTTATCATTACGATTAAATGATGCTCTTGCTCTTGCTCTGTTGATCACCCCTGTATTCCCCATATCACGCCTGCTTTCCCCGAATTTTTAAGTCTATTAAATCATCTCAATAGACAAGGTGAGCTCAACTGTCACTATAGTATAATGTACTCTGTGACTGTCACTAATGAGACGCAATTAATTTTTCTATTCATACCGATCTAGAGATTTCGCAACCAATAAAGAATAGCAAATCTGAGCACAGATGACGGCACCTAGACATGACGAACAAGTTGTCAAGGGTGCGCGGCAAAATATTTCGGATTTAAAAAAAACAAATTTATTGAAATTTGTTTTGTTTTATTGATTTCGGAATTTAAAAAAAAAGGAAATTTGTTTTTTTTGTGAAAAAGTGACAGTTGAGCTCACCTTGTCTATTGAGATGATTTAATAGACTTAAAAATATGTTCGTAAAATTCCAAATAACAATTATTTGGAAGTGGGACCTTCAAAAAATAAACTACTTTCAAAATATTGCCATCTAGCGGTGAGTAGCTTAAGCTTTTATCGTGTTCTTCAGTCTTAATTGTAGTTCGAAGGTTGCAATAATTCGAAATAGTTTGGTTTACCGCCAATAGATGCCGCTTGCTTAAAATCGAGTTAAATTAAAAGAAAAAAAAGACTTCTTTCTGTGAAACTTTTTTTAATTCTCATTCTCAACCAGATTAATTTTCTCGAATTGTACGAAATTGTCAAATTGTGACGATTTTGTGATTTGTAGGTTGTTTGTAGGTTAGGTAATAAATGATTCATAATAACTTAATGCTAATGGGTTTCTACTAGACTTAGAGGCACTAACTACCTCAGCTTTCTTGGAACCCCTGACAAACAGCACGACTGCAGAGCTAAGGGTTCTGTGGCTCTATTCCTAAGACGAGCAAAGCAGGTTTTGGGTTTCTTAGCAGAGCAGCCGCGTCTGTATTTGGGCCTGATTAATACCAATTTCCCATTACATGGAACAGCTGATAACAGGCAAAATATTTATGTGTTTCACATCGCGGCAGGCCCAGACGGTGTTGGATGGCGGGATGTGCATTAGAAATAGACCTCCGAATTGAGAACCTCCTCCTTTTTTGAAGTCGGATAAAAATACGAGATTTGTGGTACGCGTCGGGTACCTACCTGAATTTTGTATCGGTATTTGTTAGGTGGAGTACCGGTACCCGTTTGGGACCGATACCGTTCGGAACCGGAACCCGTCTGGAACCGGTACCCGGCACCGAAATGGCAAGAACCGCTAAAGCTGAAGTGGCAATGGGCCGGCCATATTACCCGTAGAACCGATGCCTGTTGGGGTAGATGTGTTCTTGAGTGGGGACCGCTAATCGGCAAACGTGAGGTAGGACGCCCTCAGGCTAGGTGGAGCGACGAACTCCTCAGGGTGGCTTAGAGTTGCCGAGTATCTAGTCCCAACTTACAATTATACATAGGTACAATAAAAACTTTAAAAAATACAATTCACTTTGTGTAGTGTTTTTTTTGAAGGCGTTTGTTTTTTTTTGTAAAAAGTTTTTATATTTCACTTTTTAGTTGTACCTACCTACCCCAAACAAATTCATTCTTGCTATGTGAATATCAGTGACAGGAAGCTATTAAACACATCTACCTACCCCTTTAAAGGGTACAGGCTTGATGTTATGTAGTGTAATTGCGTAAAAAATGCATACTTAAGCTATAGCAGCAATTGCGGTTGATTTGATGGCGTTTATTGAAGAGTTCCGTTTGTCTGTCTCCGAAACTCCTCATCAGATCTTTATACGAAATTTAAATGGTACCATTTCGGAAATAAACCTCGCTCGAACAAAAAAAAATTTGTAAACCCGTCTATATATGAGGGAGTTATGCCCGAACATCATAAAAAAATATATATATTTATAAACATTCGAATTGATAACCGCCTCCTTTTTAGAAGTCGGTTAAAAAACAAAGATAATGTATTTTTACCAAAGACTTCGTATCAATAATCTAAATATTAATTAGGTTTATTAGTCAAAATGTGGACAGAGTAGATGTTACAAAATGTCTATGAATTTTAATTGACAGTCAACTGACATGGAAGGCACAGGTAGAAGCAATCTGTAAAAAACTTTGCGCATCTGCATAATATGCATGTTTATAATCTTAAAAAAAAAGTTAATATCAAAACAGTATTACTAGCATATCATAAGTCTTGTCCTTTCCATTTATTGTGGGAGAGTATTTTTAAAGCCAAAAAACGCTGCCTACGAGCAATATTTCATTTGAAAGTTACTGGCAGCTGTGTTCCAATTTTTAAAAGTCATAATTTATTGACATTTCTGTGCCTTTATATTTTAGAAATAACTTTATCGGGAAGCAGATCTACTTACCGAGATGTAACCTTGCGATCTCAATATCAAAACTTCTTACGCACAGGTGGATATGGACGGATGGTGGATGTAGGACTGCTCTGTTGAGGAAAAGTGCTTTTGGTATGGCACCGGCTAATTTTAACCACATTCCTAATTCCATAAAAGAGGAACCAGTAACAACTTTCAAAAAGAAACTAACTGTACTTCTATTAAATAAATGTTACTACTCCGTATCGGATTTTCTAGCTGATAAATTTTAATTGTGTGTCAATGTTTGTATGTTTGATGATGAACTGCATCAATGTTTGCACGCCAAAATGGTAGAATGTGCAAGGATTCTCTAATAGTAACCACCTTATTGTAAATACATACATTCTGAACAAATAAATTAATATTCTATTCTATCTGTACTATATACTATTTATATTTATTATTTATAATATTATAAAGCTGAAGAGTTTGTTTGTTTGTTTGTTTGGTTGAACGCGCTAATCTCTGGAACTACTAGTCGGATTTGAAAAAATCTTTTTGCATTTGATAGCCCAATTCTTGAGGAAGGCTATAGGCTATTTAACATCACGCTATGACCTTTAGGAGCAGAGCAAAAAGAAAAAAGTCAGAAAGAACGCTAAGCAAAAACGAAGTAATAGCGCGGGCAGGCGATGCGATGCGACGGGGTGGGTCGGAGTAACAAGAAATTTCACGAGGGCAAAGTCGCGGGCAGAAGCTAGTAATAGTATAAAGAGGTAAAGTTGTTTGTGAGGTTGTAGGGGTAATCTTCGGAACTACTGATTCGATCCAGAAAATTCTTTCACTAATGAGGAGCTACATTATCCCTGAGTGTCATAGGCTAAAACGAGAAACTTCACGCGAACGAAATCGCGGGCAGAAGTTAGTTAGAGATAAATAAGAAAACCTATAACAACTTAATTCTGAGACGAACCTACCAACTTCTTTATTAAACTGTGTCCTGTGGAACTTATAAATTGAGGGGTGTAGATCAAAGACAGCTAAGTGCATCTGCATCTGCCATATTGGGCTCGGCGCCATCGCAACGCTGTGATTGGTCAATTCAGATTTAAGCTGTCTTTGATGTTGACAGGACAATTTTAAGCTACCTACCTTTGATCCCAATGCCAAAGTTCAATCTGGATTTTCTACCGCATTCAGCTACATTTGATAACAACTTTTAACTTGGATCTATAGAGAATGAGGGTTTTCGTGAAAATTTACGACACCAGTTGGCACCACTGTGACAAGAGGTCTTCCAATATAAAATATATGATGACGTTCATCTTTCGATTCATTCATTCGTTCATCATTCAGTCATGACTAAAGAAAATATAGGCTCTTTGACAGATGTCTGGACCTGACGTGTCAGTGCTGCCACCTGGCGAACGTCATTTCAGAAAACCCTCATTGAAAGACATGTTTTTTGTATACATAACTCACATGCAACTAGCTGCATTTGATTCTACACACCTCAATTGTAGGTCATAGGTTCGAACGCAGACAGGCGTTTTACTTTGTGTAAATAATTCATCACCACTGCTCAAAAAACGGTGAAGGAAAACATCGTGTGGAAACCGACACGTCCTAGAACCAAAAATTCGATGCATGTGACATCTACCAATCCGCACTGGGTTGCGTGGTGGATTATGGATGGCTCACTGCCTCTCACAGAGAGAAAGCCTGAGTCCCAGCCGTGAGAACATTATGACTGATTATGTATTATGCCCATGATGTTCAAAATAATAATAAGTAGGGTGAGTGGGGGCAAGATCGAACGGTTTTTTGATGAGATGAGCAGTGTTGTATTTGAAGTCTTGTAGAACAGTACATATGAGCTTATGCTGAAAAATTATTTGTTTGAGTAAAGAGCAAAGAGTATATTTTTCTATCATATTAATAACATCCTGTTAAATCTGCTCCAAAGCATAAAAAAAAATTAAATTAAATGTTTTTATCACGAAAATGAACCAGGGGAAAGATGAAAGGGTGATGGGGAAAGATCGAAATAGTTTCTAAAATCGTTTAAATGATTGTCAGACGCTGTTGGTGGTCACTAGTCTATAGTTTGAAGTGCCCTAAAAACTGAGAACTGACTGAAGTGTCAAAATTCCTTTAGTTAAAAAAGATATAACGTTTTTATATTTTTATATATTTCAATCTTACCCCACCGGGGGAAGATTGACAAAGAGGTTCTCAAACTTTCCACTTTAATTGCTTAAGGTTATACTGAAAATAAAACATTGCTATCAATCAAATATATCCTTTAATTTTACTTTATCCTAATACTTACCGAGATATTACAAAACAGAGAGTTTGCATTTTTCTTTCATCTGAGTCTACAAATGTAGCGCAATACGTAACAAATAAAAGTGACATAAAGATAAAATATTTCAAAATTAAATAGTTATCCAAGCAACAACTTAGAAAAAAAAAATGTATGGCTTCATGCCCATAACAAAAACATAAAAAGACTCTTCAAAGGCAAAAAAGCAATAACAAATCACTTATCTTACATTAATTTGCCATATTTAGGATCAATATCTTTAAAGATTCAATTTTAATCTTTATTACATCTAAAGGTACGAGTTCGTAGTCGACTGCAGACAGCAGCAGAATACGACGTGTCGCTGCGATACTACTGGGGTCTATATATTTCTATGAAAACAACGTGTCGCTAGCTACGGAAGGTATTTCATAGAAACACATAGAAACCAGTAGTGTCGAGGCGACACGTCGCCTGCTGCTGCTGCTTGCAGTTGGTTACGAAGTTGTACCTTAATTCTTAACATAATAATCTCGACTTCGGCACGGATTTTTCGGGATGTCTTGTTCTTTCACACTATGACGTATTATATTATAAAGATTCCTTCCGTTTTACTTTCTCTATGGCCGATGTCCGGACGTAGTTACGTAGCATGGTGATTCTGAATTGACAAAATGCAATTATTGAATAGTCATTCGGTAGTCCTAAGTTGGTATTTATAATAATAATATTTGTAATCACTAATCAATTATACACAAAATTAATTCATTCAAAATTTGCATAAACGATATTCTATAAGAACATCATAAAATCATAAAAGGGTAGGTACTTACCGATTATTTTATTTTGTATACTTATCTTATCATGAACAGTTTGAGAACATCTGACTATTAGTATGACTTTTGAAAACGGGGTAAGGTCGAAACTTTTAAATGTTCTTCTTACCCCGTCAAATATTGGTGGGTAAAGATGGAAAATTGAAATAAATCCTAAAATACGAAAAATAGCCATATTTGGATGTAATAACACAACTAAGAATTAAAAATAATGAGTAGATATTCCAATAAAACATTCGTATTCACCTCGTAAGTAAAGTTACAGAACACGGGGTAAGATTAAAACACTCGATTAATTTGCGTAAAAGTCACTGCGCAGACATTTGCATTTTTCACACAACCAGTCACTCAAAGCGATAAACGCTGATTGATATGTGCAACGTAACAAAATGGCGATCTTAACAATGTTGTCATAACTGCAAAAACTGCATTAAGTCTGACGTTATGGACAACTTTTTGTGTTACCCCGTTTTCTATCTTCCCCCCACTCACCCTAATAATAATACGTGAATAATGTCACGTGAATTTCAAAAGTCATCACACTAAGGCCGAGGCTACATTAGGCCGCAACGCGACCTGCGACACATGAGCGATTAAAACAAGTAAATGAATGCTCACGTATATGGCTACACCGTACATCAAATATTACTAGCGATCTTTGATTTCTTTATGCGATAGGAACAACATTACTGAAATCACGGCATCGGCTACATCAATGAGCGAAATTGAAGCGAATTTATTAGAATTTTTTTTTATTTTTCGCTTGTAATGTAGCCATACCATGTTTTTCTCCTTTCGCTCTTCCAGTCGCATCGCAAATCGCTGCCTACTGTAGCCTCAGCCTAATAGTTATTATAAAGGCGAAAGCTTGTGAGTGTGAATGTTTGTTACTTCTTCACGTAAAAACGGTTGAACGGATTAAGATGAAATTTGGCACACAGATAGTTTATAAGCAGGGTTAACACATATGCTACTTTTTATTCTGATATTCCCACGAGATCGACACTTACGCGGATAAAACCGCGGGGAGCAACTAGTATGTAAATAAAAAGGAGAATAGATTTTCTAACATGATTTACTTATAAATCAAACAAAGTCGGATGAAACCATAGTATAAAAACAACAGCAAAATAAGAATGAATTGCAAAATTATTCAAACAAAAGTTATATATCGCCTTTAGATTTAGGTATAACTAACTTAGAACCGTACGTACGTAAGCAGGAGTTTATTGAACTAAGCATTATTAAGTTATTTTTCAACACATTTGCTCGAAAAATGCATTTACAAAGCCTGTATACATTGTTCGAAAGTTAAAAATTACGCACCATACAACGAAACGTGCGGTAAAATAGGTACTCTCACCTAAGTACCTATTTTACCGCACGTTCCGTTGTATAGCACCGTGCGTTTTATTTACGGTTTTTTTTTAATTTCCATAAAAAAATATAAGAATTCCACCAAAGAGTTTTACATTATGAGAATAAACAACCTGACTGATCGAACCTCCTTGGAAGCGCTTTTGCTCAATACGTTGTCTCACTTTAATACTAAAGAGTAAATGAGACGAAAGATGTAGTTCTAATTTTCACCACGTGCATGTGGCGCCATTTGCAAATTCGCCCCATTTTTATATTAGAAACTTCAAAAATTGTTGCGACTTTCCGACTGTTAAATAAACAAAATAATAATATGAGTTCAACATACTAAATGTGAAATTAATAATGTCAGTCAGTTAAGCTTCCAAAGCAGCAAATTTCACTGAATTTCAATAATTGTTCAAATTTTACTATTAATTTCCAAGAGTAGTGACCTATCTGTTTATTTTCTTATTTGCTATTAAAAATAGTCAAATGAAAAGGTTTGTTTAATTACATACTGTACTCATGTTTTCTCGCAAATGTGTTGAAAAACATTGTATGACACACGTGCAGAAATTGGTATTTACAAACTCGTGACTATGGTAAGCCCTCGACTTCGTCTCGGGCTTACATTCGTCTACTCGTTTGTAAAAACCAACTTACCGCACTAGTATCATAAATAACTATTATTTCAGATCGTGAAACAGGTTAAAGCGGTGAGCCATAATTTTTCCATACGGTTAACAAAACAATACAGAATCAAGTTACCTAAATTAGCTAGCAAAACTCTGGAAACATTTTATGGGTAGATATCTAAACACGATAAAAAAAAATATTTGACTGAGTTAAAACCGCATTTTATTATATAAAAAAAATAAGTATTAGTAGATATGGTTTAAAATTAAGACGTCACATAAAGATAATTACTTTTCTTATTATAATTGCAAATGAAAATTAGAAATTAAATTGAAAGGAGAATACCGTCAAAAATAGGGCGCCCTGTACCAAACGAAAAAAGTCCGCTGTCACAACCAAACCTACTGTATTTGGAGGAGAATTTAATTCCCTTACTATTATTGCTAACTATTTTTATATGGATTCCCGAAATTCGTATTTATTTGCCATTTACTTAATATTTTGAGCTTACGCGTTTGAGAAAATGACGAATGAACGATGACGATGAATGATGGAGGCATCGTTAGATTCGTCTTAATGAGGGTTTTCGTGAAAATTTACGACACCAGTTGGCACCACTGTGACAAGAGGTCTTCCAATATAAAATATATGATGACGTTCATCATTCGATTCATTCATTCGTTCATCATTCAGTCATGACTAAAGAAAATATAGGCTCTTTGACAGATGCCTGGACCTGACGTGTCAGTGCTGCCACCTGGCGAACGTCATTTCAGAAAACCCTCATTGTGAGAGTGACAGATAATCAAAATAAAAAAAAAACACTGGCACTCCGGTAGTGCCGACAGAAGTGAAAACTTGAACAATTACGAGTGTATTTTGTGAATCGTCTTATAAACAAAACACGCGTGTTAAGGTGTGTTCCTTATTTTATAGGGTTTTTTGCAAATCAGGTATGATGACCAAAGTGACTGGTTTATTCTTCTCGTGAAAGGAATTTATTCAGATTTGCTCGTCGTCAGTTATATATCCGTGGTTCAGCGCTATCTCGTCGTTGTTGGATGAACTACGTAGTTAGTACGCGAGGCCTACGTAGTTAGTACGCGAGGCCCTCGTAGTTCTTCCCGATGTGCATAGATGGCGCTGTCCTCAACAACGCGCGTCTTAAGTTTTACGTCTGACGTTAGTACGCGAGGCCCTCGTAGTTCTTCCCGATGTGCATAGATGGCGCTGTCCTCAACAACGCGCGTCTTACGTTTTACGTCTGACGTTTTACGTCTTACGAATTTTCGATCAGGGTCACGTGACCTGACGCGAATTTAGAAGTTTTTACCCATTCCAAAAAAAGTACACAGCGCCGCTAAAGAAGTTTTCACTTCAAAAATGGTCGATTTTTGGCGCCATATTATGTCTTCAAATAATTTGTATGTGTGTTTATTGCGCTTTCACGCTTAAACGGCTGAAAGAATTTGGTAAAAAATTTATATACATACATATGAATATACGTTTTATTCCGATATTTCCACGGGATCGAGATATAATATGCGGATGAAGCCGCGGGACGCAGCTAGTGTCTTTATAAAGAAGTGATTCATCATCAAGTCAAGTGAGTCATCATTAACCCGCGTCCTAATAGAAAGTGACTGCGCGACCATTAGTAAGTTGGCGCGAACGTTGTTCGTACGAACTAGCGATCAATCGAACCGGAGACGAACTGTAGGACACCAGTTCGATTCTGGTACGTTTTCAGAGCGGTCTATTCATCTGCCTAGCCTTTTCCCAACTATGTTGGGGTCGGCTTCCAGTCTAACCGGACGCAGCTGAATACCAGTATTTACCAGTATTCGTGGATCTTTGACGGTCAGAAGCCCGAAAGTCTGACAACCAGTCTTACCAAGGGGTATCGTATTACCCAGTAACTGGGATGTGGAGGTCAGATAGGCAGCCGCTCCATGTAAAATACTGGTACTCAGCTGCATCCGGTTACACTGGAAGCCTACCGCGACATAGTTGGGAAGAGGCAAGCAGACGATGAGAATAGGTAAACAATTTTATTGCATCACATTTTAACATCGAGCGTATGTACAGAACTATAGACGCCAGCACATCAAGCTACCCGAAACTGTCAAATTTTCCCAATCAACTTTGACCCATATGCTTATTAGCGATAAAGTTGAAAATCCTTTAAAGAAATTTGACAGATTGTAGTAGCTTGATGTGCTTTGCGTCTGTACACGCGATCTCACTCGCGCGACAATCGCTTTTGATTAGGACGCGGTTGAAGACAGGTTAAATCGGTCAGTCGTAATTTTTCCAGTTGGTTATAAATACTTATGTATACCTTACTCGTAATTTTCCATGGCCATTATAATAAGAAACCGCATGATCTCTATGTGACGTCTTTGGTTTTAATTCCCATACTAATAATATCCGGCGGTACTTTTAATATAGTTAAAAATAAATCATTTTATTAGCCTAATCAACATAACAATCTTGCACATAAAATCAAAATACATAATTTATTACATGGGCACTTATAAAACGTGAGAAGCTAGGCCTGCACGGTTCCAATTGGTCGTTTCTTAAGGAGAAGAGTCGGCAAGAAACTCCACGGTTACTCTTTTAAAAATAATTGGTTTTTACAATGTTTTCAAATTACAGTGTATGTATGCTGGTGTGTAGGTATGGGAGGACAGTGCAGGCCTGTCAACAATTACCAGGTACTTAATGAAATAGAAAATGGTCTACAAATCTACAGTCTACAAGGCCTACAACATTCTCACATTCACAAAATATAAAAGAATCTATCAAACAGATAAATAAATAAAAAAGTAATTTAAATAAATAAAAATCTCGGCTGCGGTAAAAAACTTATGTTAAAAAAACCGAAAAGCTATAAACAAGCCCATTTTAAATTAAATAAAAGTTGGAGACAGGCGGGACCCACACCTTTTTTATTATATTTTCAAATTCAAATGGATCCCGCCTGCTTCCAGCTTTTATTTAATTTAAAATGGGCTTGTTCATAGCTTTTCCTAACAATGTGAGCCGTGTCTAAAAGTACCTCTTTCTGAATCATGCCCTTGATCCAGCTGCCCATCGAGAGCCTCCTTAGATGTTGGTCGAGGCTCTTGGCTGTCACGACTATCGGCACAATGATCGTTGAGTCCACATCCCACATGTCGACAACCTCGCGAGCCAAGTCAAGAAAATAATTAGATAATCCTCGTTTGTTTATTTACTTACTTTTTAAAATATATTTTTTAGAAGAAACATAAAAATTTAAAAATACTTATAAATAAAAAAAAATTGTCAGCCGGTATCGGGAGCAAGGTCCAAGCTACGGGTGGTTAGGGCTCCAGAGACAGGAATCTCCTCGCGATGCTAGCTGTATCGTGGAGTACTAGTGGCTTTTGAATCAGGCCCTTGATTGAACCGCCTAACGAGAGCCTCGAGAGATGTTAATCGAGGCTTTTGACCTGATGGAAGTTAGATGGCAGTGTAAATTAAAAACATAACATAACATCTAACTTCCGCAAAAATAAGACATACCGCTAGACATTATCTACTGCCGGCACATAATAACCTATTATAAATAATTCAAGCTAAAATATACATAATAATATCAGTATTATTATGTAAATAAATTAAGATTATGATTTATAATGTGATCTTTTGATATTATTTATGTTGGAGCGGATTATTAATCTTGTTAAGATTTTATTGTTAAGGTGATATATTGAAAAAAATGTGTTTATTCTATTTCGTGTAACTTATTATGTATGTGGAATAGGAATTTAACATTTTGGTATATGTTTTTTGACTCTTTGGTCTAGTATCATGTAAAAGGAATACACGATTCAAATACATAAAAAACAAATAAAATAAACAAATTCTTGATACAAAAAAATTGCGAAGTTTATCTATTTTTTTTTACATTTTTCGATATCACGGTGTAACACTTAAGAGTTATTCAATGGAATTTACTTTAAAACATAGAGCATTATCATATCAAAGTTGACTCAAAGTAGTTTTAAATTTAATTTATTTTGTAAAAAAAGGCGTAAATTCGTTTTGGCACATACGTCGTTTTGTTCCGAGCGCACGCACATTATAGCCATCTCTCCTCTTTTGCGTTTCAAAAGTAATTGCATCACTTTCGCTCGCTTAGTAATAATAATAAAATTTATTCAAAAATTTATATTTTAGAATACATTTTTGAAAAACTGTATTTATCGTTAGTATTATTAATGTTGTCTGTACGGAAACAAAATAAGAAATAAGAAGCCATTAAAAAAGTTATGAGCCAACAAAGATTTGTTTTTATTGCTATTTTTAACGTAACTTTGGGTGTAAATAAGTAACAAAAGAACTGTAAAATCTTCAAAACCAAGTCCGTACCGACAAAGCTCAGTTATCGACGAGTTCAATAAACTTTATTTGTAATTGATTTATGCAGTGGTTTTTTCATAAAACTCGATTATGCGAAGCACTTTTCGAATTTTTTTACGCGCTTAATAGTTCGGAACGTATTTTCTGTGCGTGAGAACTAGACGTCGTGCGTGTAGACTAGCGTCTCACTGCTTACACTGATACTAGCTCTGTCGGACACGAAGCCAGATGAGACAGCGTGCTCTTTGGCCATGACCACCAGTGAGATCCAGCTCGCGACTAGTTTACTCTTAAATACAGTTTTTCTTAAATGTATGTCAAGTTCATCCATGATTTGTGCCTGAACTATATAGGTAATCCTGTGTTTCAGGCGATTGGAGGTAACATTAATTGATTAATTAATCAAATACTTATCATATTTATCTTATTGGTATCATGTAAAAAGGTGTACCCATAACATTATGTAAATAAGGATTTCCCTGCAATTACTATGATTTAAGGAGTAGATGTTTCCTTTATCATTTAGCCCATTATCCTAGCGATCCGAGGTACATATAAAATTTGTCTGTGAAAGCATGTTTTGTACTTTTTTGAGGGCAAACTATATCTTTCCGTCTCCTTTTCGTAAATCCAGCGCTGTATGGAAGCGCTGCGTGTTGTTTTAATACAGTGCTCATTATAAATAACTGTCGAACTGTAAGTCCTTTACAAGCTTTATACAGGATGTTAGTGGGGAAAAGATAAGACCGGCAAGTAGCCTAACCTTGAAAATAGCTCTTTGAGCTCTTTCAATGGGCAGTAAAGGCTCCTTCCAACAGGCGCGACACAAAGGCACCGCAGGTCGCGCATCGAGCGGTGCCTTTGTGTCGCGCGCGATTATATCGCGTGTCGCGCCTGTTTGTAGGAGCCTTAACAAATTTTTACTCGCCCCACCATGAAGTAATACACTAAAAAAGTTAGTAGATCAGTCGCTACGATTTATTTTCGAGATAGCGCCTTCACTAGCTTTTGCCCGCGACTTTGTCCGCGTGAAATGAGGCACACTTTTCTGCTAATTTTTTACATCGGACTTTACACTTTTTATTTGTTTTTATCTGATATATGTACATATCTAAAGTATTGTGTGTCTTTTAGTCTGTGCTAAGTAAATGTAATTTCTTTCTTTCTTTCATATTTTTTTCGACGTATTCCACATTGGGCATCCGCTTAAATGGCACCTGAGTGGATGGGCCACTGTGTGTCAGGCGCATTCACCCAGGTGCCATTTAAGCGGGTGCCCAATGTGGAATATGTTTTTTTTTCTCCAACCCACCCCGTCGCATCGCATCGCCTGCACGCGCTATTGTTTCGTTTTCACTCAGTGTTTTTTTACAAAAATACTCTTCAGCTTTATTATTACTACCTATAGATATATAAGATATTATTAAAGGCTCCTACAAACAAGCGCGACACAAAGGCTCGTTGCGCGACGTGCCTTTATGTTGCGTGTCGCGTCGCTCCTGTTTGAAGGAGTCTTAATGCGGAATTAAGGTTCTATTTTTGTTCGGTTGGTACAATTACCAACTGAACATAGATAGAACCTAAATTAATTTTAAAATTGATTCAGCTGTTTAGCAGTAAGTGTTTACTGCTAATCAGCTGAATAAATTTTTGGTCAGACATGTAACTTGGTATTGGTGATTTGAGGGAACTTATACCTACTGATACTGTAACAAAACAATGTCAGGGTTCTGTACCAAAAGGGTGCCAACGGGAACCCTATCACTAAGCCTCCGTTGTCCTTACATCCTTGAACGTAAACGAGTCAAACGGAGTATGTAAGGGCGTTTTGTAGTTCCTGCCAAAGCTCTTCGAAAAAAGTCGTGAGTTCATGTAATCTTCATTCGCGACTTATTTGCCAAAAATATAAACAAATGAGTTTATGGAAAAGTAACTTTAATTCCTACACAATAAAGTTCAGTTTACGCTACAACTTCAAACATTTTTATAACTTTTTCAATAGTGCTAGTCACTCTGAAATCAACATAATTAATTAACATTAAAACACTAAAGCACTAACATTAAAGCACTGTGAGCAGTGGAAAGTTCCTCCCGGTCCTAATGTGTGTAACTGTCTTTATCTGTTTTGTTTTGTGTTTTTAACTGCTTTTATTTTGTGTGTGCTGTTTTTGTTTCGTTCGTTTTATTTTGATGTGAATTAGTTTTTTTTTATAATGTGTGTGTTAAAATATGGATATTTTTCTGCAATAAATGTTTATTATTATTAAAATAAGGTGTTGTTTAAATTGAAATACCATCAATTTGAAACATACATTGAATGGAATTTAGGTTCGTATATTACAGACGATTCATGTCCAAGAATACCTTTCTGTTATGAAGACCTTTTGACCCTACCGCCCAATGAGAGCCTCTTCGGGTATTTTCCCGATCGAATGCGAGGTACACCGAAGTCATTAATACCAACTTTTTCTATACATATATATACTACCTAGACTATAACAAAGCTGAAGAGTTTGTTTGTTTGCTTGTATGTTTGTTTGAACACGCTAATCTCTGAAACTACCAGTCTGATGTGAAAAATTCGATATGTATCATCTGATAGCCCAATTTTAAGGTTTTGTGTATATTGGCTGAAATATTATTGTTGAAGATGTCGGAAAAACAAATGCCGACTGGGAGCTTTACTGGCGTCCGCCGCGAAAACCAATAGACTTTTTTTTTATTGAGAGGAACAGCAAGTACTTACATTATAAGAACTTACAACTAGTTTAACAGATTAGCAATTTGGTTATAAAGTAACCCACAACGATGTCAATTAGTAGGCATAGAAGTTTAAGAAAAAAAGAGCTAATCGCTAAAAACATTAATAGCAGTACGTCTGGCAAAAGTTAAATAAAAAAAAAATAAAGACTGAAAACAGAAAGAAAAAAAAATATGTAAGAGATATATAAAAAATTAAGAATAATTTGTTCAAAATTAAAGTAAAAAGATAACAAAATTATACAGTCGTAGCGTGATGTTATATAGCCTATTATAGCCTTCCTCGATAAATGGACTATCCAACACAAAAATATTTTTTCAATTCGAACCAGTAGTTCCTGATATTAGCGCGTTCAAACAAACAAACAAACAAACTCTTCAGCTTTATAATATTATTATTATTATATTATATAATTATATATTATATTATATATTATATATTATATAATTATATACTTATTATATATTATAAAATTATAATTATAATATTAGTATAGATTAGTATAGATTACTAAATTAAGGAGCACTTGATGTGATATCTAATAAGGAATTGCGAATGAGGCTTTTAAATTTACTTATTGTGCAATTGAAGTTATCATCATCATTAGCCTACAGCAGTCCACAGCTGGACATCGGCCTCTCCTATTGCACACCATTCAGCTCGATTCTCGGCAACTCTCATCCATCTGCTACCAGCCATCCTGCGAAGATCGTCCACCACCACCACCACCACCACCACCACCACCCACCACCACCACCACCAACCACCAGTCCACCACCACCACTAACGCCACCACCACCACCACCACCCACCACCACCACCACCACCACCACCACCACCACCACCACCACCACCACCCACCTAGCCTGAGGGCGTCCCACCTTACGTTTACCGATTCGCGGTCTCCACTCAAGAACACGTCTACCCCAACGGTCATCGGTTCTACGGCTAATATGGCCGGTCCGTTGCCACTTCAGCTTGCTATGTAATGTAAGGGGACTTGCTGTATAGGCTTACCAGCAGTGGCCCGCGGTTTCACCCGCATATATTGTCGATTCCGTAGGAATATAGGGACAGAAACTATCCTATGTCCTTTCCCGGGACTCAAACTATCTCTATACCGAATTTCATTTAAATCGGTTCAGCGGTTTAAGCGTGAAGAGGTAACAGATAGACAGACACACACTTTCGCAATTATAATATTATAAGTATGGATATGAAAACAATGTATTACGGAATTATTCCTTTTAAAAACATTTATTAAACGTAATAGGTAGTTACGTTTCCAGCCTCCACGCGGACGAAGCCACGGACAAAAGCTAGTAAATAATAGACATACATTTGCTACTTATGGAAAAAATATTTCTTTTGAAATAGATTAATGTATGTCAATTTTTTTTGTTACCACTCTAACGTAAGATGAATTTTGTTTATGTCCATTTTGAACAGTTTTTTTGGTACGGTCATGTTCATGACGCTAATTTGTAAACAACATGGTTTTCCCGTAACCCCGTATGTCACTATGTCTTTGGATAAAATTAGGAACTCCAAAGGATAGTAACGATAATTAAGGGGCTTGTGGTTAAAAAATAACATCCGTACGGGTATCAGGTTATGCTGCGCTTACTGCGGTTGATCCGTAGATGGGTGACCATCATTACATACCAAGATCCCTCCGTGCCTCGGGAAACACGTTAAGCCGTTGGTCCCGGGTGCCATTCGTGGATCTTTGACAGTCGTTACGGGTCGTCAGAAGCCCGAAAGTCTGACAACCAGTATTACCAAGGCATTACGCAGTACAGTTCAGAGCACAAACATAAAAAAAACCAACATTCCGACGTCACCGCCGATGTCGCTCGCGGTGACTCCCCCGACTCTTGCTCGATGAAGTGCCAGCCCGCGCCATACCCCGGCGCGCCCGGGTGTCGCCACTGCGAGGATCGCCCAGAGGACACGGTGGAGCATACGGTGGAGGTCTGCCCCGCTTTGGCGGAGCACCGCCGTGTCCTCGTAGAGGCGATCAGCAGCGGCGGCGACCTTTCGCGTCCGGCCTGGTTCAAGCCATGGTCTGGAGCGAGAGGGAGTGGGAGGCAGTCACCTCCTTTGCGAAGCAGTCATGCTAGCGAAGGAGGTGGCGGGATGGCTGAGGGAAAGAGCCTCCCGTCCCAGCCACCGCGGGAGACACTCCGGGCGTCGGGAGCCGCGCGACGACTTCCGGCCACTGTAGGCACGGGCCTGCGGACGGAGAGTAATGGGTAGCTCACCGTCCGATCAGGACCAGGCCCGTACCGGACGGCGCTTTCAAGTTCCACGCGCGCCTCAAAGAGATGTCAGCATCAACGAAGGGGCCCGTCAGGGACGAAGCCTGCCGGGTCAGCGGGATTGTCCGAAAGGGTTACCGCTGACCCGGAACATAAAGGGCTAAGGAAGGAACACGGGTGGGTTTTAGTCAGTTAGAGTCTGACACTCCCTTCCGCTCCACCCAGAGCGGGAGGGGTATGATGATTTCCCAAACTAAAAAAAAAAGCCCGCGCCGTAACTGAGCCTGTAGCTTTAAATTCTCCAGATAATAATAATAATCCAATTTGATCCAGCCTGTCCCATTTTTCTATCCTCTCCCCAGCGACGCCCTAAGCCGAGGTCCGTACCCCACAGCGAGTGCCCTTAGCGTGAAGTCGCAGGGCCGTCTTAAACATATTGGGCGCCGGGGTGCGAAAAACAGTTTGGGGGGCGTACGCTGTTTGTTTTTTGGCAACAAAAAAAAAACTTAATTTTGGAGTCCAATTTTTAGGAAGAAGCACCAGTCAATGTATATTTTGTCTTGCAATGGGGATTGTCCAAAATTTCTAACCATTATATTTTATTTTATTTTTTGTAAATTTAGAGCATTTTGAGAAACTAATTTGAATATTTTGATGATTGGCTCAATAGTTATTTTAATAAAAATTATTTAATTATTTTAAGTTTTTAAGGTAGGTGACGTCATCCAATAGCATCAAGATTAAGTGCCGTTGCCTTACTAGTACATTATTAAAAATTTTAAACTGTCAACACAACGTCAACAATGTCACATCTGTCAAAGTGTCAATAGGCCGAATTAAGACGTCTGTCTTAAATAATCGAATCCTAGCTTAGCGTATTTATTTACAAATGGTTTTTTTATGTGTAAGTGTCCTCCAAGGAATATACTACTCTCTATCGTCACTAGAACAATCGACGGGGCGACTTAGAAATAGAATAATAACGCACGCGGCGACATTATTACTATTATTGCTGCAAGTTGGAACAAAGCACTTCCTGTATTCCATAACTCTTCCAGTATATTAAATTAATATTGTCGAGTGTTGAAATAATGTACCTTATGTAATGTAATAATGAGATTTATAAACAAGAATGTTTATATTTTTGACATATTTACAATAATTTGACATTTGACAGATTGTAGACAATACTTGCCTCTTACTTTTTATTTTCTGAGGCAACGATACAAAACTGTACAGCCAGTCGTACGTAATTTGAAGGGCAAAGAAGGTCAATCGTATTTTATCAAAAATATCAATAACATATGAATATTTTTCAAAATTAATTAGTCCGTAATGATCAGTAACGCTATTCCTCGAAATGGTTTTTCAATTACAACATTTAAAAAAATATGAACAATGCCCATTGACTTAGAGGGTTGTACTGATATACAACCCTCTAAGTTCATGTAAATTCCAATTCATTTATTTGTCCGAACATGGTACCTACATTACATGGTCTTATAAATTAATAAATGGTCTCATCACATTCTGCCACGTGGGGCGCCCAAATATCAGGTAGGTACACAAATAAATTTTACAATGATACTATTGAATAAATAATAATGATACTATTGAATAAATAATTATGAATTAATATTACAATATGAGGCATGTCAGTTAAATATTAGGTATAAGCCGATGCATTAAAGAAAGGAATCTTAAATGGCGGCTTGTACTTGCGTTGACAGATAGTATAGTTAGCATAAAAAATTTCAAGTCGGTTTTTTTTTTCAAATTATAAACAAGACCGGGTCGTATTAATATCAAACTAGCTTCTGCCAGCGGCTTCGCCCGCGTGAAAGATATTATACAAGACATTATACACTATTTGGCGTGTATCATCTTTCCTCGCTTTCAAGGGGACATGATTACTGTCTCCGCACAGTCCACACGTCCAAACAACGAAACTTAACAATAAAACAAAACTCAGCAACAATAACACACACGTCCAAACAACAAAACTTAACAATAAAATAAAACTCAACAAGAATAACACACAGGTAACAATGGAAAAATAACAGAAAACTATAACAAGGAATTATTCCTAATAAGGATCACTGAGCGCGTCAAAACAGCGTGGAAGCAAATCAAGACTATTTTTTTTTCTGCTTACGGTACGCGCGAGAGTGAGTATAGACGGCACTAGTGTGCGAGCGAGAGAACATGATAAGCGCCGCCATTTAAGATTCCTTTCTTTAATGAACCAGGTTATATAATTATGTCAGAATTGTCACAGTATTATTCAATGTCAAACTATAAACTATCAAAGAGAAATTTCAAAATATAAAAGATTACAATTAAATTAGGATGGCAAAGTTGTATCGTTCAAAAACTCGTTTAAGGTATAATAGCACTTTTTACACAGCAATTCTTTAAGTTCCTTTTTAAATCCATTTAAATTTAACTGTTTGATTTGCTTTGGGATTTTGTTATAAACTTGCGGGGCTATACAGAACACGCTCTTCCAATTAATGCTGTTTTAGCTCTACGCCCGCGCAACATATCATTCCGCCTGTTACGTTTAACTGTATCTGATAAGTTGGGAAACAGGTGTGAATTCAGCTTAACAAATAAGGCAATTTCATATATATACAAAGATGGCAACGTTAAAATTTTGTATTTTTTGAAAAATGGTTCACAACTGTCCGTCATTTGAAGTAACCATATTGATAGATATTTCATGAAATAGTAATTTTGAATTTCACGGGCTACTCTGGCGCCTCCTAAGAACCTGGGCGCACAAAAAAAAAAGACCCTGGGCGCAGGGTGCGTGGCATTACTCATAACTCTAATTTCTTACATCGGACTTAGCACTTTTTTATCTTAGTTTTTATACTTTTTATCTGATGTACGACTATTATCTAACTATCTGGTGTATTGTGTGTCTCTTAGTCTGTGCTAAATAAAAGTATTTTCTTTCTTTTCTTTTTTTCACCCCTCGCACCCTCGTGTAAAGATGGACCTGTGAAGTCGCTTAGTTTGTAAGTTATTCGTCCTTGGTTGGAGGCTTTATCAATACTATATATTATTATAATATAATATAAATTTCTATACTAATATATTATAAAGCTGAAGAGTTTGTTTGTTTGTTTGGTTGAAAGCGCTAATCTCTGGAACTACCAGTTGAATTTGAAAAATTCTATTTGCATTTGATAGCCCAATTCTTGAGGAAGGCTATTGGTTATTTAACATCACGCTATGACCTTTAGGAGCCGAGCAAAAAGAAAAAAAGTCAGAAAGAACGCTAAGCAAAAACGAAGTAATAGCGCGGCGATGCGATGCGACGGGGTGGGTCGGAGTAACAAGAAATTTCACGCGGACGAAGTTGCGGGCAGAAGCTAGTGTTGACTAAAGGCAACCATAGGCGACTTCTCAAGGTCAAATACGAGATGCCACAAACCAAACAACAAAAAAATAAAATTGATCATTAGCACTTTGTTACACAAATAAGATTAAAATTAAATACTACTAATTTACGGTACCCTAAAATGTCAATCATTATATTTTATTATTAATGTAGGGCCAATCGTATTACGTAGATAAATTGAACAAAAAAAACTGGGTGTTTTTGTCAAATTAACGGCATCAAATAATTGTGGATTAATTAAAGTGCCTACTTAATAATAATGAGAGTTTTTTGTTTGTTTGTTTAAACGCGCTAATCTCTGGAACTACCGGTCAGACTGGGAACTTTTTTGCATTTGATAGGGCAATTTTTAAAGAATATAAGTACTTGAGGTAACTTAATACTACCAGCGGTCGTTGACCCAAAAAAAATCATCAAATCATCACGTCTGCGGAGTTTCGGTAGCTAATTTAATATGACCTTATATTAAATACGCTACCCTTCAGAACATACCTAATATCCAGGTGTGATGGCACGTCATTAGGTCACTCTGACACTCGTATGAACCAGTACAGTTCAAACTGAGTTCAAGGGCAGAACTGGTTAATTCCTGAGCACTTTCACCCCTTGGCAAGCCGCCAACCATTTCAGTCAAGCATACGTCCCACCACCAGCGATTAACGAGAAGCGAGTGGAAATTATCCGGAAAAGAACCGGAGTTACCGACACAGCTTGCAGAGTAAGCAAACTGAACTGGCAGTGGGCTGGCCATGTTTGTCGAAGGACTGATGGCCGGTGGAGCAGACGAGTCCTGGAGTGGAGACCGTGTATCGGCAAGCGTAGTGTGGGATGCCCCCCAGCTGTCCATCTGGACGGGCGACCTAAAGAAGGTGGCTGGGACAGACTGGATGCGGGAGGCGGAGGACAGGGTGCTGTGGCGCAGCCTGGGGGAGACCTATGGCCAGCAGTGGACTGCGATAGCCTGAATTGATTGATTGAGTACACTTAGCCACTAAAAATAAGCTGGTGAGCAACAAACTGACTGGAGCAGTGATGGCCCAGTGATATCAGCCCGACTTACGAGTTATGTATTTAATTTCATCACCACTGCTCTCAAAGGAAAGGAAAACATTGTGACGAAACCGACATGTCCTAGAATCAAAAATTTGAAGACATGTGACTTCGATCAACCCGCACTGGGCCCGCGTGGTGAATGGCGCAGAGCTCTCACACAGAGGAGGCCTGTGTCCCAGCAGTGGGAACAGTATAGGTTGCCCATACGCCAGCACAGAGAGCTAAGGGCGCTGACCACCTTGTTCTCATTTCTTGAGTCTCCGTCTACCTCTGGTTATCTAGCCCCCCACTTTCAGTACATTTGCGCCAACCACAATAGAAATCTACATTCATCATACAATTGTCTTCTCCAATGTCCCACTCACCGCTCAGACTTCATTCACTCTTCCTTCTTAGTTCAGGCTATCTCTCTGTGGAATGCGCTCTCCCAGGAAATCAGGATGGCAACCAATCGATTATCCTTTAAAGTTAAGGTTCGCGAGCACATTCGCAAGAAGCTGACAGTATCATCATAACGGTAATGTTTTTTCATTGTTTGTCTTATTTCGTTTTAGTATATTTTTGTATTTATGTATATTTGTTTGTGCTTATATTTATATGTAATTAGGTATATATTATATTCAGTTTTAATAGATTTATGCGTATCATTATATTTTAAATATTTCATCAATGTTCATGATTGCACCCTACCACTGTTTGTCTCTGTAACACCCAAAGGTTGACTGGTAGAAAATGCCTATGGCATTAAGTCCGCCTCTGTGCATTTATGTGCTTGAAGTATTAAATAAATATAGGCTGATATGAGTAACGAGCAGCGATTACTCCCTGGTATGCAAATGTACCAAGTGTGAGTCTCTCATCGAGTATTCTACCCGCTAAGCCAGCGTCACTGAGTGACTCGTCGCCCTTTGATAGCTTTAGTCGAAGGAATATACTACTCTCTAACGAGAGCTCTAGTCGTTGCGACAAACGAGCACTCGAGATCGCCAGAGGTTCGAACAGTCAGTGATCAATTATTAACAATGTAATGGCAATCATAACACTTTGTTTTTAACCGACTTCAAAAAATAGAGAGAGTTGAAAATCCAGTCCAACGTGGGCTAGGTATACGCTGAATGGGCTCTTGGCCTCGATGACGCCTGATGGAAAGCGATGGATGAGGTCTATGATGGAACGAGCGTGCCCAGAAGATGCCAAAGGCACTGGAATTCCCACGCATCGACGAAACACAGCAGGCTGCTTGACGCCGGACTCCGGCGGGAGGGTGGTCACAAACCAGGCAGGCGTTAGCTCTACCACCGCAAGGCAAGAATTGGCTAGTCAAATAAGGTGTTGGGTGTGACTGTCCAGGATGCGCCGAGCGCTCGGTCCAGTTGAGTAACTGGCGGAACAAACTGCGCTACACGACGAGGCTTCTTTATGCATCCCAAAATATTTTACAGTTTCTTAGGTTTCCGTAACTCAAAAGGAAAAAACGGAACTCTTACAGAATCACTCAGTCGTCCGTTTGTCTGTCTCATCATCACCAATAAGGTCAATGATGTATAAAACTATAGATACGTTGTCCGCACTCTAAAATGGCAACATGAAATGAAGCCAATTGCCACATTTGCGCTCAGTCACGCACCAACCTGTCGCGCGACGCGACGCGACGTATGTTTGTTTTTAATTTATATCGTATGTGAAAACCTGTGCAAAACATAAAGAAAATATGCCGTCGTGTGTTTTCAGAGGATGTAAAAATTATACCCCAAAAGTTAAAGACAAAAATGTGGTCATTTCACGCGTAAGTTTACAAAACTAGATTATTTTATTTTATTTTGTACGACGCTGCGTCTAATGGCGGCCGGCGCATGAAGTGACTCTGATAGCTACGTCATTCATGCGCTCGACCAATGAGCATGTAATTTGACTATTACTTATCCTGTGACGTAACTGAAGATGTTTATTTATCTCCCTCTAGCAACAGACATCCCGCCGTACGGTGATATATTTTCTTTCCCTTTCTTTACGCGTATAAGTAGTTATCTAGTATTTTCGCCGTTTTTAAGCGCCGAGATGTTGGTTGATAACGTGTCTATATATAATACGTCATTGAATAAGGTCACTATAATCTACTAGGGAGGGGACTCCCGGTGTTTTCACTCACATCTATCGTAGATCATCGATACAGATTAGTGTCTGATGAGAAAGTGTTTTGAGGAAAGAATAATCAAAAACACAAACATCACGCTTGTATTCATCAACATGTTGGGCAGATGTGTAGGTAGAATAACACCGCCAATTTGCTAGTTGTAATAGGTAGCCTCGCTGGATTAGAGGTCGCAGGTGCGACTGCTGTGCACGAGATCCTAGGTTCGAATCCCAGATCGGACAAGTCAGAATTTACCATTTGGAATTTTCTCTGTGTAATCGTGATTATTTATTCATCTTGATTATGATTTTAAATATCAGCTTTG
The DNA here is from genome assembly GCA_963855955.1 of Luperina nickerlii. Taxonomy (NCBI): domain Eukaryota; kingdom Metazoa; phylum Arthropoda; class Insecta; order Lepidoptera; family Noctuidae; genus Luperina; species Luperina nickerlii. The sequence continues at coordinate 9,494,780 of OY979690.1, read as the reverse complement.
TCACTGAGCTGACATCGCATCTGCGATTGCTCTAGTACAGGGGTGGCCAACTTGGTTATACCCAAGATCTACTGTTCACTGACGACACCCTGTGCGATCTACCAATTACCTACATACTTCTTGAAATCTTAAGTGAAACAGCATAGTTCAAGTACACAATTATGTAGTATTTTTTATTTTATTAAGAGGGAAAATACAACTCGTAACCACTCGTAAATCCACTAGTCTGTCGTCAACTGACTGACGGATTGACATTTGATAACCGCCCGCGCCCCACTCCCGCGTCCCACACGCTTCCCGCTTATTGTTATCGCGCACCGAAAACAAAGAGAGCTATATACTGCATAGAAGAGAGGATAAATAACGTGACGGAACGGAGATTGAAAAATGATACAAGATGATGCGTGCAGCAGTTAGTGATTAGATACGTTGCGCAGTCTGTTCGACGTATTTATATTTTTTCCTTGCCACGATCGACTGGACTAATAGTCGTGATCGACCAGTCGATGGCGATCGACCGGTGAAACACCAAAAGACCAATGAAACATTTAGCATACACGGTGTGATGTCTGCTAATTTTCTTTTTTTTAGCATGGTGATGCTTGGCAAAAGTAACTTTCAGTAAAGCCAGAAATGTCAAAAGACAAACTGACAGCAACAAAATTTACCCTACATACATAAATCACCATCTTTGGCCATTGAAATCAGCAAAAAACAGCCAAATAACGCCACGTACAAGTACGTAAATAAACCTGGCCAGTAATGAAACCCAGGTCCATCAATCAATACCACACTGCATATTCCAGATGCCAGAAAGAAATAGACTCATGCAATGTGTTGTTGTCAAAGTGAGATGGTACCGCACGCAAACGCATTGGGCAAAATATTGCAGCGTTCGTCCTTGTAATACAAATTAGTTATATTTTATCTCTCTTGCACCTGCATCTGTCTAGTTTTGTTATTGATTTGCCTACGTGGCAGCCTCCGACAGGCGGATAGGCTTAGGGATTTTTATCCTCAATTTTACAAGGAACTGTTACAATATCAGTTCCGAAATACTACCACGGAAGTTGGTGGAAAATAACAGTTTTGAAAAGTTGTTTGGGAAGACGTAACGTTGATAAATGAATAACAATAATAAGCTGAGCTTTAGTGTATTTTAACACCTATTATGCAGGTATTACCCATATTTGCAAAATAAATTACTATTCTATTCTAAGACTACTGTAAACTCAGTATAAATCACACTATTATAAAGGCGAAGTTTGTCAGTGTGTGTGTGTTTATATGTTTGTTACTTCTTCACGCTCAAACGGCTGAACTAATTTTTATTAAATTTTGTATGGAGGTAGCTCACAGTCACACCCTTTTTTTAACGTGGAGAAATGCTCATGCATTTTGTACAGACGCTAGCACATCAACATACTACTATCTGTCAAATTTATTTAATAGATATTCAACTTTATCGCTAAACTCAAAACTCAAACTCAAAGCATTTATTTCAATTAAACCATTTACAGGCACTTTTGAATTGTCAAAAAGTCGATCAGTCAGAAAATATGAATCTAGTTGCTCATTCCAAAGCGTAGGTACCTATGGAGAAGAACGGGCAAGAAACTCCATGGACACTCTTTTTAAATTATACTAGCTTCTGCCCGCGACTTCGTCCGCGTGAAATTTCTTCTTACTCCGACCCACCCCGTCGCATCGCATCGCCTGCCCGCGCTATTACTTCGTTTTTGTTTAGCGTTCTTTCTGACTTTTTTCTTTTTGCTCAACTCCTAAAGGTCATAGCGTGATGTTAAATAGCCTATAGCCTTCCTCAAGAATTGGGCTATCAAATGCAAAAAGAATTTTTCAAATCCGACTGATAGTTCCAGAGATAAGCGCGTTCAACCAAACAAACAAACAAACTCTTCAGCTTTATAATATTAGTATAGATTTTTAATTATAAGTGAGAACGATTTAAAAAAGACGTACGCGTTAAAAGCGCTAAAATATAAGGTTCAAAGTTGATTGGGAAACACTGACAGTTTCGGGTAGCTTGATGTGCTGGCGTCTGTACTACCACGGGGAGATAGTGCAGTTATGTGGGACTCTAACCCACTAAAACTCCACGGTGTCCTCCTCTGCCGCTTACGGCGGGAACACGGGCACCCGTTAGCACTCATCCCTGAACCCGCTACGGCTGTCCGTTGCCGGAGCCTCCTCTGAGGAGTACTCTCCATCGCCGGCGCACCAGAACGTGGATGTCGTTTTCAAGGGTTTTGAGGGTGCTGAAGCTAATAGAGATATCAAAATGAAAATCCAAGATGTCGGCTGTACTATTTTTAATTTTTCTTCATGGGTGTCGTTTTTATGGCTTTCAAGGGCGCTAAAGTTGATAGTGAGGTCAAAATGGAAATCCAAGATGGCGGCTGTAATTTTTGTAATTCTTCATCATGGGTGTCGTTTTCGTGGTTTTCGAGGGTGCTGGAGCCAATAATGAGGTCAAAATGAAAATCCAAGATGGCAGCTGTGAAAATTCTAAATTATTCACTATGGGTGTCGTTTTCATGGTTTTTGAGAGTGCTGAAACCAATAATGAGGTCAAAATAAAAATCCAATATGTCGGCTGGATTTTTTTAAAATTTTTCGTTATGGTGTCGTTTTCATGGTTTTCGAGGTAGCTGGAGCCCAAAATAAAGTCAAAATAAAAATCCAAGATGGCGGCTGTAGTTTTTTTTTTAATAGATACTTTTGTTTTGTTTCTGATTAGTGACCGCGTCTGCCTAGACTAGACTTGGCCTAGTGTCTGCCTACCTATTCTGAAAACCAATGCACGCTACTGGGATTAACTTGCTTTTCGAGGGGTCTCAAAATGTAATGGCAATATAACCTAATAACCTTGGCAATTGTAGCTTAACCTTCGATTAATCAGTGCGGCTGCTATTATTTATCCTCGAGCCCATGCGAGCCCATATTGAATATTATAAAATCCTGTTTTTCACAATCTCGGTACAAAATACGGAACGAGTATTTTAGTAACAGATATTATAACGTTCTTGAAGGAAAGTTGGAATAACAGTTACTAAATACGCCAACCCCTTTAGGTCTAGTTTAAAATCAGTTCAGTCGGATCTAGTGTTCATCCGGGTATGCATGTATTTCCGTACAATCGAAAGTGTTTCAAGAAACTCAAGCAAAAATCACCTTTATTGCTGTATGGAGCCAGCAGGAGCAGGGTATCATCCTAGGGTAAGTGTAGCTTGAATAAATTTCAACAATTTTGTAGTTTTTGGCGATTTTTCGGTAAAGTGGGGTCGGTTCGGTAAAATGGGTAAAGGGGAGTCTATTTTTAGACAAAGGAACAAAGGCAGGTGAGTGGTGATTAAGGCTGTTAAGCGAATATAGGTCTTGTTCTTTGGCGTTTGAGGGCGATTATTCTATTCGGGACTCTATTCGAGATTCTGAAGGAGTCTATTTTTAGACAAAGGTACAAAGACAGGTAAGTGGTGATTAGGGCTGTTAAGCGTATTTAGGTCTTGTGCTATAGCGTTTTAGGGCGATTATTGCGACAAGCGAATATACTTTTCAAGATTGGTGATTTTGGTGATTAATGCTGAAGCATCAGCGGCTCTCTTTCGCCTCGGACAGGGTCATTTCGAAGCTGGTGCGACTAAAAAACCGCGATTTTTGGCGAAAAAAGTTATCACCATTTTTTTTATCACATCGTTCTAAAACAGGCACGCAGCACATCCTTGGGTTCGTAATGAGCTTTTCGAACATAATGGATATTAGGTCAATTTCCCCTCTATTTCCCCCTCCCCTCCAACTCTTCCTCCCCTCCATCACCCCTCCCCTCCATCTCCTCCTACCCTCAACTACCCCTCCGTCCTCCCTCTCCCATTCATCCCCGCTGCCGCGCTGGTCTCGTGATTGCAAGCGCGGCTGCTAAGCGTGGAGTCCTGGGTTCAATTCCCGGGTTGGGCGGTGTTATAGGTTTTTTTTTCATTACGAATTACGAGTTTGTAAGACTATAACATCCCTGCGTATAAACCAACTTGGCTAATCTCCGAAATTCGGTCGGTTCGGTCGGAGGTTTTTTTGAAGTGAAAACCTCTTTAGGCGCGTTGGAAATTTTTTGAGATGGGAAAAAACCATTGACTACTCGCGCCACTATTACCGTAAGCGACACCACGCGTGCTTTGTTTATGAGATAAAAAAAAAATACCCTCTTCGGATGTGTTCGGCTGTCCTCGGGATGTACTCGGTTTTAATGTTGTCAGCGAGTGGTGGCAAAGTATTCTGTTTGTGTTTTGTTTTCACATCGGTCGGCACTCCCGGAGTGCCACTGTTTTTTTCCCGTCGTGGTTTTCGTGTAGTTTTTCTAAATCTAGGTATTTTTTTTTCTTAGAAATGGAGTTGCAGACATTGGTTCAGACCAGTTCAAGAGCATCAAGGATTCCTCAATCTGACCTAAGAGCAGAAAGTAGTTCCATCGAAGACCAATGGAACTGCAGAATGTCCTCGGGGCCAACATGACTTTTTGAAAGCCACTTCAGCGTAGGACACAACGTCCTACGTCCAAGTACCTTTCTTAAAGACATGTCAAGGTTTCTCAGTAAGCGGCGTAGTTTGCGTCGCAAAAAATGAGTCTGACTCACTGTTTGTGGCGTAAATTTCGCTGTGCTTACAGTCGCGACACGGCCTTGAAGATTTCAGGTAAAATATTATGTTTAATTCGATGTAAGTTATCGTTTTTTTTTATGAATTTTTCGTGTTTTCATTTTCTTTCAGGGATTTCATCGGTATTGAATTTGAAAACATAAATGTTTGTTGGCCGTTTCGGAACGTTATTTGGTTGCCCTAAAAATCGGTTTTCAGTTACGGGTCGTTTCGTTTCAATTCATGATCAGCCTATAATGTTCCAAGCGCGAGTCGTAGCGGCTGAGGCTGATCGCTCTAGGCGACCAGCAAACCGACGCTGCGGAGGTGAGATGGGTGCCTATACTTTGTTACGTAAAGGCGGAAGGGTTGCACTTCCCGCAGCGCTGGAGATGATGCAGAAGCATCTTTATAGTGTTTTGAGGTTAGGTTACAATAAATAGATAGGCGACTACATGAAATTAGAGCTTTCATTTCATTGGCCATTATTAATTTAATGTCAATAATAAGGTAATTTTATGTTCAATTATAGTGGATTCACTCAGCAATTACTTATGGTAACGTATAAAAACTTAGGTGATTATATAAAATTAGAGTACGTTGAAATTATTCTATAGATGCAGTTGATACACTTATTAGAGGCTGGCAATGTGTAGACATTTCGGTATCTTAGATCACGGTGTCATAAGTGGACGCTCAATAATTCCATCAACAATTTTCTCGCTAATGTAGTTGCTTACACCGTCACCACTGGACATAGGCCTCCCCCAAGCACCTCCACGTCGACCGGTTCTGTGCTTCTCGCATCCAACGGGTTCCTGCGCCCTTCACAAGGTCGTCGGACCACCTTGTGGGAAGCCTTCCAGCGCTAAGTCTTCCGGTATACGGTCGCCACTCCAGAACCTTTCGGCCCCATCGGCCATCTGTTGTACGAGCAATGTGTCCTGCCCACTGCCACATACCGCAGTGTCTCAAGACGAAAGTCTTTGACCAGTTCGTGTTGCCAGTGATGGCATATGGCACTGAAACGTGGTCGCTCACAATGGGCCTTATAAGAAGGCTAAAAGTCACCCAAAGGGCAATGGAGAGCGAACCCAAAAACTAATGGCAACAAAATTAAATTACGACATAAAGCCGCACCCAACTTTGCAGCAGGGGAACTCCCACCGACCGCTAAAACCAACCAGTGTAACGTCAAGAAAACGATACTTTAGTCCAAATATTTTTCGATATAATTTATATCTACAACAACAATGTCACTGTGTTTTGTTTTTTAGTTACATTATTTATCTAAGAATATTTTTAACCACACTACTATGTTCGAAAAATGTGTCTGCTCAACAACGTAAACGCAATGTTACAGTACCCGGCGATAAATATTGCACATCGACCTTTGGAAAGAGACAATCGGCTAATTTCGGCTTCGTAGAGCGTTTTCTCTGTCGCACACTACCTATGTGACGTTTTGTCGTTTTTTTTTCTGTGTATTTTATACAAAGAATAAAAATAATTATCAAAAGAAGCAAATCATAATTGTTTTAACCGCTCCTAATAGATACCGGACTGTTTGTATTTCGTGCGACAGAGATAACGCTCTACGAAGCCGAAATTAGCCGATTGTGCAATATTTATCGCCGGGTACTGTAGTGTGTTACGAACGCAATTACCCTGCAGGGAGAAAATAGAGACATACTTTAGTGTGAAATGAACTCCAAAGACCACGTGCATGACCAAGTTTCGTCTTAAGATTTTAAGGTGAATGGGTAGTTGAGACCGCGAAATTCAAATTTTCTTATGTTTTTTGCAATTTGCAGGTCAGTGTCAGGTTGTATCTTGATCAAAATATGATTCGCGACAATAGCAGGTACATATTTAGAGAAGTATAATCATTAGAATCAATAATACATCTTTGTAAGTTAGATTTCTACCACTAACACTTTTCCATAAGAGATTGGTGGTTGGTGGTAGAAATCTAACTTAGAAAGATATATTAATGATTCTAATGATTATAATTCCTTAAATATGTACCTGTTATTGTCGCGAATCATATTTTGATCAAGATACAATCTGACACTGACCTAAAAATTGCAAAAAACGTAAGAAAATTTGAATTTCGCTTGTTTTAACCCACGACGGTACGGAGACGATATAATCGTATATGCGTTTGGTGTGAGAGGATGTGTGTGCAAACCAATGTTGCCATTTTCTCCAAAACTACTAGTCCGATTTTGATGCGGTTTTCAGTGAAGGGTTTGGATTTGATTGGTGCGTGTTCTTCGATAGGTGTTACGGTGACAACTTACCGGGGGGCGCTGCAGTAAACATTTGTTTGTACAAACCAATGTTTTTCATCTCTTTTCTTCTCTTTACGTGTATAATGAACCTATGCTCTTTAAAAAGTTTGAAATAAAAAGCATAATTAAATTGTTGAAAAAACCCACGACGGTTAAATGTAATTGGAAAAGGATAAAATAATTTAAAAACCCCCGACTTAAAGAATTTATGTAACGAGACTAAAACAGATAAATTCATAAATATGGAAATCGGGAGACCCCTTAGAATAGAAGGTGTTCCACAGAACGGTCCCCCGACTTCCATATGAATTTATCTAAACATTAATTGTCTGGTTTATTCAAATCGTAACTCTCATGCTTTGACAGTTGTGAAAAGTGTCTATAACAAGACAAGTTGACGTACTCAGTCTGTCAATTAGATAAATTTCCTGATTTTACAAAAGATTTAGGCCCATTTAAAAAAAAAAATGGGGATACCACTTAAACCAAAACGCACCGACAGCTCTACCTCATGGGTGGTGTGGAAACGAGCCGCAGAACTTGTTCAAAAGTCTAAAAGAAGATGAACAGTTATCTCAGCGTCCAAAGGACGTTTTGCCCTCAATTTAGATAGGATGATTTGCTTTCGGCATAAAAAGGGCATTTTGCCTACATCAATGTCGGGGCATTTTGCCCACAATAGCATAATTCAGGGCGTTTTGCCCATATCATTGAAGGAGCATATTGCCCTCAGCATAGTAAGAGCCTTGCGCCCACATCAAAGTCAGGGCATTTTGTATACAGCAGTATAGTCAATTGAAAAACAAGATGGCGCTATTAGTTCTGATATCATTCATCATTTATCACGCCAGAGCACATTCAAGTCAATGAAAGACACATTACCCGGTAAATGGTACATAGTGTATGGTATATACATAGAACTCACATCTGTGCTATGCAATTATACAATACAAAGGAAATTGAGTTTATACAATGCAAAGATAGTCTTACAATCTTCAGCAGCTCCAACAGAATCTTCAAGTGTTAATCAATTAGTTGTGGTTGTGGAGCAGGACCAGCCTTGAGCCAGGCATTTTTATCAGCGATGTAATCCCCTAACTTATAATATGCCTGACTGCATAGTGTGCGTTTTATACAAGACTTGAATTTTGTCTCATTCATTTCAAGAATGTGGGGAGGTATTTTATTATAACATTTTAAACAGTACCCCATAAAAGATGAGTCTACTTTAGCCAGTCTGAAACCTGGTTGAACTAATAGGTCCCTATTTCTAGTACTATAATTATGTCTTTCACCTCTTTTACTAAAAAGATGTAAGTTTTTTCTTACATACATGATATTTTCGTAGATATATTGACAAGGCACCGTCATGAACGGGACAAATTGAAATCAATGCCTAGTATTGTCTTTATGTGCTTTTCTTAATAAAATCCTTGCCCTACATACTATATTCATAGGTACTTTTACACATAATAAATAACTAGTATATAGTAATATCCTGACACTCAAAGCTTGCTAATTAAGTGGATGTCAATAGGAACGGTCAGCAAAAAAAATCAATTAACACTTCAGTTTTTTCAATCTCAGTTATTGAGCAAAATATTTGTTCAAAATTGCATTAAGTATACTTCTGCAGCAATTTTGAACAAATATTTTGCTCAATAACTGAGACTAAAAAAACTTATTAGTGATAATCGGCTTTTGTTGCTGACTGTATCTATAAATTGATTTATATAAACTTTTTGCATAAAAAGGTACAAAGGCGGACTTAATGCCTTAGGCATTCTCAAACGTAAAAAAAAAGAAAAAAAAACAAATTCACAAATGTAGTTTTTCATCCACTTTTTAACATGCTCAGCATAGAAAGGTCCTTTTGCCCACATCAAAGTCAGGGCATTTTACCCACATCAGTATAGTCATGGCGTTTTGCCCTCAGCTTAGAATGGGGGGTTTGCGCTCGCACTCGTAAGCACAATGTTTCACGTATGCTACATTGCGCACTACCGCAAACACCAAATTTTCACATCAAAACTAAAAGTCGTTTCCCAGTAATGTAGTTTGGTGTATAGAATGATTAGCTGACAACTATGCGATTGGTCTTTTTACACTCTGTATTTGACTGTTATTTTCTATCCGTAGGGAAAAACCAAAATCATACAGCGCCAATGACATCACCCATACGTTGCTGACCTTCTGAGGTAAATAAATATTGCAGGCTAATATTTAATAATCTTACAAACAACCTTTCTACATTTATAATACTATTACACACGCCCGTGCTGTGTGTATTCCGTGCCTTTTGAGCACTTATCCCATTGACAGCGATGCGGAAAATTTTTTTGATGCCCAATAAGCTCCTGCATTTTTTTTCCTTTTTGTATTATATACTTGTATACAATATTGTTTTTTTTTAGTGTAATTGTAAAAAAGGTTAAATGCTCCTCCAAAAAGGCGCGACACGACATGCGACAGAAAGGCACCGCAAGTCGCGCGCGATTTTATCGCGTATCGCGCCTGTTTGAAGGAGCCTTAAGTGTGTTAGAAAAAAAAATTGTAAAGAATATTTGAATGATGTTTTACTGTCGCAGATGGATTGTAGTATCCACTGTTTTTACTGTTTTTCAAAACCACTAGTTGTTTTACAAAACAGCGGATTCTACGTTGAACTTTGTTCAGTTGTTTTACATAATGGAGCTGTTTTGTAAAATAGCGGATTCTACAATCCATCTGCGTCTTAAATATCTATACACAAATATTAACAATGCGAAATTAACTCTGTCTCTCTGTTACATTTACAGACCCTGCTATTTTTAATAGGGGCAGACCATGACCTGTTTTAGAATAGCTTTCGAAGCCGTGGGCGAAAGCTGGTAAATAAATAAATTTTGGACTCAAACGAAGCTAATCACAGGACGAGGTTGCTTGTAAGTAGTAAAGGTAAGATAAAAAAAACAACCGACTTCCAAAAAAAAATCTTTTATGTACAAACTAACTTTGGCTTCAGAAGTCGGTGGCTTTTTTCGGAAGTCGGTTTTTTTAGTCTAAGAAAATTAATCTTTAATAATTTTTTATTTTTATTTATTTATTTATTTTATTATTTATGTACCTACACACAGTAGAATACATAGGGATATCACATAAGTATAATTTGTGTGCACATGTGCCGCTGTCTCGTCGTCCTCCATGCAGGCCCTGCACAGCGGACTGTCTGTCACTCCTATGACAAAGAGGTGTTTATTGAATGACCCGTGGCCAGTTAAAGCTGCAGTAACTATACGCAGCTTTTGTTTAGTTAGACGGAGAACCTGCTTCGTGAGGCGGCCGTCCAATGTGGGAAGTGCTTCCCTGGCCTGCCTGCATTCGCCTAGGTCCGTCCATAGTTTGTTGTGTTGGTCTCTAGTGCGTTTCCTTACCAGAGTGCGTATATACCCGAAGGGGAGTGGCGCGATGGGCTCAGGTCCCACTGGTGCCATGCTCGACCCCCTTCTGGCAAGCTCGTCGGCTGCATCATTACCTAACGAGCCGCTGTGTCCTTTGATCCATTAACTTAAGATAATGTATAAGGCTCCTTCAAACAGGCGCGACACGCGACAAAATAGCGCGCGACACAATAGCACCGCAAGTCACGCAACGAGCGGTGCCTTTGTGTCGCACGCGATTATATCGCGTGTCGCGCCTGTTTGTAGGAGCCTTTATATGTTTTCTCCAGAAATAGCTAATTCAACAGTAACAATGACATTCGCAGTGACAACTCCCCCCAGTCTCCTCCCTTAGTTGTCACTGTTTGCGTTAGCGTGGTTGTCGAGCTGTCCTTACCTCAAATATGGCGAATTTTTGCGTTGTGCTCGTGAACTGACAATTTTTTTTGTTATTGTTACTACCTATAAAGTGGAATAGGCCCATTTAAAAAAATGGGGATACCACTATAAAAAAACGCGCCTACAGCCTTACCTCCTGGGTGGTGTGGAAAAGGGCTGCACAACTTGTTCAAAAGTCTGAAAGACGAAGAACAGTACCTACTAAGTATCTAAGACTCTGAACTGAAGTTTCAAGTTAAGATTATCACACTATCATCAAATCAATTCTAATTATGTATTTGCTAGAATGCAGGTATGTACCTATACAAATAAGGTCGTGAAGAATTAAAGTTGAGCCGAGCCATACATTCTGCACAAATGCACATGCAAAATTTAAATGAATGAATACGATGCTTTAACTAATACAAAAATAAGAACATTTAAACACAATTATCGGATAAAAATTAACAGTTCAATACAATTAATAAATGCTTAATAGTCAAAATAAGATCAAAATGTCCAAATACGATTAAAATGTCAAAATACAATTCAAATGTCAAAATACAATTCAAATGTCAAAATACAATTCCAATGTCAAACAAAATACAATAAAAAAGTAGTTAGTCATTTTTCCTTTAATTTAGTATTAAAAAAAATCGTCGTCATCATCATCACCGACCAGCCAAAACCGCTTGGAGTAGAAATTCATGGACCAATAGCACTCATGCCTTAGGTAGCACGCGACAAAATAATTTGGCACGGTAGCAGCAGGGGAATATTTTAGGTACAAGGACGCCAGCACATTAAGTTACTATACAATCTGTCAAATTTCTTTAATAAATTTTCAACTTTATCGCTAAAGCATATGGTTCAAAGTTGATTGGGAAAATTTGACAGTTTCGGGTAGCTTGATGTGCTGGCGTCTGTACCTTATTCACAGCAACAAACATGGAAACCTGAGTGCGATATTTTCATCTACGTATGCGCCGGTGTCGTTATTTTCGGAAACCGTTTGTCAGACGATTCCAGTAAAATATGGACCTAATATAAATTATTTATTTGGCATTTATGGATGTCGATAGATCCGTTGGTCGCCTTCTCTTCTAGCCAGTTCTTACTTTGCTAGTAATGGCAAGAAAAAGAATTGATTAAATTCTCATCGAAAAAAGAAGTCTGAATCGTTACTGAAGATCACCCGGATCTTTAGTAACGATGGGAGTCCCACAGGGCTCAATTCTTGGTCCTTTCTTGTTTCTTATTTATATCAATGACTTGCCGTACCTCATAAAGGATAATCATGATATAGTGTTGTTTGCAGATGACACTTCACTTTTGTTTAAACTTAAACGTCAGCAGTTGGTTACTGACGATGTAAATAGCGCGATCTCGAAAGTAGTCCACTGGTTCAATGTTAATAATTTGCTTCTAATCGAGAAAAAAACCAAATGCATTAAGTTTGCACTACCCCACGTTAGGCAGGTGAAAACTAATGTGTTGATAAAGGGCGAGGAATTGAATCCTGAAGACAGCACAGTATTCTTGGGCATAACTTTGGATGCTAAGCTTCAGTGGGGTCCCCATATAGATAAACTGTCAAAAAAGCTAAGTTCCGCAGCATACGCCGTTAGAAAAATTCGTAATTTAACTGATATAGAGACTGCCCGTTTAGTGTACTTTAGTTATTTTCATAGTGTAATGTCGTACGGTATTCTATTGTGGGGAAATGCCGCCGATATTCAGACTATCTTTGTTTTGCAGAAGCGTGCTGTTCGATCAATTTATAAATTAAGTCCGAGACACTCTCTCAGAGACAAATTTAAAGAGATTAATGTAATGACTGTGCCTTCTCAGTATATTTATGAAAATCTTTTATATGCCCATAAAAACATAAAATTGTTCAAAAAATACAGTGATATCCATAATATAAATACTAGAAACAAACACAAATATGTTGTACCTACAACAAGGCTCAAGAAAATAGGTGGCTCGTTCAGATGCCAATGTATACACTTTTATAATAAACTACCAAGCCACGTTCAAGATCTAAGCCTTAATAAATTTAAATCGTTCATTAAACGTAAGTTGTGCCAGAAAGCCTTTTATACCGTTAAAGATTATATTGAGGATACAAAGGCTTGGGATTGAGTTGCTTCCAATTTCTGCATTTTGAGTGTTTTTGATGTTTTTTTTTTATATACACATTGACATTAATGTTTTTTTTTTTAACTGACATTTGCTTACTTTTTAAAGTATTACATTATTTTAATTATTGTGAATGTGAAGACGATGTGGGTCATTTAATTTAGGCATTTTATATTTATTATTATTCTCTCTATGGTCTGGCAGTTTGAGTAATTCATGTGGCCTACCCAAATGTCCTTTCTTTGGTATTGTTCGTCGAATCGTTGAGCTCCTTAAGTCTTGAGTTGAGCTGCATGATTTCTGACAAATGCGTGCACTGACTGGACAGGTCCTCTCAATCTGTGTGGTTCTTTCCTCAAAAGACCATCTCAGACATCGACCTACATGGTCTTCATATAACTTGACCAAGATTATGTCTGGACTTTAAAAGAGACTATGACCTCTGAGTTTGTTTCGGCCTTTCTTCTCAGAGTAGTCAGATAGGAAACGCCGACCTCATCTAGTTTAAAAAAAAAATATGATTGACGTGTAAAAGTGTTTGTGCAAACCTACTTACAGAAATAAAATCATTTATCATTTATCATGAAGAAAAGCCACCCTGTCTTACCTTTAAATATACATTTCGTATACTTTCCCGAGTGTTTATTATTGTTGTATTTTCTGTACTGTAACAAAGCAACTCCATTCGCGGACGATATTGTAAAGCACTTCATCATCTGCCTAGCCTTTCCCAACTATGTTAGGTTCAGCTTCCAGTCTAACCGGAATGCAACTGAATACCAGTATTTTATATGGAGCGACTGCCTACCTGACATCCACAACCCAGTTAATGGGTAATACGATACCCCTTGATAGGACTGGTTGTTAGACTTTCGGGCTTCTGACCGTAACTGTCACTGACCCGTGACTGTCAAAGATGAATGCCATGAATGACAGCCGGGATCAAACTCAAACTGAAACCATTTATTTCAATTAAACCATTTACAGGCACTTTTGAATTGTCAAAAAGTCGGTCAGTCAGAAAATATGAAGCTAGTTGCCCATTCCAAAGCGTAGGTACCTATGGAGAAGAACGGGCAAGAAACTCCATGGACACTCTTTTAAATTATATATTTTTTAAATATTTGTTACATCATTAATGTGAATTTATAATTATATGTGAGAACGATGTAAAAAAGACGTAGGTACCTACGCGTCAAAAGCGTCCAGAATACAGCAAATAGTAAGAAAACAACAATTCAAAATTAAAATAATTAAAAATAAGCCGAGGCAGCTAAGTGCAATGATGACCATGACGCATAGATCAGCACCATTCAGCTCAACCATTTTGAAGGGAGCTAAATGATCCAACACACACGCCACCGTCAGCGAGACATTTGTGTGAGCATGACATTCAAGATCAACGGTTTAACGTGCTTTCCAAGGCTAGGAGGGGACTTGGTATGTGAAGATGGTAACCATACCACGGACCAACCGCGGCAAGCGTAGCTTAACCTGATCGATCGACCTGTGCGGCTGTTATTACTTAGCAAGTCCCTCCTCTGTAAGGCACTTGTGTGTCAAAATGTATGTACGTCGATGAATCCTTTGGCCGTCTTCCTCAGATGAAAACTGTTTTTCTCGTGATCCAGAAGGTGGAGGCCAAAATAGTCAGCGATGCAAGAAGAAAGAAGATTGATATGCTGTTGGCAAGAATTGCATAAAAAAAAAATAAAGTATTAGTTGCAATCAACGAAAATCATGTTTTCCTCCTCAAATATTTCGGATATATCTCGAGGCTTGAGGATGATTCTATAGAGCGTCTTGTTGTGGTACCACGCGAACGCTCACCCATGAGATGGACTGACCAAATTAAATCCGCTGTGGGCGATCCGTTGTATGAGTGCGCTAAGAATACCAAAACTCGGAGTAGGTGGCGAGAAATCATGGGGTGAATCACATCAGCCCCAACAGAAACTATACGAGGACCACGACCGCTCTAACAAGAGTGCTACGAAGAAGTATTTTAACGTTTACACGTCGCCGACCTTTGGAATGCTCTTATAAGAACTTTGACTTGAAGCTTTCTTTGGTGGCCTCTTGTAGCCACGTGGCTTTTCAAATGTAAGTTACGTGGATACAAAGAAGGAAACTAAAATAATCATCGATGCCAGAAGAAAGAAGAGAGAAGAAGAGGAATAATGCTTTAACTTTGACTGTAAGATTCTAAC
Source organism: Luperina nickerlii (assembly GCA_963855955.1). Lineage (NCBI taxonomy): Eukaryota > Metazoa > Arthropoda > Insecta > Lepidoptera > Noctuidae > Luperina > Luperina nickerlii. The sequence continues at coordinate 9,479,690 of OY979690.1, read as the reverse complement.
ATATTGGATTACTTTTGTAGTTCTGTTTTAGAAGACGGAATTAACTTTGCTGAATCCTGATGCATCTTTTAGCCGCCTCTCTCGTGATCATCGGCACATCGTATGTTCTGATGATCAAGAAAGAGGCGACTAAAATAATCATCTATGTCAGAAGAAAGAAGATTGGCCTGCCATCGGTAAGACTTGTTTTCTATTCTATTTTCTTCCTGGTATTTTTTTTCTAAACATTGTTTTGTAAAAATTGTTTTGCGTTTGCACTAATTTTATGTGTGAAGAAAATATAAAACTGTGGGATTGGCCTATAGACATAGTGGTATCACTATAAAAACCGGTCAAAAGCGAGTCAGACTCGCGCACCGAGGGTTCCGTACCATCATGTTTTTAATTTTTCATCGGCGAGGCCTATATTCATTCAGATGCAAGCAGTTCTCAAAAGAACTTGTACCATTCTTCACAGCACGTTTTCAATCCGTGTCAAGAAATAAAGATGGAAGCAGTTCTCAAAAGAACTCTTACCACAGGACAACCTACACGTTTTGACGTCCTGTTTACAAGAAACATGCGGTTCTGAAAATAACACAATGAGGGTTTTCGTGAAAATTTACGACACCAGTTGGCACCACTGTGACAAGAGGTCTTCCAATATAAAATATATGATGACGTTCATCATTCGATTCATTCATTCGTTCATCCTTCAGTCATGACTAAAGAAAATATAGGCTCTTTGACAGATGTCTGGACCTGACGTGTCAGTGCTGCCACCTGGCGAACATCATTTCAGAAAACCCTCATTGTCGTCGCACACAAGTGCGGCAGCTGAGCACATCTGTAGTGCTATTCTGTAAAAATCTCACCGTGATAACTCGCGTGAAGTGAGCTTAAAGTGAGCTGTCATTAGTGTCAATCTCTAGCATCAGATGGAATGACAGCTCATTTCATCTAACTTCTCACAGTGAGATTCTAACAGAATCGACCGGCTGTAGGTACTGGACACCGACGGCCGCGCGATTAATAGGTCCGACATTTTTTTTTTATTGCTCCTCTTAGGTGACCTTGAGAGGTCGCAATTACTTAACCAGACTATCCTGTAGTTGCCTTAAGTAAACTCAAAGCCTTCAGCCAGGGGGGACCGACATACCCACACAGTACTGCCGGTTAATTCTGTAAAAATCTCACCGTGAAAACTTAGGTGAAGTGAGTTTGTTTTTGCTAGGAATTGACACTATTGACAGCTCACTCCACACTCACTTCACCTAAGTTTTCACGGTGAGATTTTTACAGAATAGCATCGCTTTGCCGGTAGGTACCAAACAAATATTTCAAAAAGGAAAATTACACATTTAGATTTTGAAATGCCCATGCCCGTTCTAAAGCTAGAACTTTTTCGGCGGAGCTGCGTTTACATGGCTCCCCTAATTTACTATGCTTTGCGTAGGTCAATTACTCAACTACCCTTCAATAAGTTTTGTGTTGCGTTGCGGAAGTGGTTGTTACCAGAAGGCCAATTCTCGTAATTTAAAACGTTCAAAATCTAGTCGCAGTCTCATCTCAGCGACAAAGAAATGTCAAAAACTTGTCAAAATGTAGGGAAATTTGAAGTATTTTTTGACAGATTGAGACTGAGATCAGACTGTGAACGTTGTTAAAATTAGTAGAATTGCCCCTAAGAATGTTTTTATTCGATACATGAGTTCTTTCAAAAGTGTCCTTGTTCATTTTATACAATAAAGCACAGATATATTTAACTGTTAAGTAGATACGTAGGTTTACAAAATGTAGTTACCTAGTAATTAATATCTTAAATATAAAAACTTGTCCTATTGCATACTAAATTAATATTGGCCAAATGTATGTTACTAAATATTTTTTATAAGAACTTTATGGACCATAATATTTGATGCAATAAATGTATTGAATTGAATTGATAAAGGAATAAATATTTTAAATAATACCTATTTTATTTTATTTTATATAATATTTTTACAGCTTACATAATTATGCAATGCTGGGTTAAAGGCTCCTACAAACAGGCGCGACACGCGTAAAATCGCGCGCGACACAAGAGCACCGCAAGTCGCGCAACGAGCGGTGCCTTTGTGTCGCGCGATTATATCGCGTGTCGCGCCTGTTTGTAGGAGCCTTAAGTTCACATAGCTGTCACACGAAGTCCTAATAATAAACTGGGACTTTCGAACTAAAATAAATAATCAGATAATTGACAATAAAAATAAGAAAATCATGGTCAGAAAGACAACTAATTGGTGATTTGATTATGTGTGTATCTTTTTAACACGGTATTTTTTTTGTAGCGTCAGGACAATGGGCATTATTCTATGATATAATTAAGAGGTAGGTATAATTACTATTTGGATAGTAAAAAAACAACAGATTTTGGTAAAACAAATTAGGATTACAGCTTACATAAGCTTTAACGTCATTACTTTTTAGGGTTCCGTAGACAAATCGGCAAGTGTAGTGAGGGACCAGATGGACCGAAGACATGAAGAAGGTGGCTGGAACAGACTGGACGCGGAAGGCGGAGGACAGGGTGTGGTGGCGCAGCCTGGGAGAGATCTATGTCCAGCAGTGGACTGCGATAGAATGAGTTGATTGATTGATTGAGACAAATGGCAAAAACGGATCCCTTATAAGTTCGTCAAGTCCGTCTTTCCGATGTCACACAGCCAATTAAGTCTGAGACTATTTGTACTATACTGATGCAAATTGGAATTATGCAGACTGATAACTTTGTTTTTTATAGTTTTTTCATGAAATAATATGAAAAACTTATTTTTGTCTACAAAATCAATACCGTGTATGCGTAAATACTTTATCCCAACTACGGAACCCTTCATTGTGATTGGTCCGACACGCATTAAAGGCTCCTTCAAACAGGCGCGACACACGACGCGAATCGCGCGTGACCTAAAGGCACCGCTCGTTGCGCGACTCGCAGTTCCTTTGTGCCGCGCGCGATTTTATCGCGTGTCGCGCCTGTTTGAAGGAGCTTTTAAGCCGGTTTGATTATTATTTCCTTTATTGCATTAATTACATATAAATTATATCTTTAAATATTAGAATAAAATATAAAAACATTTAAAAATATAAAAAAGCTATATTACTGTGAAGTTTCATCGAAATCCGTTCAGTAAGTAGTTTTTGCGTGAAAGAGTAACAAACAGCCATCCATCCATCCATTCATCCATCCATCCATCCATCCATCCACACAAATTTTCGCGTTTATAATATTATTAGTAGGAAGTAAGGTAGTAGCCCACAGGGTCCAAGCTAAGGCTGGTTTGATTTATTATTAAATTAAAATAAAATAATAATGAATTCTTCAGCTCGCGGCTTCGCCCTTGGGCAAAAATGGATGTTGGAAATTATCTTACGGGAACGTGCTACTGGGACAAAGTAGCCTATTATTCATTTCACAATAGCTATCTGCCAGTGAAAGTCACGCCGTTTCGGAGATTAGCCGCAACAAATAGACAGACAGACAGATTTTTTTAGCTTTTTTTAGGGTTCCGCACCTAAACACGAAAAACCCTTATACGATATCTTTGTTGTCAGTTTGTCAAGACCCGTTATCTGGGGAACGCGTGGAGGTATCGAGTTTTGAAAAGTCGTGTTTTAATTTTGGAGAGCAAGGTTTTTTTAAGAAGTAGGTACCAAACTACAGTACCCGGCGATAAATATTGCACATCGACCTTTACCTTTTTTGTATTTTATACAAAGAATAAAAATAATTATCAAAAGAAGCAAATAATAATTGTTTTAACAGCTCCTAATAGATACCGGACTGTTTGTATTTCGTGCGACAGAGATAACGCTCTACGTAGCCGCGACTTACGAGTTGTAGGTCGTAGGTTCGAACCCAGACAGGCGCTTAACTTTGTGTAAATTATTCCATCAACACTGCTCACAAAACGGTGAAGGAAAACATCGTGAGGAAACCGGCATGCCCTAGAACCAAAAATTAGAAGACATGTGACATCTACCAACCCGCAAGAAAAATTAAATAGAAAGTCCTATACGAGACCAAAAGGCTCCTATCTCAGCATGATGCTACGACATTTAAAAAAAATGTCGTAGCGCTGGTATTCTGATAATGCCCGCTGTGATTTCACGGGCAGTTACAGAAATAAATAAATAATAAAATAGATATCATCATCTGCCTTGCCTTTTCCTAACTATGTTGGGGTCGGCTTCCAGTCTAACCAGATGCAGCTGAATACCAGTATTTTACATGGAGCGACTGCCTATCTGACCTCCACAACCCAGTTACTGTGTAATACGATACCCCTTGGTAAGACTGGTTGTCAGACCTTCGGACTTCTGACTACCCGTAACAACTGTCAAAGATCCACGAATGACAGCGAACGCGCTAACGCGCGCGCGCGCGCACGCGTTAGCGGTATGTAAAGATGTTCACCCATCCACAGACCAACCGTGGCAAGCGTAGCTTAACCTGATCGATCGACCTGTGTGGCTGTTATTATTTACCACGGGCCCCTCAAATAATATAATGAATATAATTATGTAAAATATTAGCAAATAAAATAAAATATTAATTTATTAATCCGCGCCAGACGTAACCTCATTAAACTGGTTTCCCACCAGAGATAAGCGACGATGCGTAGCGGAGAATGTATGTAAAACTAACCAATACCAACGCTAACTTAGTTCAAGCTATAAAAATGAAGCGATGTTATTGGCTGATTTTACACACATTCCGCGCTACGCATCCTCGCTCATCTCTGTTGGAAACGCAGCCTTGGTTGTCTTGTCTATGCCATGAGTGTCAAAATTGCGTCATTTGCTTTCGTATGAATTGTCATGGGATGCATTGTGGCTACTGTAAGTGCCGCATCATTACATAATTTACTTCCGACTTCAAAAAGGAGGAAGTTCTCAATTCAGTTGTATTTTTTTTTGTATGTATGTTATGCGATATCTCCGAATTATGAATCGATTTTAAAAATTATTTTTTGAATGGATTGGGTATGCCTCAGGGGTGGTCCATATACATTTTATAACTTTCTTTTGGGTAGTTTTTGAGTTAGCTTCAATAATAAGTAATTTTTCCACTTAGTTTTTATATTGATGATGTTATAATAACTTTCTGTCACTGATATTTACATAGCAAGTACCTACACTTAATATCGTGTCCTGCGTGTCCTTTCAGCTGCACGTTAATTTTTTTCCTAAGAAGTGACAACCCTATTTCAGACTAAGTTTCTAATAAGTATATAAATCACATAGCAAAAAACACAAAATATCTAGTAATTAATTTTGAGACGTCTATTCACAAACTACGCACGTGTATAATACACCTGATTATGCACGTTTGCTAAATTCCTAAACCGATATTAAATGATGTAATTTGACAAAAAAAAAGTAGCTTGATACTACGAGCAGGTTATAAAGAACTTTTCATCACAAAAAAACATATGGTATAGACAAAAAAAAACCATAATATTTAAGTAGGTACTCGAAATATTCAAAGATGTTCTTTTTCTTTTGTTGTCGACTATATACTCATTCAAAATGGCGGCGTATTATGATTCACCGTTGCAACGGTGTATTTCCGACGTCAATGGTTTGAGCTACAATTAAATAAAAAAATCCCCCAATTAAGGGGCTTACAGGACCTAAACGCAAAAAAACGCAAGTTTTAGAAACAATAAAAGTATATGATCGACTACAGTAAACAAAATCAGAAAAATATATAATATTCTTCAGGATATATGTTAGGTAGATAGTGTGTTAAACACATAATACAACTAATTTGATACGATAGGAAAAAATCATGAAGAAACCTCTAAAAACTATGTTATAAAAAAAAATACTGCCATACTAATATACATACAATCATTCTGTTTTTTTTTTCAGATTATTCTACAAGCAACATACTAAAACACTAGTGTTTTAATTGTTCAGACCCACCAAAAAAATTTTTGTAATTAAATTATGCGTCATATTTTGCAATAAATTACCAGCGTTGCGTCATCGCGCTTCTCTTTGTTTTTCTATGCAGTCCGACAGTGACCGCGCTTTAGGTCATGTAAGCCCCTTAATTGTTCATTGTAGAAAAACCGGCCACCGTAGGCGCGGGATTGCGGGCGGACAGTAATGGGTAGCTCACCGTCCGATCGGGACCAGGCCCGTGCCGGACGGCGCGTACGTGTTACACGCACGCCTCAAAGAGATGTCAGCATCAATTGAAAGGGCCCGTCAGGGCCAAAGCCTGCCGGGTCAGCGGGATTGTCCGAAAGGGTTACCGCTGGCCCGGAACATAAAGGGCTAAGGAAGGAACACGGGTGGGTTTAGTCAGTAAGAGTCTGACACTCCCTTCCGCTCCACCCAGAGCGGGAGAGGTCATCTGATGATTTCCCATCCTGAAAAAAAAGCCGCTTAACAAGAAACCATATCAACACGCCTGTATTTCCCAAAAGGTTAGGCAGATGAAATAGTAGTAGTTCACCCACATTTCGCCAGTTGTGATGAGTGTGAGCTTATTGCCATTATTGCCATCATGATCAGCCTATAAACTTCCCACTGCTGGGACACAGGCCTCCTCTCAGCGAGAGGGGAGTAGGCCGCAACCCACCCCGTAAATGGTAGCTCTACAGTACATACAACTCACATCCGCCATCCAGAGCCTTTCGGCCCCATAGGCCATCGGTTCTGCGAGCATATGCCCTACACAGCCACTTACAGTAACCGGCGATAAATATTGCACATCGACTAATTCAAATTGGTGTATTTTATATAAAGAATAAAAATAATTATCAAAAGAAGCAAATCATAATTGTTTTAACAGCTCCTAATAGATACCGGACTGTTTGTATTTCGTGCGACAGAGATAACGCTCTACGAAGCCGAAATTAGCCGATTGTCTCTTTCCAAAGGTCGATGTGCAATATTTATCGCCGGGTACTGTAAGTTTGGCAACTCTTCGGGCTATGTCGGTTACCTTGGTTCTCCTGCGGATCTCTTCATTTCTGAATCGATCACGTAGGGAAACTCAAAGAATAGCCCTCTCCATTGCCCTTTGGGTTACTTTCAGCCTTCTAATAAGGCCCATTCATCCATTTTGAAGGGAGCTAAATGATCCAATACACGCGCCGCCTGGGGAGAAATGTAGCAGTAGTTGACAGGTGTGTAAAAATAGTATCCCACAAGTCGTCACATCATCATTTCAACTGAAAGACGTCCACTGCTGGACATAGGCCTCCCCCAAGCACCTCCACTTCGACCGGTTCTGTGCTTCTCGCATCCAACGGGTTCCCGCGGCCCACAAGGTCGTCGGACAACCTTGCGGGAGGCCTTCCAACGCTACGTCTTCCGGTATGCGGTAGCCACTCCAGAACCTTTCGGCCCCATCGGCCATCTGTTCTGCGAGCAATGTGCCCTGCCCACTGCCACTTAAGTTTGGCAATTCTTCAGGCTATGTCAGTTACCTTGGTTCTCTTGCGAATCTCCTCATTTCTGAGACGATAGGCAGTCGCTGCGGGCTTCACAAGGTCGTCGGACCACCTTGTGGGAGGCCTTCCAACGCTACGTCTTCCGGCACGCGGTAAGTCGTCACATAATTAGCTTATAATTTTCCCACTGCTGGGATCCAAGCCTCCTCTTTTCAAGAGGGAGTAATGTACAAGGCGGGCCCTTTTCCTCACGATGTTTTCCTTCACTGTTTTGAGAGCAGTGGTTATTAAATAATTTACACAAATAAAGCGCCTGTCCTGGGTTCGAACCACAGATTACATTAGTGTCCATTATTGCATTTAATCAGAAACTAAGTTATCCGGAAAAGACCCGGAGTTACCGACATAGCTTGCAGAGTAAGCAAACTGAAGTGGCAGTGGGCTTGCCATGTTTGTCGAACGACCAATGGCCGGTGGAGCAGACGAGTCCTGAGGCGCAATTATCGTAATTATCTATAAGAAAGAATGAAAGAAAAGAAAGAATATTATACATTTATTTATCGCAGACTAAAAGACACAATACACCAGATACATAGACAAGGGGGCCTAAAAAGGTCACTTTGGCAGGATCATAAAAGGATAACATTATGAATCATACCGGACAGTTAACTGTTAAGTTAATCGTATCAAATCCCATTGGTGAAGGATTTTTCAGTTATTCTTTTTTGTCTGTGCTAAAATACCAATCAATCCAATCCAAATCCAATCCCAATCTCTCTGATTATACCTACGTAGTGCAGCGAAAAAAAGAAAAACACGGACTGTCTCCGCCATATTATAATCCATAATGTTATAATTTTATGATTCTGCCAAAGTGGCCCCCAGATCAAAACAAACAAAAAATCAAATAAAAAGTGTTAAATCCAATGACGTAATATAGACGCGCCATGCACGTCATGAACATCACGGCAATCGAAAACAACGTAGGTAAATAATAACGGTAACCAGATTGCAACTAATACACACGAAGAAAGGGAAAGAAAATTAAATGTCATCTACGGAATTTCTGTTGATAAAGAGAGATAAACATATTTCTCTAATTACGTTGTTATTCTGTGATGCATGCCGTGTACAGTGTGTGCCACGTAAGAAGAGACTTGACACACCACGTGGTCTGACATGCGCAGAACACGATTTTAGGTATCTTTAGCGGTATGAGGTCTGAGTGCGGGACGGGACCGGACTTCATAGGGGCGGCGGAAAGAGGCGGGGGAGGCGGGGTCAAGTCTCTTCTTACGTGGCACGCACTGTATGCTCATTGGCCGAGCGAGTATAAAAGGAGGAATGTGGGGAAAAATGGACACTCGATTTTCTCGTGTTGATATAGGTAGTAGATTTAATTAATTATTTTCATTTTTTTAAATTTTATTATGTTTTTTTTTTGTTGTGCTTAACATGTCATCAAAATGTGTCTATATAAATTTATTATTATTATTTTATTTACTATTTATGTACACACATACATATATAAACAGATACGAAATAGTCAGAACAGAAAAATAGGTACAAAGGTGATGCTTATTTCATAAGAAATCTCTTCCAGCATACCTGCAATAGGACAATAAATAGAGAGATGTAGACAGCGTGTGAAAGAGTAAAGGAGACAAAGAATAATACATACAATCTAATCTAAAAACAATTCACTTAATAAAACTAAACAAATATTATAAGAATATACTTACATAAATACAAATAAACATACATACTTCTATAATAAATATCACTAGAATGTTAATAAATATTAAAACGTAATCAGAAAAACAATAATAAATACATACACAACTATTATTTAGATTTACGGGTAAAATAATAAATTATTTTCGAACCTTAAAAATATGAATGCAGTATTTCGCAAGAGTAATTATTATTATTAATCAATGAAACAAAATGTAGTATAATCATAAAAATTATTCTTCGTCGCTGGCTAGAAAATGTTCCGAGCAGACCCTAGAGTATTTTGTGGGTAACCAATCGTCTTCACGCCCTTCCTTGAGCCCTTATAACGCATAACCACTGTTCACTCATAAGCCCATCTTTAGGTAATCTAACTATTATATTGATCACTAGGTTGCATAACACATATTATATTCAAACAATATAATTCATCAAAATAAAAACAATGTAGGTTTTATAAATACTGATGCAAAGTACCCCATCTTCCTCTAACGGCACGTGACTTACCTCGGGCGCCAGCCGCCATTAGAAGGCATCGAAAAATAATAAAATAAATTTTTCTTGATACTTACGCATGAAATTATAGTTTTTTATCTTTCACAGTTGCAGTATAATTTTTACATTTCCTAAAATCACTGGACGGCATTTTTTGATATTTGAGGAAGTTATTCACACAGATCGGTTATTTTATTGTCAGATACAGCCGCGGCATTGGTTGGTACGCGACTAAATGGTGGTGCGGTAATTACCTTGCATTCATGTTGCCACTACAGAGCGCGGGCAACGTATCTATAGTTTATATGTCATTGGTTAAATACGATGTAGGAAATTAGCAGGAAACGAACGTTCACAGTTTGATCTCCGTCTCTGACTCTCAATCTGTCAAAAATATCACTAATTTCCCTACATTTTTGACATTGATTATCGGTGAGATTTTGAACGTTTTTAAGTTAAAGGGTTACCTCGAAAATCTAAAATCCTCAAAAACCTACTAAGCGAGCGAAAGTGATGCAATTACTTTTGAAACGCAAAAGAAGAGTGACGGCTATAGTGTGCGTGCGCTCGGAATAAGACGACGTATGTGTCAAAACGAATTTACTCCTTTTTTAACAAAATAAATAAATAAAATTTAAAACTACTTTAAGAGGGTTGATCCGTTAGAGCCACGCTGGAGTCAAAATTGATGATTTCCGACGGACAATAAAACCATAATCTGTTTAATTTATAGATAAGATATTGACGTCATATTAATGGGAATTTCATAATCTAGTGCATGGCTGAAAAACATTTTCATTTATTCGTACAGTTTTCTCATTAGAACAGTTTTTATGCAAGCCTTTTTTTAAACTAGCGATCGACGGTCTACGCAAATGCAAGGTATTAGTAAAACCATATACGACAAACTTATAACAACGTTGCTTTATAAATAATAATAGCATTTATTAGTGCATGGCTGAAAAAAAAAAACTATTACTGTAAGTTTTCATTCAAGAAAAGTATATTCAAAAGTGTCAATTTTAGCCACTTTTCGATATTTTAAACGCGTTAGTTTAGGATGAAATCTGAAATATTTATATGTTATTTTAGGCCTAGTAAACGAAGACATTTACGTTCTAAAACATGGTACAAATATTTTTTTAATAACTTATTTTTTTATTTTACTATGAATTATTTAGTGCAGCTATATAATCGGCGCGGAATCACGCCAGCGCTCAGTGCCGGCCGAGGCCTTTCAGAGGTAGGACGTGTGTCGCTCCCGTAGCCGCGAGTCGCGTAAAATATTATCGTACTTTCGCGAGTTTTTAGCGCGACTAGGACATGTTGATACGTTTTATTATAATATATTTTTATTATATTACAAAACTTTGGTGAGTACATATTTTAATGTAATGGTGTTCTATTAACTTAAGAAAGATTAAATTAGACTTCTTTATGTATGTTTTCATTTTACTTTTTTTTCAGATATGGCTAACAAAAGGCGCTATATGGGAACAAAAAAAAAAACGAAAATTTGGCCAAGGCTAATGAAGCTAAAAGGTATGTTACCGAGGTTCTCTACTTATAAAAAATATATTTTTATTAGGTGTAATAAGAAACAATATACTTACTACTTTTTGAAGTAATTTTTTTTTTATTACTTTTTGTTTGGATATTTTTATGAAACACAGTAGTAATAAGATAAAGTTAATATCCAATTCGTTGTTATAGGCAGAAAAGAGAAGTTCAAATACTTCAAAACCAGGACTTAAATAAAAATGCTGTTGTAAGTTTTATTTTTTTACTTTATATTTTACTAGCTGCGGCAGACACGTGTTTCCTTGGTTTTGATTGAGCAGTTGTTAAACCAAAACTAAATAAGACCTTTCTTCATTATTTATTTATCTCAAGCCGACAATCGATCGCCTGTCATGGTGCTTACTTTTTGTGTCACTATAATATTATACCCTACATATTATTTTCAGAATCAAGAAAATGAAAAAGACAGTGAAAAAATACTGGAAATTCTGGAAAACTTGCAGGCATTAGAAACGGCTCCAATTCAAGATCCTGACGCAGGGAATCTTGTAAGAATTACTTGGTCATTTGTATACATATTTTAGCACAAAAAAACATTGTTAGTTATGTGCTATCTTAAGCCGACAATCGATCGCCTGTCATGGTGCATACGGTTTGTGTCACTATATTATACTCTACATATTATTTTCAGACTCAAGAAAATGAAAAAGACAGTGATAAAACACTGGAAATTCAGGAAAACTTGCAGGTATTAGAAACGGCTTCAATTCAAGATCTTGACGCAGGGAATCTTGTAAGAATGACTTGGTCTTTATAAACATATTTTAGGACAAATAAAACAAGAACCTTCAAGAACAAGTGCGTATTTACAGTATACTTTCATAAGTTCAGATACATGTTGTACATTGTTTCTGATAATATTAGACTTAAAAATATATTTCCAAATTTTATGTTATAGGTAAATAGTAGACAAGAAGTTGAAAGGGATACTGTACTTCAGACAGAGAGTGCACTTTGGCTAGAGCTACGACGTTGTTTATTGACAGCCTCTTCATTCTGTAAAGTGTGCAAACGGCGATCGACTATTAGCCCAGCCCCTTTGGTTAAACAATTTCTTTACTCATATTCCTTGGACCATATCCCTAGTATTCAACATGGGAAAGTAAACGAAAAAGTGGCCATAGAACAGTTGCAGGTACAAGTTTAGATTTTTCTAACAAACAATTTATTTTTATATTCTTAAATTCTATTAAAAAGAAGTAATTAGAGTATTGAGTTTCAAATTATTATGATTACAGGTGCTTCGCCGGATGGACTAATCGACGATGATGGCATCACCGAAATTAAATGTCCTAGTTCGGCATTTGGATTAGAGGCAGATTTTGTTATTAGCCAAAAAAAAATTAAATTCTGGAAAATAGATGGATCTGTGAATCGACGCCATGACTGGTTTTATCAGATACAGGGGCAGCTGCATATAACTAACAGAAATTACTGTCTGTTTGCTGTGTGGACAGGCAAAGATTTTAAATTGAAGACTGAAAACATAATCAGGGACGATAAATTTTGGAGCGAAAATATGGAACATCGGCTAGTCAGCTTTTACAATAAATGCCTGTTACCCGAAATTGTTGATCCCCGAAAAGCTAGGTCCATGAAACTTAGAGACAACAAATATTAAGATTTTATTTTACACGAAATTGTTTTTATTTACTTTAACCTAACTAATAATAATTGAATTGCTCATTTATTACAATAAACAAAAAACTGAATCCCCGCTTACGGAAAACGAAAACATTCCCTACTAACTAAAAACTGGCTAAGTATCAAGATGATTCTAAGCGGTGTATGATACGCGCTCCAACACAGACGGCTGTGTGTGCGTTTAACTGTATAGCTGTGTGAGTAAATTTACCTAAACACGAGGCGCGCCGCTCTGGAGTAACGCTCTTAAGTAAACTCAAAGTTTACTCAAAGTAGTTATGATAATTCTCTATGTTTTAAAGTAAATTCCATTGAATATCTCTTAAGCGTTAAGGCTCGTACACACTGGCGCGACGCGACACGCGACACAAAGGCACCGCCAGTCGCGCGACGAGCGGTGCCTTTGTGTCGCGCGCGATTCGCGTCGCGCGTCGCGCCTTTGTGTAGGAGCCGTTACGCCGTGATGTCGAAAAAAGTAAAAAAACAGATATAACTTTGCAATTTTTTTGTATCGAGTAATATTCATTGAATCGTGTATTCCTTTTACATGATACTAGACCAAAGAGTCAGAAAACATATTATTATACCAAAATATCAAATCCCTATTCCACATACTTAACAAGTTACACGAAATAGAAAAACCACATGTTTTCAATATATCACCTTAAGGGGGAAGCACTTAGGTAGCCCGCGAAATTCAAATTTTCTTACGTTTTTTGCAATTTCCTGGTCAGTATTAAGTTGTACGTTGATTAATATATGAATCGCGGCCGTAAGAAATATGTGTTTACAGAATTATAATCATTAAAGTCATCAACACAACTCTCTAAGACCACGTAAGTCCAAAGAATGATGATTTCATGAAACAGTTATTCTTTGGACTTACGTGGTCTTAGAGAGTTGTGTTGATGACTTTAATGATTATAATTCTGAAAACACATATTTCTTACGGCCGCGATTCATAATATTAATCAACGTACAATACAACTTAATACTGACCAGCAAATTCCAAAAAACCTAAAAAAAAATTGTTTTTCGCGGGCTACCCTGGCGCTTTCGCCTTAATTATGGGAATTGGCCTTCTGGATTGGCAAGCGTAGTGTGGGACGCCCCCAGGTAGATGGACCGATGACCTCTAAAAGGTGTCTGGGAGAGACTGGATAAGGAAAACGGAAGATAGGGTGTTGTGGAGCAGCCTGTGAAAGGCCTATGTCGATGTTATTGAATGTGTTTAGGAAGTCAAATGGCAAATAAAACCAAACTGGTGGGTTCTAAAACTTTCAAATTAACATAAGTTACTTTTTTTATTTGAAATGGGCTTGCTCTTGACTCTAGTCTAGGTCAGAGATGACAGAGACAAAGTCTACGATGGAGTGAGCTCACCCAGAAGAAGCCTGTCTACTTTTTAGCGAGTCTCTTAATGTAATCAATTTACGGCTTTTATTTATTTATTTAACCTACTAAGAATTAAATAATCTAGTCGTGTAATTTATTTATCTGGAAAATATGCGAAGCAAATGGACACTTCATTCAATAAATCTATTCTAATATAATAAAGTTAAAGAGTTTTTTATTTCGAGACATCGCCAAGTGATATGTCGACTCTTCACGTGACCAGAGGGTTGGCTTATTTTTGGGCCAAAGAATCAGCATTGCCATACAACGTGGTAATGCTGCCAGTCTTTTGGACACGTTTCCTGTTGACAGCGATGCGGACGAATTTTTTGATGCCCTTTGATTATTTTCCCTCCTTTTTATTTTCTTGAACATATTATTACTATTATTAATACTTATTGTATTTTATGTGTTAACAATTAATAAAGAAAGGAGTTTGTTGGTTTGAACGCACTAATCTCTGGAACTATACCAGTCGTACTTAAAATATTCTTTTTGCATTAGTATGATAGCCCAATTCTTGAAGAATGTCTCGCGGGCAGAAATTAGTATAATATAACTGGAGTGACTGGTTTGCTTATAAAATATACGATGTAAATGAATGTAACATGTCTTTTTTTATTATCAATAAAATTAAAGGGGAAAAACCGCCTTCAAAAATGTTCATATTTAAACATTGCCAAGCGGTCGGTCGACTCTTCACGTGATCAGGCGGCTGACCTATTTTTTGGCCAAAGAATCAGTATTGTCATCCAACGTGGCAGTGCTGCCACCTTTTTGGGCACCTTTCCTGTTGACAACGATGCGGATAATTGTTTGATGCCCTATGATTCTTTCTTCTCCTGTTTGGGGTTCCGTGCCTCAAAAGGAAAACACGGAACCCCTATAGGATCACTTTGTTGCCCGTCCGTCCGTATGTCTTTTAAATTATCACGAGAACGCGTAGAGGTATCGAGTTGAAATTAAAACCATATACTCAAGTCTACAGTCCCTTGAAGCTGTGAAAAAATCAAACTTCTAAGTTAACGTAAAAAAAAGATGCGGCCGTTTATACCGCAAAAAACGTATATTTCGGCACTTTCAAGGAAATCAAAAGTTATATATAGGGTACTTCCCGTTGCCTTAGTATCATAAAATTTGGCAAGAAGCAAGATCATGTAGCATGAGTAAAGGAATAGAATAGAATAGAATAGAATTTTATTTTGCAAATATGGGTAATACATAATAGTTCTTAAGATTATTTAGCCCAGCCACATTTTACCAATCGGCATGCAAACATAATATTTAAAATTATTTATATCACTAGATATTAAATCACTAGGAAAAAATCCGAAAACCGTAAATGTAGTTACATAAAAAAAACCCGTGATAAACTATTTACACAGGTACAAAGTACGGAACCCTCGGTGGGCGAGTTCGACTCGCACTTGACCGTTTTTTTATACACATGTACGTATATATATATTTTTTTTTTTAATCTGTTTTATTTAAGGGATTTTTGTACGCTTATGCGACGATGTCAATCCCATCGTGCTTTTACAAATAACAACTTACTAACTAAACTAAACAAACTATCCTTAGTAATACAAAAATTAACTTAATCTAATTTATTACCTAATAAAAAAGTATACAATATTTTTGCTGCTTTAGAAGTAGGCTTGGCTAAAACACCATGAAACATTCCAACATCCATTTTTGACAATTTCAGAGATTTGAGAAACGTATAAATATTTTTAAAGCTTTTCTCGGGACGTGGGGCTCCGGACCTTTAGTAAGCATAGATAAGTAGGCTTGATAGTGTCGTTAATTGTAAACGAGACTACTGGTAGTACGTCTGGTAGTGTCCTTGTCAAAACATGGATACGAGGGGCCAATGGTAACTCACAGAGACCCGTTAGGCTTTACAAGTAAAAGAAATGAACAAGCAACTATGATTTACACTCATACAGGGGATAATCGTCGGTTGGTGCTTCATTTCCGCGAAAGTTTACTATCGCGACGTTCGTTGTTGCGAAAGTTCTTTACGGCGATGTATGTTACTGCGAAAGTTTACCTTTGCAACGTACGTTGCCGCGAAAGTTCTTTACTGCAATGTATGTTACTGCGAAAGTTTACCATTGCGACGTACGTTGTCGCGAAAGTTCTTTACGGCGATGTATGTTACTGCGAAAGTTTACCTTTGCAACGTACGTTGCCGCGAAAGTTCATTACTGCAATGTATGTTACCGCGAAAGTTTACCATTGCAACGTACGTTGTCGCGAAAGTTCTTTACTGCAATGTATGTTACTGCGAAAGTTTACCATTGCGACGTACGTTGTCGCGAAAATTTCAGTTTCGATAATACGCTATTCCGATGTATGCTCGATGCAAGTGCATCCAAGGACAACCCCCGGTTGGTGCAGGACTATTGCAGAGCATGGAAACAAAATATTGGACTATGGGTTTGGGTGTCTATAATGGATTGGTTACTCAGAACCATGAAAGAACTTTGTTCCCTGCGTGACCATTGATTCTGGTTTTAAGGCCGTTAGCGTATACATTATGTAAATATATTCTTGTTTGAGGGGCCAGTGGCTAAATAATAACAGTCGCACAGGTCGATAGATCTGGTTAAGGTACGCTTGCCGCGGTCTGTCTGTGGATGGGTGACCATCTTTATATACCGAGACCCCTCCGTGCCTCGGTAAGCACGTTAAGCCGTTGGTCCCGGCTGTCATCCGTGGATCTTTGACAGTCGTTACGAGTAGTCAGAAGCCCGAAAGTCTGATAACCAGTCTTACCAACCGGTATCGTATTAGTCGGTAACTGGGTTGTGGAGGTCAGATAAGCAGTCGCTCTTTGTAAAATACTGGTATTCAGCTGCATCCGGTTAGACTGGAAGCCGACCCCAACAAAGTTTGGAAAAGGCTTACTCTTGTTGCTTCTAATATGTGAGAACAATATTAAAAAATAAAACAAAAGAACAATTTAAAAGAAAATATTAAAAATAAGCCTTGGCTGTTAAGAGATGACCAGTCTCAACAGACGCGCGACGGCGCCCGTTCACGAACATGACGCGTGGATCAGCACCATCCAGCTCAACCATTTTGTAGGGAACCGAATGATCCAACACACGAGCGGTGGCGCCACGTGTCTTTCGAGCGGTATCGACACTTATTCAGTTGAAAACGCGGGGCGCTGCTAGTGTATTATAAATCCTAAGGCAATTCATCAACATCTAGCAACAAACGTAGTTACATCTCCTGTTATACCTAATTAATCAATGTACGGACGCCAGCACATCAACCTACCACAATCTGTCAGATTTCTTTAATAGATTTTCAACTTTATCGCTAAAGCTTAAGGTTCAAAGTTGATTGGGAAAATCTGACAGATTGTGGTAGGTTGATGTGCTGGCGTCTGTACGTAGGCGGGTACAATGACAACGATTTACAATCACATACATAAAAAAAAAAAACAAGAATAATGTACCCAGGATTTTGTAATATCTTGATTTAAAAGAGTGTCCATGGAGTTTCTTGCCCGTTCTTCTCCATAGAGATCTGCGTTTTGGAATGGGCAACTAGCTTCAACTTTCTGACTAACTGACAGACTATTTAATTTTGACAATTCAAAAGTGCCTGTACAAGGTTTAATTGAAATAAATGCTTTGAGTTTGAGTTTGAATCATCTCAACTTGAACACGCGATGATTAAAAGATATATTATTATTACAATGTCATTTCCTTGTAGGTATAACTAGGTATTATCTATTGTTAATGGTTAGGATAGCTCAGCGACGCCCCCAAGCAGTAAGATTAAAAAAATTAAAACACTAGTACTTTATGTGTTACTTGTAGAATAATCTGACAAAAAAACAGAATGTTTTTATTGTAAAAAGAAAGTTTTTAGAAGTATCTTCATGATTTTTTTCTATCGTATCAAATTAGTTGTATTATGTTTTTAACACACTATCTACATAGCATATATCCTGAAGAATATCATATATTTTTCTGATTTTGTTTGCTGTAGTCGATCATATACTTTTAGGCATTATAAAACTAGTGTTTTTTTGCGTTTAGGTCATGTAGTCCCCTTTAAAAAATCTTTTTGCATTTGATAGCCCAATTCTTGAGGAAGGATATGAGCTCAACTGTGACTAATGAATGAGACACAATTACTTTTTCTGTTGTTATAAATCAAATTTGATTTTCCCACAGAAGGCTACTTAACATCACGCTATGGACCCTACGGAGCCGAGTACAAACAAAAATAGTCAAAGAACGCTAAGCGCAAATGAAGTAATAGCGCGGGCAGGCGATGCCATGCCATGCGGCGGAATGGGTCGGGGGAACTCGAAATTTAATGCGGACGAAGCGAAGCGAAGTTAGTAAGTTAGCACTAAGAAAGAATTAAAAAAAACCATCCTCGTCATGATCTTTGCCTTTTCCAACTATGTTGGGGTCGGCTTCCAGTCAAAGTCAAAGTCAAATAATTTATTTCAAATAGGCACATTAAAGGCACTTTTGAACGTCAAAACTTACAGTAAAATTGAATTGATTCTAGTCGCCCCTTCCAAAAGGTAGTTTTCGTATGGAGAAGAATGGGCAAGAAACTCCACCGTTACTTTTTTAACCGTCATTCTAACCGGATGCAGCTAAATACCAGTATTTTACATGGAGCGACTGCCTATCTGACCTCCACAAACCAGTTACTGGGTAATACTTATCATAGTACCTTTGGCAAGACTGGTTGTCAGATTTTCCGGCTTCTGACGACCCGTAACGACTTTTATGGATCCACGAATGGCAGTCGGGACCAACGGCTTAACGTGCTTTCCGAGGCATAGGAGGGGTTTTGGTGTGTAAAGATGGTCACCCATCCTCGGACCAACCGCGGCAAGCGTAGCTTAACCTGGTCGATCGACCTGTGCTACTGTTATTACTGTAGCCACAAGCCCCTTGGGTAGAGAATTAAGGCTCCTTCAAACAGGCGCGACACGCGATAAAACCGCGCGCGTCGCGCCTGTTTGCAAGAACTTTTAAAGTTTGTAAACATAATGGAAGTATTTCTTTCTAGAATGAAATGAGTAATAGATAATTTAAGACTTTTATGAATAAACAGGTTTTGGCATAGAGACAACTTATAATTTTAATAATAAAACAACTGTTTATATGCGGATGTCTTTTCAACCGAAATGAATGGAACGTGATCTTTGTTTTTCTTATGGAATATGAGCCTGTATAGAAAATTGTTATTTCGTTATAAATCTAAAGGTTTATAACGAAATAACAATTTTCTATACAGGCTCAAATTAAATTAGCTAGTGAAACTCCACATACGTGGTATCAAGTAGGTATGGCTATGTTTGGACTTCATGTTACAGAGAGTTGCAAACCGTTTTTTAAGCATATAAAATATTAACCCTTCCGTCAATGTACATTTTAGAGACCATTATGTTTGTCAAATCGAATCCACACCTATTCCCCTTAGTGTCAGATAGAGTAGTTCGAAATAGACGCGACAATAGTAAACTATGTATCCCGAGATCCAGGACAACGCTAATGCGTAAAAGTGTATTCTGTATGGCGCCAATTCTTTATAATAATTTGCCAAAGCATTGGAGGGAATTGACCACTGGAAAATTAAGAAATAGATTAAAAAGCCTTCTGTTAGAGAAAGTCTATTATAGCACTGACGAATTTCTGACTGACAAATTAATTTGACATGTATATTATAATAATGACATAATAATGACATCCTAATTTATATCAATAATTGCTTAACATTTAATTTTGATTTGTATTATTTGATTTATATTATTTGCTATAATGAGGTTATGACACAATTTTATTTTATTTGTACCTTGTAGTTTAAGTATGGTCTAAATTGGATTGTTGGTTGGTTGTTGGTTTGCTGTGTATAATGTTACGAATTTAAATTCACTTGATGCTGTGTAGCGTCCGACATTATTATATTTGTACGCCGTTCAGGCAAAACATGACTGTCATAATTATAATTTGATGTAATATCCTGCATGCTATGTGTGTGTATACTCATGTTTTGGACAAATAAAAAATGATCTTATCTTATCTTATCAAAACAGGTATCAAAACACAATAAAACAAAAAATAATTAATTTGTTATTTTTTTTGTGGGGTCATCGACCGCAGTTATTGTATTTACTTGAAATATCAGTGTAAAAGTTTTTTTTGTGTAAACATAACAGACGTGATTAGTGTCGATCTAAACACGATAAAATATATTTTCTCAATACTTCAAGAACAATCAGCGGTCGTCGACTCCTAAAAAAACCCATCAATTTAATCTTTCTTTTAGATATCGACACTCATCACGACTGCAGTTTCGCTAGCTAATTTAATCTGACCCTGTGTAGAAGCTTTTACTGCTAAGCAAATCCTCAAGTCCTTTCAAAAATCTGTTTATATAAAACAAAGTCGGGTTAGTTACACCATTTATAACTCAAGAAAGTCTGGACCGATTTTTATGATCTTTGATTTGTTGGATTTGTCTCAGCCCCGAATAGCAGAATAAAGGCTCCTGCAAACGCGCAGAAAGGCACCGCTCGTTGCGCGACTTGCGGTGCCTTTGTGTCGCGTGTCGCGTCGCGCCTGTGTGTACGAGCCTTAACTATTAAAATTTTTTAGGAAAAATTCACGAAAAATAAATGAAGAAACAACATTTATTGATTCTGAGACGGTACAAAGTTCGCCGGGTCAGTTAGTAATTTCAATGGATCGTATAACTAATTTAATTAACCTTTGTCTCTGTTTACCACCCAACGGCGCGCGGCGCTCTGCTGAGTATGAGGTCCTGAGTTCGATAACCGCGTCGGCCAAAGAATGATTCTGGAAATCACATATCATTGCATCGTAATATATTCGTGACAGTACATTTTGGGGTTTATTTATAAACGATGATTAAAGTTAATTGACGTTTAAATGTCAAACATGTATTGATAACCTTATTGGAAATTATATTTTCGAGCCGTTTGGGGTTGAAACTCTCGGGCCGTGGGGTCCGAGTGCTCGTGGTCTTTTTAAAGAAATATCTAAGCGGCTGGTTGACACTTTCCGTGACCCAAGGGCTGGCTTTTACCTTGGCCAGAGACTAAGCATCGCCATACATCGTGGTAATGCCGCCAGTCTCTTGGGTACATTACCAGTCGACAGCGATGCGGATGAATTTTTCGACGCAATTTTTTAGTTTCTATATAATTTTAGTTAAGTTAGAATTCAATTTTTGTTACTTTTTTCCACTAAATATACCTACATAATTATAATGTAAATGTATAGTATGGTTAAACAGTCGCTAATCACTACTTAACTTTGAGCAAAGTTTATGAATAAAGAAAGGGGCTTATTTCATAAATAAATCAAATATTATCAGCTTGTTTTCATTTCGTAAATATTTATGACGTTATTTATGCCTTGAGAATTACACAAATCAATGCTATAGGAACCATACCACCACCACCACCACCACCATCCACCACCCACCACCACCACCACCACCACCACCACCACCACAGAGAGTGCACCTGTGTATGTGTGTGCGCACACTTGTGCACTATAATATCTCCTGCATACCTGGCTAATCTTGGTGAGATTGGCCAGCGTAGCCGAAATTCTTCGGGATTAGGGAATTCAAATCCATTCTGTTTTTAAATCCGGATTTTTAAGAACGGATTATTGGTCCAATGCGGATTATCCGGTTTTACGGATTTTTTATGAAAATAAACAAATCTACCCATATTAGTTTTATGAGCGTGCTTAAAAAGTAGTTTATTATTTCCCGTCTCATTAGAATGAATATTTCTCCAAACAAAAAAGTATTCAGTATTTATTGATATTTCGATAGAATGAATAGGTATGCGACGCGTTGAACGCTCGATCAAACAAACATTCCATATTTTGAATACTCGATGAAATAATATTATAATATTATGAAGTTTTAAACAAAAAACCGAACGGTTAGTAATTTTTTTAATCGTTCTCACATATTCATTAAGGGGGCTTACATGACCTAAAGCGCGGTCACTGTCGGACTGCATAG
Organism: Luperina nickerlii; assembly: GCA_963855955.1. Lineage (NCBI taxonomy): Eukaryota > Metazoa > Arthropoda > Insecta > Lepidoptera > Noctuidae > Luperina > Luperina nickerlii. The sequence continues at coordinate 9,457,356 of OY979690.1, read as the reverse complement.
AAAAGAAAGAGAAGCGCGGTGACACAAAGCTGGTAATTTATTGCAAAATATGAAGCAATTATTTAATTACAAAATATCTATTGTCTGGACTAAAAAATTAAAACACTAGTGTTTTAGTATGTTGTTTGTAGAATAATCTGACAAAAATCAGAATTATGTAATCTATGGTTTTTATTGTAAAAAGAAGGTTTGTAGAGTTATCTTCGTGATTTTCTTATATCGTATTAGATTAGTTGTATTATGTTTTCAACACACTATCTACCTAGCATATATCCTGAAGAATATCATATATTTTTCTGATTTTGTTTACTGTAGTCGATCATAATATACTTTTATTGTTTCTAAAACTTGCGTTTTTTGCTTTTAGGTCCTGTAAGCCCCTTAATCATTCGACATGAATGATTTAACTAATATTTTTTAGCAATATAATTTGAAAGAGTTTCCATTGAGTTTCTTGCCTATTCTTCTCCATAGGGACCTACCTACTACGCTTTGGAATGGGCAACTAGCATAATAAACTTGAAGACCAATTCCCGTAATTAAAACCAATCTATTTGCAACCTCATCTCTGCGACAATCAAAATAAAACATTTGAAAAATTTAGGGAAATTAGAAGTATTTTTGACAGATTGAGACTGCGAATTTTCTTAAAATTACCCTTGTGACTGGTTGACTCCTTGACAATTTAAAAGTGCCAGTAATTGGTTTAATTGAAGTAAATGCTTTGAGTTTTATATTTAAAGATTTCCTGTATATATTAACCCAAATACTTCAATGAAAGCCTCTCTTAGTAAGCTACCAAATTTTTAGAAAATTCTTTGATAATTTGACAAAAAAATATTTGTAGGTAAATAACAACTTATTTCTCCGTTGGTTCTAAAACAGAAAAATAGCGTGAAGCATCGCAATCGCAGCTTAGCGTTCTGAAGAGAACGTACAACAGTCGGGCGAACGCGCCCGTTAAGATATCACGCGCCGCGGAAAATAAACAAACAAGAAAAAAATATACGACACAGTGCAGTTTCGTAATAGTTTTTTGTGAAAAAAATTTTTGTTAATTTTTTTATTTGTGTTTTTTTTTGTGGTGATTTTTTTTTTACTTGAAGTGTCTTTGTGGATTTTTTTGTGGAGCTCCTGTTGTTAAAACTGGGATTTTTCTTTGAGGTAGGTTTATAGTTAGTTTTTTTTTTTAATTCTTAGATGTGTGAGTTTTTTTTTTAATATTTATTATAATTAAATAAAAAAATCTACCGCAAAAATCATTACAACATATTAATTTTAAAACACAAATAAAACGAATAATATACAATAAAAACATAATGCATACATTCGAACGCCGCCAAAAATTATTATTTTTTGAATATTCCAAAACTCGGTCACCACCTGTTATTATAAAAATGGAGTAATATTAACCGTTTATTAAGTCCGCATTTACATATGTTATGCATTATTATGTCATATTATTATATTTGCAGGTATGTTCGCTTTCACTTTTAGTGGGGGAATTAGGGCAGTGTGCCATGAAAGTATCTTTAAGATGAACGATAATGCGTTTACTTAAGATTTACTTTCATTTTCTTGTAATGTGCGCACGTATCTGTGGAGCTTTTGTAATAAAAAAATATTTTCTTTTTCGAATAATCATGAAAGAAAATTTAATAAACATAAAAATGATTATTCGAATAGGAAAATGTTTATTTTATTTATTTATTTATTTATTAATAACCAACTTATACTTACAGTTTACACCACACATACAAGTTATTAGTCAATATTAGTAATTACACATGTCATACAATCATAAAATTAGGTTAAACCACATAATAACAACTGGACAAAAGATGAGATTAAATTAAATGTAACAAAATTGGTCAAGATTAGATAAAAATTAGATAGTAGGTATTACATAAGCTTAGATAAAATTAGATATAATTAGGATAAATTGGAATATAATTATCAATAACAAGTAACAATTAATTAAATTTATTTACTCCAAGGAAATTGTACTGGGAGTGGCAATGAACTCCAGGTATCGAGTAGCAGTGTCCAGGAATCTCAGTTCAGCACTCGCGAAGAGATCTATGGACTCATCGTATAGTAGAATGTTGTTGATATGAGTGAGGGCTAGGTATAATGGACTGGTCTTAAGGGTTATGGTTTGAGGTATTTTGAATAGAGGACGTTGGCGAGGGCGAAGTGTGCGCCTAATGGCTAGTGGGATGTTAAAGGAGATGTCCTGAAGTAAGGAGGAATTAAAATGGGTACCACGAATCAGGCGGATGAAATATTTTACCAGACTAAGATTTCTCCTTACTTCTAAACTTTGATACCCCACCATACCCAGCACAAATGGTGTTGGGTACATGTACGTCTATTGTACATGTATGTCTATTTTTATTATGCAAAATATACACTACATGTTATATATATGTGTCTGGCTGTGTGACCGCGTTGTTCTTTTGAACTATGCTAAGGATTTTTATGCGGAATTTATTCCGGAAGTTTTATGTCATACATACAATAATTAAACTTACATATAATAAAGAAATGTTGATGTTTTATCAAGTTGTACAGACCGTACCAAGCAGGGGCGTGTCGTTAGTTAACCACATATTTTTTTTTTAATAATTACTAAATACAAAAAAAAGAAATTGTTTTCTCTCTTCCGAAAAATTTAAAAAAAAGCAAAATTATTTGTCCAAAGCATTACATACCATAATCAGTCTAATTTTCCCACTGCTGGGACACAGGCCTCCTCTCCGTGAGAGGAGTGTACTAGTCACAAGATTGTCCATCATCTGCCCAGCCATTCTTGATATGTAAAGATGGTCACCCATCCACGGCCCAACCGCGGCAAGAGTAGCTTAACCTGATCGATCGACCCGTGCGACTGTTATTAATTATCCAAAAGCCCGTCAAAAAAAAAACTTGTTGATATTATTTTTTTTTAAGATTGGGAATTTGGATGACGTCTTGCGAAAAACTGGTTGAACTTTAGAAATCAAGTTATTTAATTTTTTTTTTATTATAATTCTGTAAATACATATTTGTTACGGCCGCGAATTATATTTTAATCAACGTACAACTTAATACTGACCAGCAAATTGCAAAAAATGTAAAAAAAAAATTGAATTTCGCGGGCTACCCTGGTGCTTTCGCCTTAAATATAACTTGCTAAAAGTGTGTGTACCCTACACCTATGCTTACGCCTTTGGGAACACAGGCGTGATGATTATATTATGAATTTACGCAATCATAAAATCATGATATTTACGCTAAAGGCTTTGATGACCTCAATTAGACATCATATTACATTCTTACAAACGTGATAATATGCAATTTTCTGTAATTCTGTTAGCTATGCTTAATTCGACTTTTATGTATATGACATTTTTAATTTCATAGTTATAAGGTTTAGTTTATAATAAACAAAATAACAGCTCGTATTGACACAAACTGTGTAAAATGTTCTGTGTCTCAGCCTAATTTAAATTCAAAATAAAAAAAAACCTTCGTCCAAAAAAAAAAACAACTGACCTAAGAAAAACACTACTTACAAAGTGAAAATAACTTTAATTAAGGAATTTGGTGTCTTTGGTTCCGCATTTTTATTTTTTGATACAGTCTTTCGAAATTAAAGTTACAGATTGATTCAAACTCAAGCTCAAAGCATTATTTCAATTAAAACATTTACAGGCACTTTTGAATTGTCATGGAGTCGGTCAGTCAAAAAGATGTAGCTAGTTGCCCATTCCAAAGTGTAGTAGGTTCCTATGGAGAAGAACGGACAAAAAATTGCATGAACACCCTTTTGAATCAAAATATTGTTATCACATTACCCAGTATCAGGGTTGTAAGGGCTAGATTGGCAGTCGCTCCCTGTAAAATACTGATATAGCTGCATTCGGTCAGACTGGAAGCCGACCCGTACGTAGTTTGGAAAAGGCCAGGAAAATTGAAAGAATTTTTTTAACGTCAATGTTTCAAATGACAGCTGTCAAAACGTACCTACGAGGTACTTATGGAGATGAACGGGCAAGAAACTCCACGGACACTCTTTCAAGGGCTGATTTTTCAATTGATAGATAGTGTACCCCTGGCCACAACCCACCATACCCCTGGGGGTAGGGTGGGACTGAACCATACCACCATACTAGTGTTAGGATTTGAAAAATAGTAAAAAAATATCGGTCCAAATTTATTCGTAGAATGAAATTGACTTCTCAGAGATTTTGTATGGAAGAAAAAAAATTCAAAATTATTCCTCGGATGAAATTATCTGGCGTTGGAAAAATCAACCCTTAATTACATAAATATGATGTTACAAATGATCAGTTGAGTAGGTACATCATTAATTTTTCTCTTTAGAGCTTTTAGAGAAATGCTTTGGCGAAATGCTACACGTATTTATGTAAAAGAAAGTTTTGTTAACAATGGAAATTATTAGAAAGCGTCGTAGGCGACGACTATTCTGTCTACTGTATTAAAAATTTATAGACTTATATAGACATTTTTATAGACTTTTCTAATTCCTAATTTTTAGGGTTCCGTATCCAAAGGGTAAAAAAGGGACCTCATTACTAAGGCTCCACTGTCCGTCTGTCCGTCTGTCACCAGGCTGTATCTCAAGAACCGTGATAGCTAGACTGTTGATATTTTCACAGATGATGTATTTCTGTTGCCGCTATAACAAAAAAATACTGAAAACAGAATAAAATAAATTTAAATTTAAGGACGGCTCCCATAGAACAAACGTGTCTTTTTTCGGCGTTTTTGCCTTGTGGTACGGAACCGTTCGTGTGCGAGTCTTACTCGCACTTGGCCAGTTTTTATGTCCTCTGACGAGCAGTGGTGGCCACTTGGTAATGGCTGCGAAATGCAATTACAAGGTGCAACAAATATTAAGCAGGCAAATTACTTTTTGTAAATTATTTCATCGACACTCTCAAAACGATGAAGGAAAACAGCGTGAGGAAACCGGCATGTCCTAGAAACAAACATTCAAAGACATGTGACATCTATCAACCCGCACTGGGTCTGTGTGATAGATTTCCCCACTCCCTCTCACAGAGAGGAGGCCTGTGTCCCAGAAGTGGGAACATTATAGGCAGATTATGTCAAACATAAATGAAAAAAATAATACGTAATAATATCTAACAAAAAAAAAAAATCAGAATGATTGTATGTATATTATTATGGTTTTTATTGTTAGGCCTTCTGCCAGTCGCTTTACACGTGCAGCCTGTGGACGCAGTATACCCAGTGGGCATACAGCGACCTGCGCGTACAGTACAATAAAGGCTCCTTCAAACAGGCGCGACACGACACGCGACACAAAGGCACCGCAAGTTGCGCAACAAGCGGTGCCTTTGTGTCGCGCGCGATTTGCGTCGCGCGTCGCGCCTGTTTGCAGGAGCCTTTACGCATTCAGGGTGCTTTTGGGGTTGCCGTGGCGATGTAGTGCGTCAGGGATGTTCGCGGAAGCGTGCGTCGACGGGTTCGCCGCAATCATGCGGAAGCGATGCGCTTCCATGATGGCGCGCTTGCGTTCTTCCTCCAATGGCATCCTGAATGTCTTTACAGACCGGTGGTGGGACTCTCCCCTCTTACAAAGGTAGGTAAGTGTTCAGACACATTTATCCAAATAAGCGGTGTACCATTAAAGGAACAGTTTAATGGTACATTACTTGTTTATTATTGTAAATTTAATTTAATACTAACATTAGGCTAAGTTATCCTACTACCAACAATATATATAGACATAATTCTGAAATAAAATATTTGAATTTGAATTGTAAAAAGAAAGTTTTTAGAGGTATCTTCATGATTTTTTTCTGTCGTATCAGATTAGTTGTATTAATGTTTTCAACACACTATCTACCTAGCATAATTATATCCGGAAGAATATCATATATTTTTTTCTGATTTTGTTTACTATAGTCGATCATAGGTATACTTTATTGTTTCTAAAACTTGAGTTTTTTTGCGTTTAGGTCCTGTAGAGGCTCCTACAAACAGGCGCGACACGCGATATAATCGCGCGCGACACAAAGGCATCGCTCGTTGCGCGACTTGCGGTGCCTTTGTGTCGCGTGTCGTGTCGCGCCTGTTTGTAGGAGCCGTAAAACTTTTTCCATCTCGGGAACTCAGAACCCCACGCTGCGCAGTCGCACTTGCGACCACTAGACCAAGGGGTAATAAAATTATTCTTATTAAGCTAATTAAAACATTTATTACAACAAGTTTATACAATTATAATCGTAATATTATGAATCCATACTATTTACATATACTATCCATACTAATATAAATGCGAAAGTGTGTCTGTCTGTCTGTCTGTGTTACCTCTTCACTCTTAAACCGCTAAACCGATTTAGATGAAATTTGGTATAGACATAGTTTGAGTCCCGCGAAAGGACATAGGATAGTTTTTATCCCGATATTCTCGCGGGTTCGACACTTATGCGGGTCAAACCGCGAGGCGCTGCTATTATTACAAATTCGAAAGTGTGTCTGTCTGTCTGTTACATCTTCACGCTTAAACCGCTGAACCGGTTTACATTAAATTTGGCATCGAGATAGTTTGATTTCCGGGAAAGGATATAGGATAGTTTTTACCCCGATATTCCCACGAAATCGACACTAATGCGGGTGAAAACGCGGGACGCTGCTAGTGTCAAAAATCATTTATAGAAATCCCTCTAGGTTACAAATTTTAAAGCCAGAGATAATTAATTTTTTATTACGCAATTAACATGTAGCCGAGAATTATTTAATTATAGATACACGTGTATCCAAATTGACAATTTTATGATTATACTAGCTTCTGCCCACGACTTCGTCCGCGTGAAATTTCTTGTTACTCCGACCCACCCCGTCGCATCGCATCCCCTGCCCGCGCTATACTTCGTTTTTGCTTAGCGTTCTTTCTGACTTTTTTTCTTTTTGCTCGGCTCCTAAAGGTCATAGCGTGATGTTAAATAGTCTATAGCCTTCCTCAAGAATTGGGCTATCAAATGCAAAAAGAATTTTTCAAATCCGACTGGTAGTTCCAGAGATTAGCGCGTTCAACCAAACAAACAAACTCTTCAGCTTTATAATATTAGTATAGATTGACAATTTTAGTTAGAATTAAAATACTTTTAATTAATTAATAACTATAATTGTCAATAAATCTATACTTCTATACAAATTTTCCCAATCAACTTTGGACCTTGTACTTTAGCGATAAAGTTGAAAGTCAAAGAATTTTGACAGATTGTAGTAGCTTGATGTGCTGGCGTCTGTACCTAATTTTAATTACCTAATAAATTATAATATTATTAAACAATAATAACAAACAACTAATCGGTTAACAACCAGAAAAATTAATAAATGAGGAAGTCATAAACGAAAGCATTTAGATATTATTAATTATTATAAAAAAGTCTATAAATAAATTAGATAACATTTAACAAAATGCTAGATGGAGTATGTATGTCCAGCGGGATTGTCCGAAAGGGTTACCGCTGGCCCGGAACATAAAGGGCTAAGGAAGGAACACTATACACTTGAAATTAATATCAGTTAAAAATTCCCCCTTTTTTCTAAACTTATAGACGTGATTAGTATTGATAATATCGAAACACGATAAAACATATTATTTTCTCAACTCATAAAGGCTCTTACAAACGGGTGCGACACGACACGCGACACAAAGGCACCGCAAGTCGCGCAACGAGCGGTGCCTTTGTGTCGCGCGCGATTATATCGCGTGTCGCGCCTGTTTGTAGGAGCCTTAATTCAAGTAACAATACTAGCGATCGTTATCCCCTAAAAAAACATCATATTATTATTATGTTTTATTCCAAACCCCCTGTGAATACTGCACTTGGTAAACACGAGTAAAGGGCGCGTCCGCGTCGCTTCGTGAGATCATTCGACAACACAACAGGGGGCCTAAAAATGCCACTTTGGCAGAATCATAAAAGAATAACATTATGAATCATAATGGACAGTTACCTGTTAAGTTAATCGTATCAAATCCCATTGGTGAAGGATTTTTCAGTTATTTTTTTTTGTCTGTGCTAAAATACCAATCAATCCAATCCCAATCTCTTTGATTATACCTACGTTGTGCAGCGAAAAAATGAAAAACACGGACTGTCTTCGCCATATTATGATTCATAATGTTATCCTTTTATGATTCTGCCAAAGTGGCCTTGTAAGGCCCCCAGGACACGGATGCTTTATATGTATTTATTTATTTTTAAAGGTACACCAACAGCTTATATATAAAAAAAAAATATCAAATGACAGTAGGTAACAATTATGTGCTTATACAGTTGCCAATAACAGGTGAACCAGCATTCTCAAATACAATGATACCTAACCTAAGGTAAAATCGAAATGTATAAAAATTATGTGAAAAATCTAACTAAAAAACTAATTATATAAACAGATATATAAAATGATATAAGTTATAGTTTACAGCGGTAGCAAGAAAAACCGATATACGCCATCATTATTATTATTAATTATTATACATAGTCAGCCATCTAGTTCTAGGGTATTATTAACCGCAGCTAATCCTTATGGTAATGAGAATCCTAGAAAAACAAAATAATTATTTTCTACTTTGTTTATGATTTTCTATATTAATTACGAAGGGGCTCGTGGTTACGTAATAATAGCCGCACGGGTCGATGGATCAGGTCGTCGATCTACGTTAACCACGGTCGGTCCATGGATGGGTCATGTTCATGACCATCTTTATTTTTCATAAAGTCCTCTCCGTGCCTCGGAAAGCACGTGAAGCCGTTGGTCAGAAGCTCCAACAATCTGACAAACAGTCTTACCAAGGGATATCGTGTTACCCAGTAACTGGGTTGTGGAGGTCAGATAGGCAGACGCTCCATGTAACATTTGTATTCAGCTGCAACTGGTTAGACTGGGAGCTGACCCCAGCATAGTTGGGAAAAGTCTAGGCAGATGATGATGATGAGTTAAGGCTCCTTCAAACAGGCGCGACACGACACGCGACACAAAGGCACCGCAAGTCGCGCAGCGAGCGGTGCCTTTGTGTCGCGCGCGATTATATCGCGTGTCGCGCCTGTTTGTAGGAGCCTTAATTCATATCTGGTTTGTATAAGATTGTCTATGCATGTAAGGTTATTACTTAAGATTTAATCATGTTGTTTACTTCATATAATTTTTTTTGTATTAAATTGATCAATTATTGGATGGAGGAAAAACAGCATTATCAGGCTATATTGTTCCCACTGCTGGGACACAGACCTCCTCTGGGTGAGAGGGAGTGGGCCGTGATCCACCACGCGTGCCCAGTGCGGGTTGGTAGATGTCACATGTCTTCGAATTTTTGGTTCTAGGACATGCCGGTTTCCTCACGGTGTTTTCGTTCACCGTTCTGAGAGTAGTGGTGATGATAACATTAACACAAAGTAAAGCCTGAATGTGTCCGCTGGCCGGTACATTCAGGGCTAAGGAAGGAACACGGGTGGGTTTTAGTCAGTAAGAGTCTGACACTAACCTTTCGCTCCACCCAGAGCGGGAGGGGTCATTTGCTGATATCCCATTCTGAAAAAAAAATTGGGTTCGAACCTACGACCTACAACTCGTAAGGGCTCGTACACACAGGCGCGACGCGACACGCGACACAAAGGCACCGCAAGTCGCGCAACGAGAGGTGCCTTTGTGTCGCACGCGATTCGCGTCGCGCGTCGCGCCTGTTTGTACGAGCCTTAAGTCGCGGGCGTTACCACTAGGTTACTGCTGGCTCTTATATATTTAATCATGTTTACATATTTTTTGTATTAAATTGATCAATTATTAATAAAATATTGAAGGCATGAAAACATTGTATGGTAGTAATTGGGCAGAAAAATTGATTAACGGCCGATTCCTATAAAAAAAAAAACGAATCGATTATTTGACCACGTGTGGTAAATTATTGAAATCACTGACAATATTTTGGTGATGGTTTTACCTTAAGCAATACTTGAAAAATAAGGAAAAGTGGTTAAAAGCATCACATCCTACTAAAGGCTAAATAATAACAGCCGCAAAGGTGGGGGGGCCCGTAGCTAAATAATAACAGCTGCACAGGTCGATCGATCAGGTTAAGCTACACTTGCCGCGGTTAGTCTGTGGATGAGGTGTTGTGTCTGGCGGGCAACTGCCCGATGATTCATGTCGAGCCGTTGTATCTATGCTAGTTGCGCGGTAAACTCTGCTTGCGAGATGCAGGATTTTACGTGACGTCAGTATGACGCGTTGTTCGCATGTGGCGTCGTAGATACCGCTACAAGTGTAAGCTATCGATTTAAGTATAAAACACTACAGAGTGATAAATAACTTTAATTTCGGAAGTCGGTGTCAAAAAACGAAAATGCGGAACCAACGACATTATCACTTTGTGTTGTTTTTTTTTTGGAGTCGGTTGTTTTTTTTTTTTGTAATAAAAAGTTTTTATTCCTACTTCTGTTCATAGCGGTTTATACACGATACGATATCACATGATAATTATCATCCTACAAAAAGATGAATAAGATAAACCAAATACACAGAAAAGGCCGAAAAGCTACATCAGCTATGCGAGCTAAGTTAGACTAACTTAGCTTAGCTCTGGGTCTGCAACCCGTATTCTCAGAAAGAACTGACAAAAAACGGTTTTACCTTTAGCAGCAAAACCGCAATATTAAATGTTGTTGTTTTTAAGATTTTTCTGAGAAACTAAACGTTAATTTTGAGAGCAGTGGTGGCCCAGTGGTAACAGCCGCGATTTACGAGGTTCGAACCCGGTAAGGCGCTTTACTTTGCGTAAATTATTCCATCACCACTGCTCTCAAAACGGTGGAGGAAAACATCCATCGCCAGGAAACCGGCATGTCCTAGAACCAAAAATTCGAAGACATGTGACATCTACCAACCCGCACTGGGCTCGCGTGGTGGATTATAAATTTATAAGCCACTCCCTCTCACAGAGAGGATACCTGCGTCCCAGCAGTGGGCACATTATAAGTTGGTTATGCTACAACTATGGAAGTTTTTACATATTATTTTTTATTACTGTACAGACGCCAGCACATCAAGCTACTACAATCTGTCAAATTTCTCTAATAGATTTACAACTTTATTACTAAAGCGTAAGGTTCAAAGTTGATTTTTTCATCTCAGAAAGAACTGACAAAAGACGGGTTTTACCTTTAGCAGGAAAACCGCAATATTAAACTGTTGTTGTTTTTAAGATTTATCTCAGAAACTAAACGACAATTTAAGATAATTTTAAGAACAATTCCATTTTAACTAAGCTATTTATAGGTTTTAGTTTTTAGACTAGCTGCGCCCCGCGGTTTCACACTCGTAAGTTTCGATACCGTGAAAATACCGGGTTAAAATAAAAGTATCCTGTGTCCTAAACCAGAGGAGCAATAGGGAATATGCATGAATTTTTTTCATGGCATTTATTAACAAAATATGAAAATACCGTAGTAGAGATGACAAAAAGTGAAATTAAAATTAAAATCGGCCAAGAAACACGGCCGATATGAGCATTTAAAACTATTGATTACACACCAATTAGACAGAGAGATCCGACATAGACTGTGACGTCACATGTCACTACGGCCATATAAACTGTGTTAAATTTCGTTTTGCGAGAAAGAGATAGAAACAAATCTTCGATGGCTCATATCTTTTTTAATTTCATAGTTATCCGAAAAACAGTTTTGCTAAACTGTTTATTACATGAATGAGGATTATTTTTTTAAATAAAAAAAAATCATGCATACCTATTCCCTATTGTCGTAATTTTAAGAAGATTCACAGTCTGATCTAAAGGCACCTACAAACAGGCGCGACACGCGATAAAATCGCGCGCGACACAAAGGCACCGCAAGTCGCGCAATGAGCAGTGCCTCTGTGTCGCGCGCGATTCGCGTCACGCGTCGCGCCTGTTTGCAAGAGCCTTAAGTCTCAATCCATTAAAAAAAATACCACTAATCTTCCTACATATTTGACGTTTGATTGTCGCTGAGATGAGATTTTATTTTATTTATTTATTATGGTACACAGCTTCCATGTATATTGTATAATATATCTTAATTACTATAGATCACTATAGCCTCGGTCTTACATAGTCGCCAATTATAGGTTTACCAGCAATCTCAGAAATAAGCGATCACACGTAAAGGCTCCTTCAAACAGGCGCGACACAAAAGCACCACAAGTCAAGGCTCCTGCAAACAGGCGCGACGCGCGACGCGAATCGCGCGCGACACAAAGGCACCGCTCCTTGCGCGACTTGCGGTTCCTTTGTGTCGCGTGTCGCGTCGCGCCTGTGTGTACGAGCCTTCACGCAACGAGCGATGCCTTTGTGTCGCTCGCGATTATATCGCGTGTCGCGCCTGTTTGTAGGAGCCTTAACGTTCAAAACAGTATTTTTTACTGATCCGAAAACAGTTAAAGCTTGAGGGATAATATTACCGTTATGACAGTAAACTTTAACGTTTTAAGTAGCGAAAAGATCACAAAATTAATTGTTTTATACATTTGGTGATATCGTTTAAACCGTTGAAATTTACTTACGTTACAGTAATGATGGTTTTTTGAAGTGAAAACTTCTTTAGCGGCGCTGTGTACTTTTTTTGGAATGGGTAAAAACTTCTAAATTCGCGTCAGGTCACGTGACCCTGATCGAAAATTCGTAAGACGTAAAACGTAAGACGCGCGTTGTTGAGGACAGCGCCATCTATGCACATCGGGAAGAACTACGAGGGCCTCGCGTACTAACGTCAGACGTAAAACGTAAGACGCGCGTTGTTGAGGACAGCGCCATCTATGCACATCGGGAAGAACTACGAGGGCCTCGCGTACTAACTACGTAGTTCATCCAACAACGACGAGATGGCGCTGAACCACGGATATATAACTGACGACGAGCTCTATGCGAGCGGCTTGCTTCTCTTACCACTGCCGCGACCAACACCACGAACTGAAGTCTATCCTGTGTGCTTATTTGTAAATCTGAATAAATTCCTTTCACGAGAAGAATAAACCAGTCACTTTGGTCATCATACCTGATTTGCAAAAAACCCTATAAAATAAGGAACACACCTTAACACGCGTGTTTTGTTTATAAGACGATTCACAAAATACACTCGTAATTGTTCAAGTTTTCACTTCTGTCGGCACTACCGGAGTGCCAGTGTTTTTTTGTTATTTTTGTTGTTTTTTTTTTCAGTAAATACTTGATTCAATCATTAAAAGTTACTGTGTTGTTGTGCTCTTTTGGACTTTCCAAATGTTTTATTTTATTCTAATAATAGAGCTAAAGAGCTTGTTTTGTTTTTTGTTTGTATGTTTGAACGCGCTAATGTCTGGAAATGCCAGTCGGATTTGAAAAATTCTTTATGCATTCGATAACACAATTCTTAAAGAAGGTTATTGGCCTTTTAGTATTCCGCTACGACCTAAATTTCTTGATGAACAAACCTAATAAAGCCCTGGTCTGGGAATTGAACCCAAGACCTAGTGCTCAGCAATAGCTCTAGCTACCTCTAGACCCACGAGGCAGTCGTGTTATTTCCAAACTAAGAATATTAAGTTATGCATGGACATGTGATATGAAGTAAATCATTACAAAACATATTCGTTCGAGCGTCTCCGTTCAAGGCGTTATTACATAATTAATGGCATTCTTTACTCATAAATCGACTCAAGAATTAGGCAAGAAATAATATCAGTCTGTGGTTTTCCAACTGCGTTTCCAAATTCCAACTCCAGGGCAGAGGCCCCTTCTCATACAGAGAAGACACGATCATTGATCACCACGCTTGCTCATCGCGTGTTGACGATGTCGGACTAAATAACGCATAGACAGAGATCATCACGACATAAAGGCTCCTGCAAACAGGCGCGACGCGCGACGCGAATCGCGCGCGACCCAAGCGCGACTTGCGGTGCCTTTGTGTCGCGCGCGATTTTATCGCGTGTCGCGCCTGTTTGAAGGGGCCTTAAATCATCGTATTACTTATCGATTTATTCAGTTCTAATCCCCCTCCAACCCCTCCACCTCCCCTCTTCGATCCTCTGCTAGTTCGTCTTCTGTTTGAAACTCTGTCTTAAGGCTCCTTCAAACAGGCCCGACACGACACGCGACACAAAGGCACCGCGAGTCGCGCAACGAGCGGTGCCTTTGTGTCGCGTGCGATTCGCGTCGCGCGTCGCGCCTGTTTGCAGGAGCCTTTATCCACTTAATCTAGGTTTACTCTTTTTGAGAGGTAAGTACAGTCGAGAGAAAATAAAAGATTCATGATACCCAAAATTAAATAAAGATTTTTTTTAATGTCTCATGCGTGCTCGTCCAGTAACTGGGTTGTGGAGGTTTCATATAAAACATTGGTATTCGACTGCATCCGGGCAGACTGGAAGCCGACCCCAACATAGTTGAGATCAGGCAGTCAGATGATGAGGTGGTTAAATAAAGGATTTGTTTTTTATAGAACTTTACAATTAATCTAATTTTCTGGCCAATTACTACCATACAATGTTTTCCTGTATTCAATATTTTAAAAATAATTGATCAATTTAATACTAAAAATATGTCAACAACATGATTAAATATTTATGAGCAGTGTTGTCCAGTGGTAACGGCCGCTACTTACCGAGTTGTAGGTCGTAGGTTCGAAGCCAGGCAGGTGCATTACTTTGTGTAAATAATTTCATCACCACTGCTCTGAAAACGGTGAAGGAAAACATCGTGAGGAAACCGGCATGTCCTAGAACCAAAAATTCGAAGACATGTGACATCTACCAACCCGCACTGGGCCCGGGTGGTGGATTACGGCCCATGGCTTGTGTCCCATCAGTGGGAATTTTATAGGCTAATTGTGCATTTACAAACACCAGCACATGATGACAATCTGTCAAATTTCTTCAATAGATTTTCAACTTTATTGCTAAAGCATAAGGTTCAAAGTTGATTGGGAAAATTTGACAGTTTCGGGTAGCTTGATGTGCTGGCGTCTGTACACTGGTATCTCCACAACCCAGACGTAAACCAGACTTGAACTGAGAATCCAAAACCTGTTACCAAGTTACAGAGGCAAGCTACAAAGGCAATTAACTCTGTGTGTTAAGTAATTTATTGCTTAACTATTACTTAAAGGTCGTGAGTTCGAACCCGACTGCTGAAGCTGGAACCTGTTATAACCACGTGGAGGGGTTAACAGGAGTATTTTGAAACTCTTAGTTAAATGTAGGTTGGTTACAGGTTTAAAATAAACGGGGCTAATGGCTCATTAATAACAGCCGCACGCGTCCATCGTTCAGGTGAAGCTACACTTGCCGCGGTTGGTCCGTGGATGGGTGACCATCTTTAGGTACTTACCAAGACTCCACCATGTCTCGGAAGGCATATTACCAATATCTTATAACCAATCTTATCAAAGGGTATATTTACCAGTAACTGGAGAAAGGCGACGCGTATGATGATGGGAAGTTGACTACATGGCATTGGCGTATTCAGCCAATAATTTTCTCACTGCTGGGACAGAGGCTTCTCTGTGATTCACCACGCGGGCCCAGTGCTGATTGGTAAATGTCACGTCTTCAAATTTTTGGTTCTAGGACATGCCGGTTTCCTCACGATGTTTTCCTTCACCCTTTTAAGAGCAGTTTCAGAGATGATAAATAATTTGAAATCCATACTAATATTATAAAGGTGAAAGTATGTCTCTATAGGTACCTACGCTTTGGAATGGGCAACTAGCTTCATATTTTCTGACTGACCGACTTCTTGACAATTCAAAAGTGCCTGTAAATGGTTTAATTGAAATAAATGCTTTGAGTTTGTCTGTTACCTCTACATGCTTGAACCGCTGAACCGATTTAGATGAAATTTGGTATAGAGATAGTTTGAGTCCCGGGAAAGGACGTAGGATAGTTTTGATCTCGATATTCCCACGGGTTCGAAACTTACGAGGGCGAAACCGCGGGTTGCTGCTAGCACAAAATAAACAGGATAAAATCAGCCTTTTACTCAGAAAAATTCCCCTAAGTAACCCTTTTAAAATTATATTTGACAAGCCATTACCGTCGCAAATTTGTATCTACCTTTTTAAGATGAAAGATAAAGAAAAAAAGGTTTTCCGAGTTCAAAGTTTATTAAATATTAAACTTCCGCTCTAAGATAAGGTCAAAGACTTTATTTGTTTGTGTGCATTCGTTAAAAATAGGTGGAAACTGAGCATTGTTTGCTCACGGCTGCTACGTACTTTCCGGGTTACGACAAAAATTGTGCGTCAGCTTAGATTTTTTTTTATTGGCGTTAAAAATTAGACTTGACCGGTCGCGCAACCTGCGGGGTAATTGCGTAACGCACATCTAAACAAGCGGATAACCGGATGCAGCTGAATACCAGTATTTTAATTATAGCGACTGCCTATCTGACCTCCACAACCCGGTTACTGGGTAATAATGAAACCCTTTGGTAAGACTGGTTATCAGACTTTCGGGCTTCTGACTACCCGTAACGACTGTCAAAGATCCACGAATGACAGCCGGGAACGTGCTTTCCGAGGCACGGAGGGGTCCCGGTATGTAAAGATGGTCACCCATGGTCACCAACCGCGGCAAGTGTAGCTTAAGCTCCAAAAATCTATTCGCAGTCTCATCACCGAAAATCAATGTCAGAAACTTGTCAAAAATGTAGGGCAATTACAGGTATTTTTGACAGATTGAGACTGAGATCAGAATGTTCTTAAAATTACGACAATTGCCCCTCTGGTCATATATGCACGCCAGTCAACATATCGAAGACAATTAATATTCCTTGTTTATTTAAGTTAGCATAAATACAATAAATCTCAATTTATTACTCACACTTTTGATTACTATTGATCTGTGCATGTGCAGTGCAAATTACTCATTCAACAGTAGCCATGTCTTATGTTTTTTGTTCCGCCATTGTCTGCAGCTGTGACAAGCAATTATCACTTGCATCATACTTACCTGTGGCAAGTTCTGATTGTCAAGCGAATATCTATGGTTGTGTCTTTCAGGTCTTGGGGTCGATTATTTTATAATTTATTTATTTCTGATTATATAATACACTAGCTTCCGCCCGCGGCTTTGCCCGCGAGGTATGTCGATAAAAATTACCCTATGTCCTTCCCCGGGATGCAATCTATCTCTTTGCCAAATTTTATCGAAATCCGTTCAGTGGTTTAGTCGTAAAAGGTAACATAGGAGACAGACAGATGAGAGTTACTTTCGAATTTATAAATAAATAATAAATAAATGTTTTATTCAGTATTCAAATTGGTAAAATTATTGCGTAAAGTCTTAGAAATTATTTACAAAGTATAATATTAGTTATTTTATTAGTTATATTAGTATAATATTAGTATGCATTAAGATCTTAATATTAATCAGTTTCACATAGGTACACTACCGTTGCCGGTGTAGAAATATTAAAATTAACTTACAAAGTCAAAGTAGCCAAGTTCTAGGCCGCAAGACTATTATAATTATAGTAGTTATTTTGTCATCGAAACGCTTGGATGAAGATATATCCCCATTAATATAATTATAAATTAGTTTAGATGAAAATTGGCAATTTTTATACAATGTCAAGTGTTATAAGCACAATTTTATTATATTTATGAATGAAAAATGTCAAAAAAAAACCCGCACAAGTAAATATGTATATACACACGCAAACTAAGTATTGATAAAATGTAATGTCAAAATTTATAATTTAAATTTAAATTTAACAATTCTATAAGAGCGTTTACGCCGTACGGCATTTCATACAAACTTTCAAGCCCTTGTTTTTCGAAATGAATGAACCGATTTTAATGAAACTTCATACGCATAAGCAGGATACAAAGGTCTAAAAAGTTAGCAGCCTGCTGTGTTTCGTCGATGCGTGGGAGTTCCAGTGTCTTAGGCATCTTCTGGGCACGCTCGTTCCATCATAGACCTCATCCATCGCTTTCCATCAGGCGTGATTTAGGTCAAGAGCGGGCCATTTCAGTAATAAAAAATAAATAAAAAATTAGAGCCTTAAGTAATTCGTAGGTTTAAACCCAGACAGAAGCTTTACTTTGTGTAAATTATTCCATCACCACTGCTCTCAAAACGGTGAAGGAAAACATCGTGAGGAAACCGGCATGTCCTAGAACCAAAAATTCAAAGACATGTGACATCTACCAACCCGCACTGGGCCTGCGTGGTGGATTACGACCCACTCCCACACACCGAGAGGCCTATGTCCCAGCAGTGGGAAGATTATTAAACCTGCCAGCCATTCTTTGACAATCATTTGAAGTTAGAACCATAATAAATAAGACATGACGTAGTGTCAATCTCCTAATAGGGAATATGCATGATTTTTTTTTATTTAAAAAATTAATCCTCATTCATGTAATAAACAGTTTAGTGAAACTGTTTTTCGGATAACTATGAAATTAAAAAAGATATGAGCCATCGAAGATTTGTTTCTATCTCTTTCTTGCAAAACGAAATTTAACACGGAGTTTATATGGCCGTAGTGACATGTGACGTCACAGTCTATGTCGGATCTCTCTGTCTAATTGGTGTGTAATCAATAGTTTTAAATGCTCATATCGGCCGTGTTTCTTGGCCGATTTTAATTTTAATTTCACTTTTTGTCATCTCTACTACGGTATTTTCATATTTTGTTAATAAATGCCATGAAAAAAATTCATGCATATTCCCTATTATTTTTCGACAAATCCTTTTCTGTTCAGGCCGCTCGTGTATGAAATGCATTGCCAGTTCAAATAAAACGCGCGCAATCGTTAGCTGTATTTAGGAGACTCGTGAAGGAACATTACTTGTTATTGTGATTTTGTTTTCGTAGCTGCAATAATCTATAGTCATCATTTATTTTCGTTGTTTATATGTATATTTAGTATGTATTTATTTATGTGTCTATTATACAGCATTATATTATATCTATGTATCTATTATAGTATATTATATTGCACCATTGACAACCCCATTTTTTTATATCCACGTATTCACTGTCCATTCCAAGGTCGCCTAGAAGAGATCGCAGAAAGCGATAAGGCCGCCCATTGTATGTTTTGTATTCATAATCGTATTTTTTGACGTGACAACGTCTAATAAATCGATGAAGCTGGTTGCACTCACGAAAAAACATGACTCATGTAGCGTTACCTCGCGGCCTCGCTCTGTAGCGTTCCATGGCGGCTTGAAGTGCAAGCGAATATTAACAAATGCAATGCAACTATTCCATCAGTATTTTCTTATGACGTTGTCACGTTCAACTATCGTCAGTAAACCGACTTTACGGACAACCGATTTTTGTTATGTATTTTCTGGTGTACAGACGCCAGCACATCAAGCTGCTACAATCTATCAAATTTCTTTAATAGATTTCAACTTTACCACTAAAGCATAAGGTTCAAAGTTGATTAGGAAAATTTGACAGTTTCGGGTAGCTTGATGTGCGGGCGTCTGTACAATAAAGTATATATAAATAAATATTTAATTTCCCCAACTGTACATTAAAGTGTTAGTTAGCAAATAAATGAATAAGCAATTCGTTCCGTTAATGGAAACTTCAGTCCGGAAGTCGACAAAAACTTAGCTAAGAAAACGGTAGACAAATGACATTGTAAGCTAAGTAGCAACTCTCATCCATGACATTGAGAATTTTAATTACTTTTAATTAGAGATGGTAGGTAATTAATAAGATATAATTAATAAGTAATAAGGGGAGGGACCCGTGGCAAAATAATAACAGTCGCAAAGGTCGTTCGACCAGGTTAAGCTACGCTTGCCGTGGTTTCACCCACATAAAGACTCGTACACACAGGCGCGACGCGACACGCGACACAAAGGCACCGCAAGTCGCGCGCGATTCGCGTCGCGCGTCGCGCTTGTTTGCAGGAGCCTTAAGTCTCCATCCCGTGTGGAATATCGCGATAAAAACTATCCTGTGTCCTTCCCCGGGATGTAATCTATCTCTCTGCCAAATTTTATCGAAATCCGTTCAGCGGTTTAGGCGTGAAAAGGTAACGTACAGACAGACAGACAGATAGAGTTACTTTCGAATTTATAATATTAGTATGGATTACATATAATCCAATTCTTGAGGAAGGCTAGCTTATTGACATCACGCTAGAACCCTTAGGAGCTGGGCAAAAGGAAAAGTCAGAAATAACGCCAAATGAAAACTAAATAACAGCGCGGGCAGGTGATGCGATGCGCAAGAAATTTCACGCGGACGAATTCGCGGGCAGAAGCTAGTTATGTAGATAAAGACGGAAGGTATTTTATGAGGAAAAGATATAAATAGGAAATAATTGTTTATAACTGTTTTACTGAACTGATAGACTTAATATAAATTAAATTAGTCATACAATGACATATCTGCAATATCTCTCAGAGGCATCGCTTTGCTATCCAAGCGATGCCTCTGGTTGCTATCTGAAATGTCTCATGGGCCTTTTTTTTCTGTTTTCCTGTTTATAGACCACTA
Organism: Luperina nickerlii; assembly: GCA_963855955.1. Classification (NCBI taxonomy): domain Eukaryota; kingdom Metazoa; phylum Arthropoda; class Insecta; order Lepidoptera; family Noctuidae; genus Luperina; species Luperina nickerlii. The sequence goes on along the minus strand of OY979690.1, from coordinate 9,436,823 downwards.
GCTTCTGCCCGCGATTTCGTCCGCGTGAAATTCCGCCCTGCCCCCATTCACCCTCTTAGGGGAGGAATTTCGAAAAACCATTTCTTAGTGGATACCTACTTTTCACAAAGAACACACCCTCCAAATTTCATGTAGAGACATGAAATGAACACAAAAAACGCAAGTTTTAGAAACAATAAAAGTATATGATCGACTACAGTACAGCGCACAGCCTAAACCGCTGGTCCTCTGCAGAGGACCAGCGGTTTAGGCTGTGCGCTGATATATCAGTCAGTATCACTATCTACCTAGCACATATCCTGAAGAATATCATATATTTTTCTGATTTTGTTTACTGTAGTCGATCATATACTTTTATTGTTTCTAAAACTTGCGTTTTTTGTGTTTAGGTCCTGTAAGCCCCTTAAGTCATTAATTTTACCAATAACGCCCAGTAACGTTAACGACTCAGTGTCCCTCAACACTTAAGGAAAAATCAAACAAGAAAATCTAGCCAAGTCGATAAAATCTAGACTAAAATCTAGGCTACCTAGTGAAAGTGTCATCATCTTATCACGTGTTATATAATATGAAACGGGTTTTCTAGAAACACGTTTCTTCACTGCGTTAGGACATGTAATGTACTAGTACCTGGTAACATTATTAAGAGCGACTAGCTTCTGCCCGCGACTTCGCCTGCTTGACTTGTTGTAACATAAAATATACCCTATGACACTCGGGGAGGGGCCAGTGGCTAAATAATAACAGCCGCACAGGTCTATCGATCAGTTTAAGCTACACTTGCCGCGGTTGGTCTGTGGATGGGTGACCATCTTTGCATACCGTGACCCCTCCGTGCCACGGAAAGCACGTTAAGCCGTTGGTCCCGGCTGTCATTCGTAGTGTTGCCCAAAATCGGTCTTGGTCTTGCAGTCTTGGTCTTGTTCTTGCATTTTTGCAAGACCAAGACCAAGACCAAGACCGACTTATTGTAGCAAGACCAAGAACAAGACTGAACCCTGCAAGATTTGAGCAAGAACAAGACTAAGCCTGCAAGACTCTTGCGTCTCGCAGTTAAGTCAAACTGAGATTTGGGCGTTATAGTAGGTATTTGGTTTCAATCCCGATTTTGATAGACGTTCCCCAGTATCAAAACCGTATCGTCATAACACTAAAAGGTATTGATTATTATATGTTTCGACTATTTATTAAGTAGGTAGGTAGCGTGTTACTTACAAATTTGTTCCCATATGTGATAAAAATGTATCTAGCATAACTATCTAGCAAAGTTCATTTCATACCTTGTAGGTATATCTACTTAGAGTATTATATTATACTTGTATAAGTCTAATGTGCAGATCTAACGTTAGTAGGTTGATAAAAGTTATGTAGGTATTTATGTTTCAAAGTTTATATTATTATTCTTCTATTCAGCAAAATTTAAAACTAACAGCGAGTCGAGTAGGTCTAGTACTAGTAGCAGTTTTTAAGCCAGCCGATGTTATGGTACAGACGCCAGCACATCAAACTACTACAATCTGCCATATTTCTTTAACAGATTTTCAACTTTATCGCTAAAGCATTAAGGTTCGTGGTTGATTGGCAAAATATGACGTTCCGCGAATAAACTGTTGGTCGGTCAGTGTATTACGTACCTACTTATTTGATAATTTACGGACAAAGACGCCGCCGCCGCGCGGGGATTTCCGCAATCTTCCGCATTTTATGTCAGGTTCAAGCATTTATGCACTTTATTGTAATAATTTAAAGTTTATTTTCAAGTGCATTAATAATACGAGGAGACCGCTTAGCGCTGCGGTCCCTTTGTCGCGCCATTTGAAAGCGAATAGCGTAGGTACGAACTACGAAGATAGTGTTGACCTCGTAAATGAACTTTAGCAATACAGCTGATCAGGTAGCCCTTTCGAGTTTTATTTACATTGCTGTTTTAAGTGAAACAAGTGAATTTATTATTTTTTAATTGAAAATCGCATTAAGTCAGATAGAAATAATGATTTTATACAGTTTACAGTGAAAAAAATTGCAGAAAAAAACGTAAAAATTAAGAAAAAGCCGACGAAAAATTTCAACGCATGGGGGTCCAGAATCATGTACTGAATCCATGGTAAGCGCGTCGATGTCCCTGCCACCCAGCAATAGGCTAGTAGGTATTTGAATGTAGTCTAGTCTAAGTTACTACTTAGACTAGACTACATTCAAATACCTACTAGCCTATAAGTCTAGTAGCCTATGAGTCTCGCAAGACTTGCGAGACTCTTGCTGCAAGACCAAGACCAAGACCAAGACTGAGAGCGCAATACCAAGACCAAGACCAAGACCAGGTGTATTGACGCAAGACCAAGACCAAGACTGGCTAAGGTCTTGTCTTGGTCTTGCATTTGGGCAACACTAGTCATTCGTGGATCTTTAACAGTCGTTACCGGTCGTCAGAAGTCCGAAAGTCTGGTAACCAGTCTTACCAAGGGGTATCGTATTACCCAGTAACTGGGTTGTGGAGGTCAGATGGGCAGTCGCTCCATGTAACATGCTGGTATTCCTATTCAGGTGCATCCGTTTAGACTGGAAGCCGACCGCAACATAGTTGAGAAAAGACTAGGCACATGAACTGGGTAACCAGTAACTGGGTTGTGGAGGTCAGATAGGCAGTCGCTCCATATAACATAATGGTATTCAGGTGCATCTTCTTAGACTGGAAGCCGACCGCAAAATAGTTTGGAACAGGCTAAGCAGATGATGATGACTCTGCTATACTGTAGCTTTCTATTAGTGAAAGAATTTTCGGAATCGGATCAGTCGTTTCGAAGATTATACTCTAAAAACAGACTCACAAATTCGGCTTTCAGTCTAACCAGATTCAGCTGAATGAATAACCAGTAAGTTACATGGAGCGACTGTCTATCTGATGTCCGCAAACCAGTTACAATGCGTGCCACGAAAGATGAGACTTGACACACCACGTGGTTTTAGGTATCTTTAGCGGTATGAGGTCTGAGTGCGGGACGGGACCGGACGTCGTAGGGGCGGCGGAAAGAGCGGGGGAGGCGGGGTCAAGTCTCATCTTTCGTGGCGCGCATTGTACTAGGCAACACGATAACGCCTGTGCAAGACTGGTTGTCAGACCTTTGGGTTTCTGCCACCTGTCAAAGATCTGCTTCACGAGCTCTTTTCGAGGCATGGAGGGGTTTCGGTATGTAATATATAGTCACCCACCCATCCACACGCCGGCCTCATCTAGCGTTGCTTAACCTTGACCTATGCGGCTATAATTATTCAGTCACGACATAGTGGAAAATTGCGATATCTTTTTAAATAATATGCTTTTTGCCCATTCCTTCTCTGTTTGAGAAGAAGCGTAAGCCCTGCAGGAGTATTTATTATGTGTGAAACTGACTACGGCACAGTTTTCTTTATTATTATTTTCTGCCCGCTTAACATATCTTATGATAATCGACAAGAGTACTCGCCCAGCGACGCTGGCTTGGCGAGTAGAACACTCGCTGAGAGACTCACGCTTGGAACATACGCCCAGCGAGTAATCGCACGTCACTGTCGCAAACTCGCTGCTCAATAAACCAATCAACTCAGTTTATCGCAGGCTACTGCCAGACATAGTCCTCTCCCATGCCGCAACGCCCTGTCCTCGGGCTTCCGCGTCCAGTCTATCCCAGACACGGTTTTGAGGTCATCTGTCCATCTAGCTGGAGGGCGTCGCACTATGCTTGCCGATACGCGGACACGCGGTCCCCACTCCAGTACTCATCTGCTCCACCGGCAATCGGTATAAATCGCTTATAGCATTACTATATCGATACGCAGTCTCCACTCCAGGACTCGTCTGCTCCACCGGCCAACGGTATAAATCGCTTAGAGCACTACTATATCGATACGCGGTCTCCACTCCAGGACTCGTCTGCTCCACCGGCCAACGGTATAAATCGCTTATAGCACTACTATATCGATACGCGGTCTCCACTCCAGTACTCATCTGCTCCACCGGCAATCGGTATAAATCGCTTATAGTACTACTATATCGATACGCGGTCTCCACTCCAGAACTCATCTGTTCCAACGGCCATCGGTCCTTCGACACTGCAACTTCAGCTTGCTTACTCTGCAAGCTATGTCGCGACTCGCATACTTGTTTCTAGTCGCTAGCTCCACTCGTTTCTCGTTAATCGCCAGCGGTGGGGCAGGTGCCTCAAGTATAACATTAAAGTCGTGCTTGCAATCGTCAACATACTTTACTAACCACATATTTTCGGGCAACGCCTACATCCGTGCACTGCTAAAGCTGTCTCGCTAAAAATAACTACACAAAACCAATGTACACAGAAGGTCTATTCCGTCCAATGATAGAAATCGTACGCACACATAGACACGCTTCCCGTACAGCGAGCGTAGGCGCACTCGCCACCGGCATTTGTTTGAGACAAGGCTGGGGGATTTTATGGGGGATTTACATTAAGTAAATTACCTCATTCCGACGGCCCCTTCGGACATCCAGACGCACTGCAAGTTACCATCCCTGCCTAGTTGCTATTCCACCAATTCGCACTAAGCGTTTTCAAATGTCCTTTATAATGCGCACAGCAAAAGAGTGGAACTCTCTACCTGCGTCTGTGTTTCCGAATGCATACAATCCGAATCTCTTCAAAGTAAGAGTGAACAGGCTTCTTCTGGGTAAACTCACTCCATCGTTGACTTTGTCTCTGTCACCTCTGACCTAGACTAGAGTCAAGAGCAAACCCATTACAAATAAAAAACAGGGTTGATTTTCGCCGTGCGGATGATCGCTTACTAAATCGCTACTGCATACTGTCAGGTCAGCAGATCGCACTGTGTTATTTTAAGGTGATTCTTTCAATGTAGACAGTTAAATTAAATTTTTCTTACGTTTTTTGCCATTAGCGGATGGGTTTCTGGTTGTATTTTGATCAAAATATGATTCGCAATCGTAATAAATGTATGTATTCATAGAATTTAAATGATCATTAGAATCAATACACAATACAACTGACTCAAGTTAGAACTGACCTCAAATGTTATACTTAGATATAAAATATTGATGATTTTAACGATTAAGTATGATTCTGTAAATACATATTCATATTATTTTGATCAACAAACAAACTGACACTGACCTAAAAATCCAAGAACAATAGATTTTTTTTTATTTCGCGGGCTTCCTTACCAAATCTCCCATAGAATTGTAAAAAAGTTTTCTTATATCCATGGCATCTCCCTTGAGCCTATATATAGTTTGAGATCGCAATACGCGCGTGCGCGTGCGCGTCCGTGTGCGTGCGCCTGTGTTCGCTCGTTGTACGAAGAAAACCTTCTGTAATAATCTGTGGCATGACCACAGCAGCAAGTTTTACGTCGCTTGACTCAATATTTCGCCACTGTGGTTGCGACAGGCGACCATCGGACCATGCCTTTCTTATTACTCTTCGTTATGTCATTTACGGTCGGTTTGCCGTGTAAAAATGCATTGGAATTTGATGTTTTATTTAATACTAGCAGCGCCTCGCGGTTTTATCCGCATAAGTGCCGATCCCGTGAGAATATCGGGATAAAACTACCCTATGTCCTTTCCCGGGACTCAAACTATGTTTATACCAAATTTCATCTAAATCGGTTAAGCGGTTTAAGCGTGAAGAGGTAACAGACAGATAGAGATATTTTCGCTTTTATAATATGAGATGGACTAGCAGCGCCTATAAGTGCTGATCTTGTGGAAATATCGGGATAAAAAGTATGATTTATTATTCTGATGTTTTTCTATTAGGAATTTCTTAGTAACAGTCTGTAGTTTGGAAGACGGCGGTTTAATACCCCCGTACCTCGGAAGGCACGTTAAGCCGTTGGTTCTGCGCCTGATCTCCCTCCGGTCGTGTCGGATTGCCGTCCCATCGGACTGTGAGAGTGAGGGAAGAGGGAGTGCGCCTGTGTCTGCGCGCACACTTATGCACTATAATATCTCCCGCGCCGAAGGCTGGTCTCCGTTGAGATTGGTCGCCATGGCAGAAATACAGCTTGGAAGACTATTATTATTGTGGTTGGCTTCCAGTCTAACCAGACACAGCTGAATACCAGTATTTTACATGGAGCGACTGCCTATCTGACCTCCACAACCCAGTTACTGTTAAACACAAACACGATACCTTTTGGCAAGACTGGTTGGCAAACTTAATGACCACAGATAATGTAGTAAAAATCCATAGAGTCGATTAGCATTCTACATATATTTATATGTCATAGATAAATAATATACAAGTGATTTTCCATAAAACAACTAATGCTAACTCTATAAAAAGCTTGTAAACTTATAAAATAAATTAACCAACAAATTATATTGATATCGGTGATTTCCGAGATTGATGCGACCATGCAGACGTATACACATTATAGAAATACTGGCTAGGATTATCCCGTGGTTTCTTTCGGGTTTTCCTCATGAATAATACTAGGTGGCGCAAAAGTTATCACCCTGTCAGAAGATGCTACCTATATTTTTTTGCAAATGGTGGCAAATGTCAATTCTACTTTGACATTTGTGAAGCAAACAGATAGAAAATGCACGTCAATAAGACATGAATTGCTGTACTTCGGAATAAGTGTTTCGGGACGCCTAACTCTCGTTTTGGCGATTTGCACTAGCCGGCTGGATGGCCTGATTTAACCGTTCTAGACTTCTTTTTGTGGGGTTTTTTTAAAGTCGCGAGTCATTGTCAACAAGCCTCAGACTCTTGAAGCCCTCAATGAGAAGATACGCTAAGAATGCGAGATCATATCGCCGGAAGTTCTGGCAAGAGTGATAGAAAACGCCATAAAGGCTCCTTTAAACAGGCGCGACACGCGATAAAATCGCGCGCGCCTCAAAGGCACTGCAAGTTGCGCAATGAGCGGTGCCTTTGAGTCGCGCGCGATTTGCGTCGTGCGTCGCGCCTGTTTGTAGGAGCCTTAAATCGGGCCTGAGTAGTATCAATTCTGGCAGCGGTCACGTAGCCGACAAAATGGGAAAAACTTAAGACAGAAAAATAAAAATAATCTAAAACAAAGCTTCATTCGTAAAAAGAATACATCTAAAGAACATTGTATGACAACTTTTGCGGAGTAATTAATTAACAGTTATAACGATCATCATTTCGGCCGGAAGACGTCCACTGCTGGACATAGGCCTCCCCCAAGCACCTCTACTTCGACCGGTTCTGTGCTTCTCGCATCCAACGGGTTCCTGCGGCTTTTACAAGGTCGTCGGACCACCTTGTGGAAGGCCTTCCAACGCTACGTCGTCCGGTACGCGGTCGCCACTCCAGAACCTTTCGGCCCCATCGGCCATCTGTTCTGCGAGCAATGTGCCCTGCCCACTGCCACTTAAGTTTGGCAATTTTTCGGGCTATGTCGGTTACCTTGGTTCTCCTGCGGATCTCCTAATTCCTGATTCGATCACGCAGGGAAACTCCAAGCATAGCCCTTTGGGTGACTTTTAGCCTTCTTATAAGGCCCATTGTGAGCGACCACGTTTCAGTGCCATAAGTCATCACTGGCAACACGCGATAATAATTAACAATTACAAAAAATTATAATAAAAAAAAAAAATATTGTTATATCTCGTCTTGCTAACTGTACCAAACATCGAAAAAGTTTAAAGTTCCATACAAAAAAAAGTGGGACGACTTGCAGAATGAAAATATAATTTATTTTGGTTTTACACGACGCGCGACACAAAAGCACGGCTCGTTGCACGACTTGCGGTGCCTTTGTGTCGCGTGTCGTGTCGCGCCTGTTTGAAGGAGCCTTTATATGGGCTGTAGGCATGTATGTGCATGTGCAATAAAGCTGAAAAAGGGAAACAAATTAAATATCTCGACTTAGCACACGAGGGTGACATGTGGAATGTGAGCTCGGCTATCATTGTGCCGATTATCGTATCGGCCAAATGGTCTTATAGCCGAAAGCATCGATCAACATCTATCGAGGCTCTCGCTAAGCGGTTGGATCAAGGGCCTGATTCAGAAGGCAGTACTCCTCGATACGGCTCGCATTGTGAGGAGGTTCCTGTCTCTGGAGCCCTAACCACCGGTAGCTTGGACCCTGCTCACAACACCGGCGGACAACTTTTTTTTTATATTTTTAAATGTTTTTCATACTTATTTTTATATTTTAAGAAATATTTAAAAATGTAATAATAATAATTTATATCTAAAAACTTAGCACTACTTTACAATAGCAATGTGGCACAAATTTCAATTAGGGTAAAGAGATTGATGAATCTTCCTTCTGCGGTCCTGAATCCTTTTACGGTCTTGTACTTGACTTTGACTTTCGTAGTTATAATAAAATGTTGATAACTATAATCGTCCAGAGATGGCCCAGGGGTTAAGGGCGCGCTCATCAAGGTTGTGGGTTCAAATCCCGGCAAGTAACAATGTAACTTTTTCAATTCTTATCTACTTTCCGAGCTTATCTTGGACAATACCGACTTCGGTGAAGGAATGACATCTTGAGGAACCCTGAACTTATCTGTGCTATATTGAAGCTGAGGAGTTTGTTTCTTTGTTCGTTTGTACGCGCTAATCTCTGGAACTACCAGTCGGATTTGTTTTTTTTCTTTTGCATTTGATAGCCTAATTCTTAAAGAAGGTTATAGGCTATTTAACATCACGCTATGACCCTAAGGAGTCGAGCAAAAAGAAAAAAAATCAGAAAGAACGCTGAGCGAAAACTTTTGTTTTGTATGTTTATTACGCGATATCTCCGGTAATTGTAAATCGATTTCAAAAATATTTTTTTAACGGGTAGGGTATGCCTCAGGGGTGATCCCATATAAATTTGATTAACTTTGCTTCAGCAGTTTTCGAGTTAGCTTCAATAATACGTATTTTTGGCACTTAGTTTATATTGATGAATTATTGATATTATAATGACTTCCTGTCACTGACATTTACATAGCAAGTAGAGTTATACGAATTTGTATGGCGTAAGTACAACTAAAACGTGAAAAATAAAACATTTTTACAAAAACGTACAGTACAACAATGCTTTCAGGATGTTGTTAGGGTTTCCGCGGTGTTGTAGTGCCTCGACTATGTTTGCTGAGGCGCGGACCGATGACTTTTTCGCGATTATAAGGAAACGGAGCGCTTCGCTATTAAGTCGCCTACAAAACAGCTCGAACAGCGGCCTGAAGGTATTGTCCGAGCGGTGGGATCTGCCCCTGTTGCAGAGGTGGATGCAGCTTCATAGTAGCACATCCCCTCGTACTATGTAATATTATGTGTTTTTGTTTTATTCTGTTGTTTGTTTTGGATTGTAAATTTTTGTTTGTATATTAATTTTATTGTTTCGATTATTTATTTTAATTTGATTTATTTTAATTTAATTTGGTTCATTCTATGTGCATTTTTCATTAATTTGATTTGTATTGATTTTATTTAAATTTTATGTGATTTTATTTTATACGTGTAGGTACTAATAATGGGTGTTATTTACCTGAAATAAATATTATTATTATTATTATTAAAAAAATAACCGACTTCCAAAAAAAGACACTACCAAGTGAACAATACCTTTAATTTCGAAGTTGATGGCAAACAACGAAAATGCGAAACCAACGACACCGACTTCCGAAATTAAAGTTATTTTCACTTTTCTGGAAGTCGGTTGTTTTTTTTGTACGTACCTAAGCTGGGTACGCGAAGTAGTTGTTCTTTCGTTATCTAGGGGTATTCGTGCCTCGGAAAGCACGTTAAGCCGTTGGTCCCGGCTGTCATTCGTGGATCTTTGACAGTCGTTACGGGTCGTCAGAAGGCCGAAAGTCTGACAACCAATCATACCAAGGGGTATCGTACAGGTAGATGATGAGTTCCTGTACTTTTACTATTTATGTTAATTTAATCTTTTTTGAATATTTTTTTTAAATACTATATCTTAATATATATAAATTACGTGTCACGATGTTTGTCCGCGACTCCTAAACTACTTAACCGATTTTAATCAAATTTGTACACCATGTGCAGTTTGATCCAACTTGAAAGATAGGATAGCTCACATCTCCATTTATAATCGCAATATTATTTTATTGCACAAAAACTTTAGCCACAGCAACGCGTGGCCGGGTCAGCTAGTCTTTTATAAATCTTGTTTTTTGGTATTGCGAGTTCAATAACTTTATTTATGCATGAATAACTTAAAATAACTAAGAAGCAATTTACTGTATGTTAATTTATAACCTTTATGGGCTAATCTATTTCAGATATTAAGCAATAAATTAAATATTTAGATATTAGATTGTACAAGCACCAATCTTTACCATTATAGTTAATAATAATAATACATTCATTAACCTTTTGACCGCCACAGTCATGTATAGATGACAAGCCAAAATGTGCCCAGCACGCCACGGCTCGACTACATGACAGACTTTGACGCCGAGGGCACGTTTTTGATTTTTTGACGTGTGGCGGTCAAAGTGGCGGTTTATACAGCCGAAAGTCGTCCATTGCTGGACGTAGGCCTTCCCAAGCACTTCCACTTTGACCGGTTCTGTGCTTCTCGCGTCCAGCGGAATCCTGCGGCCTTCACAAGATCATCTGTCCACCTTGTGGGAGGCCTTACATATTATAATAATGAAGTTGAAGAGTTTGTTTGTTTGAGAGTGTCCATGGAGTTTCTTGCCCGTTCTTCTCCATAGGTACCTACGCTTTGGAATGGGCAACTAGCTTCATATTTTCTGACTGACCGACTTCTTGACAATTCAAAAGTGCCTGTTAATTTAAAATGTTTAATTTAAATAAATGCTTCGAGTTTGAGTTTGTTTGAACACGCCTATCTCTAGAAATTTCAGTCGGATTTGACAAATCATATTTTTTAGATCTCTAGACCATTTTTTATTTTATCAAGTACCTAGTACTTGTTGACAGGCCTACGCTGTCCTCCCATACCTACTGTAATTTGAAAACATTGTAAAAGCCAATTATTTTTATAAAGAGTAAACGTGGAGTTTCTTGCCGGCTCTTCTCCATAGGAAACGACCAATTGGAAGACGTAGAGAATTATTATATCAAAGTTTACTCAAAGTAGCTTTAAAATTAATTAATTTATTTTGTTAAAAAAGGAGTAAATTCGTGTTGGCACATACGTCGTTTTATTCCGAGCGCACTCACACTATAGCCATCACTCTTTTTTTTGCGTTTCAAAAGTAATTCCATCACTTTCGCTCGCTTAGTAGGTTTTCAAGGATTTTCGATTTTCGAGGTAGCGCCTTAAACCAGTAGATGTTCATTAAGGTTTTTAGAGCACCAACTAAATATTTCCCTTCGTGAAATACAGTTACGTTGCTATGTTTACGCGCATGCCTCGTTGGAAAGTAAGAACATATTTACTGGCGCAAGTTCACTAGAACAGTCAGTGTTGCCACAACCGGTGTGTTACGACAGAAACTACTTGATACCAGTTTCATAGTTAGACATTTGTATATTAATGCGAACGAATTTTGTAGTAAAGTTACACTATTTGTATAGTACTGGGAGGGGCTCGTGGCTATGTGGGATTTGTGCCTATAATAAGAAGGGTTTGTGGATATGTCATGTACAATTTGTAGGATTGGGAGGGGCTCGTGGTTTTGTGGGGTTAGTGGGGAAGGGGCTCGTGGCTATGTGGGATTCATGGCTAGAATAAGAGGGGGGTTGTGGCTGTATAATGTAAAGTAACATTTGTGTAGGATTGGAAGGGGTTTGAGATCAGTTGTTAAGGGGGCTCGTGACAGGATTCAGGGCTATTTAGGATCAGCGGCTGTTTAGGGCTTCGTGGTTATGAGTGACTAGTAACTATGAGGGGCTAGTGGCTTAGCAAGGGTAGTGGCTTCGAGAGTCTATGAGGGGCTTGTGGTTTTGGGAAATTTGTGGCAGAATAAGAGGAATTCGTGGCTATTACTTACCCACTTAATAGTATCGTTATTAATTTTATTTTAAGTATTCGTCATAGTGTCACTTTTATTTCGATGTGTTTACTTTTTGTTTCTTTATCGGCACCTTGTTTTATAATCATGTGGGTAATTTGGTTATTATCTAACATTGTACTTTTGTGTGTTGTGCTGTCTTCTTGTATGTGCCAAATAAACGGTTTATCTATCTATCTATCTATCTATCTATTTTTTTTTAATCGAGAAAATATAATATTGCAATTGTAGCGGTATCCACAACGCCACATGTGAACAACGCGTCATACTGACGTCACGCAAAATCCTGCATCTCACAAGCAGAGTTTACCGCGCAACTAGCATAAATATAACGACCCGACATGAATCATCGGGCACCCCCCCCCGACCCTTGCTCCCCCCCGACTCTTGCTCGATGTAGTGCCAGCCCGCGCCACAGCTGAGCCTGTAGATTTAAATTCCCGACTGTGACCTCTGAGTTTATTTCGGCCTTTCTTCTCAGAGTAGTCAAATAGGAACAGCCGACACATAAAGCGAACCAGCCTGTCTCAACTTGCTGCCCTCCCCCAGCGACGCCCTAAGCCGTGGTTCGTACCCCACAGGGGGTGCCCTTAGCGTGTAGTCGATATATATATATAGCGTGTATCGATATATGTATAATAATAATAATGTTTCCGTGCGAAGCCGGGGCGGGTCGCTAGTTTACGATAATTTTATTTTCAATGACATTGTACTTTACTGAATAGTGAAATTAACAGTTAAATTTCTTGTTTTATATTTGCACACCTTATATGGTTATTAACAGTGTACCATTTGACCTTTTGTAACATCCACTGAACCTGTTTTAGGCAAATAAATGATTTGATTTGATTTGAGATATTGAAGACCAAAATTCCAAATTTTACTGATTTTTTTCCACAAAAACAAGTTTTTAATGTTTTATAGGCATGAGGAACAGCCGGTCGATTCTGTAAAAATCTCACCGTGAAAATTTAGGCGAAGTGAGTTTGCTTTTTCTAGGAATTGACACTATTGACAGCTCACTCCACGCTCACTTCACCTAGAGTTCACGGTGAGATTTTTATAGAATAGCACCGAAGCATCTAATTTTATAATAGTTGTTTGTAAATAATTTGTAAATATGTGAGCACCATGTATCTATCACATAATTGAATTACCTGTCATTACTTCATTTTTAATTCTTGTTACCTTTTGTGGTTGACTAATTGTATTCTAAGTAGGTATATCATATTCACATATAGTTATTTTATAAGAGATGTAAGTCTACAAAACCTTTTAAAACATTTTAAAAGAGTAACGATGGAGTTTCTTGCCCATTCTTCTCCATACGAACACTACCTTTTGGAAGGGGCGACTAGAATCAATTCAATTTTACTGTAAGTTTTGACGTTCAAAAGTGCCTTTAATATGCCTATTTGAAATAAATGATTTGACTTTGACATCAATCGGGCACAAATCTAGACTGTGAGTTGCGCTGAGATTTTATTTTATCGTATTTAGATATCCATACCAGCCAGTGGCGGTACCTTCATAGAAGCCGAAAAGCCCGGCTTGCCCTAATAAAATCATAATTCACAACAACAAACGTACTTAAACCTATCAATAAAAATATGTATATATTAATATGTGGGAATTCGTGACCGAGCTAGTAGTTACACTTGACACAAAAAGGTAAAATTAAATAATGTTATATGAAGAGTAAAACGAATAGAAACACTAGGTTACGGCGAGCTTCAGCGAGTAAAATATGATCGGGGTCAGAGAGGACCTCGCACGATCTTGGTTAAAAACAGACTGAAGCTCCGAACCAAAACTCTCCCAAATCTGCCGTTCACTAGACAAAGGAAGCGGCACAACGGTTTTACACAAAGGACGCAGCAAAACGATTACATTTTAAAAGTACAATAATAAAACACGAGAAATAATAAAACACGAGAAATACAAATGGGTACAATACAAGACAACTGAAAATAACAGAACAATGAACCTTAACTAAAAATAGCAAATGGGTACAATACAAGATAACTAAACATAATAGAACAATGAACCTTAAAAGTAAAGAATCATGAAAGACAATAGTACCTATAACTTAAATTGCTTGCAGATGTTCAACGTGGGAAAAACACAAAAATGAAACTTTCTAAAAATAATTAAGTACAATAAGTTCCTCTATAAAAATATTACATTCTTAAAACTATGCAAGGGATGGGTACGTAAGACGCAGTCCCCACAGTACCCCCCTACCAGTGATAAAGATCACGAAACACCTGCCTGATAGTAATCAGGAAATTTAACTCGCCTACCAGAACGGCGAGGAATATGCTGTTGCTGTGGTTGCATGTTGCTATCTGCATTAAGTGGTTGATCAGCAGCAGCGGTTTGGTGATCGTTTTGCTTTACAATATAAGTTGTGATATTCTCGCTAGGCGCAGATTGACCTTCTGACAGTATATGAGCCGGTTTTAACCTGTCAATTGTGACTGTAACGTCACGGTCCCTAATTCGAATGACAAATGTTTTGTCATTCCTTGTAATGACTTGGTAAGGCCCATCGTAAGGCTGTACTAAAGGGGCTTTAACAGTGTCATTGCGCAAGAAGACATGACTGGCTGTTGCCAAGTCTTTGAAAATGAAGCTCTTTATATCACCATGTGCAGAGCCATTTACTGGTTTTAACGAATTGAATTGAGTTCGAAGTTCTTGAGCAAAGTCTGACGCCACTGTGATATTATTATTTACCGAGGGTGCTAAAAACTCACCCGGCAGTCTAATACCTTGACCGTATAACATTTCAGCTGGAGTAGCTTGAAGATCTTCCTTCCAGGCTGACCTAACACCTAACATTACTGTTGGTAAAATGCGTACCCAATTTTCAGTTGGTAAGTGACATTTTATTGCAGCTTTGAGTTGCCTGTGAAGACGTTCTACCATTCCATTGGCAGATGGGTGGTACGCAGTAGTACGAAGGTGCTTGGTTCCTAATAGGGTATTGAGATTCCTAAATAGGTGCGATTCAAACTGTCTGCCTTGATCTGTAGTAACACGTAAGGGAACACCGAAGCGTGATATCCAGTGAGTGTAAAATGCACGAGCAACGGTTTCAGCTTCTTGGTTTTCTAGCGGTATGGCTTCAGGCCAACGTGAAAAACGGTCGACACAGGTTAGACAGTATCTGCATCCATCTGAATAGGGCATTACAATTAAGTCTAAGTGGACGTGCTCAAACCTAGCTGAAGGAGGTGCAAAAGTTCCTGGTATTGAATGGACATGTCGTGAAACTTTAGCACGCTGACAATCGATACATGCCCTAGACCATTGTTTACAATCTTTATTCATAGAAGGCCACACAAATCGCTTCGACACTAGCTTCGTTGTAGCTCTAGCACCCGGATGTGATAGTTTATGTACGGAGTTAAAGGCTGCTCTACGAAAAGATTCGGTTATAAAAGGGCGAACGTTTGGTGTACTAACGTCGCAATAAATAGGTTCAGTTGTTCCAGGTAGACATACATGCTTCAGTTTTAAGGAAGAATTATTATTTCTTAGTAGTGATTGCAAAGATATGTCACTGCTTTGCGAAACTGCCAACTCTGACCAATTTATACATGAGTCGATTGTTTCGATCCGCGATAAGACGTCAGCTGGTACATTGTCTGTACCTTTAACATGGCGAATATCGGTTGTGAATTGACTAATGAAGTCCAAATAACGAAACTGTCTAGGCGTATTTTGCTGATCTTTCTTTCTAAAAGCATATGTAATTGGTTTATGGTCAGTAAAAATAACAAAATTACGCGCTTCAACATGATGTCTGAAATGTTTTACTGCAGCATAAATAGCGAGGAGTTCGCGATCATACGCTGAGTACTTTTGTTCAGCAGGTGATAATTTTTTGGAAAAGAAGGCGATAGGTTGCCAATCATTACCTACTCTTTGTTGTAGCGCGGCGCCTATTGTGAAGTCAGACGCGTCAGTAAAAATGGCTAAATCTGAGTCTGAACGCGGATGAGCTAACAACGCGGCTTGAGCTAAACTGAGCTTACAGTTTTCAAAAGCATCTTTGGCTTCGTTGGTCCAAGCAATTGGTGTTTTGCCTTTGAGGTTGCCTCGTAAAAGTTCACATAACATAGCTTGACTACCGGCTGCATGAGGTATAAACCTTCTATAAAAGTTTAACATACCTAGGAACTGACGCAGCTGTTTTGCTGTGGCTGGAATCGGGTAAGTACGGATCGCTTCGACCTTTTCAGGTAGCGGGCGCGTACCATCGGCTGACACAAGATAGCCGAGAAACTTAATCGTTGATTGACCAAACACACATTTAGACGGGTTTACGACCACGCCATAAAGCCTTAACCTATTGAATACTGTCTCTAAGTGTTCCAAATGTTCTTTTTCACTACGCGAGGCGATTAAAATGTCGTCAATATAACAATAACAAAAGTCTAGATCGCGTAGCACTTCGTCCATAAACCGCTGGAAGGTTTGGGCTGCATTACGTAAACCAAACGTCATATACGTAAATTCATATAGTCCAAACGGCGTAGTTATCGCGGTTTTGGAAATGTCTTCTTCCGCGATTGGAATTTGATTAAACGCACGCACTAAATCTAGAGTCGAAAACACTTTTTTATCACTAAGGCACTGTGCAAAGTCTTGGATATGACGCACTGGGTATTGGTCCGGTTCCGTCCTGGCGTTGAGTGCACGATAGTCGCCACACGGTCTCCATTCATCATCCTTCTTAGGCACCATGTGTAAAGGCGATGCCCAGGGGCTTTGCGAAGGCCGAGCGATGCCTAGCTTCAGCATCGCGTCGAACTCCTTCTTTGCAGCGCTGTATCGATCCGGAGCAAGACGTCTGGGTTTCTGCGCGACGGGCGGTCCAGGAGTAACAATTATATGATGTTTGGTATTATGTTTCACTTGAGCCTTGCCATCAGGGCGTGTGATATCTGGGTATTTTGAGAGCAGCTGGTGATACGGCGATGAGCCCGTTATTGTTTTTATGGATGGCTCTTGATGGCCAGCTACCTGTCCGTTAACAGACAATGTGGTTGTACCATCAATGAGTCGCTTGGCTTTTGTATCGACCATAAGGTTGTAGTGTTCTAGGAAGTCGATACCTAGTATTGGCTTGCTTACGTCGGCAACAATGAATACCCAAGTAAAATCTCTGCGTAGGCCCAAATTTAACGTGAGAGTTATGGTACCATAAGTTTTGATGGGTGTGCCGTTAGCCGCCACAAGTTCGTAGTCGGTATTCTTTCTAAAAGGTAGAACTAGCTGGTGAGGAAAGACACATAGCTCTGCTCCAGTGTCTACTAAGAATTGTGCTTTCGATATACAGTCGTAAACGAAGATGCGACGTGAGGTGGGCTGGGAATGTGCGTCATCCGCCGCTAGTGACTCCCGCTGGCGTTTCCCGGCTGCGACTGGTTTCGTTTGTAAGCGCACGGCTGTATACACTTATGAGCCTTCGCGCCGAAGTTGAAATGATACCAACACAAGCCCTGACCATTGCGGCTCTGCTGCGACGGTGATGCTTCACGTGGTCGGTAGCTGGATCGTGATCGTGACCTCTGTCTAGGATATCTACGATCGGTCTGCATTATTTCTCCCAACATGGTCATGGTTTTTACCAGCATTTCTGTTAACAACGTATTATTGGGAGGAGCCTCAACGTTAACGGCTGCAATGGCTGAGCTGCTGCTACACTCTGGCATTTGTTGCGTCTGTAATATGGTATCCGCAAGCTCTGCGGCTTTCTCGAGCGGTACATCCTCTTGAGTGGCCATTATAACTCTCATGTTCTTGGGTAAACCTTTGACCCATACTACGCGCAGCGCGTCTTCTGTTATCGAATCACCACACTGATATTTAAGGTGACGCAAATATTGAGAAGGCGTTCGATCACCCATTGCTTGATCTTGAAGAAGCTTTGTAATTCTCACGTTTTTCGAGTCGGTGAAGCGTTTGATGATTCTTTCTTTAAAATATTGATATTCGTCTCGCCCGACAGGTGTTTGTTCCAGCACAATGTCTCGTATGTCTTTCAATACACGGTAGTCTATGCTGCGTAAACAGCATGTTAACATGTTTGCAGGGTTTGTTACCCCAGACTCCGCCATTGACCTTTCTGCTATTACAAACCATAAATCTGGACAGTCTGGTGTGAATGTCGACAGCTTACAACACGACACGTTGCCGTTCTCTGGACCGTTTGCCATTTTAATACGTACTTTGATTTAACACTCGCGAAACTCTTTACGCACTGTCACGAACTCACGCTATATGATAGTTTTGATCACGTCGGGGTGGCGCCACTGTGGGAATTCGTGACCGCGTGGGCGAGTGATACACAGAAGTGAGTTGTAAATAAGTAACGATTAATTTATTACGATATCAAGTAACTAAAGCTAGTAGTTACACTTGACACGAAAAGGTAAAATTAAATAATGTTATATGAAGAGTAAAACGAATAGAAACACTAGGTTACGGCGAGCTTCAGCGAGTAAAATATGATCGGGGTCAGAGAGGACCTCGCACGATCTTGGTTAAAAACAGACTGAAGCTCCGAACCAAAACTCTCCCAAATCTGCCGTTCACTAGACAAAGGAAGCGGCACAACGGTTTTACACAAAGGACGCAGCAAAACGATTACATTTTAAAAGTACAATAATAAAACACGAGAAA
Organism: Luperina nickerlii; assembly: GCA_963855955.1. Classification (NCBI taxonomy): domain Eukaryota; kingdom Metazoa; phylum Arthropoda; class Insecta; order Lepidoptera; family Noctuidae; genus Luperina; species Luperina nickerlii. Next base: position 9,418,165 of record OY979690.1, on the reverse strand, counting down.
TAATAAAACACGAGAAATACAAATGGGTACAATACAAGACAACTGAAAATAACAGAACAATGAACCTTAACTAAAAATAGCAAATGGGTACAATACAAGATAACTAAACATAATAGAACAATGAACCTTAAAAGTAAAGAATCATGAAAGACAATAGTACCTATAACTTAAATTGCTTGCAGATGTTCAACGTGGGAAAAACACAAAAATGAAACTTTCTAAAAATAATTAAGTACAATAAGTTCCTCTATAAAAATATTACATTCTTAAAACTATGCAAGGGATGGGTACGTAAGACGCAGTCCCCACAAATATATATTAAAAAATACCAGTCAAACATTCGCAACACACACGTACACAATAAGAAAATTAGCCAATCAGTTGGCCGTTTTTTTATACGTTGAAAATCTGTGGGCTTTCCCTAATTTTGACCCCTAGGTACGCCACTGATACCAGCACGTCTGCAGTTTCACTAGCTAATTTAATGTGACCTTGTATAATAAAAAACCAAAACAAGTTATTATTCCTACAAAATATGCTCATAGTTCATACATATTTAATTTATAATACCATTTAATAAATCATTTTAATTTATTTAACTGTCTACCTACTAGAAGCTAATTAGTATTTGAAATAATTTATTCTGTTTCATAATTTAATAGTTAAATATTAAGTCCCGTATTCATGGTAAACTTTTGTTGAGCAACAGTTGATCAACATTGTTGATGAGCAACCACAAAGTTGCTGGAAACAAAGCTTATTATCAATACTAACTTACCCGACAGACGTTGTCCTGTTTTTGATTCGAAAGACACGTGGCGCCATCTATTATCATAATAACGTTATTGTTGTTTTTCTCGGGAACATCACTTTTTTCGGGACGAAACGTACCTTATGTCCGTTTGTGTACACCTGACAACGTATATGCGTATTTTCAAGATGATCGGTTCAGTGGTTTAGGCGTGAAAAGGTAACAAACAAACAAACAAACTTACTTTCGCATTATTTTATAATATTAGTTAGGATGTCTTGTCCACACGCCAGTCTGCGTTAAAATGTTGCCCGCGAAAGTAGCGTTGTTGTATTCTCTGTATCTAATGTAATGCACACTACAGCCATGTTTATAAACTGGTTGCAAACACGTCTACACAATTGTCTACACACGTCAACAATTGTTGGTCGAGTTCTCGCTCGACGAGCGGCAACACGTCGTTGCGCCTGCAAAAGTCGCTATGTGTTTTTAGTGAACTTATTTGAGCTATATGAATTATAACATTTAGCGTGTTTATACGGAACTTTCGATGTATGAATATCACATAGCTACATTCCTTAACTCTTTAAATATTGCACTTATCACATAGCTGTTTATGCAGTATGTGTGTATTGAAATAACGACTAAAACTGCACAAAGAACCGAAAATAACTAAATAACACATAGCGGCTTTTGCACGCGCAACGACGTACAGCTGTTTAGCTGTTGTCGCTCGTCGAGCGAGAACTCGTCAACATGCCGTGATCAACTCTGCAACGCGCAGTGTTGCCAGCAATATTTTGACAGCAACTCAGCTACATGTTGATTAAACTTTGTTTATAAACAAATGTTTACCATGTATACGAGGCTTTACCGTTTTGTTAACTTTGATCTACCTACTTACTTTTTTTTTATTAAAGTTAACGTGTTTTATTTAGCATTTTATGTGGCATGCATATTTTTGTTTATAATTAAGTTAAAGTTATGTCGATGGCTATAAGAGTATTGGCAGACCAAAGAAACGATGGATGGACTGTGTGAATGATGATATGGTTAGAAAGGGGGTGACTACTAGGTGACGACTAATACAGAAATCATCATCTGCCTGCCTTTTTCCAACTATGTTGGGGTCGGCTTCCAGTCTAACCAGATGCAGCTGACTACCAGTATCAGCGACTGCCTATCTGACCTCCACAACCCAGTTACTGGATAATACGATATCCCTTGGTAAGACTGGTTGTCAGACTTTCAGGCTTCTGACGACCCGTAGCGACTGTCAAAAACCCACGAATGACAGCCGGGACCAACGGCTTAATGTGCTTTTCGAGGCTAGGAAGGGTCAGTTAGTAAGAAAGTTCAAGCAATACTTGGTGTTAGGCTTGAGGGTTTAGGAAATACATATTTAGTTTGAAGACCTCTAAAGGTTCACAATTTTCTTAATATTATTTTTAAAGTGAAAACTTCTTAAGGAGCGTTGGGCATTTTTTGAGATGGAAAAAACCATTGAACTCGCGACACCGTTACCGACACCGCGCTACATTCGGAAGTGTTCGGCTGTCCTCGGGATGTACTCGGTTTTAAATCTGATATATCAGTGAGTGATGGCAAAGTATTCAGCGATGCGATTCTGTAACCATCTCACCGTGAAAACTTAGGTGAAGCGAGTTTGTTTTTGCTAGGAATTGACACTATCGACAGCTCACTCCACGCTCACTTCACCTAAGTTTTCACGGTGAGATTTTTGCAGAATATCATCACTGTTTCTGTTTTATTTTCACTTCTGTCGGCACTCCCGGAGTGCCGCTGTTTTCTTTTTTTTGTAGGTTTATGATTAATTTAATTTTTTTTTGCTTTTGACACCTGTAACATTACTTTTGCATGTGATTGAAGTCTGTTTTCTTTGTGTTTTGTGTAAGATACATCCTGTTCTGAGCTCTCGAAGTGAAAGGGACGAGAAAACATTTCAATAATACCCAACTTTACTAATTAAAAAAAAAGAGGGATCTAGGAGTTCAAATGCTAATAAAAAGTTCTTTAGTTACCTATTTGTCTTTGGTAACAACCTGTACAGTTTCCCGTTCCAAAACGTAGATCTCTTTGGCGAAGAACGGGCAAGAAACTCTATGGCCACTTTTTAAAATTAAGTTATTACAAAAAGGCGCGGGCAAATTACCTACTCTGCGTCCAAGATTTAGTTGCCAAACAATAAAAAAAGAATGAGTTATAGAAAAAAATATTTAAATATACACTATAAAATTCAGGTTACGCTACAACATCAAACATTTTTAAACTTTTTTCAATGGTCACTCTGAAATCAACATAATTTTCACTAGAAATAAAGTTGATATTTGTTTAACTTGAAATGAAGACTTTGAATAGACGTTACTACCATTTGTATAATTAACGATAAAATCATTTCTTCACGGTTTGTTAAGTTAACAAGGTAATTTAAATGGTTATTAGTTTATGAGCTTTTTTCAAATCATGTTTTTTTTTGCTGTGATAAAGAGAAATAGAATATACTAGCAACGGCCCGTGGCTTCACCCGCATAAGTTTCGAATCCGTGAGAATATCGGGATAAAAAGTAGTCCATATAGGGTGTCAGCTACCTCCATACAAAATTTTATCAAATTTAGTCCAGCCGTTTGAGCGTGAAGAAGTAACAAACATATAAACTCACACACTCACAAACTTTCGCTTTTATAATAAATTAGTGTGATATTGTGAGGTGATTTATTGTCCAAGTACTACAGTAAGCAGGTCCATTGGTTGACACCTAGTTAAGACCACATGAGTATCTTAAGGGGCTTACAGGACCCAAACGCAAAAATCGCAAGTTTTAGAAACAATAAAAGTATATGATCGACTACGTTACTGCTAGGGATGCATCCGATACCGATACCGATATATCGGCGATACTTCAGGTTTGCCGATATATCGGTATCGGCGATATTTTTATGGCCGATTCAACGATACTTTTCAAATTTCGCGCTTTAAAAATGTAATGTAAACGCGCGTGTTGTCCCGTCTATTTCGTTGCAAACGAGGCACGAACTAAGTTTGCTCGGGGAAACCCCGCGCTTTATTCAGTGTTTTGTTTCGCCCGCCCGCTTTGGCCTCGCACTCGCACATCTATCCCATTTCGGTAGGTTGAATGTTGTTGCGCGTAGTATTTTTCCATGCAAATAAGATTAAGAATTATATATCGTAATTGTTTGTGTATTGTATGTCATTTATAACTAGTCGTTTGAGTCAAATAAAATAAATAGTAGTCATATCAACTTCAAAACACAAAAGTGCTAGGTATATGGAATCACTTTGAAATTTCGACAATTGATAATTCCATAAAAATCTTATAAATGTTAATTTTGATTACTAAAACTATTGATTAATTGTGTTTTATTTAATCTACCTTCCTTTTTCAATTCAGTAAGCGTATCGGTATCGGTATCGCCGATATTTTTATAAGAGTATCGGTATCGGTATCGTATCGGCAAAAAGGCGTATCGCGGCATCCCTAGTTACTGCATATAATTGCATATAGGTTCTATTTTCACAGGCTAAAAAGTGCGGTCTGTCGTCTGCGCTGCACCTAATTTCACACTGCCCATACATCCTTGCCTATGTTGTCGTAGAATTTCGGAATGCCACGTTTAGGTTGTCACAATCGATGACCTTACCTACATATTGTATTATATATTTCTATTTACCTACTTTAAAATGTTTGAATCACGTGAATCCATACATAAATAAATTACACGAATGCATACGTTATTTAATTTCATCATTCTCAATGTCTATATTATAAATAGTATTATTGTAATTGCATCTATAATATTATTGCTTGTAATTCAATGATACATTATCACATGCCTAGCCTTTTCCTGGTTTCAGTATGCAGCTGAAACAAGTATTTTACATGGAGCGACTGCCTATCTGACCTCCACAACCCAGTTACTGGGTAAAGGCTCCTTCAAACAGGCGCGACGCGCGATAAAATCGCGCGCGACACAAAGGCACCGCAAGTTGCGTAACGAGCGGTGCCTTTGAGTCGCGCGCGATTATATCGCGTGTCGCGCATGTTTGTAGAAGCCTTAACACGATAGGCCTTGGTAATACTGGTTGTCAAACTTTTGGGCTTCGCACTACCCGTAACGAATGGAAAAGATTTACGAATGACAGCCGGGACCAACTGCCCAGAGCGGGAGGGGTCATTTGATGATATCCCATCCTGAAAAAAAAAAGAGTCTCGATATGTACAGTCAACAAAAGAGATAAGTATGCAGGATCGTCGAATATAGTTAGTAAGAAACCAATGGATGTTGTCGATTGAAATTAAATTTGATAAATGAGCTGTTTGTTGACTATTAATAAAATTGAATTTCATTCCAAACAATTCGAACATCCATCGGTTTCTTACTAAACTTCGACTACATCCGACGCTTCTGTGTATTTATCTCTTTTGTTGACTGTACCTAATAGATGGTCACCCATCCACGGACTGACCTCGGCAAGTGTTACTTAACCTTGAAGATCTGCCCTTGCAGGTGTTTTTTTTATTACACACGATCCCCGAGTTATTCTGACAGTACTTTTAATTTACTAACAATCGGGGGCGATTTGGGGTATCTCATATTAAAGGGGGCGAGTAGATATACTTAGGCAATTAGGGGCAAGATCCAAGGGGCGAGCGGAGCCTAAACCAGCCTTTGGTTAGCCTTTTGCCGCTAAACGGGCGCATATCCAGACTTCAAGATTAAAATGATTATATCAGCCAGGTCTTAGGATAAAAATAATTTATGCACAAAAATGCGGACATACAACCGACATGATATAAATAAATAGTTATTTATTATTAAAATATTATTAGATATTAATAACATAAACAAATGACGCCATTCAATAATATGGGAAAACAGCAGGTTTCCTTGCGAAAAAATAATAATACCCATCAAAAGATATCATATCTAGCTAGATGCGACCCCCGGTTTCACTTTCATAAGTTTCGATCCTGTGGGAATATCAGGATAAAAAGTATCCTATGTGTTAATCCTGGTTATAAACTATCTCTACAAGATAGTTGTCCCCAAAGATGCATTCTTTGGGGACAACAATACTACCAGCGGTTGTTGACCCCAAAGAAAGCATCTGTTTTTCTTATCGTGTTTAGATATTGATGCACATCACGTGTGCAGAGTTTCGCTAGCTAATTTAGTTTGACCTTGTTTACGAATATAGTTTAGGGAAAACTTTTTAATTATTTTTTTACTCTTAAAAAGGTTATCTTTATTAACGGCAAAGCTTTTAGACGACCGTTTGATGAGCACCTACAACTCAAAATAAAAATGTTGTTTTTTTTTTTGTTACAGGTAAAACTAGTTATTTTCATTAGGTAGCCCTTCGGACAAATTAACTCAAACCACAGCCGAATAACTGGGTAAGTAAAGGCTTCTTCAAACAGGCGCGACACAAAGGCACCGCAAGTCGCGCAACGAGCGGTGCCTTTGTGTCGCGCTGTGATTATATCGCGTGTCGCGCCTGTTTGTAGGAGCCTTAACACTAAATGACTTATGAACCCTCGAACCCGGGCCCCTTCTCTGCATGAGATGAGAGAATGGGCTCTAACCTTATCCACCACGCGGGCCCAGAGCGAAGCTACTATATATCATCGTCAGCCTGCGACTGACTCAAAGAAAAAGTTCGACCCTTCGATGTGGATTGGACTCGGCAAGACTCGGTTTCCTCACGATGTTTACCTTCACGTTATTGTTGGAACGTTATTATGATAATAGATGGCACCACATGTCTTTCGAATCAAAAATAGGACAACGTCTGTCGTGTCAGCTAGTTTGATATATTTCACGAACCTCGTGAAAGCCGAAAAAGATAAACAAATTTTGAGTTGGCTCACGAGATTGTCGACATGTGGGATGTGGACTCAGCGATCATTGTGCCAATAGTCGTGACAGCCAATGGATTAATAGCCAAGACCCTCGACCAGCACCTGAGGAGGCTCTCGTTAGGCAGCTGGATCAAGGGCTTGATCCAGAAAGCGGTACTTCTGGACACGGCCCGCATTGTTAGGTAGTCCCTCTCTCTGGAGCCCTGACCGCAAATTATATGTATTTAATGAGATAAAGGAAATAATGCGCATCCCAGCAACTAATTAGTGAAGAAAAAAGATAATGATTTTAACACTGTGAATCCAATAAGACAAGCTTACAATTAACATAGAACATAACAAAAACCATGGTTTTCCCCGTATCAAACGACACCATCTTACTAATGATAATGACGTATCAATGTGCGCCATCTTTAAAATACTGCGACTTATTCAAAGCCTGTTACACATTCCATAATGACCGGTTCACCCCTTTTATTGCAAGTCCATTTGTGAAATAATAATAACAAATTCAAACTCGAAGCATTTATTTCAATTAAACAATATAAAGGCATCTTTGAATTGTCAAAGAGTCGGTCAGTTAGTCAGAAAGTTGAAACTGGTTGCCCATTCCAAAACGAAGATCTCTATTGAGAAGAACGGGCAAGATACTCCAAGGACATTCTTTTAAATCCAGATATTACAAAATCTTGGGTACATTAATTATTGTTGTTTCACTATGAGAGAACAATGTACGTACCAGCATATCAAGCTACCCGAACCTGTAAAATTTTCCCAATCAACTTTGAACCTTATGGTTTAGCGATAAAGTTGAAAATCTATTAAAGAAATTTGACAGATTGTAGTAGCTTTATGTGCTGGCGTCTGTACAATCAAAAACAAAATTAAAAATTTTGAAAAAACCCACAACGGTTAAATGTAATTGGAAAAGGATAATAGTAGATTTTACAACAAGTGCACAAAACAAACCATTTCTATCCGAGACTTTTAGCAGCCCGAGCCGAAGGCGAGGGCTGATAGTAATGTCGAGGATAGAAATGGTTTTGTGGACGAGTTATAAACTCTGCTTTTCACTTCGATTGCGAGGAAATAAAACAGTAGTATAACATAACATTTCTTTAATTAAAATTCAAAGTAAAATTGGAACAGTTTTGAATACTGAAGGAAATTATTTTTTTTTTAAATCTTACGACATTGACATTACGTAGGCTGCAGACCTATACAGCCTACAATTAAATTAATTTTGTAATAATAATTTTCTTAAATCAACTAACCTACCGTACTTGAATTAAAATTTTAATATCTATTATATCTTAAAAAACACATAAGGCAAATAAATTAAAGTAAATATTATATAATAACAAATTCTATGTATGAACTTCTTATTGCATTTGGCTGTATGGCTCATTTTCTTTGCCTAAATATAATACATTTATGAGTAGATACGTTAATGCCCTTGTGCACAAAATTCGATTTTGTGCAGCCTATACCCTGCACAAAGAAGCACTTTCAGAGCATGAGAAGTGAAAAATAATTTAAAAACCCCAGACTTAAAGAATTTATGTAACGAGACTAAAACTGATAAATTCATATGGAAGTCGGGGGACCGTTCTGTGGAACACCTAAGAGGTCCCCCGATTGTCATATGCTGAAAGTCGCCATGGCCGAAATCCAATCTGGAGGATTTTTATTTTTCAGTATGGGAAATCATCAAATGACCCCTTCCCGCTCTGGGTGGAGCGGATGGGAGTGTCAGACTCTTACTGACTAAAACCCACTCGTGTTCCTTCCTTAGCCCTTTATGTTCCGGGCCAGCGCGGCGGTAACCCTTTCGGACAATCCCGCTGAAATCTGGAGGACCTTTTACATTTAAAAGAGTATCTGGTGTTTCTTGCCCGTTCATCTCATACTCTCATAGGAACCTACTATCCTTTTGAATGGGCAACCAGCTTGTTATTTCTGACTAGACGACTCCTTGACAATTCAAAAGTGCCTGTTAAATGCTTTCAGTTTAAGTAACGAGTAGTAAAACGATATTCCCACGGGATCGAGACTTATGCATGACTTATGATGACTTATGCATGACTTATGCATGACTTATGATGACTTATGCGATGACTTATGATGACTTATGCGATGACTTATGAAATAAATATTTACGAAATTGAAAGTAGGTACGTATTGATTTGTTTAAGTTAAATAAATATCTAGTAAAATACTGCCTTGAAACGTTTACCAATATCGGAATCAGAAAAAGCTTAGAATAGATATGGCATTTATTTAAATCATCATATAGGCCTTTTCCCAACTATATTGGGGTCGGCTTCCAGTCTAACCGGATCCAGCTGAATACCAGTATTTTACATGGAGCGATTGCCTATCTGACCTCCACAACCCAGTTACTGGGTAATACGGTACCCCGTGGTAAGACTGACAGAGTTCTGGCGACTCGTAACGACTGTCAGAGATCCACGAGTGACAGCCGGGACCAACGGCTTAACATGCTTTCCGAGACATGGAGGGGTCACGGTATGTAAAGAGGGTCACCAATCCACAGACCAACCACGCCAAACGTAGCTTAACCCGTGCGGCTGTTATTGCTTATTTTATTACAAGGTGTTATTAAAAAAACTGAAAACCCAAATAAATGGAAGTACATAATCATTATGAAAAACCTTTACTGTGGGACCAACCCTCAAATCGCGAAAAAAGTCAGCTCTACCATAAACTTTGTCAAATAGACAACATGCATATGGACCTGCTGATTTTTATAAAGTCAAAGTCAAAAAACCAAACTAGGCTGAGATTTGAGCACTTTTTGAACGAATTCAAAGTCCTGACTGAATGATATATCAACGCACAGCCTAAACCGCTGGTCCTAGAGACATGATATTAGGAGGGTGTGTTCTTTGTGAAGAGTAGGTATCCACTAAGAAAGGGTTTTCCGAAATTCCACCCCTAAGAGGGTGAATGGGAGGAGGGTGAAATTTCACGCACACGAAATCGCAGGCAGAAGCTAGTTACATACAGTACCCGGCGATAAATATTGCACATCGACCTTTGGAAAGAGACAATCGGCTAATTTCGGCTTCGTAGAGCGTTATCTCTGTCGCACGAAATACAAACAGTCCATCTATTAGGAGCTGTTAAAACAATTATGATTTGCTTCTTTTGATACTTATTTTTATTCTTTGTATAAAATACAAAAAAAGGTAAAGGTCGATGTGCAATATTTATCGCCGGGTACTGTACGAGACATTTCACCAAAACACGCCCTTCACCACTTCCTAGTGCTTTAGCTGGGGCGAAGAACAAACTGTCCTGCAGCACAGCGTTCTGTTTAGTCTCCTGCTTCTTCGTGTTGCTGGTACAACTGTATTTTAAATCTTGTTTTCCCAAAACTATGCCACTTCCCCTGGCATTGTCGGTGGCAGCGCAGAGATCACTTTGACTGCATGTTTTGGAACACAGAGGACAGATCTGTTCAATGAGGGTTTTCGTGAAAATTTACGACACCAGTTGGCACCACTGTAACAAAAGGTCTTCCAATATAAAATATATGATGACGTTCATCATTCGATTCATTCATTCGTTCATCATTCAGTTATGACTAAAGAAAATATAGGCTCTTTTACAGATGCCTGGACCTGACGTGTCAGTGCTGCCACCTAGCGAACGTCATTTCAGAAAACCCTCATTACATTCCACCTTGTGAAAAGCATTACTGCCAAAAAAATAGATACATATATGTACATTTAATTTGAGAGCCTCGACTTGACACTGACATTCAACTTGATGCCTTCAAACTAAAACTAAGGTTAGGTACAATTAATATGTATGAAAATCAAATATATATTAATTTCTTTGTAGTAATTTATCATAATAACTTGAGGTTTGTGGCTTTGTAATAACAGCCGCACGGGTCGATCGATCAGGTTAAGCTACGCTTGCCGCGGTTGGTCCATGGATGGGTGACCATCTTTACATACCAAAACCCCTCCGTGCCTCGGAAAGCACGTTAAGCCATCGGTCCCGGCTCTCATTCGTGGATCTTTGACAGTCGTTACGGGTCGTCAGAAGCCCAAAAGTCTGACAACCAGTCTTACCAAGGAGTTTCGTATTAGCCAGTAACTGAGTTGTGGAGGTCAGATAGGTAGTCGCTCCATGTAAAATACTGGTACTCAGCTGCACCCAGTTAGACTGGAAGCCGACCCCAACATAGTTGAGAAAAAGTTAGGCAAATGAATTTGAAGCATTCATACGAATTTTTCGTTATAAACAGGAAGTAATTTTAATACGAGGATCGCACTTCAGACCTGGATAAGACTCGCACAGACCAGGGAAGCATATCACAAAATGGAGGATGCTTGTACTGAGCAGTGGGGGAAATTAGGCTGCAAATGCAGATGTTGATACCGCATTGCTAGATGAATTTCTAATCTTTCTAGCCTAACTAATATAAATGCGGGAGTAAGTTTGTTTGTTACCTTTTCACGCCTGAACCACCGAACATCATGATAATTATAATTAATATAAGGAGTGAGCTGTGTCCGGAATCTATTTGAAGGATAAAGTCAGGAATGAAATTGTCCGGAAAGAACTGGAGTTACCGACATAGCTGGCAAAACTGAAGTGGCAGTGAGTTTGCCATGTTTGATGATAGACCGATGGCCGGTGGAGCAGACGAGACTTTGAGTGGAGGCCGCGTATCGGCAAGCGTAGTGTGGGACGCCCCCCAGCTAGATGGACGGATGACCTAAAGAAGGTGGCTGGGATAGACTGGGTGCGGAAGACGGAGGACAGGGTGTGGTGGCGCAGCCTGGGAGAGGCCTATGTCCACGAGCTGATTGTATGATTGAACATCATGCATATACGTTGTCAGGGGTATAGGGTACCTTTCACCCAGTAAAAAGATACTGTTCCCGAGGAAAAGTACACTTTCGATGGTCACATTTGCTTTAGGACGCTAGGTGGCGCTACGTGTCTTTCGAATCATGATTGAAATATGACCCGACTTTCTGAGCAGTATTTTAACGAAATGTACAGAAGCCAGCACATCAACCTACTACAATCTGTCAGATTTGTTTAATAGATTTTCAACTTTATCGCTGAAGCATCATAAGGTTCAAAGTTGATTGGGAAAATTTGACAGTTTCGGGTAGCTTGATGTGCTGGCGTCTGTACTAGGCTCGCATGAATACACGATAGTATTTCAATCATTAGTATTATGCGTTTAATACAATTTGTATGAAAGGCACACAGATATTTTATTAGAACCTTGTTTAACAGATAGGATAGATAACTTTTTATACCGGTAATACGTTTCAGTGGGATAATTTCCGACCTCGACACGGACGAAGCCGTGGGCTAAAGCTAATTTCTAATATTTGACACTGCTACAAAAATCAATCATACACAGAATCATATTGCAAACTCAATCCCACGTTTGTGCTTAATCGTGCTGGTCCATGCGTCATGTTCATAAACGTGGACGTCAGTTAGAACTGGTCATCCCATAAGTACTGTCACGGCAAATTTTTAATGATCTTTTTTACACCTTCTTCGTCTTTTTTACATCGTTCGCTCATAATATAATTATCAATTCATCATCTCTTGGCTGTCGACAGCGATGCGGATGAATTTTTCGGCGCAATTTTTTAGTTTCTGTATAGTTTTAATCATCATTACCTAATGATGTTACAACTAATATTTTGTACAATAACAATATAATTTAAAAGCGTATCCGTGGAGTTTCTTGTCCGTTCTTTGCCGTAGCACCTACTGCGCATTGGAATGAACAAGCTTCATATTTCTAACTGACCGACCCCGACTGTTTTTAGTATTTGCTGTTATAGCGGCAACAGAAATACATCATCTGTGAAAATTTCAACTGTCTAGTTATCACGGTTCATGAGATACAGCCTGGTGACAGACAGACAGACAGACGGACAGTGGAGTCTTAGTAATAGGGTCCCGTTTTTACCCTTTCCGCATAGTTAGTGGTATATGCCAAAAACAATTCTAGACCGCAGATATAGCTAGCAAAAATGCTAAAAATCTTATTTCATCACAACATATTTCACAAAGATAAACCGCCTCCAACATTCTCAGCTCTTAGACACAAAAACTGGTTCAAATCTAGGCCAATAACTTTACCATTTCAATACTATTAGACTAGACGTAGGAAAAAACTTCTTGACCCTTGAGATAGTTAATTGAGTGTCGATCACGAAGATAATTTTTTGATACTTGCAATTATCATATCAGCCCGGAATCTCGTAATGCGGGGTATAGGACCCCCCCTTTTTTTTCAGGATGGGAAATCAGCAAATGACCCCTCCCGCTCCGGGTGGAGAGGAAGGGAGTGCCAGACTCTTACTGACTAAAACCCACCCGTGTTCCTTCCTTAGCCCTTTATGTTCCGGACCAGCGTTAACCCTTTCGGACAATCCCGTTGACATCTTTTTGCCCTTAGGGCCTTGAAGTGAAAACTTCTTTAGGCGCGTAGGGCATTTTTTGAGATGGGAACCCCCCCTCTCCCCGCCACTTCCACTGCCACACTTCCCGGTTCCGTGCATCTCACATCCAGGTGTTTCCCGCGTCTTTGACGATATCATCAACCCAACGCGCTTTTGGACGACCCTGGTTCCTTTGGCCTAACCTTGGCCACCATGCGGTCACAGCTTTACTCCATCAGCCAACTTCTCGTCTAACTAGATGTCCTGCCCAACTCCGTTTGAGGCGCACCGTCCTGACCCCGACGTCGAATTTTGGAGTTACGCACTCGGTTTAGTAGGATTAAAAAGACGCTGCTTTTTCAAGCTTTCAATTCTGTCGGCACTCCTGGAGTGCCACTGTTTTTTATTTGTAATTTAACTACAAATTTACGGTTTTCGGATTTTTTTCCTTTACATTACTTTTTGCCAAATATCATGATTGATATTGATTCCGGAACATAAACTAGTTTACTTAAATACTACGAAAAGTTTTATAATACGTAATAATTTAGTAGCGTGAAATAGTTTCTTGCACTTTATAACTTAGCTAAACACATGATATGACTGCGTCAGCAGAAATTGTTGAGTGGGTTACAGTATAATAATATGTTGCAGAAAATTAAATCACGTTCGAGGGAAAGTGTTTCGATTTTACTGCGGGCGACTAAAAAATCGAGGGTTTGTCGTCCAGTGCAGTGTTTTTTTGAGTCTGCAGCAGGCATTAAACACGGGTGTCTGACCTTAACAGGGAACAGGGCATGCGATCCTTCATACGAATGTATTTCCCTTTTTCCTCCTGAATAATGCCTCTAGAGCAATTTTTTTTCTTCTTCATAAAATCAAGGTCTGCTGTAAACACGTCCCTGTCATTTTCTTTTTTTCAGCAACTAATTAGTAAAGAAAATATGACCCTTTGAAAATTACAAAAAATGCCCTATTTTTACCGCCGTGATTAGAGGACTTCCAGACAAATTAGAAAAGTTTTAAAAATAAATAAAAATGTTAGGAACCTAAACATACTCTTTCTTAAAATGTTAATGTAAAACATAATTGAATCGACTCAGTTTTCGAGGAGAAAAAAGAGGAATACGAAACGTCGATCTCGTCAAAATATTTGTGATAATTTCGGTCTGAGCTGCACCTGTCCCTATCACACACTACGGGGGCAGACTTGAGGTAAGGCGACGACAATAGTTTCAATACCTATTTTTCAAATTTCTCACAGGCCCCGTCCCCTCTAAACCATGACGGAGTTGATGTACAGACGCCAGCACATCAAGCTACTACAATTTGTCAAATTTCTTCAATACATTTTCATATTTATCGCTAAAGTATAAGGTTCAAAGTTGATTGGGAAATTGTGACAGTTTGACCCTCTAAAAATTACAAAAAATGCCCTATTTTTACCGCCGTGATTAGAGGACTACCAGACAAATTAGAAAACTTTTAAAAATAAATAAAAATGTTAGGAACCTAAACACATCTCCCGTTTTGTGGGCTTTTTAAAGCGTGACCATGTTGCACATTCCGGTGTGTCAGCTTTCTTCGCGCACTCTGACATCGAGTGTCCTTCTTCACCACAATAACATTTTGCACGATCCGGAAATCAAACCCAGGACCTCATGCTCAGCAGTAGCTTCCGACCACTTAACCAAAGAAGCAGTTCAGGGTTTCAGACTAAGTGTCAGGCAATCTAGTTGTCCAATCTTTTCCTTATGAATGACGTAAATCAATGAAGCGAACTTGAAAAGTAAATTACATTGAAAAAGGTTAACATTGATATCTGCATTCGCGACTTATTTGGCAAAAATGTAAACAAATATAAGTTTATGGAAAAATAACTTTAATTCTTACACAATAAAGTGCAGTTTACGCTACAACTTCAAACATTTTTTTATAACTTTTTCAATAGTGCGTTACTAGCACTGAAATCAACTTAAAAACCATTAAAATATAGTTGATATTTGTTTAACTAACTTGAAATAACATCAATTTGAAATTGAATAGACTTTACGTTATAATATTAATGATGGCAACGATCATCCAGGTTTTGCCTGCGACGGCAACACATGGTTGCCGTCGCTGGATGAGGTTGGCACAGGAGCGTGTGGATTCCAGTTGGGGGTTGCGGAAGGATCGTATGTTCCCGCGACCCCCGGCGTAGGTGTGAGATGGAACACCGGGGTGGTTTTTAGTCAGTATAATAAGAGTCTGACAGACCCCGCCGCCCGCCCCAGGGCGGCGGACATCCATGAGGATTTTCCACCCAGGAAACAAAAAACAAAAAAAAGGAGCGTATAATATGGATTGGCACAAGCAAAGATAGTCATCATCTGCCTAGCCTTTTCCCAACTATGTTAGGGTCGCATTCCAGTCTAACCGAATGCAGCTGAGTACCAGTATTTTACATGGAGCGACTGCCTATCTGCTTATCACAACCCAATTATTGGGTAATACGATACCCCTTGG
The DNA here is from genome assembly GCA_963855955.1 of Luperina nickerlii. NCBI lineage: Eukaryota > Metazoa > Arthropoda > Insecta > Lepidoptera > Noctuidae > Luperina > Luperina nickerlii. The sequence goes on along the minus strand of OY979690.1, from coordinate 9,402,545 downwards.
TAAGACTGGTTGTCAGACTTTCGGGCTTCTGACTACCCGTAACGACTGTCAAAGATCCACGAATGACAGCAAGGACCAACGGCTTAACGTACTTTCCGAGGCACGGAGGGGTCTCGGTATGTAAAGATGGTCACCCATCCACAGACCAACCGCGGTAAGCGTAGCTTAACCTGATCAATCGACCTGTTCGGCTGTAATTATTTAGCCACGGACCCCTCGGACACAAGCAAAGAGAGTATGATGATTTTCTGTTATCAGATCGTTTCAGACAGACAGTCACTCGCATTTACAATATTAGTAGGTATATCAGGTACTTTACAATAATTATAGTAATCACAGTCGCCAAGGCTTCCATTTTTCTAGGTTGCGACCAAGACCTGATAACCAGACCTTGTTAGGTTGAATCAGTGTTTTATTACAAATTCATGTTGATCTTTTAAGATAAAATTGTACTTTGTTAAAGTGCATCTTCTGAGAACATACATAGTTTATGTTGGGTTTTGTCGCGTTCGCCGCACTAAGCTTCAAGGAATTATGCGAGATGTGTCGAGTGAGAGAGTTAGTCATGTCGTTCGTTGAGTTGTATTTTGCATAAATACTAAATTACTAAGTAAGTGCTTACTTAAAGGTCAATGTTAAAAGCTAGCCATGGAAATGATCGTGATAGTATGTCGTGTAGCCTTTTTCTCGTATCATCACCATCTGCCTAGAATGACAGCATAATGAGGCTATAATGTTCCACCCACAGGCCTCCACTCTGTGAGTGGGAGTGGGCCATAGTTCACCACACGGGCCCAGTGCGGGTTGGTAGGACACATGTCTTCGAATTTTTGGTTCTAGGACATGCCGGTTTCCTCACGATGTTTTCCTTCACCATTTTGAGAGCAGTGGTGATGAAATAACTTAGGTACACTAACCACAATATGCCATACTTTTCCCATGTATAATGGAGTCGACTTCCAGTCTAACTCCAGTATTTTACATGAAGCGACTGCCCATCGACTCAGAAATGAGGAGATCTGCAGGAGAACCAAGGTAACCGACATAGCCCGAAGAATTGCCAAACTTAAGTGGCAGTGGGCAGGGCACATTGCTCGCAGAACAGATGGCCGATGGGGCCGGAAGGTTCTGGAGTGGCGACCGCGTACCGGAAGACGTAGCGTTGGAAGGCCTCCCACAAGGTGGTCCGACGACGGTGGTCCGATGCGAAAAGCACAGAACCGGTCGAAGTGGAGATGCTTGGGGGAGGCCTATGTCCAGCAGTGGACGTCTTTCGACTGAATTGATGATGACTGCCTCTCTGACCGCTACAATGGAGTTACTTAGTAACAAGGTACACCTTGGTAAGACTGGTCGGCAGACATTCGTGTTTAACTATCACAGACGTGACGACGACGTGTGACGTGATTCGTGTTTGACTTTCACAGAGCTACGAAAGTGTATCTGTTAATTAGCCATGAGCCACTCTTTTATCTGCTGTGATAGATACATACAAAGTTGAATGAAAAGATGATCCTACTAATATTATAAATGTGAAAGTTTGTGAAGGTGTTTGAATGTTTGTTACTCAATCACGCGTAAACCGTTGAACAGATTTGGATGAAAATTGGCACATAGATAGACCATTTCCTGGATTAACCACTCTATACGGAATCTAAATGGCGTCGGCTCCAAAACTCGGTTACGAGTTTAGCGCCAATAGTTACGTCCATCCATTTCCACATTATATAGTACCTACCTAAATAGTCTAAACTAATATTATAAGGAGAAAAAAATATAGGTTTGTTAGTTACACTTTCACACTAAAACGGCTGAACGGATAAGGATGAAATTTGGAAAATGGGTAGACCATGAGCCGGTTTAGGATATAGAATACTTTTTAACCCGATATTTTGTCGGGATCGGGACTTATTTAGGTAAAACTACAGGGCGCAGTGAGTGTAAAATGAAAGAAAACACTATTATAGAGATGTAAATGGACACACAGCCCGTATATCCGTGTCTTATGCAAAATGTTTGTACTAATAACGATACGACACTTCACCATATTTGTACTTGAGGCTTGTGGCCTACTAATAATAGCCGCACCGATCGATCGTTCACGTTAAGCTGCGCTTGCTGCGGTTGGTCCGTGGATCGGTGACCATCTTTATATACCAAGACCCCTCCGTGCTTTGAAAAGCACGTTATTCGTGGATCTTTGACAGTCGTACGGGTCGTCAGAAGTCCGTCGTCGAAAGTCTGACAACCAGTCTTACCAAGGGGTATCGTATTACCCAGTAACTGGATTGTAGAGATCAGATACCGTCTTCCCTGGAGTCACTTGGTGGAACCTCTGCCTCAACTATTAGGAATTATAAGCGTGATGTTATGATAAAAAGTGCAATCATGTCATCCTGCCTTCCTGTACCTAATAACGGCGAAGGAAAACATCGTGAAGAAACCGGCATGTCCTAGAACCAAAATTTCGAAGACATTTGTGACATCTACCAACCCGCACGGGGCCCGCGTAGTGGATTACGGATTACACTCCCTGTCATAAAGAGGAGGCCCATGTCCCAGCAGTGGGCACATTATAGACTAACTAGCTGCGTCCCGCAGTTTAACCCGCATAAGTTTCGAGTTTATTCCGAGGGTATATCGGGATAAAATGTATCTTAAGTCCTTTCCCGGAACTCAAACTATTTTTATACCTCATCTAAATCGGTTCAGCGGTTTAAGCATAAAGAGGTAACAGACAGACAGACAGACAGTGTCTTTCTGTCTTCTTGACTTTCGTGACATTATAATATTAGTATGGATATACATATAGTATGGATTATGCATTTCAGTGGGATAATTTCCGACCTCGACACGGACGAAGCCGTGGGCTAAAGCTAATTTCTAATATTTGACACTGCTACAAAAATCAATCATACACAGAATCATATTGCAAACTCAATCCCACGTTTGTGCTTAATCGTGCTGGTCCATGCGTCATGTTCATAAACGTGGACGTCAGTTAGAACTGGTCATCCCATAAGTACTGTCACGGCAAATTTTTAATGATCTTTTTTACACCTTCTTCGTCTTTTTTACATCGTTCGCTCATAATATAATTATCAATTCATCATCTCTTGGCTGTCGACAGCGATGCGGATGAATTTTTCGGCGCAATTTTTTAGTTTCTGTATAGTTTTAATCATCATTACCTAATGATGTTACAACTAATATTTTGTACAATAACAATATAATTTAAAAGCGTATCCGTGGAGTTTCTTGTCCGTTCTTTGCCGTAGCACCTACTGCGCATTGGAATGAACAAGCTTCATATTTCTAACTGACCGACCCCGACTGTTTTTAGTATTTGCTGTTATAGCGGCAACAGAAATACATCATCTGTGAAAATTTCAACTGTCTAGTTATCACGGTTCATGAGATACAGCCTGGTGACAGACAGACAGACAGACGGACAGTGGAGTCTTAGTAATAGGGTCCCGTTTTTACCCTTTCCGCATAGTTAGTGGTATATGCCAAAAACAATTCTAGACCGCAGATATAGCTAGCAAAAATGCTAAAAATCTTATTTCATCACAACATATTTCACAAAGATAAACCGCCTCCAACATTCTCAGCTCTTAGACACAAAAACTGGTTCAAATCTAGGCCAATAACTTTACCATTTCAATACTATTAGACTAGACGTAGGAAAAAACTTCTTGACCCTTGAGATAGTTAATTGAGTGTCGATCACGAAGATAATTTTTTGATACTTGCAATTATCATATCAGCCCGGAATCTCGTAATGCGGGGTATAGGACCCCCCCTTTTTTTTCAGGATGGGAAATCAGCAAATGACCCCTCCCGCTCCGGGTGGAGAGGAAGGGAGTGCCAGACTCTTACTGACTAAAACCCACCCGTGTTCCTTCCTTAGCCCTTTATGTTCCGGACCAGCGTTAACCCTTTCGGACAATCCCGTTGACATCTTTTTGCCCTTAGGGCCTTGAAGTGAAAACTTCTTTAGGCGCGTAGGGCATTTTTTGAGATGGGAACCCCCCCTCTCCCCGCCACTTCCACTGCCACACTTCCCGGTTCCGTGCATCTCACATCCAGGTGTTTCCCGCGTCTTTGACGATATCATCAACCCAACGCGCTTTTGGACGACCCTGGTTCCTTTGGCCTAACCTTGGCCACCATGCGGTCACAGCTTTACTCCATCAGCCAACTTCTCGTCTAACTAGATGTCCTGCCCAACTCCGTTTGAGGCGCACCGTCCTGACCCCGACGTCGAATTTTGGAGTTACGCACTCGGTTTAGTAGGATTAAAAAGACGCTGCTTTTTCAAGCTTTCAATTCTGTCGGCACTCCTGGAGTGCCACTGTTTTTTATTTGTAATTTAACTACAAATTTACGGTTTTCGGATTTTTTTCCTTTACATTACTTTTTGCCAAATATCATGATTGATATTGATTCCGGAACATAAACTAGTTTACTTAAATACTACGAAAAGTTTTATAATACGTAATAATTTAGTAGCGTGAAATAGTTTCTTGCACTTTATAACTTAGCTAAACACATGATATGACTGCGTCAGCAGAAATTGTTGAGTGGGTTACAGTATAATAATATGTTGCAGAAAATTAAATCACGTTCGAGGGAAAGTGTTTCGATTTTACTGCGGGCGACTAAAAAATCGAGGGTTTGTCGTCCAGTGCAGTGTTTTTTTGAGTCTGCAGCAGGCATTAAACACGGGTGTCTGACCTTAACAGGGAACAGGGCATGCGATCCTTCATACGAATGTATTTCCCTTTTTCCTCCTGAATAATGCCTCTAGAGCAATTTTTTTTCTTCTTCATAAAATCAAGGTCTGCTGTAAACACGTCCCTGTCATTTTCTTTTTTTCAGCAACTAATTAGTAAAGAAAATATGACCCTTTGAAAATTACAAAAAATGCCCTATTTTTACCGCCGTGATTAGAGGACTTCCAGACAAATTAGAAAAGTTTTAAAAATAAATAAAAATGTTAGGAACCTAAACATACTCTTTCTTAAAATGTTAATGTAAAACATAATTGAATCGACTCAGTTTTCGAGGAGAAAAAAGAGGAATACGAAACGTCGATCTCGTCAAAATATTTGTGATAATTTCGGTCTGAGCTGCACCTGTCCCTATCACACACTACGGGGGCAGACTTGAGGTAAGGCGACGACAATAGTTTCAATACCTATTTTTCAAATTTCTCACAGGCCCCGTCCCCTCTAAACCATGACGGAGTTGATGTACAGACGCCAGCACATCAAGCTACTACAATTTGTCAAATTTCTTCAATACATTTTCATATTTATCGCTAAAGTATAAGGTTCAAAGTTGATTGGGAAATTGTGACAGTTTGACCCTCTAAAAATTACAAAAAATGCCCTATTTTTACCGCCGTGATTAGAGGACTACCAGACAAATTAGAAAACTTTTAAAAATAAATAAAAATGTTAGGAACCTAAACACATCTCCCGTTTTGTGGGCTTTTTAAAGCGTGACCATGTTGCACATTCCGGTGTGTCAGCTTTCTTCGCGCACTCTGACATCGAGTGTCCTTCTTCACCACAATAACATTTTGCACGATCCGGAAATCAAACCCAGGACCTCATGCTCAGCAGTAGCTTCCGACCACTTAACCAAAGAAGCAGTTCAGGGTTTCAGACTAAGTGTCAGGCAATCTAGTTGTCCAATCTTTTCCTTATGAATGACGTAAATCAATGAAGCGAACTTGAAAAGTAAATTACATTGAAAAAGGTTAACATTGATATCTGCATTCGCGACTTATTTGGCAAAAATGTAAACAAATATAAGTTTATGGAAAAATAACTTTAATTCTTACACAATAAAGTGCAGTTTACGCTACAACTTCAAACATTTTTTTATAACTTTTTCAATAGTGCGTTACTAGCACTGAAATCAACTTAAAAACCATTAAAATATAGTTGATATTTGTTTAACTAACTTGAAATAACATCAATTTGAAATTGAATAGACTTTACGTTATAATATTAATGATGGCAACGATCATCCAGGTTTTGCCTGCGACGGCAACACATGGTTGCCGTCGCTGGATGAGGTTGGCACAGGAGCGTGTGGATTCCAGTTGGGGGTTGCGGAAGGATCGTATGTTCCCGCGACCCCCGGCGTAGGTGTGAGATGGAACACCGGGGTGGTTTTTAGTCAGTATAATAAGAGTCTGACAGACCCCGCCGCCCGCCCCAGGGCGGCGGACATCCATGAGGATTTTCCACCCAGGAAACAAAAAACAAAAAAAAGGAGCGTATAATATGGATTGGCACAAGCAAAGATAGTCATCATCTGCCTAGCCTTTTCCCAACTATGTTAGGGTCGCATTCCAGTCTAACCGAATGCAGCTGAGTACCAGTATTTTACATGGAGCGACTGCCTATCTGCTTATCACAACCCAATTATTGGGTAATACGATACCCCTTGGTAAGACTGGTTGTCAGACTTTCGGGCTTCTGACTACCCGTAACGACTGTCAAAGATCCACGAATGACAGCAAGGACCAACGGCTTAACGTACTTTCCGAGGCACGGAGGGGTCTCGGTATGTAAAGATGGTCACCCATCCACAGACCAACCGCGGTAAGCGTAGCTTAACCTGATCAATCGACCTGTTCGGCTGTAATTATTTAGCCACGGACCCCTCGGACACAAGCAAAGAGAGTATGATGATTTTCTGTTATCAGATCGTTTCAGACAGACAGTCACTCGCATTTACAATATTAGTAGGTATATCAGGTACTTTACAATAATTATAGTAATCACAGTCGCCAAGGCTTCCATTTTTCTAGGTTGCGACCAAGACCTGATAACCAGACCTTGTTAGGTTGAATCAGTGTTTTATTACAAATTCATGTTGATCTTTTAAGATAAAATTGTACTTTGTTAAAGTGCATCTTCTGAGAACATACATAGTTTATGTTGGGTTTTGTCGCGTTCGCCGCACTAAGCTTCAAGGAATTATGCGAGATGTGTCGAGTGAGAGAGTTAGTCATGTCGTTCGTTGAGTTGTATTTTGCATAAATACTAAATTACTAAGTAAGTGCTTACTTAAAGGTCAATGTTAAAAGCTAGCCATGGAAATGATCGTGATAGTATGTCGTGTAGCCTTTTTCTCGTATCATCACCATCTGCCTAGAATGACAGCATAATGAGGCTATAATGTTCCACCCACAGGCCTCCACTCTGTGAGTGGGAGTGGGCCATAGTTCACCACACGGGCCCAGTGCGGGTTGGTAGGACACATGTCTTCGAATTTTTGGTTCTAGGACATGCCGGTTTCCTCACGATGTTTTCCTTCACCATTTTGAGAGCAGTGGTGATGAAATAACTTAGGTACACTAACCACAATATGCCATACTTTTCCCATGTATAATGGAGTCGACTTCCAGTCTAACTCCAGTATTTTACATGAAGCGACTGCCCATCGACTCAGAAATGAGGAGATCTGCAGGAGAACCAAGGTAACCGACATAGCCCGAAGAATTGCCAAACTTAAGTGGCAGTGGGCAGGGCACATTGCTCGCAGAACAGATGGCCGATGGGGCCGGAAGGTTCTGGAGTGGCGACCGCGTACCGGAAGACGTAGCGTTGGAAGGCCTCCCACAAGGTGGTCCGACGACGGTGGTCCGATGCGAAAAGCACAGAACCGGTCGAAGTGGAGATGCTTGGGGGAGGCCTATGTCCAGCAGTGGACGTCTTTCGACTGAATTGATGATGACTGCCTCTCTGACCGCTACAATGGAGTTACTTAGTAACAAGGTACACCTTGGTAAGACTGGTCGGCAGACATTCGTGTTTAACTATCACAGACGTGACGACGACGTGTGACGTGATTCGTGTTTGACTTTCACAGAGCTACGAAAGTGTATCTGTTAATTAGCCATGAGCCACTCTTTTATCTGCTGTGATAGATACATACAAAGTTGAATGAAAAGATGATCCTACTAATATTATAAATGTGAAAGTTTGTGAAGGTGTTTGAATGTTTGTTACTCAATCACGCGTAAACCGTTGAACAGATTTGGATGAAAATTGGCACATAGATAGACCATTTCCTGGATTAACCACTCTATACGGAATCTAAATGGCGTCGGCTCCAAAACTCGGTTACGAGTTTAGCGCCAATAGTTACGTCCATCCATTTCCACATTATATAGTACCTACCTAAATAGTCTAAACTAATATTATAAGGAGAAAAAAATATAGGTTTGTTAGTTACACTTTCACACTAAAACGGCTGAACGGATAAGGATGAAATTTGGAAAATGGGTAGACCATGAGCCGGTTTAGGATATAGAATACTTTTTAACCCGATATTTTGTCGGGATCGGGACTTATTTAGGTAAAACTACAGGGCGCAGTGAGTGTAAAATGAAAGAAAACACTATTATAGAGATGTAAATGGACACACAGCCCGTATATCCGTGTCTTATGCAAAATGTTTGTACTAATAACGATACGACACTTCACCATATTTGTACTTGAGGCTTGTGGCCTACTAATAATAGCCGCACCGATCGATCGTTCACGTTAAGCTGCGCTTGCTGCGGTTGGTCCGTGGATCGGTGACCATCTTTATATACCAAGACCCCTCCGTGCTTTGAAAAGCACGTTATTCGTGGATCTTTGACAGTCGTACGGGTCGTCAGAAGTCCGTCGTCGAAAGTCTGACAACCAGTCTTACCAAGGGGTATCGTATTACCCAGTAACTGGATTGTAGAGATCAGATACCGTCTTCCCTGGAGTCACTTGGTGGAACCTCTGCCTCAACTATTAGGAATTATAAGCGTGATGTTATGATAAAAAGTGCAATCATGTCATCCTGCCTTCCTGTACCTAATAACGGCGAAGGAAAACATCGTGAAGAAACCGGCATGTCCTAGAACCAAAATTTCGAAGACATTTGTGACATCTACCAACCCGCACGGGGCCCGCGTAGTGGATTACGGATTACACTCCCTGTCATAAAGAGGAGGCCCATGTCCCAGCAGTGGGCACATTATAGACTAACTAGCTGCGTCCCGCAGTTTAACCCGCATAAGTTTCGAGTTTATTCCGAGGGTATATCGGGATAAAATGTATCTTAAGTCCTTTCCCGGAACTCAAACTATTTTTATACCTCATCTAAATCGGTTCAGCGGTTTAAGCATAAAGAGGTAACAGACAGACAGACAGACAGTGTCTTTCTGTCTTCTTGACTTTCGTGACATTATAATATTAGTATGGATATACATATAGTATGGATTATGCATTTATGCTGTCTGTAATCTATTTACTAATAATTAAGATAAAGAGTTTGTTTGTTTGTTTGTTTGAACGCATCTCTGGAACAACCAGTCGTATTTGAAAAATTCATTTTGCATTTGATAGCCCAATTCTTCAAGAAGGTTTTATTTATGCTATTTATCATCACGCAAGAACCAGCCGAGCAAAAACGAAGTAAAACCGCGGGCGGGTGGGTGATGCGACGCGATGCGGTGGGTAGAGGGCTGAAATCTCACGCGACCGAAGTCGCGGGTAGAAGCTAGCATATATGTATGTACATATATGTCTTAAACATAGTCATAAGCAAAACTATTGCACTATAAGATCAACGCCAGTCTTATGTAACAGCAGTTTCGTTACATAAGCCCGTGACACACAGACACACATTCTGCCGACTCGTTAGGCAAAAGTAGGCTCTAAACCAGTCATGTTGAAAGAGATATACATTTCTTTATGTTTATTTTAGTTTTTGGTGGGTCATGAACGTGGGATATCACGCTAGTTCAAAGAAGAGGGGTGACAGAGAGACAGGCTGCCGAGATTTGTAAAAACTATGTTTTTAGGTTTCCGTGCCTGAAAAGGAAAAAACGGAACCCTTATAGGATCACTTTGTTGTCCGTCCGTTCGTCCGTCTGTCCGTCCATCTCTCTGTCAAGACCCTTTATCTCGGGAACACGTGGAAGTATTGAGTTGAAATTACATATACCCAGGTCCTGGTCCATAAACCATATACTCAGGTCTACAGTCCCTTGAAGCTGTAAAAAAATCAAACACCTAAGTTAACGTAAAAAAAAGATACTGCCGTTTATGCCGCACAAAACGTATATTTCGTCACTTTCAAGGGAATCAAAATTTGACCTAGAATCATGAAATTTGTCAAGAAGCAAGGTCATGTAGCACAAGTAAAGCAAAAAATCGAAAACCGGAAATTTGTAGGTAGGTACAGACGCCAGCACATCAAGCTACTACAATCTGTCAAATTTCTTTAATAGTTTTCAACATTATCGCTAAAGCATAAGGTTCAAAGTTGATTGAGAAAATTTTACAGTTTCGGGTAGCTTGATGTGCTGGCGTCTGTACATTAAAAAAAAACGCACAGGAGGGGGCGGGACGCACTGAGGGTTCCGTACTTTGTAGGTACAAAGTACGGAACCCTCAGTGCGCTAGTCCGACTCGCACTTGACCGTTTTTTTTTAACAAAGTTTTATGACGAGATTAGCGGTAGGTGTAAACTGGTAGAAATCATCACGGCATAAGGAAAAAGCGTTATGCCCCCTTCATGCGACTTTCTCTCTAATACTTTTGCCCACATTTGTAATGTAACAAAAAGTGTCGTGCCAACCAAAACGTTCCACTTTTGCGATCTAACTCTCTCGCCAAATGTGCAGAGTATTCATTCTACTTTCGATAAGGAAATGTGTTTAAAAAAAATCTGAAACTGTGTAAAGTCAAAAACTACATACCTAATGTATCCCTGACTCCAGAGAAGAAATTCATCTATACAGGGTTATTGGTAAAACATTAACAACCTCTTAAGAGGTCATTGTACTCATCATTATGAACAACTTTTACTATGGGACAAAAACGAAATCGCGAAAAAAAAAATCAGCTGTTCTCTACATTTTGACGAGTTATACCAACATAAATGTAGGGAACAGTTGATTTTTTTTTTTGAGCAGACGCTTTACCAATAACCCTGTATTTATAAAATTCAAAAATTCAACCACTAATAAAGAGGTGAAAGATTAGAATTGTCTGTGTATAATGTCAAATAATAAAAAGATTATGTCAAAGAAGTATGTAAAAAATAAATAATATATGCTACTGCTTACCTCAGCGTGAAGAACAAGATTTGTTGCTTAAACCATGATAATAACAACGAAGTTGAATGCCACGAGCTCTAATTTAAACTCAGTTACAAGATAAACTGCCGTTAGTTGTGAGCAGTTAATTTTTTGTGCACACACCAGTGGGTTAATTGCATAACACTATCAGTAGAAATTGGTGTCATTTTGACAACACAACATAGTTCATTGTATATTTTACGTTGTTGAGCAGAAACATTAAGCGAACACATGAAGCAATGAATTAGCAATATGCTTCAAAATAATTCAGATTGAGATCCAAATGATTCAGATTGAGATCGAAATGATTCAGATTGAGATCGAAATGATTCAGTTTGAGATCGAAATGATTCAGATTGAGATCGAAATGATTCAGATTGAGATCGAAATGATTCAGATTGAGATCGATAGATGTGATTCGCAATTAGGGTGCAGCCGGTCGATTCTGTAAAAATCTCACCGTTAAAACTTAGGTGAAGTGAATTTGTTTTTGCTAGGAATTGACACTATTGACAGCTCACTCCACGCTTACTTCACCCAAGTTTTCCCGGTGAGATGGTTACAGAATCGCACTGCTAATATAAAAATATAGCCTTCGTCATTTTTGATGTTACGTTTCGTTAGTTTGAATAAATCGTGACGCGCTTCTCTTTCTTTTCTATGCAGTCCGACAGTGACCGCGCTTTAGGTCATGTAAGGCCCTTAACCTGATCGATCGGACCGTGCGGCTGTTACTTAGCCACGAGCCCCTCCATTACAAAATAACATCAAGATCCCTCCGTGCCCCAAAAAGCATGTTAAGCCGTTGGTCCCGGCTTTCATTTGTAGACCCTTGACCGTAGAAACTTTCTTATACTCATCTATATCAGGTCGATCGATCAGGTTAAGCTACGCTTGCCACGGTTGGTCTGTGGATGGGTGACCATCTTTACATACCAAAACCCCTCCGTGCCTCGGAAAGCACGTTAAGCCGTTGGTCCCGGCTGTCATTCGTGGATCTTTGACAGTCGTTGTGGATAGTCAGAAGTTCTGTCTGACAACCAGTCTTACTAAGGGGTTATCATGTTACCCAGTAACTGGGTTGTGGAGGTCAGATAGGCAGTCGCTCCATGTAAAATACTGGTATTCACCTGCATTCGGTTAGACTGGAAGTCTGACCCTGACCCTGAGAAAAGGCTTGGCAGACGCTGATGATGATAATGAGTACATCATCATCATCATCTTGGTCAAGCACCATACCATGTCTCTTTAGAGCATTGGTGGCTACCAATGAACAGCATTGAGCCCAGTGGAGGACGTGACTTACGTGACTGACGTGACTTCCGTGACTGACGTGACTTACGTGACTGACGTGACTGACGTGACTTACGTGACTGACGTGACGTTACTTACGGACGTGACTTATGAGTTATAAGTCGTACGTTCGAACCCAGACAGGCGCTTTACTTTGTATAAATTATTTCACCAGCACTGCTCTCAAAAACGGTAAAGGAAAACATCGTGAGGACACCGGCATGTCCTAGAACGAAAATTCCGAAGACATGTGATATCCACCAACCCGCACTGGGCCCGCGTGGTGGATTATGGCCCAACCCCCTTTTTGTTTGTTCATCACCGCTTGCTCACTGTGAGTTGGCGATTTGAAACCATGTTTTACTTCACTATAGAGCCAAGCATACATTACACCCGCAACGGGGCGCAGCGCAACGCATTTTCATACAAAAGTTCAGTGCGGCCCGCCGCACGAAAGTGTAGAGTTATAAGGCTCCTACAAACAGGCGCGACACACGATAAAATCGCGCGCGACACAAAGGCACCGAAGTCGCGCAACGAGCGGTGCCTTTATGTCACGCGCGATTATATCGCGTGTCGCGCCTGTTTGTAGGAGCCTTTAGACGGAGGATTTTTGCTATTATGTTGCGTTGCGGTGCGACACGCTCCAATGCGCGTTAGCCTTACAATTACAGTCGAGATAATGCGTAGCTAAAACCTGCTAGTAACTAATAAAGATTATAAAAAGATAATATTTGTTTGTAAGTTTGTATATAGGAGGTAATCTCCGAAACTCTTAAAAAGATCTGACCAAGATTATGTCTGGACTTTAAAAGAGACTGTGACCTCTGAGTTTGTTTTGGCTTTTATTCTCAGAGTAGTCAGATAGGAAACGCCGACCTCATCTAGCTTTTTTAATTATTTTTTTTTATAATACGTCAATTAAAAGTAATTACGATATCCTATTTAGAGAATAAACAATTTCTTTTCGTTTCACAAATACCTTTACTTTTACTTGATTTGACAAACCTGAAGAATTAACCCGTTAGAAATTGACCCGATTTTTATGAATACTTTCGACGTAGGTACTCGTACATTTTAAATATGTATACATTCCAACAAATATATTTATAATAGTTTCAAATGTGTCTTTTCGTCCGGTTGTCAACGCTCGTTAGAAAGTATCTTTCACTGTTGAGAGCAATTTTATAAACTTTCAAGTCCCTTGAGTATGCACGTTTGCACGCAAGTGCTCACTAGTGCTCAATACGCGTTCCAGGTTAGCTTAAATACGCACGTGTCCTTTAATGCCTCATAATATGTTTTTTATATCACATTAATTTGTTGTTAACTAATTACAGTATATTAATGACCTAAAATCGTAATTTAGCTGCAGTTAAGCCCGCAATCATGCGCCATCCCCACCTGTACAATGACCATGTGGTAGTCAGATCATGTGGAGACCATGTAGAATTGATATCTGAAATGGTATTTTGAGGAAAGGACCACACAGATTGAGTGGATGGCCAGAACGCACGCATTTGTCAGTAATCGTGCAGCTCAACTCAAAACTTGAGGAGCTCAACGATTCGACGAACAATACCAAAGAAAGGACATTTGGGTAGGCCGCTCTTCTTACTCTCCGCTAAGAGAATGCTTCATAAACAGTTGTAAAACGTTGACACAGCATCCAATGGTTTCAATCTTGTGGCCCTAAAGTCCATCATAAGTTGAACTCAAGGTTAATTTACCTAGAAAACACGTTAGTTGTGTAATTTATGCGTTATCTTTTATAATGTCCGGTATTTCGAATGTCGTTAGCAATCGGGGCAGGTCAAAACAGGCTTATTAAAATTATGTTATTATGTATCGTTTTTAACACATTGAAGGACACTGAACGAGACACAATAGAAGTTTTATTGTTATTACGTCGAGGGGCGTTAAAAGCGTTTACGCCGTACGGCATTTCATACAAACTTTCAAGCCCTTGTTTTTCGAAATGAATGAACCGAAAAGATAAGAAAATTCACGCGAACGAAGTCGCAACCAGAAACTAATGACACTAATATTATAAAAGCGAAAGTTTGTGAGTGTGTGTGTTGATATGTTTGTTACTTCTTCACGCTCAAACAGCCAGACCAATTTTGATAAAATTTTGTATGAAGATAGCTGACACCTTGGAATAACATATAGGATACTTTTTATCACGATATTCCCACGGTATCGACATTTACGCGGGTGAAACCGAGGAGCGCAGCTAGTAAAATATAAAATGTTAAAGTAAATTCAACATAAATATTGTAAACTTAGTTTTGTATCAATTTAAAGACTCCTTCAAACAGGCGCGACACGACACGCGACACAAAGGCACCGCAAGTCGCGCAACGAGCGGTGCCTTTGTGTCGCGCGCGATTAACGTCGCGCGTCGCGCCTGTTTGCAGGAGCCTTAAAGGCTCGTACACACAGGCGCGACGCGACACGCGACGCGACATGCGACGCAAAGGCACCGCTCGTTGCGCGACTTGCGGTGCCTTTGTGTCGCGTGTCGCGTCGCGCCTGTGTGTACGAGCCTTAATACTAAATCTGCAATAATTTGTCATTTAGTAAGTTTAATTGTAATCGATTATTAAGTCATTTATTAAGTTGCAACATTGTGATCAAGCTTAACATTTTTGTTATGTCTAGCAACTCTTCCTCTCGGAATCATGTTTCTAACCGGCAAGTTCATTCAGTTTTTTTATACATGCGTTTGTAGTCAATTGAAATTATGTAGGTCGAATGTTTTAACGATTTTATAATGTAAGTATAATTAATTCTTAATTATTAATTAACATTACGAAGTTTTTAATTGCTTTTTAAATGGCGTCGCAAAATGTACAAAGTTCAATCACTATTAAACTAGGAACACACTTATAAGTAATACTTAAAAAAAGAAAAAATATGATTGTTTTAATTGTTTAATTTACTATGTTTTAAGAATTGAGAGTGAAATTTCAAGAACGCGTCACGTCACGGTGCGAGTCTCCGTTAAGGCTCCTACAAATAGGCGCGACACGCGATATAATCGCGCGCGACACAAAGGCACCGCTCGTTGCGCGACTTGCGGTGCCTTTGTGTCGCGTGTCGTGTCGCGCCTGTTTGAAGGAGCTTTTATTAGGTGATGTTGTTCGAAGATGTATTTCGAAAAACAGCCTTGTCTCATAGATAAAGTTTACTAACATATGTCCTATTTATTTATTTATACTTTTCACACAAAAAGGTACAAAGGCGGACTTAATGCCTTAGGCATTCTCTACCAGTCAACCAAAGGTGGTGAAGAGTTTGGATGGCAGGTGCTTTGGTTGAGAGATGATGAGATATAATTATATACGTTATCTTTTTGTTTACTAACCCATATGGATGATCATTATCCGAAATAAAAATTATTATATTTTATTTTATTTAGGTACAGACGCCAGCACATCAAGCTACTACAATATGTCAAAATTCTTTAATAGGTTTTCAACTTTATTGTTAAAACATAAGGTTGATTGGGAAAATCTGACAATTTCGGGTAGCTTGATGTGCTGGCGTCTGTACATTTCGTACCATAAGAGAGAGGAAACATATAACCCTCCCTGTCACTCCCTCTTTTTGTATCACGTGTATACGGTGCTGCAAGAGCGATTTTTTTATTTGGTGTCAGTTGACAGAGTATGTTGACAGTTTAAAGCAAATCAGGGCCGTCTTAACCATATTAGGCTCCGGGGTGCGAGAATTAGCCTGCGCCCCCCTTAAACAGCAAAAAATCTGTTAGGTGCCCAAGTTGTCACCTATTTAGTTCATTAACGGTGAACTGACTAACAACTGGCAAAAGTTGTTTTAGTAGCAAAGGTTCTACTTAAAAAGCTCTTTTTCTTGTAGTAATAAGAGGCTTCCACATCGCAAGTTGCAAAGCGAATATGCCTAAAGATGCATGAGGCGTAATATAAACAATATTGGTGCCTACATTTTTAAAAGTGTATAGAGGTATGAGGAACAGAGTGTAAAGTTCACTCATACTCTATAGAAAAGGGAGGATCCTCCGACCAGACGGGTGTTGTGTCTGGCGGGCAACTGCCCGATGATTCATGTCGGGCCGTTGTATCTATGTTGCGCGGTAAACTCTGCTTGCGCGATGCAGGATTTGCGTGACGTCAGTATGACGCGTTGTTTGTATGTGGCGTTGTAGATACCGCTACAGGTGTAATAAATATTTGTTCAGTAATATTTAAAACTGATTATGATTACGCATGGTATAAGGCGATTGGCTTGCGCCCATAAAATCTTGCGCCCGGGTGCCACGCACCCCTTGCGCCCCCGGGTAAAGACGGCCCTGAAGAAAATAGATGACCGCTATTTGCTGTCGGGGACTAACCAAATCAGCGGGGTATTTACGTACCACACTCTTAGTAACAATGTCTTTCATTTTCACAGTTCAGACAAAATTCATTGCGTTAATTACGTTGGAACGGAAAAAAAATCAAACACATGAGGCGATATCCTTTAAAATGATTTGGATTGTGAATGATCGCAATTAGGGTGCAGCCGGTCGATTCTGTAAAAATCTCACCGTGAAAATTTAGGTGAAGTGAGTTTGTTTTTGCTAGGAATTGAAACTATTGACAGCTCACTCCATGCTCACTTCACCCAAGTTTTCACGGTGAGATGGTTACAGAATCGCCCTGCTGATATAAAATTATAGCCCTCGTCATTTTTGATGTTACGTTTCGTTAGTTTGAATCAATCGTGTCGCGCTTCTCTTTCTTAATTTTCTATGCAGTCCGACAGTGACCGCGCTTTAGGTCATGTAAGCCCCTTAACCAGATCGATCGGACCGTGCGGCTGCTCACTCCACGCTCACTTCACCTAAGTTTTCACGGTGAGATTTTTACAGAATCGCACCGCTGGTTATCGAAAATGTTTCATCCTTGACTTCGAAGCCTGTCGGATGGTTGTGAATAGTAAATATGCAAGTTAGCCGTTGCGTAGGTTTGCCAATATACGCTAGTAATATATAATGTCAATGCCAATATGAATTAAAAAAAATATTTAAGGAAAGTCCGCGACATTCATAAATATTATGACAGATGATGACCCAGATGACTCAGTAAGTGCGTGTCGGCTTCTGAGCTCAGGGTCGCGAATTCCATTCCCGGTTACGAACGATTTATGTTTCTGTTAAAATTTATTACTTCATTCAAAATGGAATGGGTGTGTGATGCGTAGGAACATGACACATATGTAACGTGTCAACGTCAGACGCGGTTCTAGGTTTTCGCTCAAGGGAACAATGTTTCTCTCTGAGGAAGAAGGGGGGATTTCTCAAGCCTTGAAAGCCTTTTTAAAAAAAACCTTCGGTACTCATTCTCCCTAATCTCGAAAACGTGGCCCCCTTTTCGAGGGTGACTACGACGTCAGGTCAGTAATCTATAAAAATAATTAATTAATCAATTTATTTCAGATAAAATTAATTCATACTATTACAAACTATAAATAGGTACAGAGAAATAAATAAAAAAAAACAATTATTACAATTATAGGTACCTATTGTGTTAGTAAAACCTTATACACTATGTTAGTCAATACGCATCACAATATGCATCCATTTGTTCTGGATAGGGCAATCCACACGAGATGCAACCATCTGAGGGATACTGTTGCTACAGCCTTGTATGCGTTACAACAAGGAGGCTACTTTCTTCCGCATAAACGCAAGAAATAAAGCTAAAGAGTTTTATTGTTTATTTGAACGCGCTAATCTCGGGAACTACCAGTGGGATTTGAAAAAATATTTTTACATTTGATAGCCCAATAGGGTAGTTGACTAAGAAAATATATTTAGTCCATCAGTTAGATTACTAAAAAATATTGTATACGTATTTTTTCTTTTGTCTGGCAAACAAAAAATTACGAAGATACAGCGCTTGGAAATTTCGTATGACGTCACGCCGTGCTACAAATTTTAGCACGTTATTACGTCAAAGCCCCCCACTCCTGAACTTTGATGTGATATATCTTTGTAATTTTTTATCTAATTGATAAAACAAAAAATACGTGTTCAATATTTTTTAATAATCTTACTGAGGGACTAAATCGAATCGATTTATTTTTACCCAGGCAACATCCCTATTCTTGAGGAAGGCTACAGGCTATGTAACATCACGCTAGGACTTTTAAGAGTCGAGCAAAACGAAAATAGAAATGAGAAAGAACGCGAAAACGAAGTAATAGCGCGGGTAGGCGATGCAATGCGACAATCGGGTCGGGGGAACAAGAAATCTTACGCGGCCCAAATCGCGGGCAGGAGCTAGAATGACTGTATCATCATCTGCCTAGCCTTTTCCCAACTATGTTGGGCTCGGCTTCCAGTCTAACCAGATGCAGCTGAATACCAGTAGTTTACGCGGAGCGACTGCCTATCTGTCCTCCACACCCCAGTTACTGGGTAACACGATACTCCTTGATAAGACTGATTGTCAGATTTTCGGGCTTCTGACTACCCGTAACGACTGTCAAAGATCCACGAATGACAGCCGGGACCAACGGCTTAACATGCTTTCCGAGGCACGCCCCTCCGTGCCTCCGGTCCTGTTGGATCGCCGTCCTCT
Source organism: Luperina nickerlii (assembly GCA_963855955.1). Classification (NCBI taxonomy): domain Eukaryota; kingdom Metazoa; phylum Arthropoda; class Insecta; order Lepidoptera; family Noctuidae; genus Luperina; species Luperina nickerlii. The sequence continues at coordinate 9,383,492 of OY979690.1, read as the reverse complement.
TGGGCTATGAGAGTGAAGGAAGAGAGAGTGCACCTGTGCCTACACACACACACTCGTGCACTATAATATCTCCCGCGTAGATGACAACAGTCTCCGTTGAGATTTGCCGCCGTGGCCGAAATTAGCTCTGGAGGCCTATTTAAAAGTTAGGTATGTATAAACTGACCATACACGTCCCGTTTTAAACGGGACTGTCTCTTTTCCCAGTCACCTGTCCCTTTGTCCCCAAACAAAACTTCGGGACGCAAAATAGTCCCGTTTGAAAAAAATATGTCAGAGGAAATTTGATTTAATAAGAATGCCGAACGGTGAACCAATGATTGATTTTTATTTTTCACAATTTGTTCGAATTTATTTAAAAGATTTCTAATTGTAATGAAACCTTAACTATGTATTTTCAATTTTCACGTTAAATGGCTATTTGTTAGAATAAAATTAATTTGAATTAAAGTATAGTAAAGAACACTAATTGAATTAAGCTACACTTTTTCTAAATAAAGAAGTTGTGTTTATTTTAATTTAACCTGCTAACTATCGTTTATAAACCCACGTCCCGTTTTAGGTTAAAAAATAAATGGTTAGTTTAGGTATGTACTTACTAATTATTCCTCAATTCGCAGTTTTTTTTCTACGTAACATAACAGACCTGTAATCTCTAAAGGGTTGGGCAGGTGTGCATTGTAGTACGCATTTCGGCAGTTATGTTTAAGAGAAACTAGTCGCGAGCTCGAACTCACTGGTGGTCATAACCCAAAAGCACGCTGTCTACCCTTTTTTTTATCGTGGAGAAATGCTCATGCATACTGCACTACCACGGGGAGATAGTGCAGTTATGTGGGACTCTAACCCACTAAACTCCACGGTGTCCTCCTCTGCCGCTTACGGCGAGAACACGGGCACGCGTTAGCACTCATCCGTGAACCCGCCGCGGCTGTCTGTTGCCGGAGCCGGTTTCATGTCCGACAGAGATAGTATCAGTGATGAGCAGTTAGACGCTAGTCTACACGAACAACGTCTAGTTCTCACGCACAGAAAAACCGTTCCGAACTGCAAGGCGCGTAAAAAAATTCGAAAAGTGCTTCGGAAAACATAAATCAATTACAAATAAAGTTTATTGAACTCTTCGATAACTGAGCTTTGTCGGTACGGACTTGGTTTTGAAGATTTAACAGTTCTTTTATTACTTATTTACACCCAAAGTTACGTTAGAAATAGCAAGAAAAACGAATCATTGTTGGCTTATAACTTTTTAATGACTTTTTATTTTTCTTTTCTGTTTCCGTACAGACAAAATTTATAATAAGTCAAAACGATAATTATGTTTAACTTTGGATGCACAATGTCAAACAGTGGAGTAATACTCACCCGTTTGTATGAAAAAATATATAGACTACATGACCTAAAGCGCGGTCACAGTCGGACTGCATAGAAAAGAAAGAGAAGCGCGATGACACCACGCTGGTAATATATTGAAAAATATGAAGCAATTATCTATTTACAAAAAAAACTATTGTTTGGACTTAAAAAATTAAAACACTATATAGTGCTTTAGTATGTTGCTTGTAGAATAATCCGAAGAAAAATCAGAATGATTGTACGTATGTATATTAGTATGGTTTTTATTGTAAAAAGAAAGTTTTTAGAGGGATCTTCATGATTTTTGTCTATCGTATCTAATTAGTTGTATTATGTTTTCAACACACTATTTACCTAGCATATATCCTGAAGAATGTCATATATTTTGTAGAGATTTTTAAATAAAACCAAAGTAGTTTTATATGAAACAGTTCGTACATACAGCAGACAGACCAGGAAGTAGCGGAGACACCTGTGTTGCCACACACACAGTAATATTAGGCAATGACATAGTGCTATACGAATGCATCCGACAGAGAACGAAAGTTATCGACATAGCTCAAAGAATTAGCAAGCTGAAGTGGCGGTGGGCCGGCCATATCTCGCGAAGAACCGACAACCGCTGGGGTAAACGAGTTCTTGAGTGGAGACCGCGACTCGGCAAACGTAGTGTAGGACGCCCTCCGGCCAGGTGGGATGACGATCTGCGAAAGACTGCAGGCAGATGCTGGATGCGTCAAGCTGAAGACAGGGCGCTATGGCGCTCATTAGGGGAGGCCTATGTCCAGCAGTGGACTGCTATAGGCTGATGATGATGATGATGATAGTGCTATACAGCCATATCAGGCGGGGTGTACACAATTTTAAAATAAGAAATTACAACAATATTATTAGAATACTTTAACATATTTATCTGATTTTGTTTACTGTAGTCGATCATATACTTACTTTTAGTGTTTCTATAATTTGCGTTTTTTTGCGTTTAGGTCCTGTAATCCCCTTAAGTCCCATGTAAATGGGGGCGAGCCTATCACCACCATTGGTCATAAATCCAGACTTCGGGCTGCTACTGAGAAATTCCAGATGGAAAAGACCAATAAAGGAAAGAAAGAAAGAAAAGAAAGAAAGAAAAGAAAGAAAGAAAGAAAGAAAGAAAAGAAAGAAAGAAAAAAGAAATACGCAAAGGCTCCTGCAAACATGTGCGACGCGCAACGCGAATCGCCCGCGACACAAAGGCACCGCTCGTTGCGCGACTTGCGGTGCCTTTGTGTCGCGTGTCGTGTCGCGCCTGTTTGAAGGAGCCTTTACACGTTTGTCCGTTCTGGGATTCGAACCCAGGACCTCACGCTCGGCAGTCGCACTTGCGGCCACTATAAAAGTAGGTTTATTTGTCAAAGAAAAACGCGTATAACGTTTTAAAAATTTTTTCTAGGCTACACCGCTTCACCGAATTCCATCAAAATTATGTTTGTTAGTTTAGCTGTAAAGGATTTTATAGCACGACGATTTTTTACGGCGCGCTGCATTTTCAACTCTACGTATTGAGCCGAGCATTGAAAATAAGCAACAGAGCGCATCGCAGTGAGTCAAAAAACATACTGTTTGATTTTCAACTCTTGGTACTAAGCAGTGGGTTTATAATCCAGTGCACGAAAAATGTCACCCGTGGATACGGCCAACCATGAAATCTAGAGTTACTGTACTTTGAATTCGAAGAATTTAAGTTTGTAATTAGCTGTTTGTAATTGTTTGTGTGTGCATTGTTCTCTAAAAAGGTCGTTGATTTGATTACCAGGCGGACCAAAAGAGCTATGGTGGCCCAGTGAAAACGGTCGCGACTTACTCGGGTTATAAGGTCGTAGGTTCGAATCAAGACGGGCACTTTACTTTGAATAAATTATTTCATCACCACTTCCGCAAAAAACGTACATTTCGACACTCTCAAGGGAGACAAAATGTATAGGGTACTTCCGTTGACCTAGAATCATTTGAAATTTGGCAAGAAGCAAGGTCATGTAGCACAAGTAAAAGAAAAAAATCGAAAACCGAAAAAAAAACACGTAATAAACTATTTAAATACCTACAAATTTGTACGGAACCCTCGGTGCGCTAGTCCGACTCGCCCTTAACCGGTTTTTTTAAATAAAGTTAAAATATTATTAAAAATACCTTCACAGGACAGAGTAAAATCACATAATGGGTTTATAGATATATGAGGATATATGTATATATTTATATAGGGTTTCTCTTAAAAAAACGTCTTCACAGGAACTGAGCGAAATAATATACTTACCCGGCGATAAATATTGCACATCGACCTTTACCTTTTTAAGAAGAATAAAAATAATTATCAAAAGAAGCAAATCATAATTGTTTTAACAGCTCCTAATAGATACCGGACTGTTTGTATTTCGTGTGACAGAGATAACGCTGTACGAAGCCGAAATTAGCCGATTGTCTCTTTCCAAAGGTCGATGTGCAATATTTATCGCCGGGTAATGTAACTAGTTTAAGGTACAAACAAACTCTTCAGCTTTGTTATTAAGAACACATTTATCTATAAAGGCTCGTACACACAGGCGCGACGCGACACGCGACACAAAGGCACCGCAAGTCGCGCAACGAGCGGTGCCTTTGTGTCGCGTGTCGCGTCGCGCCTGTGTGTACCTACAGTACCTTACTCCTACCCTACCCCTACCCTACCCCTACCCTACCCCTACCCTACCCCTACCTTACTCCTACCCTACCCCTACCCTACACGAAAAGAAAAACGAAAAAAATATCAGGAAAAGATGTATCAAGGCTACATAAAAAAAAAGTCTGTCTTGTTAATAAACTAAAATACTCGTAGAAATAAAATAAAAGAGTAAAGGAAAACCAAACAATTGAATAAATCAAACTTATATACAATCTAATTACCTCCGTATTACTGAACGCACCCTGCTTGACAGGTTTGTATGGGATAATAAAATTGTTGTTTTTATTATTTTCCTTACAACTCACACCTCACACCTTTTAAACCTTCTATGGACTTCTATAAAAATTTCAAAACCATAATTAGCCAAATCGGTCCAGCCGTTCTCGAGTTTTAGTGAGACTAACAAACGTCATTTCATTTTTATATATATAGACTAAGGCTATTAAAAAAAGAGCTTGGTGGTACAATGGTGAAAAATTAAGGTTGCATGTATTTTTTAATGCCGAATCATAAAAAAATAAAAATTAAAAATTTTTGTCCAAACAATAAAAATAAAAATTTTGGGGCGGACCATCCTTATTACTTAGGGGTATGAAAAATAGTTTACATCCTATTCTCAGACCTAATTGAACATACACACAAAATTTCATAAGAATCAGTAAAGCCGTTTCGGAGGAGTTTTGTTACAAACACTGTTGCACGAGAATTTTATATATTAGAAGATTTCTAGGAATAAATAGATACCTAATCACTTTCATTCACTTTCATTCATCACAAAAGACTTTTTGAAGTGCCGTTGCGCCCGCGCATCTGACCCACATTCCTTCTGTTGTCTCTTAACCATCATCTTAGAAAGTTACGGATAACTGTGAACTTGACGGGCGCAGTTTTTAACCGCGGCTTTGTGTAAATTGATTTCTTTGTTGTTAAATCTTGCGGTTTCAAAATTATGATGATTGTGGATTGTTGCTCTACATTTTCTTTAGTAAGTAGAGAGGTAGGTAACTAGGTACTTAACTCTTAAGTTTAACTCTAGATCTACATAGGTAAATAGTGAAAATATTGAAGCCAAAACAAACCTGAAATCGCGAAAACCTACATTTTGACGAGTTAAGGCTCCTACAAACAGGCGCGACACGCAAAATAATCGTGCGCGACACAAAGGCACCGCTCGTTGCGCGACTTGTGCTTTTGTGTCACGCGCGATTTTATCGCGTGTCGCGCCTGTTTCAAGGAGCCTTTAATCAAAATATTTTATAAAAAAAAAAACCTGTAAATTATGGTCGTTTCCCACGGAGACGAGCGCGAAGGAAGGTCCACGATTCGCGAGGCACGCACAATGGTCCACTTCAAGTGCGGAAACCAAAACCCCATGATAGAGGTTGGTTTAATTGAAATAAATGCTTTGAGTTTGAGTTTGAGGTCCACGATTACTCTTTGAAAATAGTCTCAAATCATAAACTCGCAGCGAGCAAGGGTGGTGATCAATGCTCGTGTCTTCTCTGTAAGAGAAGGGACCTCTGCTCTACAGATTGGCGGTTACAGACTGATTATTATACTGATTATTATTATATTTATCTTTTTCAATAAAATATTACACTAATAAAATACATACTTGAGATTAAAAGTCGTCTCTTCCTCGTTATGCGAAATTATCATAACTTTTTATGCAATTAATCTTTGATTTTATTGCAGAGAATAAGAACCTTATGATTGCATTGTTGTATAGCAACTTTGCATGCGTTTTACTACGTAAACAAGTTTTAGAAATTGGTTGTTTGTTTGTTTTATTCATTTAAATATGTCTTTTGTTACAGGTATGTATCCAGTTGGCTGAATACTTATCAGTTCCTGGTCCTAAGGAGAGGAGTAAGCAAGAAACTCTTTGAACCCGGTACTCAGGTTTCTCATGTATCACAGACACTCGTATCATCATCATGTGCCCAGCCTTTTCCCAACTATGTTGGGATCGGCTTCCAGTCTAACTGGATGCAGCTGAATACCAGTATTTTACATGGAGCAACTGCCTATCTGACGTCCACAACCCAATTACTAGGTAATACGATGCCCTTGGTAAGACTGGTTGTCGACTTTCGGGCTTCTGACGGACCCGTATCAACTGTCACATATCCACGAATGACAGCCGGGACCAACGGCTTAACGTGCTTTCCGAGGCACGGAGGGGCCTTGGTATATAAAGATGGTCACTTTCATAGACAATCTTATGTCAATCAAAAAGTAAGGCTAAGCGGGCACTGCGGTCGCAAACGCTTAAACAGGGTCAAATTAAATTACCTAGCGAAACTGCAGACGTAAAGGGTAAGTATCAGGATCTAAGCATGATAAAATAAAAATATAAAATATTTGATGGTCTTTTTGGGGGGTCAACAACCGCTGGGTGTGTTATTACATGAAGATGTCAAAGTCAAAGTCAAAGCATTTATTTCAAATAGGCACATTAAAGGCACTTTTGAACGTCAGAAATTACAACAAATAGAATTGATTCTAGTCGCCCATTCCAAAAGGTAGTTTTCGTATGGAGAAGAACGGGCAAGAAACTCCACCGTTTGATGAGATGTTGATGAGAAAATCTGTTTGAAACTTTATTCCCAATAAAGACATAAGTCACTTACTTGAGAACAATACTAAAAATATAGATAAAAAATAGATAAAATATAGATAGTTTTCGTTGTGTGGCTAAAACTAAATGTGAATTAGGCTAAGTGTTTAAGAAATTAAATAACAAAAAAAAAAAAAGATTACAATATGTTCGTCATCAGTATTACAATTTAATAGTTACCCATCAAATGCATTCATTTCTCCAGAAGTGATCGATTCGCAATTATGTGCTGGCTAAGTTGAGTTTTGAATGCATTGTAAGAGTGTACATTTCTTATACAGGACGGTAATTTGTTATAATGTTTTTGTTTTTACACAAAAAAAAAAACTCAATGACTACAAAAAAACTCATCAAATTAATTTATTTTTGTGGAATCATGATAAGATATCGATACATATCTCGTCTGCGGAGTTTAGCTAGCTAATTTTATTTGACCCCTAGTATTTTACTAACAAAGTAAAACTAAATAAAAGCACACAAAATTAACTTAACTAAAATGAGCCGTAGCGAAGCGCAATTGACCTTTAGGACTGCTCACTTTTCTCATAAAATAATGAGACACGTTATTATTACAATAAAAGTAAGTTCATTACGAGTCAATTTTGAGCTGTTTATAGAAGAGGATGGGACATTTTTCCCTATTCTTATTAATACTTAAGCTTAATCTTTATTGCTTCGAGGAAGTAATGTGGAATGTACAGTGTCCTCTAAAATTAGTTGACGTTTTTCCACTTCAGCTGTGATGAAAAAATTGTAAATGCCTAGACTTTTCCCAACTATGTTAGGGTCGGCTTCCAGTCTAACTGGATGCAGCTGAATATCAGTATTTTATATGGAGCGACTGCCTATCTGACCTCCACAACCAAGTTACTGGGTAATACGATACCCCTTGGTAAGACTGGTTGTCAGACTTTCGGGCTTCTGACTACCTGTAACGACTGTCAAAGATCCACGAATGACAGCCGGGACCAACGGCTTAGCGTTCCGAGGCACGGAGGGGTCTTGGTATGTGAAGATGGTCACCCATCCACAGGCCAACCGCAGCAAGCGTAGCTTAACCTGATCGATCGACCGGTGCGGCGGTTATTACTTATTCACAAGCAACTCATGGGTTGCCACATTATTTAGGGTGCTTGCTAGACAGGAAGGCGTCCCCAACATAGTTGAAAAAGAACGGCAGATGACATATAGCAGGGGTAGCCAACTTGGTTAGACCCAAGATCTACTGTTCACTGACCATACCCTGGGTGATCTACCAATTACATACTTCTTGAAATCTTCATTAAATCATCTCAGTATTTTTTATTTTATTAAGAGGGAAAATATAACTCGTAACCACTCGTAACTCCGCTAGTCAGTCGTCAACTAACTGACGGATTGACAACCGCCCGCGCCCCACTCCAGCGTCCCATACGCTTCCCGCTTATTGTTATCCCGCACCGAAAACAAAAGAGAGCTAAACTGCATAGAAGAGAGGATAAATAACGTGACGGAACGGCGATTGAAAAATGATACAGGATGATGCGTGCAGCAGTTAGTGATTACTAGGTACGTTGTGCAGTCTGTTCGACATATTTATATTTTTTCCTTGCCATGATCGACTAGTCTAATAGTCGCGATCGACCAGTCGATCGCGATCGACCGGTTGGCCACCCCTGACATATAGTAATAACTGTTAACAAACTCCTGCAAAATTAAAGTGCGCATCTCCTTTTTAGGGTTCCGTAGTCAACTAGGAACCCTTATAGTTTCGCCATGTCTGTCTGTCCGTCTGTCCGTCCTCGCTTAATCTCTGTGACCGTTAGCACTAGAAAGCTGAAATTTGGTACCAATATGTATATCAATCCCGCCGACAAAGTGGTAAAATAAAAATTGGAAAAAAATCTTTTATTAGGGTAGCCCCCCTATATGTAAAGTGGGAAGTGATTTTTTTTTTAATTTCAACCCTAACGTGTGATATATTGTTGGAAAGGTATTTAAAAATGAATAGGGGTTTACTAAAATCATTTTTTGATAATGTCAATAATTTCGGAAATAATCGCTCCAAAAGTAAAAAACAATGTGTCCCCCCCCCCCTCTAACTTTTGAACCATAAGTTTAAAAAATATGAAAAAATTCTGAAAAGTAGAACTCTATAAGAACTTTCTAGGAAAATTATTTTGAACTTGATGGAAATAACAGTTTTTGTACAAAAAAAGACAAAAAATTGTACAAAATAATTTCTGGACTAAGTTTGTAGTATAATCGTAATGGCAAGCATTTTTTTAAATTTCGTTTATATATTTTATTATCCTGAACGTATCCTTTTGTGTTCGCGCTAAAAACCGTCACGAGTCGGAGCGCCTGCCGCGGAGCGTGCAATGTTGCACGCTCCGTGTTCGCACACGTACCCACTACCGGGAGCAGTTGCAGGAGCGCGGAGCGCTGCTGGAGCGCGAACATAATGGATACCACTCATAAGTGGGAACACTTATTGTGACGGACGGGAAACTACGGAACCCTACACTGAGCGTGGCCCGACACGCTCTTGGCCGGTTTTTTAATACCTAAATGATGTGACCTGGGCTGTGGTCTGGCGCGTTCTTTACCCAAAGAATTAAATTAGCATTGCCATTCAACGTGGCAATGTTGCCAGTCTTCTGGGCACGTTCCCGGATGACAGCGATGCGGACGAGTACTTCGACGCCTAAGTGTCTTTTTGTTTTTGTATTTAAAGCGACTATATGACCTAAAGCGCAGTATTTGTCGGATTGCATAGAAAAGAAAGAGAAGCGCGATGACACAACGCTGGTAATTTATTGCTAAAAATGACGCAATTATCTATTTACAAAAAATCTACTGTTTGGACTAAAAAATTAAAACACTAGTGCTTTATTAGTAGGTATGTTGCTTGTAGAATAATCTGACAAAATAACAGAATGATTGTATGTATATTAGTATCGTTTTTATTCTAAGAAGAATGTTTTTAGAGGTATCTTCATGATTTTTTTCTATCGTATCAAATTAGTTGTATTATGTTTTCAACACACTATTAACCTAGCATATATCCTGAAGAAAATCATATATTTCTGATTTTGTTTACTGTAGTCTATCATATACTTTTATTGTTTCTAAAATTTGCGGTTTTGCATTTAGGGACATTATCTACGGTACGGATCAATACAGTGCAGATTTTCATGCATGATGCAGAAATATGGTACACCAGCACATCAAGCTACCCGAATCTGTCAAATATTCCCAATCAACTTTGAACCTTATGCTGTAGCGATTAAGTTGGAAATCTACTAAAGAAATTTGATAGATTGTAGTAGCTTGATGTGCTGGCGTCTGTATCTCGTTGGTCTAGGGTTCGCAAGCAATACTGCTAAGGTGCCTGGGCCATGATTATAATTCTGTAAATACCTACATATTTTTTACGGCCGCGAATCATATTTTAATCAACGTACAACTTAATACTGACCAGCAAATTGTAAAAACCTATAAAAAATTGAATTTCGCGGGCTACCCTGGCGCTTTCGCCTTAACGTATTTTCTATGACACAATGGCGTGGTTTGAACTGTCAAAATACATGTTGTCGGTTGACATTTCGATTCCTTGCCATTAACAAGACATGATATTGACGTGGTTTGCATGGGGTATAGAATAATACAGAATTGGGGCCCTGGGTTCGAGTCACAGATCAGGCAAACTGTTATTAGCTTTTTCCATTTAGAATTTCGATTTGTATAGTTAGTTAGTCATTTAATTTAATCTTTACATAGTTGTGTAATATATTGTATAAATATAAAGATGCTTTTACAAAAAAAAAGAAAATTTGTTTTAAAATTCGTCAAATTAAATTTAAAAATATTATATTTATTTAAAATATTAAAATGGTCGTTAATTACTTTCGTATAGTAATTATAAGTACGCTCCAATTACCGTTGAGTTGTTAATTTTTAATAACACGTAATTAGCTTGTTATGCAGTCGTTAAATTTTAATATGTAACAGACAAGCGGTTTTGAAGCGTTTTTCAGGCGTTTATTTAAAATAATATTTTACCGCGATTTGTGTTGGGTTGTGGAGGTCAGATAAGCAGTCGCTCTAGGTAGCTCTGTGTCTGGCAGCCGACCCCAACATAGTTGGGAGAAGGCTAGATATATTGATTGATTTTACCACGATTTTCTATGTCAGTCAGGCCAACAAGTCGAACCGCCTTCTAATTGGTTTACAACACTTGAAATGTCAAGAGTTTTCTTATAACCACAAACCATTTGGATCACTAGTTTCCAAAACTGACACATTAGCAATAATACTAAAATCACTATGATTACTATGATTCTAGATCATAGTGTATTGCATTTAAAAATACACTGATTATATTGGAAATGATATAATTGCCTTTGACACTAAAAAAGCTGTTCTGATTTCAGTAAAAAACTAGGCATACATTCTACTATATTTTAACATTATCTATCACTAGCTTCTGCCAGCTACTCCGTTCATTTTTTAAATAAAATAAATATATACACTTGGCAATATAGCTTCCCATCAGTGAAAGAATTTTAGAAATGGGCTCAGAAGTTCCGAAGATAACCCCCTACATGCAAACTCACAAATATCTTTATAATATTGGTATAGATACACATAACATTTTGGTAAGCCGTATTCTTACCAAAATGTTTTACTGTTACACGTACAACATTAAAATCAGCCATCCAAGCATTTCAACCGCCCTTACACACGTTTCAGCCGCTCGTCTACCTTAAATACATTACATTAATCGCAATAAAAATCTACCTTTTCAAATATAACACGTGTTTAAAAACTAGAGCTAATTTGCTCCTAAACAGCACTTTTAGTAATTTTGCATCATAATGTAATTATTAACATTATGTTAGACAGCGCTGTTATATGAAACCGGAGACTTGGAAAGAAATATTTCGTAAGATTAAGAAAAGTGTTTGTTAATAATAAAATCCCACCAAAAACATTTCATGTAAAATGTTGCCAAGACGACCACATAAAGTTTGCCCTGTGAAAAAGATATCAGATCTCATGTAGAGCCAAGCTTCTGAATCTACACGGCCTAACTCTACCGACCCTAACTTCACAAATTCTACATACCAGTAAAAATTTATGGCTTCGCCGTTTCGCTACCGTCGCGCGTCGTGGAGGTGATGCGAATATTTCGTTTCTGAAGTAAGTAACCATTTCAGATATCAATCTACGTGGTCTTCACATGATCCGACCAAGATTATGTGTGGATTTAAAAGAGACTGTGACTCCGTGTTTGTTTCGGACTTTCGTCTCATAGTAGTCAGTAAAGGCAAAAGTTTGTGAGTGTGTGTGTTTATATGTTTGTTACTTCTTCACGCTAAAATGGCTGGACCAATTTTGATAAAATTTTATATGGAGATAGCTGACACCTTTTATTAACATATAGGCTACTTTTTATCCCAATATTCCCACAAGATCGACATTTACGCGGTCGAAACCGCGGAGCGCAGCTAGTGAAATATAAATTAAAGTAACTTTTGCTGGCCTCACTATGTTAAATTCAACATAAATATTGTTAACTTAATTTTATATCAATTTAAAGGCTCCTTCAAGCAGGCGCGACACGACACACGACACAAAGGCACCGCAAGTCGCGCAACGAGCGGTGCCTTTGTGTCGCGGGGCGCTGCTAGTTTCGACTATAATAATGGTCTACTGTGGTGTCTGGCCCTACTTATTAAATTCGACCCAACTTCACGCTCTATAAGTAACAAGGTGAGCAGGTATGGAGGTCATATTTAGGTACTTTGTAATATAATGTTAATAAGGGCTATTATAGCAAGAAACGGTGCTAGAAAATCTGTTTAACAAAAAAAAAAACCGACTTCTAATAAAAACACTACAAAGTGAAAAGTAAGCAACTTTAATTTCGGAAGTCGGTGTCTTTGGAGTCATTTTTTTTTTGTTAGTTTTTTTTTATTTCTCGCTTTTTAGTGGGTCTGTTTATAATGTATCAAAGTAGCAACTAGGCAGTTGCTCCGTGAACCTCTTAAGAGGTCATTGTACTCATCCTTATGAACTACTTTTACTATGGGACCAAACATGAAATCGCGAAAAAAAAACAGCTGTTCCCTACATCTTGACGAGTTATACGAAAATAAATGTAGGGAACAGCTGATTTTTTTTCGCGGTTTCAGTTTTGGTCCCATAGTAAAAGTTGTACATAATGATGAGTACAATGGGCTCTTAAGAGGTTGTTAATGTTTTACCAATAACCCGGTATATATAGGATATATATCAATTAGTCAGCCATGTTCCATGTTTGTTCCAATAATGTTCAATGTTGTGTGCGGGTTGGTGGATAAGTCATCGGATAGATTTTATACAAAACAAAACACAGTTATTTATAACTGTCATGGTAAATTAATATTATTCGCTAATATTATGTCGTCAATAAGATTCGGTATTCATAAATAAAATAGTGACAAGTTCACAGTCGAGATAAATTGCAGACTACATTACAGAGAATGGTACTTATCTAAGCAAAAAGTAATCAGTCATCATCATCTGCCTAGCCTTTTCCTAACTATATTGGGGTCGGCTTCCAGTCTAACCGGATGCAGCGGAATACCAGTATTTTACATGGAGCGACTGCCTATCTGACCTCCGCAACCCAGTTACTGGTTAATACGATACCCCTTGCAAAGACTGGTTGTCAGACTTTCAGGCTTCTGACTACCCGTAACGAATGTCGAAGATCCACGAATGACAGCCGCGACCAGCGGCTTGACGTGCTTTCGAGGCACGGAGGGGTCTTGGTATGTAAAGATGGTCATCCATCCACGGACCAACCGTGGCAAGCGTGGCTTAACCTGATCGATCGACCTGTGCGGCTGTTACTTTGCCACGAGCCACTTCCCATACCTATTTAAATAGGCTGTTGTACTAACCAAGGGCTTCTTGTGAAACTTCCGTCTAGATAATTACTTATAACGCGCTTTAATTATTATTACAATCGATATATCAGTAATTACGATTATCGCAATCGATTTGAATCCATTCTGTTAATGAGATGTTTTTCATTGTTCATTTTTCTGAGACTGTAATGTTCTTTTCTGTGATGTGTGTTGCAGAAATAAGTCTTGGGTATATAAAAGAGGGAGTGTCCGGCCAGAAAACTAAATTCTATATAATACTAATAATTACGCTGAAGAGTTTGTTTGCTTGTTCGAACGCGCTAATCTCTAGAACTACCAGTGGATTTGAAAAAATCTTTTCGCATTTGATTGCAGAATTTTTGAGGGCTAACACAAGTTTTCATTTAACAATGAGAAAACTCTAAAAATCGCAAAATACAAAAACATATAACAAACATTACATAAACCATCAAATAATTGTAAAAACCGTTATGAGTATGTTCAAATATGGAACGGCCAATCGGAGGCGCGCGTCGATCCTTGACCACAATGCGCGCACGCAATAATGCTCAAACACATTGCGTAGACTATGTTTATCTAGAGGTTTATGGATGCACTTCCATTATTTTTGAGCTAAAATTAAACCAAATAATGGCAGAGTACCTTGTGAAAGAGTTAATTCTTAGAAGTAATGAAACATTGAAGGTCTCCGAGCAAATTAATCCGTAGTTTCGCCCGAAGTTAGGCTGCTTTTCGACCAGAGATGAGATAATCTAAGTTGCTATGGATGCGTTCGATATACACCAATCATATTCATTGGTCCACAGCATAGCACTGGTGAAACGGGTTCAACTAAGATGTTTTGAATATGGATGGATTCGTACTATGGATGGAAACTATGGATGCGCGAGAGGTGTACTAGTGCAGAGCAGAATACCTAAATTAAGCGCGCGTTTGTCACCGAAAGTAGACAGGCTCCCCGTGCATTATACTGCCGATGCATCGCATAGCTAAAGCTGCGCATCTTCCTCGTACAGCTACCTCGCGGCAGCGCATCTGCATACAACATCTTACTCTACTCGCTCCGATTCACAGCTTAGCACTAGTGGAAACGGTCACATAGCTTCCTAGCTTTCACTTCCTCACAGCGTAGCTGCATAGCACATCTCTGGTGGAAAAGCAGCCTTACGGGTCTACCCTTATACGGACATAGTTATAAGATATTTCTATGATTACGGACATAAGATTAGTTCGATGGAAGAGACTATTCAAGATTTGACAGTTGTCCCTACTTCAGATTCAGAGGTGTTTGTGTTGTGCCCGTCCGAAAAAAAATAATTTGACACTTGTTTTGATGGACCAGGGGCTCGTAATTAAATGATAACAACCGCACAGTCCGTTCGATCAGGTTAAGCTACGCTTGCCGCGGTTGGTCTGTAGATGGGTGATCATCATTATATACCGAGACCCTTCCGTGCCTCGGAAAGCACATTAAGCCGTTGGTCCCGACTGTCATTCGTTGATCTTTGGCAGTCGTAACGGCTCGTCAGAAGCCCAAAAATCTGATAACCAGTCTTTGCAAGGGGTATCGTATTACCCAGTAACTGGGTTGCGGAGGTCAGATAGGCAGTCACTCCGTATAAAATACTGGTATTCCGCTGCATCCGGTTAGACTGGAAGCCGACCCCGACATAGTTGGGAAAAGGCTAGGCAGATGATGATGATGACTGATTACTTTTTGCTTAGATACCGTTCTCTAGCTGTAATCAAGTCTGCAATTTGTCTCGACTGTGAACTTGTCACTATTTTATTTATGAATGCCGAATCTTATTGACGTCATAATATTAGCGAATAATATTAATTTAACATGACAGTTATAAATAACTGTGTTTTGTTTTACATAAAATCTATCCGATGACTTATCCACCAAACCGCACACAACATTGAACATTATTGGAACAAACATGGAACATGGCTGACTAATTGATATGTATCCTACATATTATATTTTTTGTAAAACATTAACAACCTCTTAAGAGGTCATTGTACTCATCATTATGAATAACTATTAACTACTGTAGGACCAAACCTGAAACCGCGAAAAAAAATCAGCTGTTCCCTACATTTATGTTGTAATAATGTAGGGAACAGCTGTTTTTTTTCGCGGTGGTTTGGCCCCATAGTAAAAGTTGTACATATAGAATAAAGAGAATTGCAGAAAGCGGACGATATAACCAACCACAATCATTAATAATAATTAATGATTGTGGTTGGTTATATCTTTAGATACCGAGACCTCTCCATGCCTCGGAAAACACGTTAAGCCGTCGGTCTCGGCTGTCATTTTTGGCTCTGACAGTCGTCCGAAGCACAAAAGTCTGGCAATGGCAACCAGTCTTACCAAGAGGTATCGTATTACCCAATAACTGGGTTGTGGAAGTCAGATACTCAGTCGCTTAACATAGCTGGGAAAAGGCAGGCAGATCATATCATAATGTGAACGATCAACGTTTTTTTTTTCGTGGGGAAATCCTCATGGATACCCTCCGTCTGGGAAGAATGGAGGATTATGTCGGACTAAAACGCCACTGTTCCTTCTGAGTCGGGGCCCCGGGACATATTACTTGTACATTCGCCGCACCCCGAAGACGATGCACATAGAATAAAATTACTATACCACAATAGGAAAACCGCTTGACGCATTTAAGTGATACATAAACACTGATTTCTATTGACTATTGCTTGTTTTTATAAATTGTTGGTCACTTTTACTAAGTTTTTTAGTTAAAGTTATTTTACTAACAGTGAATGAGTAGCTGTAACAGTTACATAACTCTCAGTTACCTAACTACTACTAAAACAGAGTTATGTCTGTGGGCACCAGTGCGAGACAGCAATACAGGTGTTTGTAATCCAAGTTAGAGTTAATGATCTCCTTTCAATAGTAGATGTAGCGGGTAATGTCGGGGTAATTAATTAAATCAAAGAAAATAAAGGACATCATTCAAGTGACGAACATTTTCTACCGGAAAAAAAAAGGCTTGAGCATTTTTAGGGTTCATGTACTCAAAAGGAAAAACGGAAATCTTATAGGATCACTTTGTTGTCTGTTTGTCAATACCCTTTATCTCTATCAGAATGCGTGGAGGTAACGAATTGAAATTAAAACCATATACTCAGATCTACAATCCTTTGAATCTGTGAAAAAATAAAACTTCTAAGTTAACGTAAAAAAAAGATACGGCTGTTTATGCCGCAAAAAACGTAATATTTGAACACTCTCAAGGTAATCAAAATTTATAGGGTACTTCCCGTTGACCTAGAATCATGAAATTTGGCAAGAAGCAAGGTCATGTAGCACAAGTATGGGAAAAAGTAAAAAAAAATAGTGGCACTCCGGGAGTGCTGACAGAAGTGAAAACTTGAGCAATTAAGTGCGTATTTTTTTAATCGTCTTATAAACAAAACACGCGCGGTGTCGGTTACGGTAACAGTGTCGCGAGTTTAATACTTTTTTCCCATCTCAAAAAATGCCCAACGCGCCTAAAGAAGCTTTCACTTCAAAAATCCTAAAACCGTAAATTTGTAGTTAATAAAAAATCCCGTGATAAACTATTTACATACCTACAAATTTATACGAAACCCTCGGTGCACGTTTCCGACTTTTACTATTACAGCGAAAGTCCCTCCGAAAAAACTGATTTACCCCCCGGCTGCTAGTTGAGATTGAAAATGCCAAAAATCATATTTTTATAGCATAGACCGCCAAGAGAATGAACAAATCTATCCTAGATCAACTACGCTTGAAAGATAAACTATCCACGATCTGTTACCAAAGGATTCTCATTTACGTTGGTCACATTGCCCGTCAGGAACCAGATAATCTAGAAAAGTTGATGGTGATGGGCAAGGTAGATGGGAAAAGACCTCGCGGACGGTCACCTAACCGCTGGTCAGACCAAGTAACCGGCCCTCATTCGACTCTCTGTTACGACCGCCCTGAAAAAAGCTGAGGACCGAACGAAATGGAAGAACATCTTGCATAAAGCCACGAACGCCTTTCAGGGACACGACCTCCAGTAATGAGATACGCGACTAAGAAGAGAAGATTAACCTTGACCGCCACAGTCACGTATAGATGACAAACCAAAATATACCCAGCACGCCACGGTTTGACTACATGACAGACTTTGACGCCGACGCGACGGCACGTTTTTTATTTTTTAACGTGTGCCGCCACACGTATACAGGGTTATTGGTAAAACATTAACAACCTCTTAAGAGGTCATTGTACTCATCATTATGAACAACTATTACTATGGGACCAAATCTGAAATCGCGAAAAAAATCAGCTGTTCCCTACATTTATGTTCGTATAACTCGTCGAAATGTAGGGAACAGCTGTTTATTTTTTGCCCACGCACAATGTTTCACTTGAAGGATTAAGTGCGAAAACCAAACATATAACATAGAACAGCCGCTTTTTATATTTTTTGTCATATAAATGCCAATGATTTTTGCTAACGTAAACGTAAGTCATCAAATGCACCTGTTTTTATCATAGGCATATTAATTAGGATATCTAACACATCTGCTACACTTTTAGACCCTAGATCGCCTTTTATCTTAGTCTTAGATAAGTATCTATTATTATTAATTAACAAGATCCGGGTCCAATAACCAAATGTTTATTATCCACATCAAAATCTAATACGATCGTAAAAAAACCGAAGAAACTATTATTAAAAAAAAACCGGTCAAGCGCGAGACCGACTGGCCCACCGAGGTTTCCGTTCTTTGTAGGTATGTAAATAGTTTATCACAGGAAACATTTTTTTTGGATTTTTTCCTTTACTTGTGCTACATGATCTTGCTTCTTGCCAAATTTCTTGATTCTAGGTCAACGTGACGTACTCTATATTTTTGATTTTGATTTATTTGGTTTTGATTCCCTTGCGAGTGTCAAAATATGCGGCATAAACGGAATATAAACGCCCGTATCTTTTTTTTAGCGTCGACTTAGTTCTGTTTCATTTTTTCACTGCTTTAAGGGATAACAGCCTTGAGTATTTGATATTAATTTCAACTTGACAACTCCAGGCGTTCCTGAGAAAAAGGGTCTTAACAGACGGACAACGAAGTGATCTAATATGGGTTCCGTATTTCCTTTCGAGATACGGAACCCTAAAAAGTATGGCTTCTTGGCATTGACGTACTATAACCGGTCCAAATACCACTATATGTATATTATAGATTTCGATAAAAACAGGGTCCTGACGTTGTTATATTACATACATTAATTATAACAGATTCACAAAAAGAGAAGGTGCCAGAATTAAAATAGCTAACGATTGCTTGCACCGAATATAATTCCTATTCATCCTGTCCCTTGCAGCCCTCTCCCAGAGACGCCCTATGCCGAGGTCAGAAACAATCGTAAACAAAACGATCTGACGGCGAATATTCCATAGTGGAAAAGTCTGACGGCGAATATTCCATACTTGAAAAGTCCTGTCGTCGAAACAAACAAATGCGTACCATTCTATTTTTAAATAAATATTATGATAGTATTTTTCAAGGGTCCATGAAAACAAAAAAATGGCCTTGCCTTAGAATTTTCACATTATGTACCTATATTTCTTTGCAATACTTAACTAATTAACTGGTTTTTGCTACGCAATTACATTAAAAAAAGGATCGTAACTATACGCGCAGTCTCTATCGAAATTACTGTATATATTATTACTTCTAGTAAATATATTATAATTGATTATATCTTACTGACACACGATGAAATTCGTATCTTTATTTACATTATTATAAATTAAAGTTACTTTTCTTCTCTGTCTGTGTGACCGCGTTCAAACTCAAACTCAAAACATTTATTTCTAACTGACTTCTGGCCGTGACTTCGTTCGCGTGATATTTATTGTTCCCGACCCACCCCATCGCATCGCATCGCCTGCTCCCGCTATTACTTCGTTGTCGTTTAGCGTTTTTTCTGCCATTTCTTCTTTCTGGTCGGCTCCTCATGGTCCTAGCGTGATGGTAAAATACAAGATAGCTGTGCCGCTGGGGAGTTTGTTGCGCCACTTTTTCTTCCCAACGAAAGCTCTAGGAAGTGGTGAAGGGGCGTTTTTGTCTTATGTAATTTTGACGTGCAAAAATGCTGATTCTCAACCTTATTGACAGGTGACACTGGTTGACACTTCCCGTAACCAAAGGGCTGGCTTTTACCTTTGCTAAAGGCTAAGGGGTTGAGGGTTGTATATATTTATTTATTTATTTATTTGGTTCACCAACAATTTGTATACACTATTTTAAACAATTTAAACAAAAGCAACAAATCGGAGTAAAGTGTAACAATCACTTACAGGTAAAGTCTGCATGCACACAAATAGTTGTTGTAACTTAAAAAAGTAGGATTAAAAGACTATGTGAATGTATATGTGTGTATGTATGTGTAAGTTGCACTGATTAGAACTTAATAAATTAGTTGAACTAAAACAAACAAATTAAAAAAAAAAAAACAAAACAGACTAAACCAGGCAAAATTTGTATTGCCATACAACGTGGCAATGCCGCCAGTCTCTTGGTTACGTTACCAGTCGACAGCGATGCGGAGGAATGTTTCGACACCATATTTTAGTTTGTTAATAGTTTTAGTTAGGTTAGGATATTTAAAAAAAAAAATTTATTACTGAATGGGCTCGCTCTTGCTTGACCTCGATCACGCCTGATGGAAAGCGATGGATTCGGTCTATGATGGAACGAGCGTGCCCACAAGATGCCGAAGGCCGCTATCCCACTGGCGTTTTACGAGCGTTGACGTCAACGTCGCGTCTGCGCGGCGTCGACGCTGCGCAGACGCGACGTTGACGTCGCGTCATCGCGTAACAAGCATAAAACGTCCGCTGAACGCGACGTTAACGTCGCGCAGATGATACTATTGCCAACAAACGCGACGTTAACGTTAAGCAGACGCGACGTTGACGTCGCGTTCAGCGGACGTTTTATGCTTGTTACGCGATGACGCGACGTCAACGTCGCGTCTGCGCAGCGTCGACGCCGCGCAGACGCGACGTTGACGTCAACGCTCGTAAAACGCCAGTGGGATAGCGGCCTAAGGCACAAAACTCCCACGCGTCGACGAACCACAGCAGGTTGCTTGACGCCGGACTCCGGTGGGAGGGTGGTCGCAAACCAGGCGGGCGTTAGCTCTACCACCGCAAGGGAAGAATTGGCCAGTCAAATAAGGTGTTGGGTGTGACTGTCCAGGATGAGCCGAGCGCGAGCGTTCAGTTGAGTAACTGGCGGAACAAACTGCGCTACATGAGGAGGCTTCTTCATGCATCCAAAAAAAAAATTTATATTTTAATGTTAATAGTTTATTTAGTATTAGGAGTTTATCCAGTTTATTTTTATTAAAGACCCAGGGGTGGCCCAGTGGCAATGGCCCCGACTTACGTACGAGTTGTAGGTAGTAGGTTCAAACCCAGGTTTCCTTTGTGTAATTTATTTCATCACCACTGCTCTCAAAACGGTGAAGGAAAACATCATGTCCTAGAAGCAAAAATTCGAAGACATGTGACATCTACCAACCCGCACTGGGCCCGCGTGGTGGATTACGGCCCACTCCCTCTCACCGAAAGGAGGCCTGTGTCCCAACAGTGGGAATATTATAAGATGATTATTATATCCAGTTTATTAATCAGTTATTGTAATATATGATAAACACGTGACGTAGTTTTTATTGCATGTAATTACTTAATTCTATACCTAATACATATATATTTTAGAATCTTTTGACATTATATCTAAAACTGTTTGACATTATAATTATCTATAACACTTTGGCAATTTTGAATTTCACTTTGATGGTTATTAATCATTCATAGTTCCTTGTAATTGCATGTGTATATTATATTCAACACAATGTAAATGGTTTTATGAATAAATTAAATGAAATAAAAAAAAATAATGAATTTTATAACTGAATTTGTATATTTTATGCCTGAATATCTTAGCATAAGAATTAAAAGTCTGATTTATTATAGTTTTAAAACCAGTTTAGGTGATACATACGATTATTTTACTTATACATTTTTATTTGTAAGTATTTTGGTCTTTATTTACAGTGAAATAAACTAGTAATATTATTAGGAGGTAAAATTTATTTCTTTGTAAGTTTGTCTGTAGGGGGTAGGTATATAATCTCTGAAACTATCAGTCGGATTTGATAAATTATTTTTGCATTTGATATCTCAAAAGAACACTAAGCGATTCGAGGAATTTCACGAGGACGAAGTCGCGGGCAGAAGCTTGTAGATAGACATAGATTTATAACTTCAACATCGATATCATCAAGGCTTCTTCGCTGTCGCACGCGACACAAAGACACCGCAAGTCGCGCAACGAGCGGTGCCTTTGTGTCGTGCGCGATTATATCGCGTGTCGCGCCTGTTTGTAGGAGCCTTCATTCTCCTGCCCCTATCCTAATTTATAACCCTCTATTTATTTATTTATTTGGAATTTTTATAACCTTAATATAATCAGGTTTAAGGGGACTACAGGACCTAAACGCTAAAAAAAAACGCAAGTTTTATAATGCCTAAAAATATATGATCGACTACAGTAAAAAAAATCAAAAAAATATATGATATTCTACAGGATATATGCTAGGTAGATAGGGTCTCTATCGGAAAGACCTTTTCACTGAAAGACAATTCACGTTGGATCACATGAAAGCAAGTTACCTAGACAGCCGAAAGACAATTGAGCTACATGACATAAAAGCAGAGTACCCAGTCAGCAGAGAGTCAACTTAGCTGGATGACTTATAAGCAGAATGAGCTATTAGCAAAACGTCTGGAATTGCGAATAGTCCGTATGATTAGAATACCTTATTAGCTGGAAGTCAAATTAGTTGGATGACAAAACTCAGAATGAGCTAGTAGCGAAAACGTCTGGAAAAGAAAATAGTTTGAATCGTATGTCAGCTACGGGGTATCTATCAGAATGACTTTTTCGCTGAATAGTGTGTTGAGAACATAATACAACTAATTGAATACGATAGAAAAAAATCATGAATATACCTCTAAAAACTGTCTTTTCACAATAAAAACCATACTAATATAAATACAATCATTTTGATTTTTTGTCAGATTATTCCACAAGCAACTACCAAAGCATGTTTTATTTTTTTAGTCCAACAATAGATTTTTTGGAAATAGATAATATTTTGTAATAAATTACCAGCGTTGTGTCATCGCGTTCTCTTTCTTTTCTATGCAATCCAACAGTGACCGCGCTTTAGGCCATGTAGTCCCCTTAAATACTTTATTTCCAAAAAGACAAATTTAGGATTATTAGACGTAAGCAAAACATTTTTAATTGGTGGGAACTGACCTACCCTACCAGGAGAGATTGTCAGTAAAAACAATAAAACGTACGTTTTATTTTACCCGACTGCGCCAGAAGGAGGGTTATTGTTGTTTTTGTCAAAGGAATCGGATGTTGTATAAAAATCCTCACTTTTTGTGGTTTTTTCTTTCAATTATGTAAGAGTGGCAATTTTTTTCTATTTTCATTTAATATTTTTTACCTCCTATTTAAGCTGTTGGAAGTTTTAAAACACATACTTAAATTTTTTGCCCCGCTGCGGCGAAACCCAAAAGGAGGGTCATTTTTTACTCTTTATTGTATGTCATCAGCTCGTAAATTTTTAATTGAGTGCCTATTCACTTAAACAATAATAAATAAAAAAGCGTCTACTTGAGAACCTCGTTATATTTCCGTCAATTAAAAATCAATTTTTGTTGACAGAAATAAAATAAAAATTATAAGTTTTTATTTTTTGTTTTTGGTTTTTTTGTCGTCCTTGCATAAGTTCCTTATTATCTTTATTAATGTCCATGTCGTAGGTTTTTCATAAAATTAGGTTTTTGATCAAAAACCTAGGCTATTGATCAAGAACCGGAAGAAGACAAAATTATTACTTTATGTTATCATAAACCTGAGAAAATCCAGTTTTTTTATCAAAAACCTAGACTGTATTAGTTTTATGATAAAAACAATGTTGGTTGCTATTTCTCTAAATAAATAAAACAATTAAGAAACAATAAACAATGATTTATTTGTTATGAAATTACATACCTACATTTAAAAAATAATATGTGTGATGTGTGTGTGAAACGGCGAAAAACGAAACGGTTAAAAACGTGATTTTGTCTATTTTTGTGCTTTTGAACCAGAAGAAGACGGTCGACGTCAGGGGCACCCCGAGGTTCGGTTTGGTTAGGTTCCTTTAAACCCTGAAGACAGAAATAGGAGCCCCACGCAGCGGGGCTCCGTCGACCTGACGTCGTTAGAAATAATACTGCGCGCTCGTTTTATCATAAAGCCAAACTAGTTCAGGTTTTTGATCAAAAATCTGGATTGTTAGAGGTTTATGATGAAATTGAGTTTAAAATGTGTCATCTTCCGGTTTTTCATCAAAAACCTAGGTTTTTCATCAAAAACCTAATTTTATGAAAAACCTACGACATCCATACGTAAGTCCCTTTAAATATCCACACCAAATATGAAATAACCCTGTATTAAAATATTTTCTTTTTTTTTCCAGAATTAAACCACACATGTAGCACGACTCCCCGTTCGTCCACTACCGACCACACACGACCACGCACGACCATGACACGGCTAACTGTGGGCCAGACGGCCCGCAACCGGCTGTTCGGTTTGGCTCCCACCCCTGACAGAAGAGTGCCACTCAGCATGCTGATCTCACAGCAAAAGAAACTGAGCTTCGGTATGTAGCTTTTATTTATAACCTTGAGTATTTTTTCAGGTGACTTCTTTTAAAAATAAATCTGTAGGTCTGTAGGTTCGTTATTTGGCAAAAGAAGTAGAATTACCATTCTTCTGGGCGTCTTTTTACAGCCGTTAGATACCCAGTAAGAAGAAAAGAAAAAAAGAAAAACTTTTATTTTTGTGATGCGTGAAGGTAGGTACGGCTATCGACTTTTATCGCTGACTGAACATATTTTTTTTATTAAAAATTATTATTTTTTAATAATTTTTTTCCTTTATTTCTTTAATAGAAATAATTCTCTCAACTTTATATTATACTACTATTATACTATACTACTACTACTCTACTACTACACTATACTACTACTATACAACTACTACACTACTACTACTACTATACTACTCTATACTACTTTATATTATACTATTATTATACTACTATTATATTACTTTATATTATTTTCTTTCTTTATTGTTTTATTTATTTTATAATTTATGTACACACAGTAAAATACATAGGGATATGACATCATTATAATTTGAGTACAAAGGTCTTTCTTTTATATTATGTGTAGTATATTTCAATCAACGCATACATAAAATAAAATAAAATTATGGCTAAACTAGCAGCGCCCTATGGTTTTACCCGCATAAGTGTCGATACCGTTCGAAAGACACGTGGCGCCATCTATTACCATAATAACGTTATTGTTGTTTTCCTCGGAAACAGCGCTTTTTTCGGGATGAAAGGTACCCTATGTCCGTTTCTGTACACCTGACAACGTATATGCAAAATTTCAGGATGATCGGTTCAGTGGTTTAGGCGAGAAAAGGTAACAAACAAACAAACTTGCTTTCGCATTTATAATATTAGTTAGGATTGATACTGTATATGTATACTTCAGAAAAATAAATTAGACACTTTTTTGACACGGCGCGTATTGTTCAGAAAATTTTAGGCATATATTTGACTCCTCTTGTAGATCATCAGCTGCCTAGCCTTTTCCCAACTATGTTGGGGTCGGCTTCCAGTCTAACCGAATACAGTTGAATACCAGTATTTTACAGGAAGCGACTGCCTATCTGACCTCCACAACCCAGTTACTGGGCAATACGATAACCCTTTGTAAGACTAGTTGTCAGACATTCGGGCTTCTGACGACCCGTAACGACTATCAAAAATCTACAAATGACAGCCGCGACCAACGGCTTAACGTGTTTTCCGAGGCACGGAGGGTCTTGGTATGTAAAGATGGTCACCCATCCACGGGCTAACCGCGGCAAACGTAGCTTAACCTGATCGATCGACGCTTGAGGCTGTTATTACTTAACCTCAAGGCCCTCTTCGTTTCATCAATTCATTTGTGAAATTAAAACCATTACCTATCTTTTTTGTAGCTTCTGCGGATGGTGTTAAGTTGTCAGGTTGACATCATTGTATGCTTGCTAGATAGTGTCAAATCACGGTATTCAAGGATGATTGATAATAATTATAGACTACTAGCTTCCGCCCGCGGCTTCGCCCGCGAGGTATGTCGTTAAAAACTATCCTATGTCCTTCCCCGGGATGCAAACTATCTCTCTGCCAAATTTTGTGGAAATCCGTTCAGTGGTTTAGGCGTGAAAAGGTAACATACAGATAGATTATATGGATTAGAGAACCAGAGTTACCGACATAGCTTGCAGAGTAAGCAAACTGAAGTGGCAGTGGGCTGGCCATGTTTGTCGAAGGACCGATGGTCGGTGGAGCAGACGAGTCCTGGAGTGGAGACCGTGTATCGGCAAGCGTAGTGTGGGACGCTCCCCAGCTAGATGGACGGACGACCTAGAGAAGGTGGCTGGGACGGACTGGATGCGGAAGGCGGAGGACAGCGTGTGGTGGCGCAGCCTGGGAGAAACCTATGTCCAGCAGTGGACTGCGATAGTTGATTGTTTTATTTATTAAAGAATCCATCTTGATATAACTTGGGCATATTCTTCCACACCACACACACAAAGTCAAAGTCAAAGTCGAAGTCTAATCATTTATTTCAAATAGGAACATAAAAGGCACTTTTGAACGTCAGAAATTACAACAGAATTGATTCTAGTCGCCCATTCCAAAAGATAGTTTTCGTATGGACAAGAATGGGCAAGAAACTCCACCGTTACTCTTTTAAAATGTTTTACAATATTTTGCATACATTAATTATATAGGTAATAATAATATGTGAAGACGATGCACCTAAAATAAAATTACTATACCACAATAGGTAAAAGAATTAAAAATGAAACATAAAAAACATAAAAACAAAAACATATAAACATGACATATAAATATAAACACATAAAAATTAATACATATAAATTAAAAAAAAACAAAAAACACACATATAAATTAATTATCTGATAGATACATGGTGCACAGCGACCGAGAAGCGGAGGTCAGATAAGCAGCAACATAGTTGGAAAAATGGCGACGCAGATGATGATGGTGAATAGATATGGGAAGACAGTCTAGAGCTAGCAACATGTACCAGGTCAGGTCATGTAACAAAATAAAGAATGGTCAACGTACTTGTACTGCCTTCAAGTAAAGTATTCTAGTATGTCTGCTAGTACTGTATTCTAGTACTGTCGTTCAATGCAAACCGAAAATGGTCAACATATCAAAGCATCTACCTATAAGTCTACAAAAGTCCTTTCTCTTATCTCTCTGCCTATCCTATTTCAGATTAATGTCATTATAATTATAGTTGTGCTAACCTCGTACAAAATGAAATATAACTCGCACGATTTGTGCAATTTTTCCTTACAACACACTACCATCCGATTTTCGTAATATTAGCCAATGGTGCAAGTTACAAGAACTGATTAATTTTCGTATTAAATGTTTATTTAGTACTAGTAGCAGCCCGCGGTTTCGCTCGCATAAGTGTAGATCCCGTGGGAATATTGGGATAAAAAGTATCAAAAGTATTCTGATTTATAAGCTATATTATTGTAAAGGAGATCACCCATTTTATTCGGCGACATGGGATAAAAAATAAAAATTCGGCGGCCAGGAATGAATTATATTTTATTTGAATGGTCGCAGTAGTAGAAACATTTATTTGTATGGCGACAACGCAGTAATGAATTTGAGAACAAAGTTATATAACGATCTTATCTTTCTATCCGCCTCCAAATATATATAATATAATAACTCCGAATCCAAATTGTTCTCGACTTTGCCGCCTTAGTAAAAAACAATTAGTTAAAGGCTCCTGCAAACAGGCGCGACGCGCGACGCGAATCGCGCGCGACACAAAGGCACCGATCGTTGCGCGACTTGCGGTGCCTTTGTGTCGCGTGTCGCGTCGCGCCTGTGTGTACGAGCCTTAATGTGTACTTTAAAAATATGTAATTATTATAGACAGCCGCCAAAAAAAAATATATTTCGGAATGAGTGATGTAATGAAAACGATGATGTGATATGATCAATCATCAAAATCCGTTCAGTAAGTAGTTTTCGCGTGAAAGAGTAACAAACATCCATCCATCCATCCGCACAAACTTTCGCGTTTATAATATTAATAGGATTTTAGTAGAAATAAATTTGTTGACTTTCTTGTTGATTGAGAAAATAATATTACTATAAGCTTGGACTACCTAGTTCATCTATTGGCGTAAACATAACAGCCTATAAGGGAACTCACAGATATAGGAAGACTTAGATAACGCAAGTATCACGATCTGTATGAAAACCAAGCGTGCCATTTTTTGACTACCAACTATGACGTCACAAGCACTATTTATTGATGGGAAAATCAAATCGATTCAAAGACGCCACCGCGTGCGGCACTCGTCTCGTCCCACCCCCGAGGCCTAGCGCCAGCGCTCACGCTCACCCAGCCAGCAGTACACAGGACTGAGCGCGAAAGTGGCGGCTTACGATTTTTGTACGTAAGCTGGGCACGCGAAGGCAACTACTTCGTTACTTCGTCTTGCGTTATTCAGATGTATCTATATCTGTGTTCCCACTGCTGGGACACAGGCCTCCTCTCTGTGAGAGGGAGTGGGCCGTAACCCACCACGCGGGCCCAGTGCGGGTCACATGTCTTCGAATGTTCGGTTGTAAATCATACCGGTTTTTCACGATGTTTTCCTTAACCGTTTTGATAGCAGTGGTGATGAAATAATTTACACAAAGTAAAGCGCCTGTCAAAAAAATCGCACTGGGTAGCGTGGTGGATTACGGCCCACTTTCTCACACTGAGAAGAAGCCAGCCTGCAGTGGGAACATTATAGGCTTATTATGCTAAAACGCCTGTCAGGGTTCGAACCTACGACCTACAACTCGTAAGTCGCGGCCGTTTCCACTGCTAAGATTTAGAAAGAAAGAAAAAGTATTTATTGCGACTCGTACAGGAAGATCACAAACTAAACTAAACGCAATAAAAAAGCCGGCCAAGTGCGAGTCGCACTCGCACACGAAGGTACCATAAGGCAAAAAACGCCGAAAAAAAAAAACGTTTCTTTTATACTCCTTTAAATTTTAACTTTATTTTATTTTTATTATTTGTTGTTATAGCGGCAACAGAAATACAATGTGAAAATTTCAATTGTCTAGCTATCACGATTCATGAGATACAGCCAGGTGATAGACAGACAGACAGACGGACAGTGGAGTCATAGTAATAGGGTCCCGATTTTACCATTTGGTTTTTACCATAAAAAGTAACAAAAAGAAAAATAAAACAGAAAGTCCTATACGAGGCCAAAAAGGGGGGGGGGGGGTATTTATAGGTATACCTTTGCCTGTGCCTAACCTGTCTGGCGTACAGGAAATACAGGCCTCACGAAGTGTTTAATTTATTTTTAACTAGCCGACTTCGTATCGCTTCAGAATCAATAAGAACGAATGTATGAAAAAATTAATTATCTTCATTTTTTTCGTAAATTTTTCCCATGTTTTAATAGTTATTCTGCTATTCGAGGCGGAGACAAATCCAACAAAACAAATATCATAAAAATCGGTCCAGCCGTTCTTGAGTTATAAATGGGGTAAACTGACTCAACTTTGTTTTATTTACTATAGATTACAAAAAACAATTCATCATCCCCCAGTAAAACCAATAAAATATGATATGACATACGATCCTCACATCAACTCTCCCAGAAACCGCTCATAACTTATAACATAAAACACCTAATCAGCGCACACGCAAATTGTAATGCATGCTACTTGCGAGTCGGTTTCGTTCGGTAATACCGCGAATTATGATCACTGACGCTTGACTCGCGGTTTAAAACCGCAAAATACGATAATTATTATTATGAATTTCTACGCTGTAGGTAAGAAAACAGACATAAATTTTTCTAGTACTATCTTCTAGTGCTGTCTGCCAGTGCTGTCTGCCAGTGCTGTCTGGCAGTGCTGTCTGCCAGTGCTGTCTGCCAGTGCTGTCTGCCAGTGCTGTCTGCCAGTGCTGTCTGCCAGTGCTGTCTGCCAGTGCTGTCTGCCAGTGCTGTCTGCCAGTGCTGTGTTCCAGTACTAATAGCACTAGTCATTCGTCATCTGGTCATTCGTTGATCTTTGACAGTCGTTACGGAGCGCTACAGACCCGAAGACTGCCAACCAGACTTAACAAGGGGTATCGCAATTCCATGTTTGTTCATGGAATCATTTTCTTCACCGTAAGACAGTAGAATAATCAGCTTATAATGTCCCCCACTGCTGGGACACAGGCCACTCCACACCCACTCCCTCTCACACTCTCTGTGAGTGGGAGTGGGCCGTAATTCACCAGGCGGGCCCAGCACGGGTTGGTAGATGTCACATGTCTTCAAATTGTTGGTTCTAGAACAAGCCGATTATTCTTAATGACATTGAAGAAGTGGAATTTTTCCTTTATTTATTTGTAACTTAGTGTCGAATCATAACTCAACATTGTTGCTCTATACCATAATTACGGAAAAATAAGGTGTAGATTATTAACTTTTGTTATCCTTAAACATATCTTTACACTCTCGCAACTGCAGTGCGATTCTGTAACCATCTCACCGTGAAAACTTAGGTGAAGTGAGCGTGGAGTGAGCTGTCAATAGTGTCAATTCCTAGCAAAAACAAACTCACATCACCTAAGTTTTCACGGTGAGATTTTTACGGAATCGACCGGCTGGATAAGCAGGGCAGGAGCTGGAAATAACATTGTAAAAGCAAAAGTAACTGCTTCTATGGTCTGTTTAAAAATTATCTGATGAAAATGTAAACAAGCGGATAATCGGATTCAGCTGAATACCAGTATTTTACTTATAGCGATTGCCTATCTGACCTCCACAACCCAGTTACTGGGTAATACGATAACCCTTGGTAAGACTGGTTGTCAGATTTTTTGGACAAACTATAATTCGAATATGTTCCTATACATATTAGACTCTGATTTTTAATTTGCTAGACTTAAAGCTGCGATCGATCTTTTTTTGTCAACATGAAAAAAAACTGTGCCATAGGCTTCTACTCCGTTCACCTTTTATACCCTGTTTTTGTCTAGACGGTAAAAAAGTCAGCTGTTATAATAGTAATGGAAGATAGTACTGGAATATAGTACCTACTGAAAGATAGTTTTTCCCTTTTTTTAGGGTTCCGTACCCAAAGGGTAAAAACGGGACCCTATTACTAAGACTCCACTGTCCGTCTGTTCGTTTGTCTGTCACCAGGCCGTATCTCATGAACCGTGATAGCTAGACAGTTGACATTTTCACAGATGAAGTATTTCTGTGGCCGCTATAATAACAAATGCTAAAAACAGAATAAAATAAATATTTAAGGGGGGCTCCCATACAACAAACGTGATTTTTTCGGCGTGTTTTGCCTTGTGGTACGAAACCCTTTGTATGTGCAAATCCGACTCACACTTGACCAGTTTTTTAATACTTACAAGGAAGGGGCTAAGTTATCTTCAACCGAGACCCAGAACGAATGATTTATTAGCCTTGGATTTCATCATTATATAATTATTAAATGACTTATTCATTCAAATTAATTAATTAGTCATCAGCAAATGACTTAATAATTAAAATAATAATTTGATCTATTAAATCATTGGACCTAACCTATAATTTAATAGTCGATCATATCATAATTAAATGTAACTTAATTATAGTGCGCATGTATAGAACACCGACACGTGCCACACTATTTTGCAATAATTTGGAACTTCTGACCAATAAACTATGTAAAAAAGGTAATAAAAAAATAATCATCTGTGGCGATTGGCATATTGATACACTGAAAACTAATAAAACATCCAATGACTTAAATTCTATACATAGTAACAATAATTTAATAAACCACATAAAACTGCCTACGAGAAAAAACGCAAAAAAACGCATGTTTTAGAAACAATAAAAGTATATGATTGACTACAGTAAACAAAATCAGAAAAATATATGATATTCTTCAGGATATATGCTAGGTAGATAGTGTGTTGAAAACATAATACAACTAATTTGATACGATAGAAAAAAATCATGAAGATACCTCCAAAAAATTTATTTTTACAATAAAAACCATACTAATATACATACAATCATTCTGAGTTTTGGTCAGATACAGCAACATACTAAAACACTAGTGTTTTAATTTTTTAGTCCAAACAATAGATTTTTTGTAAATAGATGATTGCTTCATATTTTGCAATACATTACCAGCGTTTTGTCATCGCGCTTCTCTTTCTTTTCTATGCAGTCCGACAGTGACTGCGCTTTAGGTCATGTAAACCCCTTAATAGTAAGTAACATACACGACGCTAAATCCGCATTTCACTATCTAGCGCTTTCAGACCACGAATCAGCACAAGCAATAACGGTCAGCTTAGAAACTGATTCTCAACTAAGAGATGGACGTAGCTTTTGGTTTAAAAATGTAAGAGAGCTCAGTGAAGAAAATATAATTAAATTCAATAACATCTCAAATTTGTCTTTTTCCGAAGTTTACGAAACTCAAACAACAAATTACGCCTTCGATAGACTACACGATATAATTACCCTTTTCTACAGTCTATGCTGTCCTATAATTAAAGTAAAAAATAGGTACTTGTAAACAAGCGAAAAATAGAGGTCTAACCAAAGGGTATAAAAAGATGCTGCATTAAAAAACGAACATTATATTTAAAATACTCTACAAACATAACAAAAAACAAAACAAAAAAATATATATGAAGACTATACTCAAATACTGAATCACGCTAGGAAAAAGAATAAAAGTCAGAAAGAACTACTAACTAAACCAACTAAAGGCTCCTTCAAACAGGCGCGACGCGACACGCGACATAAAGGCACCGCAAGTCGCGCTACGAGCGGTGCCTTTGTGTCGCGCGAGATTCGCGTTGCGTGTCGCGCCTGTTAGCAGGAGCCTTAAATCGCTAAGTGAAAACAAAGTATTAGTACCTACGGGCGAGCGATGGGATATGACGCGATAAGTCGGGGCCGAAATTTCACGAGCAGAAGCTAGTATAGTATAATATTATTATAGATCCCGCCCCGCCGCGCACCTTAGATCTCGTATAGCAATTGGCTCGTCAAGTCGTCACCTATTACAATTTGACATAAACTTGTAACATCAAAAAGTACCGTATCATTCGGAAAACTAGGTACCATAACCGCGTAAAAAATTTCATATATTACCTTTACTCAACCACCGTGAGATTTCCGACTGTGTGTGTTTGTTGAAAATCTTTAGCAATTCTTTAAGCTCTTCCGATATTTTGTCAAAATTTTACTTCAATATTCCCATGAAGTGTAAGCGATACAATCCACCTTTGTGCGTGCCAGTTGCTTCAACCAATTGTAGGCAGAATTCCGACATTGTGCGTGCAAGCAGAAATTTAAACAAGCTTTGTAAACAGTACGATATTGATCCGTTCCTAACAAGTGTATCGTCAGCCAGGAACTGCATATTAAGCGGTATCTTTTTCATGTAGTTCATTTTGTTATGATGGTTGTTATGCAGTGCGAGCAACATAGTAATTATGATGTAGTTTATAGGTAGTAACTTGGTGTGAATGTCCTTAGAATTTACTTTTTCTTCTCTGTATTTTATAATTGAACACCTGTAATTGACTTTCAGACTAATGTACTGTCCTTGATCTGTTTGTTTTAGCTGTAAGTCTCCCATGTTATTCAAATAAATAAATAAACTTAACTGGTGAAATGTTTGAGTACTTTACGTCTGCCTAATTTGCTTCTAAGTAAGCGTGCATCATCGTCGACCACATGATCGCTTACCATCAGCTGAGATAATGTTCAAACGCACGCCTATCAAGGCGAATTTCACCAATGTAACTGAACGCGTTCATCACATCTAAACCGAGTTCGAGAGCTGTCAGTGTCTATTCTATTTTTAATTATGGCAAGTAAAGCCGATGTCGACTATTCTGCCAATGTCAAAAGTGAAAAAGCTGTCAGTGTCAATATTGCACAACTTTGATGACACTGACAGCTTTTGAAATGTGCCGACCGCGTTTAGTTTCATTGGTTAAATACGCACTCGATAGGTAATTAAAATGTTTCTCTGATACGAAGCGTTATATTATAATGGCTTCGAAAGTTATTTTTGTTAGATAACATAAGACATAACTTTAAGATAGGTTATGCAAATTAATGTAGAAAACTGTGTAAGTAGTTGCAAGGTGAAGGTAGCTGGTTAAGTTGGAAAGTTGGTTTTATTCAAAGAGCTCCGTAGCAATTACAGTTACATATTTTAAAGTAATAATGATGTGTGATATTGTTTTTATTTTTTCTTTTTGCCCGTCTCATCAATAAAAACCATTCACTTTTACCACATACGTGTGAATTAAAGGTCAATAGATCCCAGTCTTCAAAAAAACTGAACATGTTCTAATTTCCCCACGAAGACATAAAAAGTGAAATGTGGTCATACAACATTTACTTATAACCAAGGTCACCATTTTTTTTATTGCTAAAAATGGGCCTGCTCTTGACATCGATCACGCCTGATAGAAAGCGATATATGAGGTCTATGATGGAACGAGCGTGCCCAGAAGATGCCTCTGTACACTCTTGCTTTGAAGACAGACTGTCAAATGTGGAAGAGAACACAGACGCTGGCAGAGAGTTCCACACTTTGGCTGTGCGCATAATAAACGTGGAGAAGAAGCGCTGAGTACGACTGGTCGACATATCAAGCAAGCGTGGATGGTACGCTGCAGTACGTCCCGGTAGTAAAAGCGCGTCCTAGTTAATTTTAACAGTTTAATTAGTTAAACAACAAACGTAAAAACAACAACAACACACAACAACAACAACAATAAACAACAACAAAAATAAACGTATTTTCTTTCTTTCTTTTCTTTCCGTATTCATTTTAGTTTCGTCGAAGTAAGGACAGGTGGGTAGGGAGATAAACCTGAGGGGCAATTCTCGTAATTTCAAGAACTAACTTATGAGCATTGTCCAAAATATCACAAATAAGTTGTAAACGTGCCATTATTCACAATAAAAACTTCACAAATCAGCCACAATGACAAACTCGATCTCGAAAAAGTAGACTTTTTGTAATCGTTCAACTTTGACATAAACACGACTTCAAACTCGATATGATAACGTCAAAATCTCATCAGAAAAAGTGCATTCATTCGAGTAAAGTCGATTTCATTTAGTACCAAAAAGATCCACCTAAGCCGATTCCACTCGTGCGCTAGTGTAGCATTCAAGAGTGCCAAATGACAAGTTTTCGATCCCAATTTCCAATTTCGATTGAGATTGAGGTTCGAGAGTAAGCCTACTACTGATCTCAGTGTCAATCTGTCTCAATTATTGGTAGGATATTATATAGTCAACACAACACTGATTAAGGCTAATGGAAACGTGTATAAATATGGATGTACAGACGCCAGCACATCAAGCTACTACAATCTGTCAATTTTCTTTGATAGATTTTCAACATTATTGCTAAAACGTAAGGTTCAAAGTTGATTGCAAAAATCAGACAGTTTCGGGTAGCTTGATATGCTGGCGTCTGTACATAAAAGAAAAATGAAAGAAATATTTTTATTCTGCTCAAACAAAACGTACATTACAAGAAAAAAATAAGAAAGAAAAGAAAGAAAATACATTTATTTAGCACAGACTAAGAGACACACAATACACCAGGTAGTTAGATATTAGTCGTACATCAGAATAAAAAATAAGATAAAAATAAAAAGTGCAAAGTCCGATGTAAGAAATTAGGAGGAAAGTGTGCCTCACGGCTGCGCCAAAAAGGCCCAGTTCAGCAAAAATGCCAGACAACTGGTGCCTGACGCTGGTTTTCAACTGGACCTGACTAACTAACTGACTGAATAACTAAAAATACACACAAACAAAGTAGTCAAAAGCTACGTAAACCTCATAAATTATCTGGGTCCTAAATCGCTATGACCACTCAATGATTCCTTACTTTAAAACCACGTCAATTCCTTAGCTAAACACGCTAACCTCGGGTTCATTTCGCCGAGTACCATGGATTTAGACTACTTGAAATTCCGTTCCATCCATTTGACCGCGTAGGTATTGCACTTTTACAGGAAACAGCTGTTTTTCTTTTATATAACTGACGAAAATTTTAACGCAGGGGTGGGGGGATGGGTGATCATCCATTACATAGCGAAACCCCTCCGTGTCTCGGAAAGCAGTTGAATCCGAATGTCATTCAGATCTTTGACAGTCGTTACAGGTAGTCAGAAACCCGAATAGCAACTGACGACGTCAGACAGGCAGTCGCACCTACCCTGTTGCCAGCTATGTTGGGGTCAGCTTCCAGTCTAACCGGATGCAGCCGAATAACAGTATTCTACATGGAGCGACTGTCTATCTGACCTCCACAACCCAGTTACTGGATAACACGAAACCCCTTGGTACGACTGGTTGTCAGACATTCGGGCTTCTGACTACCCGTAACGACTGTCAAAGATCCACGAATGACACCCGGGACACATCATTAAACGCGAAAGTTTGTAAGGATGGATGGATATTTGTTACTCGTTCACGTAAAAACTCCTGAACTGTTTTGGATGTAATTTAGCACACAGATAGTTTATGACCAGGATTAACACAGGATACTTTTTATCACGATATTCCCACGGAATCGAAATTATGCGGTTGAAACCGGTGGGGCGCTGGCGCTAATATAAACACCGTTACATTTTGATCGTTTTAATCCTTAAAAGGGGTCATTGTACTCATGATTATGAACAAATTTTAAGTACAGGACCAACCATCAAATCGTGAAAAAAATATCTGTTGATCCATACATTTATGTTAGCATAACTCGACATACTGTATGTATCAAGAGATTTTTTTTTCACGATATCAGAGTTGGTCCCATAGTAAAAGTTATTCTAATGATGATTACAATTACCCCTTTTAAGGAATGAAACGATCGAAATGTAAGGGTGTATATTGACGTTTTTAGGGTTCCGTACCCAAAGCGTAAAGCGGGACCCTATTACTAAGACTCCGCTGTCCGTCTGTCCGTCTGGCACCAGACTGTATCTCATGAACCGTAATAGTTCGACAGTTGAAATTTTCACAGATGATGTATTTCTGTTGCCGCTATAACAACAAATACTAAAAACAGAATAAAATAAATATTGAAGGGGGGCTCCCATACAACAAACGTGTTCTTTTCGGCGTTTTTGCCTCGATCGTGACTACGGAACACTTCGTGTGCGAGTCCGTCTCGCACTTGGCCAGTTTTTCATAACAACCATAGATAATCTTGTCAACAAGTGTGAAACGACAATTACTTTTAATTGATCTGCAATTGTTAGTTACTTTTTATACCATTGATTTAATTAAGGGGAATCCAATGTCAGTGTTGATGACAGAGTCGGAAACTTACTTGTCATCTTAGAAAATGGTACAAATATATTATTATGGATACGCCTTCTTTCCATGGGGGTAAGCAGAAACTACAGGTGCTTGTGGGTAAGTAATAACAGCCGGCGGGGCGATCGATCAGGTTAAGCTACGCTTGCCGCGGTTATTTCATGGATGGGTGACCATATTTATATGCCAAGACTCCTCCGCGCCTCGGAAAGCACGTTAAGTCGTTGGTCCAGGCTGTCATTCGTGGATCTTTGACAGTTTTTACGAGTCGTCAAAAGCCCGAAAGTCTGACAACCAGTCTTACCAAGGAGTTTCGCATTACCCAGTAACTTGGTTGTGAAGGTCAGATAGGCAGTCGCTCCATGTAAAATACTGGTACTCAGCTGCATCCGGGGAGACCGGAAGCCGACCCCAACACAGTTGGGAAAAGGCAAGGCAGATGATGATGAGTCAATTCGCTTTACAATTAATTTCCCTGACTCTTAATATAACCAGTTTTCTTCGAGTACCTACTTAAAGTATAAGATTACCTTCAATTCGACCTCTAATACATCACAAGTACATAGTATAAACGCCGGATATGACGACTGTTCGACGGCTGACCTGATTTCGATGCGGTTTGCGTTAAGCAACGCGCTGTTTCTTGTGGCTACGATATCACCTTATAAAGTTTGTAGTTAGCTGAATTGATTTTGAAAATCGGTGATTTGGATAATGTAACATCATGCCTGATTTGTCCGAGACGTAGGTAGAGACAGGCCCAGAGGAGTACGTATATGATACGTACCCATATTTTGATTGTGAGGGGGTTTTGTTGGGGGTTGTGTTTGTTTTGACGGAGAGTACTGGGTAGCTCACCGTCCGATCAGGACCAGGCCCGTGTCGGACGACGCGTACGTGTTCCACGCGCGCCTCGAAGACCAAATTCAACATAAAGGGCTAAGGAAGGAACACGGGTGGGTTTTAGTCAGTAAGAGTCTGACACTCCCTTCCTCTCCACCCACAGCGGGAGGAGTCATTTGATGATTTCCCATCCTGAAAAAAAGAGACAGTACTGGAAAGAACTAGTGGTGGACGTTAGACTAGTTACTGACCGATCCCCCCGGAGGTTCCCGCATTGTCGAGGCGAGGGGGCTCAGTAGTCGTGGCTTGTTCACCCAGGGTGAAGCGAAGAGGAACCCGAGGAGGGGCCGCTCGTCAGGGCTTGTGCCGTTAAGCTGACGATGTAGCGGCCAACAAGTAGGTTGCGGTGCCGCTTGGGCGACATCGCAACTGAGGCGGGCCGCGATGTCGTATGAGAGGCATCGCGGCTGAGGGTTGGAGGCCGCGGCGGGAGAGGAGTGCCGGTGTTGCGGTGCGCCGCTCTCCCTACCTTCTGCGGCATTTCGCCATGTTAATAAAAAAAAAGCCTCTGACCGATACAACTAACGGATCCTTTGCCTTTTGATCAAACCTTACGGTAATCTTGCAAGTTCTGTGGACTGTCTCAGAAAGTTTTTGTGCTGCGTATTAATTATGCAGTTTATTGACCTCTGATCCACGTAATTCTGAGTTTCATATGATTAATGCCAAAAAAATTACCTAATCTAGGTATGTAATCATATTTGCGGTTGGTTCAGAAAACTAATTACGTACCTAGGTAAAACCTGACTTCGGACAAGACTTTTTACTAGACAATGTAATGTCTGTGTTGCAAATTAGTCTAAGTAACAAATGGCCATTATTCCCGTAGTAAAAAACGTTCAAAATCTCGCCCAATGCGGGTTGGTAGATGTCTGTCGAATGTTAGATTCTAGCACATGCCGGCGGTTTCCTCACGATGTTTTCCTTCACCGTTTTAAGAGCAGTGCTGATGAGATAATTTACACAAAGACGAAAGAAAGAAAGAATTTATGACGTACAACTTGGAAGTCACGGCTTTTTCCACTGGCCTACCACTGTTCTAGTATAGAAGCTACATATGTATGTAAACATATCTGCGGTTAGCTCAAAAACTTTATTACTTAAAACGTGAATTCGGACAAGACTTTTTACTTCACTAAGATGTCGATCTTTTAAGTAACGGATGTAATCATTTTGACTATTAAATTTAATTTTGACGACACGGTTGGCGCAGTGGCTGAGCGATCGAATGCTGCGCTGCGTGTCGCGGGTTCGATTCCCGCACGGAACAAATATTTGTATTGCCTACAGGTAGTTGTTCCGGGTCTGGCTGTTTGTGTATGTGAATTTAAATGTTTGTAAACGCACCCACAATACAGGAGTAATTCCTAGTGTGGGGCAACGTTAAAAAAAAAAAAATAATGTCATTATTAGATTATTCGAGGCTCATCATCATCTGCATAACCATTTCCCAACTATGGTGGCTTCAAGTCTAACAGTCATTATCATCAGCCTCCAGCAGTCCACTGCTGGATATCGGCCTCTCATATTGCACGCCATTCAACTCGATTTTCGGCAAATCTCATCCAGCTGCTACCAGCCATCCTGAGAAGATCGTCGCTCCACCTAGCCTGAGGGCGTACCTACCTCACGTTTGCCGATTCGCGGTCTCCACTCAAGAACACGTCCACCCCAACGGTCATCGGTTCTACAGCTAATATCGCCAGCCCATTGCCACTTCAGCTAGCTTATTCTGTCAGCTATATCGACAACTTTAGTCTAACCAGATGCACCTGAATACCAGTTTTTTATATGGAGCGACTGCGTATCTGACCTCCACAACCCAGTTACTGGGTAATACGATACTCCTTGATAAGACAGACTTTTGAGGTTTATCGTGGACATCACTGACATGTGAAGGTGAAAGAAAAACATTGTAATGAAACCTGGACTTACAGTTAACCAGCTGCGCCCAGCTTTTTTTTTTCTTTATTAATTATTAAGGACTTTTATACAATTGTATATGCCAGTCCCATCGGACCTTATAACGTAATAGTACTACTTAATAATAAAATAACTTATCGAACCTTATAACGTAAAACGTAGTAATACAAACTTAACTAAACTATCAGCAGCTCCGGAGTCAGGTGTCGACAAGATATGATGGAATATACCAGGGGTGGCCAACCGGTCGATCGCGACTATTAGTTCAGTCGATCGTAGCAAGGAAAAAAATAAAAATGCGTAGAACAGACTGCGCAACGTACCTAATCACTAACTGCTGCACACATCATCTTGTATCATTTTTCAATCGCCGTTCCGTCACGTTATTTATCCTCTCTTCTATGCAGTTTAGCTCTCTTTTGTTTTCGGTGTGCGATAACAATAAGCGGGAAGCGTAGGGGACGAGTTATATTTTCATTCTTAATAAAATAAAAAATACTACATAATTGTGTACTGAACTATGCTGTTTCATTTAAGATTTCAAGAAGTATGCAATTGGTAGATCGGCCAGGGTGTCGTCAGTTGGCCACCCCTGGAATATACAAACATCGTTCATATTTAGGTATCTTGAGCTCTCTAACTAAATCCTCTCTTACAGACTGAAATCTGACACACTCCGTCAGTAAATGAAAAAGATCTTCCAGTGTGCCACACACAGGGTTATTTTAAATTGGCTAGCTAAACTCCGTAGACGCGATCGGTATCTTTATCTAAATTTGATAAAACCTAAAATTAATTAATTTGATATTTTTTGTGGGGTCATCGACCGTTGTTATTGTAGTCACTGGAAGTATCTGTTCAGAAAATCTGTACTTTTTTGTGTGAAGGTCACAGAGGTAATGGGTGGGATATTGTAAACACGATAAAACATAGGATAACAGTTTTTATCAACACACGTTCAAGTAACAACACCAACGGTAGTCATTGACCTTCTAAATAAAAACATCAAACCTTTTTTTTTTTATTGCTGAACTCTTGACCTTTATCACGCCTGATTGAAAGCGATGGATGAGGTGTATCATGGAACGAGCGTGTCCAGAAGATGCCAAAGACACTGGAATTCCCAAGCGTCGACGAAACACAGCAGGCTGCTTGACGCCGGACTCCGGTGGGAGGGTGGTCGCAAACCAGGCGGGCGTTAGCCCTACCACCGCAAGGGAAGAATTGGTCAGTCAAATAAGGTGTTGGGTGTGACAGTCCAGGATGAGCCGAGCGCGAACGTTCAGTTGAGTAACTGACGGAACAAACTGCGCTACACGAGGAGGATTCTTCATGCATTCCTAAACTCCGCAAACGCTATGAGTATTGATATTGGATATCGAAACTCTTTGCGTCTGCAGAGTTTAATTTGCGAATTTAGAATAACCCAGTATATACAGGCTCAGATTAAATTATCTAGCGAAACTCTGCAAATGCAAAAATGCAAAAATCATCAAATTGCAAATGCAAATCAAAGAGGGGTCCATGGCTAAATAATAACAGCCGCACAGGTCGATCGATCAGGTTAAGCTACGCTTGCCGAGGTTGGTCTGTGGATGGGTGGCCATCTTTACATACCGTGACCCCTCCGTGCCTCGGAAAGCACGTTAAGCCGTTGGTCCCGGCTGTCATTCGTGGATCTTTGACAGTCGTTACGGGTAGTCAGAAGCCCGAAAGTCTGACAACCAGTCTTAACAAGGAGTTTCGTATTACCCAGTAACTTGGTTGTGGAGGTGAGATAGGCAGTCGCTCCATGTGAAATACTGGTATTCAGCTGCATCCGGTTAGACTGGAAGTCGACTCCAACAAAGTTGGGAAAACGCTAGGCAGATGAAGACGCGAAATTTTGATAGCCAATTTAAAATAACCCTGTATAAAGATACACGGTTTCCTCACGATTTTTTTTCTTCACCAATGTCAATAATGTCCCCGAAGTCTACTTAATCTTACAGTCATGATTTCTTACTTAATACTTGAATAATTTTGTACAAATATTGAAATAACTGACTAAAGGCACCTTCAAACAGGCGCGGAACGACACGCGACAGAAGGCACCGCAAGTCGCGCAACGAGCGGTGCCTTTGTGTCGCGCGCGATTTTATCGCGTGTCGCGCCTGTTTGTAGGAGCCTTAATACGGGTTAACCTGCTACCAAGGTGAGGTTCAGAGGAATTATTAGTTAACTTACATGTTTAGTCATGTGTTATTTTACATAACTTAACCTCTAGGCTAAGTTATGTACCTTGAAATGTGACTGACGTATGTTTTTAATATCCATACTTGTGGCTATGGCAAAAATGAGCCAAGCTTCACAGCTTGGCTCATCGCCGCAAGGTTGCCTGCTTGTCGATCTTCTACAGATTGTACTTCGGTGAGTGTGCTCAAGAACGCCACGACCTCATTCCACCGGCCCCATTCTACCTTCGAAAATCCAGACGCACTGCAAGTTACCATCCCCGCCTAGTTGATATTCCACCAATTCGCACTAAGCGTTTTCAAATGTCCTTTATAATTCGCACAGCAAAAGAGTGGAACTCTCTACCTGCATTTGTGTTTCCGAGAGAATACAACCCGAATCTCTTCAAAGTAAGAGTGAACAGGCTTCTTCTGGGTAAGCTCACTCCATCGTAGACTTTATCTGTGTCATCTCTGACCTAGATTAGAGTCAAGAGCAAACCCATTTTTAATAAAAAAAAACAGTATTTTATAATATTCAGTATGGGCTTTCAAGGGCTCGTGGCAAAATATTAGCAGCCCCACAGGTAGATCAATCAGGTTAAGCTACGCTTGCCGCGGTTGGTCCATGGATGGGTGACCATCTCTACATATCAAGACCGCTCCGTGCCTCAACCATTGGTCCCTGCTGTCATTCGTGGATCTTTGACAGTCATTACGGGTTGTCAGAAGCCCGAAAGTCTGACAACCAGGGGGCTTACTTTCCAAACTAATTTCAATTCCAATGAGATGCCAATATGATTCCAATGTTAATTTTACAGTCACGTGATTCGGTACTCTTGAAAACAATATTGTCAACAATTACCCCACGCCAAGCCTGAACCCAATTCCACTTAGTTCTCCAAAATGGACACCCAATCTAAAAATCATTTGGCGCTAGCATCGAACTCAAGAGTACGAAACGTCACAATTCCAATGTCGATCTATCGGAATTAAATTGAAGAGTAAGCACCCAGTCTTACCAAGGGGTATCGTATTACCCAATAACTGGGTTGTGGAGGTCAGATAGGCAGTAGCTTCATATAAAATACTGGTATTCAGCTGCATCCAGTCAGACTGGAAGCCGACCCCAACATAGTTGGCTAGGCAGATGATAAGCTTAGAGCAGTAATGGCTTAGTGGTGACGGCCACGACTTACGAGTTGTAGGCCGTAGGTTCGAATTC
This sequence comes from Luperina nickerlii, assembly GCA_963855955.1. Lineage (NCBI taxonomy): Eukaryota > Metazoa > Arthropoda > Insecta > Lepidoptera > Noctuidae > Luperina > Luperina nickerlii. The sequence continues at coordinate 9,339,991 of OY979690.1, read as the reverse complement.
TGACAAGCGTTTTACTTTTGTGTAAATTATTTCATCAGCACTGCTCACAAAACGGTGAAGGAAAACATCGTGAGGAAACCGGCATGTCCTAGAACCAAAAATTCGAAGACATGTGACATCTACCAACCCGCACTGGGCCCGCGTGGTGGATTACGGCCCACTCCCTCTCACGGAGAGGAGGCCTGTGTCCCAATAGTGGAGATATAATAGGCTAATTATGTTACATGTCAGTCATGCGTTACTTTACATAACTTAACCTCACCATGAGGTTATATACCTTGAAATGTCACTGCCGCATTTTTTTTTATATAATTATAATAATGTTTGCAGTTATGGAATTGTTTTGATATTGGGGTTTTTTGGTCTTTCTACTTGGTCCTCATGTGATCTGTACCAAGATAATGTTTGAACTTTAAAAGAGGCTGTGACCTCTTAATTTGTTTCCGTGTATCTTCTAGAATAGTCAGGTAGATTTCTATAGAAACGCTATAGAAAATAAAAAAATAATAAAATGCTGGATGGAGTATGTATGTCCAGCGGGATTGTCCGAAAGGGTTACCGCTGGCTCGGAACATAAAGGGTTAAGGAAGTAACACGGGTGGGTTTTAGTCAGTAAGAGTCTGACACTCCCTTCCGCTCCACCCAGAGCGGGAGGGGTCATATGATGATTTCATGTCAGCTTAGGTACGTGTTACTCAAATGACTGAAATTGGCGTCTTTTTGTTTTTCCGCGGCCACCAACCAAATCTTGTTTTTCTAGTACAGAATAGTGTAACAAACGAAACTTATTTAACATGCATATCTTTATACTCAGTCCGCAATGAGTTATTAAGAAGTGTCATTTTACTGCAGCTAATTAAAAGTCAGACTATAGTTTTAAAAATATGATTGACGTTTTTAAGTGTTTTTGTAAACCCATTTACAGAAATAAACATAATTTTAACACCTGTATTAGATCTTCTTCTTAGCGTGTCGATAGCAATCTAAATGAAAATAGAAAAAACAATTTTTTTTTCAATATATCACCATAAGTAATATCAAAAGCAAAAAGATTTTTTCAAATCTGACTGTTAGTTCCAGAGATTAGGGCGTTCAAACAAACTCTTCAAATTTATTATTATTACGGATTAATACTAAAATCGAAAAAAGCATTACTACGAATGACAGCCGGGACCAACGGGTTATCATCCTTTCCGAGTTCCGAGGCACGGAGGGGTCTCGGTATGAAATGAATGGTCAGAGGAGGCCTTTGACCTTACCATATGGCAAAAAATGCTTACGTTTGAACGACCACAACGTTATAGTAATAAAAACATTTGGAAAATCCAAAAGTGCACCAGTCATAATGCTCATTTGATCGTACAAAAAAACCATAGATATTATTACCTTAGCTAGTTTTGGTACACTCATTCAATGCAGTTAAAACTCAACTCAGCCAGTATGTTAGACTTCTGGAGAAATAAATTGCGTTGCGGTCGGGTTTCGGATAATGTTGATAATGATTAGTCTGTAACTGGTTATGTCGAAAATGTGATGTGATGTTTTCATTGAGAATAAAATTTCTTTATAACCATACAAACAAACTTGTTTAGCAAACATTGTAATTGTTTGTTCCTCTTCAAATCACGACGCCATGTTTTACATCGATCATATTTTAAATACCTCAGTTATTTACCTAATCTAATAAATAATATTTGTGATAACAACAAAGTTTGACAACAAATTAATTAACTTCCTATTTTAATAAGAAGTTATACAGATTAACTAGCGAAACTCCGCAGACGTGATGCATATCGATATCCGAACATAATTAATTTATACATAGGTATCTATGAATAGGGTGCGCCAAAGTTCACCTAAATTTTCAACTCCGATAATTGGAAGTATGAAAATGTTCTACATTTTTTATCCTAACAATCACAATTCCTAAATACTCTGTCTCTAATGTTCATAATTCCGAGCATTCAACTTCATAATGTCAGTAGCAATAAACATCTATTATACTTTTATTTGTTTTCCTATATTTTCTCAACATAACCATCTTTTACACTATTATTCAAAGTCATATCTTTTTTGTTTAGATTTCTTTTTATTCATAATAATCAGTAGGTATTATATCTAAGGCTAAAAGTGTCTTGGTGTTTTTTGTCTCCGACTAACCGTTTGTCGTAAAAAACGATGTGGAAGGGATCCATAGGTTAGGTTAGGTTAGAACCGTGACCAACTACGCGCGAGCCGAGCGAGCGAAGTGAGCGGTGCCACGGCAGCGGCCGGCGAGCGCTACCTCGAAATTGGTCGCGAAATTTTTCTAAGTATTTTTTTCATAGTGCCCCTAAGACGACACTCTGACCTGATTTTCATTCATTTAAGACAAAAATCGCTTGGTAAATGTTTGGTAATTATGTTTAGGGATAAAAGCATTATGATAAAAAACAGTAGGAGTTTAAATATACATATTTACAGTAATGATATTATTAATTACAATTTTCGGAAACGAGTGTTATGAACATCGCCGGTAGCACTACAAATAGTATGAATGAAAACTTTAGGATGAAAAATTTTAGGAAGAGTGATCATTCGGATTACAAATCCTTAGGAAGAACAATTTCGGCTAAAGAACTTTAGGTGAGCCAATATGGACCCCTATGAATATCTTTATATAGAAAAAAATCCTCAATTTTCGTTATTGCACCCACCACAGTTTGTCACCCAAAAGTCGACTGGTCGAAAATGCCTATGGCATTCATTCAGTCCGCCTCTGTAAATTTGTGTGCTTAAAGTATTAAATAAAAATAATTAAAAAAGAAACTAACAAATTTGATGATGTTTTTTGTAGGGCCAACGACCGCCGCCGTTAGTGTAGTATTTTAAAATGTCAGTTTTTTTTTAAACTTCACAGACGGTTATCGATATTGTTGGGTATTTTTTTTTTGAGGATTGGAAATCATTAAATGACCCCCTCCCGCTGGTCAGCGGGATTGTCCGAAAGGGTTACCGCTGGCCCGGAACATAAAGGGCTAAGGAAGAAACACGGGTGGGTTTTAGTCAGTAAGAGTCTGACACTCCCTTCCGCTCCACCCAGAGCGGGAGGGGATTCTTTTTTTTTTCATAATGGGAAACATCAAATGACCCCTCCCGCTCTGGGTGGAGCGGAAGGGAGTGTCAGACTCTTACTGACTAAAACCCACCCGTGTTCCTTCCTTAGCCCTTTATGTTCCGAGCCAGCGGTAACCCTTTCGGACAATCCCGCTGAATTAACTCATACTTCAAGTAACAACAGTACAAGCGGTCGTTGACCCAAAAAAAAAAACATCAAAACTTTTTTTTGTTTTTATTTTAACATGTTTAATTATATCGATACCATCTGCGGAGTTTCGCCAGCTAATTTATTTTGACCCTGTATACAGAATTTGAATTTATTATGAAGAAGGGCATATTTTTTAATGTTCTCAAGGGAAACCTTGGCATAATTATATTTAATGGAAGTAAATAAATAAGTGTAACAAAAATATTTGAGGTACTTGACCTTCGCTTTTCAGGTTCTTACCTGTATTTGTCTCGCGACAGGGCAAAGGCCTTTGGTCATACGCAGGGAAAGCACGAACATTGATGATACTTACTTGTTCCTGCCCTGGAGTCTAATTGACCACGTCCGATAATCAGTGACAGATTTTTAGGGTTTCGTACAAAAATGGTATAACGGAACCATTATGGTGAGACTGTCTGTCTGTCTGTCACAGCTGGATATCTCAAGAACTACTAATGCTATCAACTTGAAATTTGGAATAGTTTTAGATGACGTTTGGCCAACTATTTTGCAAATAAGAAAGAAATAAAAAAATATATATTTATTTTGCAACAGGGACTGAAAGGGAGTCTGAAAAATTCGAAGTTTTTAGGCCGCTCAGTTTTCGACTTTGATGAAAATGTAAAAATAATACCGTTTCCTTATCTCCGAAGTTTGCAAAGAGAAAAATATGAAATAATTCTATGTGATAGAAGTTTATGTAAAGATTACAGGAAAAATAAAACGATGTCTCTAAATAGCACACTTTTTCAAAAATCATCAACAAAAGTTACACTAGTGCCACTATCGGTCAAGAGATGGCGCTGACCTAAAACTGCAATATTCTACACCGCAGTGCAGTGCACAGTGTTAACATTCACTAACGAATATAAGCCTCGCCGATGAAAATTTAAAATCATAATTATAATGGTACGGAACCCTCGGTGCGCGAATCCGACTCGCTCTTACCCGGTTTTTGTAGGAGAAAAATAGAACGTACTGATGGCAATAGTGCAACACACACGTCCTACAAAAAGTCGGTCAGAAATAAAGTCGGTGCATCCCGATAGATCCGATTTATTGGTGAAAAATGGAACGTTCGGAAATGTATGCGTTAACACACACTACTCACCGACAGTCGGCCGCACGTCGGCCGCATACATTTGCTAGCAAATGCATACGGCTGACTGTCTGTGAGTCGGTAGGTCGGTCCTTCCCTAGGGAAGGACGTTGTATTGAAAACAAAGTGATGGACGTGAACGTTGAGTCGATCACAAAATCGGTCATAAGAATCGGAGGAAAAATCGGCCCGATTATCGGTGCTACAAAAAGTCTGACGTGGGCGGGGTGGCCTTACAATGCGTGCCACGAAAGAAGAGACTTGACCCCGCCTCCCACGCTCATTCCGCCGCTCCTATGACGTCCGGTTTCGTCCCGCACTCAGACCTCATACCGCTAAAGATACCTAAAATCGTGTACTGCGCATGTCAAACCACGTGGTGTGTCAAGTCTCTTCTTTCGTGGCACGCATTGTACAAATCACAAAATTGGGATATCAAAAGGCTAATTCTCGTTATTTCAAAATCTAGTCGCATTTTCATCTCAGCGAAAAACGATTGTCACAAATAAAGGGAAATTTGTGGTATTTTTGACAGCTTGAGACAGATCAGACCGTGAACGTTCTTGAAAACACGATAATTGCCGTCACTGTATTCTCTAAATTTAGTTGTATTATGTTTTCAACACACTATCTACCTAGAATATATCCTGAAGAATATCATATATTCTTCTGATTTTGTTTACTGTAGTCGATCATATATGCTTTTATTGTTTCTAAAACTTGCGTTTTTTGTGTTTAGGTCCTGTAAGCCCCTTAATATTACACACACTCACTCACCCACTCACTGTTACATTAGGTAAAATATAGTACTTAAACATATCTAAGGAAATGTGGGTAGCTCTTTGTAGACTAAATACATATTAATTTCTATGGAAACGGAAAGTCAAACCACCATTTTGAAATAGGTTAAAAAATGAAGCGACAATCACAATTCCCCGCATTCGAAATCAATAAAAGCCCTATCAGACGGGAATACGATTAGAAATTACAGTGAAATTGAATAAAAATGGCCGCGTCCTGCCTTGATAGCGTTGCCAATGAACTTGATTTTTTTATCTTTAAAATGTGCTCCATCCTTATCAAGTTTGTGGGCGTGGGTTGTAGTGCGTTGTAGTGGCCTTAAGATTTGTCGGTGCATTCTTTTTGATTAAATGTATCTTTACGACATTGGGTTTACGACTGTATTTAGAGCAGAGTAGTGGCGATATGGTAACAGCCGCGACTGACGATTTGCAGACAGGTTCGAACCCAAACAAGTTCTTATGTAAATTATTTCATCTATGTGTAAATTATTTCATCACCACTGCTCTCTAAACGTTGAAGGAAAACATTGCGGGAAAACAGGCATGTCCTAAAAACAAAAATTCGAAGACATATCTGAGGACATGGGAAAACCTGAGACTAGAGATGCCGATGCATTCCACCAGTTTTTATGACAAATCTTTTACTGTTCAAGCAGTACGGTTATGGAATTACTTGCCCGTGTCGGTAAGGCGTGCTCAATCTTTGTCGACGTTTAAAATTATGGTAAAAAAGCACTTCCTCTCTCCTTAAACATCATTATTATATTTTCTTTGCTCCTGTTTCATGTTTATTATTATATGGATATATTTATATGTATGTGTATATATTTATTTAGATTAGTATAGATAATATACTTTATGTGTATTTATTGTATTATGTAAATGGTACACCACGGACTACATACAGTATTTGTCTGTCCTTCCCCTTTTTAAATCCATCCAAAGGTTGTCTTTAAAAGATCGCTCTTAGCAATAAGACCGCCCATTGTGTCACCCTTTGTACAGCGGTGCTATTCTGTAAAAATCTCACCGTGAAAACTTAGGTGAATTGAGCGTGGAGTGAGCTGTCAATAGTGTCAATTCCTAGCAAAAACAAACTCACTTCACCTAAGTTTTCACGATGAGATTTTTACAGAATCGACCGGCTGTTTCTATATTTATGTTTGTAATTTATATGGTGTACATCATAAAGAGTATTCTATTCTATTCTATTCTAGTCTGAAGTCTTGAACACGTAGTAACTAAATGCTCGTTCCTTCTCTGTATGAAAAGAGTCCTAATAATTGTGCCCTGCAGTTACAGGCTGATTCTATTAAGTACTAGCAACGCTCCACGGTTTTACCCGCATAAGTTTCGACCCCGTGGGAATATCGGGATAAAAAGTATCCTATATGTTAATCCTGATTATAAACTATCTGTGTGATAAATTTCATCCAGATCCGTTCAGTAGTTTTTGCGTGAAAGAGTAACAAACATCCATCCATCCAACCTCACAATCTTTTGCGTTTATAATAGTATAGTAGGATAGGAATTAAGATATTAATTTTAATAAAATTAGGAATAAACGTTTTATCTATCTATCTAAGTAAAGCGTGCCAAATCCCATTGGTGTAGGATTTTTAATTTTTTTTTTTCTGTGCTAAAGTACCCGTCAATCCAATCCAAATCCAATCCCAATCTCTCTGATTATACTTACGTAGTGCAGCGAAAAAAAAAACACGGACTGTCTTCGCCATAATATGATTCATAATGTTATCCTTTTATGGTTCTGCCAAAGTTGCTTTTTTAGGCCCCCTGATCTCTCTCCGGTCGTGTCGGATTGCCGTCCCATCTCTAAATCGCTCGCAGTCGAACCCATCTAAAAACTAGTTTTCTGTAGTAAGAAACCAGTATTTCACGCAAATGTGTTTATTTGCAATGCAGTGACATATAATTATTTAAATTTACATTCTAGTCCACAACTATAAAATATTACGTTCTCATTGCGAAGTAATTTATCTAAGACGAATCATCTTTGGTAGCCCAGCCTTTGGTAGCAATGGTTGCCCAGTGGTTACGGCCGCGAATAACGAATTATAGGTCGTAGGTTCGAACTCAGACAGGCGCTTTACTTTGTGTAAATTATTTCATCACCACTGCTCACAAAACGGTGAAGGAAAACATCGTGAGAATACAGAACCAAAAATTCGCAGACATGGGAAATCTACAAACCCGCACTGGGCCTGCGTGTTGGATTACTGCCACTCCCTCTCACATAGAGGAGGCCAGGGAACAGTGGGAACATTATAGGCTGATTTTGTATGTATGTATGAATCATCTTTGGAAACGGTAAATATACACACCATAACATCACGCACGTAATCCCAAATTAAGGCTCCTGCAAACAGGTGCGACGCGCGACGCAAATCGCGCGCGACCAATAGTACCGCTCGTTGCGCGACTTACGGTGCCTTTGTGTCGCACGCGATTTTATCGCGTGTCGCGCCTGTTCGAAAGGACCAAAGTCAAAGGCACTTAAAAGGCCCTTTGAACGTCTTTACAATAAAATAAAATTGATTCTAGTCGCCCCTTCCAAAATGGGGTTTCGTATGGAGAAGAATGGGCAATAAACTCCACCGTTACTCTTTTAAAGAGAAGAAAAGGTACTCTTCTTTTCTCAATAAAGAGTTTGAGTTATTTAAAATGTTTAACAATATTTGTATACTTAAATTAATTATATGTGAAGACGATGCACCTAGAATAAAATTACTATACCACGATAGGTAAAATATTTAAAAATGAAGCAGTGACAGATATGTATATAATATATAAAATTCAAAGTCCTGACTGACTGGTATATCAACGCACAGCCTAAACCGCTAGTCCTAGAGACCTGAAATTCGGAGGGTGTGTTCTTTGTGAAAAGTAGGTATCGACTAAGAAAGGGTTTTTTGAAATGCCACCCCTAAGAGGATGAGTGAAGGGAGGGTGAAATTTCACGCGGATGAAGTCGCGGGCAGAAGCTAGTTAATTATGTGAAATGGTGCTCACATATTTACAAATATTGTAAAATTAAAAGATATTATTGAAAAAAAAAATAACAAGTAATAAATCAGTGTGTGAGTTAAAGTTATAACAGAATGTAAATCAATGTCAAGAAAATATACATTTTACAATTTAAATTAGCAACTAGTTTGATTCTGTCTAGAATCTAGATTGTCCTATGAAACAGCGGGGTAATTGAGTAAAGGCTCCTACAAACAGGCGCGACACGCGATATAATCGCGCGCGAAGCAAAGGAAAGAAAGAAAGAAAGAAAATACGTTTATTTGCGGTAAACATGACGCAAAAAAGAACAAAACAAAAAAAAAACAATAAGAAAAGGTTGACATGCGTCACATCCACGCAAAACGGCTATCGCTCAGCATTATGCTGCGACCCTATGCAAGACAGAGCCCCAGCGCTGGTTTTCAGCGACAGCCGGCGCCGACGTGATGACGTCGCACGGTGCAGCAAACAATTATTATTTATAAAGGCACCGCTTGTAGCGCGGCTTGCGGTGCCTTTGTGTCGCGTGTCGTGTCGCGCCTGTTTGAAGGAGCCTTAACACACTATCAGTAGCAATAGGTTTCATTTTGACAGTTCAAGAATATTCATTGAGTTATTTGCGTTGTTGAGCAGACACATTTTTCGTACATATGGAGCAATGGATTAGAAATATATTTCAAAATGATTCATATTGAGAGTAATAGTGTGTTATGAAATTAGTGTGCTGGACCAGCATCTTTTCAAACGTTCTTATTTTAGACTACCTTCTGCTCGCGACTTCGTCCGCGTGAAATTTCTTGTTACTCCGACCCACCCCGTCGCATCGCATCGCCTGCCCGCGCTATTACTTCGTTTTTGCTTAGCGTTCTTTCTGACTTTTTTTATTTTTGCTCGGCTCCTAAAGGTCATAGCGTGATGTTAAATAGCCTTCCTCAAGAATTGGGCTATCAAATGCAAAAAGAATTTTTCAAATCCAACTGGTAGTTCCAGAGATTAGCGCGTTCAACCAAACAAACTCTTCAGCCTTATAATAAATTAAGTATAGATATAAAGGCTTGTACACACAGGCGCGACGCGACACGCGACACAAAGGTACCGCAAGTCGCGCAACGAGCGGTGCCTTTGTGTCGCGCGCGATTCGCGTCGCGCGTCGCGCCTTTTTGTAGGAGCCTTAATGCTCTGATTTGTAGTATGTAATGTCATCCCCGAACGGTCAGTAACTATAAATATTAATCATTTTCATCTACCTGCCTTTTCCCAGCAACTGTCTTTGTGATGGTACCCCTTGGTAAGACTGGTTTTCAGACTTTCGGGCTTCTGACTACCCGTAACGACTGTCAAAGATCTGCGAATGACAGCCGGAACCAACGGCATAATGTGCTTTCCGAGACACGGAGATGTCTCGGCATAAAATGGATGGTCATCAATCAAAAACTTGGCCCCAGAAAGAGCTTAACCTTACTCGATAGAACCGTTACTTAGAACAGGTAAAATGGCCGCCATCATTTAAATGAGCTGATTTATAATAAAATATAACATATTTCGCTTCGTCGCCAGGTTTTCTTGGAAAAATACTAATATAAATATTCATTAAAATCTTGCGGTTTAGGCTAGCAATTGAGCATAAAGATACAAACAAGATGCACGTTAGGTATTTGAACTTGAGTCTAACCTGTTTACATCAAGGTGTAAACATGGTGGCCCAGTGGAAGTGGCTGCGTACAGCTTACGCCTTGGTCAAACTCAAAGCATTTATTTCAATCAAACCATTTACAAGCAGTTCTGCATTATCAAGGATTCGATCAGTCAGAAATTTGAAGCTAGTTGTCCGTTCTAAAACGTAGATGTCTATGGAGAAGAACGGGCAAGAAACTCCGTGGACAATCTTTTAAATCAATACATTACAAAATCAAGTGTTATCACGTAAGAGACATTTATTCACAAAGACACAACAATTACAATTTACAATCTAACACTAATATATACATTATTACTAGCAGCGCTCCGCGGTTTCACCCGCATAAAGGCTCGTGCACACAGGCGCGACGCGACACGCGACACAAAGGCACCGCAAGTCGCGCAACGAGCGGTGCCTTTGTGTCGCGCGCGAAACGCGTCGCGCGTCGCGCCTGTTTGCAGGAGCCTTTAGTGTCGACCCCGTGGGAGTATCGCGATAAAAACTATAAGTCAAAGTCAAATCATTTTATTTCATATAGGCACATTAAAGGCACTTTTGAACGTCAAAACTTACAGTAAAATTGAATTGATTCTAGTCGCCCCTTCCAAAAGGTAGGTAGTTTTCGTATGGAGAAGAATGGGCAAAAAACTCCACCGTTACTCTTTTAAAATATTTTACAAAGGTTTTGTTGTGAAAACGATGCACCTAGAATAAAATAAATGTACCACAAAAAAGTAAAAAGAATTAAAAATGAAGCAATTACAGGTACCTACATCAATTATGTGATAGATACATGGTGCTCACATATTTACAAATTATTTACAAATATTGTAAAAGTAGATGATTTTTATAGAATTTTAACATGCGTGTGAGTTACTGTAGTCACAGATTTACAATCTGTGTCATAAAATATTTATATAAAATCAATGTCATAAAAATTTTAAAAATATAAATTAAATTAGGAACCAGTTTGATTTTGTTTAGACTCTAAATAAAATTGTCCTATGGAGCAGGACCAGCATGTTTCTAAGCATTCTTATCTTGCATATAATCCTCTAATTTGTAATATCCTTGTTTACATAGTGTACTTTTAATATGAATTTTAAATTTTCTTTTATTTAATTGCAATTTGTCACAAGGTATTTTGTTGTAGGATTTAACACAGTAGGTACCCCATAAAAGTTGTATGTACTTTAGATAATCTGAAAAAAAGGTTGATCTAATTTATCTTTATTTCTAGTATTAAAATAATGTCTAACACTTATTTTATTAAAAAGATGTTGATTTTTTCTTACATACATAACATTTTCATAAATGAATTGGCAAGGTACCGTCATGATATTAACCTGTTTAAATAGTTCCCTAAGAGATTCACGGCGACGTAGATTATAAATGGCCCTAACAGCTCTCTTTTGTAAAATAAAAATGGATTCAATGTTAGCAACCCGACCCCATAGTAAAATGTCATATGACATAATACTGTGGAAGTAACTAAAATAGACCAAACGCGCGGTTTCTACATCTGTTAACTGTCTTATCTTTCTAACAGCATAAGCGGCCGAGCTTAGCCGGCCCGCAATAGAAATTATCCTATGTCCTTCCCCGGGATGCAATCTATCTCTCTGCCAAATTTTGTTCAGTGGTTTAGGCGTGAAAAGGGAACATACAGACAGACTGACAGAGTTATTTTCCAATTTATAATATTAGTATGGATTCAAGTATATTATTATAATAAAAAATTAAATAAAACGGCAGTTTGCACATTGGGCATCAAAAAATTCGTGCCTCGGAAAGCACGTTAAGCTGTTGGTCATGCTGTCATTCGTGAATCTTTGACAGTCGTTACGTCAGAAGCCCGAAAGTCTGACAACCAGTCTTACCAAGGGGTATCGTATTACCTAGTAATTGGGTTGTGGAGGTCAGATAGGCAGTCGCTCTATGTAAAATACTGGTATTCAGCTGCATCACGGTTAGACTGGAAGCCGACCGATGTATGCAAAATATTGAAAGAATTCGTTCCGTTCTTCTCCATACGAAAACTACCTTTTGGAATTGGCGACTAGAATCAATTCTATTTGTTGTAATTTTTGACGTTCAAAAGTGCCTTTTATGTGTCTATTTGAAATAAATGCTTTGACTTTGACCTCAACAATGTCGGGAAAAGGCTAGGCAGATGATTCGCGCCGTTTGAGGTTTTCTGCTCCTGCGGAAGCCGCCAGAGCACAGCCCACCTTGCTAGGAAGATGGGATGGCGCAAGGGTGTCGACACATGTTGCATTCCATGTTATTAGGTTTTTTCCGTTGGTAGCAGCTCGGTGTCAATGCCAGGTCGAAGACCACTCGCCCCCTTATACTTAGAACTCAAAACGTTACTGGTGAAATGTTGGTGGAATTGACATATTTGCGTAATAATTCGGAGAATGCTGGTAACAGGCATTTAGTTATACCAGCCATAAATCAAACCACAGTAAATGACGAACTGTTAAATAATTTCGAATCATTCGAATTCGTATAGGAAATGTGAAAACAAAAGGTTTGTTCATTTGTTTAGTCATTTAGCTGGCTGATAGCCAGGCTGTTAGACAAACGGATGGACACAATGCTTGTACCTTGAATGGTAAGACTGGAGTAACTGTGAAGTTGATGTTATTTACATTTTTTTTATTGCTCGATCACGCCTGATGGAGAGCGATGGAAGAGGTCTATGATGGAACGAGCGTGCCCAGAAGATGCCTAAGACACTGGAACTCCCACGCGTCGACGAAACACAGCAGGCTGCTTGACGCCGGACTCCGGTGGGAGGGTGGTCGCAAACCAGGCGGGCGTTAGCCCTACCGCGCAAGGGGAGAATTGGCCAGTCAAATAAGGTGTTGGGTGTGACTGTCCAGGATGCACCGAGCGCTCGGTTCAGTTGAGTAACTGGCGGAACATACTGCGCTACACGAGGAGGCTTCTTCATGCATCCCAAATGTGTTATGATGTTTAGACGACTATCAGATGTAGTGCCGCGGAATAGACGGGATAATAGTGTGCTATGTCTGGAGCCAGCCAAGACAGCACTTATGCGCAAAAGTATCTAACTGCATGGCGCCAGTCATTTATAATAAGTTGCCGAAGACATGGAAAGAGCTTCCGCTATCATTATTTAAAAAAAGACTCAGAGGGTTTTTAGTGGCGAAATCATATTATACTATTAAGGAGTTCCTAACTGAGAAAGAGTTCTTAAGCTAGTGCATAATCTTGATATAAGTATAATTAATTGTATAATATTTTCAAATTGTGTTTTGTGTGTAATATTTTAAAATTGTATTTAGTTATAAGTCTATGTTAAATCTTTTGCATGCCTACGTGATAAAATATGGCTGTACTATTATGTTTTTTTTTTGTCATCGTTATAATTATCTTACCCATATTTGCAAAATAAAATTATCTTTATCTTTATGTTATAAGAATCGCCTCAAGTCTAAAGTTTTTGCAAATATTTTTCAATAACCATGACCTTGATTTATAGAGATACTAGCTGCGCCCCGCGGTTCCACCCGCATAAGTCTCGATTCCATAAGAATATCGGGATAAAAAGTATCCTATGTCCTTTCCCGGGACTCAAACCTATCTCTATATTAAATTTCATCAAAATCGGTTCAGTGGTTTAAGCGTGAAGAGGTAACAGACAGACACACTTTCGCATTTATAATATTATTAGTATGGATAACACTTACTATGTTTACATGTTACTACTATTTTCCACATTATATACACAATGGGGTTTTCTCAAGACAATAAAATGCATGTTACGAACGTAACTGGTTTGCCATTTACGTTGATATCAAGGTTGTCATTAAGATTGAATTACTTAATTGCTAATAAAAATAAACAGAATATGACGCCTGTACTGGCAGGAGTGGTAGGTAGAGGAATCGCCATATTTTAAGGAGACTACATGACCTAAAGCGCGGTCACTGTCGGACTGAATAAAAAAGAAAGAGAAACGCGATGACACAACGCTGGTATTTTAATTTATGAAGCATTTATCTATTTACAAACAAAAATCTATTGTTTGAACTAAAAAAATAAAACACTATTGCTTTAGTATGTTGCTTGTAGAATAATCTGACAAAAGTCAGAATGATTGTATGTATATTAGTATGGTTTATATTTTGAAAAGAAAGTTTTAAGAGGTACCTATTTTCATGATTTTTCTATCGTATCAAGTTAGTTGTATTATGTTTTCAACACAGTATCTAACTAGCTTAAATCCTGAAGAATATCATAAATATTTTTCTGATTTTGTTTACTGCAATCGATCATATACTTTTAGGCATTATAAGCCTTGCGTTTTTTGCGTTTAGGTCCGATAGTCGTGGTTAAAAGTTATCTTTAAATCCCATGTAATCAGCGGGATTATCCGAAAGGGTTACCGCTGGCCCGGAACATAAAGGGCTAAGGAAGGAACACGGGTGGGTTTTAGTCGGTAAGAGTTTGACACTCCCTTCCGCTCAACCCAGAGCGGGAGGGGTCATTTGATGATTTCCCATCCTGAAAAAAAAACTCATTTAATAGGGGGTGTGTCTATTGTCATCGACCCAGGAGAAACACAGCCTCTTGGTTTGGTACTGAGACTTCTCTAATGGAATCTGGCTAAGTGCCAGTCTAACATTTATAGCTTTCCTGGGACAGACAGACAGACAAATGGGCAGAAAGACAGACAGACGTAGACTAATTATTAGAATCCCATTTTCATTCTATAGCCATAAAAATAAATCCTTCAACAATTTAGAAGAGAAAACCAAAATTTAAAACGTGAGCTGAACCGGTCAGCCGCAAACAATTTCGAATGTTTTTCAAACGAAACATTGTAAGAAGAATTTACTACATGTAAGATGACAACACGAATTATGATTTAAAAGATGAAAGTTCTATAGAAAGTGGGCATCACGCGAATACTTGACGTGTTGTCTCATAGCTGAGGCACTAAGCCTCTAGGCGAGATGTTAAAAGAAAGGTGAGGTAAATAACAATAAACTGTAACTATGGGTGCGTTCCGAATTGGGAATGTAATCGAATGAGGGTTTTCTGAAATGACGTTCGCCAGGTGGCAGCACTGACACGTCAGGTCCAGACATCTGTCAAAGAGCCTATATTTTCTTTAGTCATGACTGAATGATGAACGAATGAATGAATCGAATGATGAACGTCATCATATATTTTATATTGGAAGACCTCTTGTCACAGTGGTGCCAACTGGTGTCGTAAATTTTCACGAAAACCCTCTCGCGTCATGTTCGTGAACGGGCGCCGTCAATTGAGACTGGTCATGTCTTAACTGCCAAGGCTTATTTTTAATCTTATATTTTAAATTGTTTCTTCATTTGTGTCTTTTTTTTTTACATTGTTCTCACATAAAGAAGCAACAAGAATAATGTACCCAAGGTTTTGTAATATCTTGATTTAAAAGAGTGTCCATGGAGTTTCTTGCCCGTTCTTCTCCATAGAGATCTACGTTTTGGAATGGGCAACTAGCTTCAACTTTCTGACTAACTGACAGACTATTTAATTTTGACAATTCAAAAGTGCCTGTACAAGGTTTAATTGAAATAAATGCTTTGAGTTTGAATTTGATGTCCCTTAAATCGACCATGCCTTATAATAATATCACCGTGAACGCTGTCAAAGTGTGTGTGTGAGGATGTGTCAGTGTGTTTTGTTTTGAGTTGCATCATATCTTTAAATTAAACTGACATAATTATCAGATAAAGATATACATTAAAATCGAGTTCATTCCGAGGACAGTCGAGCACATCCGAAGCGGGTATTTTATTAATCGTCTTATAAACAAAACACGCGCGGTGTCGCTTACAGTAACAGTGGCCCGAGTTCAATGGTTTTTTCCCATCTCAACAAATGCCCAACGCGCTTAAAGAACTTTTCAATTCAAAAACAGAACAGAAAAATAATGTGATGCTTAGCATAGGACAATAAATAGAGAGATGTAGACAGCGCAGCGTGTGAAAGTAATGGAGACAAAAAAAATACATAAGATCATAAACAATTCACTAAATAAAACTAAACAAATATTAGGAGAATATACCTATTTACGAGGGACCCGTGGTTAAATAATAACTGCCGCGCAGGTCGATCGATCAGGTTAAGCTACGCTTGCCGCGGTTGGTCTGTGGATGGGTGACCATCTTTACATACCGTGACCCCTCCGTGCCTCGGAAAGCACATTAACCCTTTGGTTCCGGCTGTCATTCGTGGATCATTGACAGTCGTTACGGGTCGTCAGAAGCCCGAAAGTCTGACAACCAGTCTTACCAAGGGGTATCGTATTACCCAGTAACTGGGTTGTGGAGGTCAGATAGGCGGTCGCTCCATGTGAAATACTGGTATTCAGATGCATCCAGTTAGACTGGAAGACGACCCCAACATAGTTGGGAAAAGACTAGACAGATGATGATTATTATGACACCTACTAGCATTTTAGAGTTTCCTTGAGGGTTTGCCACCAGCATCTTAATACATACATACATACAT
Source organism: Luperina nickerlii (assembly GCA_963855955.1). Taxonomy (NCBI): domain Eukaryota; kingdom Metazoa; phylum Arthropoda; class Insecta; order Lepidoptera; family Noctuidae; genus Luperina; species Luperina nickerlii. The sequence goes on along the minus strand of OY979690.1, from coordinate 9,323,543 downwards.
AATTAGCCTATAACTTTCCCACTGCTGGGACACAGGCCTCCTCTCTGTGAGAAGGAATGGGCCGTAATCCACCACGCGGGCCCAATGCGGGTTGGTAGATGCCACATGTCTTCGAATTTTTGGTTCTAGGACATGTCGGTTTCCTCACGAATGTTTTCCTTCACCGTTTTAAGAGCAGTTGTGATGAAATAATTTACACAAAGTAAAGCACCTGTCTGGATTCGAACATACGACCTACACAACTCTTAAGTCGCCGCCGACTCCACTGGCCCACCACTCCTAAACACGTACGGCCAATAATTCAGCGGCAATTAACAAACCCATAATTCATCTTATTGTTAGTCAAGAGAAAAGTGAAAGCACTTCTATATCTGCTCACCTCGTCACGATTATCTTGACCGGTTTGAAGACACGTGTAAGGTCAATGGCATGCAACGTTGAGATGCAGACGATTTGGAGCTGACAAACTGAGCCTGATCAAAGAAAAAGTTTGGCATTATAACATGTCCTATAATAAAAAATTCGGAGACAAATTCGGATTGTCTTTCTCTCTAAAGAGAAAACTGACTTGTCTGTGAATGTGAGTACCCTCAGGCTAGATTGAATACATGATTATAAATGTCTGGCGGTTTTGAGTATTAGGGTTCCGTATCAAATAGGAACCCTTATGGTGCGACTCAGTCTGTCTGTCCATCTGTCACAGCTGGATATCTCGAGAATTACTAATGCTATCAACTTGAAATTTAGAATAGTTTTAGATGACATTTGCCCAACTATTTTGCAAATAAGAAAGAAATAATATTTTTTTTTTCTGCAACAGAGACTAAAAAAGTGTCTCATAAATCAGAGTATGTGGTCATAATAACAAATGAGTCAACAAACTACAATTCAAATACAAATGATCTTATCCCAGTCAGCCCACCTCCCTCCAGAAGCTGATCAAGTCTCCTGGTCTTTTGAGAACATCTGTGTACGATCTGGGTGTCCCGAGGGTTTCTGACCTAATCTGGGTGACGCCTGTGCACTCAAAGAGCACATGCGCAACGGTTTCATCAGCCTCCATGCAACCTCTGCACAGATGACTGTCCTTCACGCCTATTGTGTGGAAGTGTTTGTTTAGCGAGCACTGTCTTGTGATGGTCCCCGTCACCAGGCGCAGGCTTATCCTGTTCAGACGTAATAAACGTATGGTTAGCTTGTCATCTGGTGATGACATGGATAGAACCCAATCGATACTTTGACTAATTACATTCGCCGCATAACTTCATACCACTACCAATCATCAGTTCAACTGCTCTTATCCCAATTTATTTCTTGTCGGCGCAATATATATTTTTCTTCCATACTTCTCTATTAGTTATCTCAACCCCCCCCCCCACCAGTCAGTAGTCAGTCAGTCAGTAATCACCCCCTTTCTAACCATATCATCATTCACACAGTCCATCCATCGTTTCTTTGGTCTTCCCCAACTCTTATAGCCATCGAAATTCATACTCAAAACGTTTTTCCTAATGGAAGAATCCAATATTTACTTTGATCGATAACAATCAGCACTTAACCTCATAAAATCTACCAATCACTTCATCTATTCGTATCTACAAGATGCAAGAACTAAAAGTAACAAGTGTTATCTAGTAGGTCATTAGGCTATTGTATACATAGCCCGGGGCATCACCTTTCTAAATATTAGACTGAGCATTGCAACTTTGTACAAACGCCAGCACATCAAGCTACTAAAATCTGTCAAATTTCTTTAATAGAGATTCAACTTTATCTCTGAATCATAACGTTCAAAGTTGATTGGGAAAATTTGACAGTTTCGGGTAGCTTGATGTGCTGGCGTCTGTACCAATAATTACTGATGTATGACATTCAAATTTATAAAGAAACGTAATGAACCATCTTCGTGTTTGTGGTTGGATTAACAAAGGCGCGGTAAGACGCAAATTTTTAGGTAATTGACAGTAGCGCATCGCGGCAACAAATGAGGTTCAAAACAGCAATGCGTTTGATGTTAGTTAAATCGAATGACTACCAAAATTGCAGTTTTAATTAAATTAAAAAAGGAATACACGGCTCAATGGATTATTTTTATGTATTTCTTTAGTTGATTTAATTCTCTCATAAAATATCTCTCATAAATCTCATTCTCGAAATTTTGTACGTAAACTATCAAGTTTACGTACAAAATTTCGAGAATAATATGCGACGGAAAATATATTATTTTATCATAATTATATTTTATTTATAAGTCATATTTTTTAAGAAGGCTTTTTTTGAACATTTGACAATTTACTAAAATTTTTTCCTGACTTATAATATGTACCAATACGCCTAATTATTTGAAAACCTCAATCGGCGCAAATACTCCAATCTCTGGAACAATACATATGTTTGAGCCGTTTGGGGTTGAAACACTAGGGCTATGGGACCGGGTGCCCACTTAGTATTTCGAGACGTCGCCAAGCGATTGGTCGACTCTTCACGTGGCCAGAGGGCTGGCCTACTTTTTGGCCAAAGAATCAGCATTGCCATACAACGTGGCAATGCTGCCAGTCTTTTGGGCACGTTTCCTGTTGACAGCTATGCGGACGAATTTTTTGATGCCCTATGAGTATTTCCCCTCCGTTTTTATATACTTGTACATGAGAGGGGCTTGTGGCTAAGTACCTAATAACAGCTGCATGGTTCGATCGATCAGGTTAAGCTACTCTTGCCGCGGTTGGTCCGTGGATGGGTGACCATCTTTACATACCAAGACCCCTCCGGTTCCGGCAGTCATTTGTAGATCTTCGACAGTCGTTAGGGTAATATTATTATTTACAATAAAAAACACCAAAAAACACAAACAACAAAAAATTTATGTAAACACTTTAAATAAATACCCTTTTTAGGCTGAGGCTACATTAGGCCGCGACGCGACCTGCGACACATGAGCGATTAAAACAAGTAAATGAATGCTCACGTATATGGCTACACCGTCATCAAATATTCCTAGCGATCTTTGATTTCTTTATGCGATAGGAACAACATTACTGAAATCACGGCATCGGCTACATCAATGAGCGAAATTGAAGCGAATTTATTAGAAAATTGCTTTTTTTTCGCTTGTAATGTAGCCATACCATGTTTTTCTCGTTTCGCTCTTCCAGTCGCGTCGCAAATCGCTGCCTACTGTAGCCTCAGCCTTAGTATACGCCTAACTGTGCGACAAAAAACTGAGAGTTTTAAGGTGTCCTACGTTTGGACAGCGCCTTAAATAATGATGGGACTTTTGGCCGGTATGTCCAATAAAAACCACATATATGTACACCAAATGAAAGTTTATAACACAAGCATCAATTTTCATTATGAGCAGAAGGCTGTGAAATACTGGTTTAAAGAGATATCAAACCTGCAAGTACACGTATTAGTTTACGACGCTAATGTTTACTGTTGTTCTCAAAAATATTAGTTATTGACTCATAACATTGAGGGGGCTAATGGCTTAGTAATAACAGCTGAACGGGTCGATTGATCAGGTTAAGGTGCGTTTGCCACGGTTGGTCCCTGGATGGGTGACAATTTTTACATACCAAAACCCCTCTGTGTCTCGGAAAGCACGTTAAGCCGTTGGTCCCGGCTGTCATTCGTGGATCTTTGACAGTCAAACGTTGCCCATTCCAAAACGTAGATCTCTATGGAGAAGAACGGGCAAGGAACTCCATGGACACTCTTTTAAATCAAGATATTACAAATCGTACATTATTATTGTTGCTTCTATATGTGAGAACAATGTAAAAAAAAACACAAATGAAGAAACATTTCAAAATATAAGATTAAAAATAAGCCTTGGCAGTTAAGAGATGACCAGTCTCAACCGACGGCGCCCGTTCACGAACATGACGCGTGGATCAGCACCATCTAGCTCAACCATTTTCAAGGGAACCGAATGATCCAACACACGCGCCACCATCGATGAGACATTTAAGTGAGCATGACATGTTCTCAACTGCCATGCTCTTTCAAGTCAACATCAAGAAAATCATAATAAACGGAAACATGGTTCTTACATTTACAAAATTTAATTTTTTTTTCGTTAAGGCTCGTACACACAGGCGCGACGCGACACGCGACGCAAAGGCACCGCAAGTCGCGCAACGAGCGGTGCCTTTGTGTCGCGTGTCGCGTCGCGCCTTTGTGTACGAGCCTTTACTCTCTAACTCTATTAGGCATCAGGCCAGGCTCCATACAAAAATGCTCATCATTCTTTGTAGACGCCACTTATGTGTCTTAAATAACTGAACATAATACACGAAACTTAAAGCAGTTATTTGTTATTTGATTTAATCGGGGCCTTATAGAGACCTCAATATTATTTGAGACTAGCTGCGCCCAGCGGGTTTAATCCACACATGTCTCGATTCCGAGAGAGTATCGGAATGAAAGTATCCTATCCTAAAGTCCTAATCCAGGTCATGGCCTACCCACGTGCCAAATATCATTCAAATCGATTCAGTCATTTTAGCGGTAAAGGCTCCTACAAACAGGCGCGACATGACACACTACACAAAGGCACCGCAAGTCGCGCAACGAGCGGTGCCTTTGTTTCACGCGCGATTATATCGCGTGTCGCGCCTGTTTTTAGGAGCTTTAAAGTGTAGCAAACAAATATACGAAAAATCAAATCTTTTCTCTTTTTTCTATTCTCTTTTTTTTATCAAATCTTTTCTCCCTCTCTTTTCTCTCTTTTTTTTCTTTTTTCTTTTCTTTTATCTTTTCTCTCTTTTCTCTTTTTTTTTTAGACTAGCTGCGCCCCAGGTTTTCACCCGAATAAGTTTCTATCCCGTGGGAATATCGGAATAAAAACTAGCCCATGTCCTTTCCCGGGACTCGAACTATTTGTATGCCAAATTTCATCTAAATCGGTTCAGCGGTTTAAGCGTGGAGAGGTAACAGACAGACAGACACACTTTCGCATTTATAATATTAATATGGATGGATTTAACAAGCTGTGAGTGTGTGCTAGAACACAGCCTCTCTGTAACAGGGCGCAGGTCACGCGGTACAGGGTTTTTTTTTAAATGACCCCTCCCGCTCTGGGTGGGTCAGACTCTTACTGACTAAAACCCACCCGTGTTCCTTCCATAGCCCTTTATGTTCCGGGCCAGCGGTAACCCTTTCGGACAATCCCGCTGACCCGGCAGGCATCTTTCACCTCTTTTAAGGAGCAATAACGTCAATACTTTTTATGTACAGTCTACAAAGCTTGTCAAAATTAAGTTTGACAGATTTTTTTCTCCCTATAATAACATGTTGTCGATTTTGACGGACGCTATTGCGTCGCGGGCTGACAGGCGCCTGCGTCAGTGATCTAAGTTATTACATTAAAAAAAAAAAACAAGTTACAGGTAAATAACCTGAAATTGTTTATTGCTGTAGCCAAACGGCCGCGACTTACGATTCGAAGGTCGCAGGTTCAAATCCACACAGGCATTTTACGTTTTACAAGTAATTTCTATACAACTGGGCGCCTAAAAAGGCCACTTTGGCGAATCATAAAAGGATAAAGACTCGTACACACAGGCGCGACGCGACACGCGACACAAAGGCACCGCTCGTTGTGCGACTTGCGGTGCCTTTGTGTCGCGTGTCGTGTCGCGCCTGTGTGTACGAGCCTTAACGTTATGAATCAAAATATGCCGAAGACAGTCCGTGTTTTTCTTTTATTCGCTGCTCTACGTAGGTATAATCAAAGAGATAGGGATTGGATTTGGATTGGACTGATTAGTATTTTAGCACAGACAAAAAATAACTGAAAAATCCTTCATCAATGGGATTCGATTCGATTAACTTAACAGTTAACTGTCCATTACGATTTATAATGTTATCCTTTTATGATTCGCCCCCTGTTCTCAAAACGGTGGAAGAAAACATCGTGGGGAAACTGGCATGTCGTAGAACTATGAATTCGCAGACATGTGACGTCTACCAACCCGCACTGGGCCCGCGTGTTGAATAACAGCCCAATCTCACATAGAGGAGGCGTGTGTCCCAGCAGTGGACTTGAGACTTTATGACATAAAGCGCTCTCAATGTCCAATTGAAGTATTGATTGATTGATGTGTTGTTGTGGATTGTCCTCTCATGTGACGGTGACTATAACACACACTTGGAGATTTCTTTTTTAATTTGAAATGGGTTTGCTCTTGACTCTAGTCTAGGTCAGAGGTGACAGAGATAAATGGAGTGAGTTTACCCAGAAGAAGCCTGTTCACTTTTACTTTGAAGAGATTCGTGTTGTATGCACTCGGAAACACAAACGCAGGTAGAGAGTTCCACTCTTTTGCTGTGCGCATCATAAAGGATATTTAAAAACGCTTAGTGCTAATTGGTGGAATAGCAACTAGGTAGGGATGGTAACTTGCACTGCGTCTGGATGTCCGAAGGTAGAAGGGGGCCGGTGGAATGAGGTCGTGGAGTTCTTGGGCACGCTCACCGAAGTACAATCTGTAGAAGACCGACAAGCAGACAACCTTGCGGCGATGAGCCAAGCTGTGAAGCTTGGCATCCACCAGTTTTACGTCGCCTATTAAGAAATTAATATTTATAAGTTAATTACACTTCACTCTACCCGGATATAGTAGAACCCAGTGCCCCACGTTCAGAAGTCATGTTTGCGACAACTAGACCAATTAATTACAAACTATATTTAATAAATAAATAAATATTTTATTTGTATAGTTAGTTACGCTTGCCGCGGTTGGTCCATGGATGGGTGACCATCTTCACATACCAAGACCCCTCCTTGCCTCGGAAAGCAAGTTAAGCCATTGGTCCCGGCTGTCATCCGTGGATTTTTGACAGTCGTTACGGGTTTTCAGAAGCCTAAAAATCTGACAACCAGACATACCAAGGGGTATCGTATTACCCAGTAACTGGGTTGTGGAGGTCAGATAGGCAGTCGCTCCATGTAAAATACTGGTATTCAGCTGCATCCGGTTAGACCGAAAGCCGACCACAACATAGTTGGGAAAATACTACGCAGATGATGATGATAAGTTAATTAATTAGTCATTTAATTACTTACCTAATAAACTAATTAGAGCCAGGATTTTGAGACAATTTTCGAGTTATGGTACAACAAACTGAATGTTGACAAAGTTCAAATTCCATTGCATCCACAAAACTTATTACGCCATTTTTGTTACAAATGTACAGACGCCAGCACATCAAGTTACACCTAACTGTCAGATTTTCCCAATCAACTTTGAACCTTAAGCTTTAGCGATAAAGTTGAAAATCTATTAAAGAAATCTGACAGATTGTGGTAGGTTGACGTGCTGGCGTCCGTACAACTCCAGACTTCGGCACAGATTACTGAGGGAAAATCCCATTTTGCTAGACCTACGAATCGAATCCAGAATCTTATGCTTAGCAAGCACCTAGCGCTTGCGACGTCTTAGACCAACAAGGCAGTTACTGAGAAATTCATAATGGAATGAACATACATACATACCGGTCAAAATCATAACCCTCCTTTTTGCTTCGCCGTAGTCGGGTAACACACAATAACATTATAGAACCCAGAAGCAATCAGCTCAGCGTTTGCGACCACAATACCAACGTGGCAGTCACTGGGAAATTCGTAATGGAAAAACCCAATAACATTTTGCACGACCCGGGAATTGAACCTAGGAGCCCTGCTCATCACGCTTGCAACGATGATAATGATTTAAAATTACATAACAAGATTCTCGGGTTATTCCCTTGTAAATACGTCATAGTGACGCATACATATTTAAATACATGGTTTATATATGTATAATTTACGGAAAATACGTAGGTATGTCTTAATTATAATCTGATACTTCGATTTTGTCACTAAAACAGCCTTCACAGGGACGATACTAAGAAGTATTTAATTTAGATAATGGGTATTTCCTATTACTTAAAAAATAATTCTGCGTATGATTCTATTAAGGGCCAAGTATTTTCTTTTTTAATAAACTGTGTTACTTCAGAATTATGCCTGTCTCAATATTTTCGATTATAATTAATTTTTGAGCAAGAAATAATTTTTTAAAAAGTGCAATAAGAAAATATTTGAAATGCGACGCCATTAGTCAGAGCGAATGTGACGGCTCCTACACACTGGCGCGACGCGACACGCGACACAAAGGCACCGCAAGTCGCGCGACGAGCGGTGCCTTTGTGTCGCGCGCGATTCGCGTCGCGCGTCGCGCCTGTTTGGAGGAGCCGTTATATGGCGATGGCTGGCCGTGTCTATCAAAGGACCAATGGCCGGTGGAGCAGACGAGTCTTGAAGTGGAGACTGCGTATCGGCAAGCGTAGTGTGGGACGCCCCCCAGCTAGATGGACCGACGGCCTAAAGATGGTGGCTGGGGCAGGCTGGATGCGGAAGGCGGAGGACAGGGTGTGGTGGGGCAGCCTGGGAGAGACCTATGTCCAGCAGTGGACTACGATAGCCTGAGTTGACAGATTGATATGGCGATGTAAGAAATATGGAATTTAAAAAAATACATGCATTTTCCCTAGTAAAGGCTCCTTCAAACAGGCGCGACACGACACGCGACCGCGCGACCGAAGGCACCGCAAGTCGCGCAACGAGCGGTGTCTTTGTATCGCGCGCCATTCGCGTCGCGCGTCGCGCCTGTTTGCAGGAGCCTTAAAATAGGGAATCGCGGCCACAAATAGCTCGTACACACACTACACAGGCGCGACGCGACACGCGACACAAAGGCACCGCAAGTCGCGCAACGAGCGGTGCCTTTGTGTCGCGTGTCGCGTCGCGCCTGTGTGTACGAGCCTTAAGGTTCAAAACAGCGATGCGTTTGATGTTAGTTGAATCGAATAATAACCACCAAAATAAAAGTAATTTTGCAGTTTTAATCAAACTCAAACTCAAAGCATTTATTTCAATTAAACCATGTACAGGCACTTTTGAATTGTCAAAATTAAATAGTCTGTCAGTTAGAAAGTTGAAGCTAGTTGCCCATTCCAAAACGTAGATCTCTATGGAGAAGAACGACCAAGAAACTCCAAAGACACTCTTTTAAATCAAGATATTACAAAATCCTGGGTAGGTACATTATTCTTGTAGCTTCTATATGTGAGAACAATGTAAAAAAACAAATGAAGAAACCATTTTAATATATAAGATTAAAAATAAGCCTTGGCAGTTAAGAGATGACCAGTCTCAACCGACGGCGCCCGTTCACGATTATGACGCGTGGATCAGCACCACTCAGCTCAACCATTTTGTAATTAAATTTAAAAATAAATGCACGGCTCGTTGAATATTTTTTAGGTTTTTTTTAGTTGATTGAATTTCCTTTATTGTCATGAGGTACCTACATGAAATATGATTGTTTACGCTCACGCGACGAAAAATATTTTTACGATTATTATAACATGATACTATTGATTGTTTTATGAAGTATGTAAATCCATAATTTTTTTTTTATTTAATTAAGGTACTTATCTATCTGAAAAAAGTTTTATTTTTAGTTTGAAAATCAGTGCTTATGGAGTGAGTTCTTTGTGAGTGAATTTCATGCTCATCACCGTTTTAAGGCTACTTCAAACAGGCGCGACACGACACGCGACACAAAGACACCGCAAGTCACGCAACGAGCGGTGCCTTTGTGTCGCGCGCGATTATATCGCGTGTCGCGCCTATTTGTAGGAGTCTTTAAAAGAAATACGTATTTGTACGAAAACATATTATTTATACTTTTAATTTAACTGTAGATATAAACTAATTTTGTATTCAATTTGAATAATTTAAATGTGTTCAAAGTTCGCTTCGCTTTGTCAATTTGTCATAGTTATCTAAAACTAATTTTGTTTTTATTGTAATCTAAATCTATACAAATAAATAAAATAGAACTGCTTGTTTGTAATCCATACTATAATACTATTAACGCGAAGGTGTGTCTAAAAATATGCTAGTGTCAAAATGAAATCTTTTACTAAATGCATATTATGAAAGTATATACGGTAGGTACTTGTAACAAAATAAAATAATTTTAAATCTTATCTGTCTGTCTGTTCGTTCCGGCTAATCTCTAAAACGGCTTGACCGATTTTGATGGAATTTGGCACGGGGATACTTTGAACTAGGGATGCATCCGATACCGATACCGATACCGATATATCGGCGATACTTCAGGTTTGCCGATATATCTGTATCGGCGATATTTTTATGGCCGATTCAACGATACTTTTCAAATTTCGCGCTTTAAAAATATAATGTAAACGCGCGTGTTGTCCCGTCTATTTCGTTGCAAACGAGGCACGAATTAACTATGCTCGAGGAAACCCCGCGCTTTATTCAGTGTTTTGTTTTGCCCGCCCGCTTTGGCCTCGCACTCGCACATCTATCCCATTTCGTTAGGTTGAATGTTGTTGCGGGTTAGTATTTTTCCATGCAAATAAGATTAAGAATTACAATCGTAATTGTTTGTGTATGTCATTTATAACTAGTCGTTTGAGTCAAATAAAATAAATAGTAGTCATATCAACTTCAAAACACAAAAGTGCTATATGAAATCACTTTGAAATTTCGACAATTGATAATTCCATAAAAATCTTATAAATGTTAATTTTGATTACTAAAACTATTGATTAATTGTGTTTTATTTAATCTACCTTCCTTTTTGAATTCAGTAAGAGTATCGGTATCGGTATCGGTATCGCCGATATTTTTATAATAGTATCGGTATCGGTATCGTATCGGCAAAAAGGCGTATCGCGGCATCCCTACTTTGAACCTTAGGGCCTTAGGGCGGGTAAAAGTACCCGATGTCCTTACATCGGGTACTTTTTATCGATATACCATGCTAGCATGCGCGGGCGCAGGCGGACGCTACTGGGATTTATAGGTTAAAGGATTTAATGAGACCCATTATATAGCCGTCAACTACTCATTCTGTACATCAAACTAAGTAAAATTGCACAAAAATAATTACTGGGAAACGAGTTTTATTTTTGGTGTATAAATTTTCTATCTGCGCGCTGCGGTAGTGCGCAATGTAAGGGTCAATTCATTCTAGCGCAGAGTCCAACCGCACCGAAGCGTTAATCTGAAACATAACATAGCAAATTCACCCTTATCTCCACAATGTAATGCACATATTCTTCTGGGATAAAAAGATAACGCGCGGATTCGCGCGCTATCGACGGAATTTGCGCATCTGAGCACGACCAACGCTGATTGGTGCGCGTGCTTTACGTTGTAGAGATAAGGGTGAATTGGCTATGTTAAGTTTCAGATGCGTTTCCACTCTGCACTGGTTAGTATAAATTGACTTTAACGCACGTAAAACGTTGTGCATGTAACGGTGCAGGGTCGTGGTGGTATTTAAAGTTGTGTTATACATACCATTAAAAACTAGTTTTCGTAAAAAGACGTCATTAAAAGTTGCATTTTTGACCTTCAATATCTCCGTAACCAGAAGGTCAATGACTGGGAGTACAAGTGACTGTCCTCGGCTTCGTTTTACATATTATGTCGTTATAGCATAACTAGGATCTCTGTTATTTATATACTTCCTCGGGCAACATTCGAGTGGTGTAGTTCTTATAAAATCCATGAGGTTAAAGGCTCCTACAAACAGGCGCGACACGTGATATAATCGCGTGTCGCGCATGTTTGTAGAAGCCTTAATAGGTGATCCACGCTGCATGCTATTTTAATAATAAATGACAAAGATAATTGGATATCGTGCGGTCTCATGTATAATGTACCTACACGATTATGGATAATAGTTTCTGGTTAAATACTAATTGTAATCAAGATGTCTTTGGTTTCCTAGATATTTTTCCATAGACACGTGTGGAAGGCTTAATGTTAAAGGTTGTATATGGAATTTGTAATTGTAGTTATCTAAGCTGAGATGAAAATGCTAAAGGATATGTGGTGTTATACGAATGGATAGAATAAGAAATTAGTACATAAGAGGAAGTCTAAAACTGCTGACTGAAAAGTTGTGTGGAAATTGGTTGTCATGGTATTGGCATGTGTTACGGAGGATTGCGGAAAATGTCGTGAGGAGAGTTTAGAGTATGAATGTCGATGGCTATAAGAGTAGGAGAAGACCAAAGAAACGATGGATGGACTGTGTGAATGATGATATGACGAATGATAGAGAAGTATGGCAGAAAAATACATGTTACTCCGACCAGAAATAAATTGGGATAAAGGCTGGAGAGTGATGAGAATAATCTATATCAATCTATCTTCACTAATAATAAAGCTGGTACAGTGCGGATTGATGGATGTACCAGTTTCATAACCATGTTTTCCTTCACTAATTTGAGAACAGTTGTTAAATACCGAACACCAAGAATGGTACTCGGTACTTAAAAGTTGACCTTATGTGTATACTAGGGAAGATACGTATTTACGCGACCAGGTTTTTGCACCAGGTATTTGCTTCCAAGTACGTACACTAGGTACCGACCCGAAATACTTGCAAGACTTCAAAGTATTTTATACGGCTACTCGCTCAACTACATAGGTACCCAACCGCGTCAGTTTTCGCAAATGCGATCATGCTCCTTATCAATTAGACTCTAGGGAACAATTTCGCATGCAAGTATTTTTACTTTAATGGTTTGTGAAAATAATAATTGTAAACGCGATTATGCTCCTTATTCATAGAAGGTAACGGGTCAATTTCCTATGCAAGTATTTTTACTTCCAACAGGGCTTTTGAATACGCGATTGTATTTCTTATTTGTATGAAGTCATGGATCAATTTTCGATGTAGATAGAAAATACTTGAAAGTATCTCGAGCTATGGTTTTTTAAGGTGGACGTACTTTGTAGCTCTGGTAAGTACTCGATTTTGCAAGTACGACCCATGCCTAAACGCGATTGTTTTCTTTCAACAGGGCTCTTGGTTGGAATAGTAGTAGAAACTTTAATCGTCTATACTCTATAAGTACGTATTTATTTGTAAAAGCGATTTTGCTCCTTATTTGTATACAGTTAAGGTTCAATTTCCTATGGAGATAGAAAATACTAGAAAGTATCCCGAGACCTAGTTTTAGGACGTGGTTTCTTAAAGAAGTCGTACTTGTAAGCCCTGGTACGCGATTTTGCAAGTACGACCCATGTCTAGTGTATACTAGTAGAGTTGACGATCTAAATAAAACAACCAAACTGTATACTGTTCTATAGTTAGTAATATGTATATTTGCTAAAATTTGCAAGAGGCCAAGAGCCCTACCAAATCGTTGTAACACAACGCTTGCGAGTTCTAATTCGACGGCAACGCCATCTAGTTACGTCTTGTACAACTCTTGTTAAATATAAAGTATTTTGTTGAACTGATGAGCGGCTTTTGATCACGCATGGTCATTAACAACAGTGATGAAGAAATACACACTAAGTAAAGTGCCTGGTGAAGCTCAACTGGAGAAGCACAGAACCGGTCGGTGTGGCAATGCATAGCCCGAAGAATTGCCAAACTTAAGTGGCAGTGGGCAGGCCACATTGCTCGCAGAACAGATGGCCGATGGGTCCGAAAGATTCTAGAGTGGCGATCGGGTACCGGAAGACGTAGCGTTGGAAGGCCTCCCACAAGGTGGTCCGACGACCTTGTGAAGGCCGCAGCAAGCCGTTGGATGCGAGAAGCACAGAACTGGTCGAAGTGGAGGTGGTTGGGGGAGGCCTATGTCCAGAAGTGGACGTCTTTCGGCTGACATGATGATGACGTCTCGAACTCGTAAATGACGTTCGTTTCGACTGGGACATTGCTCTCTCAGCCGAGAGATCGAGCCATAATCACAGCTAAAGGCACGTGTTTGCGTGAATGATCTAAACGTGAGTGGATAACTGCGGTGCATACATCCACAATTAATCAAATTGTTGCCATATAGGTAACTAGCAGCGCCACGCAGTTTCTCTCGCATAAGTTTTGATCCCGTCGGAATATTGGGATAAAAACTATCCTATGTCCTTTCCCGAGACTCAAACTATCTCTATACCAAGTCTTACTAATATTATAAACGTGAAAGTTTGTGAAGATGTTTGGATGTTTGTTACTCAATCACGCGTAAACCGTTGATGAAAATTGGCACATAGATAGACCATTTCCTGGATTAACACATCCTATGTCCTTTCCCGGGACTCAAACTATCTCTATACCAAATCCTACTAATATTATAAACGTGAAAGTTTGTGAAGATGTTTAGATGTTTGTTACTCAATCACGCGTAAACCGTTGCACAGATTTGGATGAAAATTGGCACATAGATAGACCATTTCCTGGATTAACACATAGGATACCTTTTATCCCGATATTCCGACGGGACCGAAACTTTCGCGAGTGAAACCGCGCTGCTAGTTTCATATAAATCGTTTCAGCGGTTTAAACGTGAAGAGGTAACAGACAAACAGATACACTTTCGCATTTATAATACATATTAGTATGGATTCCCCATTGATGTATGGTCTAATTTATAAGCTGAGAAAGAAAAAGAGAAAAGTAGTATTTATTAGAACTCGTAGGGAGATAGTTACAAAACTCAATATTATGACATATACAGAAAAAACTGGCCAAGTGCGAGCCGGACTCGCACACAAAGTGTTCCGTACCACAAGGCAAAAACGCCGAAAAAAAAACACGTTTGCTGTATGGGAGCCCCCTTAAATATTTATTTTATTCTGTTTTTGGTATCTTTGTTGTCATAGCGGCAACAGAAATACATCAACTGTGAAAATTTCAACTGTCTAGCTATAACGGTTCTTGAGATTCAGTCCGGTGACAGACAGACAGACGGACAGTGGAGTCTTAGTAACAGGGTCCAGTTTTTACCCTTTGGGTACGGAACCCAAAAAATCAAATCAAAACACATAAGCAGCTTATAATGTTCCCACTTCTGGGACACAGACCTCCTCTCAGTGAGAGGGAGTGGGATGTAATCCACCACGCGGGCCAAGTGCGGGTTGGTAGATGTCACATGTCTTCGTTGGTAGATGTCACACAGAGATTAAAACAGAAGACGAACTAGCAGGGGATCGAGGAGGGGGGGGTGGAGGAGGGATTCAGAATAATTCCAAATTTTGGTTCTACGACGTGCTTACTTCCTGATGACAATTTTCGAGTCATGATTTTCTTGTGCAATTTTCCTTCAACATAATTACGACTTTGAAGTCCAATGTATACCAAGAAAGAACATGCAAGGCAAATAATGATTTTATTTCTGTAAATACTTATTTAAAAGACACTTTACAGGTAAATATTTGAATACACGTTTTTCTATTGACAGCTATCTAGGTACATGAATATTAACATATTCTATTTACCATGCAATGGAAGGACTATGTCTGTCTATATCTGATATCATATATCTATGTTATTAATAAGAACGGAAGATGACGATGACGGTTACAATTCTATTTCAAGTCTTTATTAGTGGTTGTAATGGCAATCATGTCATTTGGTCTTAAGGGGCTTACATTACCTAAAGCGCGGTCACTGTCAGACTGCATAGAAAGGAAAGAGAAACGCGATGACAACGCTGGTAATTTAATGCAAAATATGAAGCAAATATCTATTTACAAAAAATCTATTGATTGGACTAAAAAATTAAAACACTAGTGCTTTAGTATGTTGCTTGTAGAATAATCTGACAGAAAATCAGAATGATTATGCATATTGCATGTATATTAGTATGGTTTTTATTGTAAAAATAATGTTTTAGATGTATCTTCATGATTTTTTCTATCGTATCAAATTAGTTGTATTATGTTTTCAACACGCTATCTACCTAGAATATATCCTGAGGAATATCATATATATATTTTATTTTTGTTTACTTTAGTCGATCGTATACTTTTATTGCTGCTAAAATTTGCGTTTTTGTCCTGTAATCCCCTTAATAAGTTTTTATAATTGTGTATTTTATTTATAATTTCAATAAAGTCTTTTAGATTTTGTGAATATGAGTACATTATAGGACTTGTAGACTGTAGATTTTTGAGCGTTTTATCCGTTAGTTGTTGATCCCACACACACACACAGTCCCTACCATACCTGTTAACGCTGTAATTTTAAAACATTGTAAAAGCCAATTATTTTATAAGAGTAACCGTAGATTTTCTTACCGGTTCTTCTCCATAGGAAATGACTAATTGGAACTGGTATCGTCAACCATCGAGGCTTTGAACGCTTGTGTTTTACACCGTTCTAAGTTTATAACTTAAATCATAGATGAAACAATAATTCACCATTTCCTTTGTAATTACGCATCTGTTTTCACGAATTACTCAAACACATGCAAATGTAATAACGAGTGATACTTACCAACTTCTGAAACGAAATCGGCGGCCTCGTTAGGTGTAGTGGTCGCTAGCGGTACTGCTGAGCATAAAGTCCTGGGTTCGATTTAGAGTTATTAGGTTTGTCCATCAGGAATTTCTCAGTAGCTGCCTGGAGTCAGTATCTGTATTCAATTCATAAAAATAGGCTCGCTCCCTATTAGGTACCATCGCGGCCTTTTGCGCCTGATCACTCAATTAAAATTTTCTCAAATTATTTCTTTTTTATCGCCCCGCCCCCTTAAAGTTTTCGCCTATTAGAAAAGCGATAACGTAATTAGTAACAACCCGCACTGCACAGCTTAGTGACGCATCACGTGTACTCCTTTTGTGAATTTTACGGACGAACTATTTGACCTTGGCGCGGGGTAGAGAACGCTTCTATTTTTAAGTGCAAGCAAAAATTAACTTAGTGCTGGTCAAGCGGGAGTGTCCGCGATAGTACAGACGGCAGCACATCAAGCTACCCGAAACTGTCAAATTTTCCCAATCAACTTTAAACCTTATGCTTTGACGAAAAAGTTAAAAATCAACTGTAGAAATTTGACAGATTATAGTAGCTTGATGCGCTGGCATCTGTACATGGAGCGTTGTTGTTATAGCTGCAATAGAAATACACACTCTGTGAAAATTTTAACTGTCTACCTAGTTCATGAGATTATAGCCCGCTGACAGATAAACGGACGGACGGACACCAGAGGCTTAGTAATAGGGTTCGGCTGGAACTCTTTGGGTACGGAATCTTAAAAAGGAAGTGTGAATGATGATAGAGATGTGTGAGAGAAAAAGACATTCTGCGCCGACCACTAATAAATTATTATAAGGGCGGAAAGATGATCATTATCAACCTGTAATGTTCCCATCATTGCTGGGACACAGGCCTCCGCTCTGTGACAGGGAGTGGGCCGTAATCCACCACGCAGGCCCAGTGCGGGTTGGTAGATGTCACATGTCTTCGAATTTTTGCTTCTAGGACATGCCGGTTTCCTCACGATGTTTTCCTTCACCGTTTTCAGAGCAGTGGTAATGAAATTATTTATACAAAGTAAAACGCCTGCCTGAGTTCGAACCTACGACCTACAATACGTAAGTCGGGGTCGTTATCACTGAGCCAGCAATGCTCTATGAATCTAGTAAGAAAGATGATGACAAACCATCAATTTTATCTAGGAACTAGACATTAGACGTCATTGACGACACAGTGATTCACAGTACTAAGAGAAGATACAATTTACTACTTATTCAAATAACAGTCATAGGAATTTTTCCGTTACAAGAAAAATCCATGGCTGAAGATGGTGACTAAATTCTTTTCCATAGTAAGCAGAACATTCTAGGAATATTGTGGTGCTCGTGGGTAAATAATAACATCCGCACGGGTCGATCGAAGGTTAAGCTACACTTGCTGCGGTTAGTTCGTAGAGGCTGACCAAGCCGCTGGTCCCAGCTGTCAGGCGTAGATCTTTAACAGTCGTTACGGGTCGTCAGAAGCCCGAAAGTCTGACAACCTTGTTAATATAACAGTGCGGATTTTCAACAGGTTGCCATTGGACTTAAAAACTATAAAATTTACAAGAGCTCATTTAAGTCAGACTTAAAGTGTTCCTAATGGGGAAATGTCTGTATTCGATAGACGATGACATATCTACGTTTAAAAACTGGCAGATGTGAAACATCGACATCGCAGTCGATTGCGCATGGCGACGCGTCGCCACACAGTACACAAGACTGTGACTGTATATACATATACACCATCATATAGCGTGGCGACGCGTCGCCACGGAATGCGTCGCCACGACAGAAATTTGTTTTACGTGCGGCTATAGATGTTTCACATCAAAAATATGATATTAGTTAATGAGACTGGGTAATATTAGTTTATAGTTCATGAGAGACTGGGTAATAATTATTGGGCTGTAATGTTATTGTATTTTTTTATGTTTTAAGTATATTTTTTTATTTGTAATTTTCTATGATAGATTGTATTATGAATGTGTTAGTTTTATAAATTTTATGATTTCAAACACAATGTGAATTGTTCCTGAATAAATTGAATTGAATTGAATCGTGTTACCCGGTAACTCGGCCAACAAAAAAATCTGTCAACTGGTGTATGATATATGGCATTATGTGAGTCGGTTCTTTGCATTACAGTAAGGGGCGGAGTCCGCATAACCTCAATGATACAATTGGAAAGAGCCCAAAGAACAGCGCTGAAGGTTATTTATCCCACAGATCACCTGTGAATCACCAATAATCTGACAACCAAGCGGTATCATGTACCCCTAGTAACTGAGTTGTAGAGGTCTGATTGGCAGTCGCTCCAAGAAGAATACTGATATTCAGCTGCATCCTGTTAGACTGGAAGCTGACCTCAACATGGTTGGTAAAAAGCTGGGCTGAATGATTGGAGTAGAATATTCTAGGGAGTTCCCATCATGTGGTTATAATAATAGGTGATCTATCACAAATTATCACGACAATGATCCTTCACCCTGACATAGTAAGAAGAATTTTATGGTTGGTTTATAGCCATAGGAGGTAGCGGAGCGTTTAGCGATAATGCCTTTTAGAATAGTGATGATGACAATTTTTTTTTATTTTAAACTCAAAAAAGATATTTGTATGCAAATAGTGCAAACAATTCTATAAAAATTCTAAAAGCTAGTCGTAAACGTCTAGGTTCTATATGGTGTATATTTATAATAAAGAGTACTCTATCATGTTGTTCTATTCTAAGCTTCTTCGTCGGCGGTCGGACAGATGCCTCAATCGCCCCACTTACCGCTCCGCCCTCCCAAACCCACAACCTAACATTAATGACATATTTAAACTCACCATTACCCTGGAACTTCCTTGACTGCTTAACCTGCTGTAATTAGAAGCATCATATTTGTTTACTATAAAGTAATTATGTTATACATGAGTTAGCGTCAATGGTCCTGAGGTCAGACAGGTGTGACACGCTTATAGATGCTGATTGTCAGGCAAAGTCAAAGTATAATGAGATTATGCATAACTCTGGCGTTATTGGGGGTTAACATGAACTCACCTAATTAAAGAAAAGCAAATTAAATGGTTTAACAATAGGTTTCACAGAAGTTATTATTATAATAAAATTATCTGGTGTCAAATCAAAGGTTATGTCGAGTAATTTAAATTGTTTGTTGTTATTTTTGCCAACCAATGGCAAAATCTCATGAGAAGGAGAGGGGCTCATGATTTACTTATCAAAGACTTGATCAGTGGGGCTCATGGCTAAGTAAATAACAGACCCACGGTTCGATCAATCAGGTTAAACTAAGCTTGCTAAGCTCAGTCTGTGGATGACCGAGATCCCCCGGCCCTTGTTACCGGCTGACATTAGTGGATTTTTAGCAGTCGTTGCGGGTAGTCAGAAGTGCGAAATTCTAATAACCAGCCTTACCAAGGTATAGATTATTTTAGAGTGCAGATAGGCAGTTGCAAAGAGACACTTTAATTCATGTAATGGAGTTAAGTTAAACTTAGGTTCTCTTGCTAACGACGGAGGAAACTTGGTCCCAAAATAATGCCCTCTGGCACTCCAGAAGAAAGAAATATTATTTCTAACAAATTCCTATACATGACGTGTTTCTACTGTTCAACAGGAAAAGGCTCCAATAAATTTTAAAAAATATAGAACATAGTGATAGTGTCATAGGCTGATCCAATTTCAAAATTGATTCGCATTTAGTACATCTGATTCCAAAAAATTAGGTTATGTAATGTCTAAATACAGAATGTGTTCTAGTTTATTGACGTCACAAAGAATCCAATATGGCGGACACTGGCCGTTAGATAATAAAAACCTGTTTTTTTTATCCGGCTGTTCGTTATTGTTTCCTCGACTGTGTGATGATTTTTAGAGTTTCGCAGCCAAATGGAAAAACCTGAACCCTTATAATTTCGTTATTTCCGTCTGTTCGTCTATCCGAATGAAACTAGTCAACTTCTTGGAAACTATTGACAATAGATCGATAAAAATTGGAAAGAAGATCTACTCTGTGTATCGATAAACAGTAGTATTACATAAAATTACAAATATGGTTTGAACAATTATATAACTGGCGAAAGAGTTTACTTTTACACCTTTTCATGACACGTTTGCCGCAGTGGCCGAGCAATTTATTGCTGCAATACGTGTCATGGGTTCCTTTCCCATGCAGAATAAATTCTTCTATGGCTTAGAGCCGATTTTTCAATCGACAGATAATTTTTAGGGTTCCGTAGTCAACTAGGAACCCTTATAGTTTCGCCATGTCTGTCTGTCCGTCTGTCCGTCCTCGCTTAATCTCTGTGACCGTTAGCACTAGAAAGCTGAAATTTGGTACCAATATGTATATCAATCACGCCGACAAAGTGGTAAAATAAAAATTGGAAAAAAATGTTTTATTAGGGTAGCCCCCCTATATGTAAAGTGGGAAGTGATTTTTTTTTTAATTTCAACCCTAACTTGTGATATATTGTTGGAAAGGTATTTAAAAATGAATAGGGGTTTACTAAAATCATTTTTTGATAATGTCAATAATTTCGGAAATAATCGCTCCAAAAGTAAAAAACAATGTGTCCCCCCCCCCTCTAACTTTTGAACCATAAGTTTAAAAAATATGAAAAAAATCTGCAAAGTAGAACTTTATAAGGACTTTCTAGGAAAATTATTTTGAACTTGATGGAAACAACAGTTTTTGAACAAAAAAGACAAAAAGTTGTACAAAATAATTTCTGGACTAAGTTTGTAGTATAATCGTATATGCAAGCATTTTTTTAACTTCGTTTACATATTTTATTATCCTGAACGTATCCCTTTGTGTTCGCGCTAAAAACCGTCACGAGTCGGAGCGCCTGCCGCGGAGCGTGCAATGATGCACGCTCCGTGTTCGCGCACGTACCCACTACCGGGAGCAGTTGCAGGAGCGCGGAGCGCTGCTGGAGCGCGAACATAATGGATACCCACTTTTAAACTTATAAGTGGGAACACTTATTGTGACGGACGGGAAACTACGGAACCCTACACTGAGCGTGGCCCGACACGCTCTTGGCCGGTTTTATTCGTGGAATTAAATTTACTTCTGACAGTTTTTGTACCTTTGCAAAAATTTACAAAAATTTTAAATTATTCCTCCGATAAAAGTATCTAGCGTTCGAAAAATCAGCCCTTAGGATAGTTGTTACTTTGTTTTTGTTTTCTTTTGTACTAATTTAAATTTTCTTTTGTTTCAGGTCGTTTGGCAGTGATTACGTTCAGTATATGCACCGTGGTGCTAGGAATCGTACTATCTTTTGTGCCTTGGCTGGATTATATTATATTTAGGGTGAGTAATGAGTACTATACCTTATCGTTGATAAATATCTCTATTCACAAAGACACAACAATTACAATTTACAAGTATACAGTATGGAAACCACATAATATATGCAACAAATTATACCACATACTTGTTATCGCCTTTTCTGACGATATACAAAAAATTTACGAAATCGGTCAAGAAAATAAATCAGCTGTTCCCTACATTTTGACGAGGTATGTGAACATAAATGTAGGGAACAGATGATTTTTTTTTTATCTCTCAATTCTGTGACTGTTTTTAGGTTTCCGTACCCAAAGGGTGCCAACGGAGCCCTATTACTAAGCCTCCACTGTCGTCTGTCTGTCTGTCAGCGGGTTGTACCTCAAGAACCGTAATAGGTAGACAGTTGAAATTTTGACAGAGTGTGTATTATTTCTATTACCGCCATAACAACAAATAATAAAAATAAAATACAAGTTAATAACAATTCAAGGGATTCTAAACTAGAAACGTATTTTTTTCAGCGTTTTTGGCTTGTGGTACAGTCAGCATCAAAAATCGATTAACACTTAAGTTTTTTAAATCTCAGTTATCGAGCAAAATATTTGTTCAAAATCGCATTATACTTCTGCTGCAATTTCGAACAAATATTTTGCTCAATAACTGAGATTAAAAAAACTGAAGTGTTAATCGACTTTTGATGCTGACCGTACATTACCTTGCGAACCTTTCGTGTGCGACTCCAACTCATTCTTGTTAAAAGAACTATCTTTACTGGCCCAAGCTCGTATCGTCTATAGAAGCAAGATCTACACACCTCTTGTCGACACTATCTCCAAGCTCATGCTGTCATAAAATATTAGCCTGACTGAAAGAGCAGTCAGCTCTGCTACCAGCTGAATGCACAATATGCGCCAGACATACTTCAATATTGTCAAGGTTATTTCCAGACACACTTAATATTCAATATTTTCGCACGACTGCTGAACATGTGGTCCTGGATTCAATTTCCGGATCGGGCAGACTGTTACTAGGTTTTTTTCATTGGGAATTTCTTAGTTGCAAGTGGTGTGCAAGTTGGTGTTGCGATACCCCCGTGCCTCGGTAAGCACATACAGCCGTTGGTCCGTCGCGTAATCTCTCCTCCGGTCGTGTCAGATTGCCGTCTCGTCGGACTATGAGGGTAAGGGAAGAGAGAGTCCACCTGTGTATGCGCACATACTTGTGCCCTATAATATCTTCCACTTCCATGGCTAGTCTTCGATGACATTGGTTGCCATGACCGAAAATCGGTCTGGAATACTTTATTTATTTAATACTAGCAGCGGCCAGTGGATTCACCCGCATAAGTGTCGATCTCATGGCAATATCGGGATAAAAACTATCCTATGTCCTTTCCCGGGACTCAAACTATCTCTATTGCAAATTTCATCTAAATCGGTTCAGCGGTTTAAGCGTGAAGAGGTAACAGACAGACAAACAGACAGGTGTTGGAGATTTCAATTCTTGATTTGCAACACCAACATTAAATGTAAAACATCATGTAAATAGTGGCAACACTATCCCCTTCCATCTGCGACACTGGTACAATATAGACGTGTATTACTTGTCTGTTGTCTCAATTATTTTTCTTCCTCGGCACCAACATACCAGCACCTCATCAGCCAGCTAACAACCACCTACAAGCTGCACATCAGTCCTCCGACAACAGGCACACTTTCGCATTTATAATATTAGAATGAACAGTATGGATTTTCTTCAATAACCGTTTCTTTTTATTACAGGAATTAAAACTCTGGAACGGCTCTCTTAGCTACAGCTATTGGCACAAGCCGGGAGTCGTCAGACTCACGAAAGTCTACATCTTCAACGTGACCAACCCGCAAGCCTTCCTGGAAACCGGCGAGAAACCCAAACTCGTTGAGGTCGGCCCATTTGTTTATAGGTTTGTGCCTGATTCTGTTATCATCTATACTAATATTATAAAGCTGAAGAGTTTGTTTGTTTTTTTGTTTGGTTGAACGCGCTAATCTCTGGAACTACCAGTCGGATTTGAAAAATTCTTTTTGTATTTGATAGCCCAATTCTTGAGGAAGGCTATAGGCTACTTTACATCACGCTATGACCTTTAGGAGCCGAGCAAAAAGAACGCTAAGCAAAAACGAAGTAATAGCGCGGGCAAGCGATGCGATGCGACGGGGTGGGTCGGAGTAACAAGAAATTTCACGTGGACGAAGTCGCGGGCAGAAGCTAGTACTCAATATGCTTATTGCTTTTCACAATGTGAACTTAGGTGGTAGGGTTTACAAAGACACGATGATCATTGTGGACCCTCTCAGACACAGTGAAGTAGGAGAAAGCTTAACTAATTACTTATGTTACTATAATTATCATCATCTGCCTGTCTTTTACCAACTATGTTGGGGTCGGCTTCCATTCTGACCGGATGCAGGTGAATACCAGTATTTTACACGGAGAGACTGCCTGTCTGACCTCCACAACCCAATTACTAGGTAATACTATATCCCTTGCTAAGACTGGTTGTCGACTTTCGGGCTTCTAACGACCCGTAACGACTGTAAAAGATCCACGAATGGCAGCCGGGACCAACGGCTTTACGTGCTTTCCGACTTTCACGGAGGGGTCTTGTTATGTACCAGATGATCACCCATCACCCATCAACATAGTTGGGAAAATGCTAGGCACATTGATTTTGAGGTGTACAGCTTCATACGCACGTACTTTTGCTTACCACTTGGATTCTTTGGTTTAATGCTAATAAATATAAAACAATCGTGAATTCGTGACTTTTTTATAATAGAAACTAAACCATACTCATGACTGACGTTTATTACGTCAACGTATGTCTAAATACCCGCAAATAAATAAAAATAACCGCAAATTAACTTTAACCAGAAAACCAAAGAAATATCACGGAAGTCGTGATTTTTTTTATGAATAAATTATTTGCGTCGTTAAATGATATTATTATGTAGTCATCTATGTGTACCTATTTATAATGCTTCTGCGCGCGACTTTGTCCACATGAAATTTCTTGTTCCCCCGACCTACTCAGTCGCATCGCATCGCATCGCTTGCCCGCGATATTACTTCATTTTTGATTAGCGTTCTTTCTTATATTTTTTTTTCTTTTTCCTGAGTACCTTCAGGAGTTGACTCCTAAAGGTCTTAGCATTTTATATGTATAACATATAGCCTTCCTCAAGAATTGGGCTATCAAGTGCAAAAAGGATTTTTCAAATCTGATAGTTGCAGAGATTAACGCGTTCAAACAAACAAACAAACTCTTTAGCTTCATTATTAGTAATGTATGTATTAGATAATATATTATAATATTGAATGACTATGTGTTTGTCAGTTTCCGTTGGAAAAACTAGAAAACCGATGTCTGAAGGTGATAATTTTTCAGCGGTATTGGGTTAAGTCACCGTTGACAGATGATGTGTCTGTAAATCCCCTGAAATAACCACGAAGAGTCACCTTTCGTAGTTTTCAGTTGTGCAAGAAACAAATTACCTATCTAGACTATCTAAATCAAACAATTTGACTGAACCCAACGATATTTTAAGACACAAAATTATCTTTCTTTAACTTCGGTGTGGTCGGTTAAAAAATCGGTCAAGTGCGAGAAAACCTCTAGCTTTTGAGCCCACAATCTTAAAAAAAAACCGGTCAAGTGAGAGAAAATCTTGAGCTTTTGAGCCCACAATCTTAAAAAAAACCGGTCAAGTGCGTCGGACTCGCGCACCGAGTGTTCCGTAAATCCGTACCTGTGGTATGTAAATAGTTTATCACGGGATTTTTTTTTTGTTTTTGTACAAATTTTAAGTAACTAAAACTTTATGGTTTTCCGATTGTTTCCTTTACTTGTGCTACATGACATTGCTTCTTGCTAAATTTCATGATTCTAGGTCAACGGGAAGTACCCTATACGTTTTGATTCCGGAACATAAACGCCCGTATCTTTTGATTGCGTTACTTGAGGTCGGCCCAACACGTTGCCTTCTTCCATTCTCCCCTGTAAACCGTCACGCTATCACTCACTCCCTTCTCTTTCATACCATTCCTTTTTTTATTGCTGAATGCTCTTGACCTCAATCACGCCTAATGGAAAGCGAGCGAGCGTGCTCAGAAGGTGCCTAAGGCAATGGAACTCCCACGCATCGACAAAACACAGCAGGCTGCTTGACGCCGGACTCCGGAGGGAGTGTCGCAAACCAGGCGAGCTTTATTCCTACCACCGCAAGGGAAGAATTGGCCAGTTAAATAACGTGTTGGATGTGACTCTCCAGGATGCGCCGAACGCGAGCGTTCAGTTGAGTAACTGACGGAACAAACTGCGCTACACGAGAAGGCTTCTTCATGCATCCCAAAAATCCTCACACAATCCATCCATCTTTTCCGTGATGTTTTAATTCATGATAATAACATTAACAATACGGTTTAGATACAATTCGGTTCAGGGTTGAATACATTATCAGCTTAAAATATTTACACTGCTGGGGCACTGGCGTTCTCTCTGTGAGAGAAAGTGGCCGTAATGCACCACGCGGGTCCAGTGCGGGTTGGTGGATTTCACATGTCTTCCAATGTTTGATTCTAGAATATGCCGGTTTCCTCAGTTAGGGTTGAATACCTGTTAATATTTCAATCATGCTTATGTCCCTAAGAAAACTATAATTAAAAGAAATTTGTTTTTGTTTATGACTTACAGACGGACAAGAAAATGATCTTAAGTTCCGTTTTTCATTTTGATATACGGAACTCTAAAAATAGCAAAAGCTAATAACGTCCCTTTTGTAGGTTTTTGAAGTAAAAACTTTCAATTCACTGTGTGAAGTTATTATATCATCATTTAGTTTATTACAAAAAAAAATATAAAACTTACGTAATGAGCCTTTTTATTTTTCTATTACAATTACAACAAATGAAACAGGTTTTTTTTTTTAAGTAAAACCTATCATTATCGCAATTTGTTTGCAACGTTTTTTATTTACAATTTTGGTTTATAGTCAGAATGAGGTTTTTTTTACTTTGCAATATTTTGCTGGTAATTTTGAATACATCCTGCATCTATAAAAAAATAATTATTATAATTAGGCAATGTAGTATCTTGTGAAATAGTTATTCAGGAAAGTATATATGCTGGCAGAGAAATCAACGCGCAAACTGTAGTCATAATTCATCAGCACCAAAAAAAATTTATTAAATAAAATAATTATTTTAAATTCACCCCTTGTCTAGAATTTTTTCTTATTTTTCAAACTGTAATCATGAATTCAGCACATGATTATTTTTAATGATTAAAAATAATTATAAAATTAAAAAAAATATATTATATAATAAATAAAATCCTACGCGGTCAAAATGTATCGAACAGCAAACTGTCATTTTTTGCAATTTACAGGGCATTGTCAGATTGTATGTTGATTAAAATATGATTTGTGGTCGTAATAAATATGACTAAACAGAATTGTAGTCATTGGAATCAGTAATACAACTCCTCGAGTTAAGGCTCCTGCAAACAGGCGCGACTCGCGATCGCGACACAAAGGCATCGCTCGTTGCGCGATTTGCGGTGCCTTTGTGTCGCGCGCGATTATATCGCGTGTCGCGCCTGTTTGAAGGAGCCTTTAGAAATTGCCTCGAATGTCATGATTTCTTGAAATAATCATTCGATAGAGTAAAATTAACTTAAGGAGTTGTATTGATGATTTGTATTGATTATACGCACACTGCACAGCCAAAGTGTGAAACTCTCTGCCGGCTTCTGTGTTTCCTTCCACATTTAACCAGTCTGCGTTCAAAGCAAGAGTGAACAGGCATCTTCTGGGCACGCTCGTTATATCATAGACCTCATCCATCGATTTCCATCAGGCGTGATGGAGGTCCAGAGCGGGCCCATTCAGCAATAAAAAAATAAAAAACAGTGGCACTCCGGGAGCGCCGACAGAAGTGAAAACAAAACACAAATAGAACACTTTGCCATCACTCACTGACATATCGGATATATATTAAAACCGAGTACATCCCGAGGACAGCCGAACACATCCAAAGCGGGTATTTTTTAATCGTCTTATAAACAAAATACGCGCGGTGTCGCTTACGGTAACAGTGGCGCGAGTTCAATGGTTTTTTCCCATCTCAAAACTCTCACTTCAAAAAAGACCCTAAGGGCAAAAGGATGTCAGCGGGATTGTCCGAAAGGGTTACCGCTGGCCCGGAACATAAAGGGCTAAGGAAGGAACACGGGTGGGTTTTAGTCAGTAAGAGTCTGACACTCCCTCCTCTCCACCCAGAGCGTGAGGGGTCATTTGATGATTTCACATCCTGAAAAAAAAGGGCAAAAGGATGACGATTTTTGTCAGGGTCTAATGTCTTGTTTTGTCATGGGGCGGAGAACACGCATCGCAGATTTTGACCTCTCAATGTACTGACGTAGGTAATAAGCAAAACAACATTTTTTTCATTCACAAACTTATGAACAAAAACTGACAATAGTCGGATTGTTATAAAAAAATATAATTTTACATTTAATTTATTAATAAGAACTATTTTTAGGGTTCCCTACCCAAAGTGTGCCAACGGGTCGCTATATTATTAAGGCTCCGCTGTCCGTCCGTTCATCCGTCACAGGGCTGTATATGTACATATATTTTAGTAATTATATATCTATACCAGGGGTGGCCAACTTGGCTTGACCCCAAGATCTACTGTTCACTGACGACACCCTGTGCGATCTACCACTTACATATTTCTTGAAATCTTAAATGAAACAGCATACGCGATATAATCGCGCGCGATTTTATCGCGTGTCGCGCCTGTTTCTAGGAGCCTAAGTCTGTCGTCAACTGACTGACGATGACGGAGTGAAAACCACCCGCGCCCCACACGCTTCCCGCTTATTGTTATCGCGCACCGAAAACAAAAGAGAGCTAATGCTGCATAGAAGAGACAAATATAATAGATATATAAATAACGTGATGGAACGGCGATTGAAAAATGATACAGGATGATGCGTGCAGCAGTTAGTGATTAGGTACGTTACGCAGTCTGTTCGACGTATTTATATTTGATTTCCTTGCCACGATCGACTAGTCTAATAGTCGCGATCGACCAGTCGATCGCGATCGACCGGTTGGCCACCCCTGATCTATACTAATATTACAAAAGCGAAAGTGTGTCTGTCTGTCTGTCTGTTACCTCTTCACGCTTAAACTGCTGAACCGATTTAGATGAAATTTGGTATAAAGATAGTTTGAGTCCCGGGAGAGGACAGAGGATAGTTTGTATCCCGATATTCCCACGGGATCAACACTTATGCCAAGGGATATATATATATCGTATTACCCACTCCAGTAACTTGGTTATTCAGGTCACATAGCGTCGTTGAAGTTCTAACACCACGGAAGTCAAAAATAGCAACTTTTCAGGAGAGAGAGAAAAAAACTGCATAATGTTTTATAGATAATTAGATACTATAATAATACAAATTTACTATTTGTGTATGCTTAATTATAGTTCTATTTAATGTAGAAACAGTAACTATTTACAAAAAACAGTTATTTAACCCAAATTCTCTAGGGAATGGCATCAAAATGTCAAAACCGCCAAAAATGACTTACGTGGTGTTAGAACTTCAACGACGATAGGCAGTCGCTCTATGTAAAATACTGATATGTATTCAGCTGCATCCTGTTAGACTGGAAGCAAAGTTGGGAAAAGGCTCGGCAGATGATGAATGAATGAATGGTGAATGATGGATGATGTATGTGTGAATGATGATTATGCCCAGAAGACTGGCAGCATTGTCACGTTGAATGGCAATGCTAATTCTTTGGCCAAAGAACGACCCAGCCCATAAATACAGTACCCGACGATAAATATTGCACATCGACCTTTACCTTTTTTTGTATTTTATACAAAGAATAAAAATAATTATCAAAAGAAGCAAATCATAATTGTTTTAACAGCTCCTAATAGATACCGGACTGTTTGTATTTCGTGCGACAGAGAAAACGCTCTACGAAGCCGAAATTTGCCGATTGTCTCTTTCCAAAGGTCGATATGCAGTATTTATCGCCGGGTACTGTAATAATAATAAAATAAAATAATGAACATATGAAATTAAAATAATAATCACTCTAATTGTTTAAAATAATCAAACATCGATGCAACAAGATTTACGCAAGTTCAAAAATAAAAGGATGTCACGTGATCAACTTTGAACGTCTCGGAAACGTGACGCTTTACGGTGTTTGGTCCTATTATGTTTTCTGTTTGCATTGATGTCAGCTATAGCTTTATGTAGGTTTAAAGCATGGCCGCCAAACGATGGTGTCTAATACCTATGAGACACCATCATTTTGAGAGCAGAGGTTATTCGTACAATCAGAAATCAACTTATTACTGGTTATATAGCTTGTGTAGCCGTGCGTACCAATACGCCTAACTGTCCGACAAAAAATTTAGCGTTGTACGGTGTCTTACGTTTGAGCAACGCAAAGATGTCTGATGATCCGTGACCATGGTCAAAGATAGACACAATGCTAACCAATGCTTCAAGACACAATCATGCGTAATGCACCCAGTCATCCAAAACTAGACCAAGCTCTGGTCACCGGTTTCTGAGAGGTAATAAGATTTCTTCGTCTATTTTTATTTGGGTTTTCTCAATCTGGAATTTCTCATACCCCTATTCACAAACTTTACTATGACTTCTCATAGTACGCGCCGACGCACAGGGTTTCAAAAACCCATAGACAATACTTGAGTGGCGATCGGCACTATGCGTCCCTTATCTTTATGAATTGAAATGCCTGTCATATGGAACGCATTGAGACAGGCCTTACTTCACATAGTATTGCTAGTTAGAGCTGATTTTCCCATCGCCACATAACTTTTATTCGAGGAATAAAATTGACTTATGACAGTTTTTTTATGAAAGAACTATTAAAATTTAAAAATTATTCCTCGAATAAAGT
Organism: Luperina nickerlii; assembly: GCA_963855955.1. NCBI lineage: Eukaryota > Metazoa > Arthropoda > Insecta > Lepidoptera > Noctuidae > Luperina > Luperina nickerlii. The sequence continues at coordinate 9,292,896 of OY979690.1, read as the reverse complement.
TATCAGATGATTGAAAAAAACCGGCCAAGTGCGAGTCGGACTCGCGCACCGAGGGTTCCGTACAAACCTGCAAGGTTTACAAAGTTCGTTCATTACGACAATCATCACAATTTTTTTGGTGGTATAACTACTTAAAATTTTAAGCTTTTCTGAATTTTTCTGTTACCTGTGCTGTAAGCTATTGCTTCTTACCAAATTTCGAGATTTTATATCAACGGGAAGTGGTCTTTAGGTTTTAATTCCCTTGCGTGTAGTTGCGAGTTTCAAAATATGCGGTATCAATGGTTGTACTTTTGCGTTTTGCGTTTTTGCGTTGACTTAGAATTTTTTTTTTTCACGGGTTAAAGGCAATTAGATCTAAGTATTTGATATGAATTTCAACTTGATAGCTCTACGCGTTCATGAGGAAAAAAGTAATAAGTTTATATTTATTAAAAAATAAATATATATTTTGTAATGTAACTAAACATTTAAGGTTTTCGGAATTTTTCCTTTATGTGTGCTATAAAACGTTGCTTCATGCCAAATTTCAAGATTCTAGGTCGACTGGAAGTACCCTTTAGGTTTTGATTCCCTTGCGAGTACTTGCGAGTTTCAAAATATGCAGCTTAAATTGCTGTTTCTTTTGATTGCGTTGACATAGAAGTTTGATTTTGTTACAGCTTAAAGGTATTATAGACCTGAGTATTTGGTATGAATTTCAATTTAATACCTCTACGCGTTTATGAGGAAATGGGTAGTAAGTTTAAAATTATTAAAAAAAAATATATTATGTGATGTAACTAAAAATTTATGGTTTTCGTAATTTTTCCTTTATCTATGCTATAAGACGTTGCTTCGTACCAAATTTCAAGATTCTGAGTTCACGGGAAGCACCCTGTAGGTTTTGATTCCCTTGCAAGTGTCGAAAATTTGCGGCATAAACGGCTGTATCTTTTGATTGCGTTGGCTTAGAAGTTTGATTTTTTCACAGCTTCAAGGGACAGTAGACCTGAGTAATTGATATAAATTTCAGCTTCATACCTCCACGCGTTCCTGAGAAAAAGGGTCTTGACAGACGGACGGACGGACGGACAACAAAGTGATCCTATAAGGGTTCCGTTTTTTCCTTTTGAGGTACGGAACCCTAAAAAACAGCCCTTAATAGGATAAAAATATATATTACACTGGATAAACATCATAAGCTAAGGGTTGATTCCGTTGATTTAACAATAAACAGATAATTTTTATTCGTAGAATAAAATTGACGTCTGACAGATTTTGTATGGAAGAACTGTTAAAAAATCAAAATTATTCCTTGGATAAAATGATCTGGCGTTAGAAAAATCAGCCCTAAATTAACTAACACACTATTACAATAAAACAGACAGACAAAACAACAGTATGGAAAGCAAATTTTTTTAAATAACAGACCAAAAATTTCATAGGATTCAGAACCATGTACTGAATGAATCCATAGTAACAGATTGCGCTTCGATGTTCCTACCACCCTCTACTGGCCCAGTGCAGGGGTAGCGGGGCAAAGGCCTCCCTCTCCGTATTCCACACAAATGTGTCTTTTGCGAGTGCCGGCCAGTCCTTTCGGTAGGAGTCAAGCTTGTCCCGCCATCTTCATCTAGTCTGCCGCGATTTTCCAGATCAAGAATTATGTATTAACTAAAAAAGCCCTGCGTAATCGATTTAGAAATGAAGAGATCCGCAGGAGAAACAAGGTAACCGACATAGCCCGAAGAATTGGTGGCACTGGGCAGGGCACATTGCTCGCAGAACAGATGGCCGATGGGGCCGAAAGGTTCTGCAGTGGCGACCGCGTACCGGAAAACGTAGCGTTGGAAGGCCTCCCACAAGGTGGACCGACGACCTTGTGAAGGCCGCAGGAACCAGTTGGATGCGAGAAGCACAGAACCGGTCGAAGTGGAGGTGCTTGGGGAGGCTCATCTCCAGCAGTGATGGACGTCTTTCGGCTGAAATTATGATGAAGAAGTTTATCCAGTGTATATATTTTCATCCCCTTTAATAAACACATCACGACTTATTTGCCAACAATAAAAAACCGTTTTAAAAAAATGTAGGTCATACAATTCAAATAGACACGTCTATTTACGTCTGACTTTATTTACCAGCTTCAATGTTTCCTTGACACCGACAAATGTAGCGTTTAATATTGAACTAACATAGATTTAAACTTTAGACAGAAATATATCTCCGTCTCATTGAATCTGCCAAGCCTTTTCCTAACTATGTTGGGATCCGCTTCCAGTCTAACTGGAAGCAGTTAATACCAGTATTTTACATGCCATATCATAATCAGTCTATAATGTTCCCACTGCTGGGACACAGGCCACCTCTCTATGAGTGGGAGTGGGCAAAATACTCCACCACGCGGGCCCAGTGCGGGTTGGTAGATGTCACATAATTATGTGGCATGTCCTTTTTTTTTTGTTGTAAACCTTCCAAAGGCACCCGACCTCCGGGGAGGGGGAGGTCGGGGAGTGTGGGATTTTTACCTCACTAAAACCGCCCTGGTGATCACCAAATTCGAAGGTATTTTCGAATTTTGTTCTAGGACATGCCGGTTTCCTCGCGATGTTTTCCTTCACCGTTCTGAGAGCAGTGGTGATGATATAAATTCAACAAAGTAAAGCGACTATCAGGGTTCGAACCTACGACCTCCAACTCGTAAGTCGGGGCCGCTACCACTGGGCCACCACTGCCCTTTTACATGGAGCGACTGCCTAACTGACCTTCACAACCCAGTTACTGGGTAACACGATACCTCTCGATAAAACTAGTTCTCAGACTTTCGGGCTTCTGACTACCCGTAACGACTGTCAAAGATCCACGAATGACAGCCGGGACCAACGGCTTAACCTGCTTTCCAAGGCACGGAGGGGTCTCGATATGTAATATGACGACACAGTTGGCGCAGTGGCTGAGCGATCGACTGCTGCGCTGCGTGGCGCGGGTTCGATTCCCGCACGGAACAAATATTTGTATTGCCTACAGGTAGTTGTTCCGGGTCTGGCTGTTTGTGTATGTGAATTATAAATGTTTGTAAACGCACCCACGATACAGGAGTAATTCCTAGTGTGGGGCAACGTTATAATAAAAAAAAGATGGTCACCCATCTGAGATCCGACCTCGTTAAGCGTTGCTTCACCTTGAAGATGCGGCTGTCATTATTGAGCCATGAGTCTCTTAACATAGATTAAACTAGAGACAGAAACACATCTCCGTCTCTCCCTCTTGATAGTAAAAGAAACACGTCGTTGTATTGTGCATTACATAACAAACTTGGTTTTGGAGAAAATTGCTCGACAAATATTAACACACGATTTGTCAATGCAATGACGACATTATCAAGTGGTTATGCTTATACGGCTACAATAAATATGTATTTTTTTTTAATAAGATTCGCACCTACATAATATGTCACCCAGTAACAAGGTTGTGGAGGTCAGATACCCAGTTGCTCCATGTAAAATGCTGGTATTCAGCTGCATCCGGTTAGACTGGAAGCCGACCGAAGCTTTTTTTTTAATATACACATTCAAACAATTAAATACAAATATAATTATGCTAAAATTCGGTATAAGTATATATTTACTTAAATCTTCTTTAATAAGAAGCATAACCAAGATATGAGTTGACAATAATGATTTTGTCATAATATACCAATTTTTTATCGTGCAACAGCGTATTCATACAAATATTATTACCCAATGCGAATGTGTTTGTTTGTCCCGTTTTCACTAAACAGCTGACCCGTTTTTAAATAGGCTTGTCGAAAAAATAACATTATTTATAGCAGTGTATGACCTAAACCTGCACTTAAGTCACGCTGTGACTTAAGTGGTTCATTTTTACACAGAAAAGCGTAACTTAAGTGCAGGTTTAGGTCACCCGAGCTATAAAATAGTATACGATACGTGTGACTTAACTAGTCTATTAATGCACCCTCGCTAGTGCAATAGTGTACGTACCCTATACTATTTTACTGCTCGTGTGACCTAAACCCGCACTTACGGCGCTACCTCGAAAATAAATCGTAGCGACTGATCTACTAAGCGAGCGAAAGTGATGCAACTACTTTTGAAACGCAAAAAAGAAGAGAGATGGCTATAATGTGCGTGCGCTCGGAATAAAACGACGTTTGTGCCTAAACGAATTTACTCCTTTAAAAAAAAATAAACTAATTTAAAACTACTTTGAGTAAACTTTGATACGATAATTCTCTACGTTTAAAAGTAAATTCCATTGAATAACTCTTAAGCGTTACGCCGTGATGTCGAAAAAAGTAAAAAATCAAATATAACTTTGCAATTTTATTGTATCGAGAAAAAATCATTGAATTGTGTATTCCTTTTATATGATACTAGACCAAAGAGTCAGAAAACATATACCAAAATGTTAAATCTCTATTCCACATACTTAACAAGTTACACGAAATAGAAAAACTACATTTTTTTCAATACCTAGATCACCTTAAGTCACGCTTGTCTGTGTAAAAATAGACTACTCACTCAGGTCACAAAAAAGCGTGACTTTAGTGCGGGTTTAAGTCACAGAGTGATATAAAGGTATACTTGTAATACACGTCGACAAAGTCGCGAGACAAAGTGCAACGAGTCATAATATAAAAACGGTCGATGTTATCTACCTTGAATTTAAACAACTTCAGCTTAGTTGGAATCACAACGAATTATTCTGAGAAATACAATGTGTATGTGATCTTTTCGCATCAAATTAGATAATATGTATTCTATTGAAACAAAAGATGTGGCGGAAATGTTTCTTTTTTTTTAAATAATAATATTATTATTTTACCACTACGTATTCCGAATCAAGATTATAACTAAACTAGCTTCTGCCCGAGACTTTGTCCGCCCGTCAAATTACTTATTCCCTCGACCCACCCCATTGCATTACTTACCCCTACGCTTAGTTCCAGAGATTAGCGTGTTTAAAGAAACAAAATCTTCAGCTTCATTATTGTTATAACTAAATAACCCCTTCTGTTTCAGAGAAGACATGGAGAAGGTGAATATAAAGTTCCATGACAACGACACGGTGACCTACCAACACAACAAGATACTTCGCTTCGTTCCCGAGATGTCCGTCGATAAGAATCAGAAGCTGGTGGTGCCTAATATCCCTTTACTGGTAAGTTAATGAATTTAATTCATAATAATTACACACAGGCCTATCTCCCAAAACGATGAAGAAAAACATCGAGAGGAAACCGCCATATCCTAGAACCAAAAATTCTAAGACATGTGACATATACCAACCCGTATTGGACCCGCGTGGTAGATTACGGCCCACCCCCTTATACCAGGTAGATCTGCACCCAAATCGCGTAATACTGTCCATCACAATCCGAAGGATTTTGTAGGAAATTTCTAATCCATTACTTACTATTCTATTCTATTTTTAATTATGGCAAGTAAAGCCGATGTCGACTATTCTGCCAATGTCAAAAGTGAATTGGAAAAGCAAGTGCGCATCATTACTTACTGTACACACCTGGACTTACAGCTTAGTACGGCCGTTATTCCAAGTGCGTACGATGTGACTACGGTTGAGACAATTGAGCCTGAACCAGTACCTAAGGCCCAATTGACGCCGACCTAGCCCTACAGTAATTACCTAGCACCCTAGTTATCCTAGCCCTATAGTAATTACCTACCTAGCACCCTAGTAAAAGTACCCTAATGCCCTAGCCTACCATACAAACCATACCAAACGCAGGTTACGTTGGTTACGTGAGAGGGAAGTCTGTCACAAGGAGACCTACGGTAACAGACGGAATTTGGGTAGGAAGAGGGTTTTGTGTACGTCGTGCAATGTACACAGGAAACGGTTTTCTTACTGCCGATCCCACAGACTCATAGGACCGATGATGGCTAAAGGTGTCTTGGCCACAGTAAGAGGAGGTATAGGAGATGAATCACACTCGACTCCAGCTTGATGACTAATTTTATTACAATAATAGACTTAATTATATACAATTTTTGTGGTCAATACACATTGATACCTATTTACATGTGTGTCGTGTGTGTATTGAGCCGATGAAGCGAAGATCTCAGTAGGCCACCTCTTAGTGCTGACGGTGTGCTGGTGTTGCCGGCGCGTAGACCGTATGTATGTCGCTCTTAATGCTGACGCTGTGATGCTGTTGTTGGCGCGTGTAAATAGTGGTATGTTCATGGTTGAACATTCTGGCGCCTCTCAGGACCGAGGCTCCAGTTGGTATAATTCAATAGTTTCGTGTTGATGTGGCAAACTATACATAGGTTCCGTTGTGATCGTTGGTTGGCCTGTTGTTGGTGTAGTAATTGTCTTGTTAGCAGCAAGTGCATTTGGTTCTCTTGCTGGTTGGTTTGCTGGCTCGGGGCTTGTCCTTCTGGTCTTGCGCTGCATTGTGACTCGAACCCATCTCAGTATGGCTGGGCCGTAGCAACTAAAAACAAAAAGATTAAAAACATGATTATACACGATACCGCACTAGTTAAGTATGCGTGAGAACTAATTTGACTCCAAATAGTATGATCTAATTCGGTTTGTAAAGCATTTTCCTGATTAACTAGATTCTGAAAACTATCTTTTGAGTTATCTACAACTTCTTCTTCTTTGGTAATGTTTAGCATGGATTTAGTCGCCATGTGCGTTGTTATGGGAAAGTCTATTTGTTTTGAGTATGATGTTACAATCGGTACTGAAACAATTCTTTTGGCAGTTAATATGTTGTTAGTTGTTTTAATAATGCAGTTATCTGCGATTCGTATTACACCAACGTTTTGAAGCTCGAATTCTTCTCTTTGTCCATCACAAAGTATTGACGTTGTAACTCGATCTCGTACAATGAATAACCAAGTGTTTGGCATGTAAAGTTGTTTCCATATTATTTTATTGGATAAATAATATATTTTAGTCGGACATTTCGTATGTGTCTGGTTTTTGAATAGTTGATTTACAATGCAATTTTCTTTTAATTGCATGTTTTTCACGGCCCCAGGAAAGCAAATAAAATGGTTAGTCCATTCTAAACAACGTTTGAACTCCTCATAGTTCAAGTCAAAATACATTTCGTTGTTGTAATCTAACCCTATGTACGCTTTAGGTACTTCTATACTTTGGGCAGACTTGTCAGAGTTTATCTTTGGGACTGGTGTAACATACATTAAAGTATATTTAGTTATGTCTTGTATAGGAAAATAGGCGTATACTTTTATATGAGTCTTGTTCTCATATATCTTGGTGTCTAGTAACTGTTGTTGAACAATTCTTAATTTAGATGGTAGTTTTTTGTTTGCTGATGATATCAGGTCAGTGACGTTCTTTGGTGATAACACACTATATACTGTCGCCTTGGTTAAGTATATCTCTAATAGCCCGTTGTAATAATCCGTGATTTCTTCCATGTAATTATATGCTAGTTGGTAAGTCTGCATAACACGTATGTTTACACTGTTGTGGTCGACAGTACTGAACCAATGGTTGTTACTCTCGATGTAACCTATGACTTGGTTTAGTTTAGTTTGAAATCCTATAAGTTTCTGTTTTATTCTTTCTTCAGTTTTGTTTACTTGTGAGATTGTTGATATCATGAATTTGGTTTGATGATTGGCAGCTTCAATTAATTTTTTTTGGTTTGAATTTAATGTGTCTATATCTCGGTATGCCTCATCATTTACTCCGAAGATAGCAGTTAGTAGCTCTCCCCATATTCCCCTTTTCTTCCTAATCTGGTTTACTTCTGTCAAATATTCTTTAGTTCGCTCAAATTTTGATGCTTCTTCTAACAAATGGTGGTGTAATTGTTTGCAAAATCCGGAAGCTGTTATTTGTTCCGCATTTGTGCATAGTTGACTGAATTGTGACGTCATTGTTTTTATTTTGACAAGGTCTTGCTCTAGGTGTTGTTTTTCATAATTTATTTCTATCCTAAATATTCCTCTGTCAATGCTTGCTGTTCCTATTTTTTCAACATAAAATCCTGGTGGTACCGTTTTTATAGAGTACGTTGTTGTAGTTGATTTTGCTGAACCCAATATTTGTAACATGATGAATAGCAACGTGAACCATTTAGAGATTTTATTACATTGTTTGGGTTGATTAGTTTTGTTTTTTCTTAGGATTGTAACGGTGTTTGTCTGTATTGACTGTTTAGGTTCATCACTATTACTACTCGTATTTGTTTCAATTGGCAATGGTATTAATGTGTGAATTGATCGTTTTTGAGTCGTTCCTGACGACTTTTGAAGTGTCACTACTCGGGATAAGTCGTCGTTACCCGTATGTATTTCCTTTATTTTAGCAAGTGGCCATTTGCTGGGAGAAACTTTTTCATCTTTTATAATTACTAGAGTTCCAACCGACAAGTTTCCTTGATTAGTTTTCCATTTGTACCTTTGTTGAAGTTGGTGTAAATAATCTTTAGTCCAGCTTTTCCAGAAATCTTTTTTCATTTTTTGGATCTGTTTCCATCTGTTTATGTGATCTGTATTAGTTTCCGATAGCGGGTCTGGTACCCCTACCGCTTCTCTTCCTATTAGAAAATGACTCGGCGTTAACACGATATTATCGTTAATATCTTCACTTAGTGCACATAATGGTCTTGAGTTTAGACATGCTTCAGTTTGGTGTAAGAACGTGCTCATTTCTTCATAAGTTAGTGTCTGCTCTCCTATCACTCTACGCAAATGGTGTTTCATAGATTTTACTCCTGCTTCCCAAATCCCTCCGAAGTGGGGGGATGATGGAGGAATAAAGTGCCATTGTGTTCCAATATTGGTCAACGTGTTTTGAAAATCGTCAGACTGGGTTATGTCTAACATTTCTTTATACAAGTAATTGGCAGTGCCTACAAAATTCGTCGCGTTATCACTGTACATGTGTGATACTGGACCTCTGCGAGCCATAAACCTCCGTAGTGCTGCTATAAACGTTTCTGTTGATAAGTCGCCTACCAGCTCCAAATGTATCGCTCTCGTGGATAGGCAAACAAATATCGCAATGTAGCCTTTGTAAGATTTATGACCCCTTCCTTTCATTGTTCTCACTGATATTGGCCCAGCGTAATCCACACCTGTGTGACTGAATGGGTATGATTCCGTCACTCTTGGTTTTGGTAATGAGCCCATTTTTTGTGAGGCGGTGGATGATCTGTATCTAGTACACTTTACACATTTTCTAATACTACTTTTCACTGCTCGCTTTCCCCCAAGTATCCAATATTTCTGTCTTATATACGCTAATGTCATATTGTTACCTCCATGTAATGTGGTTAAATGAGCATCACGAATTATGATTGATGATACGTGATGGTCATGAGACAACAGGATTGGATGTTTTTGCTCGTATGGTAAATTGGAGTTTTGAAGTCTTCCTCCTACTCGCAGTAAGCCCTCATTGTCAATAAACGGATCTAGGCATGACAACCTGTTTCCTTTCTTCAATGATTGTCCGGTTTTAATTGTTTTGTACTCCTCAGCAAATACTTCTTGTTGCACTAAGCGGAGGAGTTTTTTAGTTGTTGAATTAATTTCCTTACAACTTAATGTTTTTTCGTATTCTTGTTTATTCACGAATCTGTAGCAATATGATAGTACTCGTATCATCCTTCTGAAGCTTGAAAATCTTATCCAGATTTCATTTTTTGGTATAATCGTTATATGATAACATCGTTTAATTTCCTCACATATCTCTGGTACAGTTTTCGTACTAGGCATGTTATCACTTTTTAACCACTCTGGTCCATTCCACCATTGTGATAAGTTTTGTAATTTATTTGGTGCAATGCCTCTTGTAATTAGGTCAGCTGGATTTTGTAATGTATTTACATAACTCCATTTTGCTTCTGGTAATGTTCTTTGTATTTCAGATACCCTATTAGCTACGAACGTCTTCCATCGCTCAGCTTCACCCTTGATCCAGCCGAGAGTAATCATGGAGTCCGTCCAACAATAAATATTTGTAATTTGCATTTCCATTCCATTAATAACTTTTTCCATCAATTGGGTTAATAATAGTGCAGCACATAACTCCAACTTTGGTAATGTAGTTTTCTGCTTTTTTGGCGCTACCTTTGACTTAGCTTGCAAAAGGGTTACGTTAAATGTGTTATTATTTTGTATCCGACAGTATATTACTGCACCGTATGCTTTTTCTGAAGCATCACTAAACCCATGCAGCTCGACTCTCGATTCATTTGAAAAATGACACCATCTTGGGATGGAAATCTTCTCAATAGTTTTTAGTTGTTTTTGTAATTCAATCCACCTTGTTTTAATAGTTTCTTCTACGGGCTGATCCCACTCTGTGCCATTTGTCCAAAGTTCCTGAATCATGAGTTTCATATTTATGACAACAGGTGCTAACCATCCCAGAGGATCAAATATCTTAGCGATTTCCGATAAAATAAATCGTTTTGTTGGTTTTTCATTTTGGTTGATAGTAATATGAAACCAAAAGCTATCCTCTAATGGTGACCACAATACCCCTAAGGATTTTCTAGTTTCATCTAGCGATATTTTCATCATTTGGTCGAATTCCGTTTGCGTTCTCTCAAACATATTCTCTTGAAAATAGCTGTGGTCTAACGTACTATCTTCCATTAGAATGAGTACATGTGTTTCTTCTATTTCTTGCCATTTTTTTTGCAACGTAGTCAATACTGATTCTAAGTACCAACTTGCTTTCTCTTCGGTAATTAATTGAGTTGCCGACTGTAACTTTTTCTGCATCTGATTAATCCGAAATAGTTGAATAAATAGTTTGGGTGAGCTAGTGCCTTCTTCCTCTTCGGTTTGTAAATCTTCTGGCTCATATAGTTGGTTTACTACCTGTAGTCTTTTCTCACACTTTAACAGGTATTCAATAGCCTGCGTATACAGTGTGTTGATCGACCCAAAGTAGTTGGTAGTGATGTATTTGTGATCACACAACACTTCTTGGTCTTGTAGTCGTGAATGGTTGTTGGACGTTCTAGTAAATACTTCTGTGAGTCGAGTTTTCCTCTCCGTGATATATTTTAGAGTCTTCCTTGATGCTGAATCTTTCTTGATGTTGGTGAATATTTGTCTTATTTCATTGTAATCTGCTTCTTGGCTTCGTATAACATCGTTTATCTCTTGTACGTCCATCTTTACTGCCCTTTCTTCTCAAAATATCGATGAATCCGTTTGTTGGTACCGAATTCCGATTCGCTATCGTTCAAATGGCGTATTAGTATGTCAGTCTCTTTACTAGCGCCTGCTGAGTACGCTTGTTCGAAGTACGTCTAAACGTTACTCAGCCAATATTGGTGTTGGACAAAAAGACGACCGTTTTATATTTGTTGAATTTTATATATATCGGATTACCGAGCTGACGAGTGTGTTCAGTCGTATCCACGGGCAGCAGAAAGCGGGGTTTAATGAATGAGGCAAAGCATTAACTTTGGCAAATTATTATTTTCGTTATTATTTATCGACACTTTCATAAAAATTAACGAAACTTTATAAAATCAAGACAAAGAGGTATGTGAAATTGCGAGCGTACGACCAGCGCCACGGACCGAGTCAAAGTGCCCCCCTACAACGCGCGCCGGCTGCTTTATAAAGGCACCGGTCGCCCCACTACCCCCACTTTGCTACAACAAGCGATACCACTACCGGCGCTGACGTCACTCGCAAGCCCACACGGACTAAGTATAGTCCCCTCTTCTGTTGAGCGACAATAAAATCTAAATCAGTGTTTACGATACAAATAATTTGATCAACCAAATTCACTACACAAATTAAATAAAAGAACGCAGAATAATAATATTCGCGCGTTCATATTATGACCGCGCCGTCACGGCCATCCTGCGCCTTCACACGACCTCGTGTGTCTCGTCATTTGAACTTTCTGCAAAGAATAAAATTATGGTAAGTAGTACACTCAAGCTCGGCCATTCTGACCCCTTTTATAAAATATCACACAGAACAGTTGTCACACAGATTGATCGTCACACAGACTGATCGTCACACAGACTGATCGTCACACAGACTGCTCGTCACACAGACTGATCGTCACACAGACTGATCGTCACACAGACTATTTGTCACACAGACTATTTGTCACACAGACCATTTGTCACACAGACTATTTGTCACACAGACTATTTGTCACACAGACTATTTGTCACACAGACAAGATCTACTGCGCTCCCCTAAAGCGCTCGATCGAACCAGCACTCCATCCGAAGGGTCGCGACGAGGGCTATCCCGACACCCATACGAACTATCCCGACGCTTACGTGAACTTTGAGAGTACTCCGATCTATCACGACGACGCCTAGGAGATCTACTACGCGATTGACGATAATGTTCACGACGCCTTTTGCAAACATTACGACCGCTATGTGAATCGTTTTCCCGAGAATTACGCCTAGGTATATTCTCACGCGGCGTGCATCTACGACTCGACATGGTTATGACTATAGGCAACATAAATGACCACTACGTGAACAACAAACTAACCGCGAAATAAAGAATTAACACGTGGCGAATCACGTTTAAATGCACAGAAACTAATTACGGACAAAATCAACAACACGTGGTGAAAAATTTTAAACAGTCTCAAAAACACTATTTTGATCACGCCTATTTCTACCTCTATTACGAGTGGTAGGTAGCTCTTTCGGACGTGATTCAAAAGCTTTTCGCACGACACAGAAAAAAGATAGGCAATGGAGCCTATCCCACTTCTGATATCGGATTACCGAGCTGACGAGTGTGTTCAGTCGTATCCACGGGCAGCAGAAAGCGGGGTTTAATGAATGAGGCAAAGCATTAACTTTGGCAAATTATTATTTTCGTTATTATTTATCGACACTTTCATAAAAATTAACGAAACTTTATAAAATCAAGACAAAGAGGTATGTGAAATTGCGAGCGTACGACCAGCGCCACGGACCGAGTCAAAGTGCCCCCCTACAACGCGCGCCGGCTGCTTTATAAAGGCACCGGTCGCCCCACTACCCCCACTTTGCTACAACAAGCGATACCACTACCGGCGCTGACGTCACTCGCAAGCCCACACGGACTAAGTATAGTCCCCTCTTCTGTTGAGCGACAATAAAATCTAAATCAGTGTTTACGATACAAATAATTTGATCAACCAAATTCACTACACAAATTAAATAAAAGAACGCAGAATAATAATATTCGCGCGTTCATATTATGACCGCGCCGTCATATATATAAACGTTACTATGTTAAAGTACCGATTACACACGCTCCCTGGTTCCCTAAATCGCTCGAAGGACCAAAATGTACACACCTGGACTTACAGCTTAGTACGGCCGTTATTCCAAGTGCGTACGATGTGACTACGGTTGAGACAATTGAGCCTGAACCAGTACCTAAGGCCCAATTGACGCCGACCTAGCCCTACAGTAATTACCTAGCACCCTAGTTATCCTAGCCCTATAGTAATTACCTACCTAGCACCCTAGTAAAAGTACCCTAATGCCCTAGCCTACCATACAAACCATACCAAACGCAGGTTACGTTGGTTACGTGAGAGGGAAGTCTGTCACAAGGAGACCTACGGTAACAGACGGAATTTGGGTAGGAAGAGGGTTTTGTGTACGTCGTGCAATGTACACAGGAAACGGTTTTCTTACTGCCGATCCCACAGACTCATAGGACCGATGATGGCTAAAGGTGTCTTGGCCACAGTAAGAGGAGGTATAGGAGATGAATCACACTCGACTCCAGCTTGATGACTAATTTTATTACAATAATAGACTTAATTATATACAATTTTTGTGGTCAATACACATTGATACCTATTTACATGTGTGTCGTGTGTGTATTGAGCCGATGAAGCGAAGATCTCAGTAGGCCACCTCTTAGTGCTGACGGTGTGCTGGTGTTGCCGGCGCGTAGACCGTATGTATGTCGCTCTTAATGCTGACGCTGTGATGCTGTTGTTGGCGCGTGTAAATAGTGGTATGTTCATGGTTGAACACTTACTATGTTTGAAAAATTTGTCTGATCGACAATGTAAATGACTGAATGAATGATAAATAGACAAATGAACTGTCAAAACGCGTCATTTTTATTTTATGTTACGCAATTACCACGCTGATGTGTTTAAGAAGAATATCAAGAAAGTCTTAAAAAAAAAAACACTGGCACTCCGGTAGTGCCGACAGAAGTGAAAACTTGAACAATTACGAGTGTATTTTGTGAATCGTCTTATAAACAAAACACGCGTGTTAAGGTGTGTTCCTTATTTTATAGGGTTTTTTGCAAATCAGGTATGATGACCAAAGTGACTGGTTTATTCTTCTCGTGAAAGGAATTTATTCAGATTTGCTCGTCGTCAGTTATATATCCGTGGTTCAGCGCCATCTCGTCGTTGTTGGATGAACTACGTAGTTAGTACGCGAGGCCTACGTAGTTAGTACGCGAGGCCCTCGTAGTTCTTCCCGATGTGCATAGATGGCGCTGTCCTCAACAACGCGCGTCTTAAGTTTTACGTCTGACGTTAGTACGCGAGGCCCTCGTAGTTCTTCCCGATGTGCATAGATGGCGCTGTCCTCAACAACGCGCGTCTTACGTTTTACGTCTTACGTTTTACGTCTTACGAATTTTCGATCAGGGTCACGTGACCTGACGCGAGTTTAGAAGTTTTTACCCATTCCAAAAAAAGTACACAGCGCCGCTAAAGAAGTTTTCACTTCAAAAACCTGAAATGCCTAATAAGATGATGCTGGATGCGTACCTATGGAGAATCGTATTAAATTGGCTGCGAATGGAGAAGCTTTTGTCCCAGTAGTAAAGTGCTCTAACTGAAGATAATTATGATTTGGGCGATTCACTTTGAGTGGTATAAAATAATTCCTGGCCACAATCCAAGTCCGCCTACTGAACCAATGGAACACCCATAACGGGTTTGTGACTGTGAACTTAGGGTAATGTTTATATAAAAATATGCCGTCTGAGAATTTACCCCCTTTTTTCAACTATGTGCACCGTAAAAGGATTAGTTAAAACGTCAAAAACAAACTGCAATGAGAAATCTTTTGGGCTAAGTGTATAGCAATTCCTGTTACCTATCACTTTTATTGGACAGCGTTCTTGATACAAAATATAATTTTGTTAATAGACATTTTTCCTCTTTATTTTAGACGGTAACCTCTTTCTCCCCGAACCTGGCGAGCTGGGTGTTCAACCTGCTGGTCTCCGGGCTGGCGATCACGTACCGAGATCGAGCTAAACCTTTCGTACATGTAACTGCTGAAGAACTCGTGTTTGGGTAAGAATGTTTATTATTACAGTACCCGGCGATAAATATTGCACATCGACCTTTGGAAAGAGACAATCGGCTAATTTCGGCTTCGTAGAGCGTTATCTCTGTCGCACGAAATACAAACAGTCCTGTATCTATTAGGAGCTGTTAAAACAATTATGATTTGCTTCTTTTGATAATTATTTTTCATTGTATAAAATCGATAGGATCGAATAGGTCGATGTGCAATATTTATCGCCGGGTACTGTAACTAGCTTTTACCAACGTCTCACATTCATCACACAGCTACAAACTGGGCACCAAAATCCAAACACAGAGCTTCTACTGTAGAAGTCAATCAAGTTCTATAAATTGTGCAGACAGCTGTGCTGCTGAGCAGTTTCTTGCGCCACTTCTTCTTCCCAGCTAAAGCACTAGGAAGTGGTGTAAGACGAGCGTTTTGGAGGACTGTCTTATATAATTTGTCGTCCAAAAAGTGCTGATTCTCAGCCTAGTTTGACTAAATTGCTTTTGATTTTTGAGAAGCTCCGTGTTTGGATTTCTGCCAGCCCCAAGAACCCAATCACACGTCACCCGACCTAACCAACCCAATCTCACCTTGGATCCGAAGCTCAAGAGTAGTGTTCACCTGTGCCGAAATTACAACGGCTGCACTAGCTTATTAAATTACCAGAAACATAATACGCGGAAATAACGTGACATAACTGCGGCCTGACATAGGCGTAAAACCTGTCGCATCATCGACCTTCTTTGCATGTTGTTCTTTTTTATTTTTATTTTATTCTATTCGGGAAACTTACAGCAAATTTATACAGTGTTTTTAAACAATATATGCAATTGAATGAAGGTCATTTACGAGTTTACACTGATGAAATGTTGTTTTATTATTTGATGTATGTGTGGTTGTTTTTTTTTTGTGTGTGAAGTTTGAGTACCTACGGAATTATAACGCGTAATTTTCAACTTGGTGTGTCTGAGTGTATCAAAACAATAGAATAGATGACGTCGAAGCGTATATTTACGTGCCGAATAGGTACACGACGTAATATTCGACTGGAGTCAGGTACTCCTTATAATATTAACTCTATCGTATTATTTTCAGATACAACGACCCACTAGTGACACTGGCTCACTATTTCTACCCTAAAGGAAAAAGACCTAACAGCCAGATGGGACTACTGCTAGCAGTAAGTATTCCACTTATGTAATTTCATTAGTTCATCATCAGCAAATTATATACCATTCCACTACTGGACATAGGCATTTTGGTACGATGCGGCAAGAGTAAGCTGGTAGAAATCGTCACGTAACAAAAAATTGGGTGTGGCCGTGTCATGGAGACGGCCGTGTGTTAAAAGTGAATACGTTTACGTAACGGGGTTGATCCGCTCGGCCACATTCATTTCTTTTATTTTCCTGGCACTGCTTGACTCGATCATATGGTGTTTTATTTGTACCATACAATTACTCTTGAGAAACCCTTTCCAACCGTATCCGATCTCTGTGTTTTGATTAGGCTTTTTGACGTGTATAGGCCGACATTATGTATTTTTCTTTTTATTTTAACACATTATCACTGTCACTATTTTATACTAATGTTTTGTATACAATCGATAGATTTTAACGAGAGCTGACGATTGAAACTTAAACGATCATCGTAGCTTTTCGAGTCATAAGTTATACTAAGTGGAAATCTCGATATGCAGCAAAATTACCTCAAAATGGCGGCGCTTTCCCCTCCACCAAGCGCGATGCGTCACAGTCCTCACTTGGCGTAACGAATTCTTTGATCCTTTAGCTATCCAATGGTGTCATTGAATTTAGGATGGAGATGATAGATATGAAGCTGCAACACCAAACTATATCCCCCGATTTTGTTATCATTGGTTTTTTTGACTTGCCTCCCACTATGGAAACAATTTTAAAGACAATATATTGACGGCAAAAAAAAACAAGAGAGAAAAGACTTAGGTAACATCAAAAAGTATAAAGAAATAGCTAGGATGGATGGGAATATGAGATAGTTTACTTTAAGTACTCGTGCAGCATAAACTACTGATCCAATTTCAACAAATAAGACGTGTGAAAATTTCTTGATAATGAATCGAATCCAATAATTTATCCAACTACATTGCGCTTGGTGAAAGGCTATAAAAGCTTTCACCCATCCAATCATCGAAGAGACGTAAAGTTAGAGAAAACAATAGGTAATAGGTAATACGGGCGCCGCTGGTGTCCGCAACTCCACGTCAATGCGCGTATTTTGCGTACGGAAAAGAAAAATTAATCATTAAAAATTAATAATTAAATTAAATTAATAAGAGAAAACAATAATTAATTACTTAACAAATTGATTATAAGCATGATTTTCCGTAAATTCAAATCACAATCATGTTTATTTCCCTGACAGAGCATATGAACGCGTTTTTTTTTTATTTTTTTTTTATGTAGGTTTGTACAAACACTTTTACACGCAAATCATATTTTAAAAACTAGATGAGATTGGCGTTTTCAATCTGACTACTCGCAGAAGAAAGGCCGAAACAAACTCAGAGGTCACAGTCTCCTTTAAAGTCCAGACATAATCTTGGTCAGATCATGTGAAGACCATGTAGATTGGTGTCTGAAATGATTTAAGGAAAGAACCACAAAGGTTGAGTGGACCTGTTCATTCAGTGCACGCATTTTTTACTAAAACATACGACAATTTAAGTTAGATACACTCATTTGTTTTTTTTACTAAAACAAACCTACTTTGTTTTAAACAGCTATATAGACACGGAAAACGCAATTGATTATTGACGAGACATACATATAGCGCGAAACCGATTTGTTTTTGACGAGATCAAAAACTACCCCGTTTTGAAATGCTGTTGCGAAGAAACCGGAATGTCCTAGAACCAAAAATTTGAAGACGTGACAAACACCAACCCGCACTGGGCCCGCGTGGTGGATTACGGCCCACTCCCTCTCACGGAGAGGAGGCCTGTGTCCCAGCAGTGGGAACATTATAGACTGATTATGCTTTTTTGTCCAGGGCCGTCTTAACCATATTGGGCGTCGGGGTGCGAAAATCAGCCTGCGCCCCAATTATTGTTTCATTTTTTTATTTAATACTTACTCTACAATAAAATTAGGTAGGTACATTTTCAAACATCAAATTTAATTTTTCTGGCTTTAAAATCGACAATCTTTTTTATGATATCGTATGTTTTGTAATCAACTTTTAATTCGATAGGTATACTATAGCCAAATTTGTCAATATATCTAGACTATTGTCATAGTTAAGTAGTTTTTTATTAATTTCAATTTCGAGAAGATTTACGCATGGTACGTGTAGGTTTAAGGATTGGCTTGCGCCCCCTAAGACCCTGCGTCCGGGTGCCATGCACCCCATGCACCCCCGGGTAAAGGCGGCCCTGCTTTTGTCTACTAAATAACTAGCTGACTTGAACTTCGTACCGCCTAATGTTTGAGCAAATGAATTATCTTCCTTAATTTATTTCCGTAAATTTGTCCATGTTTTAATAGTTGTTCTGCTATTCGGGCGGAGACAAATCCAACAAATCAAAGATCATAAAAATCGGTCCAGCCATTTTTGAGTTATAAATGGTGTAACTAACCCGACATTGTTTTATTTATATAGATGTATTTATTCACAGAGAAACGGCACCCTCGATGAAGTATCAACGATGTACACTGGACAGACGCAAATGGATAGATTTGGCTACATGGACAAGATCAATGGATTGGACCATCTACCTTATTGGAAGGACAAGCCTTGCAACGACATTCGGTGAGTCAACATATCACCATAACACCACCCCATTAGGTTAAGCAGACTTGACTTTCACCTTTCGCCAGTTATGTCTAAGTCAGTAACAGGAGGCAAGCCTAGCCTGACCCGGGAACCAAACCCAGGACCTTGCTTAGCAGTAGCGCATGCGACTACTAGACCAAAGACGTAGTCAAACCGATCTAAAAAAAGGTCAGAAAACACGCTAAGCTAAAATTAAGTAGGTAATAGATTTTTCACGCGGACGAGGTCGCGAGCAGAAGCTATCTATACATATGTGGTCGTCCAAATCAAAAGGGACCTTATGGCACGGTAACTAGTTTCCGAAATATTAATAAATTTGTAAAATACCTCAAAAAAATCGTTTTTTTATTAACTGTATTTTTAAAAAGATGATTGTATTTACTACATGTGTTCAACTTTTCGAAAAGTCAATTTAAAAAAGTTTTGTATTCATCTAAAGTTTAGTAAAAAAGGAACCTTATCGCGGCAAGACCTAACAAATCGTTTTTCTTGTAATTCAAACCATATATTATATCGACATTTTAATATGTTCCCACAACAAACAAGTTCATGCAAGGATTGTAAGAATTTCCATTAGTAATAATCAGAGTCAATCAAAGTATACCATCAGTTACATAACTTCACACTAAAACATAACTTTAGTGTACGGCATACTTAAATTGCGATTTTCTCGAAACTTATAATTTCGATCAGTGAACTTCAAAAATTCGTAAAAAAATAACGGTAGTGGTTAGAAGGTTGGTTCTTGGGTCTATAGTTCGGTACATTTATGTAGTTTTCAGCTCTGTAGATAACTCATTTCCGCCATAAGGTCCCTTTTGATTTGGACGACCACATATATAAAATTCAAAGTCCTGACTGACAGATATATCAACGCACAGCCTAAACCGCTGGTCCTAGAGACATGAAATTTGGAGGGTGTGTTCTATGTGAAGAGCAGGTATCCGCTAAGAAAGGGTTTTTCGAAATTCCACCCCTAAAACGGTGAATGGGGGAGGGTGAAATTTCACGCGGACGAAGTCGCGGGTAGAAGCTAGTTATACATAAAAACACAAAGAATCTCATGAATTTAATCGCCATTGTATTAATAATAACTCAACATTTATCTGGAAGATAATTAATTTTGTCATAATTAAGCAAGTATAATAATTATGATTAAAAGAAAATTAAGAAACATATAATAAAGGCAATCAAAATATAAGCGGCATCATCATAATTAATGACATGACTTATCTCGGTTTTTTAATATCCGGAACATAACATAACTATGCCTGTATTAATTATAATAATTTCATTATCAGGCAACTAAGGGCCATAGATAAAATACACAAAATAATCTTATAGAATAATAAACTAATACATATTAAAAACCTTAAAACTATGACTATACACGTAACGTTGTCGGCGTCGTGTTTCGCTGCATGGTGTCGCGTAACCGTCCCCGGAAACGTCGATATACGACACCTTTCGGCCAAAAGTCCTCTTTCAGGCAGTTCTGTAGATGTTGGGTTGGAACTCGTACCACGAATGACTTAAAGTTGATGTTGCGGCGCGATTCCAACCTTTCGACCCTCGGAGTCCAGTTGGTCTTCACCTTCGAATACTGCACGACTTCCTCAGTTGTACCAAATACAACCCTTTTCAAGGAATACATTTTTTGGGATGCATGAAGAAGCCTCCTCGTATAGCGCAGTTTGTTCCGCCAGTTACTCAACTGAACCGAGCGCTCGGCGCATCCTGGACAGTCACACCCAACACCTTATTTGACTGGCCAATTCTTCCCTTGCGGTGGTAGGGCTAACGCCCGCCTGGTTTGAGACCACCCTCCCACCGGAGTCCGGCGTCAAGCAGCAGTATTTCGTCGATGCGTGGGAGTTCCAGTGCCTTAGGCATCTTCTGGGCCCGCTCGTACCATCATAGACCTCATCCATCGCTTTCCATCAGGCGTGATCGAGGTCAAGAGCGGCCGATTCAACAATAAAAAAAAATATGTCGAGTTTCCCTGTCATCCTGTAGTATTACGTGTCTGGTATGATCTGTACCACACCCTTAAATGTGACCGCACCACCTTTCTGATACACACTGCTTATGTAGACGCTACAAGAATAATGAAGAGGAAAGAATGTCCATGGAGTTTCTTGCCCGTTCTTTTCCATAGGAAGATACAACAACATAACGCTTTGGAATGGGCAACTATGTTTATCTTTCTGAATGACCGACTTCTCCACAATTCAAAGGTTATTTCTGTTGCATTTATTTCAATTTAAATAAATGCTTTGATTTTGAGTTTTATTATACAATAACCTTGATTATTCAAGATTGTTGTATGATTGTTGTACGATAAATAAATAAATAACACTCACCTATTATATTTCATCGTTAGACAAGTTAATTTGTAGGTAATAAAAACGAACAATGATTGCATAAAACTCTTAATGTCTCATTAGCAATTTATTTATAGTTAACTCTGCAACCAATTATGTAAATCAGTAATACCTACATAAATAATACAAATAGTAATTTATTTGCTATAAAACCGTTGGACATTTTCCTTAACTTTTATATGTTTTGTAAGGATAATGGTTGATGATAATAATGATAATATAACGCCGCAAGGTTGCCTGCTTATCGGTCTTCTACAGATTGTACTTCGGTGAATGTGCCCAAGAACTCCACGACCTCATTCCACCGGCCCCCTTCTACCTTCGGACATCCAGACGCACTGCAAGTTACCATCCCTGCCTAGTTGCTATTCCACCAATTCGCACTAAGCGTTTTCAAATGTCCTTTATAATGCGCACAGCAAAAGAGTGGAACTCTCTACCTGCGTTTGTGTTCCCGAGTGCATACAACCCAAATCTCTTCAAAGTAAGATTGAACAGGCTTCTTCTGGGTGAGCTCACTCCATCGTAGACTTTGTCTCTGTCATCTCTGACCTAGACTAGAGTCAAGAGCAAACCCATTTCAAATAAAAAAAATAAATAATAATAAAATAACAATTATTAAGTAACAAATAATGAGACGAGAACCTTATTTTTTTCAAGCCATAAATCCACGTTTGTCTATTGGTCTTAGCATGAGGTCCTGCGAGATAATCGGCTGTCCCATTTCAAAACCTAGTAAGGGACATTTTTTACAAAACCATGGTTAAGCAACGCTTTCCGAGATCATTCCGGGGATGGGTGATCTATTAAATATCGAGACCCCCCGTGCCTGGAAAAGCACGTCGGTCCCGATTGTCATTCATTGATCTTTGACCTTCATCACGGGTAATCTGAGAATCAGTCTTACCCAGGGGTATCATGATCGTGTTATCCAGTTACTTGGTTGTAGAGGTCAGACAGACAGTTCCCCTGACGTAGATACTGGTTCACAAGGCGATCGACGTCTGCTAAAACGAAACCAGAATATTATATTAATTTTATTAGGTAGATATCAAGTTTAACGAGGTAATTATTTAAATAAATTAAACTTTGTCTATAATATTTTGAATCACGTGTCGACAAAATATGCTAAAATAACGACTAGCAATTATAATAACCACCACCCACCCTTGGTTGACTGGTAGAGAATGCCTAAGGCATTAAGTCCGCCTTTGTACCTTTTTGTGCGAAAAGTTTAAATAAGTAAATAAATCTCCCTGACCGATTTCGTTCACGGGGCCACCGTGAACGAAATCTCAGGAGATTAGCCAGGTGCGCAGGAGATATTATAGTGCACAAGTGTATGCGTAAACACAGATGCACTCTCTGTTCCTTTACATTCATAGTCCGATGGGACGGCAATCCGACACGACCGGGGAGAGATCAGGCGCAGGACCAACGGCTTTACGTGCTTTCAGAGGCACGGGGGTAAAACTGTGCTGAGAAATCCCTAATGTAAAAACTCATAACACTTCGCCCGATCTGGAAATTGATCCGACGTCATGCACAGCAGTCACGTTTGCAACCATGAGACCAACTGGGTAGTTAAACAAACGAGAAGCATTATCCAGCGTGTTTAACAGTCAGCGGGATTGTCCGAAAGGGTTACCGCTGGCCCGGAACATAAAGGGCGAAGGAAGGAACACGGGTGGGTTTTAGTCGGTAAGAGTCTGACACTCCCTTCCGCTCCACCCAGAGCGCGAGGGGTCATTTCATGATTTCCCATCCTGGAATAAAAAAATAAAAAAAGCGTGTTTAACAGGAACATTTGCCTTCCGGCCGTGAATCCGCAGCCTGTGAGGAAAGCTCTCAATCGATTGCGTATCCAAGTAGGGCGCTGCAGACACAATTTGTCTAAGTGGGATATTACTGACCACCACCCTTTTGCGAGTGCGGTGTCTCTAATCAGACCATACCCCACTTGCTGAAGCGCCCTAAGTGCAAGTTCACCTGCACCTTAGGGGCTGTCCATTAATCGCGTGAAGCTCGAAAGGGGGGGGGGGAGGGGTCCATAAAAAATCACAAAATATCACAAGGGGGAGGGGGTGTAGTAATATATCACGTGTATTTATTTTTTCAAAAACAACCTGCAACCTTTCTGTCTACCTCTAAACGTTATTATCGTAATCTTTAATTTTCTATAATAAAAATAGATGATACTTATACCTGTATTTTATAAATATTAAAAAAAAATTAAGATTCTTTTTGTAGGTACTAAAAAATACACGTGATATAGAGGCGGGGGCGGGGTTAAAAAATGCCAAAAAAACATCACGTGATTATTGGACGGCCCCTTAGATTACTTAATGAATGCCACTGATGACGCTGCAATCAACGTGGCCACCTACTAATCACAAACAATATAAAATACTAGCTGTACTCCGCGGTTTCATCTGTATAAGTTACCATCCCGTGAGAATATCGGGATAAAAAGTATCCTGTGTGTTTAAAAAGTATATTATCATCCTTTAGAATACTTTACCTAAATTCGATAATTTTTTTTAGTCAAGTGGTACAAAATTAATGAAATATTTACTGCCTTTAAATCTGTTTTTTTTTTTTATTTTGGTCCCTTTTTCCTCGTTTAGGTACCAAAAAACAAGTTAATAATTTATATTTCGTACGACAAAGGGTCTAACCCTTTGACGTCAATACACAATCTATACTAATATAATAAAGCTAAAGAGTTTGTTTGGGTTAAACGGGAAGTACCCTCTAGAGCAGGGGTGGCCAACTTGGTTAGAGCCAAGATCTACTGTTCCCTGACGAGACACCCTGGGCGATCTACCAATTACATACTTCTTGAAATCTTAAATGAAACAGTATAGTTCAGTACACAATTATGTAGTATTTTTTATTTTATTACGAGGGAAATTATAACTCGTAACCACTCGTAACTCCGCTAGCCTGTCGTCAACTGACTGACGGATTGACAACCACCCGCGCCCCACTCCAGCGTCCCATACGCTTCCCGCTTATTGTTATCGCGCACCGAAAACAAAAGAGAGCTAAAATGCATAGAAGAGAGGTTAAATATCGTGGCGGAACGGCGATTGAAAAATGATACAAGATGATGCGTGCAGCAGTTAGTGATTAGGTACATTGCGCAGTCTGTTCTACGCATTCATATTTTTTTCCTTGCCACGATCGACTGAACTAATAGTCGCGATCGACCGTTTGGCCACCCCTGCTCTAGAGGTTTTGATTCCCTTGCGAGTGTCAAAATATGCGACATAAACGGAAGATACTCGTAAACGCCCGTATCTTTTAATTGCGTTGACTTAGAAGTTTGTTTTTTTCACTGCTTCAAGGGATTGCCGCCCTGAGTGTTTGATATTAATTTCAACTTGATAACTTCACGCGTTCTTGAGAAAAAGGGTCTTGACAGACGGACAACAAAGTGATCTTATAAGGATTCCGCTTTTCCTTTTGAGTTACGGAACCCTTAAAACGAAAATTTTATCAGCCTAGCGTAATATAGGACCAGTGGGATTTGAAAAATCATTTTTGCATGTGATACCCCAGTTCTTGAGGAAGGTTATTTAATATCACGCTACGTTCCGTAGAAGCCAAAAAAGTCCTAAAAAACATTGCATAAAATTCAAAATGTGTCAATTGCCTTTAAATTCGTTCGAAACTATTAATAAGCCCAATAACAGCCACATGCGCCTGCGCTATTACCTAATTGCTACTTACCTAATTACTAGATGCAATAAAGAATGAAACAAGCGATACGGCATTTATAAATAAGCTCAAGCAAATATTAATTACAAAAGCATACTACACCAAAAACGAATATATGCAGGACAAAAAAATCTGTTGAACAAAAGCAGACACCACACACAGTTAGTCGTATAGATACATTCATGCATGCATAGATTAATAGATAGTTAAATGTTTAATTACCTTACCAAATAACTATTATGTAACTCAAATTTTAATAGGCTGATCAATAAAATAAAAAGATATATTACTTATTTAATTTTAATAGCATATTTTTAAAATTGCTTATTGTTAATTTGTGTCCTAAATTTATTATAAGATTAAATTTTATACCTTTTGCATAATTGTATTGTACCTTAGCTTTAAGCCATTGTAACACCTCTACAACATTATGGAATGCAAATAAATATATGAATATGAATTCCTCATTTTCGCTTATCGTTCTTTCTGACTTGTTTCACTCCTGAATGTCTTAACGTGATGTAAATAGGTACATACCTATTTCTAGAGTCGTCGACTCGCCCACAATTAAATTAACTTCGTACAAGTCGACATAAATAGAAGAATTAATAATATTATTTGAAAGTGACAATTCGCCCGTTCCGAGCGCGTAAATTTCTGCAAATCGACTTGCTGTTATTTTAGTATACAGGGTTATTGGAAAAACACCAACAATCTCTTAAGAGGTAATTGTACTTATCATTATGATCATTTTTTGTTATAACCTGATATCGCGAAAAAAAAATCAGCTGTTCCCTACATTTTGACGAGTTAAGGCTCCTACAAACAGGCGCGACACGCGACGCGAATCGCACGCGACTCAAAGGCACCGCCCGCGTTTCGCGTCGCGTGTCGCGCCTGTTTGTAGGAGCCTTTATGCGAACATAAATGTACCTGATGTTTTTTTCGCGATTTCCGGTTTTTTCCATAGTAAAAGTTGTTCATAATGATGAGTACACTGACCTCTGTTGGTGTTTTTCCAATAACCCTGTATATTGTGGTGTCTTATAACTTCCACGCTAACAAAGTCGCGGGCAGAAGCTAGTAATAAATAAAAATATAACTGCGCGCGATAGTACCACCAAACAAATATTACTTTTAGGCCACGTTCACACATACCTACGTAAAAATATCGCGGCGGGATTTTATCGCGCACTGGATTTTCAACTATCGGTGTGGAGCCGAGCATTGAGAATATAACAGAGCGCATCCCAGAAAAAACACATTGTTGGATTTTCAACTCTCGTCGCTCAGGAGTGGGTTGAAAATCAAGCGCGCGATAAAAAAAATCGCCGCAGGAAAAACGCACTTTATTTCATTATTATTTTATTTCTTTTAAAAAACGTTGCCTCACGCTAGTAATTTCGCCTGTATCGTGGGTGCGTTTACAAACATTTAAAGTTCTAGGGATGCCTCGATACGCCTTTTTGCCGATACGATACCGATACTCTTATAAAAATATCGGCGATACCGATACCGATACCGATACGCTTACTGAATTCAAAAAGGAAGGTAGATTAAATAAAACACAATTAATTAATAGTTTTAGTAATCAAAATTAACATTTATAAGATTTTTATGGAATTATCAACTGTCGAAATTTCAAAGTGATTCCATATAGCACTTTTGTGTTTTGAAGTTGATATGACTACTATTTTATTTGACTCAAACGACTAGTTATAAATGACATACCTACAATACAATACACAAATAATAACGATATATAATTCTTAATCTTATTTGCATGGAAAATACTACGCGCAACAACATTCAACCAACGAAATGGGATAGATGTGCGAGTGCGAGGCCAAAGCGGGCGGGCGAAACAAAACACTGAATAAAGCGCGGGGTTTCCCCGAGCATAGTTAGTTCGTGCCTCGTTTGCAACGAAATAGACGGGACAACACGCGCGTTTACATTATATTTTTAAAGCGCGAAATTTGAAAAGTATCGTTGAATCGGCCATAAAAATATCGCCGATACCGATATATCGGCAAACCTGAAGTATCGCCGATATATCGGTATCGGATGCATCCCTAATTTAAACTCACATACACAAACAGCCAGACCCGGAACAACTACTTGTAGGTCATACAAATATTTGTTCCGTGCGGGAATCGAACCCGCGACACGCAGCGCAGCAGTCAATCGCTTAACCATTGCGCCAAAACTTAAAACTAAAGGCCAGAACAGAGCCGTCTTAAGGCTCCTACAAACAGGCGCGACACGCGATAAAATCACGCGCGACACAATAGCACCGCAAGTCGCGCAACAAGTGGTGCCTTTGTGTCGCGCGCGATTATATCGCGTATATGCGAACTTAGCTTACGACGACACAAGGTCAGGTTATTTTCCTTTTAACACCGAAGGAAGTTAATAATAATGTGCAAATATTTTAAAATAAGTTCCGGCGCGGTTTATCAGGGAAAGACAGTAGAATTTTTCATACCAAAAATCACAATACTGTCACAACCGTACCAACAATATCACGGAAAATTAAATCGTTTCCCTAGGGCTGTAAAGATAGCGACATCCACGAAGACGCGCCCCACTTTTCTTCCTAATCGCTTACAGTACAAGTGTTCAACATTCCGCTAGTGTTTTACTTTTGTCGATACACTTAATTACTTTAGTTGGTTATTAGTATGTTTATAGAAACTAAAACACTAGCGGAATTAACTAGCGACAACTACTAGCGATTAGTAAGAAGAGTGGGGCGCGTCTTCGTGGATTGCGTATAGAGCAGGGGTGGCCAACTTGGCTAGACCTAAGATCTACTGTTCACTGACGACACCCTGTGCGATCTACCAATTACGTACTTCTTGAAATCTTAAATGAAACAGCATAGTTCATTCAGTACACAATTATGTAGTATTTTTTTATTTTATTAAGAGGGAAAATATAACTCGTATCTGTCGTCAACTGACTGGCGGATTGACAACCGCTCGCGCCCCACTCCCGCGTCCCACACGCTTCCCGCTTATTGTTATCGCGCACCGAAAACAAAAGAGAACTATACTGCATAGAAGAGAGGATAATAACGTGACGGAACGGCGATTGAAAAATGATACAAGATGATGCGTGCAGCAGTTAGTGATTAGGTACGTTGCGCAGCCTGTTCTACGTACATATATTTTTTCCTTGCCACGATCGACTGGACTAATAGTCGCGATCGACCGGTTGGCCATCCCTGGTATAGAGCGTTGTGGATGAAATCTGTTTACGTGCGGGTATGGCACACGTTGAGAGCTCGTACACCACTTGTTTTTTACAGTAAATGAACGTGATCTCAGCCTTATTGCTTTAAGCATACATTCTATACGATAAGCAAATAAATCTTACACTGCAGTAGCCGTGTTTGACGTAAAGAAAGTACCAAATTATACGGCTCTCACCGTACTGTCAAAAAATTAGTCACTTACCGGGATTAAAAAATAAATAAATAAATAAATAAAAAAGCTTTATTGACACAAAAATAGTTTACAAGTTGAGCTTACCGGGAATCTTTCGAAAGATTGCAAAAACTCGACTTCGTCATTCCAAAACTTTTCGGCCTCATCGACAATCCGTTCTACGAGCAATGTGCCTATCAACTATGTTGCGGTTGACTTCCAGACTAACAGTGGAGCGACTGCCAAACTGACTTCCACCACCCAGTGACTGGGTATCACTTGATGAAGACTGGTAGGTCGCCTGAAACTTCGGATAATTCTGATAATAACAGCCGCACGGGTCGATCAAAAGCCGTTGTCATGTGTAAATATCGATACACACCACGTTAACGGAGTTCCGCTAGCTAATTTAATGTGACCCTGTATTCTAATAACCTACGTGCATTTTCTTTAAATAAACTCAACAATACTACTTAGAATACATTAGTAACTAATATTTGTTCTGCAAACACACGTTGTTCACACAAGGTAGGGGTCAACCTGTTATCCTAAATACAGCTTTACACTGAACTTGTCATTTGTTCAGACATACAAAAACAGAAACTACAAAACGGCAATTGCTACTACTATCTTTACATACCAGCGGTGCTATTCTATAAAAATATCACCGTGAAAACTTAGGTGAAGTGAGCGTGGAGTGAGCTGTCAATAGTGTCAATTCCTAGCAAAAACAAACTCACTTCACCTAAGTTTTCACGGTGAGATTTTCACAGAATCGACCGGCTGGACCCCTCCGTGCCTCGGAAAGGGGGTATTCCTCGAAACGCACCAAAAGTATTCCTCGAAAAAAAAATTCATAAAAATTATCGAAATGCATCAACGATGAAACTTAGAAATGAGCATGAACGATTCGTTAAATGATATCTATAGTGTACGGTGAAACCATACACTAATAATGCACTAATGCTTCTTCGTGCATTTTTATCTTATTTCACTAATTGATATTAGTCGAGCAATGAACAGTACACGATTAAAGGTCATCGCATGTGCGGGAGCACACGCGATGACCGCAATGGAGCGAGGGAGCGCTCCTTTGTATTACCGAACCTTTGGTCCGGATAATATATTTAACTAGCTTCTGCCCGCGACCGTTGTAATTGAAAAACCATTTCGAGGAATAGCGTTACTGATCATTACGGACTAATTAATTTTGAAAAATATTCATATGTTATTGATATTTTTGATAAAATACGATTGACCTTCTTTGCCCTTCAAATTACGCACGACTGGCTGTACAGTTTTGTATCGTTGCCTCAGAAAATAAAAAGTAAGAGGCAAGTATTGTCTACAATCTGTCAAATGTCAAATTATTGTAAATACATATGTCAAAAATATAAACATTCTTGTTTATAAATCTCATTATTACATTACATACATTATTTCAACACTCGACAATATTTTTAATATACTGGAAGAGTTATGGAATACAGGAAGTGCTTTGTTCCAACTTGCAGCAATAATAGTAATAATGTCGCCGCGTGCGTTATTATTCTATTTCTAAGTCGCCGCGTCGATTGTTCTAGTGACGATAGAGAGTAGTATATTCCTTGGAGGACACTTACACATAAAAAACCATTTGTAAATAAATACGCTAAGCTAGGATTCGATTATTTAAGACGTCTATTCGGCCTATTGACACTTTGACAGATGTGACATTGTTGACGTTGTGTTGACAGATTAAAATTTTTAATAATGTACTAGTAAGGCAACGGCACTTAATCTTTATGCTACTGGATGACGTCACCTACCTTAAAAACTTAAAATAATTAAATAATTTTTATTAAAATAACTATTGAGCCAATCATCAAAATATTCAAATTAGTTTCTCAAAATGCTCTAAATTTACAAAAAATAAAATAAAATATAATGGTTAGAAATTTTGGACAATCCCCATTTAACCAATATAAAAAACACGTATAAAATAACCTCATGAATGCGAAAATAGCCAATTTAACCAATATAAAAAACACGTATAAAATAACCTCATGAATGCGAAAATAGCCAATTTAACCAATATAAAAAACACGTATAAAATAAACTCATGAATGCGAAAATAGCTCGACGACGGCCTCACCACGAGCGAGAAAGTCGCCTCGTGTAAATGAGCGTTTTAAGGCCAAACGCGCCACATAGTATAGATAAATCGGATATGATATAATAACGACATTAAAATTAGTCCTTGCTAAAATATATGTTATTTCCGACAATATGGTTGATGTAGGTCAATGCCGTCCTCATTATTTAACTTATTATTGATTTAATTTAGATCGAGGTTTCGTGCCTTAAATCCAATGTTCCAATGTCATTTATTATTTTTGGAACGAAATTCCTTACCGCGCGTAGTCTCTGCACACTTGACGAATGAGACCGAGGAAAGTGTAACATTTTGAAAACACTGTGTGTGTGTGTGTGTGTGTTTGTGTGTGTGTGTGTAGTCACTGCTCTCAAGACGGTGAAGGAAAATATCGTGAGGAAAACGGCATGAACTAAAAATTGGATGACATGTGACATCTACCAACCCGCACTGGGCCCGCGTGGTGGATTATTAGCCCACTCCTTCTCGAAGAGAGGTGGCCTGTGTCCCAGCAGTGGAAACATCATAGGCTAAAAAAGCCAACCAAAACGCTTGCCAATTGTTTTAACTAACCATTTTCTCTCTTACATTCCAGTGCATCCGAAGGATCCTTCTTTCCTCCTCGCTCGCTGACCAAGTCTGACACCGTCCACGTGTATGATAAGGATCTCTGCAGGATTTTACCTCTGCAGTACAGAGAAGATGTATATAAAGATGGTGAGTGTACAATCCCATCATAATTTCAGCCGAAAGACCCAAGCACCGTCACTTCGACCGGTTCTGTGCTTCTCGCATCCAGCAGATTCCTGCGGCCTTCACCAGCACATCGGTCCACCTTGTGAGAAGCCAAGAAGGACATTGCCATCAGCCTTTAATCACCTCCTCACCCCTTAACCTCAAAATTCTAACTTTCGTGGGGAACTGGACTGCCTTGAACAGTCAGTTTCGCTATCACCTTGCTAACTGATTAATATTGTTACCACGTCATGAGCTGTTCTCTTATAGTTCTTGTTGATACAAGAGAAGCAGAAGACCTCTCGAAGGCTTTGAAAATTTGCCTAACGTGGAATGGTGATCACAGTAAAGGATATCATTCAAGTGTCGAACATTTTATACCCAAAAATTCAAATGTCGGCTAGAAAAAAAAGTAATATTTTCTTCCAAACGCAATAACCTGTCAAATGACAATCTACAATTATTCTACATCAAACATGTCAAGTACTGACTTGTCCCTTGTGTCACGTAAGGCTATAAAAAAGTGATCTACAAGGATGTACATAAAAAAAAGAACGAATTGCAAATTAACTCCACTTAAAAGACTCCTTCAAACAGGCGCGACACGTGATATAATCGCGCTCGACATAACGGCACCGCATGTCGCGCATCGAGCGGTTCCTTTGTGTCGCGCGCGATTAAATCGCGTGTCGCGCTTGTTTGTAGGAGCCTTAAGACGGCTCTGTTCGAAATGTTGCTTTACTATATTCAGCGTCATATTAAATTAGCTGGCGAAACTTCACAGACGTAATAGTTATCGATATCTAAATATGGCAAAATCAATTTATTTAAATTTTATATTGTTTTTTTTTTTGATGAGTTGAGAAAATCTGTTTTGTTTTATCGAGTTTAGACATCGAAACCTATCAAGTTGGTGACGTTTACACAAAAAATATGGATTTTTTTAACAAATATGTATTTCAAGTGTCTAGGCTAACTGCGGTCAATGACCCAACAAAAAAGTCGTCAAATTAATTTATTCTTCGTTTTATAACCCTGTATTATGAGATTTCTAGGTTCGTTTCGTAAACCGCAGGAATTAATGTAAATGTGAGCGAAATAATCCTAAATCTAAACTTAACGACCATGAGAAACACCTGTGACTATGACTCCTCTTCAATTCTTAATTAAAACCTTTTTACTCTACCTCAGGCATCAAAGCAGGTCTCTACACGCCACCAACTTCGACCTTCGAGAGTGCAGACGTCAACCCTGACAACAAATGTTACTATCCTGGAGAGAAGTGTCCTCCAAGAGGTCTGCAGAACATCAGCCCTTGTCAATACAGTAAGTGTCGCCATCATCATTCCGGTTAGACTGGAAGCTGACCCCAACATGGCTGGATTACGGTAGACTAGACATTGATTTTTATCAAGTAATTAAATATAGTTTTCTATAGCTTCTGCTCAGTGGCGTTGCTTGAAAAGGTATTGTAAGTTAACATTACCACATTCACATCACCATATTAAATGACTATTTCATGAAATCATGACATTTGAGGCCAATTCTAATTAAATTCTATTTAAATAAATAATTGTGTTGATGACTTTAATGATTATAATTCTGTAAAGCAATATTTATTACGGCCACGAATCATATATAAATGATAAATGATTATATCTCTGTGAATAGGTTTGTACAAACACTTTTTACACGTCAAACATATTTTTTTAAACTAGACGAGGTCGGCCTTTCCTATCTGACTACTCGAAGAAGAAAGGGCGAAACAAATTCAGAGGTCACTCCTTTAAAGTCCAGACATAATCTTGGTCAGATTTGTGAAGACCATGTACAGTACCCGGCGATAAATATTGCACATCGACCTTTGGAAAGAGACAATCGCCTAATTTCGACTTCGTAGAGCGTTATCTCTGTCGCACGAAATACAAACAGTCCGGTATCTATTAGGAGCTGTTAAAACAATTATATTTTGCTTCTTTTGATAATTATTTTTATTCTTTGTATAAAATGGTTTTGTGTAAAAAGGTCGATGTGCAATATTTATCGCCGGGTAGGTATTGTACATCGGTGTCTAAAATGGTC
Organism: Luperina nickerlii; assembly: GCA_963855955.1. Lineage (NCBI taxonomy): Eukaryota > Metazoa > Arthropoda > Insecta > Lepidoptera > Noctuidae > Luperina > Luperina nickerlii. The sequence continues at coordinate 9,259,299 of OY979690.1, read as the reverse complement.
TTTCGAGGAAAGAACCACACAGATTGAATGGACCTGTCCACTCAGTGCACGCATTGGTCAGACTTTCGCCTTAAGACGAAGATCATAATTATTTTGTATGGGATTATACCGAATTGTCACCATGTTACCTCAATAATTATTTTTTTTTTTACAGACGCGCCAGTGTACCTCTCCTTCCCTCACTTCTACGACGCCGACCCGAGTCTTCTGCTGCCCTTCGACGGTCTGAAGCCGATCAAAAAGAAGCATGAAACTTACTTCATGATACAACCGGTAAGTGATAACAATATAACGCCTGTAATTACTGAAGGGGTTGGCCAGAAGTGTATAATAAAAACACCCATGTTCTATGCTAAAGGGTTTGGTTTCCGCTCTTAGACCTTCAGGTGGACCATTATGCGTGGGCCATGGCAGACGTCAGTGGTTATTCCAACCAGCCCACCGGGCAGAAGTTGATTACATCACCTGGTCTGTTGAGAACATCTGTCTAAGATCTGGGTGCCTCGAGGGTTTCTGTCCTAATCTGTCTGGGTGACGCCTGTTCAAAGAGCACATGCGCAATGGTTTTCTTAGCCTCCATGCACACCATATTTGCTCCCATATTTTGTAATGAGACCCATTAATTAGGGGGCGAGCCCTAATATTGGCAGTATACCCTATTTCGTATTGGATGATATATGAAGGGGCAAGCTTGTTTACAAAAGCGAGACACAGTTCCAGCGTCTAGGCTGTATTTTCCATGGTTTAATTCCAGGGTCATACAAAAAATTTTTTTTCGACCCGACCGGTAGTTCCCGAGATTAGCGCGTTCAAACAAACCAACTCTTCAGCTGTATTATTAGTATAGATTGCCAGTTAGATAATTATGTACAGACGCCAGTACATCAAGCTACTACAATCTGTCAAATTTATTTAATAAATTTTCAACTTTATCGCTATAGTATTAGATTCAAAGTTGATTGGGAAAATTTGACAGTTTCGGGTAGGTTGATGTGCTGGCGTCTGTACAAGCGCATTGCACCACAGAGATGAGCTTGAGTCTTTGAGTGGGTATGTAAAATATTGTAAAACATTTTAAAACAGTAACGGTGGAGTTTCTTGTCCATTCTTCTCCATACGAAGACTACGTTTTGGAAGGGGCGACTAGAATCAATTCTATTTTATTATAATTTTTGACGTTCAAAAGTGCCTTTTATGTGCCTATTTGCAATAAATGCTTTGACTTTAATAAGATTCTCTCTTTCTTTTCCAGAAAATTGGAGTACCCCTAGAAGGCTTCGTGAGGGTACAGCTGAACCTGAAGGTAGACCGCGCTCCGAACATCCCGATCAACAATATCAATAACTTTCCGGACACCATCTTCCCTGTTATGTGGATTGAAGAAGTAAGTAGTTAAATTAACTAAAAATTTGAGTACCATAGAGGATACAACTCTACAAGGTGTTTTTGTTTTTCTACAAGGCAGCAATTAGGTACGCTGGCAGAATATAACATCGACTCAGTTGCCAAAAAAGACAAAAAAAAAACTTTATTAGAATGAGAATAAAGATCACTGTAGTTTTGACAGTGACGCAAAATAAAAAGGCAAAATAACTGCAAAAGGACCTTTGGAAATTTTCAATTTTCATGTACAGACGCCAGGACATCAAGTTACTACAATCTGTCAAATTTATTTAATAGATTTTCAACATTATCGCTAGCTTTATCGCTTTAGAGCATGAGGTTCAAAGTTGATTGGGAAAATTTGACAGTTTCGGGTAACTTGATGTAATGGCGTCTGTATCTTTTGAACATTTTAGTCTGGTAGTCAAAAAAACTCAAACCATTTATTTCAATTAAACCATTTACAGGCACTTTTGAATTGTCAAGAAGTCGGTCAGTCAGAAAATATGAAGCTAGTTGCCCATTCCAAAGCGTAGGTACCTATGGAGAAGAACGGGCAAGAAACTCCATGGACACTCTTTTTAAATGATATTTTACAAAAATATTAGTTACATCATTACTTTTGATTTTAAAATTATATAATGTGAGAACGATGTAAAAAAATTAAGAAAAACGTAAGTGTTAAAAGCGTCCAGAGTGCAACAAATAGTACTTAACAAACTACAATCCAAAAATAAATTAATTAAAAATAAGCCGAGGCAGCTAAGTGATGACCAGCCCCAACTGACGGCGCCCGTTCACGAACATGACGCATAAATCAGCACCATTCAGCTCAACCATTTTGAAGGGAGCTAAATGATCTAACACACACGCCACCGTCAGCGAGACATTTGAGTGAGCATGACATACTATCAGCTGCCAGGGCACATTCGAGTCAATGAAAGACATATTATTACCCGGTAAATGGTAGCTATAGGGTACATAGAACTCACATCTGTGCTATGCAGTTATACAATACAAAGGAAATTGATTTTATACATTGCAAAGATAGTCTTACAATCTTCAGCAGCTCCAACAGTATTTTCATGTGTTAATCAATTAGTTGTGGTTGTGGAGCAGGACCAGCATTGAGCCAGGCATTTTTGTCAGCGATATAATCCCCTAACTTATAATATGCCTGACTGCATAGTGTGCGTTTTATACAAGACTTGAATTTTGTCTCATTCAGTTGAAGAATGTGGGGAGGTATTTTATTATAACATTTTAAACAGTACCCCATAAAAGATGAATCTACTTTAGCCAGTCTGAAACCTGGTTGAACTAATAGGTCCCTATTTCTAGTACTATAATTATGTCTTTCACCTCTTTTACTAAAAAGATGATTTTTCCTTACATACATGATGTTTTCATAGATATATTGACAAGGCACCGTCATGATGTTAATTTCCTTAAACCGTTCCCTTAGAGAATCGCGCCTGCGGAGATTATATATGGCTCTGATAGCTCTTTTCTGCAGAATAAAAATAGAATCGATGTCTGCAGCCCGACCCCAAAGTAAAATACCGTAAGACATGATGCTATGAAAGTAACTAAAATAGACTAGTCTCGCGGTATCTACATCAGTAAATTGACGGATTTTTCTGACAGCATAAGCTGCTGAACTTAGCCGTCCTGCAAGAGATGTTAAATGAGGACCCCATTGTAGCCTTGAGTCGAGCGTGATCCCTAGGAAAACAGTTTTATCGACGAATTCTAGTTTCTCTTGATTCAATATTATCTCACAATCACTACCCTTGACATTTGGTAAAGAAAATCTTATGCACTTAGTTTTTTTTCCATTTAATACTAAATTATTAGCAGTGAACCAATTTTGGACCTGCAGTAGGGCGTTATTTACGTCGTCAAAATTTGTAGCATGTCTATTTACCTTAAAAATTAAGGAAGTGTCATCAGCAAATAACACCATTTGTGGTTGATTTTTTAATAAATGGAGTAGATCATTAATATACACTAAAAAGAGGAAAGGACCCAATATCGAGCCTTGTGGCACACCAATTTTTACTACTAAACCAAGTGAATTGACACCATTTATTTGAACTTGTTGTTGTCTATCATTTAAATAAGAACTAAAACTAGTTTGTATTGTGTGTTTTAACTAGTTTGTAAGGCATACCCAGTTCTTCCTTTATGGTGACTATCATCGAGTCTGCTTAAGTTAGAGTCGACGCTATACGATGACGAACCCATTCGTGTCAATTGTCATGTCAGGTCAGGTCCTCTCATATCCAAAGAAATATCTGGACTTGAAATGAGACCGTGTTTTTTTATGAGTTTTTTAAGGTTTCTCTTCTCAGAGTAGTCAAATAGGAAACACAGACATCTCAGGTGCCATATAACTCTGTCTCTAAGATCAGCAATTTATCGCCAAAACGCAAACCGGCATAAGCCGATGTCTGCCAAACAATTGCAGAAATGAAAAAGCATATGCGTGCACTGACTGGACAGGTCCTCTCAATCTGTGTGGTTCTTTCCTCAAAAGACCATCTCAGACATCGACCTACATGGTCTTCATATAACCTGACCAAGATTATGTCTGGACTTTAAAAGAGACTATGACCTCTGAGTTTGTTTCGGCGTTTCTTCTCAGAGTAGTCAGATACGAAACTCTGACCTCATCTAGTTTAAAAAAAAATATCAATGACGTGTAAAAGTATTTGTGCAAACCTACTTACAAAAATAAAATCATTTATCGTAGGTACTTACACTACCTACCTGCTATTCCTAAGTCCTAGGAAAAACACAAACTGTTATCCTTGAAGCCATTGATAGACAGGTGCCATTTGTTAAAAGCGTTGTTGGCAAGTTGCCATTTCAATCTTTAAAGGGGAAAACACACGTCGACATATTGACATAATACTTGGACATCCATTTAGCTAGCGCATCACTTTCATTTACTTTCGCGAGAGACAAACATTTCAGTGGAACTAGGCTTTCTTGGAAAATGCTTGTTTTAGTCATGACTGTCACTTGTTTTCTAACTTTACTAGAAAAGTCAGAAAACAAAGCTGTGTTATGAACCTGTGCTTTGTCTAACCCTTGGCGAATACAGGCGTGTCACTATTGGTATGCGGTTGACTGTACCTGAAACTTATGTGATCAAACAGGAATTGCGGCACGTCACATCTATAATAAAAAGTGAGCCGTCACGGGACGCCTGGCAGATGTGAAACATCGACATTATTTTGTAAAAGTAATATGATTGAAAAGAACAGATTGCGATATAAACTAAATATGGCATAATGATAAAATAAAATACAGTGGAAACTCGATTAACCGGACTAATTGTTGTCGTTAGGGATTCGGATAATCGAAAGTCCGGATAATCGAATGTATGAAGAAAAGCGGGTTTTGTGAAATAAAATAAGTTTAATACTTAATAGTAATATTTATTATTAATTAAAAATAATAATTCACGAATTCCATGGCGAGATTTAAATCTGTATAACCATCCGTTACTTGCGACAAACGATTCATCACCACCTAATTTTTTATTTAACTGTAATGCTTTTTCACAGAGTAAAGGGCCAGATATCGGTTGCCCAGTTGATCGTTTTTGTAAAAACCAACAATACAAAGCGTCTTCTAAAAGTTCGTTTTTCGGTTTCTTCATCATTTTCCGATGTTTACTCCCGTCTTCACTATCTAATTTGCAGGTGTACAACAAAATTGAATCGGCATTCTTCTTAATATCACTTATCGTGGATGTACCTACACCATACTCATCAGCTAACTTACGACCGGTTTCTCCTTTTTTTAATGAATCAATAATATTTATTTTGTCTTTTAAGCGATAACACCACTCTCTTACGCTTTGACATTTTCAAATATTTAGACGCGACACGCACATCAGAGCGGAGTAACAATTGCTAACTAACTAAAACAATAACGAAACGCGTGGGGCAGCGATCCCGTGGGGCGCGGGCCATTCCAGCGATGCCAGTTCCGACTCGTTCGTGCTTGCATAAATTCGACTTTTAGTGCATATGTTAAACATTTTGTAACTTGGCTCAATATTACTTAATTATTTAATTGGTCGCAGTTTATAGTCCGGATAATCGCGAATCCGTATAACTGAGGGCCGGATAATCGAGTTTCTACTGTATTACGATTTTTTCCAGAAAATGATGACTATTTATTTAATAAACATTTATTTTCATTAAATATAAAAACTGTGTGGCGAGAGAGAGATAGCTTAACGCCGGATCGAGTGGGAAGAGAATCGCAGTCGATTGCGCATGGCGACGCGTCGCCACACAGTACACAAGACTGTGACTGTATATATACACCATCATATAGCGTGGCGACGCGTCGTCGCCACGGCATGCGTCGCCACGACAGAAATTTGTTTTACGTGCGGCTATAGATGTTTCACATCAAAAAAATTAAAACATTGGAATTGAATACTGCAACGTCTTACTTAGACATTAGATAAATGTTGAAACTTCTCTATTGCATGTTTCGACAATGCTCTACTAGATCTATATGTTAAGCTAATCTGCGTTCGCGATTTATTTGCCAACAATGTAAAAAAATATTAATTAATGAAAAAATAACTTCAATTCCTAGTTCAGTTTACGCTACAACTTCAAGCATTTTTATAACTTTTTCAAGAGTGCTAGTCACTCTGAAATCAACATAATTGTCATTGAAATAAAGTTGATATTTGATTTAACTTGAAATAGGGTGGGGGTGAGCAGCACTGCGCACTTTTACTATAGATACCTTGCCATGAGCATAAGACTGTGAACTTAAGAAAATAAACTGACACTTCAAAATTGACAACTCCAAAGTCTGCCAAACACAAAGTCACTAACCCTCTATCTTTTGTTTCCAGGGCATACACGAGCTATCAACACCAATCTGGAGATGGATCTACTTCGCCACCACTGTGGGACCCGTCATGGCACCAGTCATGACCTACTCGATGATCATAACCGGCTTTCTGACCCTCGCATACGTCTTTATAAAAGGATACAAGAGCTTGGTCATCGGAGAAAATTCCCTCGAAATTGTTGAGTTAGGACGACAGACTATTCGAAGAAGCTCGACTCTGATAATAAATGGCTCGCATAAACTTATGCCACATCGAGAATCAGCCTATATCCCCTTAAATCAATGTGAGGATACGGATCAAGAACTCAGTTCCGTCAAAACTGATTGTACTTTAGAATTTAAAAATATGTTGCGAAGTGATTTCGTTAAATCTAGTTTTAATGACGCTGAAAGGGAATCTTTAATTAGGTCTGATAATAGTTTTATTTTGTCGGAACATATGTTTAATCAGGAATAGAGGGTGTAGGCATGTTTAGGTTTAATTGCCGTCCCCCTCTGCTTTTCGAGTGGGTCTGTGATTTCACTTCGCTGTTGTCAGAGTTCTCGAAAAAGGCTTTACGTTTCGTTAGATCAAGTAAAATTTTAGTCAAGCGCTATGGCTATTACATCAATTTATCTATAAATAAAAATAACATGAAATACATTAAAAAATAACGAACTATTTCGTTTTTATGACAATCCGAAAGTATCCAATTTCATGGTTGTCAAAATGTCGACGTAGTAAAATCAACTCTGACAAATCCAAAGTGACTGACAAAAGCAAAGTGTTGACAATAAAATATTGTGTATCAGGGTATTAAATACTTTATATTTTGAAAAGCTTTTGGGGAACGGCTTGACCACAAACTGACAAAGGTATAGTCTCCAAAATACATTACCATTTCTAAATCATGTGAATTTATGACCGCCACATATTTTTTAAGATGTCAAAACGACCGTTACAGAAAGTGGCACTGTCTCCTTTATACAAACATCAAATTATTTTAGAATAATTAGAGCTCAATCAAAACTGTAACGGAAAATATCGTGAGATTACGTGGGATTACGGCCTACTCCCTCTTACCGGGAGGAGGCCCGTGTCCCAGCAGTGGGAACATTATAGGCTGATTATGATTATGAGAGCTCAATCAGCTTTCAGCTTTGTCTCTGGGAAGGCAGAAGGGATTTACGATGCCTCTGCAGATACATGACAACTTACCATCAGATTGATCTGCTTGGTCTGCACAAAAAATTAAATAAAACCTGTACCTTGTCTGTTTTGTGATTTCTAGGCTATTTTAATTTTATATAGGGTTGTGTCGACGACTGATTGTAAGGATTCCGATTTTAACGGAGTTCGCTTAGCTTTTAAAGGAATATTTGCTCATTTATTGTTTCCTGTCTTTAATGTAGCTAAGAAATAGGTCCTGATTTCCATTAAATAGAGAATTCTTGTCACTTTTGTCATCAACATGATAATTTTTGTGCGATCGCTAAATTCTTCAGATACTCCATAGTATAGTAGGCCTGCATTGTCCAAACCGTTTCTGACAAAGATAAAGTCGACTTTACAATTGTCAGAAAAAAATATTAGCTATACATTACAGACAGAAAAAAACTTAGTAATATTGGCCAAAATACCTTAAAACTTTGCCTTGATAAAACTCTAAAGTTACGTCAATAAAGTTAATAAACTTGCCAATAAAATTGGTCTAAAGAACCGGCATGCCGCCGGTTTTAAAGATTTCGGGTTGGAATAAAAATTGCTCGAAAATATATGAGAAACGGGCCTGTATTAGAAAACATTCCAAGCTTGTTATCAAAAGACATTCCTTCGTAATAAAATATGCTCAAATAATGTACTTATTTAATTAAAAATTATCTTGTGTTTGTGTTCTTCTAACCGCCGGATTCTCAAACGACACTTTAAGACGTTCTTAAGTCTTTTTGTCAGTACTCTGAAAGTGGCAGACTATTACAGAAGGGACTTAAAATTAAAGTTACGTTTTAGGATACGGCCGTTAAATATTTTATGATAATTTTCTGGTTTCATAACGACTATAAATTCCGAAAATTATTTTACTTATTGTATTTAATTTATAAAAAGAAACAAAATGTTTGAACAAACATATTTTATTGAAATTCAAATGAGATTAAAAGATATAAGATATTTCACAATATGCTAATACTAGGTCTTTCTAAGCAGTCTATGCACCCAGCGACTACAGTCCTTTCAGTTATTTTACCTCTGACAGCAGCAACCTAATATAATTTTTTTTTTTACAGACTTGACAGTGGCAGCAACCTAAAAACAACTTTATTGTAACAAAAATAAAGATCTCTGTGATTTTGACAGACTTATCAATGGTAGCAACCTAACAATAACTTTATTGTAACAAAAGTAAAGATCACTGTGATTTTGACAGACTTGATCAGTGGTACCAACCTAACAACAACTTTATTATAACAATAATAAAAATCACTGTGATTTTGACAGACTTGACAGTGGTACCAACCTAACACCAACTTTATTGTAACAATAATAAAGATCACTGTGATTTTGACAGACTTGACAGTGGTAGCAACCTAACAAAAACTTTATTGTAACAAAAATAAAGATCTCTGTGATTTTGACAGACTTGACAGTGGCAGCAACCTAACAACAACTTTATTGTAACAAAAATAAAGATCACTGTGATTTTGACAGACTTGATTCGACAGTGGTAGAAACCTAACAACAAATTTATTGTAACAAAAGTAAAGATCACTGTGATTTTGACAGACTTGACAGTGGTAGCAACCTAAAAACAACTTTATTGTAACAAAAATAAAGATCCCTGTGATTTTGACAGCGGTTGCAGAATTATAATCATGATGAAAACCATCAATACAACCCTCTAAGTTCATAATAAACCTATTGCTTGATATTTCATGAAATACTTAGTCGTATCAATAGGCTTATATGAACATAGAATGATTAATTCTGTAAATACATATAATGTTACATTCGCGAATCATATTTTGTTCAACATGCAACCTGACACTGACCTGCAAATTGCGAAAAACGTAAGAAAATTTGAATTTTGCGGTTACTCTAGCTCTTCCCCTTGTCAACGTCATTCGCCAAAAGATTCTTGAAGCACTGTGATAGGAAAATAACTGTGAAACGACTAGTTAATTAAACAAAATCGCTGGATTTCATCAAACTTCAACTAAATAGCCGATAAAAAAAAGACCACTTAGTCTAACCAAACTAAAAATTAGAGTTTACTCAAGAATGTATAGACTTTATTTTTATTTATCAATTTTTTTTTTTTTACTATAAAAAGGAAAATCGGTGTTTCTATAAATATTTTTATACGAATTTTAGACAGTAATTGTAAATAATAGTTAAGGACTTTTGTATCGAAATATACCTATTGTTTAATAAAAATATTATAAAGTTTAATTTTAGTTGTTTTTACCTCTTTATTATTGTGTATCTACTTTACACCACCAGTGTTTCTGAAAAAAAGCTTAGAGCTCCGGCCAAACAAACAAATTCCGCATGGAATCCTGGGAAGAAATACGTTCGCGCCGATTGTGTCAACTAATTTAAGGGAACTACATGACCTAAAGCGCGTGACCTATATCTCTTTAAGTTAGATTTGTTACATAAGCACTTTTCCCTATGAGATTTGTTCTGATGGAAAAAATCTAACTTAGATTTATTTTCGACATACTTCTACAAGCAACATACTAAAATACTAGTGTTTTTGCAAATAAATAAATCTTTATCTTATCTTTAGTTTTTTAATCCAAACAATAGGTTTTTTGTAGTGAAACAATTGCTTCATATTTTGCAATAGGTAAATTACCAGCGTTGTGTCATCGCGCTTCTCTTTCTTTTCTATGCAGGCCGACAGTGACGTGTACGTTACCCCAGCAAGAAAGTGTCTCCTAGAGTTATAGGAGTAGAACGTATAATATGTGCCCTATCTGCTGTAAATGTGCCCCCAAATAAAAAATGTGTGCCCCCTGTCGTTTTGGAAAAAAACGGAAAAAACGATTCCTGCTGGGGTAACGTTTTTCTAGCAGGAAAATTCTAAACGAATGATCGGAGAGAGAAAAATTGTGCATGGCCAGAGAGCTTATATGTGTGCCAAAATGTGCCCCCAAAAAAAAAATCTGTGCCCCTTCAGGTTTTCGAGATATTGCATTTCCTGCTGGAGTAACGTTTTGATGAATCGTATATCTCTACAACCATTGCATGTGCCCCTGTAGAGTAAACATACACGAGTAGCTCTTAATGTGTGCCCCTTTGTGCCCCAATTAGTTTTAAGAAAATATTTATAGTTTTCAAGTTATAGCGGTTTTATGAAAACCCGAAAAAACATCGCAGCGCCTAAATTAGACAAGAAACAAGTTCGCTGAAAACTGTATTCGGTCCTTCTTGACGCTAATAATAACCATACAAAGTTTCAAAACTATTCATGCATGCGTTTTTGCTAAAAGTCAAAACGATGGTGTCCTAACTTTGACGGCAAAATACAAGGAACCGGCTCAATCCGAGATGTGTAGGTGTAAACCAAAATCATGTGCCTTTAGTCAAAAATATATGGTGAAAATATTCAGCTTAGAATGTTTCGCATTAAGTAAATATTAACAAATAACCAAAATATGTAAGCAACGGCTGGTTATCCGACCAAATTTGAATGACTACTAAAAAGCGACGGATTCATACATATCGACGACCTTCTTTATTGGACGTATTATACCTAAGCTGTTGTCCGTACAGTCGCGTTCAAAAGTTTTGGGGGCTAATTAAAAAATATATTAAATGCACCTTGTGACTATAATAAATGAAACTGCTTGTTGATGTGGAAATTATTATTTTTATTCCCTTAATTTTAATTCTTAAAGTAATTATTGCTTCAAATCACAGATCAAAGAAATTATTTGCACGTTGTGTAGTCATTATTATTTAAATCACAGATCAGTTATTCATCTAAGTCTAACATATAATTAGTAAATTCGCATCACAAAAAATCACAGATCAGTATTAAGTAGGTATAATATTGTGTAAAAAAATATTAAATTTTAAATCACAGATAAATAATTTTCTTACGAGTAATTTGCTTATAAGTACATAGATTCAGATAAAGTGTGTTAGTATAGTAAACCGCATAAAGATATAACTGTAAACATCGAATATGCACAAATTATCTGATGGTATTTGGCTATAAATAAACATATTTATCCCATATACCTACGTAACAACATTATCACCTGACTGTGGAATGACACTTATATATCTAAAACGCCATCAAATCAAAATTATGTGACACTACATAATCAGCTTTAATATAATCGTTAATAATTATAAATTCCTCATAGATAGGTATGTGTCGTCTTCCGGTTTTTCATCAAAAACCCAATTATATGAAAAACCTGCGACATATACACTAAATAAAACTCTCAAAACTGTAGGTACCAAAATTTATTTGGTTAAAGTGAATGCTCCAGCCAACCCGCGAAATTCAAATTTTCTTACGTTTTTTGCAATTTGCACGCCAGTGCTAGGTAGTATGTTGATTAAAATATTATTAAGAAGTATAATCATCAAAATCATCAATACAACCCTCCAAGTTCATAAAGGTGTAGTAGGGCTGACTTTTTCTCTTTTTTTTTTGGTTCCTACACCTTTATGAACTTGGAAGGTTGTATTGATGATTATAATTCTGTAACTACATACGTCTTACAGCCGCGAATAATATTCTAATCATCATACAACCTAGCACTGGCTTGCAAATTGCAAAAAACGTAAGAAATTTTGAATTTCGCGGGCTAGTTGGAGCATTCCCCTTAATGATGAAAAACTTACAATGCGTGCCACAAAAGATGAGACTTGACACACCACGTGGTTTGACATGCGCAGTACACGATTTTAGGTATCTTTAGCGGTATGAGGTCTGAGTGCGGGACGGGACTGGATGTCATAGGGGCGGCGGAAAGAGCGGGGGAGGCGGGGTCAAGTCTCATCTTTCGTGGCACGCATTGTACTGTTAATTTATCTAACCTACGGCTTATCAATAAATATATATGTACCTAATATAAAAAGACAAATACGGGCTTTTTATTTATATACAAAAAAGAGCTATCTCTTTTTAGTAGTATATAAATTACTGGATGTATTTTAATGAAATTTAGAATCGAGAAGATAGCTTACCTTGGAATAGCACTTAGGCTACTATTTATAATGTACTTAATCATGTGTAACGTCATAGAAACAGCTAGTAGAATATAATCCAATAACAACTTTATTTAATTACTTATTACTTTTGTAAGTCAGTGTACTCAGGCACAACACGTGTGAACCGGTTAGTGAGTAAAGTAAAGAAGGTCATCGATATGTATGAATCCGTCGCTTTTTAGTAGTCATTCAAATTTGGTCGGATAACCAGCCGTTGCTTACATATTTTGGTTATTTGTTAATATTTACTTAATGCGAAACATTCCAAGCTGAATATTTTCACCATATATTTTTGACTAAAGGCACATGATTTTGGTTTACACCTACACATCTCGGATTGAGCCGGTTCCTTGTATTTTGCCGTCAAAGTTAGGACACCATCGTTTTGACTTTTAGCAAAAACGCATGCATGAATAGTTTTGAAACTTTGTATGGTTATTATTAGCGTCAAGAAGGACCGAATACAGTTTTCAGCGAACTTGTTTCTTGTCTAATTTAGGCGCTGCGATGTTTTTTCGGGTTTTCATAAAACCGCTATAACTTGAAAACTATAAATATTTTCTTAAAACTAATTGGGGCACAAAGGGGCACACATTAAGAGCTACTCGTGTATGTTTACTCTACAGGGGCACATGCAATGGTTGTAGAGATATACGATTCATCAAAACGTTACTCCAGCAGGAAATGCAATATCTCGAAAACCTGAAGGGGCACAGATTTTTTTTTTGGGGGCACATTTTGGCACACATATAAGCTCTCTGGCCATGTACAATTTTTCTCTCTCCGATCATTCGTTTAGAATTTTCCTGCTAGAAAAACGTTACCCCAGCAGGAATCGTTTTTTCCGTTTTTTTCCAAAACGACAGGGGGCACACATTTTTTATTTGGGGGCACATTTACAGCAGATAGGGCACATATTATACGTTCTACTCCTATAACTCTAGGAGACACTTTCTTGCTGGGGTAACGTACACGACAGTGACCGCGCTTTAGGTCATGTAAGCCCCTGAAGTAATAGATCACAAGTCTCGGTCTTACACAGTATTATCATCATCTTCCCGCTATAATATCAATGTATTAGTGGTCGGGGCAGTAAGCCTTTTTCCCTATCGTCAGGCCGACGAGAATGCGTTCTCGACACCTGTCAGTTGAATACGTGTTTTGCGAATTTGATCTTTATTAACTACTAGAATTGTCGCACTGACAGGTGTCAGGAACACTTTCTCTCGACGGCCGTACTGTAAATGATAACAACCGAACGAGTCGATCGAAGACTAGCCTACGCTTACCGCGGTCAGGCCGTGGTTGGGTGACCATCCATTACATATCGAGACCCCTCCGTGGCTCGAAAGGCAAGTTAAACCTTTGGACCCAGCTATCACCTGCAAATCTATGACAGTCGACACTCAGAAACTCTAAACGTCTGAGAACCATTCTTACCAAGGTATACAACAACAAATTTGAGATTGAAGCCTCCTTTTAAGCAAAAGATGCCTGTATTAGGAGACTCCGCTCTTTCATAAACAAAAAGTATCTATTAAACTACACTAATACGAGTACCTAATCAAAATCAAGGTGATTTGAAATAAGGTATAGCTAATACCTATCGTGTTACGCAGTAACTGGGTTGTGGAGGTCAGATAGGCTGTCGCTCCATGTAAAACACTGGTACACTAAAAGACCAGCGAGATTATTTGATCGATCGGTGATACTTCTACTTCTTCGTGTCCCTGGTACAAATTTTCTCAATCTTGTTGGCTCAAACTTCGCCACTTCCACGACGTCGTTGGTGGCAACGCAGAGGTCACTTTGACTGCATGTTTTGGGACACAGAGAGCAGGATAGGAGGTAGAGCATAGCTTGCGACTTAGCACCACATCTACACCCTGCTGCCGGCGCACCCTGGATAAACTAGTACTCGGTAACCGCCCGGCAAAAATTTTTGGCTATGCGGCAAGCGGCGCGGTTTCTTACTGCTAGCGTTGACGCTGCGTGCGGTGCGTGCGCCGTCACACCTGGCGGTCGGTGACTGACGGCTGCACGTCGTCAGTCGCAGTCGGCGTATGGTCGACTCCAGCCTTAGTCGCATTTTGAGCTCTTTCTAAACAATGAACGAAACTGCACCATCACGCTCGGATCGATGACGCTGAATCGGGTATACTCGGCTGCAGCACAGCAGTCGGCCGGTGACGCTGAATCGGGTGTACGGTCAGCATCAAAAGTCGATTAACACTTCAATTTTTTAAATCTCAGTTATTGAGCAAAATATTTATTCAAAATTGCAGCAGAAGTACGATGCAATTTTCAACAAATATTTTGCTCAATAACTGAGATTAAAAAAACTGAAGTGTTAATATTTTGCTCAATAACTAAGATTAAAAAAACTGATGTGTTAATCGACTTTTGATGCTGACCGTACTCGGCTGCATTCGGTCGGTGACCCTGAATCGGGTATACTCAGCTGCAGTCGGTCGGTGACGCTGAATCGGGTATACTCGACTGCAGTCGGTCGGTGACGCTAAATAAGGTATACTCAGTTCCAATCGTAAGTTTTCACTTCTATAGTTTGGTCATAAGCACACACCCTCTTTTTAAATAAAACACAAAAAATCAGCCTAAAAATTATTTTATTGACTAGCAAAAATTATGCTGTACCGTAAAGTATAACATGGAAGTTATTCTTAAGTCTAAACAAGCGCGTATAACTATTGTATACTAGGTCTGGACTTGACTTCAAATTGTTTACGAGCTTGGAATACGTGGGGTTGCCCACAGGTGGGCAGTGTGGTGGGGAAAAAGGACGCTTTGATTTGAGAAACAGTTAATTCATTAATGAGGGTTTTCTAAAATGATGTTCGCTAGGTGGCAGCACTGACACGTCAGGTCCAGGCATCTGTCAAAGAGCCTATATTTTCTTTATTCATGACTGAATGATGAACGAATGAATGAATTGAATGATGAACGTCATCATATATTTTATATTGGAAGACCTCTTGTCACAGTACTACCAACTGGTGTCGTAAATTTTCACGAAAACCCTCATTGTGTATGGACTGGGGTCTAGCATGAACGCCCAAAGTATTCGAACGATTTTAAATTTGAATATACTGGTTTTGCACACAAATTATGTATTTCCTTTTTAGACTTCATTAATATCTATGGGTGATACTATAGTGCTTGCCGCATAAGTTTAAAGCAAAATGCAATATGATAATAATATTTTTGATTCAAAAATCGTTCGAATTTCCGTAATTTTTTTATGTGGGTTTGTAATAATCTGTGGTTTTTTTCCTTGTTTTGACTGGTTCGTATGTCCAGTTATAATGCGAGTTAATCGGCGTATTTACATGAAGGTAATTGAATGTATGTACCCCTATGTTTTGTTTAACATTTTCAATACTAGAATAGTTGCCCTATACTTAATTATGTAGAAAAAATAATTAAGTAATTCTGTATTTTAGAAAATTATTCGAATTCCTTTTTTTTTATTTATTATTTGATACACACTAACGCTATTTTTTCTGTATTAAGTTCTCATATTAAACAAAAATCAAAGCGTCCACTTTTCAAAACAAAACCCGGCCTCATTTAGCCAACAGTGGCCTCTTATGGCCATCATCGGCCTAAACTCGGCCACATGTTGGCCTACTTTAGCCACCTTTGACCTTCATCAGCCTGTTTCTGGCCTGGAGGCCTCACAATGACCTACAGGCCTCATTAACGCTAATTACTGGCGATTATTCCAAGTCACAGTTCCGTTACATTTAAAAATACATTATTATCACTACGCGATGTATAAGTATAATGTATAATATGTACCTACTAATACATAATAATATTATCATAAAAAAATCTTATTTTTTTTAACTTCACCTTTCCTTTTACGTATATCCGTTTCCTCGTATAACAGGGTAATCACTGTTTCTTTTTTATTGGAAAACTGGAATTTTGGAAACCATTTTTGCTTTTTTTTTAACATAGGTCATTCTTGAAAAAAAAATAATACGTAAGTAATATTAATTAATATTTATTTAATTTATATTGATATTTTTATTTATTGTAAAAATAATTCTTGAATTGAAATAAATTGTTGTAAGTTCTTCTGTAATTAGCATTAAATTGAATGCAATTTTAATCTTATTATTTTTCTTTTATTTAATGAATTCACAGACAAATAGTATATGATTTCCAGTAACGTTAAGTAACTGAAGAATTGATGTAGAAAAATTATGAATTGTATATTTCGACTGCAATTTTAGGTATTTTTAAAATGGATCTCTAAAAAATTAGCTTCATGATATGAATCATTTCCATAACTCCAGTTTATGAATCCATTCTTAAGATCAAAAAATATCGTATTTATACTACGATTTTTTAACTTAATACTTAAACATTTATTTTTAGACAATACTAATGAGATGCTAGGATTTATTTATAAGGAAGACTTTGATGTATGCAAGAATTGCATAGTAGAATAATATTTTTTTACCCTAACTTTTCATTGCATCATGGCAAATGCCACACACACATAAATCCAAAGTTGATCATTCTATTATCGATTGAAAAATGAATATCGAATCGATACCGATTTTACTGCATAAATTAACAATTGCTCGCGTGTTGACAAAAATAAACTTAGAAAAAAAATTCTTTATAAATTATTTTATTATCGAGCATCTCAATAATACCACCTAAAAATCTAAATTGGAAGTCCATTTTAAAAAGCATTGCTTAAAACAAATATCATTATTGTATTTCTTACGATATTTTTTAATCTACAACCATTAACTTTTCGCGCCATCGCTTTACATCTAAATAGAGATGTGAATCGAATAATCGACTAAAACCTTTTTAGTTTAACTGACTAATAATACAGGCAGCATACTAAATAATACAGACATGGCAAAAACGAGTAGAAACGATGGCTTATGTTAGTAACTAATATTAGTAATTAAAAGAGTTTTTATAAACAAATTAATCATTTAGTCCGGTTAAACAATCTAAAATTCACACTAAGTACTTTTACCGCGAAAACGTCGAATGTCAAAAAAATTAGTGATGTGACACATAGCGTCTTCACGTAATGCTGTGCTGTATCGATTCAGTAGGTTTTCGGTTTTCTTCCGTCTAACACTAAATATAACGAGGAGTTTTATTTTAATCCCAGAGACAAAACTGAACCGTCTTGTTTTTTACAGGAAATAGTTTAAATATAAACATTAAAATAACCTCTCTGGTAGTTTTTAATGGTCCTGCATAGGTATTTAATTGCGACAGGTTTTTTTAAATTAAGTATCAAAGAAAAAGACACGTTGCATTAAATTGATATAAGGGCAAAAAATTGTTCCATTTTAGTATTTTTTGCCAAGCTGCAAGGCTTTAGTGATGTGACTAACCCTATAATATTAGTCGATTATTCGATTAACATTCTTTGACTAAATTTTAAGTGTCAATTACGATTTTAATACTTTTTTTCGCGTATACAATTTTGGATTGAACGTTAAGTTTTTCGAAGTATACTATATTTAAAGGGAATCGTATAATTTACAATCGTATATTCGTTTTTTTTTTAATACTTAAGAGCTAGATTGGTTGGTGTGGAGTTACTGATATTGTTGAGCTGAAAATTCTGTTTTTATTTTCTCTAAAGTAACAGAATAAAAATACATAAACATCACATTTAAAGAAATACAGTCATAAAAAATAATGGTCATTTTTCACTTAGAATCTAACTTAAAAATAAAATATAGTAGGAAACAGTGTCTTAATAATTATCTGCTTTTTATACAAAACAAGACGACATAATATTTTCAACTGACTTATCCTATACTGTGCATATTTTACTTCAATTCTTGACGAAAAAAAAACCTTTATTAATTTTTTTTTTCTTGTTAATATCGGCTCTCCACACCAATCAAAAAGAAACTTATTACTAATATGGCTGTGTAAGTAAATTAAAGGAAATTAACAATGAGTATATTTCAAAACTAATTACTTTTTTTATAAATAAATACATACGATATCTCAGTGGACGGTTTTATTCTAGTGTGTGAATGTAGAAAATATTTTAGCATCTATTTCTTGCGTCAGTCGGTCAAATGGGAGAAGAAATTATAAAAGTGTTTAATTCACAACCGGCTTGTAAAATTGACAAAACGCTAAACAAAATGGCCTCTTTGAGGGCTTTTCGTCTATTTAAGATCTTTTTAGTGCCAATTTCACCAATAACACTAAACGCGATCAGCACATCTAAACCGAGTTCAAGAGCTGTCAGCATCAATATTTGACAACAATGATGACACTGACTGCTCCGTTCAGTGTCATTGGTGAAATCAGCGCTTAGTTACTCGTTTTTGACAAAATCGCTTATGTAAAAGTTAAAAATATTTTACAAAAAAGTAGCGATTTTTTAGGATGACTAAATGCGAAGGTTTATTATTTTACATACATTTTTATGTGAACAAAAGCGAGTTTGCCAGAAACGAGTGGTGTTTTTACATGGTGACCTTTTTACCTGTCCTTGAAATTACAATCCATTTAGAGCTGATTATTCCAACGACAGATAATTTCATGGGAGAAATAATTTTAAAATTTTGAGTTCTTCCATACAATATCTGTCAGACGTCAATTTTATTCCACGAATAAAAATGATGTGTCGATTGAAAAATTAGCCCTTAGTGGAATTATTCTATTCTATTCTATTTTTAATTATGGCAAGTAAAGCCGATGTCGACTATTCTGCCAATGTCAAAAGTGAATTGGAAAACAGGAATTATTCTATTTCAGTGCGTCGATTTTCTTTTGCGTCAACTACACTAAACTATTTTTATGACAAAACAAGAAATACACTGAAGTGTGTGTTTTGTGATGTTCAATTGTTAGTTTTGCTTGTTGTTTTCGATATTCCCGAAAATTACACACATTTTGGTGATTATAATAAAACTATACATTTTACATTGTTTAGTTTTATTATAATCACCAAAACGGATAATAGTGGCCACTATTTTCTAAACCGTTCTAAAACTACCGTTTATAATCATATTAACGTATAATCTTGTAAAGCACAACTTAACGTGCTTATTTTCTGCATTTTCATTCTAAAATAAAAGAAATAACCAAACAAACGATGAGGGCGCCACTAGGCGGTCGGCGTAGACTTAATACTTCATAAGACGGCCCCAGATCGTTTAAATAAAAGAATACATATAAAAAGCCAGTCATGTTCCTAATCCCAGGCTTTCTACGGCACATTATATTATTATTTCTGCAAGTTTAAAACAATGAACTGATGTAATTTTACAAGAATGCAACAATTAGAAACATTCTAAGTTGCAACTAATCTTGTGTATTGTAAAAAGGTTCAAAAACAGATAAAAAGACCACCATTTAGTGTTGTATTCCGTTAGTTTTGTCGACTATATGAATAGTTTTTTTATAATATTTGAGGTATGGATTACGTATACAAAGTTCTAGGATTAAATTTTGGATAGTAACAGTGTGTTATAGTCAAATTGTTATTAGGTTTTGTGACTCCCAAGATACAGGCAAATGCCTATTTTAGGAGTCACCGTCTATTATATTCTTGTGCAAATTGTGATTAATAAATAAATATGAAATGTGAGAAATTACTGTATTTATTGCAAGATTAAAACTATGTCCATTTTCGTGTCTGTCTGTGTGACCGCTTAGATTTTCTAAACTATATAGTGGATTTTGATGAATTATTTTGAGAATTTATTTCCGAAAGGATTATGTGTATTATTAGATTGATATTTAACTTAGATCTCGATGTTTTCACATGTCGCCACAAAAGTACACGAGGTCTTCAGTTGAAACGGGTCGCTATTTTTACGTCGATCAATAATATCACTGCAACATTTATTTTTTTAAAGTCGTAGCATCATGCTGAGATAGGAGCCTTTTGGCCTCGTATAGGACTTTCTGTTTCATTTTCCTTTTGTTACTTTTTTTTATATAACTTGGATTTTTAGTTAGCTGTGTTTAGTTTAATTTGTGATCTTCCTGTACGAGTCGCAATAAATACTTTTTCTTTCTTTCTAATAGAACTCGTCGGTGATGTAATGTGCGAACAAACAGCATTTAAAATGGAAGAAATGGAAATAATTTTACTCAAGAGATTTCATTTAAACGCAATAAATTTTTGTCTTAGTACCAATAATTAATTATTTTAAGCGGTAATTCTTTTTCATTATCCTTACATAGTATGAAACAAAGTCGCCAAAATGTCTGTTCGCGCATAGCTTCCGAAAGACTGCACCAAATTGGATAATTATTTTTTTGTTGTGTTCGGTATTGCCAGTACAGATAGCGTACTCCACGAAGACGCACCCCACTCTTCTTACTAATCGCTAGTTAATTCCGTCAGTGTTTTAGTTTTTTTATACACACTAATTACCCACTGAAGTAATTACTGTGTATCGACAAAACTAAAACACTAGCGGAATGTTGCACACTTGTATTGTAAGCGATTAGGAAGAAGAGTGGGGCGCGACTTCTTGGATTACGCTATCTATACAAGGTTTTTATGAAAGAAAATTTCTTCGAAAAAAAAATTGAAGCCTTTCAAAGCTGGATCGGGCCGCTAGTTTATTAATATTCAACAGATAAAGTCAATTTGTTTCCTCATTACGTAACTTTTTTTTTTTAGTATCGTTAAAATTGACGTTTAATATTTTTCTTGTAAAACTAAAGTAACAAATAAACCTACAAATTGAAATCGTATACAAAATTGATATCGTATAGGTTCTTCGTATACAAGTTGTTGATATTGCGTAATAACTTTAGTAGGGCTGTAAGTTTTGCATTTTTCTAAACAATTTTTTTTTTTTTTCAATGTTAGTAAATGTATTTTTTCTCAAACAAATTACATTAAAGTGAAATTTATTTGAAATTATAATAACCTAACCGTATACAATAACAGCTAATGTTAGTATTTAATCGAAAGAAAATAATGAAAACCGTACGCACATCACAATTGATTGTTTTTTTTTCGCTTCGGATGACAATGATGATTGGTTTTTATATTTTTAGGGTTCCGTACCCAAAGGGTAAAAACGGGACCCTATTATTAAGACTCCACTGTCCGTCTGTCTGTCACCCACCAGGCTGTATCTCATGAACCGTGATAGCTAGACAGTCGAAATTTTCACAGATGATGTATTTCTGTTGCCGCTATATCAACAAATGCCAAAAACAGAATGAATAAATATTTAAGGGGGGCTCCCATACAACAAACGTGTTTTTTTTTCGGCGTTTTTGCCTTATGGTGAGAAATCCTTCGTGTGCGAGTCCGACTCGCACTTGGCCAGTTTTTTTTAGTCTTGTCACACTGTTACTTCCCAAAACCCTTCTATTCTACACTTAATCTTACGGTATACTGTCAATATATTTTATATTATGTCTTTTTTATATAAATAAATGAATTTCATTGTGACATGGCGTTTGTCATGAAAAGATTTTTTTAAATTAATACGTATACATTGAATCGTAACAGGGAATCGACTAACTCGATTTAATTTTTTTTTCATTCGATTATGCGAGCTTTAGGAACCTCTCTAGTTGTGTGAGAATCTGTCAACTGTCAAAATTATTTTCCCGCGTATGCATTAATTTGGCTATGGTTATTTTATGCTGTGTAAATTAAAGGTTATTAGTTTATTTTACATTCAAAGCTTCTCTTTAATTCAATGTTCATGTTAGAGAAATTATCAGAAATCTGTTGGGCTCAATGAAAGATTATTTTTTATTATATTATATTTAGCTTTGCGTAGCATTATGCTTCTGCTGGCTGACATTTTACAAAACATAGTTTATCTTTGTTGATTGTCATAATTCTACATTTTCATTCAGAATTCAACAACACAATACTCTTAATCTGAACCAACCAACAAATTTCAACTTTGACAGTCAAAAAATGTCAACTTTGACAATCAACAAATTTCAACTTTGACAGTTTAAAAATGTCAACTTTGACAATCAACAAATTTCAACTTTGACAGTCAAAAAACGTCAACTTTGACAATCAACAAATTTCCTACAAATTACTCCAGTACCAGTTCCCAAAGCGTCACATTACCTTCTAATGCATGGGCTGCTGTATTGGGTAGCTGGTGTGTTCCGGCGGGTCGCTCGTCGTGTCCTGTTCGTCGCCGGAAGGGTCACCTTCTTGGTCCTCATCTTCTGATGAAGAGAGGAGACCTGGAAACGAATAAGTGGGCGTCTTAAAACTGAAAAGCACCCATACTGTGACAGCTAATATATAGGATCAAATGAAATTAGCTAGCAAAACTGCAGATGTGGAGTATCTATATCTAAAGATGATAAAATGATGAGGAGCTTACCGGCTGTGAACTGCGGATTAGAGAGTGCATCGGGCCAGTACCGCTTGCTTATAGACGAACCATTCTTGCCTTTTTTACCACCTGCAAACATCAAAAAAGCACGTATTAAAAAAAAACAGCTGTTTTCTAAACACGTGCAATACCTACGCGGTCATAATGATTGGAACAGCATTTTTTTAGACTTCCGTACCGCAAAAGAAAAAACGGACAAGATACAAGACCACAAGATCACTTCGTTGTCCGTCTGTCAAGACCCTTTTTCTCAGGAACGCGTGGAGTTATCAAGTTGAAATTAATATGAAATACTCAGAGCTGCAATCTCTTAAAGGAGTGAAAAAATCAAACTTCTAAGTCAACGCAATCAAAAGATACGGGCGTTTATGTTCCGGAATCAAAACCTATAAGGTACTTCCCGTTGACCTAGAATCATGAAATTTGGCAAGAAGCAATGTCATGCTCATGTAGCACAAGGCTTCCAGAATAATAAATACTCAATACTCTTGTTGCATTCCACATGTGCATTCCATCTATCTATAAGTTTACCACCTAAGAATACCTATATTCTTAGGTGGTAAACTTATAGATAGATCATATGGACCCTATCAGACACAGTAAAATAGGTGAGTTAGGAGAGAGGAAGCATTTGTTAATTTTTATAACATTACATAACAAAACTACTATATTATAACAATGATGTAGGTATTTTTAGAGGTAAACTAATAGCTTCTATATAAAATACAAACAAAAATAAATATAAATATTAAGAGATGTAATAATCCATACTAATATTATAAATGCGAAAGTGTGTCTGCCTGTCTCTCTGTCTGTCTGTTGGCGCTGCTAGTAATAAATAAATAAGGATATCCTTAATAATACGCAAATAACGTAATGAATCTTGATGAACTGTCAGAATGAAACCTATTGCTACCGAGTGTGGTACGCAATTACCCCGCTGGACTCGTCTGCTCCGCCGGCCATCGGTCCTTCGACAAGCATGGTCAGCCCACTGCCACTTCAGTTTGCTTACTCTGCAAGCTATGTCGGTAACGGTTCTTTTCCGGATAATTGCATTCCTGATTTTATCTTTCAAAGTGACTCCGAGCATAGCCTGCTCCATAACGCGCTGAGCGACCTTGAATTTGTGGACCAGCCAGACCGTCAGTGTCTACGTATACCACTATATCTATACTTCTATACTAGTATTATAAAGCTGAAGAGTTTGTTTGGTTGAACGCGCTAATCTCTGGAACTACCCGTCGGATATGAAAAATTCTTTTTGCATTTGATAGCCCAATTCTTGAGGAAGGCTATAGGCTATTTAATATCACGCTGTGACCTTTAGGAGCCGAGCAAAAAGAAAAAAGTCAGAAAGAACGCTAAGCAAAAACGAAGTAATAGCGCGGGCAGGCGATGCGATGCGACGGAGTGGGTCGGAGTAACAAGAAATTTCACGCGGACGAAGTCGCGGGCAGAAGCTAGTATATGATAGCTAATCTCACCAGGTTTATCGGCGCAGTCTAGCATGGGCTGCAGGATCCGACGGCGCGCGTTGATGAACCAGTTGTTGACTTGTAACAGCGTGAGCCTCGTCTGCGCTGCTAGGGTGCGCTTCTCTTCTTCTGTGGGGTACGGATGCTGGGGACAAAGAGAAGATTTTTTATTATACTAATAGGTAGGTATTATAAATTGGATGTTTGTGAGTTTGGTTGTTTGTAGATTTAAATGATGGTGAGAATTAGATGTATGGGGGTTTGTCACTTTGTGTACTCAGTGGGATACGCGGATGACATAGCAATTCTGATTTCAGGTAAATTTGAGGGCATCTTATGTGATCTCATGAGAAAGGCCTTCAAAATAGTCGAGAGTTGGTGCACGAAGCACGAACTATCGGTTAACCCCTCGAAGTCAGAACTAATAATGTTCACCAACAAGAGAACTCTTGGACCTCATAGGCTCCCAAAACTTTTCAACACGGAACTAACATTGAAAGACGAAGTCAAGTACTTGGGGGTGATTCTAGATAGCAAACTGCTCTGGAACAAGCATCTTGACTACAAACTTAATAAAAGCACAATTGCACTCTACCAATGTAAAAAAATGTTAGGAAAATCATGGGGGCTCTCTCCGAAGATTACCTTGTGGGTTTACAAAGCGCTGATCAGGCCAATGTTGGCTTATGGCGCTCTGGTTTGGTGGACGAGGACAGAACTCTCGACCACCATTACCAGACTACAACGCTTCCAACGACTGGCCTGCTCAGCTACCACTGGCTGCATGAGAACCACCCCAACAGCAGCCATGGAGATAGCCCTTCAATTAACTCCCCTTGACCTGTACATACAGCAGGAAGCGGCGCTAGCTACCATCAGGCTAATGCATCTGGGCATATGGGGCAAAAACATTACTAGTCCACACGCTAAAATCCTGGACCGGGCGATTGAGTACCAGCCTCTCATCGCTGCCCCGTGTGATAGAACACCAAACCAACCGATGTTTAATAAGAACTACATTATACAAACAGTTCAGGAAGAAAGGGATCAGTCAGGAGTCAACGAAGTGCGCATTTATACAGACGGCTCTAAAACACAAAACGGTTCAGGTGCTGGCGTACACTCCCTTGACCTCAATATTAACTTTCACATACCACTAGGCACACATAGTTCGATCTTTCAATGCGAATGTGTTGCCTTAACACAAGCTGCAATAGCAGTAAAGCGCTTAGGCATCCGGAACTACGGCATTAAATTCCTATCCGATAGCCTATCTGTGCTTAAAGCTTTAGGTAGCAAACAAACTAACAACAAACTAATTTTTGAGTGCCATCTAGCTCTGGAGAGTTTATCAACGTCCAATCGTATTACTCTCCAGTGGATCAAAGGGCACAGTGAATCTCTGGGCAATGATGCTGCAGATGAACTTGCGAAGAGAGGCTCTGATATGAGGGTGTTAGGCCCGTACCCACTTCTCCCTTTGCCTTTCTCACAATTTCGTGCATGGATTCGCCAAAGATCGACCGAACTCCATAACAACAGATGGTCACGGGCAACAGACTGTAGACAGTCAAAATTGGCATTACCAATGATACACCCGCGATTAACCAAAAAACTTCTCAGCCTGAGTAGAAATAACCTTAGAATAATAATAGGCACAATTACGGGCCATAACCTCCTTAACAAACATCTTTTCAACATAGGCGCCACGGACAGCCCCCTCTGCAGGGGCTGCCTTGATGCCGAGGAATCAGCCGCCCACGTCATCCTGGATTGCGAGGCCGTGGCTTCTCAACGTGCAGAAATCCTCGGAACAATGAGGTCGCTCCGCGAAGCCTGTGAAGCTCCCAGGAAGCTTCTGTGCTTTTGGGCGGAGCTAGGCTGGCTCGGTTAGCCAGAATCCCCACGCACAACGGACCGAATGGGAGTCTAAGTGCGGAAAAGGGAGTCCCATCATCATCATCATCATCATCATAGGTAGGTATTATAAATTGGATGTTTGTGAGTTTGGTTGTTTGTAGATTTAAATGATGGTGAGAATTGGATGTATGGGGGTTTGTCACTTTGTGTAATTAGTAAGATGTTTGTGAGTTTGGATGTTTATGACTCACTCTACTCACCACAAGATGCTGGAACAACCAGGCCCGCATGACCTGCGTGGCATGCCTGGGTAGCACTCCTCGCTTGCCACTCGAGTCCTCGGTGCACTCGTCTTCTGGAGGCGGTGACCCTGAGACTGATGAGCAGGAGTTGTTTGAGTTTGTGCCTGTGGAGAGAAATCATTTTGTAAGGTTTAGGACGCGTCCAAATAGCTTTTAAGTAGTGAAATATACGTTGATTTTTTAAACACTCGATTCACTACCACCATACCACTATCTCAATAGGCATATCTGTTAAGTGTGAAGAACAGAATGGTGCTGACCATTGGCTTACTAACTTATTTTTTTATAGAAATTTATACGTAACTTCTTTCAATATCTTACACGGAAAAGTAAGGAAATCCTGTTCTGAACTCCAAATTCATTTTTTTCAAAAGATGTGCTCAAGAAATCACGCATCTATCCGATGTGAACAAGTATTTACCAGTAAAGGAGTCGGTAGAGAGCAGCCCCGCGCCTATCTGACTGATCGGCGTTGATCCTTGCACTACTAGCGACGCTGCAAACAGAGAAAACTTAATAAATACACAAATTACGAAAGTAACGCGTAGGACAGCTCGCTGTGCGGCGGCTACACCGCCGGGAACAGTGTATAGTTACTCACGTGTGTCCCTTGCGGAGGGTACACCGCCGGGAACAGTGTATAGTTACTCACGTGTGTCCCTTGCGGAGGGTACACCGCCGGGAACAGTGTATAGTTACTCACGTGTGTCCCTTGCGGAGGGTACACCGCCGGGAACAGTGTATAGTTACTCACGTGTGTCCCTTGCGGAGGGTACACCGCCGGGAACAGTGTATAGTTACTCACGTGTGTCCCTTGCGGAGGGTACACCGCCGGGAACAGTGTATAGTTACTCACGTGTGTCCCTTGCGGAGGGTACACCGCCGGGAACAGTGTATAGTTACTCACGTGTGTCCCTTGCGAAGGGTACACCGCCGGAAACAGTGTATAGTTACTCACGTGTGTCCCTTGCGGAGGGTACACCGCCGGGAACAGTGTATAGTTACTCACGTGTGTCCCTTGCGGAGGGTACACCGCCGGGAACAGTGTATAGTTACTCACGTGTGTCCCTTGCGGAGGGTACACCGCCGGGAACAGTGTATAGTTACTCACGCGTGTCCCTTGCGGCGGGCGCGTAGGGCAGCTCGCCGTGCGGCGGGTACACCGCCGGGAACAGTGTATAGTTACTCACGTGTGTCCCTTGCGGAGGGTACACCGCCGGGAACAGTGTATAGTTACTCACGCGTGTCCCTTGCGGCGGGCGCGTAGGGCAGCTCGCCGTGCGGCGGGTACACCGCCGGGAACAGTGTATAGTTACTCACGTGTGTCCCTTGCGGCGGGCGCGTAGGGCAGCTCGCCGTGCGGCGGGTACACCGCCGGGAACGACGCCGCCGACAGCGGGGCGGGGGGCGACTGTACACATTAAATATATCGTTGAGACTGTGGTTCTATGCTCTATGTTAGAAGGTGTAGAGGTATGAGGATCAGGGTGTCAGGTTCACTCCTTCGTAGAAAAAGAAAAGACAATTCTGTAAAGCCATATTTGTTACGGTCGCAAATCATATTTTAATCAACATTACAACCTGACACTGACCTCCATATTACAAAAAAAATAATAATTTCGCAGGCTATTGTGCGTATGTGTGCCCCTTAACATTAAAATGCTTTTTCACTTCTCATGCTCTAAAAGTTCGTCTCTATGTTGTGCGTAGGTGATATAAAGTCGCTTTTTACGCTCTAGTAAATAATTTTTTTTCTAAGACTTAAGATAATTAGGCCCAACAGCCACACGCACAATAAAACGTCGCAGATTAAAGCCGTTACATTATTTCATTTGCTTTCATTTATATCACTTCCGTGTTTACTATCGTTAATTTAATAAAACCATATATTAGATAGTTGTCATTTATTATTTAAAAACGCAAAGAAACGTTTTTATGACTTGGCTGGCAGTAACCCAAGTCGAATGACACATGTTGAAAATTAAAAAAAAAACTTTAAAAAAGTTTCGTGGCGATAATTAGACAATTTTGCAACATTTTTGAACAGTGAAAATACTGTTATATCTTTATACCTGTTTCATTTTCTCGCAATCGAATTGAAAAGGAGAGTGTATACTCGGGCATAAACGAACCATTTTGTAAAATGGCTGCTTTTATGCACTAGTTGTACAATGTACTAAAGTGATTAAGTGGCAATACAATGTAAATTATCTAAGAATGTGTTTTCAAGTAAAGTAAATTATTATGTGTGAAATATATTCATATGAAAGGTTAACATACATTTCATACCTGATATTGTGGCGAGTTCGACGTGCTCGAGTGCTCGTCTATCGAGCCTGATAGATTGTTGTTACTTTCTACACCACCTGCAAGATAACAAAAAAAAATATTATTTTTGACTTCTCACACTAGTGTGTTATTTATTTATTTAAATGCCTTAAAACTATCATTACAGGTCTTAACTTAATGCGATAGCCAAGTCACACACACAAAATTAAAATTAAAGCACAAAATACATCTCAAGATCATAAAGATTTGTAACATAGTGTAAACAATAGTAATTTTGCGAATTCACCCCAGTGATATGTCAATATATATGTTACCGGCCAAACCCGATTTTAGGCTGAACTAGTTTCGCCTAGGCCAAACCAGTTCTCCCTCGCTCTTGCATCCTATGTCGACGGAGCCCCGCTTCGCGGGGCTCCTATTTCTGTGTAAAGGGTTTAAAGTAACCTAACCTTTTTTTTTTTTTTTGTTGCCGGGGTGGAAAATCCTCATGGATGTCCGCCGCCCTGGGGCGGGCGGCGGGGTCTGTCAGACTCTTACTGACTAAAAACCACCCCGGTGTTCCATCTCACACCTACGCCGGGGGTCGCGGGAACGTACGATCCTTCCGCAACCCCCGGCCGGTGCCGGCCCGCCGTAGCGGGCCCCGTCTGGTCAGGGGGGGGAGTGAGGTGTTTGACTCCCCCCGCGACGTCTAAGAGGGGCGCGCGTGGAACACATCGCGCGCCGCCACCTCGGGTCCTGATGTGTGGGGGGCGACGGACGTCCCCGAGTCCGTCGCCCCTGGACCCGTTTAGGGGGGCCGGAAGAGGGCGTTGTCCGCCCTCCGCCGACGCCCGGTGCGCCTGCTGCGGGCAGGGTGAGTGGACGAGATCTCCCTCTCCCTTTCCGCAGCCTCCTTCTGCGAGACGACCGTTTCGCAGAAGGAAACCACCGCGTCCCAGGACTCCTCGCTGTCGACCATGGACTCGACCACGGCCGGCAGCGAGAGGTCACTGCCTACTTCTGAGATGAGGGCACGGCGCGGCTCCTCCCAAGCGGCACACTCTGCCAGCGTATGCCACGCCGTGTCCTCCCGGCAGTCGACGCAGTGGTGACACCGGGCGTCCGGCTCCCTGTTAATGCGACACAGGTACTTCCCGAAGCAACCATGCCCCGAGAGCACCTGCGTCACCCGAAACGACAGGGAGCCGTGCCTCCTCCCGAGCCAGCGCTCGAGTACTGGCCGGACCGCCTCGATGGTACCGAGGCCGGCGGTAGGGCGCGAAAGCCTGTCCCGCCAATCCGCCACCAGGACCTCGCGAAGCTGAGACCGACGCAGCTCCATATGGCCCTGCGTCAGCCCCTCGCCTCGCGCCCGCGCTTCCTCGCGCCACCGGTACAGTGACGCGAGTACTTTCGCCTCCAGGTCCCAGGGCGGGGATCCAGCCAGTACGCAAGCCGCCTCGTAGGAGATCGTGCGATACCCCCGGACGACTCTGACGGCCATCGCTCTCTGCGGCTTCCGCAGGACTGCGATGCTACCGGCCGTCAGGTCAGTCGCCCAGATCGGGGCCCCATACAGGGCCATGGATCGCACGATCCCCACGTAGAGCCGCCTACAGGCGGCGCTCGGGCCCCCCAGATTGGGAAGCAACGTTGACAGCGCCCCAGCAGCGCCCAACAACTTGGGCGCCAGCCGCCGGAAGTGGGGGCCGAAATCCCACCGGCTGTCGAGCACCAATCCTAGGTACTTCATGGTGGACTCGACAGCGATCCGAGCCCCCCCGACCACGATGTGTGATCCGGGCGGCGGCGCCCGCCGGGGGAAAGTAACCTAACCTTTTTTTTTTTTTTTTGTTGCCGGGGTGGAAAATCCTCATGGATGTCCGCCGCCCTGGGGCGGGCGGCGGGGTCTGTCAGACTCTTACTGACTAAAAACCACCCCGGTGTTCCATCTCACACCTACGCCGGGAGTCGCGGGAACGTACGATCCTTCCGCAACCCCCGGCCGGTGCCGGCCCGCCGCAGCGGGCCCCGTCTGGTCAGGGGGGGGAGTGAGGTGTTTGACTCCCCCCGCGACGTCTAAGAGGGGCGCGCGTGGAACACATCGCGCGCCGCCACCTCGGGTCCTGATGTGTGGGGGGCGACGGACGTCCCCGAGTCCGTCGCCCCTGGACCCGTTTAGGGGGGCCGGAAGAGGGCGTTGTCCGCCCTCCGCCGACGCCCGGTGCGCCTGCTGCGGGCAGGGTGAGTGGACGAGATCTCCCTCTCCCTTTCCGCAGCCTCCTTCTGCGAGACGACCGTTTCGCAGAAGGAAACCACCGCGTCCCAGGACTCCTCGCTGTCGACCATGGACTCGACCACGGCCGGCAGCGAGAGGTCACTGCCTACTTCTGAAAAGTAACCTAACCTAACCTAACCTCGGGGTGCCCTTAGCCTATCGACCGACCGCAACCATGCAACCCGTGTAGGGAGAACTGGTTTAGCCTAGGCGAAACTAGTTCAGCCTAAAATCGGGTTTGGCCGGTAACATATATATGTCGCATCCGGTCATTTATTTGATTATTTGGAACCCTAGCGCCATCTGGTGGCGCTTGACAGAGTCTAGCCTGAGTTCGTGGGGATTAGAAAACAGCTCGACAGAACGATGTGGAGGTCTTGGACATTGGACATCGTACGGACAACATGTGCTCAGAAACTGTCCCGCGTTCCGTATCTGGTTGTGTCGTGTACCTACAGTGTGTAATTTGCTACTGTGATTAAATTGTTCGTGAAATTATAATCTGATTGAACTGCAAACGGTTTTTCTATTGCGCAATAACCAACACATACCCACATAGTACGCCCACAATAGTTAAAATATGGCTGATAATAACGAAACACACTATACCTTCTCCGTTATATATATCAATTTCGACCTGCACCCTAATTGACCGGCATCACGAGTAAGGTTCAAGTTACTCCTTGTTACTAAGTTTTGAAACTGACCTGAAGAGTAATCAGTCCTGAGCAGGTTTTCACTCTGCATCTTGGTCTTCAGGCACGCGATGTAGCGGCCGCAGAAGTCTCGACATAGCTCCTGCACCTTCTCTAGTTCTAGCAGGTGGATTCTCAGCACCTGGAAATTTAATAGATGAAGATCAGTATGGTTCACTTAAAAATTGCTGAGGGCCAGCACTTTCTGGACGTCAGATAAGACAGCCCCGCCCTTCACCACTTCCTAGTGCTTTTGCTGGGGAGAAGAAGTGGAGCAACAAACTCCCCAGCAGCACAGCTGTCTGTTCAGTTAGAGGAACTTGATTCTATACAATATAGGATGAATGTATTGAGAATAGTTCAGGGGCCCGTGGCTAAATAATAACACTCACCTGAATGCTCTTAATCATAAGTCCATCTATCTCAGGGTCGTCGACGAGGAAGGGCCTCCTGTCTCTCCTCTGGTGCTGCACGAAGGCCTGTAGATCTGCGCCGAAGGCCTCGGCCGCCGGGGACTCTGCGCCTGCCGTGGCTTGCTCGCAACGCTCCAGTAGGAGCGCCAGTAGTGGAAATAGGGGGTGTCTGAAAGATTAGACAGTGGTTGTAAGTTTGTGGTATGGGTTTTGATATGATTTCTGCACAGATATTATAGAGAGACACCTAGATAACGCAAGAGCAATTACTTCGCGTCCTCAGCTTACGTACAAAAATCGTAAGCCGCCACTTTCGCGCTCAGTCCTGTCTACTGATGGCTGGGTGAGCGTGAGCGCTGGCGCTAGGCCCCAGGGGTGGGGCTGCTCAATCGTAGCTCTTAGCTCGTAAAAACTAGAAATTCTCCCAAACAAGACTCTCTGTTTTGACTACAATCAGGTACACTGCATAAACAATATG
The DNA here is from genome assembly GCA_963855955.1 of Luperina nickerlii. Classification (NCBI taxonomy): domain Eukaryota; kingdom Metazoa; phylum Arthropoda; class Insecta; order Lepidoptera; family Noctuidae; genus Luperina; species Luperina nickerlii. The sequence goes on along the minus strand of OY979690.1, from coordinate 9,226,664 downwards.
TACAATGTACATACTTATACACGGCTCGTTTGTCCGCCTCAAACTGCGCCTGATCGGCGTCCGCGGCGGGCGCACCGCCGCCCTGCATCCCGCCAATATCACCAGCTTGGCTGCCTCATCTAGAAACAAGAGAAACACAGAATTAAAGAGTGCTTTAACGTGCCGTCAATTTATTAATGTACCTTCACAAAGATATCTCATCCCTACGCACAAAACAGTATAGAAACACGTTTATTAAGCGTAAGTATAACTAGAGGGGTAATTGTATAACATATCTACTTACAATGCGTGCCACGAAAGATGAGACTTGACCCCGCCTCCCCCGCTCTTTCCGCCGCCCCTATGACGTCCGGTCCCGTCCCGCACTCAGACCTCATACCGCTAAAGATACCTAAAATCGTGTTCTGCGCATGTCAAACCACGTGGTGTGTCAAGTCTTTTCTTTCGTGGCACGCATTGTACAGTAAGAATTGCTATTATTTTGATAGTTTAACAACATTCATTGCGTTATTTACGCTGCTGAGAAGACAAATTTATTGAACATATGAGGCAATAGATTAGCAATATCCTTCAAAATGGTTCAGCGGTGCTATTCTGTAAAAATCTCACCGTGAAAACTTAGGTGAAGTGAGCGTGGAGTGAGCTGTCAATAGTGTCAATTCCTAGCAAAAACAAACTCACTTCACCAAAGTTTTCACGGTGAGATTTTTACAATCGAATCGACCGGCAGTTTGTGATTGATAGTCGTGTTACACAATTTTATTAGGGTGCTGAGAATATTCAAGTCTTAGAATGAATAAGTTGATTCTAGACAAGCACACACCATCCTAGATCGTATATCCGCGAGGCCGGCAGAACATGCGTAGTTCATACAAACGTAATACCAAAATAATTTTGTAAATCAAACATATTCTTAATGTAGTGTGTATTTATTCCGATTGGATTACAGAATATCTAGTTTCCCAAATATATATTTTGAATGGACACTGATTTAAAGAAGAGTTATGAGAAAAATAAGTTTTCTATAGAAATTTGAAATCCCTCATATCTCGTCTTTATATCAGTGTCTTTTCAAAATATATATTTGGGAACCTAGATATTCTGTAATCCAATCGGAATAAATACTCAATGGCACTGCTCCAACTCAGGAACCCATTAAATCCAGAAGGTACCCACATCTGTAAGACACACCAAACAGCAGAGGAAGTAAGCTCTCGAAGTCGGCGTGACCAATACAGACTTGCGCTAGATGTGCTGCCTCGATCAGCGAAATATAATAAAAACTCTGTGGCTATGTGTGTACGTCTCTATAATAAATTACCAAAAATGTTTAAAACATTAAATTGTAAATTATTTAAAATCCAATTATATAAATGGCTCAATAATAATAATTTCTATTGCATTAATGATTTTTTTTTATATGAATTCCTAATGTATCTTTAGTAAGTAAGTTTGCATGGTTAAGTATTAAGCAAAAATGTCCGATCGAATGATTTTTCAATAACACCTTGTATACCACGTTTTATGCAAAAAAAAAAAGTAAAAAAAAAACAGCTGTCGAAATGTGGGTGCTCTACAGGTACACCTCTGCAACTCTATCTAACCCTTCTGGCATTACAGGCGTGGTGTAAACCAACGAGAAAATCTCGAAACTATCCTTCCAAAAGTTTATGACCTAACTTTGACTGCTTCCCAACTCCCTAAAAACACCCCTATCTATCAAACAACTCACAAGAATAAACTCTCAACTTGAAAAAGCAAACCGATAAACAAAATAAAATAAACAGAAAACAAGAGAATAAACGGCACAAATAACAGACACTATCGCAAACCGTCGGCTGGCAATAAAAAGAGATATTAAAACCGGGCAACACATTCATCACAAGTGTTGCCAGTAAATTGATATAAAATACCACTTATATTTTCTTTACTGCTTCGCTTAAGTAATAGTGGTGAGGGTAGGTTTTTAATATCTATGGGGGAGTTAGGAACTGTTTCGTAGGATATAAATATTATAATCTTGTTCTCGGACCAAATAAAAAGTCAAGCAGCGCTGCGAACAATACAGTGAAGCATCCAAAAACTACACCTCCGATCTGTGCATACACGCTCAAACGCACACATTTAGAATCAAACTACACCTCACTATATGCACACATGCTTACGAAACCGGCTTCACTTTACTGTTGACAGCCCTATGTCTTGGTTTTTTATTTGGTCTGAGATCTTGTTAGAAAGTGACCCGGAGTGTTTTTTTAGGGTTCCGTGCCTATAAAGGAAAAAACGGAACCTTTATCGGATCACTCGTGTGTCTGTCCGTCCGTCTGTAACAGCCAATTTGCTCCGAATCTAATGGACCGATTAAGTTGAAATTTGGTACACATATAAATCTCTGTGACCCAAACACAGACGTGTATCGTAAGTAAATGAATTTTGAATATGGGGGTCATTTTTGGGGGTAAATAGAAAATTAAAAAAAAAGTTTCGCAATCTGTACCGTGAGATGTTAAGTAGCCTATAAAGGCTCCTTCAAACAGGCGCGACACGCGATATAATCGCGCGCGACACAAAGGCACCGCTCGTTGCGCGACTTGCGGTGCCTTTGTGTCGCGCGGGATTATATCGCGTGTCGCGCCTGTCTGTAGGAACCTTAAGAATTACCTTCAAGAATTAGATTATCAAAGGGATCAAGATTTTTCAAATCCGACTTGTTGTTTTAGACTTTAGAGAATAACGCGTTCAAACAAACTCTTCAGCTTTGTTATCCATACTAATATTATAAATTCGAAAGTAACTCTGTCTGTTTGTCTGTATGTTACCTTTTCGCGCCTAAACCACTGAACGGATTTCGATAAAATTTGGCAGAGAGATAGATTGCATCCCTGGGAAGGACTTAGGATAGTTTTTATCGACATACCTCGCGGGCTAAGCCGCGGGCGGAAGCTAGTTAATATATATATATATAGAGATTTCTCAGCCTATCATTCACCTAACTATTTCATATTTCCGCATTTTCACCCAAAAAAGCACAACACGTAAATACATTCCTTTAACACGGCTCTAAATGGATACTTTGCATCGGATTTTCCTTTCCGCTCACAAGATATAGACGGAAGATAATTAATCCCAACCGATTTGGCTAAAATAAGAATGAGGAAAAGAAAAATGTTTTCTTATTTCGCTCCCGGTTAGTGGAAGCTGATTCTATACTATTTGCAAAAGGTTTTCGGTTAAACGTATCTCCTAGTATATGCTTTATGTATGTGTGTATTTATTGTACACTCGCTTCTGCCCGCAACTTCGTCTGCGTGTTGTTCGCCGACCCACCCCGTTGCATCGCATCGCCTGCCCGCGCGCTTGTTCTTTCTGACGTATTTTTCTTTTTTGCAAGGACCGAAATTCCACGCGGACGAAGTCGCGAGCTGAAGCTTGTAAGCTGAAGAGTTGGTTTGTATGAACGCGCTAATCTCTGGAACTGGCCATTGGTTTTTTTTTTAATGTTTAGAAAATATTTTTGCATATGATATCCCAATTCTTGAGGAAGATTATATGCCATTTAACATCACGCTAGGTCCCTTAGAAGTCGAGCAAAAAGTACAAATCAGAAAGAACGAAGTAACATCGTGGGCGGCCGATGTGACGCGGTTCGGGGACCGAAGGAGTTTTATAAGAATGTAGGTGTTATTTTAGTATGTTGTGTATCTCAAGGCGCACACTTGGTATAAAAAGTCAAGACAGCGCTGCGAACAATACAGTGAAGCATCCAAAAACTACACCTCCGCTCTGTGCATACACACACACCTTATACATTTGGTCGTTGGACGTATTCGGGTGCTCGAAACACTTTACTCGAATTCGGGCACCCTGTATATTAATTACACTGGTCATCGCACTGGAAGATGATTCTGGTCTAGATTATCCGAAGACGAGCGTACTCGACCCCGTTCATTTACACTTGTCGTACCTATGCCCGCATTGCGAATTCGGGAGAACGACCCTGTAATTGCGCCACCTCCTACGGTCTACGTTCGGAAAATCAAAAGATTTCTTGAGGACGATTCCTATGATTTACGAACCGTTATTGATTAAAATTAAGGAGGGGCCAGTGGCTAAATAATAACAGCCGCACAGGTCGATCGATCAGGTTAAGCTACGCTTGCCGCGGTTGGTCTGTGGATGGGTGACCATCTTTACCCGGCTGTCATTCGTGGATCTTTGACAGTCGTTATGGGTAGTCAGAAGCCCGAAAGTCTGACAATTCTTACCAAGGGGTATCGTATTACTCAGTAACTGGGTTGTGGAGGTCAGATAGGCAGTCGCTCCATGTAAAATACTGGTATTCAGCTGCATCCGGTTAGACTGGAAGCCGCCCCCAACATAGTTGGGAAAAAACTAGGCAGATGATGATATTGGTTAAAATTAAGACTCTTGTATCTTTACCAATAATGTCAAAGTCAAAGTCAAATCATTTATTTCAAATAGGCACATTAAAGGCACTTTTGAACGTCAAAACTTACAGTAAACTTGAATTGATTCTAGTCGCCCCTTCCAAAAGGTAATTTTCGTATGGAGAAGAATGGGCAAGAAACTCCACCGTTACTCTTTTAAAATGTTTTACAAGGTTTGTATACATAATATGATTATGAAGCGAAGACCTCATAGCTCTGCATAGTAGACCCTCCCATATGGGAGTAGCTTAGCAGGTAAAAGCTTACGAATCTATTTGGGGTAAGTATATACCCAGTTTGGCAATAAAAATGCTCCCATTGGTAAGTAAAACGATTCGTTTTAGGGTTCCGTATCTTAAAAGGAAAAAACGGAACCCTTATAGGATCACTGTCTATCTGTCCGTCCGTCTGTAACAGCCAATTTGCTCCGAATCTAATGGACCGATCAAGTTGAAATTTGGTACACATATGAATTTCTGTAACCCAAACACAGACGTGTATCTGTACCGTGTGACATACCAAATGAAAGAGCTTACTGTGAGGATCACAAATATATTTTTTTCAAAATTTTAAAGTAAATTGTCTTAAAGTTATTTAAGAAAAAATACTAAAATTTACCATTCACCCCTCCTTTTCTCCGAAACTTCTGAGCCTAAAATTATAAAAAAAAAACAGAAAATTCTTCTATATCAATAGATTACAGGAAAAAAGAACCTAGCCCACGTATGAGCTATACCAAACAAGTAATTTTTTATCCGTTAGAAAATTATACAGTATGTTAACTAACAGAGGGCGTTCCCGTTAACCCGCAATAGTATAGCATCCATACATGCTAAAAAAAATATTACCATTCGAAAATAAAATGTTTTTATTTCTTTTTTATATTAAAATATTCACTAAAAATCGTAAATTGATACTCTATTTATTTAATTAATTCTAATTTATTTAATTAAATAAATTCCGACATTGCTGTCCTTCAAGTACGCGTGTACAGAGTGTTTCTTTAACGTATCAATTTACGATTTTTAGTGAATATTTTAATATAAAAAAAAAAAACATTTTATTTTCGAATGGTAATATTTTTTTTAGCATGTACGGATGCTATACTATTGCGGGTTAACGGGAACGCCCTCTGTTAGTTAACATACTGTATACTATACATTATAGAGTATTTATTAAAAAAATATATAACCCTACCCTAAGATCCTAATGTATTAGCTAGAAGAAGAAAACACAATATTGCTTCCACCCCTTTTGTAAAAACAGAATTTGCAAATATTCAGTACGATAAACGCTCGTCTTTCTTATATAATAAAACAAATAAACAAATAGATATACATACTAAACCGTTTAAAGAATGCTGTTGGGATTGGGCGAAAATAACTATAGATTGAATTGGTATACTGAGATTTATTATAATCTAGTAGGCACAGAAAAACAGTTGACACAAGAGTGAGTATTATACGACCGAACAGAATGACATGAAACAAGGCATAGACAGTAGCTCCAACTAGTGAGCTATAAAGATAACTATGACAATTTACATTGTTTGGTTTATACTAGTTCTAACAAATGCAAATCGTTGCTGATTAATGCTCGGTTCCTATAAACAAAAACGATGGTTTTGCTTACCAATAGTAGCATTTTCTTGTTGCCAAACTGGGAATATAAATAGATCCGTAAGCTAATTGTACCTGTGATAGCTGCTTCCATAGTTATGGGTCGACTAGGGTCTACTATGCAAAGCTCTGAGGTCTTTGCTTCATTATTGGTAAAGATAAAAGAGTCTTAATTTTAACCGTTAACTTTCCGTATGTTATAGGAATCGGCCATAAGTGGATAAATAAGTTATGCTATGATGAAGTAGAGAATCTTCTAATAAATATAAGGTAAAACCGATTCCGCACAAAATAACCACACACACACATACATGCACGCACACACATTCACATACACACACGCATACACGTATAGATATCTAAATTCAAAAAAACTGATTTTCTCAACTAAACTTCATGTAAAAACACTTCAACAAAATAAGTTATCGTGAAATCTTTTTTTGGTTTATCATGTTTTTTAGATATCGATCACGTGTGCAGTCTCGCTTGCTAATGTAATTCGACCCGGTAGATATCAAAGTTGTATCAATTGTATCAAGTTTGAATTGGGTTCCCGCTTTGATAATAGCTACTCTTTGACCCCGTTACAAAGGACTGTCTTTGTCGTCGAAATACGGAAGTGTGAATGCACAATCGCACACCTTGAAGGGATGGAGAGATTTTAATTTGATAGGGCGTCGATATCGGTGGTAATAGACACCTGCTAACGTAATTACTTTGTACTTTTGATTCAAAAACACAGGTGCCGATTCTGTTATTCACAAACTAAACTAAATTTAAGTACAGTGCATCTTTTTCTATCTATTTCGTTATGAAAATGACAGAAGAGAAATTTTAGTTTAGTCCTGTCAAATTAATCAGCGCCTAACTGACGTAAATTGAGGTAATTTTAGTAGGCAAGTTTTTAATCACATCTAAACTTGTATGGAGTAGAGTAAGGCGCTGATTCTTCAATCTCATGTGCCTATGATTTCTCCGTCACCTAATGGGCAAGATTCACAGATCGCACTATGAATTTATTTACATTGCTAAGTCAACGCGTAGAAACCTTACGAAAAAATCAATTAATTGAGTCAATTTTTAGGGTTCCGTACCTCAAAAGGAAAAAACGGAACCCTTATAGGATCACTTTGTTGTCCGTCCGTCCGTCTGTCAAGACCCTTTTTCTCAGGAACGCGTGGAGGTATGAAGCTGAAATTTATATCAATTACTCAGGTCTACTGTCCCTTGAAGCTGTGAAAAAATCAAACTTCTAAGCCAACGCAATCAAAAGATACAGCCGTTTATGCCGCAAATTTTCGACACTTGCAAGGGAATCAAAACCTACAGGGTGCTTCCCGTGAACTCAGAATCTTGAAATTTGGTACGAAGCAACGTCTTATAGCATAGATAAATGAAAAATTACGAAAACCATACATTTTTAGTTACATCACATAATATATTTTTTTTTAATAATTTTAAACTTACTACCCATTTCCTCATAAACGCGTAGAGGTATTAAATTGAAATTCATACCAAATACTCAGGTCTATAATACCTTTAAGCTGTAACAAAATCAAACTTCTATGTCAACGCAATCAAAAGAAACAGCAATTTAAGCTGCATATTTTGAAACTCGCAAGTACTCGCAAGGGAATCAAAACCTAAAGGGTACTTCCAGTCGACCTAGAATCTTGAAATTTGGCATGAAGCAACGTTTTATAGCACACATAAAGGAAAAATTCCGAAAACCTTAAATTTTTAGTTACATTACAAAATATATATTTATTTTTTAATAAATATAAACTTATTACTTTTTTCCTCATGAACGCGTAGAGCTATCAAGTTGAAATTCATATGCAATAAAAATACCATAGTTATGACTCGATTGTCGTAATGAACGAACTTTGTAAACCTTGCAGGTTTGTACGGAACCCTCGGTGCGCGAGTCCGACTCGCACTTGGCCGGTTTTTTTATTTAATACTAGCTGACCCGGCGAACTTCGTACCGCCTAATTATTGGAGGCGTATATATTAGTAAGTCACAAACACACGACACAATACTTTTTTAATTTTATTGAAATTTGTTGCTTTTAGATTTTTAGGAATATTAAAGAATTATAGTATAGATGCACAGCAAAGAGACGTTTACATTTCAAGTGACATTTTACCATAGACAATTTTTTTTTGAGTGAATACTGACAAATATTTACACTATAACTAAGTGGTCAACTTTTATATGGGAAAATGGAATTGTCGTCTTACTCTATCTTACTCGCAATTTTTCCTTATTTACTCACCGTTTAGACCTACCCTGGACTACGACAAACATTTTAAAACCAAAATCAGCTCAATCGGCCCAGCCGTTCTCGAGTTTTAATCAGACTAACGAACAACAATTCATTTTTATTTATATAGATAGATAGAAGATAGATAGATAATCGGTTTCAACCATAGGAGGATCCTATTGAAAATGGCTCTGTTATTCAAAGTAGTTTAATTTTTTATTAATAAAAAACTAACTAATAATATAATAATTATCTATAAGTATCTATAAATATGTATCTATGGTTTTTTTTATGATTAAATGAGTATTATGAGTCGTGCACTTTTGTATTTCCCAATTGTGTTTTTTTGTTTTGTTTTTGTGTTTTGTTTTTGTTTTTTTTTTGTTTGTAAAACTTTACCAGTCAGCGATGAAACCTAGAATTTGAGTACTGAAACCAAGCTGTACTCTCTAACTAGACATACTATATCATATACTAGCTTCCGCCCGCGGCTTCGCCCGCGAGGTATGTCGATAAAAACTATCCTATGTCCTTCCCTGGGATGCAATCTATCCATCTGCCAAATTTTATCAAAATCAGTTCAGTGGTTTATGCGTGAAAAGGTAACATACAGACAGACAGAGTTACTTTCGAATTTATAATATTAGTATGGATAATTATCAATTTTTTTTAATTGTCTTAAATTGCTGTATGGCTGTTTCTAAACGGTTGTAATAATAATGTATAGGCATAAGCATGGTAAGTTACGATTTTTTTTTGTACGCTTTAATCACAAAAAAAACATGTAGCTCCTTTTTATAAACAAAAATTCTTTATCTTATCTTATCTATACCTAGACCCACGCTCTCACAAATACTCAAGCATAACAAATCGTATATCAATAAATAGCAAGTTTTCAACATATATGTACGTGCCCTGTATACGAGCCGGCTACGGAGGACGCATCGTAATGGCGGACTTATTTCCCGCGCTTTTGCTCAAGTTTAGTGTTGCCAAGTGTCGATAGAGTTGCGGTGGAAGGAGTTTGTTCGTTTAATTTAAAAAGATCATCTGACTAGCCTTTTCCCAACTACGTTGGGGTCGGCTTGCAGTTTAACCAGATGCAGCTGAATACCAGTATTTTACATGGAGCGACTGGCTATCTGACCTCCACAACCCAGTTATTGGGTAATATGATACCACTTGGTAAGACTGGTTGTCAGACTTTCGGGCTTCTAACTACCCGTAACGACTGACAAAGATCCACGAATGACAGCCGGGACCAATGGCTTAACGTCCGAGACACGGAGGTATGACACTGTGTGTAAAGATGGTCACCCATCCACAGACCAACCGCAGCAAGTGTAGTTTAACCTGATCGATCGACCTGTGCGGCTGTTATTATTTAGCCACTGGCCCCTCACTCTTTAAAAATATCTTACAATATAGGCCTAGATAAAATTGCGCCAAAGAAGAATGTTTCACTTTCTAATAAAATGAACGATGAAAGGCCAGAAACCCTCTCATTAAGTTCTGTGAAAGGTTAATTTCCTTAGGGTAGGTTTCTAAGGGTGAGAATAAGTCATGTCAATTGTCATTTCCGCTTAATTGGATTGTGTGACAAGAATATGTTAACTGATATAAGATATGTAGACTGCATCCTTGATTGCAAAACGTTTCTTTTAGCATAAGTTTCCAATCTCATTTTGATTGTTTAACGGAGTAACAAAAAAAAAAATGGCCAAGTGCGAGTCGCACTCGCACACGAAGGGTTCCGAACCACAAGGCATAAAACGCCGAAAAAAAAACCACACGTTTGTTGTATGGGAGCCCAACCCCCCCCCCCACCCCTAAATGTTTATTTAATTGTTTTTAGTATTTGTTGTTATAGCGACAATGGACATATACACACTCTGTGAAAATTTCAACTGTCTAATTATCACGGTTCATGAGATACAGCCTGGTGACAGACGGATCTAGACGGACAGTGGAGGCTCAGTTATAGGGTTCCGTTGGCATCTTTTCGGTACGGAACCCCTAAAATGACCAGAAAGATGACAGATACTCAAATTAATTTGAATATTCTTTGAGAAACCCCGAGAAAACAACCCTTCAATTCCGCTACCAAAGCGAAAAACCCTGCTTTTTTGTATGTATTTGTTAAAGCCCAAGATTCGCCCCTTTGCTAACAATGACACACAAAATCAACACGACAAACAGTTGTACCTAACACAACTACTGGACACTCTTAAGTCAATATTTGTTTGGGGTACAACCACAGTATAAATAAGATACAAAGGATCCACTAGAAGAAAGAAAGAAAGAAAATACGTTTATTTGCGGCAAACATGACGCATAAAAATAAAAAAACACAAGCAACAGAAAAACAAAGTAACAATTTGGGAGAGAGTATGCGTCACATCTACGCAAAACGGCCAACGCTCAGCATAATGCACTCCACTCGTTACGAATCCTCAACTACGCAACAAAAATGTCGTAAGACCCCTAAAAAACCGGTCAACTGCGAGTCTATTCACGCACCAAACAAATTTTTAGGTATGTAAAGAGTTTACACGGATTTTTTTTATTTGTAATGTAACTACAAATTTACCGTTTTCGGATTTTTTCCTTTACTTGTGCTATATGACATTGCTTTTTTTCCAAATTTCATGATTCTAGGTCAACGAGATAGGTTTTGATTCCGGAACATAAACGCCCGTATCTTTTGATTGCTTCGATGTAGAAGTTTAATTTTTTCACTGCTTCAAGGGATTGTAGCCCTGAGTATTACGCGTTCCTGAGCAAAAGGGTCTTGACGGACGGACACAGACGGACAACGAAGTGATTTTATAAGGGTTCCGTTTTTCCTTTTGAAATATGGAACCCTAAAAAGACAAATCTGTTATATAACATAACATATACCTGTATTCCCCGAAGGGATTGGCAGAGGTGTAGGGTCTAATAGTATCATACACCTAAATTTCGCCAGTTATGTTTAAATCCCATGCGCGAGCTTATTGCCATCAAACGAGCACACATCCAGACTCCGCGCTAATACTTAGAAACTCCAGTAAAAAAAAAACAGTGGCACTCCGGGAGCGCCAACAGAAGTGAAAACAAAACACAAACAGAATACTTTGCCATCACTCACTGACATATCGGATATACATTCTAAGTCAAAGCATTTATTTCAAATAGGCACATTAAAGGCACTTTTGAACGTCAGAAACTACATAGAATTGATTCTAGTCGCCCATTTCAAAAGGTATTTTTCGTATGGAGAAGAATGGGCAAGAAACTCCACATTTACTCTTTTAAAATGTTTTACAATATTTTGCATACATTAATTATATAATAATAATAATATGTGAATACGATGCACCTAAAATAAAATTACTATATCACATTAGGTAAAAGAATTAAAAATGAAACCATGACATAAATTAATTAATTATCTGATAGATACATAGATACATTAAAACCGGGTACATCCCGAGGACAGCCGAACACATCCGAAGCGGGTATTTTTTTTAATCGTCTTATAAACAAAACACGCACGGTATCGCTTACGGTAACAGTGGCGGGAGTTCAATGGTTTTTTCCCATCTCAAAAAATCCCTAACACGCCTAAAGAAGTTTTCACTTCAAAAACAATAATACGTTACTCTTCCCGACATGGGAATTCGAAACCTCATGCTCTGCTGTAGCGCTTAGAACCACTAGACCGACGGCACAGTTAATCTATAAAATATTCAGTTGATGATAGGTTTAGACAACATTCAATCTAGGCTGGATAGACAGAATCACGAATTTTCAAGATCAGCGCGATACTGGACCGGTCAAAGCGGAGCATCATGCTGAATGGAAGTCTTCTTTTCACAGTCACGACGTGCAACTGCCGACTATTTCATTGTTCACAGTTCTTTCATATTAGAACTGTCAGATGTCAGTTTTATTCCACGGATAAAAGTTATCTAACTTTGGTAAAATCGGCCTTGAGAAAGAAAACTTTTTAATTTTGTTTTGATGTTTTGTTGTCATCTGCCAGTGTCACGGGCGCATCACGGATTAATTTGTATCGTCAAAGTTAATTTATGTGTGTTGTCTTTTGTCCCTAGCCCTGACATCAAGCAATGGACAAAATTGTCAACTTCTTATATGCTTGAGTACAAGGCTTTTGACGACGTTGTATGTGTATATTTTATGTTTATTTTTAATGTGCGTTTTGTTTGTGCAGAATAAACAATTCTTCTTTATTTCTTTAATACAGTGAACCTTTTGACAAACCCTCTGTTTTGTCGACTCACTATCTTTGTTAATAACGTCTTCCTTCCTTCGTTTATATCCCTACCCTAATTCCATACCTTTCCTGTTTGCCAGATAGCTAGCAGGAAAATTGTGGAAAATTTTGTAAAATATAGAAGTTTTGTGAAACTTATCGCTATCGTGTGGAATGTTTGAGGTGATGGTGGGATGGCATTTTTATGTTATGCGGGTAGTTAGTGTATACTTATTGCTAATTATTATGTACCTATTGCATCGAAATCGTGATAAGGGCAGAGATAGAGGGCAACTAATTAGATGCTACTTTTTTTAACGCTACTTGTAACTTATGTTACAATTTTCTGCTTTATTACCACACATAAACCAATCATGTATTCTTTCAAATGTAAAATACAATCTTGGCCTTTCCCACTTTGGTTTTTAAAGCCAAAATAAAACCATTCCTGATGGCCAATTCTCGTAATTAAAAACAACCAAAATCTAGTCACAAATTCATCTCAGCGTCTATCAATGTCAAAAAGTAAGTTTAACTAAGTTTTAGAAAATAAGTTGTTGTTATTAGGTTTGCTTCACTAGCATTGGGTTGTACCTGTAATAATAGTTATAAGTGATCATTTTATAAATAAATAAATAAAAAATAATAACTATTAAAAAATGTAGGGAAATAGGTGTTTTCGACAGAGTCTGAGATCAAACTGTGAACCTTCTTAAAATTACGAGAATTGCCCCTCTGGTCTTTTTCGATTTAGAACTCTTTAAACCATTTTTTTTAAATTATGGCGAAGAAATAAAAGAGTAGAATAAATGGTAAAAAATATCCAATCGGATACAAAATTACATTCATCAAAATAATCGAAGTAGTCTGTAAAATCTATCGATAAGTCATGTCCCATCACTAGGTACTCTCTCAGCTAACGACACCGCGTCGGTAAAATAGACGGTAGATATATTCTGTATGCAACCGAGAATCGTTGAAATGTCTCCAACTTTACATTTGATTTTCGTACAATTTATACCAACTATTATTTTTGTTTTGTCAGTCTTACCAAGGAGTATAATATTGTTTTACCCAGTAACTGGGTAGTGGAGGTCAGATAGGCAGTCGCTCCAAGTAAAATACTGGTATTCAGGTGCATCCGGATAAACTGGAATCCGACCCCAACATAGAGAACTAACCTAACATTAGGAAAAGACTAGACTAGAGATGATGATGAGTTTTGTTCGAAAGGGTTTTATTCAAAACAGACTTTACGGATCGTAGCTTTTTGTAAAGCATCCGCAACAACAACAACAACTACAACAAAAACAGCAACAACAACTTACACCCGGCAATTTTAAAATTCGATTTATTATTAGTCTTCCATTATTATAACTAGCAATAACTGTTAGCGACGCGTAGACGCACTTAGTCAAACGAAATATATAGCATAACAATATAATAAGCCTATCATGTACCCATTTCTGGGACACAAGGCCTCCTCTCTGAAGTGGGCCGTAATCCACCACGCTCGCCCAGTGCGGGTTGGTAGATGTCACATGTCTTCGGATTTTTGCTTCTAGGACATGCTGGATTCCTCACGAAGTTTTCCTTCACCGCTTTGAGAGCTGTGGTGATGAAATAATTTACACAAAGTAAGGTGCCGTGCCGTGCACAAAGTAAACGAAAGAGGAAAACTAAATAGTTTTCCTCCAGATTTTTCTTTCTTTATATTGGACGTAACTAATTAGGCATATTTTTGTGAGAATATTCTTGTGAATGCAAAAACATGGGGAAATAATAAAGTTGCCCAAGGAACTATGGACATTGACAAAGCATTAATTTTGTTCCTAAATCTCCTGCAGGAAACTTAAAACAAACAATGCACAAAACGCCATCTCAAATTTAGAACAGACAGAAAAACAAACGCCATACAAAATCCTCCGTTCCCCAATCACTGAAATAAAACAAATAGAAAAAAACATGGGAGTCTCTTTCCCGCCATTTCATTCTCCCTTCGAGGGCCCTTCAATTTAAACTCGTTCCATTCGAAAACGATAATTAAAAAGGAAAAATCAAGCCATCTTGCTTTTACGTTCGGAAATCCTCTCGACGTGTTTCCCGCCTTTTGCAATTAGCTCAATTTCTGAACGTCGCGTCCCGTGTTGCTAGAGTGCAAAATTTAATTTGTTTGATTTTTTCAAGTGGTCATTATTTTAATGGATTATAGGCGTACAGTGCTATTGTTAAATTGAGTTTTTATTGTTCAAGTAGGTTCATATTTGGTTAGTGTAAAATAATTTATACTTACGTAATTAAATAATGGAGCAGCAATACTGTTTAACGCTACGCTGTCCTCCCATACCTACTGTAATTTGAAAACATTTTGAAAGACAATTATTTTTAAAAAGAGTAACCGTGGAGTTTCTTGCCGGCTCTTCTCCATAGGCTGGCCTGGCAAATATCGCAAGATACAGGACTCAGCACAGAACTAGTCTGTCATTACACTTACTGTAAGGAACCGTGCACCTAGCTTCTGACGTTTCATAAGTGCCCATGTAGGTTTATGTGAAATAAAATATTTCGATTTTTTATTTTGAATGACCTACCAAGGACCGCTAGTAAGTCCTGGACACTCCTGGATGTGACTAGCACATACCAGGATACCATGACACAAAAGGGAGCTACCCTATGCTCTGCAAGAGTTGAGACAATAATGACGATTATATAAACAGCGGTGCTATTCTGTAAAAATCTCACCGTGAAAACTTAGGTGAAGTGAGCGTGGAGTGAGCTGTCAATAGTGTCAATTCCTAGCAAAAATAAACTCACTTCACCTAAGTTTTCACGGTGAGATTTTTACAGAATCGACCAGCAGGCTGGTATTCTATTAATCTAATTTCGTAACACACTATCAATCTTATATTGAATCATTTTGAAGGATATTGCTGAACCATTGCTGCAGATGTTCAAATAAATTGCCTTTTCAACAATGTAAATAACGCAATGAATGTCGTTGACCTGTCAAAATGAAAGCCATTTGCTACAATCGACTGTATGTTTTTTTTTTTTTTATATGAACAAAACCGAGCTCAAATATACACCATTTTGCAAATACATACTAGTCCTATTTCACCGTGAAAGGTCAGAGTAAATCTCACGACCTTTGAGTGCTAACGTTTCGTCACAGTCCTATTTAAATGTTCTAGTATTGATTGAAGTCTAATTTTATACCTGTTATGTAGATTTATGAGACTTGTGGTTAAGTAATAACAGCCGCACGGGTCGGCTACGCTTGCCGCGGTTGATCCCTGGATGGGTGACCATCTTCACATTCCAAAACACCTCCGTGGGTCGGAAAGCAGGTTAAGCCGTTGGTCCTGGCTGTCAATCGTGGATCTATGACAGTCGTTACGGGTCGTCAGTAGCCCGAAAGTCTGACAACCAGTCTTACCAAGGGTTATCGTATTACCTAGTAACTGGGTTGTGGAGGTCAGATAGGCAGTCACTCCATGTGAAATACTGGTATTCAGCTGCATCTGGTTAGACTGGAAGCCGACCCCAACATAGTTAGGAAAAGGCTAGGCAGATGAGACTACTATTTAAATAGTGCTCTTTGATCTGTATATAATAAAGGTGATACTTACTCATCATCATCATTCTCGGTATCGGTATCTCGGTAGAGTCCCCCTTTCTGACCATATTAACATTCATACATTCAATCCATCGTTTCTAGGTGATACTTACTATTTATATTTATGTTCTGCCGGTCCATTCTGTAAAAATCTCACCGTGAAAACTTAGTTGAAGTGACTTTGTTTTTGCTAGGAATTGGCACTATTAACAGCTTACTCCACGCTCACTTCACCTAAGTTTTCACGGTGAGATTTTTACAGAATAGCACCGCTGTAGTGGTCTTAGTTTTGAACATCCCCCTCCCCCTTGTCTGTTGCTCAAGTTCAGTAACAATGAAAAAGTATTTACGTCTCATTAGCAGTGGTCGGAATAGGCTGACTTTTCTGAGAACAGAGACAGAAAGTAGAGCCTTCCTCAAGACATTTTTTTTTCCGGAATTCGGGATAAATCTTAAATAAGTTGAAAATAAGCTTTATTTAAGATGTGTAAAAGGCAATAATAATGTAATTTTCACTAAACTAATCTAACTTAAATCACGTATTAGAATTATCCTTAAACTAACCGTTGTTGTATCAAATCTTTCAATACATAACATTTGTCAATGTGTAACACCTAAGTAAAACTAATTTCTAATTGCATAAAAGGGACTTCGATATGTATTTCAAACGTAGGTAACTGAAGATTTACGAAAATTCTTCCGGGATCTTAAAACTATTGCATTATCTTTTTGTGAAATACACAAATTACGTATTAACTCTTTCCCTAGTTAACTACTATGCCGGTGTCCTGAAACTTTCTGACTTCTTGTCAGAAAGTTTCAGGACACCGAAGTTTCATGTCACAATTTGAGACTCAGCAATGCAGACAAATGATTGAACTATTTTTTTTTTATTTTACGTGAAAATCCCGAAAATTTGGTAATTTAGCAACTTTAGTTAAAAATAGCCTTTACCCATCTTAAATAAAGCTTATTTACAACTTATTTAAGATTTTTCCCGAATTCCGGGAAAAAAAATGTCGTAAGGAAGTCTCTACTTTCTGTCTCTGTTCTCCGAAGTTTAGGTAAATATAGACAGCCTATTCCGACCACTGCTCATTAGTGACAGTTGAGCTCATATAGCCATGTCTTCATGATCTTGGAGATTTTGACGACACAGCTCTAGTCGTGAAAAGCTAATAGTTAGGGATTTTTTTACTAATTAATGGTTTTGTTTCTATTAGTAATCGACAGTTTAAGGCTCCTTCAAACAGGCGCGACGCGAAACGCGCCTTAGCAGGAGCCTTTATCGTCTTTAACTAAGATTTGTTCAAACCCATCCAAAAATGCAGAGAAATGGGGCAATCATATAAATAAAGCATTCGCATTGAGAATCTCACCCTAACTTAACAAATGTTGGCAAGCGACACGATTCTTCATTTACGGAAACATGAATAAAGAGCATATTACACCTTAAACAAAGATTTATTAAAAGCCATTAAAATAACGTAATAAATGTAAACAACAATCCACACTAATATTATAAATTCGAGAGTAACTCTATCTGTCTGTATGTTACCTTTTCACGCCTAAACCACTGAACGGATTTCGATAAAATTTGGCAGAGAGATAGATTGCATCCCGGGGAAGGACATAGGATAGTTTTTATCCCGATATTCCCACGGGATCGACACTTACGCGGGTAAAACCGCGGGGCGCGGCTAGTCACTTAATAGAACATTCAAGTTGAGAATATCACCCTTTTTATTTTGAAGTCAGCAAAATCCATAGCAATCTTAAGGCAGTTTTAGACAGGGTCAGTGCACAAGTCAGTTATCGGCGCCAGTGCCCGCGCCTAGACTGGCTTCTAAATATTCGTGTGCGAATTTACAAGCCAGCGCTGACTTCCCGCCACTGGATTGACTTGAAATCAATTTACACGGGTTTTTTTTCGGGTCAGCGCTGGCTTGTCTCGATTTCGGCGCCGGTCACTGGATCTGTCTAAATCTGCCTTTACACCATGCTTAATAGAAAGAACATAGACATCCGTCATTTTTCATACTTTTATGATAATGGTGGCAAACTAGCAGACGGCCCATCTGGTTTAAGTTGTCACCGCCGCTTATAGACATCTACGACACCGCAAGCCGCATCTAGGCTCGCTTACGCCAAAAACTAGTCCCATTTCAAAGGCTAAAAAACCATAAATTGCAGTACTATTCTGTAAAAATCTCACCGTGAAAAGACAAGACGAGAGTGAAATGAGTTTGAAGCGAGCTGTCAATCCCTAGCGCCATCAGGTCGGATGACAGTTCACTTCACTTTTACGATTTTATGTTTACTATAGACTGGCTGCAATGTATACCGCATTAAAGCCGCAACTATACTATCGAAGACATCAAAAAAAATCTGGCAATTCTGCAGTTGTTTTTTCATAGTTTACTGCTTTATTAAACAGCAGCTGTCGCGAAAATGCATGGAATTGATATGTACTGCATAGATAGAATACTCTTCATTACGTGAAACATAAAAATAGTTAAAAAAAAAAACATTATTGACAAATATTTCGCATTGCCAGTAAAATTAAATAGGGCCGCGGTCGCGGTTTTTTACTATTATTAAACCAATATTCAAAACAGATCAGCAGTATTAGAATCACGTGCGACCTCCGCACTAGCTGACTTTATTGTATATTTATGCTAAACGTTTGATTTGTAAGCTTGTTCGAGTATACAAATGTTTGTTATAAGTTGACGTAGTGCTGTATGCAGACGAATTGACGGTTGCTAACGAATGGAAAGAATAACTACCCTCTTATTCATAGTTGCATATAAAATGATGTACTGCTCTCTCTTTTCATTGGCATGGTAACGTCAAGATTCTGAACACAGGTAAAATGTTACCAAAATACTACTTACTCTTGGCGTGGCTAACTGACATATGGCAAAAAATTTAATATAATGCTGTGTCTCGTAATACATACCTACCATTGTATAGAAGCATGTGTTTCTAACTGAACAGACAGCTGTGCTGCTGGGGAGTTTGTTGCGCCATTTCTTCCCAGCCAAAACACTAGGAAGTGGTGAAGGGCGGGCGTGCTGAGGAGTGTCTTATGTTATTTTGATGTTCGAAAAGTGCTGATTCAGCCTAATTTGAATAAATGACTTTTGATTTAGATCTTGAATTGAATGGTAGTTTTTTAGTATAATCAATCAAAACCTAATATGCGCACTGTTGGGACACAGGTGACTCAGTGTGAGGGAGTGGACCGTAATCCACCACGCAGGCCCATTTGATTTAGATTTTGTCGCAAATGTTAGTAAAAGAAATAGAAGGCAATTAGCCATGGTGTTTTAAAATTACCTAGAAACAGAAAAAACTACAGTAGAAACTTATGAAAGAAAAGTCACTTATACTCCGGTAAATCCTTTTATTTTTCAACGATATACAACTATGAACGATATACACTTAGTCACTCTTACACTTAGTCAGTTAGTCTTCCTGGTATATACTGCTCGATAGTCCAAAATATACTGCCCAGAAAAACCGTATTCGATTTACTTAACAGCTCTGCGTCCATGTTACAAAAGTGGGGCAAAGCGCGCGAATTTTAAGTCAACAGATGGACGTTTAATTTAAATCAAATGGTAACTGTTTATTATATTAATCATTAATGTTTTGTATTTGGATTTAAGTTAATTACTACGTATTTAATCATAACATAATATTTAAATACAGTATCATGTTTTATCGAACTAAATTACCGTTACTAGTCAAGTTGCGTACTAATAAAATGTTAAATTCACATTGAAATATCTTAATTTATTTTGTAATAGCTTACATTCGTCCATCCTGACCTATGAGTCGCGCCCTCGCGAAGTATAAATAAAAAAAAAATAAGTGCAAACAACTTAGTATAGGAAAACAAAATATACACACAAAAAACAACAACTTGGATTATAATATAATGTAATACATTTCTTTCATTAAATACTAAATAACCAAAAACAATAACAATACTTTTTCCAATGATTTATGGTTTATCTGAATTAGGTTAAAGATTAAGTGCCAACAACTTAATAATGGTGAATATTATCATTAAAAATCCATTTACAACCAATCTGTCAATAACAATCAACTTAGTACATACATTAACATTGTTTCAAAAAATAGAACCAAATTCAATTCCTTTCCGACAACATTAATTCACAATTTACACTCGTCCCATTACACTATTGGAACCATATTACCATATCACAATAGTAGATATCATCCTACTATACTAAAACACTATTATGTCAGTCGAATCTCGCCAATTAGTGATGTTTCACTATATTGCCATACTACCATACTACCATACTAGCCATACTACCATACTAGCCATACTACCATACTAGCCATACTAGCCATAAACGCAGGTTGTAGCCTCTTAAAGGCGTTTATCTCTACTACCATACTATCTGATTAACTAAGCTATACTATTCGCAAATAAATTCACTTCAGCTCCTAAAGTGTTCAACATAATTAATTTATTGAAATACTTCCACAATTTAGTGGTCTGTATCCATATCCGAATGATTACCATCATCGTCTTCATTACTCTCGTCAACCGACTGGTACACAAGCCAAGGGTAAATTTTATCTACCGAAAAAATTCCTACATATTTTTGTTTACCCTTTTTTTTGTAATAGGAGTGTCCTCTACTTCGTATCTGTCATTCTGTAATACTTTGGTAATGCGGTAAGGGCCTAGACATTTTGGAACTAATTTCTTACTCTTCCCTTTCTGACCTACTTCTCTTTCTACCCTAACCAGCTGTCCTACATCAAACTGACGCGGGGGAATTCTAGCCTTATCAAAGACTTGCTTTTGCTTTTCCTGAGTACGTACTATTTTGTCTAGTGCTTCGTTTCTAATATCTTTTAGGTTACTGATATTAGTATCGTCATTTTCCTGAACTGGTAAAGCCAGTCCACTCTCACTCAACCCTTTTAGCCGCAACCCAAATAACAATTGAGCTGGGGTTTTACCTACTGCTTTATTGGTGGTATTATTTAAACCCCATTGTACTTGTAGCAAATACTCATCCCATAGTCTTTCGTCTTTTCCGAAGGTCATGGCCGTTAATGAATCTAATACCGTCCGATTATAACGTTCTACCTGACCGTTTGCGCGAGGAGTAGCGACCGCATTTAAAATATGTTTCACACTTTTTTCTGACAAAAACTGCCTAAACTTTGAGCTTGTGAAAGTAGTACGTCTGTCTGTTATTATTCGAGAAGGTACACCGAACAAACTAAAATATTCTTTAAAAACTGAAATAGTTGTGTGAGTTTTCGTATTTTTAACAGGCTTAAGGATGATAAATTTCGTGAACGCGTCAATAATGGCTAATATGTACTTATTCTTTCTTTTGCTCTCATTGAACGGACCTAGGTGGTCCGCATGTATGGTGTGAAAAGGTTCAGATATCTTCGGTATTGGATGTAAAAACCCGGACCTTTTTCCAGCCGGTACCTTTCCATGAGCGCATTGAATACACGCTTGGCAATACTTTTTAACAATTTTGTTTATTTTTGGGAACCAGTAAGTTGTTCTAATTTTGTCTAAAGTTTTTTCATAAGAAAAATGACCTATATCATCATGGCAAGCACGTAACACTTGCCATCTGACACCTTTTGGCACATACCATCTAAGTCCATCGTCCGTTATTTTGTAAACTACTCCACGTTTTAAAATAAAATTTTGTTTTGTATAATTAATTTTGTTTGAATCTTTATCATCTAGAACCCGTTTAATCCTTTGCGTCTCATCATCATTCATTTGAACAGTGGCTAACCAATCTACAGTAATATGGAAAACTTGTAAATCAATAGGGTCTGTACTGGAAGTATTTTCTTGCCAAGGGTTCCTACTTAATGCATCTACGTGCATCATAGAAGTTCCTGGTTTATAAACAATATTAAAATCAAATTCCTGGATTATACTCCACCAGCGAGCAACACGCGGAATCATATCCCTTTTAGTAAAAGTGGCACGTAAAGAGTTACAATCAGTAACAATAGTGAATTCTAACCCTATTAAGTAACATCGAAATTTAGTTAAACTATTTACAACCGCCAAGGTTTCTAATTCATATGATGAAAAGTGTTGCTCTTCTGGTGAGGTACGCCTACTAAAATAAGCGACTGGTTTCATAACTTGATCATCCTGTTTCTGTAAAAGCATACCACCTACACCGTGTTTACTGGCATCCGTATGCAACTCAGTAGCGGCACTAGGATTGTACAAAGTCAAGATTGGTCGAGATACTAACTTTGCTTTTAACTGATTAAATGCGGTCTCTTCTTCTTTGCCCCAACTCCAAGAAACATTTTTTTTTAGTAATTGTGTCAATGGTCGAGCTATTATCGCAAAGTTTTTAATAAAACGCCTAAAAAAACTAGCCAGGCCTAGGAATTGCCTAACATTATGGACATCTTTAGGAGTAGGAAATTTATCAACCGCGTCTATTTTACACTTTCCCGGTTTTATACCATTCCCAGAGACTTCGAAACCAAGCAATTCGATTTTTGAATGGAAAAAGTTGCATTTCGAGAGTTTCAATGTAAGACCTGCATTTCTAATTTTATCAAATACCGATTCTAGTTTTTTTAGACCATCCTCAAATGAAACCGAAGGCACAAGGACGTCATCCATGTATACGACGACCGTGTCAAATCTTAAGTTATCAAGAACTTTATTGATAGTTCTTTGAAATACCGCTGGTGCATTTGTCAGACCAAAAGGCATTCTATTAAATTCAAATTGCCCTTCTGGTGTGACAAAAGCAGTTTTTTGTTTGTCGCTTTCAGCTAACTCTATTTGGTAATACCCTGATGCTAAATCTAAAGTTGTATATAGACTATACCCCGCTAACCTTTCCATCTGATCCTCTATCCTAGGCAAAGGGTAGTGTTGTTTCACAGTTTTCCGATTTAAAGCCCTATAATCTATACAGAGACGCTTCTCGCCGTTTTTTTTTTTTACTAAAATAATCGGACTTGCAAACGGCGAACAAGATTCTCTTATGATACCACATTGTAGTAATTCATCGGTCATACCCCTAACCTCTTCTTTTTCCTTATGAGACAACCTATAAGGCCTGTAAACTACAGGTTGGGGGTCCATTAGATCAATGTTCATCGTCTCTACATTAGTACAGCCTAACTCTGTCAATTTAGTAGCAAAACAAGTTCGGTAACGATTTACAACATCCAATAGTTGCAATTTTTGATCCTGGTTTAAGCTATCGTCCAGAAACAAGTCAGTTAAATGAAATGGTTCCAAAGGACTTGCAACATTAATCTTATTTATTGTAGGACAACTTATAATTTTTATTTGCAAAAATTGCCCTCTAGCTATCAGCTGGTCTTTTTTAAAGGTTATAACGTTTGAGGAAATATTATCGACTAATAGTACACCTTTGCCATTTTCAATTGAGTAAACACCCTCTTCTATATTATGTTCTAAGTTAGGGATGGACCTATAACTACCGTATACCAATATGGAACCTGTTACGTTTGGAGAAGAGTCAACCTCTATATAGGAACATCCGGGTAGAATTGAACAAGACTCTTTTGAAAATAATTTAACCACGCCAATAGTTTCTGGGAATTCACGAGAGATTATTAATTCATAATCAGTTTTTAAGATTTTAACCCCCAATGCTTCGGTAAATGACTGACCAACCAACAATGGATACTTCAAAAAATGATCAGGTACAACAATAACATCTAATTCGACAATGACTCCTTGAATTTTCAAAACTACTGGACACCGACCTATCGCATGAACTACCGCTCCACCAAAACCCGTCATTGCCACTGAATAAGTTCTATCCCATTTACCTAATACTCCTACAGCATCGGCGTTTCTAATGAGCGTACATTCGCTACCCGAATCTAAATAACCTACTTTTTTGTGAACGTTGATAAAAACCGTTTGTACATACTTGTCATTGGTTTTAGGTTTGGTAATTGAGATTTCTAAGACAGATTTTGCGTCTTCCTTCTTACGATAACATTCATTAGAATCGTGACCGATTATAGAACAATTTTTACATTTCTTTAATGGTTTTGTACACTTATTGATAACATGACCTTCTTCCTTGCAATTAAAGCACTTGATTGTGTTTGATTTATTATTAACAGGTGCTTTATCTTTAGTCGGAAATTTCTTGTAAGATCTTTGAGTATTATCATTTCTTTTGGCTATACTTTTTGCATTGCGTAAGTATGCTAAAAGTTTGTCAGGGTTATCGAATTGAGCTGCTTCCGCTCCTATCCTAATGGCTCTATCGTCTATGCCAAAGATCACGCATTCTACCGCTCGTTTGCCCTTAATTTCGCACCTATTAAGTAATGCCATTTTGTCATAAAAATAATCCTCTAAGGATTCCCCAAACTTCGCTCTTTTGTCCAACATATCCGAAAGCATTTGGCCATAATTTTCATCGGACGGAAAAGCTGCTTTGAGCTTTTCTTGCCACTCAACCCAGCTATAATTGACGGTTGTAAGACCTTCGTACCACCGCTTTGCATTACCAGTAAGTTTAGGTATAGTATTATGTATGATTTGTCGGTCAGTCCAACTATATATGTTTGCTATTTCATTGACTTTGTGTATCCAATTATTTATGTTCTGATTTTTTGAAGAAGGGTCGAACTCAGGAACTACATTAAAATTACTTATTCTCTCACTACCCCTACTCGAGATTTTATCAAGAAAATTGGCAAATTTAGAAAACACATCAGTTGTAGGGAACGACTCACTTGCACTGGTTCTCGGCGAACGGGTGTCTCGTCGACGACGTGGATCCCCGCTTCGCTGGTTGCTCCTGCTGCATCTTGACCGTGATCTGCAATCTTGGCGGTGCCGCTTCTCCTGTGAACCAGGGATCACCCTGGTTGGGCTGCGACTCCGTTGTGTTGCAACCCTTTCCAGCGGCGGCGGCGTCTCGAGCCGTCGAACTCGGTGACCAGGGCTCCACACACCACTGCGCTTGCGGCTATGCCTGTAGCACTGGCTGCGGCTCTGGTCCCTGCTCCGCTTGCGGCTTGGCCCACGGTTCCGCCTGCGGCTTTGCCTGTCCAGCACTGGCGATGGGGTTCGCGGCGGTTGAACCAAACTTCCACCTTGATCGTCATCCATTTGTAGACCTGGTCAATAAAAATAATATACGGACACGGCTATCCTTTTAAACCATCTAAATGGCTATTTACATACTTTAAAAAAAGAAGAAAAAAAATGATTACAGCAAAACATGAATTATAAATCATGAAGGTACTTCTATATTTTAGTGTTAAAATCACCAAGTATAAAATCGGCAATGGCATATTTAATGTAACTTCGTAATGATACAACGACCGTTAACATCATAAAAGCACAGACAATCGCAATAGAAATGAATCGAATATAAAATGGCTAACGATTCAATTAACAAAACATTTTTTTTATTTTATCAGGTATGATAACTAACGTTCAAATATGGACAAAATAAAGCTGAGATTCACACTACGTAATTTGAAAAGTAACAGAATACATAATACACTTACGTGAATAATCCCACTTCTGAACTGAAAGAAAAGTCACTTATACTCCGGTAAATCCTTTTATTTTTCAACGATATACAACTATGAACGATATACACTTAGTCACTCTTACACTTAGTCAGTTAGTCTTCCTGGTATATACTGCTCGATAGTCCAAAATATACTGCCCAGAAAAACCGTATTCGATTTACTTAACAGCTCTGCGTCCATGTTACAAAAGTGGGGCAAAGCGCGCGAATTTTAAGTCAACAGATGGACGTTTAATTTAAATCAAATGGTAACTGTTTATTATATTAATCATTAATGTTTTGTATTTGGATTTAAGTTAATTACTACGTATTTAATCATAACATAATATTTAAATACAGTATCATGTTTTATCGAACTAAATTACCGTTACTAGTCAAGTTGCGTACTAATAAAATGTTAAATTCACATTGAAATATCTTAATTTATTTTGTAATAGCTTACACTTACTACTATAACCACTACCTACATAATACACAAGAAACTAAAAAATACTCGAAACAGACAACGGAAAAACCGCATCGAGTCCCAAAGCCTACAATGCTAAAATATTCACGAAGGGCGCCTCCAATTGCCAGCAATTCTACCAGCACTGCAAAGGGCGAAGCATTAACATATGTATAGATTTAGTTTCCCCGGAAAGAAGGGTAAATAAACAGTCTGAAGACAATACTGCATAAATATGATAAGAACCAATCTCGAGAAGGGTTAGAGTTGCGCTGCAAAAGGGTTCAATTAGTTTCTAGATTATTCTGGAAGTAGAAAACATAATTTTCCGGGTGATTATTTAAAATGGAATAGAATGGAAACTTCTGAAACTAATTATTAAAGGAAGAGTAAATTGTTTTACCTCATATTAGTGATTTTAGATTAGTGAAAATTTATAACTCCGTAGATTCTTCATCTACGGAGTTATAAATCAAAAAATATAAATTTTACCTATTTCGAATTTTTTTAAAGGGTTCTTGCCGCAGTTAATACTTATATTTGCCAGTTAGCGGTGGTAGCGGGGCTGACAGCCCATAGAGCGCTAGATAATCACTGTATTAGAGACTCTTATAACATAAAATCACGACTATAGTCGCTAAAGAGGTAAGTAGAGGTGTACGAACACAGTACCTGTTTAGGGCAAATTGAGGTCTATATCTACTTGCTTGGTGAAAGAAAAACGCTGATAACTGTTGTACTTCTTTACATAAAAAGATTTATTTTGCACTGAACTTACATTTTTTGATATTTTTTAATGAGTGGACTGTATGAACGATGATTGAATGTATGTATGCAGTATGTGTGTGGAAGGAAAAATTTACTAGTATGGATCTTAGTCTTTTTAGACATACCGCCCACCAAAGGACGCAGTACTTTAATAAACCATATAAAGTTGAACAATTATAGGATATAAACTCAAAGAATAAAAGGTGCATTGTGTACTTATCTCTATGTGTATAAAATGCTAGCACTTAAATGCTATACTTATGTAATGACATACATTAATGTTATAATTTTTAATACAACTCAAAGAATTACTCTATACAAAGACATAACCGCCCACCGTGATGCTACATGATGTGATGAGTCAATGAATAATTGTATAAGAAAGTTTGACACATCTAACCATGCTAAGCAAATAGTTACAATTACTAATTTTTGAATATGATAAACTAACCGGTGGGGTGACAAAAATGCAAAACAAAATAAAGTTCAAAGTAACGCAAATTATGGTTATGAAAACATGACATGGTTAGCCTTATAGTAATAGAAGTTAGTATGGTGTAAACTTAATATCTATTCATTTTATTTTATCAGAATATAAAGCTGCTTGATAAATGGTAAGAAGGTACAGATACCTTATGACATCATGGATAACAAACAAATACAATAGCAAGTAAACAATCAAATCACTTAGGTAAAATACATAATTTACTAATGGGACGTTTAAATTCCCCATTCTTGCATTTTACAGATACAACCCGTGCAATATTGTCAGGTCCTAAGTATTTTTTTGTTATTTTTCCTAAAATCCATTTAGCAGGTGGAATATTATCGTCTCTTAAAATTACTATATCACCAATTTCAGGCTCAGATTTCTGAGTATTCCATTTGTATCGTTGGTTAAGGTTAACCAAATACTCCCTATAACATCGCTTCCAAAAATTATTAACCATTTTTTGTGTCAATCTCCATCTATCCAGACCTACAACATTATGATTTGAATTATCTTCATCGGGAATACTTATTATGGGCTCACCTATAAGAAAATGACCTGGTGTTAAAGCTTGAGGTTCGTTAGGATCATCACTCATTACTGTAATTGGTCGGGAGTTGAGGCAAGCCTCGATCTGTGCTAAAACAGTAGACAACTCCTCATAGGTAAGTGTGCTATTTCCAATTACCTTATATAAATGTGTTTTAACACTACGTACACCGGCCTCCCAGAGACCTCCGAAATTAGGTGCGTGTGGGGGTATAAAATGCCATGTGGTGCTCTCCAAACTCAATAATTCCTCAATTTCACGCGGTACAGTGGATTTAGCTCGGTTAAACATTTCACGAAGTTGTTTGTTGGCACCAACAAAATTAGTGCCATTGTCACTAAATAAGTCTTGACAGTGACCTCGCCGTGCTGTGAAACGCTTGAACGCTGCAATGAACCCCTTTGACGATAGATCAGTTACCACTTCCAAATGGATCGCTCGAGTAACCAAGCAAATAAATAAACAAATATATCCCTTGTAGGATTTTGTTCCTCTTCCAGGGGAAAATCTCACACTAATAGGCCCCAAGTAATCACAACCAGATGATTTAAAAGGTCGGGTCGGTTTCAACCTATGTTCTGGAATTTGACCCATCAGTTGATTACTCTTAAACTTGGAATGTCTCAAGCACTTAACACACGCTCTGTAGTGGCTTTTAACGATCTCCTTTGCTCGCAATATCCAATATTTAGTTTTCAAATAGCACAACATAGCTTGTGGTCCTCCGTGACAGGTTTTGATATGAGCATCACTAATTATGAGCTTGGTAAGATGGCTCTTAGCAGGCATAAGTATAGGATGTTTTGTATCATATATGACTTCTGACTCATCAATACGACCGCCAACTCTTAGTATTCCATTTTCATCAAAAATGGGACAAAGGGTGCGGAGTCTACTTTTTTTTGGGACAAACTTCTTCATCTTTAACTGCTTCATTTCTTCACTAAAATGCTCTTCTTGAACCTGTTTGATGCAGATAACTAAACTCATATTTAGTTCTGCAGGTGTTATTATGTTCGAATATAACTTTTGTTTCTCTTTTGGTAATCTTAAATTCTGTAAAACTCTTCTCCAATATGATATGGCCTTTAAGGTTATAGACAGTGATGAAAACATAGTCCAAAAAAATGTATTCTTTAATACTGGTAAAACAGTTAAAGATGTATGTCTTTCTTCTTCGTGAGTATCCTCAATATTATCATTACAGTTATGTAACTGTGCAGTAGATTGCGAAAGCCATGAGGGTCCTGCCCACCATAAGGAATGTTGAAGTAAATCTTGTGTAGCTATGCCTCTTGAAACACAATCAGCAGGGTTCGAATCAGTTGTAACATGCCTCCATTGATCGTATTGTAAAATATTGAGAATTTCAGACACACGATTGCTCACAAAAGTAGTCCAGCGGCTAGACCCTCCTCTCAGCCAAGCTAGGACTATTGTAGAATCGGACCACGCATACAAGTTTTCCTTTGGTATGTACATTATTTGTGACACCTCAAACATTAACTTTGCTGCTAGAACTGCACCGCACAACTCCAGCCTTGGGATAGATATCTCCTTCTCAACAGGGGCAACCTTGCTTTTTGCTGATACCAAACTCACAAAAATTTCGTTGTCATTATTATTGATAACACGAATGTATACAGCAGCACCATACGCCAATTTAGAAGCATCAGCAAATGCATGTAATTCGACCTTTGACCCTGGACTGAAATGATACCATCGTGGTATGTTTATTTTTTCTAAATGTATTAAACTTGCTCTAAATTGTAACCACTCAGTTATTAAATCTGTATTCAGTACATCATCCCAATCAAGCTTCGACTTCCATAATTTTTGGATAAATATTTTTGCTGTGATTATCACAGGGGCAATCCATCCCAATGGGTCATACAGCCGTGCCACATCCGATAAAACTTGCCGTTTAGTAATAGGTTGTTTTAATTCTGGTAAATCAAGTGTGTACTGAAAACAATCTATATTTCTATGCCATTTCAAGCCAAGTACCTTCATGACAGTAGTTGTTTTTAATTTTAATGAATCATTGCTACTGTGGCTGTTCCCTTCTATGTGTGTCAGTAAGTCTTGATTATTGCTACTCCATTTCTGTAGTTCAAAACCACCACAGTTCATCAATTTGTTCATCTCATTATAGATATGTATGGCCTCTGGTAGAGTGTCACAGCCAGTCAAAAGGTCATCCATATAATAGTCCTTCTTAGATATTGTTGATGCTGTTGGAAATTTTGTATGTTCTTCATCAGCTAATCTCTGAAGGGTTTTTACAGCCAGATATGGAGCACACGCAGTACCAAAGGTCACTCGCAATAATTTAAAATGTCTTAATGGCTCGTCTATTTGTGGCCTCCATACAATTCTTTGGTAGTCTGTATCCTCAGAATTAACCTTCACCATTCTGAACATCTTGATAATGTCTGCTACTATGCAGATCCTGTGGCTTCTCCATCGCATAAGGATGTGTCTCAAATCCTGTTGTAACTTGGGACCCACCATGAGATTATCATTAAGTGAAAAATTGTTAAGACCTTTACATGAACCATCGAAAACTACTCGAACTTTGGTTGTTTCCTTATCCTCTCTAACTACAGCATGGTGTGGAAGATAAATCGCCTTGGGATTGTCTATGTCTTCCTTTTTTATTGGTGTCATGTGATTCATAGTAAGATATTCTTGCAAAACCTTGTGATATTCTTCTTTTAAAGTAGGATTTCTCTGCAGTCTCTTCTCTAAAAACTCATATCTTTTTGTAGCTATAAGTACTGAGTTTCCATATTGACATTCTGGTTCCTCCTTGTCCAAAGGTAGCTTGACAATAAATCTACCTTCTTCATCTCGGGTAGTTGTCCTGTCATAAAGTTCTTCGCATCTTTGCTCTGTTTCCGTCATCCTTTTCTGTATCAAGTTGGGCTCATTTTCCATTTCCCAGAATTTCTTAAGTAGCTCTTCTCCACTTAAGTGTAAATGCATGGTGATTATTCTGTTGACAGCAGAAGTTGAGTTTTGTGACACCCTCCCTGATAATACCCATCCTAAGGTAGTGTTTTGTGCCAATATTTTATTGTGACGTACAATACCATCCAATAAAATCTCACTGTAAACTTCTGCTCCAAGAAGAATATCAATTTTACTTGGTGTGGCATAGCCTGGATCAGCTAGTGGTATTTTATCTAAATGTAACCAATCAGGTGTGTGTAACTCAGTTGAAGGAAGTATTGACGTAACAGATCCCAATACATATGCATTCACCTGGATGGATACTTCAGGGTCATGACGTGATACCACTCGGAGAGAAACCATGTGCTTTACCCTCGTGTGGCTACCGCCACCTATACCGGAAACCATACCACTAACATGTTTACGAGAAAGTCCAAGTAATTGAACTACTGATTCACTAATAAAAGATGCCTGCGAGCCTTGATCCAACAATCCTCTCAACTGTTGTCTATAACCGTGATCATTGTGGGCCCAAACAGACACAGTTGCTAACAAAACTTGACTCGGTTTTAATCCTTTACTCGAAAAATTAGTTGAAATGGTACTCACGGTTTTGTCTGACTCACTCTGCACAGAGACATCCTCACTCTTGCTGCTCACCTCCTTTTCAAAATGTAATAATGAATGATGCCTCCTGCCACACCGCTTACAACTCGCTGAATTACGACATTTCATAACTGGATGAGATGGAGAGAAACAATTAAAGCACAAATTATTTTTTTGAATATAATCTTGCCTATCCTTGACGCTTAGTTGACTAAATTCCTTACAATGGGATAAATAGTGTTCCCCATTACACTTATTACATTTGGGAGTTACCTTAGAATTACTCTTATTATTATCAATAGACCCATGAAAAGACTTCGACTTTGTATTAGTGTTGGTACGTACCTTATTAATGTCTATCATTTCCAACGACCTAAATTTTGATTCTAAAAAGTCAGATAATTGAGTCCATGTAGGTAATTCATCACTAAATATACCTAACTGATATTCCCACTGCTTTATGGATTCAGGATCTAATTTAGAAACCACTAAATAAATAGAAAACACATCATTAATTTGCTCAGTACTGATGCCCATACTACGTAGAGATTGTAAACAAGTTGTAGTTGTATCCAATAACTGTCTAATGGCACTTGCAGATTCACTTGTAATTGGTTTTTGCGTAAACAATAATCTCATAAGCGCATTGCAATTATAACGCTTATTATCGTAACGTTTCAATAACTGTTTCCAAGCTTCTTCGTAATTGTCATTAGTTGTTGAAAAATTACGTAACAAACATTCCGGTTCACCTGACAAATTACTTTTAAGATAATGCAATTTTTGCACCGGCGTTAGATTATTATTGGTATGAACAAGTGAATGAAACATATCATGGAACGTTTGCCACTCCACATATTTACCACTAAACGTAGGTAATTGCACACGCGGTAACTTAACCTCGCACTCATTAACCACGTGTCCAGCACTGGATTTCTGATTCACGGACGAGGTTCCACTCGATGACGCAAGATAGGGCTGCAGGGCTTCCTTTAACGAAGTCTTGTATGATACATATGCTTCTTCGAACTCCTCATACATATCCTCAGTAAAATAGGTATCCTGCTTTTCCTCCTGGGTCGCCTTGCCTGTGATAGCTTTGTGGTGTCCCTCTTTGAAATCTGTCCATAACTGCTCCAAGTTGTCCAATCTGGTTTCTATATAAGGCTTTTTGATCCGATCTCTGGGTGTCTTTTTGTAGTTTTTCTCCGCCTTCGTCAATTTCTCCAGCATTTCCTTTTGATAGGCTAGAAGCCCCTCCATTGTGCACGTTAATGTTTTTAACGTTGAAACTCCAAATCCAAACAAATAGATATTGATTTTGATTTGAATGATTATTTTGCTATGCTAATCTTGTTATAACGCTCGATGGTAGCAAGATAATCCGCTCAGGAACGCTTTTTTTCTCTGGTTCTCAAAATGGCGACGACGATTGCCCAATGCGCCCAATGTGACTTGATAAATCCGGCTCGATATGGACCAATTATGTTTAGGGCAAATTGAGGTCTATATCTACTTGCTTGGTGAAAGAAAAACGCTGATAACTGTTGTACTTCTTTACATAAAAAGATTTATTTTGCACTGAACTTAACTTACATTTTTTGATATTTTTTATTTTTTAACCAAGGTACATTTATTGAGTTAGAATTACAATATTTACAGACTAAATCACAATTTTATTGATTTGACCACAGGTACATTTATTTTGACTGTGTTTAGCAGATCTACGGTAGGTGTAAAAGTGCGCAGTGCTGCACACGGCACACCCCCACCCTATTTCAAGTTAAACAACTATCAACCTTATTTCAATGATATTTAAGTTGCTTTCAGAATGACTAGCACTATTGAAAAAGTTATAAAAACGTTTAAGTTTTAGCGTAAACTGAACTTTATTGTGTCAGAATTAAAGTTATTTTTCCACTAATTCATAGTTGTTTACATTTTTGGCAAATAAATCGCGAACGCACATTACCTAAATTTCGCTTGTTATGTTTTAAGTCACATGTCATATCTTAGGGCGAGCCTTTAGCACTAACCGGGAACAAATCCAGACTCCTAGCTACTACCGAGAAAGGGGACTGAAGATTTTTATATGGAGCTTGGCATACCTATTGGTTATGGCTCAAATCGGGCATGTTGTTATTTTTTCAAAATGGCTGCCACGCTTGTAACCTATACAAATCGATAGCTAACATCAATGCAAACGAAAAATAATATTTTCCGTTTGCATTGATGTCAGCTTTACGGGGATTTGGTCCTATTACATATATTATTATAATAGGACCTAACCCCGTAAAGCGTCACGTTTCCGAGATATATTATACAAAGTTGATACGACAGAGGGGCTTTTCTTTAAACTGCCTATACTAGATACCATTTTCAAGCTCTGTACCAAAAATCAATTAAATAGGAGCAGTAGTTTAGTCACAAATGATTTTTGAAGTTTTTGCTACGTTTGAACACGATGTATATTTCCTAACAGCTGATTATCTCATACGCATAGGTCATGCACCTTAAAACGATAATCTGAGTATAAGATACATTGTTGCCGCACAAGTACAACCAAATATTTCACGAAGCAATAAATACACACACACTTGCACTTTCACTATGAGAGTGACAATCATAGCAAAACCCCCGCGCCTTTTTCCCGCGCGTAAAAGGAATAGAAATAGGTCAGTATGTTGCTATTGCATTCTAGATCCTTGGGAATTTGCTAAAAAACTTTCTTTCAGTGGACAGTGCGCACGCGTCATCCATCCGGGATGTACGTTACGTAACACGGGAGCCCCGCCGCCGTTATGTTTTGTCGAACTCGCTGACAATAATTGTGATTTTGTTTTGTTATTGTGATAGACACTAAATAAGTTTAACTTGGGAATATTATTATTTAGTGTTAGTGTTTTTTTGTGTTTGACTGTTTTTATTGTGATAGGATACGTAATTAAACGTTGGTTGTGTGTGTGTGTAATCATTAAAGTGTTCAGCAATGCCTCGTGTAACTTACACGGCGTCAGAATACACTTACATGATTTTAATTTACGGTGAATGCCGTGGAAACGCAGATTTAGCTCTGCGAACATACCGAGAAAGGTATGGTGACCGGCGCAATAGCCCTAGGAACGCCGCGCGCCGGCACCATACAATTGGCAGTACAAAGATTACGGGAATTAAAGTGCTTAGCGACGGACAGTGATTTAATAAATAACAATATTCTCCGTCGGTATAATTTGTGCATTAATATGAATCGAGGACACATCGAGAATTTAAAAATTTTGTGTTTTTGTGTGTGCGCGTACTTAACAACCAGCCGGGCGCGGACGGCGCGAGCGGTCTAAACCGCCCGCCCCCCGCGCCCCCGCCAAGAGAGATAACACACACGCACACGCGCTCCTGCGCGACTTTGTTACCTAGGCATCTAACTAAGGTCAGTCAAATTTATTTATAAAGGGTGGTTGCGTTTCACTCTGATTTTAAGCTATTTAGTTTGTTTGAAAAAAAAAAAATCTCATTTTTGGCGCTTTCTATTTTTGTACTGTATCGAATTAATACTATACACGTATAGTATACGTAGTGTAATTTAATGCCCCTCTGTCATATCAACTCTGTATATTATTATACAGGATGTTTGGATGCTGTGTGCAAAGCTTTAAGGGAGTGATACTTGACACTATTTACAGCATTTTGAGCCATACATGTCTTAGACGAAGTATGTTTGTTTTATATTTTTAACTACTATTAGTCAAAAATAACATACCTACCAACTTTAAACTGGGAGAAAATTTAAAAACATACTTTGTCTAGGACATGTATGGCTCAAAATGCTCTAAATGGTGTCAACTATTCACCCCCTTAAGGCTTTGTATCCAGCTTCCAAACACCCTATATATCTCGGAAAAGTGTCCATTTTGAAAAATAAAATAAAATGGCAGACAGGTAGGTATGCCACAAATATTTAAAGCCCTTTCTAATAGATACTCCAATTACCCAGACTTCTTCGATGCACCCCATTTTGTTCTTTAACCACCTAAGCCCAAATTATCTCCCTCACCAACGCAAATGCCCCGTTTTGGTAATTTAGGTCATACTACCCTCCATTTTGGAACTCCACTGCAGATTCAGTAACATAGAAAAAGGAATAAAGATGCTCCTCCCAAGGCACTTATTAACTCTCTTGGAATACGCAACGAAATTAACCGGAAGAGGAAAGAAAATCAAGTTTCCTCCCCAGTAATTAGCAAAGCGGTGCGTTCTACTGAGAGATAAGATTTTTGATAGCTGTTGCGGTTTTTTCGGAACGTCCTCAAAAGTAACCTTTTGACCCGAAAATAGGAATCGAAACATCAAGTCTTCACGGGCCTTTTGGCTTAAAAAAAGGAAGATAGTTTGTCTCCTGAAAAAACTTCTACGACTACCTCCCTACTCGTAGAAGTTTTTAGGTACCTCTACCTACTAAGATTATAACTCGAATCGTCTATTCAATCGCTGTTTGCGGGTGTTAGTGTGTGGGGTATTTGCGTAACACGCTAATAGTAGGAATTTAGGATTAAGAAATCTAATTTGAATAAAGGACTTTTCATTTTTTAACCATCCCCCGAATGTTTAAGAGACAATAGTGGAGATTAAACTCATCATCTACATGCCTTTATCCAATTATGATAGGATCGACTTACAGTCTAAACGAGTGCAGCGGAATATCAGTATTTTACATGGAGCTATTGCCTATCTGACCTCTTTAATCCAGTTACTGGGTAAAACGAAACCCTTTGGTAAGATTGCGGTCAAAGACTTGACAGCGACCGTCAATGGTCTTAGGGTTCCGTACCAAAATGGTAAAACGTAACCCTTGCGGTGAGACTGTCTGTCTGTCTGTCCGTCTGTCACAACTGGATATCTCAAAAACTACTAATGCTAATAACTTGAAATTTGTTATAGTTTTAGATGACGTTTGCCCAACTATTTTGCAAATAAGAAAGAAATAAAAATATATGTATATTTTGCAACAGCCGGTCGATTCTGTAAAAATCTCACCGTGAAAACTTAGGTGAAGTGAGTTTGTTTTTAGTAGGAATTGACACTATTGACAGCTCACTCCACGCTCACTTCACCTAAGTTTTCACGGTGAGATGGTTACAGAATCGCACTGCAGGGACTGAAAGGGGTTTTGAAAAATTCCAAGTGGGGCTACTAGGGGCATGTGGGGTATCATATGAAAGAGAACAGTTTGCACATTATCAAACATTTCTTCTATTTTTTGTAAGCCGCACATTTTTCGACTTTTGATGAAAAATGTAAAAAATACCGTTCCCGGGCCCTTATCTCCGACGTTTGCAAAGGGAAAAATCTGAAATAATTGTGTGATAGAAGTTTCTGTAAAGATTACAGGAAAAATAAAACGTTGTCTCTAAAGAGCACACTTTTTCAGAAATCATCAACAAAAGTTACATTAGTTCCACTATCGGCCAAGAGATAGCGCTGACCTCAAACTGCAATATTCTACACCGCAGAGCGCAGTGTAAAATTCTCTGAAAATTTTACAACATATGGGGGTCATTTGATGATTTCCTATACGCAAAAAAAATAAGGGTCCTAGAGTGATGTTAAATAGCCGATAGTAAAGAATTGGGCTATCAAATACAAAAAGAAACATTTTTCAAATCCAACTGATAGTTCCAGAGATTAGCGCATCCAAAGAAACAAACTCTTCAGCTTTACTATTAAAGATAAAGATATTAAAGGGTTTATTTATAAACGATGATTAAAGTTAAGTAACGTTTAAACGTCAAAAATGAATAGTTAAACAGTTTCTAATCACTACTTAACTTTAAACAAAGTTATGAAATAAACGGGTTTATGTTGGAATCTGCAAAGATGCTGTAAATATTTTAAATAAAAGGACTTCTATAACATGTTAATCACATTTATTTTATTTATTCAAGCTACGACGTTGCTTCTGTGTCTGGATGCAGAGACAAGAGGGGGAGCTTACCACAGACAATTCACATTATTTCTTTAACCATATACTACTAAATTAATCTATTACAGATGCAAGCGTCTTTAATTTCTTACTACCCTCACAACCAAAAAAACGTATTACATTTTGATTTGACAAACGCCACAAGCTTTATACAGTCGATAGCTACGCAAAAGGGTATCGTAATTTTCCCTTTTTTTTACTCCCAGAAACCTTTTTCCTTGGCATCATAGCCAGTCCTGCTCCTGACACTGCAAGATATTCCTATCGTGTAGCCTGCACAGTACTCAATATTTGAACAGATGCGCGAGGGTGGCGGCTACGTTATTTTTATGCGACCTACATGAAAATTTAGCTACCCCCGCGTAGTGTGGGGACGATATCGGTATATCGATAGGTGGGTAACTGTGTTTTTTCGAGTTTATTTGGAGTTTTAACAGTTTATTTAACATGAATATAGAAAAAAGAACGAAAAATATGTTATTTGGGACACACACAGGAAATACATACAGTAAAAAAAACGGTCAAGTGCGAGTCGGACTCGCGCACCGAGGAATCCGTACAAATTTGTAGGTCTACAAAACAATTTTCGAATTTTTTCTTTTACTAATGCTACATGACATTGCTTCTTGCCAAATTTTATGATTCTAGGTCAGCGGAAAGTACCCTATAGGTTTTGATTCCCTTGCGAGTGTCAAAATATGCAATATAAACAGAACATAAACGCCCGTATCTTTTGCGTTGACTTAGAAGATTGATTTTTTCACTGCTTCAAGGTATTGCAGCCCTGAACATTTGATATTAATTTCAAATTGAACTTAACAACTTTTATTGTTTCTAAAACTTGCGTTTTTTTGTGTTTAGGTCCTGTAAGTCCCTTAAAGTGAGTCAACTAGGCTTTACTTACACCTAATCAATCATCATGCAGTGATCATCTTGAGGACAATACCATTACTCAAGGAGCTTTGTCATGGCGCGCCGTTGGCGCCTGTTCAAACAGCGAACATTTACGTACGTATTATAATTAATTAATATTTAATACTGCTACTAATACGTCATCATTGGCATGTAATGAGCTGCTGGATATGGGCGTCCTACTGACCTATAGGTGCCTTGAACGATTAATAAACTAGCGATCTCTTCGGAATTTAGCAATATGTTTTTTACGTGAATACGTCTTTAAAATTGCTTTCATTGTGGGAGGCAAGTCAAAAAGACGAATGATAACAAAATCGGGGGATACCGATCTCACCAAGCGCAGCTTAAGAGTGTATAAAATCAACTGGAAATCTCTGTTTCTATGGATTTAAAATCGGTCTAATTTGGCTGTAACACTATTTTCCTCAAAAAGGCTATAGGCGACTTAACATCACGCTAAGACACTAAGGAGCCGAACAAACACTAAGACAGTCAGAAAGAACACAGTAGTAGCGCGTACAGGCGATGCGGTGCGACGGGTTGGGTCGGGGAACAAGAAATTTTAAGCGGACGAAGTCGTGGGCAGAAGCTAGTAAATTATAAATGTAAGCATCTCGTCACCACTTTAGCACTCCCAAAATATTACAAAATCACTAAAATTTTTCATACAACATAATTTTAAAACATGGCGATATTTAATGCCTGTCAATTACGAGTGGTTCAGGGCCAACCACATTATCAACACTAAACACGAATTAATTTAACTTATAATTATAGTTATCTAGCCGTAATAACATAATTTTCGACATTGATGATGTTAAGATGGAGATGACTCAGAAATTAAAATGATTTCATCATTATATCAGGGCCAGGATAAAAAAAAAATTGTTTGCCGTATGATCATTTCTTAATATCTAATAAGCCAACCAAAACCACCGTAGGAATAATACACAAGTGATTCCAGACCAGCCGGTCGATTCTGTAAAAATTTCGCCGTGAAAACTAAGGTGATGTGAGTTTGTTTTTGCTAGGAATTGACACTATTGACAGCTCACTCCACGCTCACTTCACCTAAGTTTTCACGGTGAGATGGTTACAGAATCGCACTGCAGCAGGCTGATTGCGTAACACACTGGCAGAAAAGAAGGGAAGGAAAGAGAGGAGATAGAAGAGGAGGGAGGGAGGTGAAGTTTTTTTTAATGTAGACCCTACACTATTCTATGTGTGTGAGTATAGGTAAGTAATTTTTTACCAAAAACACATTTGCTCACATGTTTGTAAACTTAATTGAGAACGTAGCATTCACTGAAGTTCAGTAAGTGCAGTATTTTCCTTACAGTTAAAAAATACAGCCGGTCGATTCTGTAAAAATCTCACCGTGAAAACTAAGGTGATGTGAGTTTGTTTTTGCTAGGAATTGTCACTATTGACAGCTCACTCCACGCTCACTTCACCTAAGTTTTCACGGTGAGATGGTTACAGAATCGCACTGCAGCAGGCTGATTGCGTAACACACTGGCTTTCATTTTTGACAGTTCAACGACATTCATTGCGTTATTTACATTGTTGAGCAGACAAATGTTTTGAACTTAAGAAGCAATGGATAGCTATATGCTTCAACATTATTCAGATTGTGATTGATACTGCAGTGTTAAGGCTCCTGCAAACAGGCGCGACGCGCGACGCGAATCGCGCGCGACACAAAGGCACCGCTCGTTGTGCGACTTGCGGTGCCTTTGTGTCGCGTGTCGCGTCGCGCCTGTATGTACGAGCCTTTACGCAATGGCCCCCACGTGCATTTAAATAATATCGCAACTTTTAGAGACCATACAAGAAACGTCACGCATCGAGAAACACAGGACCGGTGGATGTGGCGATGCATGGGCGAGTTCTATGACCAACAGTGGACATCTTTCGACTAAAATAATGATGAAAAAAAAACTTCTCAAACTATTTTTGGTAGCTCCACACATAAAGGCTCCTGCAAACAGGCGCGACGCGCGACGCTAATCGCGCGCGGCACACAGGCACCGCTCGTTGCGAGACTTGCGGTGCCTTTGTGTCGCGTGCGATTTTATCGCCTGTCGCGCCTGTTTGTAGGAGCCTTAATGAGGCAATATAAATAAAGCCTGAGGCAAACACTTACAAAGATAATGTAATAAATAGTTGCTAAACGGACCTACTTAGTTCGTCATGGCCCACGCACATAAGTTACACCCGAGGCTAAATTTTAAGCACCCAATACCGACTGAATCAGAAATGTTTAAGTGTTCATACACACGAGTAGCACTGATCAACAGCAGAGGCAACTGATTCCGTCAACACGCGTCAAACTCAAAGCATTTATTTCAATTAAACCATTTACAGGCACTTTTGAATTGTCAAGAAGTCGGTCAGTCAGGAAAATATGAAGCTAGTTGCCCATTCCAAAGCGTAGGTACCTATGGAGAAGAACGGGCAAGAAACTCCATGGACACTTTTAAATTATATTGTTGCCAAAATATTCGTTACATCATTAATGTTGAATTTATAATTATATTATATGTGAGAACGATGTAAAAAACTTGCCAAGTGCGAGTCGGCCTAGCACGCGAAGGATTTCGTACCACAAGGCATAAAACGCCTAAAAAAACACGTTTGTTGTATGGGAGCCCCCTTAAACATTTATTTTATTCTGTTTTTAGTATTGGTTGTTATAGCGGCAACAGAAATACATC
Source organism: Luperina nickerlii (assembly GCA_963855955.1). Classification (NCBI taxonomy): domain Eukaryota; kingdom Metazoa; phylum Arthropoda; class Insecta; order Lepidoptera; family Noctuidae; genus Luperina; species Luperina nickerlii. The sequence goes on along the minus strand of OY979690.1, from coordinate 9,185,431 downwards.
ATCTGTGAAAATTTCAACTGGCGAGCTATCACGGTTCATGAGATACAGCCTGGTGACAGACAGACAGACGGACAGTGGAGGCTTAGTAATAGGATTCCGTTTTTACACTTTGGGTTCGGAACCCCAAAAAGACGTAGGTTCACGTTAAAAGCGTCCGGAGTACCTACATCAAATAGTAACAAAAAAACAATCCAAAAATAAAATAATTTAAAATAAGCCGAGGCAGCTAAGCGATGCGCGATGGCCAGATCCAATTGACGGCGGTGCCGGTTCACGAACAAGACGCATGGATCAGCACCATTCTGCTCACAGCCGTCGGTAGCCGCCGACAACTTGCCAAACATGTATTTGAGTACCGTAGTCAACTAGACGAGCAGCACGTTGTGTAGACCCTTAAATATGACCACACTACCACCGTGTAGTACAATATGGGAGGACGTGTGGTCCTAGGAGCGGCCGCACTTGGTGATGGGACTCGCTAGTCATGGCGGGCTGATACCAGTCGTGGTGCAGCGAATCTACAAGTATCTCCCGGGCCCCGACTTAGTGATCATACACACGAGCAACACGCGTCGACTACAGACTCTGTAGTACAGAGGCAACTGCAGCCGTCAACGCCCGCCGTCGACGCGTCGGCAGCTGCCTTTGACGTGTCACTCGTGTATTTGAGTAGGTACGGTGCTGAAAAACACGAGCGGCATGTTGTCAGAGACAGCCGTCGACGCGTGTCGCTAGTGGGTATGCACACTTACGGTAGTAGAAGGAATCGTGGGGTTTTACTCAGTAGGAGTCCGACATAATCCTCCGTTCTCCTCAGACGAAGGGTATCCATGATTTCCCCACGCAAAAAAAATGGCCATCTGAACAACTTTCACTGTGACCCATGGTGAAAATTGATCAATTTGATGGTCTGCTATTCTACTACAGATTTCTGATACACGATGTATAAACGCAAGCAGTAAAAATATGTAGGTGTCTTTAAAACCACTTGTGATTAAAATGATTAGAATCAGGAACCGAAGGTATTGAAAAAATGGCACTTGATCGACCGACTAACCTTGTGTGATTTGATTATTATCACTATTGAAAAACGAGGTAGTAATCAGAATAAGGGAGACGTGCATACTAACTGTAACGCCTGTACCTATACCATTTTTAAAAAGCTATCGACAACAAATCTTTAAAAAAAAATGTTGAAAACAAAACTATTGACATGTCATCTATCGATACTCCCCCACCACTACGTCGAAAGACTCACCCTTTCCTATTTTGGCGCCCTCGGAAAATACACGAATTTGTATCGCAATGCCAACCTCTTCTATTATTTAACTAATATTAACATAAATTCTTTGGGCCCAGATGGAAACTCGCCTATATTCACGCCTCGAACGTTAAAGGGATCTGCAGGTGGGAACGTTGTTAGTTTCGTTTAGAAAATTTTGTGTACGTGGTTAATTTTTTTTGGTTATTTGATTTTACAAAAACATCACAACATAACATCACGCCTGTTTCCCCAAGGGTAAGACAGAAGTGTATTCGATTATGTGGTTATTAATTTTGATATTGAGAGACCCATGGCTATATAATAACAGTCGCACAGGTCGATTGATCATGTTAAGCTAAGTTTGCAGCGGTTGGTCTGTGGATGGGTGAACATCGCTTTACATACCGAGACCCCTCCGTGTCTTGGAAAGCGCGTTAAGCCGTTGGTCCCGGCTGTTATTCGTGGATCGGATCTTTGACAGTCGTTATGGGTAGTCAGCCCACTCCCTCTCACAGAGAGGAGGCCCGGTTAATTACAGGTTGATTATGTATGTTATGTATGGGTAGTCAGAAGCCCGAAAGTCTGACAACCAGTCTTACCAAGGGGTATCGTATTAGCCAGTAACTGGGTTGTGGAGGTCAAATAAGCAGTCGCCCCATGTAAAACACTGGTATTCAGCTGCATCCGGTTAGACTGGAAGCCGACCCCAGCATATTTGGGAAAAAGCTAGGCAGACGATGATGTTTATTCATTTTGTTTTGGCCAGAGGCTTAAATAGGAAAAATTACACAAGCATGCAAAATTTCAGCTCAATCGGATACCGGGAAGTAGGTCAATTTTAACTTTACGAGATTTGATTACAAACAGATAGCGTGTAAAAGCACTCGATAGAAACCAAGATGGTTTTCATCTGCTAGTATTTTATCAAGTAATAATCGAAGCAAGTGTCTGCTTGTTTTTTTTATTTTCTCCAGTACCAATTACTAACAAATCCTGATTGGCTGGTAAGAGTATTGTTAGCAATTCTTTATTGTTTAACCGACTTCCAAAAAGGAGGAGGTTAATGTTCGACTTTATGTATGTTTTTTTTACATGATTATTAGAACTATGTCGATTTCCATGCTCCCCACGGGACATAAACATAACTGAGGCGAAATGTAAAACTACACATATTATTTCATTTTCTAATGATGGTTGAAATTGGGTGTTTCTCATTTCATCTGATCCAGAAATCCCAACTTCAACCTTCTCATCGTTATTGAGAGCAGTGGTGATCCAGTGATAACGGCCTCTTTTTTTTTTTGAGGATGGAAAGTCATCAAATATCCCCCCCTCCCGTTCTGGGCGGAGCGAAAGGGAGTGTCAGTAGACTCTTACTGACTAAAACCCTCTCATGTTCCTTCCTTAGCCCTTTGTGTTCCGGGCCAGCGGTAACCCTTTCGGACAATCCCGCTGACCCGGCAGGCTTCAACCCTGACGGACCGGATTCACTTGATGCTGACATCTCTTTGAGGCGCGCGTGGATCACGTACGCGCCGGTGATAACAGCCTCAACTTACGAATCGTAGACCGCGGATCGAACCCAGCCAGGCGCTTTACTTTGTGTAAATAATTTCAACACCACTGCTCCCAAAACGGTGAAGAAAAACATCGTGAGGAAACCGGCATGTCCTAAGAACCGGAAAATTTGAAGACATTGTGACATCTACCAACCCGCGCTGGGCCCGCGTGGTGGATTACTGCTCACTCCCTCTCACAGAGAGGAGACCTATGTCCCAGGGGTGGGAACGTCATAGGTTAATTATGCTAAAACATTATTAGAACTATTTCGGTTTTCATAAACCCATCTTTTTTACAGTGTCGCTTAAAAGAGGCACTGAAGCTCAGACTAACACTGCATTGCGCAATGGGAGAAATCAATTTTTTTTTCTTTCAATTTATTAATAGCTGCTTTGGGTTATCGTGGGGATTGTATTTACATAGGTAACTCATTGCATTAGATAACATAGATCTACATTGTAGTAATTGCCCTTCGCTAGTAAGCCCATTAAAGGTACAGACGCCAGCACATCAAGCTACTACAATCTGTCAAATTTCTTTAATAGATTTTCAACTTTATCGCTACAGCATAAAGTGTAAAGTTGATTGGGAAAATTTGACAGTTTCGGGTAGCTTGATGTGCTGGCGTCTGTACAAGTTTATAAAAAACTAGCTGACCCGAAAGACGTTGTCCTGTTTTTGATTCGAAAAGACACGTGGCGCCATCTATCATCATAATAACATTATTGTTGTTTTCCTCGGGAGCAGCACTTTTTCGGGATGAAAGGTACCTATGCCCGTTTCTGTACACCTGACAACGTATATGCAAAATTTCAGGATGATCGGTTCAATGGTTTAGGCGTGAAAAGGTAACAAACAAACTTACTTTCGCATTTATTATATCAGTCAGGATAGTTAGGATTTAGGTACTGAAACAATGACGGCCAAGTAGTAACAAAAACACTAACAATGAGCGAAGAAACTCCCTTAAACCCCCCACACATAGAATTAAAATACCTGTTTAATAATACACAGGTTTGAGCTTCAAACATACAACAGGTAAAGTAACTACTTTACACTACACGTTGGTTAAACAAAAATGCAGTAAAACAAATAAAGTAAAATAGAGGGTACTTTTAAATTATCATTAATTCACGCATGTTAAAATGCCCATAAACGGAGGGCCGCTAAGTGAGCGTGATGGGCCGTGTGTGGTCTAAGTGATTTGTGATGCAACTTCTAAGCGGCAGCGAGCAAAATAGAAGTTACACAAAATGGTGCAAATACCTAATTGTTAGGGTTCCGTACCAAAATGGTAAAACTGAACCCTTATGGTGAGACTCAGTCTGTCTGTCTGTCACAGCCGGATATCTCAAGAACTACTAATGCTATCAACTTGAAATTTGAATTAGTTTTAGATGACGTTTGCCCAACTATTTTGCAAATAAGAAAGAAATAAAAATAATTGTATATTTTTCGCAACAGGGACTGAAAGGGGGTCTGAAAAAATCGAAGTGGGGCTACTAGGGCATGTACTAGGTATCATATGAAAGAGCACAGTTTGCACATTATCAAACATTTTTTTCTATTTTTTTAAGCCGCACATTTTTATACTTTTGATGAAAAATGTAAAAAAACAATACCGTTCCCCCCTTATCTCCGAAGTTTGAAAAGAGAAAAATCAGAAATTATTCTATGTGATAGAAGTTTATGTAAAGATTACAGGAAAATAAAACGGTGTCTCTAAATAGCACACTTTTTCAGAAATCATCAACAAAAGTTACATTAATTCCACTATCGGTCAAGAGATGGCGCTGACATAAAACTGCAATATTCTACACCGCAGTGCAGTGTTAAAATTCTCTGACAAATATAGGCCTCGCCGATGAAAAATTAAAACCATGAGGGTACGAAACCCTCGGTGCGCGAGTCTGACTCGCTCTTGACCGGTTTAAGTCGCGGGCAACAGGTAGTAATAAAATAAATTCGAAAGTAACTCTGTCTGTATGTTACCTTGTCACGCCTAAACCACTGAACGGATTTCGATAAAATTATGCAAGGAGATAGATGGCATGTTGGGAAAGGATATCTAGGAGTTTTTGTCGCGGTAGCACCTTCTCGTAGGATAATTTCCGACATCCACACGGGCGAAGCCGCAGGCAGAAGCTAGAAGTTTGTTTATTATATACAAAAGTTTAACACGCCCGATTTAGATCCGCGTGTCAGAGTAGTTTCAGATGAAATGAGCAAGTTTTGTATCGAGAGGTGTTGAATAAGACTAAAAGCCAAGAAAAAAAAGGCAAAAGCCTGGGCCTGGGGAGAATTTTATTAAACAAATTGAGAAATTCTTTGAAATATGGATACCACTCGGATTTGGTAATACGGGCTGATGTCCGCAACTCCACGTCAAAGCATATATTTTGCGTACGGTATGACTCAGTTAGAAAACAGTAATGGAAGAGGTCCAAACACAAATCACGTCGTCCCACAGGCCCTGACCTATTTAGAACTGCTTCTTAAAAAATCTCAAACATAAGATCATAAAAAAAATACAAGTCACCCACAACTTGCACCACACACAACTACACTTGTTTCCCTATTAATTACTGACATAACTGGTTCTGTTTCACACCGGCAGCTAACGGGGTAAACAATTGGAGGCTAGGTCGTGACTGACAACATTAGCGGCAATCATCATTTTTAAACAGACCACACATTTGTGATATTATTTTTTTATTTGTGAAATGAAATGATATTGGTTATTCTGTGGGTAAATAGGACATCGGAATCACGTTAACACGTCAATTAAAAAAAAAACTTGATGAGGTCGGCGTTTCCTATGATCTCAACTGTTACTAAAATAAGACACAATTACTTTTTCTATTGTTACCGATCTTTAGGACATCGGAGCGAATATTTGACTACTCTGAGAAGAAAGACCACAGTCTCTTTTAAGTCCAGACATAATCTTGGTCAGATCATGTGAAGACCATGTAGATTGATGTCTGAAAAGGTCTCGTACCACACAGATTTGAGTGGACCAGTCCAGTCAGAGTACATCAACGACTCAACGAATAATACCAAAGGACATTTGGGTAGGCAGCATAAAGAACTCAAACTACCAGACCAACATTAAAACTAACAGATAAAGAAAAAAATACCCACGTTAAAGTAAAATACTTATGTAAATATTCATGTCATTTTTATTTGCTACGTTAAGGCTACGCCGACCGCCTAGTGGCGCCCTCATCGTTTGTTTGGTTATGGTACGGATAAAAGTGGCCACTATTTTCCATTTTAGTGATTACAATAAAACTAAACAATTTAAAACTACCGTTTAATGACGTATAATCTTGTGGATCACAACTTAACGTACTTATTTTCTGCATTATCACTCTAAAATAAAAAAAAATAAACAAACAAACTATGAGGGCGCCACTGCGCGGTCGGCGTTTGGTCGGTGCCCTCTTAAATACTACTAACAAGTCTGCTCAAACGAATTTCGGGCCGGAGTCGGTTTTTAAAACCAGCACCCCTCTCAACTGTTGAAAAATCAAAATTTGACGTACAGACGCCAGCACATCAAGCTACTACAATCTGTCAAATGTCTTTAATAGATTTTCAACTTTATCGCTAAAGCATTAGATTCAAAGTTGATTGGGAAAAATTGACAGTTTCGGGTAGCTTCATGTGCTGGCGTCTGTACTTCCTGGTCATTGTAATAATTTTTTTTTTGTACTCGACCATACCTGAGAACCTCCTGGTTACGGAGATATTGGAGGTCAACATTCCAATTTTTACGCCCTTTTTTTTTGAAAACCCCTTTGTTTTGCGTATTACACTGCGCACTACTGCAAACAGCAAACTTTCACGCCAAAAATAAAAGTAGTTTCCCAGCAATTATTGTTATGCAATGTTACTTAGGTTGATGTACAGACGCCAGCACATCAAGCTACCCGAAACTGTCAAATTTTCCCAATCAACTTTGAACCTTATGCTTTAGCGATAAAGTTGAAAATCTATTAAAGAAATCTGACAGATTGTAGTAGGTTGATGTACTGGCGTCTGTACAGAATGCTTAGTTGACGGTTATGTGATGGGGCTTTTTACATCCTGAAGTTCACATGACGTCTTCTCGTTGATCAATTTTCAAGTGTTTTCATTTGCTTGTAGTATTTCTTGCCGGCAGAGCAATCAATTACATGAGGTTTGTTGTTCAACGCAGTGATTGCTCCTTCCAAAGTACATCAATTGATCTTTAGCCTGGACCAATGTTTGCGTCCGAGTGTTTATTGTATGGAGTAGCATCTTTTACTTAATACAAAACTTAAATTAAATCATACATTCGACAGATAACATAGCCTTTAATGTTCACACTGCTGGAAGACAGGCCTCCTATCTGTGAGGAAATGGGCTGTAATCTACCACGCGGGCCCAGTGCAGGTCGGTAGATGTCACATGTCTTTGATTTTTTGGTTCTAGGACGTGCCAGTTTCCTCACGATGTTTTCCTTCACCGTTTTGAGTGCAGTAATTATGAAATAATTTACACAAAGCAATGCGCCTGTCTGGGTTCGAACCTACGACCTACGACTCTTGAGTCGCAGCCATAACCACTTGGCCACCACTGCTTCTACTTCTTGCCTTGTTGCGTAAATGTGACGCATATTTTCCCCAATACTTTTTCTTTTTGGGTTTGTGTTCTTTTTCTAAGTCATGTTTACCGCAAATAATTTCTTTCTTTCTTTTCTTTTTTACCCGACTGCGCCAGGAGGGTTGATGTTTTTCGAGTGTATGCATGTAATTTTTGTCACTCTCACAATTAAGACGAATCTAACGGCACTTCTCAAACTGAAATCGATCAAGCCGTTTAGGCTACAGAGCGTGCCAAAGAAATATACATACATACACTCGACTTCTGGCGCAGTCGGGTAAAAAAGCAGTAACACTTTTAACTTCCCGACCTAGGAAGCAGATCCAGGATTTCATGTTCAGCACTAGAGCTTGTTTTATTTAATTGGCATTGTTGATACTGAACTGAAAGAAGAAATAATGGAGGGAGGGAAAATAATGCAGTAGCTTTAGTGTATGATATCAACTTGCAATTGACCCACTTCTAGACGAAGGTCTCCACAATCAAGCAGAGAAGGAACGAACAAACATATCTTCTAGCGTGTTTTCCTTTACTAAAAGCCACTGTACTTTGTCTCTAGCTATAGAAAGATACCAGTTTATCTAAACCAATAATATAACAAGAACAGATTTGATTTTAATATTTTTTAAGCTTTCACGCTATAACTATTGAACAGATTTGGATGAAATTTGGCACATGGATGGCACCTGCATTAGGACATAGGATACTTTTAACCCGATACTCCCACGGGTTCGACACTTATGCGGATGAAACCGCGCGGCGCCGCTAGTGTCTTGTATAGTTAAAAGACTATTTTAAATATTCCAGTCTACCACAACGTACTTCGATTCCATTTTTACATCGTTCTTACATATAATTATAAATTCACATTAATGATGTAGCTAATATTTTTGTAAAAATATAATTTAAAAGAGTGTCCATGGAATTTCTTGCCCGTTCTTCTCCATAGGTACGCTTTGGAATGGGCAACTAGCTTCATATTTTCTGACTGACCGACTTTTTGACAATTCAAAAGTGCCTGTAAATGGTTTAATTGAAATAAATGCTTTGAGTTTGAGTTTTGGCCGTTTCCTATGGAGAAGATTCGGCAAGAAACTCCACTATTACTCTTTGAAATAATTTCATTTGCGAAGTCTGTTCACTTACTAAAACAAATCTAATGGGAATCCTATATCAAATACCAACTCCCAATCACTCATTAAGCCCTGAACCCCAAAAATTTCCTCTTGCAAAATTCTTTTATTTCTAGTCCCTTAGTTAGGCTACCCTAAAATAAAGGGTCCGGAGTCCGTTATTACAGAGTATTACGGACAGGGCTGGTGCGGGCTGATTGTCCTGTTTCTTTGTGATTGCACTTTAAATTTTTGAAGTTTGAGGCGCAAATGTTCCAGCTTGACTTTTCCTTTTCCCGTTAGGCGAGGTTCCGGACAAATGAGATTTTTGGAGGCAAAACGGCTGGGATATACGAGTTATTCTGTGGGTTAAGTTTGTACAATTAGTAAGGAAGCAATGAAAGTTAGTTACATCTGATAAAATAAGGATACTAGCTGCGCAACTTTCGTGCTTGTTGAAATTATTTACTTGCAAAATTACGGAGGCGAACTGAATGCCATAATCATTTTCTACGTATTTCTCCTCGACATATGGGATCACCCATATATCAAGCATCAGCAAAGACATAGATACTACATGTAGTTCCATTGCAAACCTTTTTTCAGACATGGATTTTAGTACATTTTAGGTTTAATAAGATATTTTGAGTATCCTAAAAATTATTCATAATCTGCCTAGCCTTTTCCCAACTATGATGAGGTCCGCGTCCAGTCTAACCGGTTGCAGCTGAATACCAGTATTTACATGGAGCGACTGCCTATCTGACCGCCACAACCCAGTTACTGGGTAATACCCCTTGATAAGACCAGTTGTGAGACTTTCGGGCTTCTGACGACCTGTATCGACTGTCAAAGATCCATGAATGACAGCCGAAACCATCAGCTTAACATGCTTTCATGTCTTGGTGTGTAAAGATGGTCACCCATCCACGGACCAACCACGGCAAGCGTAGCTTAACCTGATTTATTGACCCGTGCGGCTGTTAGTACTTAGCCACAAGCCCCTTATCCCCGTTATTACCTAGCCACAAGCATCTTAAAAAAAATTATCCTTCCAAAAATGAACCTACACAACTACCCTCACTAACAGTGGCGAAGGTTCCATACAAATCGAATCCTACCGGCTTCCCTTTGAAAAATGGGACAGTCAGTATTCTATAAACAAATAATATAATCATATTAAAAATATCTAGTCCCGGCTTACCTCTTACAAAAATTGACCCTTCGCTACTGCTAACTAAACCAACCCATCAATTCTTTATTAAAGTCCTCGAATTTTAATTAAAGATTCACGTCTCTTCGGTGCATCCTTTGCTTACATATTGCTATTTGAATTTCGCAACGTCCCGTCCCGTCCAGTTGGAAATTCAAAAAGACGATTCACACAAAATTAGGTCAACCAATGTCTAAACATATGTTACCACTACCCATGCTTTCTGCGACATGTAAAAGCTATACTTAGTATAAGCTTTTACATATCACAAGAAAGCCTCGTCATCATCTAACACCACATAATCCTCAATTAACTCCCTCGGCGCGAGATAAGGCCCCATGCAGTCATGTCATATCTGCCGTCTATTATCGACCAAAGGCCTCCCCATAGATCCCCATAATTTACCCTTTCTCCATCAGGTACTAAAAGTCGAAGAAATTTCGTTCGAAAAACAGTGTGAAGATACTGTCGCCTATATTTTGATTCGTTACTTGAAGTCATGAAATCATCCAGATATACGAATTTTTCAAAAAGATTTGATAAAACCCCGAAGTGAAACCATCTCATTTTAAGTTAGTATTTTAAGAAAACAGGTAGTGTTTTCACATTTTATTAAGTTTTCTGAAGTATCGTTCCGTTCTCACAATGTTTACGAGCCGTCCCGTTGTAATTTCATCACATTTTCCCCAAAAACATTAATCAAAAACGTAATAGCTAATACATCAAAGCTGTTGACTTTTACCCACAAATACACAGGCCACGAACTATATCTCGGCGTTATTAAATTCATCCATAACTTGTGGACGCCAATTATACAACGGCCTGGCGTCACTTGCTAGTAATGGCGCCCGTTCCCGCCTTTTTCGCTGTCAAAGCGGTTTTTTCGCGGGGAAATACGTACGATATTCGCCCCTCGAGTTTCTGCATTCTTGACAAAAATCTTGGCTACGGTATAAATTTTAAGTTGCCAGACCTTTTTTCAGAATTTTTTGATAAAATATTCTTTGGAAGATATTGAAGTGGGAATAGGGAAAATCGAGCTGCTGAGGCTCCATAAATTAATTTTAAATGTATGATTTAGCTACACCGGCTACATGTCTACTGCCCTGATATTTTTCCTGTTCAATATCATTCAGCTATAATTAAAATTTCGCAATGCAATTTTAGAGAGTGAGCAGTGGTGGCCAAGTGGTAACGGCCGCGACTTACGAGTTGTAGGTCGTAGGTTCGAACCCAGACAGGCGCTTTACTTTGTGTAAATTATTTCATCACCACTGCTCACAAAACGGTGAAGGAAAACATCGTGAGGAAACCGGCATGTCCTAGAACCAAAAATTCGAAGACATGTGACATCTACCAACCCGCACTGGGCCCGCGTGGTGGATTACGGCTCACTCCCTCTCACTGAGAGGAGGCCTGTGTCCCAGCAGTGGGAACATTATAGGCTGATGATGATGATGATGATGAATGCAATGTAGCTGATGAAAATTGCCTATTAACAACGAAGCTTTCTATTACCTGAAATGAATTAATCTTACGCCATATATGGCAGGATCTTGCCATCTAATGAAACGTTTGATGTATAGCCGCTATACATGGATATAATAATGCCGATATAAGAACTGTTAGGTCATTTTGATAGGTGCTGATTGGTTTTTAAAGTTCAAACAGGTAGTAATAGAGAGAGCTTAATAGCAGCCGTTAATTTAAGAACTTGCCTAGGGGCAATCAAGTATATTGATCCTTAGATCGCAGTAAATACAACGCATGATTCGTTTTTAACGTTCCGTACCTCAAAAGAAAAAACGGCACCCTTATAAGATCACTTCGTTGTCCGTCTGTCAAGACCCGTTTTCTCAGGAACGCGTGGATTTATCAAGTTGAAATTAATATCAAATACTCAGGGCTGCAATCCCTTGAAAGTTGAAACGTCTAAGTCAACGCAATCAAAAGATACGGGCGTTTATGTTCCGAAAAAAAAAAACAGTGGCACTCCGGGAGTGCCGACAGAAGTGAAAAACAAAACACAAACGAGCAGTCCTTGAATTCATGTTCCTCGTACTTAGCTCTTGTTTAAATACTTTTGTACATGAATGAACAAGGAATGCGACAAGTTGACAGTTTTCGTCTATTGAAGACTTTAGCCAGAGCGAAAGATCTTTCAAGATCCTAGCAGATTTTTTACATGGATTGAGGGCTAAAATCAGTCAAATACGGGAGACTCTCTCTCTTCACAACTAGATATATTAAAAAACTATATACTATATGTACGTACTACGCTTTGGGATGGGCAACCAGCTTCATATTTTCTGACCGACCGACTTCTTGACAATTCAGAAGTGCCTGTTAATGGTTTATTTGAAATAAATGAGCTTGAGATACTTACTATTTTTTAGCCCAAGGTTACGCCAAACACTCTTCTAGTTAATAATTGTTTCACAAACACATTTTTGTTAAGGATATCAAAAAAGTTTCAGAGCTAGTGGTAGTTAAAACTCAAGCGTTCCGCTTCAACTTTTTTTGTTTTGAACCCTCCGTCCTTTCAGCGTGTTCTGACACATCCTTCGTATTTTACGGTAGGTTGGGTTATGTTGCAAAAATGTATACAATGTGATAGGGGTGGGACTTCTAACCCGTTAAGGCTGAGTACTACATCTAATTTTATCGACAAAAAAAATAATATGGGGGGTTTTTATAGTTTTGAGTAATTCGTGAAAATATTGAAAAATTGCGATTTTTTCGGTCAAAATAATTCAGAAATGATTTTTTTTTCTCACCAAAACATTATCAAACATATGAAAAAAGTAATGAATTAGTTAGCCAAGGTTATTAGCTACCGTTTGTCGTTTTTTTTTTTTTGTTTCTACGACGCATACAACCTTTGATATCACATAAAGTATCAAGCGCGCCGTAGTACATTAAAAAAAATATTAAAATAGCCATAATTTTTAGGGGGAGGGGGTTCAACCCCCCATATTATTTTTTTGTCGATAAAATTAGATGTAGTACTCAGCCTTAACGGGTTAGAAGTCTCACCCCTATCACATTGTATATTTTGGAGGGTAGATGGTAATTTGTATGTTGTGAAGGTAAACTGTTGGTTTAATTTAGACATTACTACCAGCGCCCCGCGGTTTCACCCGCATAAGTCTCGATCCCGTGGGAATACCGGGATAAAAGTATCCTATGTGTTATTCCTGGTTATTTTTTTTTATTTAAAAGGTACACCAACGACCTATTCACAAGAAACATTGACATAATAATAAATAACATATGCATTGAGTTACGGTGAATTATTCACTTGCAGACGTACACGGCACGTTTTAATAAGATTTTTTACTCGTAGTGAGAATAGAAAAATTAATTCTAAACAAAGAACAAAACATTAAGTAAAAACAAAATCATTATCGATATTAGAACCAAAAATAAAAATCAAAATTATCACTAGAACCAAATTAAAAATAAAACAGTAAAATATATATTCAAAATTCGAAACAGTAGAACGCGGTGACGAGTGCAACAATAGAACAATCCAAAATAGGCTACAATCGCGTCAATATGATTGATGAAAGCTATGCTGTCGTTATAAACTATCTGTGTGTGTGCCAAATTTCATTCAAATCGGTTCAGTAGTTTTTGCGTGAAATAGTAACAAACGTCCATCCATCCTCACAAACTTTCGCATTTATAATATTAGTAGGATATGATAGTGGGAATAGAATAGAAAGTAGCTTTTTGCCAAATTTTTACCGACTTCAAAAAAAAGGAGGTAATCAATTCGACACGTATGTATTATTGGAACTGCATTATATTCACATAATATGACAATCTATTAGGGCTTCCAAAAAATATACAAAATTTTATACATGTATGTATGTTTGTCCACGCATTTCTTCGCAACTATTAATCGGATCGTGACCATGGAACAGTGTAAGTTTCATCAAAATCGATTCAGTAGTTTTCCAGATATGGCCTAATACGTGTAAGTGTGACGGCCTGGCTTGTTGATACGAGCTACGGGTGTAGTGTCAAAGGGAAAACCATCTCAAAACCTTGGTCGAATCCTAGTGTAATATTTACAATAAAACTATTACCTACTTATTGTAAACAAATATTCCAGTTTTTACTTAAAACTATAAAAATACGAAATAAAAAAGTAATTTAAAAAAATTAAACCGACTTCTAAAAGAAATTAACTCAAAGTTATGAAATAACTTTAATTTCGGAAGTCGGTCGCAAAAATCTAAAACTGAAATACGGATCCCAAGACACCAACTTCGGAAATTAAAGTTATTTCATAACTTTGAGTTAATTTCTTTTAGAAGTCGGTTTAATTTTTTTTAATTACTTTTTATTATATCCAAAACAAAGAAAGTGCCAGTAGAAACACAAATCTTCCTTTCATAAGAAACCAAGAATGACTGACCTAAAACAAGGAATAATCTGAGTTAGCCACTGAAGGTATATTTTTCGCTCAATACAGCAAGCTTAGTTGTAATCAAAGAGAACCTGATAACAAATGACCCGCTATAATCAGTCATAGGCGACAAACAATTTACTTATGTAGGTAATTCGTTTCAATTATAAAGAAAAGGACGTATATAGGAAGTCATTACAAACAAGGTTGCGTGATGAAAAATATCTAAGCCAGAGGATTATGTAAGAGTGTACAAAATGTCGCGGACTAACTGTGATACACTCTTCGACTTCTCAACGTCACCATGATGGGTATTCGGTTTCAAAGGTGAGATTAGACCGAGGAATTTGAGAATACTTCATAAACTGACCCTAAATTAAGACAAAAACATAGGTCAATCCAAAAACAGACCAAAAACAATTAAAATACGTACACACAACGCAAGCTATACATTTTCATTTTTAGCTGACCTCGCATTGTATAGGCTTATTGTACAATGAGTGTATACCTTGATATGTCGTCATGCGTACAACGTGAATGTCAAGAGATGCGAACACGGATATCTATGGATGCGCAATAATTTTAATTCAAATAGAAAAAATATTATTATTAGAGAAGAAAACGAGGATTGGGTATCTACAGCTACGCACTAAACTGTGAGGAAGATCTAGGAAGATATCAACCATGTAGAACACTTCTGGGCATTAAAATATAAAAAAAGTGGTGAAGACGTTAATCAAACCGGACGATGGTTATCAATTGCAGTGTACGTTTTTCTGGAACTACTTCTGCCTTCTATCACACCATCCATAAAACTCCACGAGACGAAAGCTAGCCAATATGGAGGGATCTGCCAGATGTTGGGTGTTACGCGAATGGGTAGAATAAGAAATGAGTACGTAAGAGGAAGTCTGAAAGAGGCACCGGTGACTGAAAAGTTGTGTGGAAATCGTTTGTCTGGGTACGGGCATGTGATGCGGAGGAATGAGGAAAAGGTTGTGAGGAGAGTTTTAATTACGAATGTGGAGGGCTAGAAGAGTAGGGGAAGACCAAAGAAACGATAGATGGACTGTGTGAATGATGATTTGGCTAGAAAGGGAAGAGAATGCCGCCTTGGTACAGACACCAGCACATCAAGCTACTACACAATCTGTCAAATTTCTTTATTAGATAGATTTTCAACTTTATCGCTAAAGCATAAGGTTCAAAGTTAATTGAGAAAATTTGACAGTTTCGGGTAGCTTGATGTGCTGGGCTGGCGTCTGTACCTTTTTTGCTTACAGAGAAGCACGGAAGAAAAAGACATGACGTTACGCCTACCTAAAAGAAATTGGGATAAGGGCCAGTGAATGATGACTTACGTCAGCTAATATCTCACCTAGTGGTAAGCGATGATGCGGTCGACGATAGTAGACTCTTGCCTAGAAGTAACCTATTCACTCGAGACTTGATGACTGCTAGGTTAAATTAAAAGCTAACGAGAAACAAACAGACTCCAGCAAAGAGTTCCACTCCTTAGCGGGTGCTTGACATTATCGGAATATCTTATCTTTGGATAGAAGATAGGAATAGATTAGATATTGATCTATAATTAATTACAGACGTAGGCAAACATGATTAGATTGATTACACAATTTTTCATGACGTCAATGACCTATGTATTTTAATTATCACTTCAGCATAAATACATCTATAAAAATGAATAAAATTGAAGTCTGTTCGTAGTTTCAAAATAACAGCTTTTTACTAAATGCATATGTAAATATATACGGTACTTATAAAAAAAATCAAATTTTAAATTGTTTGCCTGTCTGCCTGTTTATTCCGGCTAATCTCCGAAACGGCTGCAACGATTTTGGCAGGGCTTTCACTGGCAAATAGCATGTATTTTAGAAAAAGAATTGGGTTATCCCATGAAATCCAATATAATGTTTTCCTGATTTATTCTTCGTTCGTCCTGAAGCCTATATGCAGACGAACGAAGTCGCGGGCACAGCTAGTCAACTCAAAACTCATGCCTTTCCCCATAAGGGTAGACAGAAATTACAAAACGCCATCTGCTTCCTTACATACTCCTTTTGTTTTGCTTCGTTTACATTCATACATCTTTAGGTACAGACGGCAGCACATCAAGCTACTACAGTCTGTCAAATTTATTTAATAGATTTTCAAATTTATCGCTAAAGTATTAAGGATCAAAGTTGATTGGGAAAATTTGACAGTTTCGGTTAGCTTGATGAGCTGGCGTCTGTACATAAGCATAAAATCATTCAAAACAACATATTATCATTCGTGGCAAAAGGCATAAATTTAAACCAACAGCCAAGTTATTCGGCTTCGAAGTTCGATGATGGAGCAGCCTTACAAGACTGATGTGGATGCGGCCAACGAACTGAGGCGACGTCAATTGCAATAAATCGCGACAGATAAATAAATTTTCTTTATAAATTAATTAATCAATAATTTGATAGTACCATTGCTATAGATTAATTAGTATTGTAATAAATGGATTGTGAGTTCAAAACAACATAATATCTATTTAAACAACTAAAAAGCACTTCCAAGCTGCTCCAACTCTGACCTTCTTGATGAAAAATGGAGTGGGTTTCTTACTGATATAAAGAGTACAATGAAAGGGTCTTGGTTTTTAGACGTTTCGGCCCAAGATACAATTTCCAAGACTTATTGATCAAGTAATACTTAGTAGATTCTTGTCGTATATCGCAGACACGAATCTCATCAACTAAGTTGAATTTCTGATTCAGAAACACGCGACTTTTAAGCCACGCTGAGGACAATGTATATCTGCTATAATCACAAAGCTGAAGTGTTTGTTTGTTTGAACGCGCCAATTTCTGGAACTACCAGTCGGATTAAAAAAAAAAAGTGGCACTCCAGGAGTGCCGACAGAAATGAAAACAAATCACAAACAGAATATTTTGCCATCACTCACTGACATATCGGATATACATTAAAACCGAGTACATCCCGAGGACAGCCGAACACATCCGAAGCGGTGTCGGTTACGGTAACAGTGGCGCGAGTTCAATAGTTTTTTTCCCATCTCAAAAAATGCCCAACGCACCTTAACAAGTTTTCACTTCAAAAATATTTCTGCATTTGATAGCCCAATTCTTGAGGAAGGCCATAGGCTATTTTACATCACGCTAGGACCCTTAGGAGCCGAGTAGAAATTAAAAAAAAAAAAGTAGAATTTCAGAAAGAACGCCAAGACCTAAAGCGCGGTCACTGTCGGACTGCATAGGAAAGAAAGAGAAGTGGGATGACACAACGCTGGTAATTTATTGCAGAATATGTTGGAATTATTTAATTACAAAAAATCATTTTTTTGGACTAAAAAAATAAACACTAGTATTTTAATATGTTGCTTGTAGAATAATCTGACAAAAAATCAGAGTCATTGTATGTATATTAGTATGGTTTTTATTGTAAAAAGAAAGTTTTTAGAGGTATCTTCATGATTTTTCTATCGTATCAAATTAGTTGTATTATAATGTTTTCAACACACTATCCACCTAGCATATATCCTGAAGAATATCATGTATATTTTCTGATTTTGTTTACTGTAGTCGATCATATACTTAACGCGGGCAGGCGACGCGATGCGGCGAACTATCAAATTTACGCAGACGAAGTCGCTGGCAGAAGCCAGTTATACAAAAGGCAGGTAGGTACTATAAAAAGTGGCAAGTATTCGCATCTATGTACGGAGATACATTGAATACAGGACTGGACTAACTATCTCTATCTAGCTAGATAGTGTACGAACACTGAGCCCGAAAACAATGGCACCAAAACGCAATGCACCAAACCGGGCCAGAAAACGCTACCAGCCAGCCCCGGATCTACGATTTTTTCGAACCGGGGCAAAACCTTGATAGTGGCGCCCCCTCCCTTCAGTGTTTGAGAAAAACTTGCAAATTGTTGATTTCCACTACGATAATAAACACACTAAACGATTTGATTGCATTGATTTCACTAATAAATTACTTATTTTATTAACGCTGATTACTCGCAAACGCAATCAACCACATAAACAAACAGTGTTGTCACTTGACGTTCAACTGTTTGAATTTATTCGGCTCGGCTCGTATAGATATGTGACGGGGATTCCCCTTGGCAGAAAGATCACGGACACTACGCACGCGTTCAAAAATTTACTTGATCTGTTAAGATGCGTTCATAAATGCACTTAGTATGTGTTCAAAAACTAACGGGGCGTATGAAAATAGAAAAGTTTGTTTTTCAAACATATTATATTAAGATTCGATTACTTGTTAAAAACCTATGAGATTGTAGGAAAAGAGGCTTCAGTTCGATATTTCGAATTCTTGTCTCAAGGATTTGGCGCCCCCATGAAGCTGCCGCCCGGGGAAGTGCCCGGTTTGCCCCCCCTTAGATCCGGGGCTGCTACCAGCCAATACCAATACAAGTATACATACTCAAGATACATCTATATCGATATCCATACATATTATAAACTAGCTGCGGCCCGCGGTTTCACCCGCGTAAGTGTCGACCCCGTGGGAATATTCGGGATAAAAACTATCTTACTATACTTTTACATGAAGCGACTGCCTACTGACCTCCACAACCCAGTACTGAGTAATACGCCAGTGGTAAGACTTGTTGTCAGACTTTCGGGCTTCTGACTACCCGTAACGACTGTCAAAGATCCACGAATGACAGCCGGGACTTACTGAGGCACGGAGGAAGTTTGGTAGGTAGATGGTCGCCAATCAATGGACCGGCCGCGACAAGTGTAGCTTAACCTGATCGATCGACCCGTGCAGCTGTTATTCTTATTACTTAGCCACAAACCCCTCGACTGTCTGTCTGATAATAAGAAGTAAATAAATCTTAATCCATATACCTACTAGGTATAGTATACAATTCAAGACTTTTATTTTATCCTGCCGTGCCCTGTCTTTTATTTATTTATTTATCTATGTACACACAGTAAAATACATAGGGATATTACATACTTCATTATAATTTGAGTACAAAGGTACAATGCGTGCCACGTAAGAAGAGACTTGACCCCGCCTCCCCCGCTCTTTCCGCCGCCCCTATGACGTCCGGTCCCGTCCCGCACTCAGACCTCATACCGCTAAAGATACCTAAAATCGTGTTCTGCGCATGTCAGACCACGTGGTGTGTCAAGTCTCTTCTTACGTGGCACACATTGTATTGCTTATTTCTTAAATTTCTCATTGTCTTTTTCTTCCATACTTCTCTATCAGTCGTCATCTCGGCAGTCATCCCCTTTCTAACCATATCATCATTCACACAGTCCATCCATCGTTTCTTTGGTCTTCCCCTACTCTTATAGCCATCGACATTCCTGACTCAACTTTCCTCACGACATTTTCCTCATTCCTCGGTAACACATGCCCATACCATGACAACCAATAGAATTGGAAGATCATAGATAAGAATAAACTTTAGATCTTATCAATTTGTCTGTTAATCTTACTAAATCTTTTTAAATTATAATCCCTTGTTTGTTTCAAATTAATCAGCATTCGCGATTTATTTGCCAAAAATGTAAACAAATGGAAAAATAAATTTATATCCTACACACAATACAGTTCAGTTTACGCTACAACTACAAACATTTTTATAACTTTTTCAATAGTGTTAGTCATTCTGAAATCAACATAATTTAACAATTGAAATAAAGTTAATAACTGTTTAATTTAAAATAATAATTATTCATTTGAAAACTAAGTTGAATAGACTTTACATGGATTTTCTGTTTCACATAACTCAAACTCAAAGCATTTATTTCAATTAAACCTTGTACAGGCACTTTTGAATTGTCAAAATTTAAATAGTCTGTCAGTTATTCAGAAAGTTGAAGCTAGTTGCCCATTCCAAAACGTAGATCTCCATGAAGAGAAGAACGGGCAAGAAACTCCATGGACACTCTTTTAAATCAAGATATTACAAATCCTGGGTACATTATTATTGTTGCATCTATATGTGAGAACAATGTAAAAAAAGACACAAATGAACAAACATTTCAAAATATAAGATTAAAAATAAGCCTTGGCAGTTAAGAGATGACCAGTCTCAACCGACGGCGTTCACGAACATGACGCGTGGATCAGCACCATCTACATCTATAACATTGGCCCCATGATCAGCTACGGAGCTGTGGTTTGGTGGCCCCGCACCAAGTTAGTGACAGCCTCCAACAAACTACAACGCATGCAAAGACTAGCCTGCATGGCGACTACGGGCTGCATGAGGACTACCCCGACTGCAGCAGTTGAAGCCATCCTAGGAATTCCACCGCTCCACCTGTTCATACAACAGGAAGCAACGATGGCGGCAGTACGTCTTAACACACTAAATCTCTGGGGCAAGAGTAGTACACCACACACCGCGCTGCTTGAGGGACTCCATACGGAGTTCCCCATCACGAAAGCCATAAACGACCGGGTTCCTAAACAATTTATCTTTGATAAAAAATACAGGATCCAGCTTCACGAGGATCGCCGATGCGATGGGCTGCGCCCTACAGAGCTGCGTATCTTCACGGATGGCTCCAAAACAGGTAGTGGCACAGGTGCTGGAATCTTCTCGGAGGACCTCAACATACATATAGCCACACCGTTGGGGGTCCACAATACAGTGTTCCAGGCTGAATGCTTGGGCATCTCTCTGGCCGCTTCAGCCATCATGGCCAGGGAAGTAAAGGAACACTCAATCCGCATACTCTCAGACAGTATGGCTGTTCTGCAAGCGCTGAACAGTTATACAGTTGACTCTGGGCTAATATACGAGTGTCACCAGCGCCTCAACCAGGTGGGTAACCTCAATAATATAACCATTCAATGGATCAAAGGACACAGCGGCTCGTTAGGTAATGATGCAGCCGACGAGCTTGCCAGAAGGGGGTCGAGCATGGCACCAGTGGGACCTGAGCCCATCGCGCCACTCCCCTTCGGGTATATACGCACTCTGGTAAGGAAACAAACTAGAGACCAACACAACAAACTATGGACGGACCTAGGCGAATGCAGGCAGGCCAGGGAAGCACTTCCCACATTGGACGGCCGCCTCACGAAGCAGGTTCTCCGTCTAACTAAACAAAAGCTGCGTATAGTTACTGCAGCTTTAACTGGCCACGGGTCATTCAATAAACACCTCTTTGTCATAGGAGTGACAGACAGTCCGCTGTGCAGGGCCTGCATGGAGGACGACGAGACAGCGGCACATGTGCTTCTAAACTGCCCGGTGGTCGCCACGTACAGGGCAAAGTACTTCGGTAACCCAGGTACCCTACATGAGACGGTCAGTAACACCAGGGCGTTGCTGGCCTTCCTCGAGGAGCTGGGGTGGATCGAATAATCGATTTTCCCACCCGTACGCAAAATACGCGCATTGACGTGGAGTTGCGGACACCAGCCCGTATTACCTATTACCTATTATCTATAACATTACACAAAGTCACGCCTGTAGGTCCAAAAGGGTTAGACAGAGATGTACAGACGCCAGCACATCAAGCTACCCGAAACTGTCAAATTTTCCCAATCAACTTTGAAGCTTATGCTTTAGAGATAAAGTTGAAAATCTATCAAGTCCCATGTAATAGGGGGCAAGCCTATTGCCATCAACCGGGCACTAATTCAGACCCTGTGCTGCCTTAAAGTTCAAGTAAACGGCGTAAACTCGTTAGGGTCTGAAATAGCAATGGGCGTTCCTCAAGGTTCGATATTGGGTCCATTCCTCTTTTTAGTTTACATTATTGATTTACCCCAATTACTTACTTCAAAATCAACCGAAGATGGTGTTATTTGCAGATGACACCTCATTGATGTTTAAGATAGACTGGCAAAAAAACTTGATGACGTGAATAACTCTATTCTTCAGGTCCAAGATTCGTTTACGATAAATAATTGGGTACTAAATGAAAAGAAAACCAAATGCATTAGATTTAAATTACCTAATGTTAGAAGTAGTGAATGTGACATCATACTGAATGGAGAAAAACTGGAATTTGTTGATCAAACTGTTTTTCTGAGAATCACGGATGACAAATTACAATGGGGACCTCACATAACATCTCTTGCGCGGCGGCTTAGCTCGGCCGCTTATGCTGTTAGAAAGATAAGACAGTTAACTGATGTAGAAACCGCGCGTTTAGTCTATTTTAGCTACTTTCACAGCATTATGTCATACGGCATTTTACTATGGGGTCGAGCTGCTGACATTGAATCCATCTATATTTTGTAAAAAAGAGCTGTCAGAGCCATTTATAATCTACGTCGCCGCGAATCTCTCAGGGAACTTTTTAAAAGGATTAATGTTATGACGGTACCTTGCCAATTCATTTATGAAAATATTATGTATGTAAGAAAAAATCTACATCTTTTTAATAAAAATAAGCGATAGACATAATTGTAATACTAGAAATATATCCCCTATTATAATAATATAATAGGGGAGGGTCTGTATTTATGCTTTCGCGGTTGCACAACGACATGCTTTGCTTATGCTTTGCTTGGTAGTATAGATGCAGGCCTACCTTACTGCCTCCCTCAGAGGCGGTAAGGTGGCGAGGTCTTGAGGGGGAGCGCTACGGTCGCGTAGATCCTCAAGGCAAGTCTGGGGGATTCACCTTCACGAGGTTGCCACCCTGTTCTTGGTCTAATTCCATAAGAAATAGACGCAACAAAAACCCCCAGGCACTTTTTTTTCGCATTTTTCCCGAAAGCCAAAATCCCAGGCCTAGGGTAATCCGATACCTCACTCCCATGATCCCATGCCCAGTCCCTCCTTCCTTTTCCCTTTTCTCCTTTCGGTCCTTGAGGACGGGTAACCTCAACTCCAAAAAAGCCCACACATCCTACCATGTCGCAGAGTGGAAAAAATAATATTCCCCAGGTGGGTCCCGGCAATGCCGGGGAATCCCACACCGACTCGTCGGTCTGCCCCCACCGTAATCTGGGGGGGGGCACCAATCTGCCTATTAGCGCCGCGCCTTCTGCGCGGCTGGCTGCTTCGGCACCAACAGCTCCGGCTGCGGCTCACGCGCCATCCGACACAACCATGGCTGCGACCTCTGCGCCTACTGACTCTGAGACGGCTGCGCCTTCTGCGCCAATGACCCTGACTAGTGTCGCACCTTCCACGAGGGCCTGGCAACAGAGCATCGTTCGGAACAGTGTGACAAACAACCCTGATAACGACAATAATAAAGCTCGACTCTCCAGTCTTAGCAGCGAACTCCGCGCGCTGGCACTCCAGCGCGAGAAGATCGAGGCAAGACTAAAAGACATGAACTCTCTCGGAACGGGAAAGGAAGCGGAATCTGATGGTTCTGGTTTCATCTCTGTGGACGAAGTACGCATGCTTAAAACAAAGCGCGGAAAGATCCGGAACAGAGAAAGAGAACTCAACAACCGTTTGCGCAAAATCCGCGAAGGCAATAGCCAGCGCGAAGCACAAACGGTTAGTTGTAAGGGAGTACGCGACCGGCTACAGACACGCGAAGGGGAAACCCAGCGCGAAAAGCAGTTGGACGCGGAAACGAGCGGGCAGGGAACAGTACGCGAAGGGGAAACCCAGCGCGAGAAGTCACTGCCCGCACCAGGACCATCCGGAGAAACCGACCGGAACCGCGACAAGATGACCGTAGACCCACACCGAACTAGACAGAAACGAGGCAAGCGGTCTGGATTCCTGCGCCGGGTGTCCCTGGCACAAAGCACTGTGCCAAGCTCCTCAGAACCGCAACCCGGTCCAAGTGGACAGGGTGCGGCGAAGAGGGAGCGCCCGGACGATACGGCTTCACCTAGTACGCTCCAGGGGGACGCCAAGCGTGTTAGAACCCAGGCCGCTCAAGGGGAGCAGAGAACCTACGCGCGGGCCACTAAGGATATCCCTGCGCGACTCGCCGTAGCGATCTGCCTCTCGCCTCCTTCCCGAGACATGACTACCGACGAGTGCGAGCACATCAAGCTCAGCCTTGAAGACTTCATCGTGGACACGTGTCGAACTGACCCCTCCAAAGTCCCGGCCTTCCGTGGTTACCCAAGGGTAGCGGATGGCACGGTTCATATATGGTGCGAGGACGACAACGCCCTGACCTGGCTGACCCAGAACGTACCTAAACTAAGACTGCCAAACACTGACGAGACACTGACAGTTATGAAACAGTCCGACGTACCGACTCGGGTTCGAGCGGCGCTCTTTGTACCCAGGTACAATGGGGACATAGCGCTGCTCCAGACAGTTCTGACCTGCCAGAACCCCTGGTACGACATCGGCAGATGGTCCCTGTACAGGGCGACATCGGTCGGTGGGGATAACTACGGGTCTTATCTAACCCTGGGTATCCCACCGGACGAGGTCGAAAAGATCTTGGGGAGGGAGCGACGGATATCGTACCTACTTGGGTCGATATACGTGCGTTTCTTCCCCAACACCCATCCCTCCGAGACTAAGACTGACACTGAACGAACGAAACCGGCTCCGACTGAACTTGACGTGACGATGACGCAACTGGAGGAGGAGATGGCCAGAACGGCTATGGCTGATGCCGACGCTGTGAGGATGCCAACCTCACCACCAAGGTGGACGGAGCAGCTGCTCTCATCATCGTCACCGACACTGAGCGAAGACCAGCATGGGCTGGGAGAGGCGGGGGAATCATCCGATGGATCCATCTCCCCTTAATTCCACCCCACTACCGACCCCATCCCGTCCCATAAACATCATCCAGACCAACCTCCAGCATAGCCAGACGGCTACCGCCTGCCTGCGCAGGGCACTGGAGATGGAACCCCGAACCATTGCACTCATCCAAGAGCCGTGGATCCGTAATAACAGAATATGCGGCCTTGGTAACATTGGAGGTAAGCTGATCCTCGACACACAAGGCACAGATAAACCACGAACCTGTGCCTACATACCCAAAGATATACCCACCACCACACTCACGCAATTATGTTCCAGAGATCTAACAGCCGTCAGGCTCAAAACCGACGGCGACGCACCCGATATCGTCCTGGCCTCGGTATACATGCCTGGCGAGGATGAAGACTGCCCACCAAAAGGGATGGCCGACCTGGTAAGGTATTGTGAAGACACCAACCTGGACCTGGTCATCTGCACGGACTCAAACGCCCACCACCCGCTTTGGGGTTGCAACAAAGCCAACACTAGAGGTGAGGTACTATGCACATATTTGTTCTCAACAAACCTTAACATCGCAAACCGCGGCTCGGAACCCACTTGGGTTACATCGCGCGGACAAACAATTATTGACCTAACGCTGGCTTCGGAAAGCGCGGCAAAACTTATCTCTAACTGGCACGTATCCAACGAGCCTTCTTGCTCTGACCATAGAAGGATTCGCTTCTCACTAATAGCTAACATAAAAAAACCCGAACCTAGACGCAACCCACGCCGTACCAATGTACCCGGCTATAAACGGCTGTTGGCCTCCCTACTAACGCAGCACCAAACTCCCCAAATTCTAATAGACCACAAACAACTTGAAGACACCGTAACAAAACTCTCGGAATTTATAATTGAAGCCTACCATGCCTGCTGCAAACTAAAAGACCCAGACACCAGGAGCAAGGGTAACTCCTGGTGGAATGCGGAACTTAGTAAGCTCAGGCAAAACATGCGCAAACAATTCAACAGAGCCAAAAACTCCAGACTACCAGAAGACTGGGACTCATACAAGAAAACACAATACACCTTCAAAAAACAAGTCAGGAATGCCAGCAGGGCAGCCTGGCGGAAATTCTGCGAAGAAATTGAATCGAACAGCGAAGCCGCGCGTGTGAGAAAGATCCTATCTACAGATCAAGATCGCACCCTCGGGTCGTTAAAAACCCCAGACAACACATACACCAAGTCGGACCACGAAACAAGTAAAGTCCTTTTGGAAACCCACTTCCCAGACTGCAGTCTCTCCGAGGACAGAACCTGGGCAAGTGAGCCAACGCACACACCAAATGACCAAGACTGGGCCAGAGCCCGCACCATAGTAACCACAGAGAAAATAAAATGGGCAATAAAGACTTTTAAACCTTATAAATCCGCAGGCTTAGACGAAATTTTCCCCGCCCTGCTACAATGGGGAGTAGACGTCCTAACGCCGTGGCTGACCGTCATCTACCAAGCCTGCATAGCACAGAAATACATACCACTTGCATGGCGAGAGGTGAAAGTCATCTTCATACCTAAACCAGGCAAACCAGATTACACACAACCCAAGGCGTACAGACCAATAAGCCTAACATCTTTCTTGCTGAAAACCCTCGAGAGACTCTGTGATCGACATATTCGGGACGGACCTCTTCGGGAGCGACCTCTTCATAAACAGCAACACGCGTATTCCACAGGAAAATCAACAGAATCTGCGCTGCATAGTGTGATCTCCAAGATCGAATGTGCAGTGGACCACAAATGCTCCTCACTAGCTGTCTTCATCGACATAGAAGGCGCTTTTGACAAAACTATCTTCCATAGCATCAACGCAGCCCTCGAGGAACACGGTGTGGACTCGACCCTGCGAGGATGGATCACAAATATGCTCCGATTAAGAGCCGTACAAGTTACGGTAAACGACACCACCAGAGCCATAGTGGCGAAGGGCTGCCCCCAAGGTGGAGTCCTCTCGCCACTACTATGGAACCTTGTAGTAGACAGCCTCATCAAACGTCTAAATAGCAGAGGCTACTACACGGTGGGCTATGCTGATGATTTGACCATAATAATAAACGGCACACACGAAAACACACTATGCAACCTTATGCGCCAAGCTCTAAGAATAGTAGAAGACTGGTGCAAGGAATACAAACTAGCAGTAAACCCCACCAAAACCGAACTCGTCCTCTTCACAAAGAAAAGAAAGCTGACAACTTTACAATTGCCAAGCTTCTTTGGGAAAACCCTAAGCCTATCGACTGAAACCAAATACCTGGGTATCTTTTTGGACAAACAGCTGAACTGGGCAAAACACACTGATCACATTATCACAAAAGCCAGTATAGCCCTATGGCAATGTAAGAGACTCCTCGGGAGAAATTGGGGCATAAGCCCCAAAATCACCTACTGGCTATACACCACAGTTATCCGACCAATTATCACATACGGTTCTTTAGTTTGGTGGCCCAGGACCAACCTAAGTACAACCCAAAAGGATCTCGAGAAACTGCAAAGATTTGCCTGCGTAGCAATCACCGGCAGCATGAGGACTTCCCCCACTGCTGCCTTACAGGTGATGCTGGGGCTACCTCCCCTACACCTCGTCGTAAGAGAGGAGGCGGCCATAGCGACTTTCAGACTCGAAGTATCCGGCTCCCTAAGCAATGATTCTAGGATCAAACACACACGCATCAGAGAAGATGCAATCAAAGAACAACCGATGATGACATCACCCATCGACAGAACCCTGAAGACCCACTGCTTCCAAAAACACTACAACATAGAGCTCATAGAGGAGTTGTGTGACTACTCAGGTACAACAGAGCTAAGAATTTACACTGATGGATCAAAGACCGACGAAGGGACGGGCGTCGGGGTGTTCTCCAACGACCTAAACATTAAGATATCCAAACCACTTGGAATGCTCAACTCCGTTTACCAAGCAGAGTGTGTAGGTATTATCCAAGCGGCACACGCTATAGAGGCCAGGAGGGTTACGGATACCAATATCCGAATACTCTCCGACAGTGCCTCAGTTCTTCAATCCCTAAAGAGTAATCAGATCACGTCGAGACTAACACTAGAATGTCACAAGGCCCTAGAACGAATCACGGTACTGAATCGCAACACGATAACGCTACAATGGATTAGAGGTCACAGTGGATCACTTGGAAACGATGCGGCTGACGAACTTGCCAGAAGAGGATCCAGCACAAAACCCTACGGACCTGAACCCATTGTGCCCATTCCTTTCAAGCAGCTAAGAAGCTGGTTAAAGGATCACACTCGAATACAAGCGGAAAAATGGTGGACCTCGACACCAGGATGTAGGCAATCCAAGGAAGCTATGCCATCCCTGGATACAAAGCTGACCAGGCGCCTTCTGCGCCTGGACAGAGACAGCCTGCGCCTGGTGGCGGGGACCATCACTGGACACTGTTCACTAAATAAACACTTCCATACCCTGGGAATCACTGACAGTCCCCTGTGCAGAGCATGCATGGAGGCGGAGGAAACGGTGGCGCATGTGCTTCTTGAGTGCACAGGCGTTACCAAGATTCGCGAGGAGACCCTGGGAACACCAACATCCCTTGCGGATGCCCTGAGGAGACCGGGAAGTCTAATCTGCTTCTGGAGGGAGGTGGGCTGGTTGGAGTAATCGGCCACCATGGCTCACGCACAATGGTCCACTTCAAGGACTAAGTGCGGAAACCTAAACCCCATGATAGATAGAATACTAGAAATAAAGATAAAACACATCAACCATTTTTCAGATAAGCCAAGGTACATACTTCTTTTATGGGGTACTGTTTTAAATTAAAATACCTTGTGATATATTGCAATTAAATGAAAGAAATTTTAAAACTCACATTAAACATACACTTTGTAAACAAGCATACTATTATATTAGAAGATAATATCCAAGATAAGAACACGCTTGGAAACATGCTAGTCCTGCTTCATAGGACAATCTAGAGTCTAGACAAAATCAAACAGGTTGCTAATTTAACTGTAAAGTTATTATTTTTTTTTTAAATTGATTTACATTCTGTAACTACTTGAACTCACACCCTGAATTTTTTTATTTAAATGTTAATCGCTTACTTTTACCATGTTTGTAATTATGTGAGCACCATGTATCTATCAGATAATTAATTTATATTTCATGGTTAATTATATTGAATTTTTTTACCTATTGTGGTATAATAATTTTATTTTAGGTGCATCGTCTTCACATATTATTATTATTATATAATGAATGTATTAAGAAATAAACAATATATTTGAATTAAGATTAATATGTTTTGAATTAAGAAATAAACGATGTATGCAAAATATTGTAAAAGATTTTAAAAGAGTAACGGATCAGCCTAGCCTTTGCCCAAGAATGTTGGGGTCAGCTTACAGTCTAACCGATTGCAGCTAAATACACCAGTATTTTATATGAAGCAACCGCCTATCTATCCTCCACAAGACCACAACCCAGTTACTGGATGATACAATACAATATTAACCTTGCTTGGGTAGTTTTCAATAATACGCTTTTTTCACGTTTTATGTAAGTAGTCTTTGAAAAGAGAAAAATAAAAATAAATCATCCAAAAAAAAAAACAATTGACTTCCAAACTAAAACACTACAAAGTGAAAAATAACTTTTTATTTTTAAGTTTATTTTTGTATATTCAATTCATCCAAAAACAAAAGAATGTACTTAATTACTATTTAGTATTTACGTCAGTCATGATATCGCGAAATCCGAGCTCAAAATGCTTCAAAATGGGCGATTTTTATCTTAACTTCAACAATATTTATTGAATTTAAAACTTTTGCAAATATTATGTAAACATTAGGTAATAAAATCTTTATTTAATTAAAAACTCACCAACTACCGGGGAACAGGAGTAGAAAAAACAGTTTTATGGAAATAAAAGAAAATTTTTCTAAAAAACGCTGAAAGTGAAAATATAAAATCGTTTACTTTTTTACAAACTACGTCATTAGGACAATTGACACGCACTGCTGCCAACAACGCACAAGAAAATAATCGATTAAAAAACACTGATAATCGATGTCAACTGTCAAACAAAGAAGAAAGCACAAAAGCCAGCAAACCACGTGGAGCGCCAAGGTCGAATTTATGTTTTCAACTTGTCAAGCGCGGCGTGTGATAAATTAATTCTACGGGCCGTTATCGTTGTACGAGTTACGAAACTTTCAACCATATTCCGTTTGTGGTAAGACAGGTTTTCGCCTGCGCATAAAGCCCACGCATAGTCGCCAACCCAGGCAATATATCTTAGGCCGTGTACTGCCCCTGACAGTTCGTAAACAAACTGGAGCTACCGCAACAAAGGGCTACTGTCATTTTACGCTGTAAATATTAAGTTTACGCCGAATAATATTATGCATGAATCAAAATATGCTTCCAGTAATGTCTATTTTATCGAACGCTCACCGATTATTGACTCCGATACACCCAAAGAACAATATTTGAATCCGCTTACCAGAAGAAATCAACACAAGGTTGAGTAACGCAGAGTCATCTGTGGTAAATCTTGCACATATCGATCAGCCTTGCAGTTCTCAAAAACACTGACGGGAGGAAAAAAAAGAACGAAGAGGTTAGCACCAAATTTCGTCAACTAGCCGTCTATCACTCGTCACTGTTCTGGTAAATAGAGTTTTTATTGCTAACCGACGCGTAACGAGTCAGAAAACGTAGTCTGGTCGTTAAATGATTCACTATGAAAATAAAAATATTCCGGCAGACGCTGCGTCGACGACCGCGCCACTGTCTGTCTGCCGTGCTGTCAATATTCGTCAAAACGAAAATGGCGACACCCTCGACGGAATACGATCAGCACCGGCCTGCCTGCTATACCTATCTCTCTCTGACACGAACGAGTGACAAGGACGGGCTATAGACGTGTTGTCTTCGGCCCGACCGGACTGATTTGTGATGTCACGCCCAGCGGCGTAACGTTTTGCGTAATTACACGTTCATGAACGCTTGTAAACTTGTTTTAATAACGTTAATTTACGATCGTTTCGTATATGAGGTCGCCAGATGAAAGTGTCGGCTGATAGATAGATTAATTACAGTGGAAAGCGAGATATTTTTTTAGTAATACGTCTTTGCGCATGCTAGGCCCATCCCACTACTCAATATCTGTCGTACGAGCGCCTCCTACTTCGTCTTATTTTATTCAGTACTGTTTTTTTGGATGTTCATCTCGACTGCATTAATACGATGCGAAAGCAGTCGCAATGCAGTTGATTAATAATAGAGTTGAGTCTATAAATTTCTTTGTCTCCATCTGTAATTGAGCTACTTTGAGTTGTAAAATTCAATTTTTGTCGATCGCTTGCTTACTGATTAAGTGCATCGTGTTTATAAATTTAAATTGACTATTGTTTTGTTATATTTTTGTACGATGTTAAAATGCAATGAGCACATGTCGTTGAACTCCTGATTTTAATTTCAATGCAATGCTATTAGGCTATTAGCTTAGACATTCTTTTATTGGGCACATAATTATAGGTTTGAAAAACATCCTTGAAATTGCAATAAGTGAATTTGAATTTATTAAATTGAAAGCGAAAGGTTAACCTATGAATAAATGTGATGTGAGTCAATGATTTTGCATTAAATTGTAAACCGTGAGTGATTACTTGATTACGGAATATTGGCACTATCAAAAGTTAAGATAAAATAATATTTATTTAATTGACAATCACGAGAGATTGTGACTTTAAAACGACTAGGTCATCCTATGCATCAAATTCAAACCAAATCTGTCACAGTGACACTGACACTGACAGACACGACAGTCAACATATTGAATTAATGATTAACCTTGGACCTTGACCTAAAAGCGATTTAAACAATTCGAATTCAAAAGAATCGAGTTGAACTCGATCTTGTTGTGCTTTCCTTATTTAAAACATAGGTACCAACTTACAGAAATACTGTTTTTCTGTTCACTTTCATACTTTTACTTGCCATCACAAAAAAGTTCGATTTATTGAAAAAAAAACTATTGTATTTACTTATTTTTTACTATAAATAAATCTACTGTGAAGCAGTGTTTGTTGTTCTTTAAATAATAAAGCAACAAACAAAGGTATTTGTAATTTTTTTAGTTGACACAATTTTGCTATCAAATACACGGCAAACATACACATTTCATTTTAAAGCTGTCCACCCAGGCTATAATGTCAAAATCCGATGATTTGAAAACCGATTCTCGCAACTTCCGTCCGTTGCTCTTTGAAAAGTTTTGTAATTGCACGCGAGCAACAATTTGTGTTTTTGATATCATTATTATTTGAAAAGTTTAAAATAAATAATCACGATGTCTGAAAAATCCCATTCTTCCCGTCTGTCGTCGTACAAAAATGCTGGACATGGAACGACAGTAAGTTTGTATTTCGTATCTTTGTTTTAAAATCGAATCATGTTCCATTTTGTAAACCACATTTTATTTTCATTTGTTATGATTCAAATGTAAATTATTTCGATTCTATTTGCAGTCAGATGTTTTATTTCGTATGTGTTGAAAAAAAAAACAAAAAACTGTTCATTTTTATAAGTACAAAAAAAACAACATACCTTCAATTTCCTAAAACTCTGTTCAAAACTGTTCTATTTATATTCATTTGTTAGAGTGCTACTTGAATTTAGTGCAAATTATTTTAAAAACAGCATAGTATAAGAAGGAAATGTTGCCAAATCACTCGTATCGTGCTAACAAGCTTGCTAATTAAATATTCTTGTACTATTATTCAATGATATTTGGAATCCCCTGTCATAATATTGATGATTAGGGTGCACTATCACTTCCTAACGAACCTTTTTCCTTAACTATTTGTGTATGATTATAGTTAAACCTATCTCATTATCTAAACATGTTTAAAACAGCTCTGCTCCTGGTAGACATAGAGTAGATAATAGAGAATTTGCAGAGGTGAGTAACAATATTAGTTAAGGCACTTTAGTTCTGAGTTGAGCTGCATGGTTACTGACAAACTTACAGGACAGGTCCACTCAATTTTGTGTGATTCTTTCCTCAAAAGACCATTTCAGACATCAATCTACCAAGCTCCAACCAAGATTATGTCTAGACGTTAAAAGAGACTGTGATCTCTTGAGTTTGTTTCGGTCTTTCTTTGCAAAGTAGTCAGATAGGGTGGTTCTTGGGTGGAGACCGCAATTCGGCAAAGGTGAGGTAGGACGCCCTAAATCTGGGTGGAGCGAGGATCTTCGCAGGATGGCTGGTAGTAGCTGGCTGAGAACTGCCGAAAATTGAGTTGAATGGTGTGCAATAAATAGGAGAGACCTATAAGATAATTTTTATTTGTTTAAACATGAGTACTTAATATGAAAATGTATTATACTTATACGAAAAATCATGTGTCCAGCAGGGGACTGATGTAGACTGATGAAATATTGTAAACTATAATATAATCTACAGGATCTTCGCCGCAAGCGTGCTGAGCTCAGCGTGGCTCTCCGCAAGCAGGCTCGCGATGAACAGCTCCTTAAGAGAAGGGCGCTGTCTCCAGACGCAGCAGAGGAAGTTTATGCGAATGAGAAGATTTATACTCCTGCAGAGATTGTGCAAGGTAATGTAGAAGTCACCTGCTTATTTAAACTCACTCCTTCTTTCCATGGTGGCAGGAACAAGGCAGAAACTACAGAGTCTGATACAGAAATATAATTCCAATAATAATTTATTCTTATTAAATATCAATTTATTATTTTAGTTATTTAACATAAATACATAATATACACTAGCAGTCTTAAAAAAATAATAATGTACATGTATAACTATGGAAAAAAAAGCGACTGCCTATCTGACCTCCACAATCCAGTTACTGGGTAAAACGATAACCCTTGGTAAGACTGGTTGTCAGACTTTCGGGGATTTTGACTACCAGTAACGACTGTCAAAGATCCACGAATGACAGCCGGGACCAGCGGAATAACGTGCTTTCCGAGGCACGGAGGGGTCTCGGTATGTAAAGATGGTCACCCATCTACAGACCAACCGCGGCAAGCGTAGCTTAACCTGATCGATCGACCTGTGCGGCTGTTGTGTTGTGTGATTATTCAGCCCGATTATAAAAACAAAAGGTGTTCAAGGAAATGTTGTAAATGTAATGCTGTGTATCAATTTAATGTAGTCAGTTGGTACAATAAAAGTATCTCATCTATCAACACTTAATATCATATCCCTTCGACCCTCAACAGGACTCCTCACCGATGATCTAATGAAAATGACGACATGCGCCCGCGCAGCTCGTCGCATGCTCTCCAAGGAGCAGAACCCGCCTATCTCACCCATGGTCAGCGCTGGAGTCATCAAACCTTTGGTGGATGCACTGGACAGAGATGACTGGTAAGGAGACCATCTTCAGGAACCCAGTACACTATGGAATGGGCATCTACCTTCATCTTTCTGAATGACCGACTCTTTTGACAATACAACATTTTTTAATGGATTTAATTGCTTTAAGTTTGATTTAGAGCGGCCTTTTAGTATATACTAGCAACGCCCCGCGGTTTTACCCGCATAAGTTTCAATCCCGTGGGAACATCGGGACAAAAAGTATTTTATGTGTTAATCCTGGTTATAAACTATATATATGTATGTGTGCAAAATTTTATCCAAATAAATCCATGCAGTAGTTTTTGCGTGAAAGAGTAACAAACAAACATCCATAGTTATCGAAGAGTTCAATAAACTTTATTTGTAATTGATTTATGCAGTGGTTTTTTCATAAAACTCGATTTCCCAAAGCACTATTCGAATTTTTTTACGCGCCTTTCGATTTGGAATGGTGTTTCTCTGCGTGAGAACTAGACGTCGTGCGTGAAGACTAGCGTCTACTAATCACTGATACTAGCTCTGTCGGACATGAAGCCAGGTGACGCAGCGTGCTTTTTGGCCTTGACCACCAGTGAATTCGAGCTCGCGACTAGTTCGAACCACAGGCACCTTTGACCTGCTGCAGAGGTCTCTCCTATCGCAGCCTTTCCCGCAGCAACTCATCCAGCTGCAACCAGCCAATAAAACCATCGCCGTCATCATCAGCGTACAGAAGTCATCGCTGGATGCCCTACTATCCTTCCTACTAATCAAACTTCACACTAATATTATAAAGGCGAAAGTTTGAGTGTGTTTGTACGTTTGTTACTTCTTCACGCATAAACGGCTGGACCAATTTTGATAAAATTTGGTATGGATGACGCTGACAACACATAGGATACTTTTTATCCCGATATTTTCACTGGATCGAGATTTAGCTATAGCTAGTAATATTATAAACGCGAAAGTTTGTGAGGATGGAAGGATGTTTGTTACTCTTTCACGCAAAAACTACTGAACGAATTTAAATGAAATTTGGCACACATAGTTTATAAATAGGATTCACACAATATTGCCACGGGACCGAGACTTATCGTCGCCTTAGAGTGAAAACCTCGGGAATGTAAGTAGTATTTTATGCATTTCGGATAATCTTACAGTATCGAACAGTTCTGGATATTAAAGCGGGTTAAATTTCCATATTAATTAATAAGAATACAGAACCACCTTTTTTGAAGTCGGTAAAAAAAAACATAAAAGACGACGTACAAAAATTTTACAGCACGCAGTTCTTTCATTCTCCCGACAAGTTACTTCTTTTACACTTACAAGGTTTTCACTCTAAGGCATCATTATGTGGGTGAAACTGCAGGGCGTTACAAGTATTATTCTAAGTTTGTAACTCAAATTCACACAAAATTTTATTCAAACTCAAAGCATTTATTCCAATTAAACCATTTACAGGCACTTTTGAATTGGCAAAAAGTCGGTCAGTCAGAAAATATGAAGCTACAAAAGAAAATATTTAAATTACAGTGCTGACCTCCAGTTTGAAGCAGCCTGGGCCATCACCAATATTGCTTCAGGAACCCATGAACACACCATGGCTGTTGTTGATGTAAGTCAAGAAGTTATTTTTTCATAATTTATCTGCTATTGTATCACTGCAGAGCCAACAGCTTTTTTTGTACAGAAAAGATTTTTTTTAGCATTGGCCCCCGACTCAAAGAATTTATGTAACGAGACTAAAACAGAGAAATTAATTTGGAAGTGGGGGGATCATTCTGTGGCACACCTTCAATTCTAAGAGGTCCCCCCACTGTCTATATAAGTTTATCTGTTTTAGTCTTGTTACATAAATTCTTTAAGTTGGGGGTTTTAAATTATTTTATCCTTTTCCAATTACATTTAACCGTAGTGGGTTTTTACAAAATTTTTAATTTTTACCCTTTTTGTTCTATTTGTGGCTATTTTTTCATGGTTTTTTTTAAATTTGTTTTAGTCTTTTTACGTTCATACCATTTTTTATTATTATTTTGTGTCGGGGGTTTTTTAAATTTTTAATTTAATTTTGTATTTTGTGTTTCACAAACTGTGTCCAAAAAAACTTCTTTTCTTTTAAATACAATCAAAGAAATCTATGGTGAACGAGGATAGTTGCAAAAGTAGTACTGTACGATATTTATGCTCGACTGTAGACTGTATATATACTTTAGGCCGACCGCTTAACTGAGACGTTGCCTGAAAAATCTCACTGTGAAAACTTAGGTGAAGTGAGTTTGTTTTGCTAGGAATTGACACTATTGACAGTTCACTTCACGCTCACTTCACCTACGTTTTCACGGTGTCTTCTTTCTGTCTCCTACCCAGGGTGGAGCAATCCCAAAGTTAGTAGCCCTCCTTGCTCGCGGCGGTATAGTCGGCGAACAGAGCGCGTGGGCACTCGGCAACATCGCGGGCGACGGGCCGCAGACGCGCGACGCGGTGCTGGCTCACGGCGCGCTCGCCGCGCTGCTGCCGCTGTGCACGCTCAGCACGCCCGCCGGCCAGCTCCGGACCGCGGTCTGGACTTACAGCAACTTCTGCAGGTAACACTAGCTTCCTTTGAACTGCAGTGACGTTTTCAGCCTTCATAGCATCTTCAGGAGTGGAATTTCCAGCCAAAATCTGTTTCTCGATTGGTTAAACACTACAGTAACTTTAGCAGGTAAAAATTGCTTCATTTTGGTTTTTTTTTTTTTTTTTTTTTTTTAGCCTATGCTGTCCCACTGCTGGGCAAAGGCCTCCCCCAAATCCTTCCAGCAACTGTTTTCCCGCGCCACCTCGAACCAGCCCTCGCGGTACGCGTCCAGGTCATCTCGCAATCTCTTTCTGGGCCGGCCTCGGCGGCGCCGTCCATCTTCAGGCATCCATTGTGTGGAGATTTTTGCCCAGCGGTCGTCGTGCATACGGCTGATGTGACCCGCCCAATCCCATTTGAGCCTGGCAGCCTTCTTTCCTACATCCAGTATGCCCGTTTTGGAACGCAGCGTGGTGTTCCGAATTCTGTCCTGTCTTTTAACACCCAGAATGCTGCGTTCCATCGCTCTTTGGCAAACTCCAAGGCGGAACTTTTGCGACTCGGTGAGCGACCAGGTCTGAGCACCGTAGGTTAGGTTAGGTTTTGGTTAAGTGGGTATAACCTAATGATAGCCAGTAAACTTACAGCAACACTGCAGTTGAAAAAACCTAAAAAAAACAACTTTAAAAGCAGTTCCCACTAAAACTCATAAAATATGAGTCATATGAATGAACTAACTTAGTCTATCGCAGTCCACTGCTGGACATAGGCTGCGTCACAACACCTTGTCCTCCTCCTTTTTTATTATCAAGTCTGTCCCAGACGCCTTCTTAAGGTAGTCCCTCAATCTCCGCAGTCTCCACTCCAGGACTC
The DNA here is from genome assembly GCA_963855955.1 of Luperina nickerlii. NCBI lineage: Eukaryota > Metazoa > Arthropoda > Insecta > Lepidoptera > Noctuidae > Luperina > Luperina nickerlii. The sequence continues at coordinate 9,147,731 of OY979690.1, read as the reverse complement.
GTCTGCTCCACCGGCCATCGGTCCTTCGAGAAACATGGCCAGCCCACTGCCACTTCAATTTGCTTACTCTGCAAGATATTTCGGTAACTCTGGTTCTTTTCCGGATATTTCCGATTCATATCGTGCTGAGCGACCTTGAATTGGTGAACCAGGCCGACAGTCAGTGTGCACGTTTCGGCACCGTATGTCATGACGGGCATGACGCATGGACGCACTAGTTGAAGATCTTAGTCTTCAAACATTGCGGGATAGGCGACGACAGGACTTGACGAAGTTTTCAAAACATGAGTCACGAGCTGAAAGGTTCTGGGGTGGCGACCGCGTACCGGAAGATGCAGCGTTGGGATGCCTCCCATAAGGTAGACCGGTGACCTGGTGAAGGCCGCAGGAATTCACTGGATGTGGGCAGCTCAGAACCGGTCGAAGTGGTGGTGCTTGGGGAAGGCTTATGTCCAGCAGTGGACATCTTTCGGCTGAAATGATGAACTAAATGAAAGCTAATATTTTTTTTTTACAGAAATAAGAACCCACTGGTGAAGTTCGACTACGTGGCTCCCGCTCTGCCGTACATTTCAGATCTGTTGGAGATCACCGACCAAGATGTTTTAGGTAAGCAAGTATCCTACCCCCTGCCTACCTTAGGGTTTCGATGCTGATGAGGACCCGCAAAATAAGCTGGCTTAGTTAAGGACCCGTGTGGATTACGGAAAAAATCCCACGAGAACGTATTACCATGATTTAAAGTACCCATAATGTATTAATCCAGGTTATAAACTATCTGTGTGCCGAAGCATCATCTGCCTAGCCTTTTCCCAACTATGTTGGGGTCGGCTTCCAGTCTAACCGGATGCAGCTGAATACCAATATTTTACATGGATCGACTGCCTATCTGACCTCCACAACCCAATTACCGGGTAATACGATACCCCTTGATAAGACTGGTTGTCAGACATTCGGGCTTCTGTCGACCCGTAACGACTGTCAAAGATCCACGAATGACAACCGGGACAAACGGCTTAACGTGCTTTTCGCGGTACGGAGAGATTTTGGTATGTAAAGATGGTGACCCATCCATAGACCAACCGCGGCAAGCGTAGCTTAACCTGATCGATCGACCTGTGCGGCTGTTATTACATGCCTTATTAGCCACAAGCCCCTCTGTGTGCCAAAGCACTGACGAAAAATGTCTACACTAGGGGGTCTACAATTATGTGCTGAATTCACTGTTTGTCGACATCCTGCCACCCTGTATTTGTCCAGACGCTAGCACATCAAGCTACTACAATCCGTCAATTTTTTTTAATAGATTTTCAACTTTACCGCTAAAGCATTAGGTTCAAAGTTGATTGGGAAATTTTGACAGTTTCGGATAGCTTGATGTGCTGGCGTCTGTACTTACTTTTTTACAGTTTGAAAAATTGTTAACTCAAACCACTGCATTCCTCCAACTCAACAAAATGTTTTAACTTGATAATGTTAAAAAAAAGCCTTTTTTCTTTACCCTTCTAGCCGACGCATCCTGGGCACTATCCTACCTAACCGACGGTCCGAACGAGCGTATAGAAGCAGTACAAATGACCCCTCAACTGCTTCCTCGCGTGGTCAGTCTACTGGACCACAAGTCTGCCGCAGTACGCACACCCGCCTTGAGAGCTATTGGCAACATGCTCACCGGCTCCGATGAACAGGTAACTGACATTATCTGTCTAGGCGTTACTCTGCTTCTAGTCTAACCAGATGCAGCTGAAAACCAGTGTTTTACATGGAGAGCCTGCCTATCTGAACTCCAAAATGCAGTTATTGCATATCACTATTTAGATACCACTCTAGGTAAAACAGGTTGTCAGACTTTCCTGCTTCTGACTGTCTATGATCTATGAATGACAGCCAGGTCCAATGGCTTCACATGCTTTCCAATGCACGGAAAGGTCTGTATGAAATCGATGATCACCAATCGGACCGAATTCAGTGAGTGACTCTTACGGCTGTCACTTAGATACGAGAACCCCTCTATCGGTACATGAAGCAGTACAAATGACCCCTCAACTGCTTCCTCGCGTGGTCAGTCTACTGGACCACAAGTCTCCCGCAGTACGCACACCCGCCTTGAGAGCTATTGGCAACATGCTCACCGGCTCCGATGAACAGGTAACTGACATTATCTGTCTAGGCGTTACTCGGCTTCCAGTCTAACCAGATGCAGCTGAAAACCAGTGTGTTACATGGAGTAAGAGAAATAATTAGATAAGTATACATATGTAGATGACATAGAAATTATCATCTGCCTGGCTATGAGCTAACATACTATATTGGGGTTGGCTTCCAGTCTAATTAGATACAGCTGAATACCAGTATTTTACATGGAGCGACTGTCTAGCTGACCTCCACAACTACTCTGTCCAGATACCACTAGGTAAGACTGGTAGCGACTTTCGACTTTCGGGCTTCTGATTACCCATAACGTCGGCAAATAAAAATTTTATAGAAACATCTGGGAGCCTTCCGCCTGGGCTTGCGTTTCCGTGGCTGACTTAGAATTCTATAAATATGTAGACTTCGGCCCTGAGTCGGCCGGAGCAAAGACAATCTCCACAGATGTGGGTTCACGGCCGGCTCAGACCTCGCGTGCGCATGCGCCACAACAGACAAGGTCTCACCTTCCATCCTACGCCGCAAGCGGTTACCTGCGCTCTCGATCTTATGACTGCGTTAGTGAGCGGAGTTCGCGCTGGTGAATTGTGGGCCAAAGATGCTTGAATTTTTTTCCATAGATACGCTTCATGCGATCCACGGACCAACCATCCTATACCTAAGCGTTTTCAAATGTCCTTTATAATGCGCATAGCAAAAGAGTGGAACTCTCTACCTGCGTTTGTGTTTCCGAGTGCATACAACCCCGAATCTCTTCAAAGTAAGAATGAACAGGCTTCTTCTGGGTGAGCTCACTCCATCGTAGACTTTGTTTCTGTCATCTCTGACCTAGACTAGAGTCAAGAGCAAACCCATTTCAAATAAAAAAAAAAACCTATGCGATTTTTCTTATATTCCTTGAATAATAATGTAAAATAATTTGTTTTCCTCTCCCCAGACCGACCGCTGCCTCGATGCCGGCTGCCTCGACCACATCATAACCCTCCTGCGCTGCGGCAAGCCATCCCTCATGAAGGAAGCCGCCTGGGCAGTCAGTAACATCCTCGCGGGCACGCAGCCGCAGATACAACGCGCCATCGAATCCGGCGTGCTCCAACATCTCTTGAATGTGCTCGCTAATGAGGACATCAAGTAAGTGAAGATGTGGCGCCATCTAGATCGCCACATGCGAATTACGCATTACACTGACGTCACGCAAAATCCTGCATCGCGCAAGCAGAGTTTACCGCGCAACTAGCATATATAACATCCCGATATTAATCGTCGGGCGGTTGCGTGCTAGACACGACACCCGTCTGCTCGGAGGATCTTCCCTTTTCTGTGGACGATGCCGCACGCGGCGGCTTCTTTGAATCGATTTGATTTCCCCATCACTAAATAATGCTTGTGACGTCATAGTAGGTAGTCAAAAAAATGTCACACTTGGTTTTCATACAGATCGAGATACTTGCGTTATCTAGGTCTATCTGTCTGTTATCTAGAGTATGTTATACTATTCAATCCAAGAGTAATAAACATTTCTAAAACCAATCAATTTCCCACCCACAGATGTCAAAAGGAAGCAGCCTGGGCCATCACAAACCTCTGTCTAGGTGGTACTCCAGAACAGCTAGACGCTCTCATCTCAGCCGGTTTCCTGGAGCCCTACTGCCAACTACTCAGCTCACCTGACCATAGAGCTATCTCTGTAGTGTTGGATGGACTTACTAACTTATTGCAGGTTAGCATAATCTATACTTCTATACTAATATTATGAAGCTGAAGAGTTTGTTTGTTTGTTTGGTTGAACGCGCTAATCTCTGAACTACCAGTCGGATTTGAAAAATTATTTTTCATTTGATAGCCCAATTCTTGAGGAAGGCTATAGGCTATTTAACATCACGCTATGACCTTTAGGAGCCGAGCAAAAATAAAAAAAGTCAGAAAGAACACTAAGCAAAAACGAAGTAATAGCGCGGGCAGGCGATGCGATGCGACGGAGTGGGTCGGAGTAACAAGAAATTTCACGCGGACGAAGTCGCGGGCAGAAGCTAGTAAGCCTATAAAGCAGGGACTTGAAAACGAAATGAATTTCGTTCCGTCACCACAAATGTAATCGTATAACGTTCCAAAATTTGTAACAATATTAAAACCTAAAACTATCAATAACGTTACAAAGAAAAACGTTATAGAATATCATTTTCGTAGAACAATAATTAACAATATTATAAGTAACGTTATAGGTACAATTAAGCTTATCCACTTGTAATAATGTTACAGATTCATTTGTAACATTATTTTTCATACTTGTTCTCTTGTTCATCTTGTTGTTCTTCATTTATGACATAAAGCTGGCAAAGTTGAGTATCGAAATTAACAACGTTATTATGTCGTTATACTAATAACGATTTTAGGTAATAGGTAATACGGGCTGGTGTCCGCAACTCCACGTCAATGCGCGTATTTTGCGTACGGAACGATTTTATTGATCATTTTGTTAGTGAACAGTTTAAGATTTCGTTCCGGTTGTCAGTATCGTTATAGCCAGGGAATTGATATTGTAACGATCCTGGTGGAACGGTACAGATTATCGGTACTGGAACTACGCGTAACATTATTTTGAGTAACGTTTCAAGTCTGCTATAATATTCCTACTGTTGGGAGGGGCTCGTGGCTAAAAAATAACGAAATCGCTTTGTTAAGGCCCACCCCCGCTGGGTGCGGGGGGGGGCAGGCCGGTGTCCCTACTCCACGCGGCTGAGAGTATAAAGGCTCGCGCGCGAGCCGCGAGCGTCGTCGGACTACAAAAACCTGTACATTGTATCTTATAATCTCCATACTTGTTTGTACTCATTGTAAAACTAAATTAAAGTCATAAAAAAGTCAGCGAGTTCATATTTCAGCTCCTCACACGTACCTAAGCACACACAAATCAGTCTAAGCCTAGACATTTTGGTGCCGTGACCAGGATATTCGAGGGAAAAATACCCAAATAAATTGGAAGGACAAATAAATTATGAACATAAAGGACATTAAGGAATACAGTAAAGAGAGAGTATAAAGCGCAGAAGAATTTGGTGAGCCCGTTCCTTTTTTCCTAATTACCCACATCTTACTTCCAGTGCTATTTGGATTAAATTATTAGTAATTTCTTCGAATTTCCGTTGTAAATTAAGAACCTGGGTGTTTAATTAGTATTTGTAACTATCACAACGTTAAATTTGTCGCATTATAACAATGTCTCAGAACCCTAGCAAAGTGACGGACCCGATAAAAAGGAGAAGTTACATTAAGGGTAGATTAACAAATTTCAAAGGTTATTTAGACGAGATCAAATCTATAGAAAGGTTAACGGATCAACAAGCTGCTGAGTTAAGGTTAAGGTTAACCAAATTAGAAGCATTGTTTTCCACTTTCGAGGACTTACAATCCGAAATTGAGATTGAATCGGAAGATCCGAAAGAACAAATGAAGGTACGTTCTGAGATCGAAGGTCAATTTTATTCTTTGATCTCCGAAGGTCAATGTATTTTAGATAAATTAGAAGAACTTAATGTTCGAAGGAAAAGTATAGCAAATACAACTTTTAGGCAATCCGATAGTTTCGAAGGTGGAAACATATTCAAAGGTTCATTAAAATTACCCACAATAAGATTACCCACTTTCGATGGGAATTATAATCAGTGGTTAGAGTATAAGGATACATATGAGGCCGTAATCCATAATAATGATGCTATCGAGACAATAAATAAGTTCCACTACTTGCGATCGTCATTGGAGGGTAGTGCTGCATTGGTTATTAAATCATTATCATTTTGTGCCGATAACTATCGCCTGGCGTGGGATTTGTTATGTCAAAGGTACAATAATAAACGTCTCTTAATAAGTAACCACATGAAATCAATATTCAGTATGGAAAGTATAACGAAGGAGTCCGACCAAGCTTTGCGTGTTATGATTGACAGTATAAAAAAGAATTTGAGTGGTTTAGAGGCGTTAGGAAAGCCTGTAGAACATTGGGACACTATGATAATACATTTTGCGTCATTAAAACTCGACAATGTAACGAGTAGAAGGTGGGAGGAACATAAAAGTATAGTAGGAGATGATCCTACCCTCGAAGAGTTTTTTAAGTTTTTACGCGATCGGGCGGATGTATTAGAAACAGTAAAGCATAATAAATCAAGTATAAAATGTAAAAATGAAAAAGCAGCTAGTTTAATTGCATCCGCTCAAACGAGTAATAACAACCGATTTAATTGTATAATTTGTAAACAAGATCACCGCCTGTTTGAATGTACGAGATTTATTTCTATGAATTTGGAAGAAAGAAATGAAGTCGTTTCGAAAAATAAATTGTGTGTTAATTGTCTAAAACCAGGTCATCGTGCCTTTAATTGCAAGTCACCAATTCGTTGCAAGACTTGCAATTATAAGCATAACTTGTTGCTTCATAGAAATAAGTCTCCCTCTTTGGAGAATAATGTTAGTTCCCGTACTGAAAGTTCTACTGTTACGTTACCCCCGACTTCGGTCGGAGTTGTACGTCAAGGCGAACTCGAACCTGCGCTCTCGCGTCAACCGAACGCCGCGAGCGCCGCTGTACATGAGTGCCCGGCGCCCGCGTCGGAACCGGTTTCCTTATCTACGATCGCCACTCAATACGTACTTTTGTCGACCGCGCTCATAAACGTAGTTAACGAAACAACTAACGAACATTATGTGGCGCGCGCATTATTAGATTCGGGTAGTCAGATATCAATAGTAACCGAAAGTTTTTGTAATAAATTAGGATTGCCCTGCAAACGTGCTAAGGACAACCTTAATGTATATGGTATAGGAAATACTAAGTTACAGTGCGTAGAAAGTTGTAATTTTGTAATCAAATCAATTCACTATGATTTTTCTGTAGAAATCAACTGTATAGTCTTACCAAAAATCACGAATGTGTTGCCGAATGTAAAGATTAATGTAAATGAATTAAAGATTCCTGGTGACATATTTGTGGCTTTAGCAGATAGTAGATTTTACGAGCCCGCTAACGTAGATATATTAATTGGAGCGGACTTGTTTTGGGAACTGGTAACAGGTCAACAGATAAGACTAGGTAAAGGTCTTCCCATATTGCAGAGTAGTAAATTAGGTTGGCTTGTTACGGGACCCGTAAATATTTGTAAATCAAATAATAACGTAACGTGTAACTTAACTAGAAGTATAAGTGAACAATTAGAGAAATTTTGGAAGGTTGAGGAGATATTAAGTATAGATCATAATATACCGTATAGTAATGAAGAGGAATTTTGTGAAAAACACTTTGTAAAACATACGTATAGAACGGAAAATGGTAGGTTCTGTGTTAAGATGCCCTTTCACACTTCACCGTCTGTACTTGGAGACTCCTATGTTAAGGCCAAGTCGTGCTTGAATAATTTAGAAAAAAGATTAAAAAGGCAACCTAAAGTGAAGGAGTCCTATGTTGAATTTTTAAATGAATATAAGCACTTGAATCATTTGTCAGAAACAGGTAAGCCTGAATTTGGATATTATTTACCGCATCACCCAGTTATAAGGGAGAAAAGTGAGACTACGAAACTTCGGGTTGTTTTTAATGCTTCGGAAAAAACCGATAGTGGTTACTCATTAAATGATATCCAAATGGTTGGGCCAGTGATTCAAGACGATATTATTAGTATTTTGCTTCGATTTAGGCAACATAATTATGTTATGACCTCAGACATCGAAAAAATGTATAGACAAATATTAATATCCGAGAGTCAAAGACATTTACAAATGATAGTGTGGAGGGACAATGAGCACGAACCCTTAAGGTATTTAAAATTGAACACGGTGACCTACGGAACCGCTTCCGCGCCGTATTTAAGTACTCGTTGTCTTCTTCAATTGGCAAATGAATGTAACGATCCGGAAGTCCTCGAGATAATGAAACATGATTTTTTCATGGATGACTTGATAACAGGTCATCAGACTGAGGAAGGGTTAAATCGTATTTGTAGATTAATAACTCAGATTTTAGATTCGGGTGGTTTTAAGCTACGAAAATTTAGGTCTAATGCCAATCAGTTACATGTTGAAAATAAATTACATGAAACACAAGCAATTACAGAGTTTAAAACAACCACGAGCACTTTAGGGTTAACATGGACGCCTCAGTCCGACAAGTTTCAATTTTCCATCCATGTAGATAAAACCGATAGGATCACTAAGCGAAGTATATTATCTTCTATTGCAAAGATTTTTGATCCTTTGGGACTTTTAAGTATATTTGTTGTTAAGGCTAAGTTAATCTTGCAGAAACTATGGATAAGTAAATTAGAATGGGACGATCCAGTAGCCGATGAAGTACAGATTATGTGGAATAAATTTATAAAGAACGTGAATTCTCTAACTTGTGTCGAGGTTCCAAGGCACGTCATGTGTAAAAATGCAGCACATATTGAAATTCACATCTTTTCAGATGCGTCCATGTGTGCCTATGGTACCTGTGCTTTTATTCGTTCAATAAATCCTATTGGAGAAATTCATGTACAGTTACTCTGTGCTAAATCTAGGGTCGCCCCATTAAAAGGTCTAACAATACCGAAACTCGAGCTAAGCGGAGCGTTGCTGTCCGCTAAGTTGGGGGAAAAGGTGACTCACTCCTTGCGATGTACTGTGGCTCGGTGTGTGTACTGGACAGACTCGATGGTTGTGCTCGGTTGGTTACGTGCCACCGCCGCTCCAAAACAATTAAAGGTATTTGTTTCAAATCGAGTAAATAAAATTAATAAGTTAACAAAGGATAGTGAGTGGAGGTACGTACCAACAGACCAAAATCCAGCCGATCTAATTTCCAGAGGAGTAGATCGTATGGATAAGAAGGTTCACAGATTGTGGTGGAGTGGGCCTCCCTTTTTATCTCTAAGCGAGTCCCAATGGCCTAAGGTCGATAGTAATAAGTTAAATAGTGTAAACTTACCTGAGCTTAAGAACATAAGTACCTTTGTGACAAGTCTGAATAATAAAGGGCTGATTGAATTTGAACGTTATTCCAGTTTGCATAAGGTACAACGTGCAATGGCCTATGTCATTAGATTTGTTAACAATTGCAGAATAAAAAATAAAGAGGGTAGACTTACCAGTAGTTATTTAAGTGCCGGTGAGTTAAACGATAGTTTGATGTATTTAGTCAAATTCTCGCAGCATGATTCATTTAGCGATGAATATGTTAGTTTATTAAATAATAAGCCATTATGGAATAAATGTAAGATTTTATCTCTTAGCCCCTTTCTAGATAGTAAATTTAAAGTTATACGAGTGGGTGGTCGTATTCAAAATTCATCTTGTTCGTATTACAAAAAACATCCTTTACTATTAGATTCTAAACACCGATTATCAAGGCTTATTTTTGAGAGTGAACATAGCCGGTTACTTCATGCTGGGCCGCAGATGATGTTATCAGCTATTAGAGAGAAATATTGGATTATTAATGCTAGAAAGGTGGCTAGAAGCGTGTCAAATAATTGTATAGTGTGTAAGCGATTTAGATTTAAACCTATAGTTCCTATTATGGGCAATCTACCCAAACAGCGTTTAATTCCAGGAACGCCCTTTGAAACGTCTGGAGTTGACCTGGCTGGTCCCTTTTTAATCACTGATAGGAAAGGCCGCGGTTGTAAAATAAGTAAATGTTACATGTGTTTATTTGTGTGTTTTACAACCAAGGCTATTCATTTAGAAGTCGTAAGTGACTTAAGTACAGATGCATTTCTCTTGGCATTACGAAGATTTATTGCACGACGTTCTAAACCAAGTTTATTATATTGTGATAATGCGACTAATTTTTTAGGGGCTAGTAATGAACTTAATAAATATTTGATAGTAAGCAAAGATAAAATAAATAAATTTTGTTCTGATGAAGGAATGAAGTTTGCCTTCATACCCCCATACGCCCCAAACTTTGGGGGCTTGTGGGAGGCAGGGGTGAAGTCTGCAAAATATCACATAAAAAGAATATTAGGAGACAGGCATTTAACATATGAGGAACTTTCAACTTTATTTGTCCAAGTAGAAGCTATACTGAATTCCCGGCCTTTGTTTCCTATGTCATCCGATCCCAATGATTTCCATCCCCTGACTCCCGGGCATTTCCTCGTCGGCAAGTCGCTGATAGCTCTTCCCTCTCCAGTACTGACCAATCTTAACTGTAATCGACTTCACAGATATGAACAATTGGAACGAATGAGACAGCTTTTCTGGTTGAGATGGCAACATGAGTACATTACGGAACTGCAACATCGTACGAAATGGCGCAAGCCTGCGAGGGAACTTCGCGTTGGAGATATGATCATTATAAAGGAAAATAATTTGCCTCCATTAAAATGGAGACTCGGACGCATAGAAGCCCTACACAGGGGCAATGACGATGTATCCAGAGTAGCAGATGTCAGGACGGCCAGTGGCACTATCCGTCGAGCGGTAAATCGCCTGTGCCCTCTGTTCGAGCCTGAAGCAGAAGAGTTGAAGGGATCCCCTTCAACGGGGGGAGTATGTTAAGGCCCACCCCCGCTGGGTGCGGGGGGGGGCAGGCCGGTGTCCCTACTCCACGCGGCTGAGAGTATAAAGGCTCGCGCGCGAGCCGCGAGCGTCGTCGGACTACAAAAACCTGTACATTGTATCTTATAATCTCCATACTTGTTTGTACTCATTGTAAAACTAAATTAAAGTCATAAAAAAGTCAGCGAGTTCATATTTCAGCTCCTCACACGTACCTAAGCACACACAAATCAGTCTAAGCCTAGACAGCTTGGGACAATCTACGGTTAAGCCTACACTTGTTGCGGATGGTTTGTGGATGGGTGATCATCCATTACACACTGAGACTCTTCTGGGCCTCGGAAAGCATGTTAAGCCGTCGGTCCCGGCTGTCCAGTCGTTACGGGTAGTTAGAAGCCCAAAAGTCTGACAACCAGTCCTACCAAGGGGTATTGTTTACCCAATAACTAGATTGTGTGGAGGTCAGGCAGTCCCTCCATGTAAAATCTCGGGGTCGGCTTCCAGCCTAACTGGATGCAGTTGAATACCGTAGTGTATTCATTACATCAGTTTACAGATAAGCCCACCGCTCCAGCGCAGTAACTGCCTGTCACCGAACAGGGGGCTTACTCTCCAAACTAATTTTAATTCCAATGAGATGCCAATATGATTCCAATGTTAATTTTACAGTCACGTGATTCGGTACTCTTGAAAACAATATTGTCAACAATTACCCCACGTCAAGCCCGAACCCAATTACACTTAGTTCTCCAAAATGGACACCCAATCTAAAAATCATTTGGCGCTAGCATCGAACTTAAGAGTACGAAACGTCACAATTCCATTGTCAATCTATCGGAATTAAATTGAAGAGTAAGCACCCAGAACATTCCACGCACCGCCAGCGCGCCGACACATTCGAGCGCTTCACTGGGAGCGCGCGGTCGGGCGACTTGTGACAGCTCACTATCCGCTATTCTGTAGTCATCGTAAAATGTATTATTTGCCGTGTCGGAACGGTTCTGTAAGGCCGCTATCCCACTGGCGTTTTACGCGACGTTGACGTCGCGTCATCGCGTAACAAGCATAAAACGTCCGCTGAACGCGACGTTAACGTCGCGCAGATGATACTATTGCCAACAAACGCGACGTTAACGTTAAGCAGACGCGACGTTGACGTCGCGTTCAGCGGACGTTTTATGCTTGTTATGCGTTGACGTCAACGCTCGTAAAACGCCAGTGGGATAGCGGCCTTATAATGAGTGATGACCTTAAAAATAAAGTGTGTACTTAGGCTAATACTCGTGGCTCATTATAGCCGAATGGATCGAAGGTACAGTCGACTGTCCACGGAGATCAGGAGAACAAAGGAAACCCACAGGTTTGCCACGTAAAGGTGTGTCCAGGAATGCGCCGCTCGCGAGTCGCTTGCGAACTGCGCGCGTGTTGCTACAGCCTACGTTTGGTGCGCTGCTCTAGTGCAACTCCAGCAAGGCTCGAGTAAAGCACGCGTGGAGCGCGCACGCAGCTCGTGCAAACATAGCTTCCTTCGCGATTGAACTATGAGCCTCAGTTGTGAATTTGCTTGCGCCGCTCCAGTACGACGCGTAGCTTGCGCGCGGACGGCGCAGGGGCTGCGTACGAACATGAAATTCACGCGCGCAGTTCGCAAGCGGCTCGCGAGCGGCGCATTCGCCAGGTCTGGACACACCTTAGCTGCGCGGATCATTTGTTTACCAGCAACGCATCCGTGCGTACCGTGGCCTTTAACAGAACATTGTAACATCACGCTTATATTCCGCAAAGGGTTTTAGGCAAAGGTGTTATATTACACCCACCTTAATGTTAATTATGTTGACACAACTCCAGACTCGATATCCAAAATCCCCTATTATAATTATGTTATAGAGGTATGAGGAACAGGGTGTAAACTACACTCATCCTCCATAGAAAAGGGAGGATCCTCCGACCAGACGGGTGTTGTGTCTGGTGGGCAACTGCCCGATGATTCATGTCGGGCCGTTGCATCTATGCTACTAGTTGCGCGGTAAATTCTGCTTGCGAGATGCAGGATTTTACGTGACGTTGTAGATACCGCTACAAAAGAATAATCTGTTTACATTAATACAGGCGGCGGTCAAATACGGTCAAGTGGATGCTCTCTGTCTGAGACTGGAAGAAATAGGCGCTCTGGACCAGATTGAAGCCCTACAGCATCATGAAAATGAACAGGTAACGCATCCATCATCATCATAATTAGCCTATAAAATTCATTTGAATTTAATTAATGTAGACTAGCCATCAAATTGCTAATTTCTTTCAGTCTTTCAGAAAGAAGTCAAATAATTTATTCCAAATAGGCACTTATGAACGCCAAAAATTACAATAAAATAGAATTGATTCTAGTCGCCTCATGCAAAAGGTAGTGTTCGTATGGAGAAGAGTGGGCAAGAAACTCCACCGTTACTCTTTTAAAATGTTTTGTATGTTATTATAATTACACGAAGACGAAGTGTTAAATTCTATAATATTTACTGAATAGTCATTTCTCGTTATTTTCCACAGATATACAAAAAAGTGCTTCACATCTTGGACAACTATTTCGCGGCGCATGAAGACCCGAACGCGCAGCCGACGCAAACCGAAGATGAATATCAATTCGGGACGTCAGACAACCCGAATATCAACTTTTAGTCACTTTAATATCAACTTAGCATCAAATTGTCATACTTAGATTTCAGTATCATCTTTCTGCTCAATATCTGCCGAACTATGTTGGGGTTGGCTTCCAGTCTAACCGGATGCAGCTGAATACCAGTATTATGGAGCAACTGCCTACCGAGAGAACCTCTTTTTTTTTTTTCGTCGGTTTAAAAGGGGAAGAAGTAGACCTACCCTACATTCGGGTTTAATAAGAACACAATGTCACACTATACACGTGGAAGAAGTTCATGTTGAAATTTTCGGGAGCGCAAAAGAAACAACACGAATAAAACAACTAACTAGCCAAGTTTTGAGGTGCCACTTGCGGAGTATCTTTTTACTTATAATATCATTGCTCCAAATGGTCTAGCAACATCAAAATCGGCTTTTTATTTTAAGTGAAAACTAAACTAAAAAGGAATTTTTTTAATGGGAAAAAACCATTGAACTCGCGACACTGTTACCGACACCGCGCTACATTCGGATGTGTTCGGCTGCCCTCGGTTGTACTCGGTTTTAAATCCGATATGTCAGTGAGTGATGGCAAAGTAGTCTGTTTATATTTTGTTTTCACTTTGTCGGCACTCCCGGAGTGCCACTGTTTTTATTTTTTTTACTTATGTTTCGCTAGATACTCATTTCAACACTAGTACGCTCTTGCCCACAGTATTTCTAAGATTGTTATACTAGTTGGAGACGACAAATACGACAATAAAATTAAACTTCGTAGATCTAACTTCATAATATCTAATAACATTCCTAGCCTACATACAAAAATTCAACCAAATATTTTAGTTAAATATTTTTAATTCAATATTAATTCAACCAAATAGTTTAGTCACTATAACATAGTCGGTCCATCACTACTATTTTGTTTATTTGAAAAAATCACTTTTTTCATTTCGATGCTAGGATTTATCCGATAGTTTTAAAATACTCCTTTGTACAGACGCCAGCACATCAACCTACTACAATCTGTCAAATTTCTTTAATAGATTTTCATCTTGTATCACTAAAGCATAAGGTTCAAAGTTGGTTGGGAAAATTTGACAGTTTCGGGTAGCTTAATGTGCTGGCGTCTGTACTAGTATTGCCAGTGTTTTCATTTATTGTCGTATTTTCGTCTCTACATTGTAGAAATCAGGCTGGCCTTGATGATTCAGATAAGGATACATTTCCTAGTGAGAATACCCTGATTTTAAGGCTTAAATTAGTGAAATTTTTAGTCTTTTAGTAATAGACGAAACACAAAGGCTGAATTATCATTTAGGGACCAATTCTTAGGTATAATATTACAATTTCTGTTAAAAATATTGTTTTATTCCTATCAGTCAGTTATTGAAAGCTTGATTAGTAAATCCGGGGTCAAATCTCATGTTAACTGTTGCGATTGGTTGCTGAAATAACAACAACCAATATAATTTGACAGGATATTTGATCATTTGTGATACATATAGTGGATATTTTCCACTTCAGCTGTGATGCCTCAAAATGATTTAAAACATAAAAAATCGTCCAGGAACGAAGTTCAAAATTAAAATCCAAGATGGCGGCTGCGAATATTTCAAAATGACGGGAAAAAATCCCAGCCGCCATCTTAAATTTTTCATTTTGACCTTACTATCGGCTTCAAGGCGAAAAATTAAAAAAAATATAAATATGTTTGACTTATTCGGTAGTTGAATTAGTCGATAAAACCGTTATAGCAGTTCAAAGTTAAAAAAACAGCATTTTTAAGCTATAACGTAGTATTCAAATTCTTTTTTAATTGTTTTAGTGTCTAATTTTCTTTTTATTGTATGATGTACTTACTAAATATGTGTGACTTATTCGGTAGTTGAATTAGTCGATAAAACCGTTATAGATGTTCAAACAAAGTTCAGTTAAAAAAAACAGCATTTTTAAGCTATAACGTAGTACTCAAATTCTTTTTTAATTGTTTTAGTGTCTAATTTTCTTTTTATTGTATGATGTAGGTATCTATTACGCTAATAATGGACAGTGCCGTACTTTCCCATAATTTAAATATATGCGAGATCATATTACGAGTATGTCAACGACTCTGGGTTCAAGCTGTGTGTTTAGTTGGTAAGCCTTATTAAATTAATAAACATTTAGATCACTAGAATTTTAAATCATAATATGGTGTGTCAAAGCTCTGAAGTGGAAAAATGTCAACTAACTTTTGGTAGCACTGTACAGACGCCAGCACATCAAGCTACTACAATCTGTCAAATTTCTTTAATAGATTTTCAACTTTATCGCTAAAGCATAAGGTTCAAAGTCGATTGGAAAAATTTGACAGTCTCGGGTAGCTTGATGTGCTGGCGTCTGTACATTAAGCATCTACTCAAAGTACTTTTTAGACGGTGCCAGTTCATTGTAGCTTGTATGCTACAGGCAATTCGTTAAAATACGTGTAAATCAGGCTTTATTTGTAAAAGTTATGTCATATTTTTTGAGATTTTTATTTGTCTAATGTACAAAAGAAATTGTTGAACTTATCAAATCAATTTGTTTTGAAAAGCTTCAATCGATCGAGATTCATCGCCATCATCTGCCTAGCCAGAACAAATTATAATAATATTGTAAGTTTTTTTTATGATAAATGTGTTATTTTTTATTTTCGTACTTTTTGGTTTCATTTATAAGAAAATAGATACCTGCCCTGCGAATATTCCCGATCAGTAACACCTAGTCGTCAACACTGTTGACGATCGGGGACAAGAAACGTTCGTTCACGGTGTGGACGAACGCTACTTTTTCCGTTTATTCCCGATCAGAGATACCCTGTCGTTCAGTGTGGAAAAAGATCCGTTCTTTTTTTCCCGATGATGATGTTATTGATCGGGAATATTCCAAAGTAAAGCGCCTACCTAACTGATAAACTCTTAAGTGATGCCACACGGGCGTTGCCAATGCGTTGCGTCGTCGCAACGCACTGATGTCGACGCGGTGAATGCTACACGAGCGCTGCGATGACGTCACCGCTCAGGCGTTGCAGCGCCGACGCAAGTAAGTCGGGTCGTTACCACTGGGACACCACTGCTAGAAGCGATCAATTTAGAATCCTGAACCTAGTGTCCTGTCAATCTAGACAGCATTGCATTTAAAACTGCGTGCATGGTGATTTTTTTTTTAATGTTGTCCCACTAGGAATTTCTCCTGTATTGTGGGTGCGTTTACAAACATTTATAAAACTCACATACACAGACAGGAACAACTACTTGTAAGTCATACAAATATTTGTTCTGTGCAGGAATCGAACCCGCGACACGCGCCAACCACAACCCAATAAAACCAATATAGGAGTTTTAGCAGATGTTTATTACAAAATGAAAGTTAACCTATGAAATAAATGTAAGTTGAGAGAATTACATGTTAGGGTCACAGATCAAAGTTACTAATCTGCATTCGAGATTTATGAAAAATAACTTTTTCACTTCTCATGCTCTGAAAGTGCTTCTTTGTGCAGGGTATAGGCTGCACAAAATCGAATTTTGTGCACAAGGGCATTAACGTATCTACTCATAAATGTATTATATTAAGGCAAAGAAAATGAGCCATACAGCCAAATGCAATAAGAAGTTCATAGATAGAATTTGTTATTATATAATATTTACTTTAATTTATTTGCCTTATGTGTTTTTTAAGATATAATAGATATTAAAATTTTAATTCAAGTACGGTAGGTTAGTTGATTTAAGAAAATTATTATTACAAAATTAATTTAATAGTAGGCTGTATAGGTCTGCAGCCTAATATCAATGTCGTAAGATTTAAAAAAAAATAATTTCCTTCAGTATTCAAAACTGTTCTAATTTTACTTTGAATTTTAATTAAATAAATGTTATGTTATACTACTGTTTTATTTCCTCGCAATCGAAGTGAAAAGCAGAGTTTATAACTCGTCCACAAAACCATTTCTATCCTCGACATTACTATCAGCCCTCGCCTTCGGCTCGGGCTGCTAAAAGTCTCGGATAAAAATGGTTTGTTTTGTGCACTTGTTGTAAAATCTACTATAAATACTACACAATAAAGTTCAGTTTACACTACAACTTAAACATTTTATAACTTTACAATAGTGCTAGTCACTCTGAAATCAACTGAATTATCATTAAAATAAATTTAATATTTGTTTAACTTGAAATAATATTAATTCGAAACAAGTTTGAATAGACCACCTATTTTCATTAATGATGAATGTTGACAAAACTGAATGATATAAACATAACACCATGCCTGTTATACCTGAAGAGTTTGGCAGGTGCACCTACTAGTTTCAGCAGTATGTTTAAATCCCATGCAAAAGGGGATGAGCCTATTGCAATCAACCTGGCATGGGCTGCTACTGAGAAATTCCAGATAGAAAACCCAATAAACACTTTGCCTGAACTGGGATTCAAAGCCAGGACAGCATGCTCAGCAGTAGCCCTTGCAGCCACTAAACCAACAGGCAAAGTTAACCTTTTAACCGCCCGACTTCATATCAGTTGTCGTGCCCCCAGCGCCCAACACAGTAAATTGAAAAATAAATACCCGATAGAATACAGCCTAGTTAAATAAAAAAGCAGATTGTACGAGCTGTGGCATGTGGTCGTAAATATACGACCCTGGCGAAATGGACACGAAAATATTTGTCGGATTAATTCGGTAAGCGGTTAAAAGGGTAATCAGTAAACTGCATCTCCAGCAGTGGACTGCGTAAGCCAAGACATTTATTGTGTTGCAGTGGAAATTTTATAGTGAAAATTAAAAGATGTTCTTTATGTAACTCATTTCTGCAGGAATTTATTACATTCTTATGATATTAACTTAATTCTAGATGTAGGTATGCTAAGTTAATCTACTTGGTGGTCTCCTTGAGTTTTTCTAGTTGCTGCCTGAAATTGAAAAATAAAATTGATGTTAGTTTACTTTTAAAATATACAGGATAGCAGGATACCATGAATTTAGCACATGGATTATACAGTTCGTTCACATTTATTTTACCTCCAATTTTACTTGTCAACAAATTTGTCCAAACTACAGTGATCTTTAATCTCTTTCTAATAAGGATTATTTTAGGTTGCTACTGTCAGAGTTAAAATAACTGTGATTGGACTATAGCTTAGCACAGAAACTTTTCATTGGTAATTAAAAAAAAATTGTTGCCATTGTTGCCACTCTATAAAACAAACTCAAAACATTTCAATTAGACCTTGTACAGGCACTTTTGATTTGTCAAAATTTAAACAGTCTGTCAGTTAGTCAGAAAGTTGAAGCTAGTTGCCCATTCCAAAACGTAGATCTCTATGGAGAAGAACGGACAAGAAACTCCATGGACACTCATTTAAATCACAGATAAACATGGTACTATTGTTATAAACTTCGATTGCTCAGTATGTGAACCATTCAGCAGTGGTTCAGGTAGTGACAAACGAACCTCTGCAGCACAAACCATTATTATTTACTTTGAACTAAAAGGTTGTTGGTCAACAGAGTGTAAACTGTATTTGTCAGTACATAATCAACACTATATTGTCATCTGCGTCGCCTTTTCCTGAAGTGTAGAGGTTGGCTTCCTTTTAGCTTTTTGGCTTTTTTTTTGTAATAATTGAGGAGCAACTCTTGAAAAAAGCTTTTTTAAGAGTTGCTCCTCAATTATTACTTAAGAACCCAGCAGCTATGGTAGGAGGCTCAAAACTACAGTATTCGCATTAGAGTAACAAGATTTCAGTCAGTCTCAGAGTCTAAATACTAAGTTTTGACGTCACAGAATATAAAACAAAACTAACCTCAACTGTTGGTTGAAATCATCTTGTACGATGTCATCCTCCCAGTTGTCTTCCCAAACAGACACATCCTCATCATCAGCATCCTCTGTTCCCCAGTCTATAATGAAAATAGCACAAAAATAAGATAAATTAAAAAAAATATCTCTAAGCCTTTGTAAGAAATTCTAGTACCAGGAATACTTACTTTCAGCGGGAAATTCTTCGAATTCATCGTCTTCTTCGAGGAGACCAAGATCAACTTTCTGTTTGTCTGCCATTTTAGAATTAAGTTCAATGTATTTCACAAGAAAATTGTTTATTTAGTTTGCCGTCGATGCAAAACTGCAAGTTGGATCTGACAAGTCACGATGGTGGTGTTGCCAGGTTGTGACAATAAAATTCCTTGGTCAGGGGTAAATTTTATTACGTTTGGCAATAATTGGAACTTTGAATAAAGGTCTATCTATCCACACGCATCAGAGATGTGACAGGGCCGTGGCACGTACAAGACTGACACTGAAGCTCCGTCGCGTCGCCGTCCTGGACACGAACGTGTGTGGAAAGAGTTCATATAAAATGATATGTTATTTTTTCACCGATTTTTTTTGAGCGACGATGACGGAGCGCTTTCTTTCCATGTCGTGAGCACAGCCCTGCTAAGTGTGGATAGACCTTAAGTAGAAAATGCTTTTGACATCTCTGTGATGATCCTTACCTACAAGATGTTTGATAAGCGAGTCATAGGGGGCTTAAATAAGCTTCAAATAAGATTATTTTGTCATTAAATAACATATAGCACCACACCTATATTCTCCGAAGGGCTAGGCAGGCAGAGATGCACCTATAGTGGACCTACATTTCACCAATAGGTTATTTTGTATGTTTAGGTTGTGCCTTTTTAACAAAATATAGTCCTGTGAGGTAATTGCATAACACACTATCAGTATCAATGGGTTTCATTTTGACAATTCAACAACATTCATTGCATTACTAGCTGCGCCCCGCGGTTCCACCCGCGCAAGTTTCGATTCCAAAAAGACACGTGACGCCATCTGTTGTCATAACAACGTTACTGTTGTTTTCCTCGGGAACAGTACTTTTTTTCGGGATGAAATGTACCCTATGTCCGTTTCTGTACACCTGACAAAATTTCAGGATGATCGGTTCAATGGTGGCGTGAAAAGGTAACAAACAAACTTACTTTCGCATTTATAATATTCGTTAGGATTTACGTTGTTGAGCAGACAATGTAATCGATCAATGGGTTAGCAATACCCTTCGGAATGATTCAGAGTGAGATTGGTACTGTATTACGCAATTAAGGTGTTGTAGCTCTGAAGCTAGCCCTTTCTACGTGTAAAGTTAAATAAACAAACCACTAATATATTTTTCACACATTTATTTATTTATTTTATCTTATCTTAAAAAATAGTCATTGAATACATACCACTTGAAACTCCAGCTGGGTTAACAAGTTCAAATCAAGTCTTATTCAAAAAAATATATCACAAATTATCACATAATAATGAAAAATCAGACTACAGTAATACAAAATGACTTGCGATAATAATTAATACATAATAAATTCTCATTTTTTTTTGCTTATATTTAACTTCCAGTGAAGTTCACCAAAGAAATTATAAAAAATAAATTCAGAAATAATGACTTTTTCGACAAAATGATTTGTTTCTTTTAGAAACATAAATTGAGTTGTTTTCAAACTTAATCATTACGAATGATTATGTAGCGATATCATTAAACATATGATATTTATTATGGAGATAATATGATAAATACATATTATTATTATTTTATTAAAATATGGATACAACAACACAAACGACTAAGAGAAAAATATTTAACAGTACGAGTTCTTCGGATTGAGATACCTACAAAATTATAATTCAATACAAAGAATCATAAAAAATCGAATCATTATTATAATTATAATGTACTTATACCAAAATAAAATTACACTGGCCATACCAGACATAGTTTGACAATACATCAGCCAAAACACCTTATCAAATCTATCTTCAAATCAATTAACCGACCTCGTTGACAATCAAAATCACCCATTTATTAGGGGGATTTAAATCAACTGGCAGCACCAAAAAACATCTTCATAAAAAAGATGAAGGCAAAAGAATTTTCATCCTCAGCCTGAAGTAGAACCTTAAAAATACCAAAACTCTTTTTAACGACAGTTAAAAAGTAAATACTGGTGCAGAATTTTGGGTAACTCAATATCTTGCACCACATCAACCAGGGTAGTCTTAAAATATCTCCTCAAAAATATCCTGGTTTGGGCAAGCAAGGAAATAGGAGTTTTAGCACGATGGATTAAGGCTTCTTTCTGAACGGCGGTGACGGTGTTGTTCCTCTTAATCATGCAAAGATCGAAGGCTTCAGCTGCCTCTAGAAGGATATAGAAGATGTGTTGGTACTCTTCTGACGTGACGTTCTGGAGGTGGTTCAAGATACCGTCAGGGTCACGGAACTGAGTTTTCATGATGACCTGCAATAAAAAAATTTAATTGAAATAAATGATTTGAGTTTGAGTTAGGGTCAAAAGGTATTTCTTTGGATTGTTTTCCGTTCGAAAGCGAGACAATTTGGCTTGTCTTGTAATAATTTTGGCACCTATGGCATTACGAGCTGTGCTACAATGCATAGTATTGTTGTTATGAGAGAAACACCATACAGTTTGATTATAATTTCGTTCAGAGGGGCAATTTTCGTAATTTTTGTTCACAGACTATTATTCGCTGGTTTCATAAGTGATGACTTGTAATATTGTCTGACATTCTCACACACTTTCACTGTCCACAAAGTAGACACAAGAATTAAAGAATCAACCTGAACCATATGTGGTTCATGGGACAGAGAATGGGTTAATTTTTGTATTTTCTTTCATTTATTTAACCGTTTATGTGCAGACGCCAGCACATCAAGCTAACCGGTACTGTCAAATTTTCCCAATCAACCTTGAACCTTGTGCTTTAGCGATAAAGTTGAAAATCTATTAAAGAAATTTGACAGATTGTAGTAGCTTGATGTGCTGGCGTCTGTACACACATATGAACAGACAAGAGTGGAATGGAGCACAATAACATAACATCACGCCTTGTTCCCCCAAAGGGTTGGGTAGAGTTGTACCTATAATACACCTATTGCCATCGCATCAACAGGGCACAAATCCAGACTCCACCGTTACTAAGAAATTCCATAAAAAAAAAAACAGTGGCATACCGGGAGTGCCGACAGAAGTGAAAACAAAACACAAACGGTACTTATACTTTGCCATCACTCACTGACATATCGACGGCGAAGTGCCAATAACTCCTAACTGACAAAGTCAAAAATGTACACATACAGGAAAAAAACGTTAAAAAATAGACACGTTGTTTTAGTTGGGAGATTTATATTTCCACATTTTAATTTAATGCTGTTGCATCTAAAAATACACTAAGGCGATTTCACTAAAACATGCGAATAACGCCTTTAAATTCAAAACGAAAAAAAAGAATATTTCTCAAAAAAAATTCAGTTAGGAGGTATTGGCACTTCGCCGTCGATATCGGATATACATTAAAACCGAGTACATCCCGAGGACAGCCGAACAAATCCGAAGCGTGTATTTTTTTAATAGTCATATGTATAAACAAAACACTCGCGGCACGCTCGCGGTGTCGCTCACGGTAGGTAACAGTGGCGCGAGTTCAATGGTTTTTTCAAATCTCAAAAAATATCCAACGCGCCTAAAGAAATTTTCAATTGTACAGACGCCAGCACATCAAGCTACTACAATCTGTCAAATTTCTTTAATAGATTTTCAACTTTATTTCTAAAGCATAATGTTCAAAGTTGATTGGGAAAATTTGACAGTTTCGGGTAACTTGATGTGCTGGCGTCTGTACAATGCAATAACACTTTGTCGGAGAGGGTAATCGAACCTCAACGGAAACGAATTGAATAGTTATAAAATATCTACTAACCCTGGCGCCATATCTCAGCAACAGAACCACAATCTCAGCACTAGGCTCCGGGTTACTAGCGAGGTACTCTGCTAAAGCCGGACGGAGCTGGGTAGCGTCCTCATCGTTGTACACCTTCAGGTTTGGGTCGGCTCCACTTTCTAGAAGAATCTGTGAAGAGTAGGAAAGATTTTGTAAGGGTTCTTGAATAACTTACGGGCTACAGGACCAAAACGCAAAAAACGCAAGTTTTAGAAACAATAAAAGTAGGTACCTATATGATCGACTACAGTAAACAAAATCAGAAAAATGTATGATATTCTTCCGGATATATGCTAGGTAGATATGTTGAAAACATAACTAATTTGATACGATAGAAAAAAATCATGAAGATACCTCTAAAAACTTCCTTTTCACAATAAAAACCATACTAGGTACTTAATATACATACAATCATTCTGATTTTTTGTCAGATTATTCTACAAGTAACATACTAATACACTAGTGTTTTAATTTTTTAGTCCAAACAATAGATTTCTTGTAATTAAATAATTGCTTCATATTCTGTAATAAATTACCAACGTTGCGTCATCGCGCTTCTCTTTCTTTTCTATGCTGTCCGACAGTGACCGCGCTTTAGGTCATGTATTGCGAATTGGGGTCATCATCGTCAGCTTAAAGAAGTCTAGATACTGCTAGACACTGCCGTCTCCATTCAACTCTATCCTCATCTGAACTCATCCACCCCTCAGCTGTATCCAGTTAATCGGGTTGGTTTTTCGATCAAATGCAAAAGTTATTTTTCATGGTCTGCATTTCAAAAGCCTATTGTATTCAGTTTATCCAAACATGTTTCAAATTAATATTATTTCAAATCAAACAAGTATTAACTTTATTTTAATGAGAATTAAGTTGATTACAGAGTGACTAGCACTATTGGAAAAGTTGTAAAAATGTTTGAACTTTTAGCGTAAACTGAACTTTATTTTGTAGGATTTATAGCTGATGTTTATATTTTTGGCAAATAAATCGCGAATGCAGATTATATCGCTGTTGAATTAGGTAAATTTCGGTTTTTGCGATTCCTTTTTGCACTTGACTTGCGTTTTGTTATTTGGAGCGCAAAGTGAAACTTTTGTTTACTGCGGTGCTATTCTGTTAATATCTCACTGTGAAAATTTAGGTGAAGTGATCTGTAAAAATCTCACCATGAAAACTTATTATAGGTGATGTGAGTTTGTTTTTACTAGGAATTGATACTATTGACAGCTCACTCAGCGCTCACTTCACCTAAGTTTACACGGGGAGATAGTTACAGAATCGTACTGCAGAAAAGACGACTTTCAAATAAAGAAAGTATAGTAAGTAACATACATAAAACATTATGATAGGTAACAATAGACAATAGACTTTAGTTACCTATCATAATGTTTCTGTTTATAAGCCGTTTTTGATACTCACTTGAACAATTTCTTTCCTGTTGGTAATATTGTCGGAGCAAGCGACGTGCAGCGGCGACCCGATCACCGAGCTTGACGCGTTCACTTGAGCACCTGAAGGAATAAGATTTTGGCTTGTTAGAGGTGATTATTGTTAAGCAGGGTGATTGCGTAACACACTATCAGTAGCATTGGGTTTTAATTGGACAGTTCAATAACATTCATTGCGTTTTCATTTACGTTGTTGAGCAGACAAATTTTTCGAAATATGAACCAATGCATTAGCAAGAAGCTTCAAAATGTTTCAGATTGAGAATGGTAGTATGTTACACAATTAGGGGGCAGGTCTTACTACAGAAGGTACAGTCCGAAAGAATTAGCCAAAAACCGCGGTGTTCGATATATGTGGTCGTCCAAATCAAAAGGGACCTTATGGCGGAAATGAGTTATCTACAGAGCTGAAAACTACATAAATGTACCAAACTATAGAACCAAGAACCAACCTTCTAACCACTACCGTTATTTTTTTACGAATTTTTGAAATTCACTGATCGAAATTATAAGTTTCGAGAAAATCGCAGTTTAAGTATGCCGTACAAAAAAGTTATGTTTTAGTGTGAAGTTATGTAACTGATGGTATACTTTGATTGACTATGATTATTACTAATGGAAATTCTTACAATCCTTGCATAAACTTGTTTGTTGTGGGAACTAGACCCGCCAACATAATGCATTATCAATGAGATGCAAAGTATCGATAATAGTATTAAAAATAAGTAAACCGCCTGTTTCTCACTAAACTTTTATCGTTTCTATATTGCTACTAATTACATAGATTTGCGAAAGGCCTTAGATGTAAATAAAAACAACACATAATTTTAAAAAAATTGTTTTTATTTACTAGCAAGAATTCTTATTTTTTATAAACTTTGAGATCTGACAGTAACAAAATCAACACTTAATCACTAAATAGGTTATACATAATTGGTTTAGATGTTAATAAAGCTAAGAGATCAATGATAACTGTTAGTTATGATCTTGTAAAGTTACATAGAGAACTGAACAATTTCTTCAAACAAATTAAAAAAGGGCCCTAATGGTGGGCACTAAACAATATTTTTTATTTTTAGCATGCATAATCAATATTTTAGTGCAACATTCAAGATAACTTAAATTTTCTTTTTTTATTATCACAAGGTATGAAAATGTTACTTATTTAACAATTTTTTTTTTATTATCACAAGGTATGAAAATTCGTAACAAGTATATACGTAAAAAAGGGCCCTTAAGGCGGTCCGTTGCAGGCTGCTGACACTTATCTCTTAGTATAGTTAATTAATTTAAGTATTTTAATAAAGGTAAACAATCTTGATACGTTTTTGTCGAAAAATATATTTATGAAATAATTTATAGCCATTACAAGATAAAACAAAATGAAATAACAGATGTTATAATGAATTACTTTTGCTATTAGCCTTAGCCTATTTTAAAAATATATTTTATGATAAAAAACATACCTAACAAGATTATTTACCTCTATTAAAAGTACCTAAACAAAATATGGACTACAATAGTGGGACCTTAGACCTAAGACGCATATACAAAGAATGCCGCATGCGACGGCGTGCGACACTATCTAATGGCAGCTATACGCTACGCTGACGACACGCTAGTCCTGGCGCAGGGGAGGTCGCATCAGGCGGCGGCCGACGCGATGACACGCGGGGTTGCGATAGTCGTGGAGAGGATCCGGCAGTTGGGTCTCGAGGTGGCATTGCACAAGTCCGAGGCCATGTCGTTTCATGGGTTCCGGAATACGCCACCATCGGGATCCCAACTAACGGTAGGAGGGGTTCACATCGGCGTCGATACGACGATGAAATACCTGGGTCTCATGCTCGACAGCCGGTGGAACTTAGTCGAGCATTTCCGACGTTTGGCTCCCAAACTGGAACGGGCCGGGGCCGCCTTCAAGCGGCTCCTGCTCAACCTGAGGGGGCTAAACGCCTCCTGCCGGAGGCTTTACGCGGGGGTCGTGCGGTCCATGGCCCTATAACGGGGCCCCGGTGTGGGCGCGTTCACTGCGGCGGCGAGCCGCCCATTATTTGAACGCGCCCCAGAAGGTGGTAGCCGTTAGGCTGATCCGGGGGTACCGCACAATCTCGGGCGAGGCGGCAAGCCTCCTTGCCGGACTGCCGCCATGGGATCTGGAGGCGATAGTCCTCGCGCGCCTGTATGAGTGGCGCGCGGAGGCACTACGCCGGGGGGAAACTCCGCTTCCGCAGCAAATTGCGGCGGAGCGGACAGACCTCCGGCGCGATCTCATGGCGGCGACCTCTCGCGTCCGGGCCTGGTTCAAGCCATGGTCCGGGGCGAGAGGGAGTGGGGAGCAGTCGCCTCCTTCTGCGAAGCAGTCATGCTAGCGAAGGAGGCGGCGGGACGGCTGAGAGAGAGAGCCTCCCGTCCCAGCCGCCGCGGGAGACGCTCCGGGCGTCGGGAGCCGCGCGACTACTCCCGGCCACCTTAGGCGCGGGCGGAGAGCAATGGGTAGCTCACCGTCCGATCAGGACCAGGCCCGTGCCGGACGGCGCGTACGTGTTCCACGCGCGCCTCAAAGAGATGTCAGCACTAAACGAAGGGGCCCGTATTGGCCGAAGCCTGCCGGGTCAGCGGGATTGTCCGAAAGGGTTACCGCTGGCCCGGAACAAAGGGCGAAGGAAGGAACACGGGTGGGTTTTAGTCAGTAAGAGTCTGACACTCCCTATTCCGCTCCACCCAGAGCGGGAGGAGTCATTTGATGATTTCCCATCCTGAATGAATAGTTTAGTTTATACCTACCTTGCAATATTAAAATGTTGATATAATATATGGTTTGAATTACAAGAAAAACGATTTGTTAGGTCTTGCCGCGATAAGGTTCCTTTTTTACTAAACTTTAGAAGAATACGAAACTTTTTTAAATTGACTTTTCGAAAAGTTGAACACATCTACATGTAGTAAATACAATCATCTTTTTAAAAATACAGTTAATAAAAAAACGATTTTTTTTAGGTATTTTACAAATTTATTAATATCTCGGAAACTAGTTACCGCCATAAGGTCCCTTTTGATTTGGACGACCACATATAACGATTTCATCGCCGTAGCCTGTAAGCACAGCCCTAGTGGGTCTGGGCCGATTTACTTGATGGATTCCATGCGGTGTCGCTTGCGTAGTACAGTACCCGGCGATAAATATTGCACATCGACCTTTGGAAAGAGACAATCGGCTAATTTCGGCTTCGTAGAGCGTTATCTCTGTCGCACGAAATACAAACAGTCCGGTATCTATTAGGAGCTGTTAAAACAATTATGATTTGCTTCTTTTAATAATTATTTTTATCCTTTGTATAAAATCGATAGGATCGAATAGGTCGATGTGCAATATTTATCGCCGGGTACTGTAGAGTGGTGTCCGCCACTAACGGCCGCAATGACGGCTTTCTATGCTTCTACGTACTTAAATATGGCAGCAAATTTGGAAATGATGAAGAGACAGGTATTTCCCTATGGACCTCTTTGTAGGTCGTAACTTAGCAAGGGGTACTGTATTACCCAGTAACTGGGATGTAAAGGTCGAATAGGTTCACTCCCATCCCATGTTAAATGCCGGAATTCAGCTGCGACCGGTTAGACTGGAAGACGACCCTAACATAGTTGGGAAAAGGCTTGGCAAATGATGATCAGGGTCTTACCAGCAGATAGCAGCATCTGCAGCATGGATACGTCTCCCTTCAGTATCGCCAGGTCCAACGGGCTTGGCTTGCTGAGCTCAGGACACTCGTAATTGACGCGAGCGCCTTGCTTGATCATCAAATTCACTACATCTGGGTTGCCTGGAAGAAAAATAGAAGGTTGGGTAGAAAAGTCTTTCGAGGTAGAGGAAATTTTAGAAGAATGGTTTTCTGGTGAAATTAAGTCACATATTCCTTTAACCAGCAGTAGTGTAGGTAGAGGTACAGACGCCATCACATCAAGCTACTACAATCTGTCAAATTTCTTTAATAGATTTTCATATTTATCGCTGAAGCATAAGGTTCAAAGTTGATTGGGAAAATTTGACAGTTTTGGGTAGCTTGATGTGCTGGCGTCTGTATATTTTCACAGCTCAGACTTCCCACATTTTTTTTTCTTTAGAACGTGAACATATGAATAGTATGAATACAATGACTCTTCTTCTTCAAAAAGTTCCTCATGACTGAGGATCGTGGTCATTAGACCCCTTTAAGCGGACAATCTGCTTCCATCGACTCCAGTCCAAAGTTGCCATCACCACCTGTTGAAATTTGCTTGAGGACCTACGTCATCAAGCATATTTCAGCAGGTGGCAGGTGGTTCAGAATAAATAAATTTATAA
Organism: Luperina nickerlii; assembly: GCA_963855955.1. Lineage (NCBI taxonomy): Eukaryota > Metazoa > Arthropoda > Insecta > Lepidoptera > Noctuidae > Luperina > Luperina nickerlii. The sequence goes on along the minus strand of OY979690.1, from coordinate 9,118,795 downwards.
TTATGTACCTACTCGTAAAAAAGTTACCTTCTTACGAGTAGGTACATATAAATATACTTATCTATTCTTATAAAATGACTAACCGTTGACTAAAAGCGTTGCGTTAGTTGGTTGATTGAAATAAGAAGCCATGAGGACATTTTTATATAATTCGTAGGCATGCATTCAAATTTCATGTACCCTGTAAGAGCACTGCAAATATATTTCAAATTACATAATAATATTGAGTCTATTACAATTTACATTATATACTAAACATTAATCAAAAATGACATAACATTTTATTTTATTTAAAATAAGCAATCAATTCGTTCATTTTATATTTTTCAATCATCTGATAATTTTATTTGAGGAATATTTATGAAATTTTGACAGTTATTTCATACAAAAACTGTCAATACCTAGTCAATTTTATTCCTCGAATAAAAGTTATCTGGCGATGAAAAAATCAGCCCTCAGTCATATAGGCAATTTAGTATTCATTTATTATTTTATTTTTACGTCAAGCATAATATACTACCTATTACAAGGTCGATCGATTCGCAATTTATCAATTTGTGTAAAAAGTGTCATGTCCGAAAAGACACTAAAACCATTGTGCTTGTCAGAAGTATAATATACAGACGCCAACACATCCAGCTACCCGAAACTGTCAAATTTTCCCAATCAATTTTGAACCTTATGCTTTAGCAATAAAGTTGAAAATCTATTAAAGAAAATTGACAGTAGTAGCACAGATTACTAAATAGTTACTACGTAGTAGTAGCCAATGATGTATAAAACTACAGATACGTTGTCCGCACTCTAAAATGGCAACATGAAATGAAGCCAATTGGCCACATTGCGCTCAGTCACGCACCAACCTGTCGCGCGACGCTATGTTTGTTTTTAATTTATATCGTATGTGAAAACCTGTGCAAAACATAAAGAAAATATGCCGTCGTGTGTTTTCAGAGGATGTAAAAATTATACCCCAAAAGTTAAAGACAAAAATGTGTCATTTCACGCGTAAGTTTACAAAACTAGATTATTTTATTTTATTTTATACGACGCTGCGTCTAATGGCGGCCGGCGCATGATGTGACTCTGATAGCTACGTCACTCATGCGCTCGACCAATGAGCATGTAATTTGACTATTACTTATCCTGTGACGTAACTGAAGATGTTTATTTATCTCCCTCTAGCAACAGACATCCCGCCGTACGGTGTCATATTTTCTTTCCCTTTCTTTACGCGTATAAGTAGTTATCTAGTATTTTCGCCGTTTTTAAGCGCCGAGATGTTGGTTGATAACGTGTCTATATATAATACGTCATTGGTAGTAGCTTGATGTGCTGGCGTCTGTACAATGGTATGTAGTGCCTCCATTGACAAGACTTATTATAAAGAAATGCCTTTTTGGGTTAGTAGCATATCAGTAGGATGCAGAATGTAGCTTAAAAATATATTTATTGATGTTACAGCTCAAAATATCCATACCACTTAAAACGGCATAGTGCATGACGGTCCTGTAGTCATTCCTCGCGTCAGCCATCGCGTTGACGTCAGCTCCGAAGCTGATGAGCAGCAGCACGGCATCCATACCCTGAACAGTAAGCTATCATTATAAATAAGCGGATTTGCGGCTCTAGGGGGCACTATATCTTTGCCACCCCTTGATTTAGATGAAAAGATGTTCATTTCAGTAAGTATAAGTGTGAATACACACGAGCGAGACGCATCAACGACGTAGGCATGACTAATAATAATGGCGGGTTTTTTGTTTCACGTCCACTTGACGCACGCGTAAACGTCAAATACCGGCCAAGAGCGAGTCGGACTCACGCACCGAAACATGATGATACGGAACCCCGTACCATCATGTTTTTAATTTTACATCGGCGAGGCCTATATTCGTCAGAGAATTAGAACACTGTGCACTGCGGTGTAGAATATTGCAGTTTTATGTCAGCGCCATCTCTTGACCGACATTGGAACTAATGTAACTTTTATTGATGATTTCTGAAAAATGTACTATTTAGAGACTTCGTTTTTTTGACGTGACAAGTGACAACGTCTAATAAATCGATGAAGCTGGTTGCACTCACGAAAAAACATGACTCATGTAGCGTTACCTCGCGGCCTCGCTCTGTAGCGTTCCATGGCGGCTTGAAGTGCAAGCGAATATTAACAAATGCAATGCAACTTTTCCATCAGTATTTTCTTATGACGTTGTCACGTTCAACTATCGTCAGTAAACCGACTTTACAGACAACCGATTTTTCCCTGTAATATTTACTTAAACTTCTTTGAATTAACTATTTTTCTACACGTTACCTTTCTCTGCCTCGCAGCTTTCATAAGAGGAGTCAAGCCAGCTCTGTCCCTCGAATCAGGATTAGCTCCAAACGTCAGCAGCAGCTCCAAGTATTCAGGATCGGAGACCAGATTGATCTCTGCGCCGAAGAAGTAACGCTTGTTGGGGTCCGCTCCATGTTCGAGGAGAAGACGTGCCACTTCCTGTAAATAGGAATGAAAATGTTAAAAATCAATCAAAGTAGAAATTAATTGTGACGATTTAGAAAATAAGGATTATTAGCATTTCGTCAGAAACGCAAGTGGTCAAATACGCATTTCGTCATCTCTCAGGATAACTATCCAAATAGAAAATGCTCCCAAAACAAGAAGGTGAAGGAAAACATCGTGAGGAAACCAGCATGTGCTAGAACCAAAAATTTGAAGACATGTGACATCTACCAACCCGCAGTGGGCGGCCAGTGTGATGGGTTACGGCTCACGAGAGGAGGCCTGTGTCCTCCCTTGAAAACATCTTTTCCCTGACGATGTTCGCCATCTCTGTCTATCCTTGGCCAATTGAAGCGCATCATGAAATTTTGTGTCAAGAGAAGAGCTTATCTGATCAGACCATCGCATAGGGCTGAAAATGCTGGAGTGTCTAAGTAGAAACGTACTAAATCCATGATAAAACATATATTGGGTTATGAAATCAGCGTTTTGTATGAAGAATTTAAAGAAGTTGCATTTTTCATACTAACATTTTCTTAATTTATTTAACAACCATGAACACTAATGTTTTAAAACTTTTATGGACTAATGTTTAAAAACTAAGATAACGTATGTCACTTAGATTAAGCGACAAAAATAAGTTTTGGCTAAGTTAAAACAAATACATAGTGGTCATTTCTACTAACAAAAAAGGAGTCATTTTTAAGGTATTTTTTATGTTTATAAAAATATATGTACCTACCTACTAAGGTTTTTTTTACTATTGGTAGTTGTCTATGATGCTCATAATCCGATAGAATATCAAGCAATTGATGAATATTTAAAATAATAGAAGTGACAAGGTTCTTTATTTGTGAGAAAAAAACGCCAATTTCATAGGTGGGGAGTGTGGGGACCCAATATTTTATGCAATAGACAATCTTTAAGAAGAGATTGATGATGCTATCCGGCAAGGATTACTTACATAATGTTTATTCCTGATGGCCAGTCTGAGTGGCTCATCACACAACGTAGTCCTGGGGAACTCTTCACCAGTATCGTGTCTATAATCTACTGCCGCTCCGCTCTCTAGTAGTAATTTCACCAGCTCGGTATATCTGAAGGGGAAAAAATGTGAAGATTAGCATTATGTCATCGATATAAACTAAACCAAAAGAAAAGAATGGATTTATTAGTGTGAAATAGCTTGCAAAACAGTTTGTTTTAAACTTATCACACTAATATTATAAAGGCGAATGTTTGTAAGTGTGTTTTAAATATGTTTGTTACTTCTTCACGCTCAAACGGCTCGACCAATTTTGATAAAATTAACATTTAGGCTACTTTTTATCCCGATATGCCCACGAGATCGACACTTATGCGGGTGGAACCGCGAGGCACAGCTAGTCCTTAATATTCAGATACGGGCTCTTTATTAGCTTGATTTATAAATGGCTATGTTCGTAAATAAATAGATAGATAGATAAAACGTTTATTCAGTGCAACAAAAGACACAATACAGGTATTAAAAACATTAAAAAAGGTGAACAAAAAAATAACAGCGATTTAAAAGATAAAACCATAGACACCTAGCTCATAAACATCTATAACGGTCGATCACTACTGGACGGTGTGTGTCTCATGGTTGCACCAAATGGGAGTCCAGCTCAGCATATGCCAGGTACAATACCTGACGCTGGTATTCTGCTGCATCCCGTTAGTGACACACGGATGTTGAGAAGACACATCTGAGTTTCAACAAAATGGTACGTACATAGTGCGGCGCGTATATTATAAAGGTGATAAGACCTACAGTTGACTTGCTTTAAATTTTATTTTCGGAGTTGAGTTTGATTGTATTGTCTATAATTATGTAAAAAGCTTTTAGCAAGATCTAAGCAATATTTGCCTTAGTATCGTATGGTTTGATCGTTTTATTATAGATTTTTGATGAATTTTTGATACTAGCTTCTGCCCGCGACTTCGTCCGTGTGAAATTTTTTGGTCCTCTCTCACCCCGGTCGCATCAGCTACCAATGATCAAGATAGTTTCGAGCCATAATGAACAACTTTTACTATGGGAACAAACTTGAAATCGCGAAAAAAAAAATCTGTTGTTCCCTACATTTATGTTCGTATAACTCGTCAAAATGTAGGGAACAGCTGACTTTTTTTTCGCGATTTTATATACATATGCTAGTTGTGCGGTAAACTCTGCTTGCGCGATGCAGAATTTTGTATGACGTAAGTGTAATGCATAGTTTGCACGTGGCGAAGCAGATGCCGCCACATACATGTTAATAATAAATATCATAAACTTCACTGACCCGTGCTCAGCAGCAAGATGCAAGGCACTGTATCCACAATCATCCCTGGCGTTGACGTCACATCCTCGTACCACCAGGAGCCTGGTAGCCTCTTGATACCGCTGCCAAATCGCGTAGTGCAGAGGACGAAGACCTTGGGTCACTGGCTCGTTTACCTAAAATAGTAATAAAAAAAATACTTCAAAATATTTGGCAGATAGATTAGAACATTTGGTAAGGAATGAGGAAAATGTCGTGAGGAAAGTTTTGTGTATGAATGTCGATGACTATAAGAGTAGGGGAAGGTCAAAGAAGCGATGTTTTCCTTCACCGTTTCAAGAGCAGTGGTGATAAAATAATTTATACAAAGTAAAGCGCCTGTTTGTGTTCGAACCTACGATTCAGGTCGCGGCCGTTACCACTGGTCCATCACTGCTCTCTTTTTCTATTGATAGGATGATTAGGATCTCTTTAAGTAAGTATATGTTTTTTTTATTACTATTGATAGGTTTACGTTTGCACACTATCTCACTTAATGGTAAGCGATGATGTGGTTGACGATGGAGCTCACTTGCCTACGAGTGACCTATGTACAGACGCCAGCACATCAAGCTACCCGAAACTGTCAAATTTTCCCAATCAACTTTAAACCTTATGATTTAGCGATAAAGTTGAAAATCTGTTAAAGAAATTTGACAGATTGTAGTAGGTTGATGTGCTGGCGTCTGTACCTCTCGATTTGAAAGCACCCGGATTATAGCTTTAAGCTTACCTTAGCACCACAAGCGAGCAGTATACGGATCTCATCTAGCGGCACCATCCTGATGATGGAGTCTGCCAGCTCCCGCTGCATGGACTTGCCGAGCGCCACCTCCGAAGGCATTGTCACTGGAACAAAAATATCATTCACATAAACTGACTGTTCAACATGTCCAAGTAATCTTTCAACTCACGCGTGGCTCTGAGTGTCATCGAACATAAAAGGCGATTTCTGGATCGTAGTAAAGTTTTTCATCATTAAATGAAAGCAAATCTCGCGTTGTCTTTATGGACTCAAAAATAACAAAAACCAGTTCTATGACCGAAATAATAACAACAAACGGCTATTTATGTTGTTATAAAATTTATTTTAAAAATAGACAAAGAATATAAAAAATATACTATCATAAAAGAGTTAGAATTATGAACATACGCATTCATTTAAATTCGGTGATTCCTTAAGAGTACCTATAGACCACTGGCGTTAGTTCTTAGTTCTCTATCTGAATTATAATAAGGTCCTGTAGTCAAACCCCTAGTGTTAAACTAGAGTTCTTGACCGGATACCACCAACTACCAATCATCAATCCTGGTCACAAAATTATCTAACTACATCACGTCATTATCACCGGACATGGCTAATAGTTTGCAGATGACACTATTATTATAAAAACACAGAAGAATCCCACTGGCTGTCCTCCTTATAAACGATCTGTTTAGTAGATTGTTACAACAAATACGCATATCACTTTGAAGACACCACAGAGTACCAAGTATTCCCACTAAGTATTAAAAATTTACTAACTTATGAACATAGGCGGCATCTTGACTCCCCAAAAGCGACCGCTCTTTATTTCCAACACAAATCCCCAACACTTCCTTCAAGTAATAATGCTTAAATAACTTTCAATACTTTTACAAACACAACACCATCCAAAAGAGGATAAATTCCAACTGCAAGATATGGATGTCACACCACTGCAGTCCAAAAAAAATCACTTGGCAAGGAATACTAAATAATTTCACTTTCTAAGCATCGATTTAGAAACGTACTCTCTCCTCAAACGACAACCCACGACTGACTTCCCATTTCTCCTAATGGTACTTCAATATATAAAATCACATGGCTTGTGAAAACAATGTATTCCTAAATAGAGCGGTAATATATTACGTAGATTTCAGCCCGTGGTACGTACTGCCAGTAAACAAGGTGTTAATAAATGAGGTGTTGATGCCAACATCGTATTGTTTTATGGGAACGAAAACTGCGTATGGAGATGAGTTTTTAGCTTTCGATTAGTTACGACAAAATATTGTAGATGGAGATTTGGACTCATTTAATCGTCCATGGCGACCAATCTCAGTCCGATACGACCGGAGAGAGATCAGGCATGCTTTCCAAGGCACGGGGCTATCACACCGCTAACTTCCAAACTCCGAGCTGTTACTAAGAAGTCCCTAATGGAAAAACCCAATAATATTTTGCCCGATCTGAGATTCAAACCCAGGACGCTCAGCAGTCGAGCTTGCGACCACGAGACCAACGGGAACGTCACAAGTCAAGGCGAGGTAACTACTGAGGTAATAGCTAAAAAAATAAAGAAGGAGAAGACAAGAAAAAAAGACAATACAACACCTTGTGGTTTCCCACTGTTTTTCACCGTTTATACATTTCTAATTATTCTGATGATAACCTTGCCACAGGGACGGGTCTACTTAAAGGCTTTTTGGGCTGCAGCCCAGGGCCCCGTGGATACAGAGGGCCCCCAACTGAACTGAAAACAATAGACGATATTGTCGATAATAAAAATTATCTAGAATGAAGAAAAATCCGATCATAATAAAATGACAATTGGTTGAGTAATTAGGTAGGGCCCCTAAGCAGTATTAGCCCAGGGGCCCACAAATTCAATATCCGCCCCTGCCTTGCCATGTGTCTTTAGCACATGACATCGTATCATTGAAGCTTTCTTTGTGTGCTACGTCATACATCAGGGTCGTCTTTACTCTCAAGATGGGCAGCATTCCAAATGATAACAGTACTTCAGTGCGTGTGCAAAGCACGTGGTGGGTTTTACATATTAAAATGGATACCAACAGCGCATTGACTTTTGACAATTAACTGAAATGACTTGACTAATTTGAGAATCTTTTTCTTTTTCCTTTAAAAGAGCAATATCATCATCATCTTCCTGACCGTGGGGTCGTTACTTGGGGTCGGCGCAATGTGTTTTGGAACGAAGTTCTTTAACGGAGCTTACGATAGGAGTAAACTGGGAGAAATCGTCAGGTACCTAACAAAAAAGCGTTATATGCCATGCAATGCGACTTTTTATTACATATAATAGAGAGAGTCAGAGAGAGAGATATAGTTTTCATGGCTTTTCGTGGGTGCTAAGACTATAGTGAAATCCAAATGAACATCCAAGATGGCGGCTGCAATAAAATTCAAATTTCTCATCATGGGTGTCGTTTTATATGGTTTTCGAAGCTGTTGAAGCCAATAGTGAGGTCAAAATAAAAATCCATGATGGCGGATCTTGATTCGATCTTGGATTTTTCAATTTGAACTTCGTTCCTGCCGGGGGTCCTCCGACCCCTCACCCCACACAGTTTTTATTTTATTCTTTCAGTCTGAACCGTCACGCTATCAATCACTCCTATTTTATTTATTTCATTCCTCACATATTTCATTCATCTTTTCTTTGGTCTTCCACTCCTTCTCTTTCATCATCTAAATCAAGGCTCGTACACAGGTGCGACGCGACACGCGACACAAAGGCACCGCAAGTCGCGCAACGAGCGGTGCCTTTGTGTCGCGTGTCGCGTCGCGCCTGTGTGTACGAGCCATAAGGATGTTTATTGGCATTTCAGAACAAAACATGCTCTTGGCAGAAACTATAAAACGCCATGTGCGTTTCGGGCAGAACTGTTTAGTATATCTACAAATGCAACTAGCTGTGCCCCGCGGTTTTACCCGCCTCGAGCCTATCAAATGAAAAAAGATTTTGTATTTGATGATGACACTTTTTGTAGCAGATTTTGTGTAGATAGATAGATTAGATACAGTAGTTGATAGGTTTAAACTTTAAAGTATATTGTGCCTCCTTATTGCAACGTGTTTTGGCTATCTCTTTTCTCGAATTTCTTTTGCGAATTTACTGACGCGTAATTTTGAAGTAGGTATAACGAAAGGGATAGTAGCGATGCGTCATTTTGAATATAACGAAAGGTAGCAGCTACGTAATCTTTCTTTTACGGTTCAGACCGATGCCAAGTTAGTTTCATGAGTGATCTCAGACGTTCGCGAACGGAAACTACGGAATGATACCTACAAGTACCTAATCTTTGGGCGTTTTGGCAACTGACACCATTTACAAATGAGTTCACGGACTAAAAATTGGATAATTACTGTCATCGTAGTTTTAAGAGGCTGATTACTTGGAATTGAGATGAAACAAAGAAAATAATAATTTTGTCATTTGTTTTTTCTTTTTTGGCAGAAGACATACCTACGGCCTCTTGAAGTAGATGTCGTCAGAATAATTAGTAAGCATTTTTGTTAGGATCGAAAGAATCATCACAGGGTGGCTCATAGCAGCTGGATGAGAAGACCCAAGGATATAGTTGAAGGTACGATTGGAGAGTCCAGCAATCGTCTGCTGAGGCTGATGATGATAACAATGAAGGAATCAAATTGTTGTCTTTTTTTCTACAATAGTCCTACATGTCTTACATGCTACAATTATTTGTGAAAATTCCAACCTCGGCGAGGGGGGCCAGGAGTCCATAGCACAGGGTATCCTAGTTTGGATTCCTGACTCCCACAAACCCTAGTACCTACAATATTTTTGTAACACCTCTATTATACTGTAATTGTACTTTGTGGGATAAAAATAAAAATATTATTATTATTAAAAAAAAAAAAAATGAAGAGTTTATAGAAGATAGCGAAAAAATGCACTAACGGTTATTTAAAAAAAATCAAAACCAGCGTCAGGCACCAGTTGTCTGGCATTTTTGCTGAACTGGGCTTTTTTGGCGCAGCCGTGAGGCACACTTTCCTGCTAATTTCTTACATCGGACTTTGTATTATCTAACTATGTGGTGTATTGTGTGTCTCTTAGTCTGTGCTAAATAATTTTCTTTCTTTATTTCTTTCTTATTGATTCCAATCTATATCTATCTATACTAATACTATCTATACTTTAATATTATAAAGCTGAAGAGTTTGTTTGTTTGTTTGGTTGGTTGAACGCGCTAATCTCTAGAACTACAAGTCGGATTTTAAAAATTCTTTTTGCATTTGATAGCCCAATTCTTGAGGAAGGCTATAGGCTATTTAACATCACGCTATGACCTTTAGGAGCCGAGCAAAATGAAAAAAAGTCAGAAAGGACGCTAAGCAAAAACGAAGTAATAGCGCGGGCAGGCGATGCGATGCGACGGGGTGGGTCGGAGTAACAATAAATTTCACGTGGACGAAGTCGCGGGCAGTTTGTTTGAACGCGCTAATCTCTGAAACTATCAATTGGTTTTGAAAAATTATTTTTGCATTTGAGAGCCCAATTCTTAAGGAAGGTTATACGCTATTTAACTTCACGATAGGGCCTTAAGGAGCCGAGGAAAAGAATAAAAGTCAGAAAGCACAATAAGCGAAACGAAATAATAGCGCGGGCAGGCGATGCGATGCGACGCGGTGGGTCGGGGAACAAGAAATTTCACGCGGACGAAGTCGCGGGCAGAAACCAGTTAAATTATATATTTCAATGCAAAAGACATTGTTGGTAGAGATGGCTTTGTTGTGTAGATTAATAAGATGTCTTGCTAGATGATGAAGTAGCCTAGTACGATTGTTTTAGTGCATCATCTGATGCTACTGTTGTGATAAACACTAATTCTCAGCTAATAGCTACCACGTGGCAAACAAACTTACACCTTTACATGAGGCGATGAGGCAATTAATCCAACAAAACAACTCCTGGAATTCTGCACAATTTCCCAAAGCTTGTTTTCTGCGATTACACCTATCGTAACATAATTTGGTCAAAACAAACACAAGGTAACGCATAGATCCCAATCGAAACATATACAAAACCAGAATATTATGGGCAACCTGCCACGTGTGTCGACCTCAATCGTGCTTACGCGCAATCTTGATCCAAAAACGCAAAAAAAATCATGTTTAATATCAATGTATTGCGTTGTGGAAAAATATTTGTGTTTTTCGCGAGAATAACAAGGTCTTTGGTCAAGGTTTTTGGTGTGTATTGCGCAGGAGTTTATTGATGAAATTATCATCATTCTCCTGCCATTATCCTAATTTATTTGGTGTCGATGCAACATGCCTTTTTCTTCGATACTTCTCTATTAAGGCTCCTGCAAATAGACGCGACGCGCGACGCGAATCGCATGCGACACAAAGGCACCGCTCGTTGCGCGACTTGCGGTGCCTTTGTGTCGCGCGCGATTTTATCGCGTGTCGCGACTGTTTGAAGGAGTCTTTAGTCGTCATCTCGTTAGCCCCCCCTTTCTAACCATATTATGTCATCATTCACACAGTCCATCCATCGTTTCTTTGGTCTTCCCCTACTCTTATAGCCGTCGACATTCATACTCAAAACTTTCTGAGTTTATTGATGGATGAAATAACGAGCCAAAAAGTAGTCAGGTTTTCTGGAATTAAAATTTTATATTGGGAATGGATTCGAATTGAGTGTTTGATTGAAAGGACGTTTCCGCCTCCTCATTTTCTCGTAAAAACCAGTCTAAAGCTCACATGGCAAGGTTTTGTCGTGAATTATCACACTAATATTATCTCGATATTCCCATGGGATCGACACTTATACGTGTGAACCCGCGGAGCGTAGCTAGTGTTATAATGTCTCGAATTTGAAAAAATCTTGACCCATAGTTTGAGGAATAAGTACTTATACATCTTCCTCAAACTATGGGGCCAAGATTTTTTATCGATTATTAGGTATTTTCTATAGATTTTTTGGGTGATTTTTTTCTAAAATGATATGAATCCATCGCTCGCACATCGCTACTCGTCGCGGTCGTTTGTTCTTTCCATTCCTGTCTCTAATATGTACTTCTTGCGAGCGTGTATTCAGTAATTATGATGGAACAAGTATGGAGCAAGGAAAGAAACCGAATGAATATTTCTTTAGTAATAGCAGAGTTATAAATACTAACAAACTTCGATTAGTCATGTAAAAACTTTTATGATTTTGTGGTAAAAAACCGTCAAATAATTTAGATGCTGCTTGAAAGCAAAATAAATATAAATTTATAAATAATTAACATGTTCTTTCAACTGCTATCGATTTTTTTAAATTCTCCCGGGTTGGTCCTTTCGAGAGTTGGCAACCCTAGGTATGAAACTTATGTACTTATATTTTGACCTAACCATGCTTTGTATAGATACCTACCTAAGTATGGACTTGCTTTGGTTAGGTACGTATTTTATTCAGTTGTAAGGAAATGTCTGCATCTTAAAATGTAACTGCAGCAATTAATTAGGATGAAATAATGTCTCAGAAAAACCCATTACCAGATTTATTAATATTAATCTCCTACCAGACTGTCTGGTAAAGTATATCGTCATTATCTAAAAGAAAAAGCTAAGATGGCTGCCATCCAAGAACGCGGGAAAAGGCGCAGTTTTCGCGCCAATTCCGGTCAGGTACTTTTCTCGAAGTCTTTCACAACAAATTGAAATTAATTACGCGCGCACTTAGGAAAGAAGGTGAATTATTATACTGATTTGTGTTGAAAATAAGTAAATGAAACGCATTTTCTTACTGAGTTCGAGATTTTGGCGGCTAATTCCACAGTTCTTTTTCTCGAAACTTTGCCTTATTTGGACAGGCAAAGGTAAACGAGCACATACAGCCAATAGTAACCGACAATATTTTATATACTTATTCTAATTTCCGACATTTAAATCTTCTGCAGTTTTTTCCGGTGTAACTAAATTTACGTCATATAGGTATTCAGCATTGCCTTTTTCCAACTCCGTTGAGGACTTTCGGCTCGAGGAAGTCTGCTGCGAGTCAAACCGGATGCAGCTGTATCGCTCCATTACCTAGGAAGTGCAAACGCATTTTCCCCTTTCCAACTGTATGATTAAAAATATATTAAAACACAACGATTTTCTTAGTCAAACATACGGAAAAACAAACCGTAAAAATCACTGCACTTATTTTGCGTAGGTCTGTGAAAGACGAAAATAACACATAATGCGCAAAATCAACGTGTTTGTAAACACAGAAGCCGCGTGGCGCCATCTATTATCCGATAAACACAACTGACCAATGAAGTGTCAATGGCCTACATTATAACCAGCCTAACTTGACCCGTCCCGTCCTTTGAAATGTACCAGAAATTAAAGATTTCAGGTGTCAACCGTTATTCTGGTTTTTGTAGTTAATTTGGGATAGATCCAACTGGGAAAACGTACCTTTTCGTTGGTACTTTATCTTGATTCAAGGTAAAATGTTATTTTAGGATCTTGGACATTGAGCTTTCGTTTTGGTTGAGAAAATTATCGGTTGAGGTAATACTTTTTCGTGTGGCGATTCTAGGAAAATGTCTTTGAACTGTCAGGGTTGTAAGAATGAATACCTAATTTTGTCGAAAGTCTTCGAACTGTCAAGGTTAAAAAATTAACACTACTCTTTATATAAGAACTAAGTAATAAAAATAATAAATTAATTAGTCGCTCTATGTAAAATAAAGCTATGTATAGTTAAGCTACGCTATCGCGTTTGGTCTGTGGATGGGTGACCATCTTTACAGATGTATTCCCGTTGTCCCCGTAATCCGTGTCCCTGTTACATACCAAGACCCCTCCGTGCCTCGGAAAGCACGCAGAGATCCGTTCCGTTTGATAGTCGTTACGGAGTCAGGAGCCCGAAAGTCTGACAACCAGTCTTTCCAAGGGGTATCGTATTACCCAGTAACTGGGTTGTGCAGTTGAGATAGGCAGTCGCTCCATGTAAAATACTGGAATTCAATTGCATTCGATTAGACTGGAAGCCGACCCCAACATAGTTGGGAAACGGTTAGGCAGATGATGTTCATGCCTCACGTAGCCCCGATTTAAAATGTCCAACCCCGTGCGCAGAATTACAATTTGCGATTTAAAAATCCGCAACACGTCTCGTCTGTTCTGGTATTAAAATTGTGTTAGCATGTGTGCTGTGGGTTATGTAAAAGATCGAGTGGGTGTGTATTGTATTGAATTAAAAACTCTTTTGTTTTGTGAATGAAAGCTTATCTTTTTTTTTAATTATTTCATTTGGGAATGCACTTGGAAGTCAATATTTTGATGACACGGTTGGCGCAGTGGCTGAGCGATCGACTGCTGCGCTGCGTGTCGCGGGTTCGATTCCCGCATGGAACAAATATTTGTATTGCCTACAGGTAGTTGTTCCGGGTCCTGGTCCTGATCGGACGGTGAGCTACCCATTACTCGCCGCCCGCAGGCCCGCGCCTACGGTGGCCGGGAGTCGTCGCGCGGCTCCCGACGCCCGGAGCGTCTCCCGCAGCGGCTGGGACGGGAGGCTCTCTCCCCCAACGATGGTGGGTTATATAGTAATTTTGGGTTATAGAATGCTGTAGGATATTTGTATTTTCGATGAAAATATCCACAGCTTGATGGACCGACGAGCTTAAGAAGGTGGCTAGTACAGACTGGATGCGGAAGGTGGAGAAGAAGGTGTTGTGGTGCAGCCTGGGAGAGACCTAAGACAGCGGTAGACTGCGTTGACCGAGTCATTAGCATAACTTGATTTATTAATGACTGCCTCGTTGAGCACTGAGCTGGTCCTAGGTTCGATTAAGTTTGATTTATTAATGACTGCCTCGTTGAGCACTGAGCTGGTCCTAGGTTCGATTAGGTTTGATTTTTTAATGACTGCTTCGTTGAGCACTGAGCTGGTTCCTAGGTGCGATTACCAGGTTGTTGATAACGGCGCGCGTTCATGCTCGCCTCACAGTATTGTTATCATGAAAGTTACGAAATTGATAATTTTTGTCAGTTATCCAATGTCATTTCGAACCGATAATAAATTGTTTGGACATGATCCCGATGGTGTAAGCCAAACGACTGTTGTACCTTCTTAGATTTATAATACAGAATGAAATTAGTGAAAAATTTTCGGTATCACGATTCAAAACCCGAGACGAGTGGTATGATAAGTCTCGGTATGCTTGTAATTTGCTTTTGAAGTTTAACCAGCCGCCTCCTTGAGAGCAGTGCACAGTGGTGGCTCAGTGGTATCGACCCCAATTTACGAGTATCGGTCGTCAGTTCGAACCCAGCCAGGTGCTTTACTTTGTGTATAATTCTTCACCACTGCTCTCAAAACGATGAAGAGAAACACCGTGAGGAAACCGGCATGCTCTTGAACCAAAAGCTTCGAAGACATGTGACATCTACCAACCCGCAGTGGACCCGCGTTTATGGATTATGGCCCACTCCCTCCCAATGAAAGAGAAAGCGGGTGTCCCACCAGTGGGAATATTACAGACTGATTATTCAGCCGACTCAAAGTCAGCTAGGTTAGCGAGACACGCTTTAACCAGTAAAGTGGCGGCATCTACACCGTTACATGTGAACTATGCATCACACTGACGTCACGCACGCAAAAGCCTGCATCGCGCAAGCAGAGTTTTCCGTGCGACTAGTATGTAAACAACGGCCCGACATCAATAATCCGACAGTTGCCCACCAGACACGACACCCGTCTGGTCGGAGGAGGATTTTCCCTTTTCTGTGAAGGATGAGTGAACTTTACACGCTGTTTCTCGTACCTCTATACTGCTGACCCCGAATATGAACGTCAACACTGCCTTCGTGCAACTACTTCAGCGTGACGTCATCATCATCACTTCCTCAAGTTTTCGAGCGGTGAGTCACCTAGCCAGCCACCACCCACGGCTTCAACGGGTATCCTGACCTGGCATGCAGCGTACGCGCATTGCTGGCCATTACCCTCAGCCTTGGCACCCTTGGCACAGCAGCACACTGCACTTTCCGCCGTTCAACAAGAAGAACTCTTAAACCCTCTTCTGGTTGACGCCCAGCAGTGAGCCACAACACATGCGACTCACTGGAGCATAACACAGCGCCACCCTGACTCACTATATTGTCACAGATTTTGGAACATGACTCCCTTATGAAATAAAGCTAGTTGCCTCTGTAAATACGTACTTGTATTATATGTCTACGGAATTTCTACATGCGCCCACGACATTTTTCTTAAAGTTGACTGTCTCACTGCGTTATTTCTTCATTAAATCCATAACAGATAGGTAAAGATGCACTTTCCAACACTCACTGTACAAAATGGCTGGTATCATATCCCGAATACACGTAAGACGGGTTATTACACCATTACCGGGGCGGGCACAGTTCCAAATTCCGGGCAAAAGAGAAAGATTTCTAATTGAAATGCTATCATTCTTCGTCCAGTCATTTATCAAGCTAGATTTCAGCAATGTGAAGAATTTGCTGCTCGTGCATTTGAGTACGGTGCTCAAATACACGAACGACATTTTGTCGATTGTCGCCGCTAACACTCGTCGACGGCTGCAGTTGCTTCTGTCGTCGACGCGTCTTGCTCGTGTCTATGCACACATAAGTTTTAAACTTCATTTAGCGATGAATCTCCTTCCTCTTACCTACATGAAATTATGTTAAAGAAACGCCCATAAAACTAGTTCCACATTTAAAAGTCGTGTTTGGAAATAGTTATTTATGATACTAGTGCGGTAAGTTGGTTTTTACAAACGAGTAGACGAATGTAAGCCCGAGACGAAGTCGAGGGCTTACCATAGTCACGAGTTTGTAAATACCAATTTCTGCACGTGTGTCATACAATGTTTTTCAACACATTTGCGAGAAAACAGTACAGTATGTAATTAAACAAACTTTTTCATTTGACTATTTTTAATAGCAAATAAGAAAATAAACAGATAGGTCACTACTCTTGGAAATTAATAGTAAAATTTGAACAATTATTGAAATTCAGTGAAATTTGCTGCTTTGGAAGCTTAACTGACTGACTGACATTATTAATTTCACACTTAGTATCATGTTGAACACATATTATTATTTTGTTTGGGAAAGTCGCAACAATTTTTGAAATTTCTAATATGAAAATGGCGCGGATTCGCAAATGGCGCCACATGCACGTAGTGAAAATTAGAACTACATCTATCGTCTCATTTACTCTTTAGTATTAAAGTGAGACAACGTATTGAGCAAAAGCGCTTCCAAGGAGGTTCGATCAGTCAGGTTGTTTATTCTCATAATGTAAAACTCTTTGGTGGAATTCTTATATTTTTTTTATGGAAATAAAAAAAAAACCGTAAAGAAAACGCACGGTGCTATACAACGGAACGTGCGGTAAAATAGGTACTTAGGTGAGAGTACCTATTTTACCGCACGTTCCGTTGTATGGTGCGTAATTTTTAACTTTCGAACAATGTATACAGGCTTTGTAAATGCATTTTTCGAGCAAATGTGTTGAAAATTATTTTACATGCATCGGAACTGGTAGCGTATTTGAGAAGATGCCATAGGCGTTTTAATACTAGTAATTTTACACTACATAATAAACAAATAAACAACCCCAAAGCAATAAAAGTCGCGCTTAAATTACATTTTGACGTACGAAAATAATTTTATATGACGACAACGCAAGGTTATCGCCGACGTCGTCTATCTGATGTCTCTGCCAATCAGGAGTGCGGTGCTATGGCAACCGTTTCTGTTTGACAGCTGCACCGCATGGCGTGACCTTGCTAGTGCGTTCACAGCCAAATAATTGATTTATTTTATTCATTTGATTTTATTTCATTGAGACTGTCGTACGTGATTTATTGTTTGGTTTTAATCAGTTGTGTTGTGATTATGTATTGTAGTAAGTTGGTTAATGTGATGAGTGATGGACTGAATGAAATTGTGATTACATCAACAACTTATTGATTCAACTGATTAGGTATTTACTACCGGCTTCTAAAATAATGTTTTATCATATCTCGTGTCAAATCTTTTAATTACTTAGCTGTTGAGGATTGAGCCTGTTGTTATTTTGTTTGTTTATACGAGTAAATAAGATACCTACCAATGATAGGTAAATGAGTATTTCTGTAAATAGGTTTGTAGTTTTGTAAAACACTTTTACATGTCAAGCATATTTTTGAAGACTCTTCTAAAGTCCAGAAATAATTTTGGTCCTTCGATCAACAATTTCACTATTAGGAACAAAAACACATCGCTCAAGTGGCCAGCTTGCGTAAAACTTGATTATGAAGCATGAGTTTTAACATGAAGTTTATCGTTTGCAATATATTTACTACTTTATCAAACTACTTTTTATTTACTATTTTAACAAAAAATATGACGGAGAAGGTATAGTGTGTCTCGTTATTATCAGCCATATTTAACTATTGTGGGCGTACAGTGGGTATGTGTTGGTTATTGCGCAATAGAAAAACCGTTTGCAGTTCAAATAAGGTTATAATTTCACGAACAATTTAGTCACACTAGCAAATTACACACTGTAGGTACACGACACAACCAGATACGGAACGCTGGACAGTTTCTGAGCACATGTTGTCCGTACGATGTCCAATGGTCAACTCCTCGTTCAAAAGTGACCCCCACATCGTTCTGTCGAGCTGTTTTCTAACCCCCACGGACTCAGGCTAGACTCTGTCAAGCGCCGCCGGGTGGCGCTAGCGTTCCGAATAGTCAAATGCATGACCGGATACGACACGGCCATCCTGCGATGCACACGTCCTCGTGTGTTAATCTGTAAACAAACATACCCCGCAAAGTATCTCATAGCTCGGTCACTCCTGACCAAATATGGTACAGGCACAACAACAATGATAATTCGCACAAACTAAAAAATTGCAGAGTTCAGAGTATTAATCATTCTTTGATTCCCAAATCTCAAGATCACAAACCAAATAATCAAGTAAACATGATAGAGCAGCTAATAAAATATCCTTAGAGCATAACAAAATACAGCAGGACTCTTATTCGTGGCCTGTGGCTTTTCATTAAGCCCCTACAACAAACCTCATGTTTGTCACCTTGAATTCCTCCTGAATTCCGAGTCCCACGGACTCTATGGTCTCTATTCAAATACAAGTCTTGGACCGGACGGGTGTATCCTTTCGACCATCGCGGATGGACCGGACAACACTGTCCTTTCGACCAATGACTCAAATACAGGTTTTGGACCGGACGGGTGTGTCCTTTCGACCATCGTGGATGGACCGGACGACACTGTCCTTTCGACCAATCACTCAAATACAGGTTTTGGACCGGACGGGTGTGTCCTTTCGACCATCGTGGATGGACCGGACGACACTGTCCTTTCGACCAATCACTCAAATACAGGGTCTAGACAAGTGTGTCCCTTCGACCAGCCCCAATGGCATGGACCGGACGGCACCGTCTTTCGACCAATCACTCAAATACAGGGTCTAGACAAGTGTGTCCCTTCGACCAGCCCCAATGGCATGGACCGGACGGCACTGTCCTATCGACCAGATCACAGACAGGGTCTAGACAAGTGTGTCCCTTCGACCAGCCCCAATGGCATGGACCGGACGGCACCGTCTTTCGACCAATCACTCAAATACAGGGTCTAGACAAGTGTGTCCCTTCGACCAGCCCCAATGGCATGGACCGGACGGCACTGTCCTATCGACCAGCCGAACTAAGATTCACCACTATTACTCGACTTTAATATCTACTCTGTTTCATCAACAAGACTTTTACTTGGGTTTGCTCAAATTCGTCATTAATACTCTGATCCCTTGGCCTGTGCCATGACATATGCCTTAGCCTCATGAGCGTACTTGATTCAACTAGAGCCATGTAATCAAACTTTAATCAATCATAACAAAAAAATCATCAACCAGAGCCATGTACCATCGTTATCCACATTACAACGACAATCTTTTTCACTAAGAGCCTTAGACACCTGGGAACCCACAGACGAGTAAACCACTCTAACGCCACGGCGCTCCGGCCGACCAGCAATCGCATTGCTCTCACCCATCCAGCGCATGGATCCATGTGCATCACCCTGTGACTACACACTTTTTACTACGGCCGATAGAGAACCCCTACTCGCGTGGTTCCCACTACTTAGGCTTGCTCATAGCTCATCACTACTGTGATTACCATCTATTTCGACTGGTACATGACCTACTGACATCATTCATAACATATCGTGAGCGTATTTAAAAATTGCATCGTTAACTAGATTGGGCTATACCTAACAATGTAACCGTTTTTTGCTGTTGTTTAACAGGGAAGCACTCGATACCCCGAGTCAAAACAAAATGAAAACGACTCACCAAATTCAGTAGACAATAGATCTGTAGCTGGCTTATTGACTGTAGTGGTTGCAATCCACTGTTTCCTTGGCAGAAGTCTTGAAACTCCTTGCTCGAAAAGCACCGTCCTTGATCAGCGATTATTCGTACAGGAGATCCAAAAAGTGCAGCGCTGTCCCCCACTGTCATCCGGCTTGCATAAGTCCTTGTGTGTTAAACTGTAACCAAAAAAAATCAACAGCAGTGCATGTTCCACTCGGCCAATTCTGACCAAAATTATTACAGGTTCGGATGAAAATCACAACAAACTCTTTCTCTCAAAGCCGACATGTCGAACAACACCCATACTCATTCAAATAATAGGAAACTCATTAAAATATTGCAATGCTCATACTCTGACCTCCATCCGGCCTTCATCATCACACTTATAACCTCCATCCGGTCATAAGCATCAAACCAATCGACCTCCATCCGGTCACAAACGCAAGAGGCAACCTCTATCCGGTCACCTCCACATGTAACCTCCATCCGGTTACAAACAACACCATCAAGATAATCATTTCGAGCCTTTATCAAAATAATTCTTAAAGTAGGTTTGTTCAACATGTTACTTTATTTTTCCTATAACGTTACAGATTATAAGAAAACTCTTACTATGCTAGGTAATCTAAATCTTAAGTTAACTACTTAGTATTCAACTAGTCTTGTCAGCGTTATCATTTTCGTCATGGCTAGTCTCGTCATCCTCACCTACGTGCAGTCGTGCATGTCAACGTCAGTTATTTTACGCAGTCGGTAGTGTGCGTATTTGTACGTCCGGCGGAAGAAAGGGACTTCAAAACATAACGATCACTTGTCAAAACTTCCACTACCTTAAATGGACCTCTGAACTTCCGATCTAGATTAGTCTGCTAATCTGATTTCACTGCTCGTTTTCTAATAACACAAAATAGCCTACCCAAAATAATACTTTGCAAGTAAATGTAGTGTAGAAATGTAATAAAATTTCAAGATGATTTTTTCTGTGCTGAATACACGCGTTTAACCAATACCAGTCAACGTAACAACATTATTAACTCGTTTGCCACTTAATTTGGCTGCACAACTCGCTTTTACTAACGAGCATTCAGCACCAGAATCGTAACACAAAACAATACAGCTCACCTTTGTCTTCTAACGTGCCTGAGGGTAGTGTACTACGCAAACTTCCACTCGCCGTTGCTGCTCGCAGCGCGTGCACCACCTCCACCATCTGCTTGGCTGCCACTTCTCGTGCACCGGGCCGCGACATGTCCTGGATTCCCTCACTTGCAGCACACGAAGGGCTTCACCGACGGCTGCGGGCTGCTTGGCTCGATTCTTGAAGTCACTCCACGTCACTGGTAGCTCCTCGTTACGTCCTTCGTCCTATTTACGATAGCCACGTTGATACTGCTTCCTTTGTGCGCCTTAATGACGGCCACAAGTTGACCTCCTTGCAGTGAATTTTCAGCAAAACAAATCAGCTGTCGTATTGTGTGCTGTTACGTTTGCACACGCGTACTTTCGCGTTTTCTAATTACGGGAACGGAATACGTCGAACGCAAACGCCGGTTCTAGACACTTTTTTTCCTAACATGGCGGTAGGGCGCAACTGGCGCGTCACTGGGCAAAAGTATTTCTGCATACAGCCTATGCCCAAAACAACATTCACTATGATCGCGCATCCGTATCTGGCTTGTCTGGGTTCAACTCCAACAGGTCCACACGATTATTTAATAAGCGTTCGCAGTTTGCACTTTGTTTTTTAAAATGTCAACGGTCACTTTCACTTTTAGCGTTCTCATTTTGCGCATGAACCAACACGAATCCCACTTCTGATGACGGAGAAGGTATAGTGTGTCTCGTTATTATCAGCCATATTTAACTATTGTGGGCGTACAGTGGGTATGTGTTGGTTATTGCGCAATAGAAAAACCGTTTGCAGTTCAAATAAGGTTATAATTTCACGAACAATTTAGTCACACTAGCAAATTACACACTGTAGGTACACGACACAACCAGATACGGAACGCTGGACAGTTTCTGAGCACATGTTGTCCGTACGATGTCCAATGGTCAACTCCTCGTTCAAAAGTGACCCCCACATCGTTCTGTCGAGCTGTTTTCTAACCCCCACGGACTCAGGCTAGACTCTGTCAAGCGCCGCCGGGTGGCGCTAGCGTTCCGAATAGTCAAATGCATGACCGGATACGACAAATATTTATGGAATAATAAAACATAATTTCTAAGCAATAAGGTTGATAAAACTATGTTGCGAAATAAGACCACATCATTATTTTTCCAGCCGTTTTAGATGCGATCATCGGAAATCTAGAGTACTAAACTGTTCATCGAAGTGTTGGATCATTGAGGACCATGCAGATTAGTGTCAAACAACCAATCACATTAGTACAGAAACAATTGAATCTGTCATTTAGAAACTCGAAAACACAACTGTCGCCTGCCTTGAAGATCTGAATTACTTTGGTTTTCGTTTGTTGACCCAAAATACAACAACACAAAAAAACGCCAAAATATTTTCAATATCGTTAAAAACAAGCACCAATTTAATGTGTTCTAAAATAACGAAATGTCCATAATCCCGTCGCACCAATTGGCGAGAAAATAAAAACAAGATGGCGGTTATTTTTAGCGCGTTTAAGATCTCTGGCCTCGGCAATGACCCCGATATATGCGCATTTTGTGCTTATATGCGGAAAGTGCCAGAATATGTTCCGAATATGTACTTTCCGCGGCCTTGTTTTTGTGAAGCAGGGACGTTAAAACACAAATTAGTGTGGAGGGAGCGTTTGTTTTATTTCAGAAACTTAATGTAATTACAAACTTTGAACTAAATCTTACAAATTCGGACGTCAGATAGACAGTCACTTCATGTAAAATTCTGGTATTCAGCTGCATCTCCTAAGGGTGGAAGCCGACCTCAACATAGTTGGGAAAAGGCTGGGTAAGATTGATTGACTTTTTACGAAATCATTGCAACAAGGGAATTGCTTCAAACCTTAAGGGGGAAGCGCGGGTAGCCCGTGAAATTCAAACTACTGCTAATAGAGCAAATTTTCTTTAGTTTTTTGCAATTTGCAGGTCAGGGCCAGGTTGTTTGTGATTGTGAATGACTATTTCATAAAATATCAATCAATAGAGTTGTATTGATGATTTTAATGATATAATTCTATAAATACATACTTATTACGGTCGCGAATCATATTTTGTTCAACATACAACCTGACACTGACCGGAAAATTGCAAAAAACGTGAAGAAAATTGAATTTCCCGGGCTACCGTGACGCTTCCCCATTAAGTAGAAAGCTGTAACTAATTCAGACTGACTAATTACTGCTAAATTTACATTTGGAGTAGGTTTCCTTAAGTAATTATTCATTGGAATGCTAATAATGCTGATAGCTTTTCTGAAAATAAATTGAAAACCGATCTTCGTCAAGCGGCCTGCCGCAATGGCGTCGTGCGTTTAGTGGGACCCAATCGGTGGTTCTCTTAGCCCAACTGTGATATAGGTACTCTTATGACATGCGGCAGACATGAATGTGTGGCCAGAAATATTAACTTATAAAAAGAAAGCATTGACTTATATGGAAATCATTGAGTGAAAGTAGCTCTGTCTGTCAGTCAGTCTGTTACCTTGTCACGCCTTAAGGGCAGGACGGATTTCCATGTTTAGAACACAGATTAGGTAGACCATGTTATGGGTTATTTAGGATATAGGTTAGGTACTTTTTATTCCGGTACCCCCGTACCTCGAAAAGCACGTAAACCCATTGGTCCTGCGCCTAATTTCTCTCCAGTCGTGTCGGATTGCTGTCCCATCGGACTATGAGAGTGAGGGAAGACGGAGTGCACCTGTGTCTGCACACACACTGGTGCACCATAATATCTCCCGCACCGGAGGCTAGTTTCCGCTGAGATTGGTCGTCATAGCAAAAATTCGGTTCGGAGGACTATTATTCCGATTAAACGTTCCCGTGGGAATTTCCTACCTCCACGCAGGCGTAATCACGGACAGAAGCTAGTATAATTATAATTTTAGACGTCCTAGCAGCATTTAAATCTGACTTTCTAAAAGATTTACGCCAATCTAACCGCAAAAATATTTACAAACACACGACCTACGCATTTATTTTCATTCAAACCGTTTGCAATATAAATCGTAATAATTATAATGAAATCCTGCCAAGTATTATAATTAGGCCGCTATCCCACTGGCGTTTTACGAACGTCGGTGTCTCTCGAACGTCTGCGCAGCGGTAACGTTGCGAAGATGCGACGTTGACGTCGCGTCGTCGCGTGACAAGCATTAACGTCCGCTGAACGAACCGTCAACGTCACGTCTGCGCAATGTTAACGTCGCGTCTGTTGGCAACAGGTACAATTACGCCGTCCTGCTCTGTCCGTGTGGGTACGGGCGGGGGCTACGTTATTAGACTACAGTGCGAAATATTCACTTTCTTGTGATCGATTAGACCATAAAGGGTTTTCCCAAAATTGACGATGAGATTTTCTCTTTCTTTTACGTAATTCTCGTCGAAGTAGTAAAGCCAACAGTAGTGCTTCCTCGTCGGAATCGGAATCCATTATGTTTCTGATTGTACGCCGCAAATAGTATCATGTGCGCGACGTTAACGTCGCGTTCAGCGGACGTTAATGCTTGCCACGCGACGACGCAACGTCAACGTCGCGACTGCGCGGCGTCGACGCTGCGCAGACGTGACGTTGACGCTGCGCAGACGTGACGTTGACGTCAACGCTCGTAAAACGCCAGTGGGATAGCGGCCTTATAATAAGAATATTTGACGTCATCAAAATGATAACATACGAAGTCCTAACTCATTTATTTTATAGAGGTAAGTATGAGGAACAGGGTGTAAAGTTCACTCAGCCTCCATAGAAAAGGGAAGATCCTCCGAGCAGACGGGTGTCGTGTCTGGTAGGCTACTGGTGCTACAATGATTGATGTCGGGACGCTGTTTAATATGCTAGTTACGCAGTAAACTCTGCTTGCGCGATGCAGGATTTTTCGTGACGTCAGTGTGATGCGTAGTTCGTGTGGGGCGATATAGATGCCGCCACAATTCGTTATCATTCTTCTACCCTTATGCCGATTTATTTGGGGTCGGAGCAACACGTCTTCTTCTTCCATACTTCTCTATTAGACGTCATCTCTGTAGGCACCCCCTTTCTAACCATATCATCATTCACACAGTTCATCCATCGTTTCTTTGGTCTTCCCCTACACTTATAGCTAACCTAACTCATTTATTACCAACGCAATATAAAAGGGTAAGTAGTAATAAAAGCTCAGACAAAAAAATAAGAATTGTCCTTACTTAAAATATTAAATCTACTGCCTAAAATACTAACTTTCCGACTACTTTTGTCCCAATAAAAACGACGAAACGACCTAATGAGATATTGAAATCTTCGAAAAATAAACATGACTGTTTATTGCTATACATACTTTTCTACCAGCTTAAATTACGTTGTACTGAAAACTATGAGTCTCTAATCAATCACTCTAATTCTCATACGTTCGCTCTTGCATTCTATGTCGACGTAGCCGCGCTTCGCGGGTCTCCTATTTCTCTGTAAAGTAACCTAACCAAAACTAAGCTCGGGGTGGGTACCCCGAGCTCGTTCATAAATATGTTGTCGGAAACTTATTATTTTTGTCGGAAGTTTAGTATTTTTGTTTGTCCACAGATCGCCGGAAGTTAATTTGTTTTTCGGAAGCAATATTATTTTCCAGTATAAAACAGTGATGGAAAATAACGTGAAGAAACCGGCATGTCCTAGAACCAAGAATTCAAAGACATGTGACATCCACCAACCCGCACGGGGCCGCGTGGTGGATTACGGCCCACTCTTTGTAACAGAGAGAAGGTCTGTATGGCAGCAGTGGGAACATTAGTAAGATTATGCTAATGAATGGCGATATTACACAGGGTTACAGGGTCCAATTAAATTAGCTAGCAAAACTCCGCGGACGTGATGGGAATCAAATCATGAATCTTATCACGATAAAACAAAAAAGAAATTAATTTGACGATTTTTTGTTGGTTTTCCGACCGCGGTCTGTTAGTGTAGTCACTCGAAATATCATGTGATAGGTTTCGCTATCGCAACCCGACAAAAGTAAAGAAAACAGTTTTTCTCAACTCATACTTCAAGTAATAAAACCAGTGGTCGTTGCACTCAAAAACAACGATTTATTCCGGTCTGATCCCCTGAACCCACCGGATCAGCGGGATTGTCCGAAAGGGTTACCGCTGGCCCGGAACATACCCAAGTAACACAAAATAGCTTTATAATCGATGGATAACAGAATTAGCATATTATTATAGCTTTATAAGAAGTCTACATATAGGCATTATAAACCACTATACAGCTCTTGTAATGCTAATTTGGGCCCCAAATTATACAGCCTTAAGTGTAAGAATGGCATTTTAGCAGCATTATATTGGTTGTCCACCGGAATGATAAACGCATTATAATGGGCTGTGAAAACAGGTTAAAGCAGTGCGCATATGTTAAATGCGGCTCTTATACAGCTTGTACCATTACAAAGGCAAAATAAAAACATTATCAAATATTATTTTTAATTTCTGTTATTATTAATAAATTTTGTGTAAAAAGAACATGGATACTTTCAACAAAAAAATATAAGTGCTACAAGGCAAGTAATTAAACTCTTGTTTTTGTTCTCTATGAGGAATTAAGGTTGCGAGTATCAGTTTACTGTGAAAGTATGTATATATTTGAATCAAATATTTCATGCGCCTTCAAATTAAAGAGCTATTTATTACAAAAATATTATAAAAATATGTGGAATTGTAAAAAAAATTATGCTCTTACGAAGAAATCTTTAGTTTTAGTCATTATGATACCTGTATTGTACCGGCCGGTCAATACCATAGGTTGAAGTCCTTTCTAAAGGACTATTTACCATAAAATTAAATTTTAAATATTATCGATACAAAAAGCAAAATGGCGTAAGCATAATTAAAAACTTTAGGCATGCGGATGCCGGTATACGACTTATTGCTTGTTAAAATTCTTGTCATTATACGTTTGTATAGATAAAGGCTATATAATATTATGATGAAATGCTTTTAAAAAGCTGGCATTAAAACAACACCAATGTACACCGTTAAACAGTTGTGACCCATGCGAAAGGTCGTTATAAAACATAGAGCAGTTTTAAAGAATTTTAAAATGCTTTTTAATAGCCTAAGCCGTAATTAATGCTTACATACGGCCTGCACTTTTGTATAATGCTTACAGCTGTATTAGAAGCTGTATAGAGACATAAATTATGTCTAAAATAAAACCTTTAGCTGCACAAAAGATTGAAAAAGAGGAGTATATAGCTTTAGGAACTACAAAGTTAATAAAATGCTGTTATACAGAAGCAAGACATTGCTAAAACCCTTCAAATTCTATAACGAAGCTAGAAGAAATTTTCTGGTCATCACTTTTTCCATTATATCGATTTTGTGTTACTTGGGTAAAGGCCTAAGGAAGGAACATGGGTGGGTTTTAGTCAGTAAGAGCTAGTCGCTCCACCGAGAGCGGGAGGGGTCATTTGATGATTACCCATCCTGGAAAAAAAAATCCCCTGAACGCTCCCTCCACCCCCCCACACCCCTCCTCGATCCCCTGTCTTTTTGTTTTTATTGTACTTATAGTGTTTAGATATCGACACCAGCACGTCACGTCTGCAGTTTCACTAGCTAATTTAAATGTGACCCTGTTTAATTGTTGAGTTGACCAAAGAAACGATGGATGGATTGTGAGCAGTGTAAGATGAACGGAGAATGAATACTGAGACATTAATGAATTCATGGGTCATTTATTCTTTTTTTTTAATAAGACGTTACCAATATTTTATACTAGATATGGTATCACTGTGGTAATCTAGGATCATTGTGGATGCTGTACCGACGACAGCAAATGAATTGAGATAGAGGCAAAAGGACGATGATTGGTGAAAACTGTAAAATGGCGGGACCATCTTGACTCATATCGAAAGGACTGGCCCGGATGACAATCAACAGAATCTGTCGAAAAGGGGAAGGTGCCTTTGTCCTGCTGTAGAATAAGTTCAAGGTTAATAAATGATAGATAGATATATTAATAAATTATAGAATGCATGCTGCCGTCGTATATGAATGATTTACCTATGGAAATCTGCAATGTAATAAATGCGAAGGTATTAAAAAGATACTATATAGATTGCAGTGCGATCTAGCAAAAATAAACAAAAAATTATCTATGTAGGTACCTAATTGCACCGAGTTGCCGAGTCTGTGATTGTGATTTGTGTGGTATGTTTAATTTGTTCAACAAGGATTTATTTATGTTTTGTTTTTGATTAATAAATAATAAAAAAAAAAACTGCTAGGCGACAGAAACTGCGAGGTACCTATCGTCTTTACTGAACAAACTCTATTTATAAGGGGCTCAGTTTTACACCTAGGTAGTCTAGTAAGTATTATCAGTGTATGACGTTCCCACTGCTAGGAACCAGGCCTGATCCTCTCTGTGAGAGGGACTGTAAACCACCAGACGGCCCATTGCAGGCTGGTAGATGTCACACGTCTTCGAGTTCTAAGAAATGCCGGTTTCCTCACGATCCCCGAGCCTCTCGTTTTCCTTTACCGTTTTTGAGAGCAGTGAGTGGTGTTTAAATAAATTGCACAAAGTAAAGCGACTGTCGTAAGTCGGGGTCGTTACCTCTGTGCCACCAGTCCACCACTGCTCTCAACTAGGTAGGGAATCTAACTTCTGCTAAATTATGAAAATATTTATTAAAAAACCGGCCAAGAGCGTGTCGGGCCACGCTCAGTGTAGGGTTCCGTAGTTTCCCGTCCGTCACAATAAGTGTTCCCACTTATGAGTTTATAAGTGGGTATCCATTATGTTCGCGTAATAATCGTAGTCGATCATAGATCTTAAAATATTGGGATTCGATTTTAATAATTCTTTTTTTGTTTTTGTTTGAAAAAAGACACGTTCAGGATAATAAAATATGTAAACAAAGTTAAAAAAATGCTTGCATATACGATTATACTAGTACAAAGTTACAAACTTAGTCCAGAAATTATTTTGTACAACTTTTTGTCTTTTTTGTACAAAAACTGTTGTTTCCATCAAGTTCAAAATAATTTTCCTAGAAATTCCTTATAAAGTTCTACTTTTCAGATTTTTTTCATATTTTCTAAACTTATGGTTCAAAAGTTAGAGGGGGGGACACATTGTTTTTTTACTTTTGGAGCGATTATTTCCGAAATTATTGACATTATCAAAAAATGATTTTAGTAAACCCCTATTCATTTTTAAATACCTTTCCAACAATATATCACACGTTAGGGTTGAAATTAAAAAAAAAAAATCACTTCCCACTTTACATATAGGGGGGCTACCCTAATAAAACATTTTTTCCGATTTTTATTTTACCACTTTGTTGGCGTGATTGATATACATATTGGTACCAAATTTCAGCTTTCTAGTGCTAACGGTCACAGAGATTAAGCGAGGACGGACAGACGGACAGACAGACATAGCGAAACTATAAGGGTTCCTAGTTGACTAAACTTAGGAACCCTAAAATAGCTTTTCAAGACACTACTCTGTCCCTTAATAAATTAAATTAATCTCTTCCCTGCCTTTGAAGGATGTTACTACTGTTTACATAGAGAATGATAAACGTTAAAACGTAGCCAAGCCGCCATTTTGTGATCGCCAGTAGGTAACTAAATTGATGACCATAAACAGACACTGACCTCTACTAAATTGTAGGTCAATTACATTTGGATTTTGCATTTAACATTGGCAATAACAACTAATCATTCGGCCTAATTAAACCCTAAAGTAAACCTACTGCCAATATCGAAAAGTACAAAAATAAACATGAAAATTGCACACGAAAATCTTAACACGATAGATTCATAATTTTCCCGGTGAGGTGAATGAAATTCATGTAATCAATAAAAGAAGGAAAAATAAAAATAAAAAAATGTGAAAAGAATGCAATTCAAATATTTCTACAGATATTTAAAAAAAACACGTAGGTACAAAGTCGGACATAGGATAGTTTTTATCGACATACCTCGCGGCCGAAGCCGCGGACGGAAGCTAGTTAGTTCATAAAATCATTGACAAAGGTAACTGACCTAAGGAAACAAAGCTCACAGACCAGCACAAATACTTATGTCACTGGACAAAAATAAAATAATGATCTGTTTAAAATAGCACCTGTAATATTACATCACACTCAAAATTACATTATTACACTAGAAACAGACAAATATTCTCACCTTTTCACCGCCTGCCGACGAAAATAAAATCCACAGAGGAATATCAACACAATGATCTTTGTCTCGCCGAGAAAAAGGCGAAATTTCCCGCTCTGTCACCTGTCAAACTACAAATGATAACCTCAAAATCTATTGTTAATCAATAAATATTGCTTTATTATTTGTTTTTTTTTGTTATTTTACTACTACAACGACGTCCGTACAGGGAAAAAGACGATATTGAACTGTTGTCGAGACGTATAAATGAAATCTGGAGATTTTCCAAAATGGCAGCTTGCCAAATACGAAGTGCGTTGCGTCCGGCGACTTATGGTAGATGGGGGCTGTTATCGTTCGTTCAGTTTCGATCTTTGAACTGTATTGACGTATACAGTAATGGGAATATGATTAAAATTGGGTCGATACTTCAGTTTTATTGATGCATTTTTATTATTAGCTTGACTGCTTCTTTATTGGCGTGAGATTTTAATCTCACGCCAATAAAGAAGCAGCTCCGCTTCCGCTTTTAAGCGGAATGATCATCATCATCATTTCAGCCGAAAGACGTCCACTGCTGGACATAGGCCTCCCCCAAGCACCTTCACTTCGACTGATTTTGTGCTTCTCGCACCCAACGGGTTCCTGCGGCCTTCACAAGGTCGTCGGACCACCTTGTGAGAGGCCTTCCAACGCTACGTCTTCCGGTACGCGGTCGCCACTCCAGAACTTTTCGGCCCCATCGGCCATCTGTTCAGCGAGCAATGTGCCCTGCCCACTGCCACTTATGTTTGGCAATTCTTCGGGCTATGTCGATTACCTTGGTTCTCCTGCGTATCTCCTCATTCCTGATTCGATCACGCAGGGAAATTCCTGCATAGCCCTCTCCATTGCCCTTTGGGTGACTTTTAAAGCGGCTGTAGTAAAATAAATGGCTTGTGTCCTCTTTCAATATTTTCAAAACGTAAGTACCTATGTAGAAAATCATGCTACAAGAAAGTGCAACATTTAATTTCTTACGAATTTTTCAACTTGCATGTCCATCTTCTTAGCGTGTCGATAGCAATCTAATGGACTCAGCCCAGAATTCGGCTACTTGTTTGGCTGACTTGCATGTCCATATCAGGTTATTACACATGTTGAACTGCCCCGTTGGTGGGGTTGTGTGAGGTCCTGGGTTCGATTCCCGGATCAGGCAAGTGTTATTGGGTTTTTCCATTAGGAATTTCCTAGCAAAAGCCCGGAGCTTGGAAATTGGCGCTGTAATACGCCCGTGGCTCGGAAAGTACGTCAAGCCGTTGGTCTTGCGTTTGATCTCTCTCCGGTCATGTCGGATTACCGTCCCATCGGGCAATAAGAGTGAGGGAAGAAAGTGTGCACCTGCGTCTGCGCACACATTTGTGCTCTAAGTACATATACTATCTCCCGCGCCGAAAGCTGGTCTGTACTGAGAGTGGTCGCCATGGCCGAAATTCGTTATGGAGGACTTTATTTATACGTTGATCAAAATATGATCCGCGGCCATTAACGTTAGGTAGGTAAGTATAATTTACAGAATTATAATTATTTAAATACAACAACACACCTCAATAACAACAACAACAAAACATCTCTGTGCGTTAGAATTGGCCTCAAATATCATGATATGGTAATTTGAATAAATATACTAGGTAAATTCCAGGTTCTCATTCCGTGACTTTGTGCGAAAAAGCGATTCATTACTTGCATACAAAACTTCTAAGTAAACTAATTAATAGAGGCATACATACACAAATATAATTTACAAAAAGAATGCAAATTCAAAAGCGCATGACGAGGCAGGCTAACCATATAATTTTAAGAGCACCGAGGACAAACTACGGTAGACGTAGAAAGACTGTCGTATATGAGGGGGCCCAAGTCTATAACTAGAAAGACTGTCGTATATGAGGGGGTTCAATTCTATAACTAGAAAGACTGTCGTATATGAGGGGGCTCAACTCTATAACTAGAAAGACTGTCGTATATGAGGGGGCTCAACTCTATAACTAGAAAGACTGTCGTATATGAGGGGGCCCAAGTCTATAACTAGAAAGACTGTCGTATATGAGGGGGCTCAACTCTATAACTAGAAAGACTGTCGTATATGAGGGGGCCCAAGTCTATAACTAGAAAGACTGTCGTGTATGAGGGGGCCCAAGTCTATAACTAGAAAGACTGTCGTATATGAGGGGGCTCAACTCTATAACTAGAAAGACTGTCGTATATGAGGGGGCCCAAGTCTATAACTAGAAAGACTGTCGTATATGAGGGGGTTCAACTCTATAACTAGAAAGACTGTCGTATATGAGGGGGCTTAACTCTATAACTAGAAAGACTGTCGTATATGAGGGGGCTCAACTCTATAACTAGAAAAACTGTCGTATATGATAGGGCACAAGTCTATATCTAGCGAAACCGTTGCCTATCTTTAATTTTTCCTCATAGGAGTGAATACTTAATTGTATTATTTTTGAGTGTAATTAATTATCTTAAACCATATTATTAACCACGAGTCTCGGCTCACGACATACAACAAGAACCGAAACCTCCAACAAAATAACCCTTTTAATTAATAACCTTAAGCTTTTTAATTCACTGAGACAGCAACAGTCCCTTCCACCCTACTCCGCGAAACACCTTGCATCTCTCTTTGTATGCCATTTGAGAACAAAGATTTTAGCGAGACAACGAACTTGTGTTTATTACAAATATGTCGAACTAAATATTTTCATTTGATCTGAATAAATCACAGCTGTTAGTTTACGAAAGGTTTTTTGACTTCAAATTTTTTTTTTGTTGTTTTCTAGAGGGCTGGCCTATTTTTTGCCCAAAGAATCAGCGTTAAACGTGGCAATGCTACTAGCATTTTGGGCACTTTTCCTATTGACAGTGATGCGCACGAATTTTTTGATGACCTTTGTCATTTGCCTTTGACTTTTTTTTATATACCTACATATTATTTTTAAGACTAGCTTTTTAAATTATGTAAATAAATAGTGAAGCTTTACTTGAAATAATTTAGGTGCTTGCATCTTACTTAGACTTCGAACCCAAGTAGACCGCAGAAGGACAACCTCCAGAAGTGGGGTTCATGGAAGGCTCTGACCTCCAGGGTGTATGCGGTGTCTCTCCACAGACAATGGCTCACCTCGCATCTTGCACCGCATGCTGTCACCTGCACACGTGAGGACCTAATGGCTGCGTCAGCGAATGGTGTCCGCGTACAACTAAAAAGTAAAAAATAATAGCATTTCTACAAAAAAAAAAACAACCGACTTCAAAAAAAAAGCACTATAAAGTGATAGATAACTTTAATTACGGAAGTCGGTGTCGACACTGAATTCCGAAATTAAAGTTATTATATTATGTAAGTATAAGGTATATAGGGTGTTTGGAAGCTGGATAGAAAGCATTATGAAGGTGATAGTTGACACCATTTAGAGCATTTTGAGTCATACAATCATGTTATAGAGGTATGAGGAACAGAGTGTAAAGTTCACTCATACTCTATAGAAAAGGGAGGATCCTCCGACCAGACGGGTGTTGTGTCTGGCGGGCAACTGCCCGTTGATTCATGTCGGGCCGGTGTATCTATGCTAGTTGCGCGGTAAACTCTGCTTGCGCGATGCAGGATTTGCGTGACGTCAGTATGACGCGTTGTTTGCATGTGGCGTTGTAGATACCGCTACAATGTCTTAGACGAAGTATGTTTTTTCCCAGTTAAAGTCAGTATGTTATTATAGACAAAATGTTTGTAGTTAAAAATAAAAAAAACATACTTCTTCTAAGACATGTATGGCTCAAAATGCTGTAAATGGTGTCAACTATCACTTCCTTAATCCTTTGCACTCAACTTCCAAACATCCTGTATACGTAATTTGTTGGAAAACAAAAAAGCGGTTCACTCAGGTGAACAGCGCTTATTTTTCTCTAGCTGTCTTCTCTGGCTTCTCCTTGCCAGCTATGCCAGCTAAAGCACTAGGATGTGGTGAAGGGTGGGCGCTTTGGAGGATCATCTTATGTAACTTTGACGTTCAAAAGCCAGCCAATGGTGTGCCAGTGGTGGCAGTCAGTCTAAATTTGAATAAATGACTTTTGATTTTCATTTTGCACAGATTATTGCGCAATCGTTAGCTGTATTTAAGAGACTCGTGAAAGAACATTACTTGATGTTGTGATTTTGTTTTCATAGCTGCAATAATCTATAGTCATCATTTATTTTCGTTGTTTATATATGTATATTTAGTATGTATTTATTTATGTATCTATTATACAGCATTATATATCTATGTATCTATTATAGTATATTATGTTGCACCATTGACAACCCCATTTTTTTTATATCCACGCAATCACTGTCCATTCCAAGGTTGCCTGGAAGAGATTGCAGAAAGCGATAAGGCCGCCCATTGTATGTTTTGTATTCATAATCGTATTTTTTTGTTATGTATTTTGTGGTGTACAATAAAGTATATATAAATAAATAAATAAATTATTCTAAAAGTTCTTATGGAAGACGAGTTTCTTCAGAAAGCTCTGCCAAAAGCTCATAATCGATACGATACACAACATAATATTACGCATGCATTCCGCAATGGGCCAGGCAGGGGTGTAACTATTAGTACACCTACATTTCGCCATGTCATAGGGGCCAGGATTTTTGAAGTGAAAACTTCTTTAGCGGCGCTGTGTACTTTTTTTGGAATGGGTAAAAACTTCTAAATTCGCGTCAGGTCACGTGACCCTGATCGAAAATTCGTAAGACGTAAAACGTAAGACGCGCGTTGTTGAGGACAGCGCCATCTATGCACATCGGGAAGAACTACGAGGGCCTCGCGTACTAACTACGTAGTTCATCCAACAACGACGAGATGGCGCTGAACCACGGATATATAACTGACGACGAGCTCCATGCGAGCGGCTTGCTTCTCTTACCACTGCCGCGACCAACACCACGAACTGAAGTCTATCCTGTGTGCTTATTTGTAAATCTGAATAAATTCCTTTCACGAGAAGAATAAACCAGTCACTTTGGTCATCATACCTGATTTGCAAAAAACCCTATAAAATAAGGAACACACCTTAACACGCGTGTTTTGTTTATAAGACGATTCACAAAATACACTCGTAATTGTTCAAGTTTTCACTTCTGTCGGCACTACCGGAGTGCCAGTGTTTTTTTTTTTTAAACCTTTCCCCACACTAGGAATTACTCCTGTATCGTGGGTGCGTTATTGCCATCATCAGCCTACAGCAGTCCACTGATGGCCATAGACCTTTCCGATTGCACGCCATTCATCTCGATTCTCGGCAGCTTCCAGCCACCCAGCGAAGATCGTCGCTCCAGCGAGCCTGAGTCCTACCTTTTGTGTGTCATCAACCGGGCAGAAATCCGGACTCCGGGCTCCAGGGTTTACGTAAAACAGAACAATCATAAGTTGGTAAGGAGGGAAATTGGTAACTATTAAATTGATAGATAAATTAGTTTTATTATTACAGTTGGTTATGATTGGGCAAGTTGCCCAATCCGTAATGTAGTGTAAGTATTTTATTTATTATTTTGTTTTGTTTCCAGAATCTTGGTTGTTGAAATTAGCGACCTAGTTTTCATCAGTCGCTCCAGTTACAAAAAACTGGCCAAGTGCGAGTCACGAAGGGCTCCGTACCACAAGGCAAAAACGCCAAAAAAAAAACACGTTTGTTGTATGGGAGCCCCCATTAAATATTCATTTTATTCTGTTTTTAGTATTTGTTGTTATAGCGGCAACAGAAATACATCATCTGTGAAAATTTCAACTGTCTAGCTATCACGGTTCACGAGACAGGTCTGAGGCCTGGTGACAGATAA
The DNA here is from genome assembly GCA_963855955.1 of Luperina nickerlii. Taxonomy (NCBI): domain Eukaryota; kingdom Metazoa; phylum Arthropoda; class Insecta; order Lepidoptera; family Noctuidae; genus Luperina; species Luperina nickerlii. Next base: position 9,082,657 of record OY979690.1, on the reverse strand, counting down.
ACTGACAGTGGAGTCTTAGTAATCAAATTGACTGGGGAATTGGACTAATTGCGAACTGGACCAATTATGAACTAGATCAATGGAGAACTGAACCAATTGACTTAAACTCATTAATTTCTAATTATTGTTAATTATCTTTAAATGCCAATATTGTATAAAATTGTTGTGCCCGACAGGATCCATGTGAGCTATATTTTTATTATAAGATCTTGTAAAACACATGTGATTGCAATAAATAATTGAATTGAATTGAATTGAGAATTGGACAGTTGGACATTTTGCGAATTGGACATAATGCGCCCAAAGGATTCAAATCACTATTGTCATTCTTAGACATGAAATAAAATGGCTTTAACACTGCGACGTTACGTCAATTGGCTTTTTTTTTTTTATGGGAAATCATCAAATGACCCCCTCCCGCTCTGGGTGGAGCGGAAGGGAGTGTCAGACTCTTACTGACTAAAACCCACCCGTGTTCCTTCCTTAGCCCTTTATATTCCGGCTAGCGGTAACCCTTTCGGACAATCCCGCTGACTTCAATTGGCTTAACAATTAATTGTCCTGTCTGTGCGCAATGCTCTCAAAGTTACTGCGCATGAGCATAATTTCTTTCGCAGTAAACTACCTCGTGTTGGCACTGGCAGTATTTAAGACACGAGGTGATTGAAAGCCAATATATTATATTCAAAATCATATGAAGAACTCGTGACTAAAACGTTATTTACTTTTACATAAAGCTGAACCCTAATGGCGTAGCATCAATCTTCTATCACAATCTGAATCATTTTGAAGGATTTTATTTCGTTCCACGTTCACATATTAACAGTTTATATTGTTCCCACTGCTGGAACAAAGGCCTCCTCTCGGTGCGAGAGAGTGGACCGTAATCCACCACGTAGGCCATATTCCAGCAAGTGGGCCGTTATCCACAGCGTGGGCCATATTCCACTACGTTGGCCGTAGTCCACCACGTGGGCCGTAATCCGCCACGTGGGCCGTAATTCTTCATGTGGGCCCAGTGCGGGTTGGTAAATGTCACATGTCTTCGAATTTTGGTTCTAGGACATGCCGGTTTCCTCACGATGTTTTCCTTCACCGTTTTGAGAGCAGTGGTGATGAAAATATTTACAAAACGTAAAGCGCCTGCCTGGGTTTGAACCTGCGACCTACAACTCGCCTGCGTTACCACGGCTCTCCATAGAACAGGAGCCTTAAGGTCGGTCGGTTAATCGGGAAGGGATCGGCACCGTATCGCCTTTCGCCTCGCCGTCAAACAGGCGTCAACCTAACGTAACCAAAGCGGATCAGAAGCACCGAAACGTCGACTCGGCTACGGCTAGGTGACGCCGCGCTTACGGCTCGCCGACCGCTGGTTGATGGTGCAGCAGGCAGGCCGAAGGGGTGAGAGCAAGGGTAGACGAAGAGACGTAAGCTCGGGTACGGAGAAACGTAAGCGCGGGGACGACGAGTTGTAACGCACCGCACCGCGGTTCGTGAGCTTGTCCCGAGGCGAGGCGATTACGTTAAGATTCCGATTAGTGTGCGTTGCAGTAGGGAGTTTCATACAAAGAACACTGAACGACTCGAGTTGATACCTTTCCGGTTTGATACGTGTGCTATCACCTTTAGGCAAACAGTAAAGGCTCCTACAAACAGGCGCGACACGCGATAAAATCGCGCGCGACACAGAGGCACCGCAAGTCGCGCTCGATTATATCGCATGTCGCGCCTGTTTGTAGGAGCCTTAACACAATTAGAATGCTTAATTCATAAACACAGACTCATCCGAATTTGTTCGATAAGTTTTTTAGTATACGACACGATTATGAGACGACGATTAATTATCTAATGTTGCTGTCTCATGTTCCTCAAACTCAAAGTATTTATCCATACTATACTAATATTATAAATGCGACAGTGTCTGCCTGTCTGTCCGTTACCTCGATAGTTGGCGTCCCGGGAAAGGACATAGTATCCCGATATCCCCTTAGGATCAAAACTTATGCGGGTGAAACCGCAGAGCGCTGCTAGTTTGAAATAAACCAATTACAGGCACTTTTGAATTGTCAAGGAGTCGGTCAGTCAGCAAGATGAAGCTAGTTGCCCATTCCAATACGTAGTCCACGAACACTCTTATAAATCTATACTAATCTATACTTATTATTATAAAGCTGAAGAGTTTATTTGGTTGAACGCGCTAATCTCTGGAACTACCAGTCGGATTTGAAAAATTCTTTTTGCATTTGATAGCCCAATTCTTGAGGAAGGCTATAGGCTATTCAACATCACGCTATGACCTTTAGGAGCCGAGCAAAAAGAAAAAAAGTCAGAAAGAACGCTAAGCAAAAACGAAGTAATAGCGCGGGCAGGCGATGCGATGCGACGGGGTGGGTCGGAGTAACAAGAAATTTTACGCGGACGAAGTCGTGGGCAGAAGCTAGTCAAAATAATATGTTTACAAAGTATTGGTTACATCAAGTTATGCATGTGAGAACGATGCAGAACGTAAAGAGCGTCCGTAATGAAAAGATTTAAAAAAAAAACCGGTCAAGAGAAGTGTCGGGCTAGCGCACCTAGGGTTCCGTACAAATCTGTAGGTACGTAAATAGTTTATCACTGTTTTTTTAATGTAGCTACAATATTACGGTTTTCGAATTTTTTCCTTATTTATGCTGCATGACCTTGCTTCTTGCCTTTCATGATTCTAGGTCAACGGGAAGTACCCAATAATTTTTTTAATAAATTTACGGTTTTCGTTTTTTTTCCTTTACTTGTGCTACATGACCTTGCTTTTTGCCAAATTTCATGATTATAGGTCAACGGGAAGTACCCTTATACATTTTGATTCCCTTGAGAGTGTCGAAATATACGTTTTTTGCGGCATAACCGGCCGTATCTTTTTTCACGTTAACTTAGAAGTTTGTTTTTTTTTTTCACAGCTTCAAGGGACCGCAGACCTGAGTACCTATATGGTTTTAATTTCAACTCGATACCTCCACGCGTTCCCGAGATAAAGGGTCTTGACAGACAGACGCGCGGACAACAAAGTGATCGTATAAGGGTTCCGTTTTTAGAGTTCCGTACCCAAAGGGTAAAAACGGGACCCTATTACTAAGGCTTCACTGTCCGTCTGTCACCAGGCTTTATCTCATGAACCGTGATAGCCAGACAGTAGAAATTTTCACAGATGATGTGTTTCTGTTGCCGCTGTAACAACAAATACTAAAAACAGAATAAAATAAATATTTAGGGGGGCCTCCCATACAACAAACGTTTTTTTTTCGGTGTTTTTGCCTTTTGGTACGAAACCCTTCGTGTGCGAGTTCGACTCTCACTTGGCCCGCTTTATACTATTGCGCCGAAACTCTACGACTGTTCAAAAATCAAGTTTTATACATTTGAAAAACCTGATTTTGAAAATAAATATGCCAATAAATAGTTATAGGAAAACTCGCAGAGGTTTGTTCATTTGTTGTCATGTTTAAGATCACCTTTTGTTTATTTTCGCCAATAAAAAAACGTTAAAAAACAGCTGAACTTTAGATTTTGGGCCCAACTTTGTATGGAACGTGACGGATCTCCTTTGTTTCCTACTGCTTTCAACTAAAATCTAATCCAAACTCCGGAAGAAATGACAAATGAACCCTATTAGCCAAACATTGCTCCGACGACGTCTAAAGCCCTGTCACTTAGGTACTTAGTTCAACGTTCTTCGGGCGTCATATTAGCTAAGCGTCTCTACTCGGAAGATGGCCACGACACGACTCCGGCACGGCCACGGGGTGATAAATGTCGTGACTCGTTGGGTGTCAAATTAAATAACGTTTAGCGACCTCGGATTAGTCTGTGACGACATCTTGAAAGTAGGCGATACACAGGGAGGAGAGATTTATTTCGCTTAAAAAAAACAAAAGAATCGGTCAAGTGCGAGTAGGACTCGCGTACCGAGGGTTCCGTACTTTGTAGGTATGTGAATATCACGGGTTTTTTTTAGTGTACCTACAAATTTACGGTTTTCGGATTTTTTCCTTTACTTGTGCTACATGATCTTGCTTCTTGCCAAATTTCATGATTCTAGGTCAACGGGAAGTAACCTATAAATTTTTATTCCCTTGAGAGTGTCGAAATATACGTTTTTTGCGGCATAAACGACAGTATCTTTCCTTTAAGCTAACTTTGAAGTTCGATTTTTTCACAGCTTAAAGGGACCACAAACCTGAGTATCTCGATACCTCTACGCGTTCTCGAGATAAAGGGTCTTGACAGACTGACGGACAGACGGACGGACGGACAGACAACAAAGTGATCCTATAAGGGTACCGGTTTTTCTTTTTGGGGTACGGAACTCTAAAAATGGACGAACTTGTCTATTTTGAAGTTGGTTAATATACATAATCGAGCTACTTGATTATTAAAATTTAGATAGAATGTTTTTCTTGACATAGGTTTCTTTGCACTCATTATCTTGGATGACCCCCCCGTGCTGCATCACTTCCCACTGCTGAGCCCCTCTCACAGAGAGGAGACCTGTGTGTGGGGACACACAGGTCTCCTCTCTGTGAGAGGAAGTGGGTCGGCACGTAAGACGGAGAGGTTTGTGTAGAAAAAAAATTTTGTTCAGCACTGTGACTCACTGGGACTTGGATTGAGATTGCGATTAAACTTTATTTATACAAAATTATTTGATGTCATCTCCAACGCAAAGATGATGATGATTCTAATGACTATAATTCTGTAAATACATATCTATTATAAATCATATTTTACCATACAATAAATAACTTACTTACCTTAATTTTTGCAGGCACACACACACACGTAAAACTGGATCAATACTGAGCAAGCTATAGGAAGCTATTACGGTTAATCAAAAACAAGAAACTTTAAATCTCGCTCAACGCGAGTTAGCTGAAGTTAATAAAACTGTTACAAGTGGCGATGGAAAAGCTACCAGCACACTGATATCGACCACTAACTGGCACTGCCAAGGCAAGAAGCGTTTGTGATCTAGTTTTTGGAACTGCAGGGTACAATGCGTGCCATGAAAGAAGAGACTTGACCCCGCCTCCCCCGCCTCTTTCCGCCGCCCCTATGACGTCCGGTCCCGTCCCGCACTCAGACCTCATACCGCTAAAGATACCTAAAATCGTGTACTGCGCATGTCACATCACGTGGTGTGTCAAGTCTCATCTTTCGTGGCACGCATTGTAACTGCGTAACACACTAACAGTAGCAATGACTTGCATTTTGACAGTTCAACAATATTAATTGCGTTATTTAAGGCGAAAGCGCCAGGGTAGCCCGCGAAATTCAATTTTTTTAGGTTTTTATTTATTTATTTTATAATTTATGTACACACAGTAAAATACATAGGGACATGACATGATTATAAATTGAGTACAAAGGTACTGCTTATTTCTTAAGAAATTTCTTCCAGCAGACCTGCGAAAGGAGAAGTAAAAAAGAAATGTAGACAATAGTGTGTGAGAACAAGAAGAGAAAAATATGAATGTGTGAAGTCTAAAGGTTTTTTGGAATTTGCTGGTCAGTATTAAGTTGTACGTTGATTAATATATGAATCGCGGCCGTAAGAAATATGTGTTTACAGAATTATAATCATTAAAGTCATCAACACAACTCTCTAAGACCACGTAAGTCCCAAGAATAACTGTTTCATGAAATCATCATTCTTTGGACTTACGTGGTCTTAGAGAGTTGTGTTGATGACTTTAATGATTATAATTCTGTAAACACATATTTCTTACGGCCGCGATTCATATATTAATCAACGTACAACTTAATACTGACCAGCAAATTGCAAAAAACGTAAGAAAATTTGAATTTCGCGGGCTACCTTAGCGCTTCCCCCTTAAGTAGGTACATTGTTGAGCAGACAAATTGTTCGAACATACGAGTATGAAGCAATGGTTTAGCAATATTCTTGAAAATGATTCTGATTGTGATTCATAGTGTGTTACGCAATTAGGGTGTTGGAAAATATAAACAGCCTATCAGGGGGCCACTTTGGCAGAATCATAAAAGGATAACATTATGAATCATAATGAATAGTTAACTGATAAGTTAATCGTATCAAATCCCATTGGTGAAGGACTTTTCAATTTTTTTTTTGTCTGTGCTAAAATACCAATCAATCCAATCCCAATCTCTTTGATTATACCTACGTAGTGCAGCGAAAAAAATAAAAACACGGACTGTCTTCGCCATAATACGATTCATAATGTTATCCTTTTATGATTCTGCCAAAATGGCCTTATTAGGCCCCCTGATAATAATATGCAAACTGATTATATTCATGAATATACCTAACTTAGAATTCTTTGGTAATTAGTAAAGTTCATGTCTACTTTGAAGACAACCAACGCCAATCAAACTTTCACTACCCTTCATATTCCCAAATAGTTAAGCGTAAAATAAATCATACTTCAACAGCAGCTGCCTTCACATCGAACCATTGAACAGCCAGCGTCATTGTGCGAGCTAACGAAGTAGGCCTGTCTTTGACATCTCTCAGACGAGATGAAGAAGAAAAGAAAAAAATAAAGAAGAAAAAGATTTACTTCGCACCTTTGCATTGTCCAAGAGTCGGCCAGTTATTCAGAAAATTACGTACGAAAACATGGATGGCAATCGGCGCAGCTAACGATAATTATAACAAGAAAAGAGAATATAGCCAGTTAGCATTAGGTAAGTAGAATTTATGTCATGATGAATCCTGAAAAGTCAAGGCACTTACCATGCCTCTCTGTCTAATTTAGGAATTGAATCATAAATGATAATGATAAATGATACCTATTTTTTTTTTTTTAATGATTAGTTTTGCACAAACACTTTTAAAAAGTAGATGAGGTCGGCGTTTCCTATATGACTACTCTGAGAAGAAAGGCCGAAACAAACTCAGAGGTCACAGTCTCTTTTAAAGTCCAGATATAACATGGTCAAGTTATATGAAGACCATGTAAATCGATGTCTGAGATGGACTTTTATTCACACGTATTCTCAAACAGAAAACGTCAAAATACTTAAAAAGTTCATTACTAGACATTCCCTTTCATCTTAGCACGTCCAGAATTCACTCGGAATTCTCATCAAAAATTGATGAATAAATTCTTCCGCGCGCTCCTGCTGTGTTACCACCCGATATCATCCCTTGCGAACGCCACTCTCTCCCGAGTTTTCGTGGTGAAAGCACAAATAACCTGCTTACCGGTTTATATATACTTAGATACTTACTTAGTTACATCTTGAAAACGGTGAGTGACATAATCTAATGTGGCAAATGTGGGGTTGATATATTTTTGACGTTTAAAATAATTTGAAATAAATTATAAAAAATACTTAGTTATATCGGGAAAAACAGTGAGTTTACATAAACGCTACATAACGGCTGCAGTGTTAAGGCTGTCATAAAAATGTTAGCACCGGGTTTTGAGTTTGCGGTGTCAAAAAACTATATCCAGGAAAACACACTTTACACTCAAGTAACGTTTCAGTCGACGTCAAATTGCGGGGGCTTTGTAGCGGCCACCGCTCTTCCGTGCCGTAGTTTTACCGAGAAAAGTTCATGTGGAAAGTTGTGGGTTTATATGATTGAGTGTCTTAGCAAAACTTAACTTTGAAAAATCCATATTAATTTATAATTGCGAAAGTGTGACTATCTGTCTGTCTGTCTGTTACCTCTTCACGCTTATAGAGATAGTTTGAGTCCCGGGAAAGGACATATGATAGTTTTTATCCCAGAAATCATCCTCTAAGGGGGTGAAAAGGGGGGTGGAAGTTTGTATGGGGAAGCAATAACCGCTGAACCGATTTAGATGAAATTTGGTATGGAGATAGTTTGAGTTGTGGGGATGGATAGAGAATAGTTCAGTTCAGTGTCAGACTCTTACTGACTAAAACCCACCCGTGTTCCTTACTTAGCCCTTTATGTTCCGGGCCAGCGGCAACCCTTTCGGACAATCTTACGGACAAAGTATGCCTCACGGCTGCGCCAAAAAGACCCAGTTCAGCAAAAATGCCAGACAACTAGTGCCTGACACTGTACAAGTAACAATTTTTTTTCTCTGAACAGACAGCTGTGCTGCTGAGGAGTTTATTGCGCCACTTCTTCAGTTCTTCACGTTCACTTCGCCACGTGTTGCAGGGCATACGTTTTACTGGCGGGCTTATGTAACTTTGACGTTCAAAAAGTGCTGATTCTCAGCCCAATTTGAATAAATGACTTTTGATTTTGATTGTAACTAATACTCCTTTTCCAGATGGTCTTCACCCGTCCCTCAAATATTCCATTCCCGACGACTTGGCGTCGGTTCCCAACTGCCAGAGGAACTCTCCGCATTCAGGACCTAACAGCAGATCTGCATGAAGAGGCTATGGCACTGCTGACCCGGTATTTTATGAGGGATGAGCCTCCATGCAAGTATATTGGTAAGTCAAGCCCTTTGTCAGTTCCTCATCTGTCCAGCCTTTTTCCAAACATGTTGGGGTCAGCTTTCAGTAATCAATTAACGTTTTTGGCGCAGCCGTGAGGCACACACTATATTGCTTTTACCTTTGTATTTTGTTATTTCTTTTTAGGGTTCCGTAGGTACCTAAAAGGTAAAAACGGGACCCTATTACTAAGACTCCACTGTCCGTCTGCCCGTTTCTCACCAGGCTGTATCTCGTGAACCGTGTTAGCTTGACAGTTGAAATTTTCACAGATGATGTATTTCTGTTGCCGATATAACAACAAATACTAAAAACAGAATAAAATAAATATTTAAGGGGGCTCCCATACAAAAACGTGTCTTTTTCGGCGTTTTTGCTTTGTGGTACGGAACCCTTCGTGTGCGAGTCCGACTCAAACTTGGCCAGTTTTTTTTTATGTTTGTACTTTATTCTTTCTTTCAACCGTATGGAGATGAATGCCAGTATTTTACAAGCAGCGACTATCTAGAGTGCAGTGGTGACTCAGTGGTAACGACTCCGACTTACGAGTTTATGGTTGTGGGTTCGAAAACAGGCAGCCACTTTACTTTGTGTAAATTATTTCATCACTTCTCTCGCTCTCGAAACGGCGAAAGAAAACGTCGTGATTAAACCGGCATGTCCTAGAACCAAAAATTCGAAGACAACCCGCGCTGGGCCCGCGTGATAGATTACAGCAGTGGGAACTTTGTGGGCTGAATATGCATGCTGCCGAGTATGGTAGGGTCAGCTTCCAATCTAACCGATTGCAGCTGAATACCAGTATTTTACGTGGAGTGACCGAATAACTGAGGGTTAGGGGGCAACTGGCCTCTGGTCCGCGGCCCACATTACACGGAGTAGGAACAGTAGTGGAAAAGTTGGCCGAATGCGTGGGCCAGAATACCATGGGAAAATGTATCGTAGTTAAATCGACCCATTAGGACCTCCACTACCCACCCGTTTTCCATTTTCGCGAGATATGAAACGAATCTACTGCTTTTGAAACGGCGATTTCCGAGAGCATGATAAAATGGAGGAAATCTTATGTCAAATCACTTGTGCGATTGCTGGAAATGTGATTAGAAAACTAATCAAGGTTGTTCCATTTCATTTAATTATTAGATATTAAGTATGTATGATCAAATAATAACTGTGTCAACATTTATGACCGCTTATATGTGACTTTTTGTCAGCCCCTGGTAAAATAAACTCAGTTTAAAACTCGGTCATTTTAACCCATCCAATTTCTTAAGTACATATTCACAAACACAAATAACTACGTCATCTAAATATATAAAATCTGACTCACTGATCAACGCACATCCTAAACCGCTGGTCCTAGAGACATAAAATTTGGAGGGTGTGTTCTTTGTGAAGAGTAAGTATACACTAAGAAAGGATTTTTCGAAATTCCACCCCTAAGTGGGTGAATGGGGGAGGATAAAATTTCACGCGGACGAAGTCGCGGGCAGACGCTGGTTCAAATATATTTGTATCGTGCGAGAATCGAACTGGCAACACATAGCGCAGTAGCTTATTGTTCAGTCGCTATACGCATCCGATCACAGTATCTACAACATACTCTGTCAAATAAAATTAATTAGCGAAACTCCGCGGACTTGGTATAATACATTATCTAAGCATAATAAAAAAAAAAAAAAAATTGTCGAAGTTTTATTTTGGGCAACGACCGCAGATTGTGTAGTGACTTGAAATATGAGTTTTAAAATCTGTTTTTTCTTTGTGTAATCTTTACAGACGTGATGGTTATAGATATCTAAATAAACACCATAAAAAAAAACTGATTTACTGAATTCTAAGACCCCGAAAAAGAACATCAAATAATTTTTTTGTCTTTATCGTATTTATATTTCATCCATCAGTCTGTGGAGTTACGCTAACAAATTTAATTTGACCTTGTATAAGTCATATCAACCCTTTGTCAAGTATAGGGATCTTCTCACCATTATTACATTAACACCTTTTCCTCCAGGCATCCAAAACTACCCATCAGCAGTAAAAGAGCTGCAGAACCTCTGGCGTACTCCTCTTAAAGAGAACCTGTCGCTGGTCTGCGTTGAAGACAATGATGATCAGCCTCCGAAGATCGTGGGGGTCAATGTGCTGACGGTTGTATGTAAGGAGGACAAGGAGGAGCCGTTTCATGTGAGATCGTGAGGCTGTATTGTAACTATGCTCTACTATTTGAAATTTTCTTTGCACTTCACTTTTAGTCTGCCATGAGCGAGAATGCGTAGCGAGGGATGTGTGTAAAACTAACAAATACCAACGCTAACTTAGTTCAAGCTATAAAAATGAAGCGATGTTATTGGTTGGTTTCACACACATCCCTCGCAACGCATCCTCGCTCATCTCTAAGGCTGCGTTTCCACCGCTTCATTTTTATAGCTTGAACTAAGTTAGCGTTGGTATTAGTTGGTTTTACACATATCACTCGCTACGCTTCCTCGCTCATCTCTGGTGGAAACGCAGTCTAATGGAATTGTTTTTAAATGATTAGAGCAATGGAGCGCAGCATTTTAGGCGTTGAACGAACTGACAGAATAAGAAACACCACGCTGCGCTCCAAAATGGGCCTCCTAGACTTAAGCAAAAAGGCTGCCAAGCTGAAATGGGATGAGGCGGGTCAAGTTAGCCGCTTGCACAGTGACCGTAGGCAACAATCACCACACGGTAGGTGTCTGAGGATGGACAGCTCCCGCAATGAGGAGGAAGAGGTGGCGAAATGTCCTAGACGCGTACCGTAAGGGTTAGATCGAAGTGACTCTAGAAAAGGATGCCTCGAAGGCTTTGAGGGAGGCCTTTTCTCAGAAGTGGGACAGTGTCGGCTAACTCAAAAAAAGAAATTGCTATCAAAACAGATACACCTAGATAACGCAAAAGCAACTTCATGTGCCAAAATCGCACCAGTTTACGTACAAAAATCGTAAGCCGCCATTTTCGCGCTCAATCCAGCCGGTCGATTCTTTAAAAATCTCACCGTGAAAACTTAGGTGAAGTGAGTTTGTTTTTGCTAGGAATTGACACTATTGACAGCTCACTCCACGCTGGCTGGGTGAGCGTGAGCGCTGGCACTGGGCCCCGGGTGTGGGGCGAGACGGGAGCTGCACGCGGCGGCGTCTTTGAATCGATTTGGCGCACGAGTCTGACTCGCACTTGACCGGTTTTTGTGACTGAGTCGTGAATCTAAATAACGTGTTATAAATATAAAGATCTTTCGAACAACAAAAAAAATGTGCAAATCCGTTTACAATGGGATTATGCCCATAAATTAAAAAAAAGAAACATCCGAATTGAGAACCTCCTCCTTTTTAGAAGTCGGTTAAACATAGATTTGAATAGATCACATTAGTGACTGTTCGCTTTAGTTCGCGCGGAACTAGTTGGCCGCACCTTAGGTATGTGAGCGGTGGGACGGAGGGGCGGGGGCGCTTTGTCATTACTCAGTACGTGCGTTGCGAACACTAGGCAACGCCGCCGCCCTTACCCCCGACCCCATCCAAGGCGCGGCCAACTAGTTCCGCGAAGAATATAACAGAAATAGACGGTAGTTACAAATAAGTACCTACATAATTAGGTCTTGCCAGACCAATGCAATATATCTACGTCCAAGTCGAATCGCCCCAAAAACATAAACCTCTTCCACATCTTTTAGACTGACGACAAGATCTGGGCCCAACTCTTCGGCGCCGTCGACCTGGTGAGCAAGGGGGTGGACATCTTCGAGAAGTACGGAGTGGACAAGTATCTGACAGCTTACGGGCTGGTGGTAGACCCGGCTTGGAGAGGATGTGGGGTTGGCAAGGAACTGTTGTTAGCCAGGTATACATAATCAGTTTATAATCTTCCCACTGCTGGGAAACACCTCCTCACGGCCTTCTCTCTGTGAGAGGGAGCGTGGGCCCAGTGCGGGTTGGTAGATGTCACATGTCTTCGAATTTTCGGTTCTAGGACATGCCGGTTTCCTCACGATGTTTTCCTTCAACGTTTTGAAAGCAGTGGTGATGAAATAATTTACACAAAGTAAAGCGCTTCAATAGGTTCGAACCTACGACCTACAACTCGAAATTCGCAGTCTTTACCTCGAGGCCACCACAGCTCAATAAAAAAACAAAAAATAATAACATAATTTCTCAAAAACCTTACATATTTTCCACGATATAAATCACCTTGATATACCGCAAATAATTAAAACCAGGATGCGCACAACTCTATTGAGACCCGCCATCCAATTATAGGCGTTATTACAGATGCCAGGCAGATTCTTTAGTCCCGGGGTAATGAGGAATTTATCGGAATCTATCCTGGAATGCGGGACGTGCTCGCGGCTCTAGGTTATTGAATATTATGGTGTAGATAGGTTTGTAGCTTGGTAGGATGCTTTGGTAAGTGTGAATAATAATGTGGCTTTTAAAATTAAAATAAAATATTTTATTTCACTTTTAAACCTACATGGGCACTTATGAAACGTCAGAAGCTAGGTGCACGGTTCCAATTGGTCGTTTCCTATGGAAAAGAGCCGGCAAGAAACTCCTCGGTTACTCTTTTGAAAATAATTGGCTTTAACGATGTTTACAAATTACAGAATTAATAAGTATGGGAGGACACAGTAGGCCTGTCAACAAGTACCAGGAGGCCTACCATGATCTAATTAAAAACGATTCAAAAGCAAGACATTTCAGTTTAGGTTCATAAGGCGCTACCTCGAAAATAAATCGTAGCGGCTGATCTACTATGCGAGCGAAAGTGATGCAATTACTTTTGAAACGCAAAAGAATAGAGATGGCTATAGTGTGCGTGCGCTCGGAATAAAACGACGTATGTGCCAAAACGAATTTACTCCTTTTTTAACAAAATAAATTAATTAAATTTAAAACTACTTTGAGTAAACTTTGATATGATAATTCTCTATGTTTTAAAGTAAATTCCATTGAATAACTCTTAAGCGTTACGCCGTGATGTCGAAAAAAGTAGAAAAATAGTTATAACTGCATTTTTTTTGTATCGAGATAAATTCATTGAATCGTGAATTCCTTTTACATGATACTAGACCAAAGAGTTAAAAAAACTTGTACCAAAATGTCAAATCCCTATTCCGCATACTTAACAAGTTACACGAAATAGAAAAACCACATTTTTTCGATATATCACCGTACATCGCTTCAAAGTCGTACCATGGCGTCCAATACGCTCAGCGGCATTTGGATCGTTAAAAGTGAATGAAAGATCGCAATTTGTGGCTGAACAGCGTTTGAGACGTTTTTGGTGAAACAGAGACAACGCTATTATTCTCAAATAAGTTTGTTTCGCGCACATTTTAGTGTCAGACACGTTCAGAAGGAAGTAACATTTTATTTGTTCTTAATCATTGCTTTAAAGTAAAACAGACACTCAACAGTTGTTTTTAAGATTTCACGTTAATACGGTAACTATTGTTAAAATAATTGTGTGGCGAAAGGCTGAAGAAGAGAGAAGAGAAACGTCTGAAAAATATTTTACGACATTCCGAAAATTTAGACCGTTTACTTTCTCAATATGGCCACTATGATAGTTATTAAAATACGTAGTTGCTACGGCGTAGAGAGGGCTGCTGCTACGGCGTAGCAAAGACTGAAACTACGCCGTAAGGACCGTAGCTACGGCGTAGCAAGGACCAACGTTACGGCGTAGCTAGGATCACAGCTACGCCCACAGAACACAAAAGTTTTTTCTGTTCTGTGGCTACGCTATAGAATAGAAAGGACATCTGTCTACGGCGTAGTTAGATGGTCGGCTACGGCGTAGCTAGGCATCACTGCTACACCAGTTTGAGTAGCTGTACCCAGTAAGTTACGTTACGTTTAATTTTGAATACTTTATTGTTTAAAAATAACCTTTTTCTTTTTAAAATGTATTTTTGTTTTTTAGACCAAAAATCCTTTTTTTTAATACTTGAAGCAGGCAGCCTAGTTGCTCTTTAAAATGAAAAGGACGAACTCGACAAGAAAGTTTGTTAATTAAAAATGTGAGGTTTTTGATATGTAGGTACTTACTTACTCTAAAGTTACTTTGTTTTGTGTTAAGAAGTTTTCTCTGTGGACTTTTATTTTAATTCGTAAACTAATTTCATCCGGCTCAGTTGGTGTATTTTCTATTTTTCTCTAAAAATCACACCGCGTAAACTTAGATGAAGTGAGCTGACATTCCACCTTATCCTTTATGTCCATAAGGATTGAGGAGCCACTTTTCGTATCGTAATGAAATTAATATACCTACTTATTTAGTAGTAATTTTAAAATTTTTGTAGGATCGATCCTCCATTTTGTAGTATAATACTTCAAAAACTATATGAACATAAAGGTGGCAAACTCAAACTCAAACTCAAAGCATTTATTTCAATTAAACCATTTACAGGCACTTTTGAATTGTCAAGAAGTCGGTCAGTCAGAAAATATGAAGCTAGTTGCCCATTCCAAAGCGTAGGTACCTATGGAGAAGAAACTCCATGGACACTCTTTTAAATGATATTTTACAAAAATATTAGTTAAGTACATCATTACTTTTGATTTTAAAATTATATAATGTGAGAACGATGTAAAAATTAAGAACGACGTACGTGTTAAAAGCGTCCAGAGTACAACAAATAGTACTTAACAAACTACAATCCAAAAATAAATTAATTAAAAATAAGCCGAGGCAGCTAAGTGATGACCCGCCCCAACTGACGGCGCCCGTTCACGAACATGACGCATAAATCAGCATCATTCAGCTCAACCATTTTGAAGGGAGCTAAATGATCCAACACACACGCCACCATCAGCAAGACATTTGAGTGAGCATGACATACTATCAACTGGCACCTCAATCTAAAATGTTTGGATTGAAGAGCCACGTCAGAACTAGGAACATCTTGGTATAATAGATATTTATCATAATTTGGTATGATTTTGTAGCATTTGAGAGTATTTAGTAGACAAATCTGAGCTCGGTTGTATTAAAATTAAAAAAGTTACCATACATTATATGTGGCTCCTCAGACCATACATACGACTCCTCATTTTTCAAAGAAGAAGTGGAAGTGTTTTTTTAAGTGGCTCCTCAATCCATACAAACATAATCCTTTTAGGGATTGACACTATTGACAGCTCATTTCAAGCTACTTCACCTAAGTTTACACGGTGTGATTTGTACAGAATAGCTCGCCTAATGTTCTGTGCTAATCCTTTGTTTAAGGAGTAAAGATAAATATGCATTTTCAATAATTTTATTACATCGAAACAAAAAAAAATAAAATAAAACAAAACAATAAGACACAATATATTTAAATATCTAAAAAAAAACTTAACTATTTATAGCAAAAAAGTAAAACTAAAAATAATTAGAAGTAAGTCAAAACATATTCAAAAGTGATTTTTATCAGTTTTATCCAATTTTTGCCTTTGCTTGCAATCCAGTTTAACTTTTTTCTTTTCTGCAATAGCGTTCCTCTTTATGTGGTAAATTGGCTGGACACTATCAAACTCTAATTCGTTATAATATTTGTGCTTATTCCTGTCAGCAGGATTCGGATAATAAGCCGCGTACAACAATCCATCCACCTGATAAAGTTTAACATCAATCGTATGCTGAAACAGCACACCACTCAACAGCATCCGTTCTATAACAACACAGGAATCATGCGTAATTTTATTCCCCCAAATGTTCAAAAACCGTAAAAAGAACGGTTTTTTTATCGAGTTCAAAATGTCGATCACACCACTATCTGTCAAATTGTTGCGACTTATGTCAAGGGCGCGGATTTTCGAGAATGGCAACCCGAAACTCAGCGCTCTGGCTCCCGTGTCGTTTATTCCATTGCCTGCGACGTTTAGGAGGAGTAGTTGAGGGCCTTCAGCTAAATATCTGGCTAATAATTCGATCCCGTAATCTCCAATTCTGTTAAAAGCCAAGTCTAAGAATAAAAGAGTCGTATTTTTTCTCAATCCTCTTGCAAAATATTCCATATCATGACTTATAAATTGATTCTTTTGTAAATGTAATTCGATTATACTCGAGTTTCTTTCTAATAAGTACTCGATATGGTAAGCGAACCATTTGGACTCATACGTGTAACGATTAAACATCGGTATGACTCGACTAAAATCGAAGACTTTTATTGATGTATTCGCTCCATGATCGATTCTCAAAGCCGTAATAATCTGAGCGATACTCGGTAAAGTCTGATTCGTTTCTCCTATATCCAGGTATTCAACTGAAGTATTGTTCATCAAGAATCTAGCGAAGATTTCGCCCCCTTTTGTGCCAAAACGATTCCCATTCAGCCTTAGATATCGCAGCTTTATTAATTTGGCATATTTCGCGAGTTGCTCAATCGATAATCGGGTTAGTCGATTGTTCATAATATTTAGATTGATTATGCTCGATCGACCCTTAACTAGGAGCTTTTTTAAGAGTTTAAAAAACCCCTTATCTGTTATGTTATTGTAACTTAGGTCCAGCCTAATGATGCGTCTTGGAGATTGCCTGACGTATCGACAAATCGCTCGAATGTCGGTGTCTTGAATTCGACGTCGGTACCTCCCTTCGATGTCCTTCCCTCGGAGAATAAGGTACCCAGTCCCATCAGAATTTCTCACAGTAAACAAGTTTAGTCTTATCTCGTTTAATTCAGGTTTAGGTAAATTCTTTCTTTCTTCGGCAATTTTGTCTAGAAGATCGACCGTGTTGCAGATGCATCTGAGCTCCTTGTCATTACCCATTTTTCGAGTTACAAATAATTAAAATAAAACTTTATGTTTACTAAAAATACAAAATATTTTGACTGTCAAAAACTATGTGACGTAATTTTAGTTGTTTTTTTTTCAACGCTGTAACCATAGAGTTTAAAATACTTTCTAGTGATGTTTCGTACTTAGTAACTATTTTCACTAGGTACCAAATTAAATAACTAACTATACAAATAAATACAAAAGCAATAGGAGGCGTCGAAGTACCCGTCCGTATCGGCGTCGTTCGGAAACGTGCCCACATGACTGGCAATATTACCACTAACCACGTTGAATGGTAATGCTAATTCTTTCCTATGTTACCTATCATAATATGGTACATAGCTTTCTCACTACTCAGCGTGGCGTCTTGTCCATTGGTCAACCCCTGGGGCGGGTAGTGTTTTCCCCTCAGATTTTTCAAGTAGGAATTGTTCAGTAAACCAGAGACTACTTAAGTCTCTCATACCCCACCATAGAAATGTAATGAACCCCACCATACTACCTACTTTGGACTTTTCTGACGAAAAGTTAGTGTGCCATAGTATTCTTCTAGTTCTAACTGAACAAACAGCGGTGCTGCTGGGGAGTTTGTTGCGCCATTTATTTTTCCCAGCTAAAGCACTAAGAAGTGGTGAAGAGCGGGCATTTTGGGGGACTCTCTTAAGTAATTTTAACGTTCAGAAAGTGCTGATCCTCAGCCAAGTTTGAATAAATGACTTTTGATTTCATACTCCTCTGCCGTCCCCTTACGCTACATAACCGTTCTTTATTTTATTTTACAGGATTCCATTGTGCAAAGCGCTAAACATCAGAGTGACGGCAACAGTCTTCACGGCTGGAGCATCGCAAGCAGTTGCCAAGAAAGCAGGCTTCGTCGATCTATTTGAAGTAACTTACGAAGAATTAGCCAAAAAAGGTTTTATATTTCCCGGGGTTGAAAAAGATACGAAGTCCTCAAAATTAATGGCGCTGGCCATTGAGTGATTTAAAAAAAAATGCTACGGGTTGCCATTTTTATCTGAAATTACCCAGCTGTATGGGAGATTGTGAAAACTTATTGACGTAAGTTTATTGACTAGAAATTGTATGATCTCATTATAATAATTTAGTAAGTAAAGGAGAGTGGGAAACAAATGTATGGGGTCTGGGCCCACCCTTCAATAGTAACATTTAATATAACGTTGGATAAGGCTTTTTAAGCGGAACATTAGTTACTAATAAAACTATGGTCAAATGTTAGTACTTTCAGAAATACGACGTCTTAAAGTCGTCTCAGTCTAACATAGGTATTCTTTATGGATATTTATATGGTAGAATAGTAATAATACTGTATGTATTTCACTTTAAAACAAAAAGATTTATTATTCGTCCTGGACATCAATGACAATTAGATCATTTAAAAAACCCGCGGAGGCCACGGATGGTTGATATCTCCGAACTACTAGGTACCAAATCAAAGATATTGTGTGAGCGCAAGTTCCTACAGTTCGCCGTCCGGCCAAGCAAGAGCAATAATATTGTGTTATCGCGTTTCGTCTAAATTTGTTTTGATCAATTAATATATTAATGGCTATACACGATACGGTTTTTTTTTTAATTTTGCCGCACTCTAGGAATTTCTCCTGCAATGTGGGTGCGTTTACAAACATTTAAACTCACATACACAAACAACCAGACCCGGAAGAACTAGTTGTAGGTCATACAAACATTAATTCCATGCGGGAATCGAACCCGCGACACGCATCGCAGCAGTTATTAGCTTAACTACTGTGCCAACCGTGCCCTCCGGTTTGAGTCTGGGTAATGTTTATCTTATAATGAAGTAAGTACCTAAACTACGATCATTAATTACTATTATCGATCGGTCGATCTTATTATTTATTTATTTCATTATTTATATGGTGTACATAATAAAGAGTATTCTATTCTATTCTATTAATTGCTTAGATTGGGATCACTTTTATGGCAGTCTAACTCCGAAAGTACTGACTCTTAAGCTTAGTCGTAATACTAAGTTTTATTCTGCATTAATCCCTATTCATTCATGAGTACCTATCTTATTTCTATTGAGAGGTGGGCCCACCATTACTTATTGTCCTTTAATAAGCTTTCATCAAGGAAATGTACCTGTATGATATTTTACTAATATTACTATTGTATGTTAAATAGTGATGTTATTAAATTGTACGTGTATTTACACAAATATTTAAAATTAGTTGGTAATATGCTGGTAGTCAAATGTACAGACGCCAGCATATCAAGCTACTACAATCTGTCAAATTTCTTTAATAGATTTTCAACATTATCGCTAAAGCTAAATTTGACAGTTTCGGGTAGCTTGATATGCTGGCGTCTGTATCTAATAAAAGGGTTTCTCTAGTCAAAATATATTACTGCAAACTTGTTCTGTAGTTTCCTTTGTGAAATCTAAAATGAATATTCCTCATTACAATAGGTACCGATTTAAATTGGAGGACCTCAGGCAAAAACAAAAGACGAACCAACTCAGTACCTGCAAAATTCATAGACGACTCCGCCTTGGAGTGTAAATGTGGTGCTGTTCCACAAACGATGGGACACTTAATATCGTGTCCTGCGTGTCCTGTCAGCTGCACGTTACAGGAACTGGTGGACGCTGGCGATGGCGCCAAACAAATAGCCGAATTTTGGGCAGAGTCCATTTAGATTGCAATCGACACGCTAAGAAGAAGAAGACCTATAAAATATAGCGCCTCATAGTCATTAAGCTGTCATTTTCAAATGATGACAACGTAAGAACTGATGAGATACTAATAAAAGAATTAACGAGACCTCGTTTGTAAAAAAAACCATTTTGGGTATTATTATTACACAATACATAGGACGAAATAATTAAATATGACAGCACCATCTCTTGTGTGAATTCATATCGTTTATTAAGAGTCCTCTAGTGAGCCATTTAGTAAACTACATTTTTTTAAAATCTCGATAGATGGCGCGAGTGAACTTAAAAATAATAAATAAATGAGCTAATTGGAAAATGCGCTATTATGTACTTTAGGGCCCGTAGCTTTTAATTTTAATAAACAATATAATGAATAAAAATATATTATTAATGTATTTGACTGCGTTTTTAAAATAATCTCTGAATATTAAAAATGGGAGTTTTCACAAACCTACTGGCAATCATTACGAAAAATGGCGACGCGTCCAAGTGCCAATACCTGTCAAACGGTTGTTGACTTTTCTGGGTGTATCTCTTTCGTTCGTGCATCAATTTTATAAATAAAAGCAAACAATATTATCGTTTACAATTAAGGAAAAAGAACTATACTTAATTATGTAGCGATAAAACCAATAAATCCTAATCACGCGTATAAACGCTGATAAGGTAAACTCGTGAGCCTATTTTCCTGCGAAAATAATAAATCGAACTGGCGAAAATTGTTTTTGTGATTACATCCTGTTTTGAAAACTCAAAACGTGCATTTTCTATTCGTGTCGTTTCTTGTTGGCTGTTTCCCATGTTTTCTGTGCGTATGAGTGAAGTGTGAAAAAAAAATACAAAAAAATATACGTTTTTTTTTTCGAAAAATAATCAATAAAATAATTATTTGTTTAATTTGTGTTAGTGCTAGTGTAAATTAAAATGATTAAATAAGTGTAATACCATGGATGGATCGCAAAGAAAGTTTTGACCCCCTGCATTGAAGGTAAAAATACATTTTCTATTTTTATTTATCGTAAAGTTTATTTATTGACTCATTTCTGTCAACATAATCTCTGTTCTACTTTGCTTTTACTCATTTTACTACGTTTGTCTAAACTATAGGCTTTGTTTACATAACATACAGAGGTGTAGTGTTTTTTGGTTCAGATAGGCTGGCATTTAAATACTGTCTCACTTGGCAGGCAATGATGCAGACAACGATTGTGTTACTTTGCATAATACATGAAGTAAAAACCCAAGATAATTCTCGATTCAAAATATAGCACATAGAAAATAGAAAGCGCATGATTTGTGGACAAAGATTGACAGAACAGTGCACAATGATTGCATAATTAATTGAAAAATAATTGCTTCAACTGCTCAACTCAAAATGATTTAGTCAAATAGTAGGACCTTTTTTAGGGTTCCGTACCCAAAGGGTAAAAACGGGACCCTATTACTAAGACTCCACTGTCCGACAGTCTGTCTGTCTGTCACCAGGCTGTATCTCATGAACCGTGATAGACAGTTGAAATTTCACAGATGATGTGTTTCTGTTGCCGCTATAACAACCAAAAATAAAATAAAGCTAAAATTTAAAGGGGTATAAAAGAAACTTTTTTTTTGCGTTTTATGCCTTGTGGTACGGAACTTTCATGTGTGAGTTTGATTCGCACATGGCCAGTTTTTCAGGACATACTTTTACCATACCTAATTTACGGCCGTACGCAAAATACGCGCATTGACGTGGAGTTGCGGAAACTAGCCCGTATTACCTACCTACCATACCTATATTTGCCGATAAACAGCATTGCTGTGTTCATGTTTGATTTAATGGATCAAATGACAGAGCTATGAAACATTTCAACATTTTCTATAAGATTGTCAATCCAATACACAACCCCTTGTGTTGCAGGTATCTACAAAGGTATAGACAATCCAGTTTCTTTTTAGTTAGGATGTGGGCTAATTAACAGACATTAACTTTGACCGCCCATTGTGTCACCCTTTGTACAGTTTCTATATTTATGTCTGTAATTTATATGGTGTACATAATAAAGAGTATTCTATTCTATTCTATTCTTTAGCCCTTTTTGAAGTGAAAACTTCTTTAGCATCATTGTGATTTGAAAGTTTATTAAACGAAAAAGCGACAGCAAAAAGAGACATGTAAATTCATAAGATTTAACGTGGGAGAAACAGACAGAAACACATGTTTTTTTAATTTTTTTGTTATTGCACCTCACAGGTCATCCTAGGAGATTGACGGCTGCTTAACTAGAAACTAAGGCCTCCAGCCAGGGCATAAAACTGACTAAGCAAGCCAGTACACTCTGATGTGATCCTGCTAGGGGCCACAGCTTAGCGAGGCAGCAAAGGAGAGGCTAGGATTATTTATTCTTCAGAAAGCTGAGAGCCTAATATCTAGATAAATAATGTACAATTAGTGTTTACAGTTGCCTTTTACAAGCTTCCACAAATTGAAAAAAAAAAGACAACTTCGGCACTAGCCCTGCTGGCCAATTTATTCGTGCCCATCATTTTTTTTAATTTTCTTTCTCCCCAGCTGAGCAAAGATTTCCCCCACGTCGCTGATTGGTAGAAAATGCCTCAGTCATTAATACCGCCTTTGTGCAGTCTTAGTTTACCTGTGCATAAAGCTTTAATAAATAAATAAGTCCATTTAAATGAAAATTGAAACTGCACCCTAATTGCATACCTAACACACAAACAATCACAATCTGATAAATTCTGAAGGATATAACTAATCCATTGCTTCAAAAGTTTGAAAAAAAAATCTGCTTAACAACGTAAATAACGCAATGAATGTTATTGAACTGTCAAAAATGAAAGCCATTGCTACAATGCGTGCCACGAACGATGAGACTTGACCCCGCCTCCCCCGCCTCTTTCCGCCGCCCCTATGACGTCCGGTCCCGTCCCGCACTCAGACCTCATACCGCTAAAGATACCTATAAAATCGTGTTCTGCGCATGTCAAACCACGTGGTGTGTCAAGTCTCTTCTTACGTGGCACGCATTGTACTGTTAGTGTGTAACGCAATCACCGAACTGGTTCTCTAACAGTACTATTATGCAACTATGTATTTAAATAATCACCAGGTCAAATACCTCAGTCATTAGATAAAGAATTATTTCTGTATGATGTCATTCACATACAAGACTCGAAAGTAATCAGCATTAGGTATGGCTATTAGTGACATACTTTGTTTAGTCATATTTGTAGGTATGATTCAAGTTTTCACTTATCTGCCTTGTGTAACTGAATGGCTTGTTGGTCTAGCTTGATCTGTGTAACCCCAGCGGGGTAATTGCGTACCACACTATCAGCAGCAATAGCTTTCATTTTGACAGTTCACCAATTGCATTCGTTGCGTTCGTTGCGTTATTTACGTTGTTGAGTAGACAAATTTTTTGAACGTATGAAGCAATATCAATAGCAATATCCTTCAAATTATTCTGATTGTGATTGATAGTTTGTTATAAGTAATTTGGGAGCTGGTCTAGCAGTGTTATTAAAAGAGGTGTGCCGAGTACTCGTTTATTAATCGGTACTCGGCCATTCTGGATTTTTGGAATTTTTTACCCCCCGTCCCCCCCTTGGTGATACATGGTGAGGTTTAAGACTTACCCCTCTATATCATGTGTATTTTAGTACCTACAAAGAATCTGATTTCTTTTTTTTTATATTTATAAAATACAGGTATAAGTATCATCTACTTTTATTATAACGTTTAGAGGTAGACAGAAAGGTTGCAGGTTGTTTTTAAAAAAATAAATGCACGTGATATATTACTACACCCCCCTTGTGATATTTCGTGATTTTTTATGGACCCCTCCCCCCCTTTCGAGCCTCACGTGATTAATGGACAGCCCCTTATTGGCCGAATAACTCGGCTTGACGGCCGAGGTACTCGAAAAGAACTCGAAACTTATACCTAACCTGATCTGAATGTAGATTAGTCATTGTCAGAAGTCACGTTTTCAGTAGGTCATGACTGTTTTCATGCTAAAATAAGATTTAATTTTATAAAAGCTCTAGTTTCCTAAACTTTTGTTTTCCTATCTCTAACGAATTCACTCTAATTGAGTTTAGCAGAACAGTGTAACTTTCGATTTTTCACAATGCCAAAGAGGAGATATTTGGCAGAGACCAAGATTCATACAATCTTTTTTCACTTTTCAAGCGGTTGTTTTTCGCTATTTAGTACATAACGAAAAAAACCGCTTGACAGTGGCGAATGGTGATTTATTGTACGTGTAGCGTACCCTGAATAGTGGGCCTTCATGTGGCGTGAGCTTTTCTTTTTTGTAGTTCATGCCGAGACGAGAAACTCACTGTGCGATTGTATATCGGCGAGCCGAATGCAGAAGGCACATTTTTGTCGGTCAGAATCCGTCACAGACAGATAAATAGCGACTGTTTCTGCGTAAGCAAGTGTTTACTTCTTAGAGGAATAATCTATCCTTATTTCTGACACTTATAAATATTATTATAATACTAGCTTCTGCCTGCGACTTCGTTCGCGTGAAATTTTTTGTTCCTCCGACTCACCCCGTCGCATTGCATCGCTATTACTTCGTTTTAGCTTCGCGTTCTTTCTGACATTTTGTTGTTTTGGTTCAGCTCCTTACGTGATGTTAAGTAGTTTATAGCCTTCCTGAAGAATTGGGCTATCAAATACAAAAATAATTTTTCAAATCCGACCAGAGATTAACACCTTCAAATTCTTCGGGTTTTTTATTAGATGATTGAAATGCCATACTTTTTCTATTTTTGCAGATTTTTACCGATGGTAGGGTCATCTGCGAAACCTCTGATGCGTGGAAGAAAGAGGGCTTTGTCGACCGCTAAACTTGTTTCTCTGTTTTACTACCTACTCTGTGTCATGATTATCATGTTACATTTACCGTAGTAATTAATTATCATTGCGAAACAACTGTTTTCAGTTGTAACGGAATTTAAAATTAGCAGCGGCTGCTAATTTTGGGGAACTGTGTCTAATTTGCGAAGGTTTTAGATACCTATTGATCTAGAATTTGTGCTGGTATTTGGGTGGGGATGCGAGATAGATCTAAGGTGTATGTACATGTTAAGCAAAGGGGGGGGGGGTTACACATTTGGCGTGTAAGTCACTGGACTTGCGCACTTTTGAAGTGAAAACTTCTTTAGGTGCTTTGGGCATTTTTTGAGATGGGAAAAACCATTGAACTCGCGCTACTGTTACCGTAAGCGACACCGCGCGTATTTTGTTTATAAGACGATTAAAAAAATACCCGCTTCGGATGTGTTCGGTTGTCCTCGGGATGTACTCTGTACTTTCGGTGTGATGTCAGTGAGCGATGGCAAAGTATTCTGTTTCTGTTTTGTTTTCACTACTGTTTGCACTCCCGGAGTGCCACTGTTTTTTTACACTTTATTTTGCATAATGCATGTATCTATGTCCTAAATACGTCCCATGAATCAAGTTTTTCTAACTGAGCAGACAGCTGTGCTGCTGGGGAGTTTTTTTGCGCCATTTCTTCCCAGCGAAAGCACTAGTAAGTGGTGAAGAGCGGGCGTGCCGGAGGACTGACTTATCTAATGTTGATGTTTAAAAAGTGCTGATCCTCAGCCTAATTAAAAAAAAATACCTTTGATTATGTAATAGGGGCGAGCCTAATGCCAAAGACCGTGCAAAAATTCAGACAAATAATTACTTAAAGTTTTCTTAATGGGAAAACCCAATAACACTTTTAAAATCTCGGGAATAGGGAATATGCATGATTTTTTTTTATTTAAAAAAATAATCCTCATTCATGTAATAAACAGTTTAGTAAAACTGTTTTTCAGATAACTATGAAATTAAAAAAGATATGAGCCATCGAAGATTTGTTTCTATCTCTTTCTCGCAAAACGAAATTTAACACGGAGTTTATATGGCCGTAGTGACATGTGACGTCACAGTCTATGTCGGATCTCTCTGTCTAATTGGTGTGTAATCAATAGTTTTAAATGCTCATATCGGCCGTGTTTCTTGGCCGATTTTAATTTTAATTACACTTTTTGTCATCTCTACTACGGTATTTTCATATTTTGTTAATAAATGCCATGAAAAAAATTCATGCATATTCCCTATTGTAACCAGCGTGGTAATTGCGTGACACACATAAAATAACAATCGATCGCAATGCTTTTCATTTTGGCATCCATTGTTCCCTACACTAGGTTTGAAAAATTCGTCTGTTTTTTTTTTTTTTTTTTTTTATTCTAGAATAGGGCTTTGTCGCGAATGCGATTATGCCGCCCTGGTAAGGTTTACAATTTATAACTAGTAATACAATCTTTAACCAAATCTTAGCATAGCTAGTCTGTAAAGTGCTCTAGCTGCGTCAGAAAGTGGCGCAGCCAGAACACTGTTGCAGTAACCTATTTCTCTAAGCCTACAATCTAATCTATGTCTAAATTCTGCGTTGCGGACACACTCTGCCAATATGTGATAAACATCATCAACGGAGTTATTACAAAAATCACATTTATCCGTTGTTGATTTTGCCATTAGGTATAAGAACTTATTACACGGAATGTGTCCGGAACGAAGCCTTAGTGCAATAACAGTATCACATCTGTTCAACAACACGTCGCTGAACTGTCAAAGGCATTGCGATCGTTATGATGGATTGCCATTTTATGTGTGTTACGTAATCAGCCCGCAGGATTAGCAGTCATACTCACTGACGTATAAATTCAGTGGTCATACTAGACCAGTGGTTCCGAACCTGGGGGTAATGACCCCCGCGGGGGTAAATCAGCTATTCTGTGGGGGTAACAAAGAACCTAATAATTAAGACCTGATCTAATAAAATACCTAGCTAAAAAGAACAAATGATAAATCACCGCGTAGTAGGAACTGCACGTGGCATATCTCTTTCAAGCTGTCATCGGGGTCGCCTCGCCATATCTGTTTTATCCTATTAAAGCTAACAGAGCTTCAAAAATGCTAATACCCTTTGCCACCACCTATAGGTGTGAGAGTGGTTTTTCAACTTTGGTTATACTGAAAACAGGCCAGAAACCATCTCAATGTGGAACACGACTTAAGATGCGCTTTAAACGAAACTAAACCTAACATATAAAAAATTTGTGAATGCAATACAATACCATATCACGGGAACTATTTTTATTTAATTAATTGTTTATTAACATTTGAAGGTCGGGGTAAAATCAATTTTCCTAATAGGTCCAGGGGTAACAATATTGAAAAGGTTAGGAACCACTGTACTAGACCAACGGGGTACTCACACATCCCTGGATGGACTCTTTCACAAGAAGCTGTACCTACCTACTACAGGTACTCAATCCGTCTTATTACAAAATGAGTTCTAACTTTTGTCCAAGGCTAAATCCTCGAACCAGTTATTGTATTTTAAGCTTTATTCGGAGAACGTTAAAGTTCTTATTACAAAATTGACAACCTAGACTCGGGTTTAACGTCAGTTTTTGTAATAAGAACTTTGTCGGATTCTAGTTCGAAATTTAAAAATGGCTCTATGGTTTGAACCTGGGTCTAAAGAAAAGGTTATCTTTAGACCTTAGACCCTAAAGATAAACCTTTTTTTTTGTAATAAGGCCGAATAAGTATACACTATCTGTAACTCTGTAACTGTGTCTTTCTCAGTAACTGGGTTGTGGAGGTCAGATAGGCAGTCGCTCCATGTAAAATGCTGGTATTCAGCTGGATCCGGTTAGATTGAGAGCTGACCCCAACATAGTTGTGAAAAGGCTAGGCAGATGATCTCAATGCTGAGTGGGCCGTAATCTACCACGCGGGCCCAGTGCGTGTTGGCATGCATGTCTTTCTAGATCAAATCGTAGAATAACTGTCAGCAGTTTGTGAGAACATTTTAATTAGCCATTGTACAATTGTACTAGGATGTTTTGAATTGAATATATTAACAATTAACATATCTTTATGTTCTAGTGAAGTCATCATAGTAAACTAAATGACTTATTTATTCAACTTGACGTCAGTGCCGTTATATATTAATAAAGGAGTTTTAAAAAATCATACTCTGGCTCATCGGTCCTGCGCCTGATCTCCCTACGGTCGTGTCGGATTGCCGTCCCATCGGAGTATGAGAGTGAGGGAAGAGGGAGTGCAGTGTCTCCGGGCACACTTGTGCACTATAATATCTCCCGCGCCGAAGGCTTGCCTCCATTGAGATTGGTCGCCGTGACCGAAATACGGTCTGCAGGACTTTATTTATTTATTCTATGGCGTCAACGTCTCATCTCGTCTGGGTGCTTACTCTTCAATTTAATTCCGATAGATCGACACTGGAATTGTGACGTTTCGTACTCGAGTTCGATGCTAGCGCCAAATGACTTTTAGATTGGGTGTCCATTTTGGAGAACCTAGTGGAATTGGGTTCGGGCTTGGCGTGGGGTATTGGACAATATTGTTTTCAAGAGTACCGAATCACGTGACTGTAAAATTAACATTGGAATCATATTGGTATCTCATTGGATTGGAATTAAAATTAGTTTTGAGAGTAAGCTCCCTGAAGGGTTAGGCAAAGATATACACACCACCTGCATATCGCCATTTAGCAAGATTTCCTCGTTTATTATATCCAGGGATT
This sequence comes from Luperina nickerlii, assembly GCA_963855955.1. NCBI lineage: Eukaryota > Metazoa > Arthropoda > Insecta > Lepidoptera > Noctuidae > Luperina > Luperina nickerlii. The sequence continues at coordinate 9,054,089 of OY979690.1, read as the reverse complement.
GAAAAGGTTCCTAAAATACCGGTAAAGAACCGGTATTTAGTGGTTCAGGTTGCTAGAACCCGAACCGAAACCGAAATCTAAATTAGAACCTTTATTTTACCGGTTCTTTAGCGGTACGAGTACGAGTCCGAACGAGTTCATACGATGCCGCTCAGCGCAGGACAATAGCGGCAAGGTAAGAGATTTTGTAAGAGGGGAGAGGGGTACATTGCATTTGTAGATTGTCCTTTGTCCATTTCATATTAATTTATTAACAGTAACTGTAGATTATATAAACCAGTAATAATAATTACTGTCAATATTTGCTGACACTGTACAGTACAGACTTCTACCTGTGCTTCTACTCACCAATAATTCGAAGGCGAACTGAAAGAAAAGATACGCTAGCCACGCGTAAAACATTATCCCTTCTTTCTTAGAGAACCTTAAAATCGGATGATACGGAACCGGTATATTGGAACCTTTATTTGGAACCGGTACTATGGAACCAGAACCAAACCGGAACCTGAACCGGAACCCTACCGAAAAGAAGAACCTTTTTAAGAACCGAAATGAAGAACCGTAACCCAAATTCGTACCGGTTTTCAATCCCTGATTATATCAAAGTGTTATGACTCGGAAGCCTAAGCTGATGTCATGTCTAGATTGTTACGTACTTAGCTGAAGCAGAAAATATCCTTGAGCCTTGATAGCGAATTTGACAATGATATCATAGATTAGGAAGAGGGATATGATTCGGGAATTTGTTCCTGGGTCATTTCTACTGATAATTTTACCAGAAATTCCTGGGCAGCCATGCTACCACTTTCCCAAAATACGGACTGGTGATAAGTACCTGCCTACCCTTAAAAAAAACATGCGTTATATTATATTTGAGTATGTGTATGTTTTTACTATGATGTTGGTTTTTTATTTGGTCTGAGGTTCGGAAGTATTCAAAAGCGATATGCACAAAGACTACTGAACAATTCAAAGTACCTATTTTATAACTTGTATAGTTTCTAATTTAATTTACTAATTTCTTTGCTGTGATTACGACTACAATTTTACTAATTAATTGATTCATTATCCTTCTTTAGATTATGGTTTCTACCGTCTAAACGTGCTTATAAGGAAAATCTAAAAAAGATTTATCGCATATCTGCCTGCGGGGAAATACATGTCTAAATCAGGATGTGCAGATGTGGAACGATTATAAGGAAAGTAGTATTCTCGACTATGTGTACCGTGAAGATATAAATAGTTTATTGTTTGAATCATATAAAGTGGTTAAATTGTTACAAGTTATTTGCTACAGGTATTTTTATCTCGCGAAACGACGCGCGCTTAACTTGTGGTTATCAAGTGTACGAAAACGCTATGAATGTGTGTGTAAGCGCAAGAGCTCTCGGTACAGTCCGAGACAATGACGAAGTTGGAAGTGTATGTGTGTGTTATGTGATGACGCTACTCGTCTTCACGCACTCACAGCGTGTTTGCACACTTGGTTACCACAAGTAAAACGCGCGTCGTTTTTGTGATATAAAAATATTGAAATGTGTTGACTGCCTCTGGTCACAAGGGCGACTTCTGAGTTTAGAGTCCAGGGTTCGATCCGTAGTTCAGGCAGTGTTGCTGGGTTTTTGTATTATAAATTTCTCAGTATCGGCCCGGACTCGATTTATACCGTGTTAATAACAATGCTCTTAAGGAAGAACATGGAACTTATCGACAAAACTGGTGAAATGGGGCTTTCCCAACACCTCTGCCTACAGCTTTCGTAATACAAGCGTGATGTTCTACATCAGTTTGCAAGATGAGCAGTCGTTCGCTCATTAACTTACCAGTCTCCAACGCAGTCATTGTTCTATCAGGCGGCATACCCTGATACAAGCAAGTCGTAGGTGTGTGCTATAAATAATTAGAATTCCACACACACGCACGGCCTTCACAATGATTCTATTAACGCTAAGTAGTGTTTTCTTGTAATTTACGCAAGGGAATAGATAGATTTTATAACAGGGTAACTAAGGAATAAACCGGCATATCCTAGAACCAAAAGTTCGAAGACATGTGACATCTACCAACCAGCACTGGGCCCGCGTGGTGAATTACGGCTCAATCTCACAGAGAGGAGGCCTGGGTCTCAGTCCCAGTAGTGGGGACATTGTAAATTGATTATGCTGTGTATCTAAGTAATAGCTCATACATAATACCAGCCTCAAGTGGCAAACAAATTGCCAAACTTCAGTGGCAGTGGGCAGGCCACATTGCTCGCAGAACAGATGGCCGATGGGGCCGAAAGGTTCTGGAGTGGCGACGGCGTACCGTAAGACGTAGCGTTGGAAGGCCTCCCCCTTGTGAAGGCCGCAGGAACCCGTTGGATGCGAGAAAAAACCGGTCAAAGTGGAGGTGCTTGGGGGAGGCCTATGTCCAGCAGTGGACGTCTTTCAGCTGAAATGATGATGATACCAGCCTATTATTGTCCCATTGCTGGAAAAAGGCCTATTCTCATACAGAGAAAGCACGAGCACTGATCACCACCATCTATACTAATATTATAAAGCTGAAGAGTTTGTTTGTTTGGTTGAACGCGCTAATCTCTGGAACTACCAGTCGGATTTGAAAAATTCTTTTTGCATTTGATAGCCCAATTCTTGAGGAAGGCTATAGGCTATTTAACATCACGCTATGACCTTTAGGAGCCGAGCAAAAAGAAAAAAAGTCAGAAAGTACGCTAAGCAAAAACGAAGTAATAGCGCGGGCAGGCGATGCGATGCGACGGGGTGGGTCGGAGTAAAAAGAAATTTCACGCGGACGAAGTCGCGGGCAGAAGCTAGTAGAAATATAAAAAAAAACTACATTCATAGATCTATGATCACCAGTCACCATGCTTGCTTAAGATGGGTTGGCGATTTCAGACTTGTATTAGCTACGTCCCGTAGTTTTTTCACCCGCATATGTCTCGATCACGTGAGAATATTCGGATAAAAAGTATAAAAATATTCCAGTTTTTACTTGAAACTAAAAATTACGAAATAAAATAGTAATAAAAAAAATTAGTGACCGACCGAAAGTTCGGTTTCGGTTTCGGTTTCGGCCAGTTTCGGCCAAATAATCTAGTTTCGGCCTTAGTATCGGTTTCGGCCAGAAAATGGCCGAAACTTTCGGCCGCGCCGAAACTCGAGTGTTCATGAATTATCGTCCATCGTTCGGCGAACTTCGCGGCTAGCTCGTGCTCGCTCGTCGCGTCGCCGGCCCAGTTCGCCGCCGTCCATCGTTAATCGCATGGAGTTGAGGTTGTGTTTTGCACATACGAGGGCGGTCCCATAATGAATTGGCCTAACTATGAACTAATGAAGGAAATGAAACGAAACCAATTTTATTTTTCAATATAATCACCATGAATACCTACTAATAATACACTTCTGACATCTGTGAATCAATATCTCTAAAGCTTTATAAAAATAATCACAATTTTTAGCCTCAAAATAACCAAAGACGGCCGCCTGCAACTCTTCATCGCTTGAAAATTTTCTTCCTCTTAAGTCTCGCTTTAAATTTGGAAATAAATAATAGTCGGACGGAGCCATGTCTGGACTGTGAGGTGGATGTTCAACTTCTATGAACCCGCATTGACGAACTGCATCCTTCGAAACACCAACGTTATGAACAGGGGCGTTGTCATGGAGCTACAGGACACCTTTAGACAGCTTGCCTCTTCGTTTTTCCTTTATCTTAAATTGTCTCGTAATTTATATATTAAAGAAGCATAATATTAGCCGTTCACGACTGTATTACGTTCTTTAAAATCCACCATTAAAATGCCTTGAAAATCCCAAAAGATTGTGCACATCAGTTTTTTAGCCGATTGTTGCACCTTTGCCTTTCTAGGGGGCTTTTCACCCTTATAACGCCATCCTATTGATTCGCGCTTGCTTTGTGGGTCATAATACAAGATCATAGTTTCATCACCAGTCATTAGCCGCTCGATCAGTCTTTGAATTTTCGCCACAAAGATCCAAAAACTCCGAAGCGCAGCGCACTCTTTCCTGTCTCTGTACCGCTGAAAGAAGTTTCGCTACCCATCTTGCACTCACTTTTTTCATGTGAAGATGTTCATGGATCGCACGATGACGTACTTTAAGAGAGCCCAAGCCTAGCTGCAATTTCTCTAATCTTCAAACGGCGGTCACTCAGAACCTCTTCTTCGATAAGAGCAATCGTTTCGGGAGTGAGCACTTCCACAGGTCGACCGTCGTGGCAAATGTCTTCGACGGTTTCTCTCCCGAGGCGAAACTCTTTCACCCAATTTTTTACTGTGCTATAGGAGGGGGCAGACTCCTTATACACGTCATCCAATCGTTCTTTTATTTGAGCAGGGTATAAACCTTCTTTAAACAAAAACTTTATGACACTTCGATACTCAGTTTTCGACATTTTGAAAAAATACGCGACTCTCGTTATGCTAATGCCTGCTAAACTAAGACTAAGCATTTCATGTCGATGCGTGTTTCTTATATTAAGTGCACGATAAACGTACTATTTAATGCAACACAACATGTAGCGACATGTCGCGTAGAACTATACCAGGGCAGTTCATTATGGGACCGACCTCATAAATGATTAGGTAAATTCAACTGTCTGTATGTATAATATACATTGTACCTATATTCAAATAAATGTGTAAAAACACACCAGATTTCTGTATACGATAGAAATTTTAAATATATTTAAGTAAGTTTCGGTTTCGGCCGAAACTAAGAGCAAGGCCGAAAGTTCGGTTTCGGTTTCGGTTTCGGCTGAAAAACCTGTTTCGGTCGGACACTAAAAAAAATTAAATCGACTTCAAAAAGAAATGAACTCAAAATTATGAAATAACTTTAATTTCGGAAGTCGGTGTCTTGGGATTTGTATTTTAGTTTTAGTTTTATGCCACCGACTTCCGAAATTAAAGTTATTTCATAATTTTTGAGTTACTTAATTTCTTTTCGAAGTCGATTTAATTTTTTTCCTCTCAGTGTCAGTAATGTTCAAGATAAAACCAACGACGGTATGCTTGCCCTTCGTCGACTACGAAGCCAAATTTTGTACAAAATTATCAGCAGGAAAACAAAACCCTTTCCCCGCCAGGAAGTCAACCGAAAACAATAAACTCAACTGCATCAAGCTGCCCACGCTACATTTCTTTAAGAGGGTTGATCCGTTAGAGCCACGCTGGAGTCAAAATTGATGATTTCCGACGGACAATAAAACCATAATCTGTTTAATCTATAGATAAGATATTGACGTCATATTAATGGGACTTTCATAATCTAGTGCATGGCTGAAAAACATTTTCATTTATTCGTACAGTTTTCTCATTAGAACAGTTTTTATGCAAGCCTTTTTTTAAACTAGCGATCGACGGTCTACGCAAATGCAAGGTATTAGTAAAACCATATACGACAAACTTATAACAACGTTGCTTTATAAATAATAATAGCATTTATTAGTGCATGGCTGAAAAAAAAAAACGATTACTGTAAGTTTTCATTCAAGAAAAGTATATTCAAAAGTGTCAATTTTAGCCACTTTTCGATATTTTAAACGCGTTAGTTTAGGATGAAATCTGAAATATTTATATGTTATTTTAGGCCTAGTAAACGAAGACATTTACGTTCTAAAACATGGTACAAATATTTTTTTAATAACTTATTTTTTTATTTTACTATGAATTATTTAGTGCAGCTATATAATCGGCGCGGAATCACGCCAGCGCTCAGTGCCGGCCGAGGCCTTTCAGAGGTAGGACGTGTGTCGCTCCCGTAGCCGCGAGTCGCGTAAAATATTATCGTACTTTCGCGAGTTTTTAGCGCGACTAGGACATGTTGATACGTTTTATTATAATATATTTTTATTATATTACAAAACTTTGGTGAGTACATATTTTAATGTAATGGTGTTCTATTAACTTAAGAAAGATTAAATTAGACTTCTTTATGCATGTTTTCATTTTACTTTTTTTTCAGATATGGCCAACAAAAGGCGCTATATGGGAACAAAAAAAAAACGAAAATTTGGCCAAGGCTAATGAAGCTAAAAGGTATGTTACCGAGGTTCTCTACTTATAAAAAATATATTTTTATTAGGTGTAATTAAGAAACAATATACTTACTACTTTTTGAAGTAATTTTTTTTTTAATTACTTTTTGTTTGGATATTTTTATGAAACACAGTAGTAATAAGATAAAGTTAATATCCAATTCGTTGTTATAGGCAGAAAAGAGAAGTTCAAATACTTCAAAACCAGGACTTAAATAAAAATGCTGTTGTAAGTTTTATTTTTTTACTTTATATTTTACTAGCTGCGGCAGACACGTGTTTCCTTGGTTTTGATTGAGCAGTTGTTAAACCAAAACTAAATAAGACCTTTCTTCATTATTTATTTATCTCAAGCCGACAATCGATCGCCTGTCATGGTGCTTACTTTTTGTGTCACTATATTATACCCTACATATTATTTTCAGAATCAAGAAAATGAAAAAGACAGTGAAAAAACACTGGAAATTCTGGAAAACTTGCAGGCATTAGAAACGGCTCCAATTCAAGATCCTGACGCAGGGAATCTTGTAAGAATTACTTGGTCATTTGTATACATATTTTAGCACAAAAAAAACATTGTTAGTTATGTGCTATCTTAAGCCGACAATCGATCGCCTGTCATGGTGCATACGGTTTGTGTCACTATATTATACTCTACATATTATTTTCAGACTCAAGAAAATGAAAAAGACAGTGATAAAACACTGGAAATTCAGGAAAACTTGCAGGCATTAGAAACGGCTTCAATTCAAGATCCTGACGCAGGGAATCTTGTAAGAATGACTTGGTCTTTATAAACATATTTTAGGACAAATAAAACAAGAACCTTCAAGAACAAGTGCGTATTGCCAGTATACTTTCATAAGTTCAGATACATGTTGTACATTGTTTCTGATAATATTAGACTTAAAAATATATTTCCAAATTTTATGTTATAGGTAAATAGTAGACAAGAAGTTGAAAGGGATACTGTACTTCAGACAGAGAGTGCACTTTGGCTAGAGCTACGACGTTGTTTATTGACAGCCTCTTCATTCTGTAAAGTGTGCAAACGGCGATCGACTATTAGCCCAGCCCCTTTGGTTAAACAATTTCTTTACTCATATTCCTTGGACCATATCCCTAGTATTCAACATGGGAAAGTAAACGAAAAAGTGGCCATAGAACAGTTGCAGGTACAAGTTTAGATTTTTCTAACAAACAATTTATTTTTATATTCTTAAATTCTATTAAAAAGAAGTAATTAGAGTATTGAGTTTCAAATTATTATGATTACAGGTGCTTCGCCGGATGGACTAATCGACGATGATGGCATCACCGAAATTAAATGTCCTAGTTCGGCATTTGGATTAGAGGCAGATTTTGCTATTAGCCAAAAAAATATTAAATTCTGGAAAATAGATGGATCTGTGAATCGACGCCATGACTGGTTTTATCAGATACAGGGGCAGCTGCATATAACTAACAGAAATTACTGTCTGTTTGCTGTGTGGACAGGCAAAGATTTTAAATTGAAGACTGAAAACATAATCAGGGACGATAAATTTTGGAGCGAAAATATGGAACATCGGCTAGTCAGCTTTTACAATAAATGCCTGTTACCCGAAATTGTTGATCCCTGAAAAGCTAGGTCCATGAAACTTAGAGACAACAAATATTAAGATTTTATTTTACACGAAATTGTTTTTATTTACTTTAACCTAACTAATAATAATTTAATTGCTCATTTATTACAATAAACAAAAAACTGAATCCCCGCTTACGGAAAACGAAAACATTCCCTACTAACTAAAAACTGGCTAAGTATCAAGATGATTCTAAGCGGTGTATGATACGCGCTCCAACACAGACGGCTGTGTGTGCGTTTAACTGTATAGCTGTGTGAGTAAATTTACCTAAACACGAGGCGCGCCGCTCTGGAGTAACGCTCTTAATCTAACCGTTGATACGTACTAATTGACCTTAATTGGAGCGACAGATAAGCCCTTTGTAAGTTTGTACTCTAGCTCTTGGGACGGGAAATATTTTTAGTGTGCTCACGTCATAATTGATGTGGATGTTAAATATGGGCCTCCCGGATAGGATAGTTGTAAGAGCGGAGAATGTTGACGACGAGTCTCTCGTTTTGACAAAGTACGAAATAGCGGAGAAAATTTTGGAGATTAGTCTCTCGTTTTGGCAAAGTACGAAATAGCGGAGAGAATTTTGGAGATTAATCTCTCATTTTGGCAAAGTATGAAATGGCGGAGAGAATTTTGGAGATTACTCTCTCGTTTTGGCAAAGTACGAAATAGCGGAGAGAATTTTAACGATATATCTCTCTTTTCGGCACTAAAGCTTATGGCCTGGTAAAAATATAAGCCGGTCGGTGTCAGTTGCAGTGACCAGTGGTGACCCAGTGGCAATGGCTGTGACTTACGATTTTTAGGTCGTATTTTCGTACCCAAGCAGGAACTTTGTGTAAATTATTCCGCCAGCAGTGCTCTCAAGATGGTAAAGGAAAACATCGTGAGAAAACGAAAATGGAATGGTTTTAGAAACTTAATAATCCTCTAGCCCGTTAGTATTATTGATGCTTGACGCCCCAGTCAACATGTAGTAAATTCGCCTTTAAACGCATAACATTCTCAATTGCCACTTATCCACCCAAGACAATGGAGTGACACTTTCAGGATGCAACTGACACGAAAGGAAGTCATCACAAAGTGAGTACTAATTGTAAATGTAACAGTTTGTCAGCATTATGCTCACGTAATGTCTGTGGGTTCGTGTGTGAGTGGCCTAGTCACGGAGGAGGGAGGACATGGAGTGTTAAGAACTATAATGACCTAACAGTTGGGGCGATCGAATGATTTCTCATCCATGATTGTCGTTTCTTTATAAGCACGCACAAAATCTAAGACGGATCCTAGACCATTGCTAGACTTGACTCATCAAATTTGCGGTACAACGACTAATTTAAAAAATAGAGAAAATAAACCATAAGACCGAAAGAGACTATGCTTCCTTCATTATAGGAGTCCCGGAAAGCAAATATGAGCTATTGTGTCAACCAGAAAGTTGGGCAATAAATATTGAGTTTTGCGAATGGGTGTGGTTTCGGAGACAAACCAATAAACCAAAACCCCCGGAGTAAATCGGTGGAGATAGTTTACCAAAATGTAAGGGGTCTCCGCACTAAATTAGACGATTTTTATATAGGAGTTTTGTCTTCAAGCGCAAACTTATTTGCTATAACGGAAACGGGCTGCAATGAATCGATTCATGACGCAGAATTAATTCCACCTGGATACTCTATTATACGATGTGATCGATCAGATGGGCGTAAACACGGAGGTGCGTGTCTCGTGGCCACACCGCGTATTGAGCTGCGACGAGTGTCCTTACCAGGTGATGTCAACATCGATAATCAGGTGTTTGAACTGGTTTGTGCAACAGTGTACCAACGTAATAGATTATTGTTTTTGTTATGTGTTGTTTATATCCCACCTAACAGTAACGAAAATGAATACATGGTATTATTTAGGATTATTGAACAGTTGTGTAAACGTTATAATGACACGATAGTAATAGGTGACTTCAACTTGCATTCTTGTTCTGTAAACATAGTCAATTATTTTCAATGTTTTCAAACTTATTGTGGATTCACTCAGAGTAACAAAGTAGACAATTGCAATGGTCGACAATTAGATCTAGTGTTGGGTACATTCGCGGAGGAAGGGAGTGTGAGCGTGCGCGCGGCGGAGGCGCCGCTTGTGCCGGTGGACGCGTATCACCCGCCGCTCGATGTGTCGGTGAGTCTGCGCGTGCGCCAGCGCCTGCGCGCGGGTTCAGCAGCACTGACTGCGGGTACACATGAACCTATGGGCTGGAATTTCAATAAAGCCGATTTTTCCTTATTGTACTCATCAATTGCGGCTGTAGATTGGGCTCCAATGTATGAGTTAGATCTGCAAATGAGTTTAAATTATTTCTACAATATTATTAATTCTATTTTTGATGACTGCGTTCCAAAGAAAAAGCGAAGTCGTGTAAGCTCAAGGTATACTTACCCTGAGTGGTACACTGTTGAAATAATTCGCAACATAAAATTAAAGGCTGTTCTACATAAACAGTACAAAACAAGTAGGTTGGTGGCTGATTACGAAGCGTTTGCACAGTGTAGAACCTTAGTTAAAACTTTGATTTTAGGCGCTCGGGAACAACATGAGCACCGTGTTGAAAACCAAATGCTGGAAGACCCGAAGTCGTTTTGGAATTATGCAAAATCTAGAAGAGGTAGTAGAAGTCAGCAAAAGATTTTAAAGAATGGCGAGGCGTTGACGGACGAACAGTGTGTTCAGGAGTTTGCTGAGTACTTCTATTCGGTGTATAGTACAGAGCAGCCTAAGTTGGATGTCAGTGCGGCTATGATCGAAGCGGGCGGGGAGAACGGAGCGGCGCGGGTACATCTAGACCACTTACAACTGTCGGACGTATGTTGCGCGCTTCAACAGCTTAAACAGAAAAAGTCCTCTGGGCCGGACGGCATTCCGCCTTACATCTTTAAGGATTGTCGGTCGGCGCTAGCCAAACCGCTGCAATACATTTATAATAAATGTCTGGATGGAGCTGTGTTTCCGGAGAAGTGGAAGATTACCCGCGTCGTACCGGTGCCAAAGGGAGGGGCAGGCATGACGGTGGATGGTTACAGACCTGTCGCAGTGCTGTCGACTCCAGCGAAGGTTTTCGAAGCGGCTATTCATAAGAGTATATTTCATCAGGTCAGTAGCCAGCTTTCAGACGCCCAGCACGGGTTTCGACCGGCAAGAAGCACTACTAGCAATCTCCTGAACTACATGGCTAATCTTGTGCCAAGAGTGGACAGTGGGGGCCAAACTGATGCCGCTTACTTCGATTTGAAAAAAGCGTTCGATCTAGTAAATAATGATGTTTTGCTGAAAAAGTTAGCGGCCGTTGGTTTCACTCCACATCTACTAAAGTTTTTTGCAAGTTACTTGAGCGGTAGGCAACAGTACGTAGAATATGCGGGACACAAGTCAGAGCCATATTTTACCAGGTCGGGGGTGAGTCAGGGCAGTAATCTTGGGCCTTTGCAGTTCATTATCATGATTAATGATTTGCCAGAAGTTGTTAAAGACGCCAAATGTTTACTGTTTGCTGATGACCTCAAGCTTGTAACGATCTATACACCTATTTAAAATAGAGGGTAAGCAGACCGTCCAATAATTTTTATTAGGGAAGATAAAATACAGCAAGTTATAAAAACAGCTAGTTATAAAAATACTAAATAGCACGCACTCTCGGAAGTTTATAGTTCACACACGCGCGCACTCACTGGAGTTTTATAGTTCACGTTATGGAATCAGCTCAGCACTGTAGGAACGGGTATCAGGCGTCAGGGTAGCAAGTTATACGAGGTTAGCTCGCGAAGATTAGAAGTAGAAGGTCCCAGGTGGAATCTTTAGCTGGATCCCCTGGGTTAGTCAAAGATGTCGCAGCAGAACCAAGCAGTTCAAGTTGACACAGCAAAACCAAGCAGTTTTCTGATGCTTAATGTCTCAGTCCCAAGACTCGAATGCCCGCAGCCTCCAGCTGTTCATGAGCTCGTTTCTAAGTAGTCTTCCTTTTTCAAATATCAGTTTTCTTCTATGTGGCCATCATCTAATCTGACAAGTGTATCCGGCCAAGACATATCCACGAGTGCGTAAAGAATATTATAAATCTAATTTAAAATTAAGTTATTTAGACTAAACAATCGTAATAATCTTAATAATACAAAAGCTAAACATATTGATAAAAATAATTTAAGTTATTTAGACCAAAGAGTAATTACCATAGACTAAGCCAGAAAGACATTTAAAAAGTAATTGACAGTTTGACAATTGACGTGTCACAACATGAAAATTGAGTAAAAGTATTATGTAAACATATAAACAAATAAAAAGGATGATAAATAGTGTTGGAATATTACAAAAATCCCAGTGTTAACAGATTAAAATAATTACTCGATTCAATCACTCGATTAGATCATTCACTCTTTCGATCATTCGTTGATGTCGGTTATTCAAATGTTTTCTGTTTCACTTTCAATATAAATCAAACCGTTGAACAGTGCACACGCTTTTTATTTCCTGCTGCGACCTAATTCCCACAGGTTATGGGCCCAGGCTACGTAGTAATACAGTGTTAAGATTATATTAGTGTTCAAAAAATATACAACTGTTAGTTCGATAAAATAATTTTAAAATGGAGTCGCGAAGTAAAAGAAACATTCAACAATTTAACGGTGAACGTTACAGTACGTGGAAATTTCGCGTTAGATCACTTTTAGGAGAATTGCAAGTGTTGAGTGTGATTGATGAACTACCGCCATCAAACCCAGATGAAGAATGGAAAAAGAAAAATACGCTGGCAAAAGGTACGATAGTGGAATATTTAGGCGATGCATTTTTGAATTTTGCAAAAGGTTCTGCTAGCGCAAAATCCGTGATGGATGATTTGGATAAAATTTACGAAAGGAGGAGTTTAGCTACACAGTTGGCACTGCGAAAACAATTACTAAGTTTAAAATTGCAACCGGATGTGACGTTATTCCAGCACTTCAATAATTTCGACAATATAATTACGGAACTAATTTCAGCTGGTGCAAAATTAGATGAGATGGACAAAGTATCACATTTATTGTTAACCTTACCCACTTCCTACGATGGCGTTATAACGGCATTAGAAACATTAGGAGAAGAACAGTTAAATCTAGCGTTTGTTAAGACACGTCTTTTAGATCACGAAGTGAAATTAAAAGCTGATACTACAACCGAACTGAAAGTATTACATGCATCTACAAAGAAGTTTACATCAAGATCTGGATTTGACAAGAAAAAGTTCCACGATAATAAGAAGAAGCCACGTCCTGGAAACTCAATGCATAAGATTTCGAAGTTATATTGTGATCATTGCGGCCGAAGAAATCACGTCAAGAAGGATTGCCATTTCTACAAGAAAATTCAGCAAGATAGCGGCAGAAGTCACCAGGCTCCAACTGCAAATACAACGCAGATTTCCGGCAATGATGAGGACAGTTTCGCTTTTATGTTTACAACATGTAAGTCATTTCATTTGCAGTCTAATTCTACTAATGATACAATTTCTTTTATTTTAGATTCGGGTGCAACTGACCACATTGTGAATACAAAGAAATTTTTCTCTTCATACTTAGAGTTACCCACTCCGCTAAAAATTGGGGTAGCTAAAAACAGCACTAACATTCCCGCTTTTGGTAAAGGACAAATAAACGTTACTAGTAATCTAGGTTTTCAAGGATCAATCGATAACATTCTATATTCACCAGATGTGCCATATAATTTACTATCGGTAAATCGTATTCAAGAAGCAGGAATGTCGGTTATTTTTAACAATAATAAAGTTCATATTTACAAAAACAACAAATGCTTAGTGTCCGGTGTAAGTAATAATAACCTGTTTAAGTTACATTTTAAAGTACTGCGATCTCATTGTAATTTAAATTTATCTGAGACTTCCATACCTTATGATTTATGGCACAAACGTCTTGGTCATTTGAATAGACAAAAATTTAATATTTTAAAATACCTAATTCAGGATAATCATATTATCAATGATGTAATTCCTAGTGATGAGTTGTGTGAGTCTTGTATACTTGGCAAACAATCACGACTACCCTTTGCTAAGTCAAAAGAGAGATCCAATAACAACAGACCACTTTTTATTGTTCACTCTGATGTTTGCGGTCCTATTACACCACCCACATTTGATGATAAAAATTACTTTACTATTTTCGTTGATGATTTTACTCATTATACAGTCACATATTTAATGCATTCTAAGTCAGAGGTATTTAAATGTTTTAAGGATTTTGTGGCTAAGAGTGAGAACTTATTTAATTCTAAGGTTGTTAATCTATACTGCGACAATGGCCGAGAATATCTTTCTAACGAGTTCAAAGAATTTTGTGTTGAAAAGGGGATAATGTATCATTTAACGGTACCTTACACTCCACAGCAAAATGGTGTATCAGAGAGGATGAATCGTACGTTAACCGAAATGGCTCGAACATTGGTTACAAGTGCGAAATTAGAAAAAATATTTTGGGGTGAAGCTGTTTTAACAGCTACTTATTTGACTAATATTTTACCCACTAAAGCTCTGATAAATAAAACACCATACGAAATGTGGCATGGTAAAAAACCGAAAATAAATCACTTAAAAATGTTTGGCTCTACTGCATACGTTCATAATAAGACTAGAAAAACTAAATTTGATCAAAAATCTATTAAATCAATATTAGTTGGCTACGATGCAAATGGTTATAGATTATTTAATGTAGAAAATAATGAGGTGTTCATAGCTCGTGATGTCATATTCGATGAGTTAAATTTTACACAATCGCGTCCAACACGTAGCAGTAGTGACCACATTGTAATTCCCTCAAAAATTAGTAAGCCTGACAATGATTCGGCAAAACTAATAGAAAGTCAACCTCAAGATTCTTTGAACCAAAATTCGTCATTAGGAAGTCAACCTAATAATTTAAGGCGAAGTGAAAGAATTCTCAATTTACCCCCGAAAAATTATCAACAGATGCATGATCCTGATTTATTTTTGTCGTTAATTACTGTGCAATCATTGCCATCGTCATTTATGAATATATTTGATAGACATGATTCTGACAAATGGTTAAAAGCTGTACAGAATGAAATTGAGTCCCTTCGAAGCAACCAAACGTGGACTTTAGTAGAAAAACCTAAAGATGTCAACATAATAAGTTGCAAATGGGTATTCACTATTAAAAACAATGAATTAGGTGAACCCGTACGTTATAAGGCTCGCTTGGTTGCTCGAGGTTTTACTCAAGAGTACTTGCAGGATTATAACGAAACGTTTGCACCAGTAGCTCGGATAACTACATTTAGATTCATTTTAGCTTTAGCTAATCAATTTGATTTACATGTACACCATATGGATGTTAAAACGGCATTCCTTAATGGAATACTAAAAGAAAATATTTATATGGAGGTACCAGAAGGCATTTTAGCTAAAGATAATCAGGTGTGTAAACTTAACAAAACATTGTATGGTCTAAAGCAGTCATCCAGATGTTGGTTCGAACGTTTGGATCTTGTTCTTAAAGATATGGGTTTTAAAAATTCGGAAGTAGATCCTTGTCTCTATGTGTTAGATAAAAATGGTATAAATAAAAATGTGTATATAGTATTGTACGTCGATGATTTAATAATTTCCACTAAAAGTATTGACACATTACAAGTTTATAAGAACAGTCTTATGCAAAAATTTGAAATGACTGATTTAAAAGAAATAAAGTTATTCCTTGGGATCAGAATCGAAAGATCAAATAATACTATCACTTTAGATCAATCTACATACCTACAAAATGTCTTAAACAGATTTTCTATGAGTGATTGTAACCCTTCTAAATCACCTTTACCTTGTAAATTAAATTATTTGACTTTAAATTCAGACACATACTATGAAGCACCCTGTAAAAATGCAATTGGGTGTCTTATGTATGCAATGCTTTGTACACGGCCAGATATTTGTGCTTCTATAAGTATATTGAGTAGATACCAATCTAAAAATAATGAAGAATTGTGGAAATGTTTAAAACATCTTTTGCGATACATAAAAGGTACAGTCGGTATAAAATTGACTTATCATAAAAGTGATTATAAGCAATTAATAACTGGCTATGCAGATTCTGATTGGGGAGGCGATGAAAACGACAGAAAAAGTACAACAGGCTATTTATTCAAAGCTTTTGATAATTGTACAATTTCGTGGAACACACGAAAACAAAATACTGTCGCCGTCTCTTCAACGGAAGCTGAGTATATGGCTTTATTTGAGGCTGTAAGAGAAGCAGTCTGGATTAAATCGTTACTAAATAGCATTTCAGTCCAAATTAAAGAGCCTATTATAATATACGAAGACAACAATAGTTGCATTTGTATCGCAAATAATCCTACAAATCATAAAAAATCTAAACACATAGATATAAAATACCATTTCATTAGGGAACAAATCGCTAGTAAAATAATAAAGCTAGAATCTATTTCCACAGGAAATCAACTGGCTGATATGTTTACGAAGGCGATTCCCTCCAAAAGGTTTCTAGATTTAAGACACAATTTAAATTTGTATTAAATGATCGTTAACATAAATCAACATTTTGATTGTTATAATAATAAAAATGTATAAGTATCAATTATTCTAAATAGGTACACAAACAGTTTTTATTTTTTTTTATATTTTTTTCTTTATTGAGTGATTGAAATTAATTTTATTTTTCTGTATACTTGCGTTTTTGAGGGGGACTGTTGGAATATTACAAAAATCCCAGTGTTAACAGATTAAAATAATTACTCGATTCAATCACTCGATTAGATCATTCACTCTTTCGATCATTCGTTGATGTCGGTTATTCAAATGTTTTCTGTTTCACTTTCAATATAAATCAAACCGTTGAACAGTGCACACGCTTTTTATTTCCTGCTGCGACCTAATTCCCACAAATAGTATTAAAGTGTAAGTAATGATAAATAGTATTATGCGTGATGAAAGTAAAGTGTAAGTAAGCATAAATACTATATTTCCCCAACGACCCCGAGAAAATTTTTGGCCTAGAACAAAAATTTTGCTAAGGTTAAAATATTACAACATTCACAAAACTTACATAACTCATTCAAACACACCGACATCTTACGAAGTTAGGTCAGGTAGGATTCACATTCAATGATCACTACTCAACCTGATAAGTCATAACTTTAAGGCTTATTTAAGGAGTTGTAATCCGCTCGCGTCTAAAACCACTAATGAGATGAAAATATAAGAAGATTTAACAAAGGCTTATTTTTAAAGAAGTTGTCATCCGCTCCTAATCAACTTTTAGAGTCGATAGACAGAAAATCAACTTTTAGAGTCGATAGTCAACAAGGGCTTATTTTTATGGAGTTGTCATCCGCTCCAATCAACTTTTAGAGTCGATAGACAGAAAATCAACTTTTAGAGTCGATAGTTAACAAAGGCATATTTTTATGGAGTTGTCATCCGCTCCAATCAACTTTTAGAGTTGATAGTAATAGACAAGTTATCATATTAACTTGTAGAAAAGAATAGATATATAGGAAAGATTAAAATTAATCTTTTATTGGTTTAAAAACCGATGAATGAATTAAAAAACAAATAGAGTTTTAATAAATCAAAAGAAACTCTATTAGAGAGGAAGGAAAGAAGAAAGGGATGAGTTATGAATATAGTATAATACAAAAAAAAAAAAAAAAAGTATAAATATAGGGATAGCAAACGAGTGTAAAATAGTAAAAATATGCGAGTCTATAGGATCGAGTTAAAGAAAACTCGTGGACTCAAGTGTCATCTCAAGAGTATCGTGAGTTAAGAGAGGGGTCAGAGTTAAAGAAAACTCTAATTCAAGAAAGGACTCAAGTGTCGTCTCAAGAGTGTATGAGTTAAGAGGCAAGGAGGGATAAGGGGGGTCTGAGTTAAAGATAACTCGAATGTTAGAAAGAACTCAAGTGTCGTCTCAAGAGTGTTATTAGTTAAAGAGGGAAAGAGGGGTCTGAGTTAAAGAAAACTCTAATGTTAGGAAAGACTCAAGTAGTATTGTCTCAAGAGTGCTATGAGTTATAATAAGAGGCAAGGAGGAATAAAGGGGTTAGGTCTGAACCGCAACACCGCAGTCAGAAAACGCTAGGGCAGCTCCCGTAATACAGTAGACGGTAAGCTCCGAGTAAAACGTCAAGGGCAGCAGTAAGTAAGCTCCGAGTAAACGTCAGGGCAGTTCCCGCAATACAGTAGTCGGTAAGCTCCGAGTAAAACGTCAAAAGAGTCTGAGTGTTGGATACGGTCCAAAAGTGTATATAAATTTAAGAGTAAGACACAGTCTACAGAAAATAAAAATTAAAACCAATGAAAACTTATTTGTGTTGGTGGTGAAATTCGGAACTAATGCTTAAAGTTTAGTACCTACTTTTGCCACCGCGCAAAAAGACTAATACTCAATGCAAATGCACTATGGCTAGTTACCTAGCAACCAATGTCAAACAATAACAATTAGTAAAATATTTTGAGAGCCCACGATATACTTATTTTGGTATGATTCCAGATATTTACATAAGTATAAATATATTATTATATAAGTGTTTAGGAGGATAGTGGATAGTGTATATGGTGTACATAATAAAGAGTATTCTATTCTATAGTGGAGTATTTGTTATAGGAGTTGTGTAGATGTATAGGTTTGAATAAACATCCACAGGATATTCTCCTGTTTCAGTCGTGAAGTGTCTCAATCCCCTAACTTGGTAGTGACCACTAGGTGGTTTTAAAAACACGCCAAGCGAAGACTGAGTACGTTTACCAATGGGTAAACGCTGTAGTGTGCAAGTATGTGGGGTGCAGTGTAGTGATGAATTGGTAAAGAGTTAAGTGTAGGAGGAAACGACTACGGGATATTGTCCAATAGTACGTCGTAGAGTAAGCCAAACCCCAACTTGTAAGTGACCACGAATGGTTTTAAAAACACTGACAAGCGAAGAATGGATGCCAACTACCTTTCGGTAGTGGGATGTATGAGAATGAAGTATAAGATGATGTTCAGTATGAAGAAGTGTTGAATCGAATATAGGAGTCTTCAAGAAGAGAGCTGAAGAAGAAAAATAAGTTAGTTAGTATTCAAAAGACTAAGCCAAATAAGGAGTTCAAAAATAGATACCTAGTGCTAGTTTTTTTTAGAATTTAGAAAAAGGGGGTGAGTTCGAGTTATTTTTACGTTGTGGCGCCAAACTGTAACGATCTATACACCTATTTAAAATAGAGGGTAAGCAGACCGTCCAATAATTTTTATTAGGGAAGATAAAATACAGCAAGTTATAAAAACAGCTAGTTATAAAAATACTAAATAGCACGCACTCTCGGAAGTTTATAGTTCACACACGCGCGCACTCACTGGAGTTTTATAGTTCACGTTATGGAATCAGCTCAGCACTGTAGGAACGGGTATCAGGCGTCAGGGTAGCAAGTTATACGAGGTTAGCTCGCGAAGATTAGAAGTAGAAGGTCCCAGGTGGAATCTTTAGCTGGATCCCCTGGGTTAGTCAAAGATGTCGCAGCAGAACCAAGCAGTTCAAGTTGACACAGCAAAACCAAGCAGTTTTCTGATGCTTAATGTCTCAGTCCCAAGACTCGAATGCCCGCAGCCTCCAGCTGTTCATGAGCTCGTTTCTAAGTAGTCTTCCTTTTTCAAATATCAGTTTTCTTCTATGTGGCCATCATCTAATCTGACAAGTGTATCCGGCCAAGACATATCCACGAGTGCGTAAAGAATATTATAAATCTAATTTAAAATTAAGTTATTTAGACTAAACAATCGTAATAATCTTAATAATACAAAAGCTAAACATATTGATAAAAATAATTTAAGTTATTTAGACCAAAGAGTAATTACCATAGACTAAGCCAGAAAGACATTTAAAAAGTAATTGACAGTTTGACAATTGACGTGTCACAACATGAAAATTGAGTAAAAGTATTATGTAAACATATAAACAAATAAAAAGGATGATAAATAGTATTAAAGTGTAAGTAATGATAAATAGTATTATGCGTGATGAAAGTAAAGTGTAAGTAAGCATAAATACTATAAGCTGTCGCTGGAGATAAGTAAATTAGAGGACTGTGACAGGCTTCAAAGAGACATAGACAGAGTGGTGACCTGGAGCAAGGATAACATCTTGCAGTTCAACATCTCAAAGTGCGTAACAATCACTTTCTCTCGCGCGCACACTCCTATTCTATATACGTACAACATAGACGGGTTGCCAATGGCTAGGGCTACGGAAGTTAGGGACTTAGGGGTTAAATTCAACACTGGGCTAACGTTTCGTGATCACATCACAAGCTGCTGCAAAAAAGCTTACCGTAATTTGGGTTTTATGCTACGTATGGTGCGTGGTTTTAATAACATTAAAGCGGTTATGGCCTTATATAATGCTTTAGTTAGAAGCCAATTAGAATGTAACGCAGTCATTTGGGCTCCACATGAATCTAAATATAGGCTCATGCTGGAGAGAGTACAAAACAAGTTTGTGAGGTACTTGTACTCGCGCTTGTATGGTGTATACCCATTTTATCCGCTTACGTACCCGACTTTATTTATTTTGGGTATGGTTGGATATAACGAACTGAGGGTCAGGAGGGATCTCGCACTCACCTCGTATATATTCAGAGTACTTAGAGGGAGGGTACATAATGCGGACATATTAGGGCACATAGGTTTATGTGTTCCAGACAGGTACGTGTGGCGACGACGACAGCCACGGCTGTTGGCGGAGCCGCGCGCTCGTACCAATCTTTTAAGTGAGGCGCCACTGACGCGTGCACTCCGCACTCTCAACCTCATAGCTAGTGACACGGACATATTCTGTTGTTCTCTGAGTGAGTTCACAAAGAATGCATTGTTTGTAATAAGTTACAAAAATTAATTAAAATAAGGAGTTAGTAATAAGTTAGGATAAGAGTTTAGATAAATGTACACTATCGCAATAGGTTTCCCTGTAAGGATAGATGTAAGTTGAGAAATAAATAAATAAATAAATAAATAAAAAATTTAATTTAATGTTTTTACTATTCTCTATTTCTTTACGTTCTTAGAGCTGATTTTTCCAACGCCAGATAACTTTATGAATATTTTTGAATTTCTGACAGTTCTTCCATACAAAAACTGTCAGACGTCAATATTGTTCCACGAATAAAAAATATCGATCGATTGAAAAATCAGCCCTAAGTCGCCTTAAAGGCGACTGGAATGAGTTGTATCTTTTAATTTTACTTGTTTTAGCCTTGTCTCTGTTACCAAAGTAAGCAATGCTTACAGTTTTGAAATGCATAATATCGTGATTTGGCTTGTCTTTGAAACAACTTTGATTCATTTCTGATCCTGATCGCATTTAGTCCCAAAATCTTGATCTTATACATATATCAGAACTATAATTCAGATCCGTCTGCACAAAATTCTTTGCCACAAACGCCTTATTGCGGTCAACGCTAGCTAGACAGATAGCACTCCATCTCCTCACTACTCGATGACCTACGTTCCTACATGTCTGTCTGTATGTATGCGTGCTATTGTGAAGCTTCGATGAAACCCTGTTGACGTGTGTTGTGCAGTAATGTGATACGCTATTAACGCTGTTTGCCAACAAGTGCAGATGGGATACGCAGAACATGACGACTTGGAATTCTTTGTTCGACAAGTGCATGAGGTTTTGCAGGCACAGTGAATCCAAAACGCCAGATTGTCAGATTTTAATCCAGATTAATTAAATCATGTCTCCTCTGTATGGAAAAAAAAAATGTGTCAATTCACAGACATAATATTTTTTGGAATACATAATTTATACCCTGCCAATCCGCAAAGCAGTTTGTTGGCATATGGAGCTCCCTTATAAGTAGGTACTTATTTATCTTAGGTCTTTGCTTCTTTATTGAGTCTTAATTTTAACCAATAACAGTCCGTTTATAGGAATCAGCCATTAACGTACTTTTCGAGACACAGAGGGGTCTCTAATATACAATCGATTGCCACCCATCCACAGACCGACGTAACTTAGACACGAGCGCCTCTATTTCCTGCGGGCGGAGAGTAATGGGTAGCTCACCGTCCGATCGCACGCCTCAAAGAGATGCCAGCATCAAGAGAAGGGGCCCGTCAGGGCCGAAGCCTGGCCGGATCAGCGGGATTGTCCGAAAGGGTTACCGCTGGCCCGGAACATAAAGGGCTAAGGAAGGAACACGGGTGGGTTTTAGTCAGTAAGAGTCTGACACTGCCTTCCGCTCCACCCAGAGCGGGAGGGGTCATTTGATAATATCTCATCCTGAAAAAAAGAATGCCCCTCCATTTCTGCGACTCTCACCACGAAAATTCGCACCATCACCGTCTGGAAAGTGAAATACAGTGACTTTGTAGTTAGTAAACGATAGTTGATCGCAATTCTGTGCGCAGGCTGTAAACGGGGCACGAAAGTGGAAAGTGTGCCTACGTGAGACGGGTACAATGTTAACTGGACCAGTATGGTGGTGCTTTTAATGTTTAGCATGGTTTCTTGTTAAACTAGATCGTAATTAGTTATAAGAATGGCTTGAACGTAATAAGTAATAATTTATACTAATACTAGCTTCCGCCCGCGGATTCGCCCGCGAGGTATGTCGATAAAAACTATCCTATGACCTTCCCCGGGATGCAATCGATCTCTCTGCCAAATTTTATCGAAATCCGTTCAGTGGTTTAGGCGTGAAAAGGTAACATACAGACAGACAGACAGAGTTACTTTCGAATTTATAATATTAGTATGAATAACCTAGATGCAATCAACAATTTCTATCTAACTACCCCTGATAAGAAATGGCGGAACAAACACAGGTCAATTCCATTAATTTTAATTCAATAATGACCCATTCATCACACTTAAAAAGTATCCGCCATCCACTAACTATAGTGCGGTATTACACCATTCTGAGTCACCAGTCTGACCTTCAGAGCCGTGCCCCTGTGAGCTGTGACCTCGGTACACCCTTATGAGCCAGCAAGGGTTGGTGCCAATTATAATAACAATCTTGCTTGTTGTTGTATTGTAGTGTTTATTTTTATTCGTGGGTTGGGCGTTGTGTCCAGCTCAGACGGATTTAGAACATTTCAATTCTAAACTGAACTGGGAGTTTTCAAGCCATAATAAATATGATTACATTCCGGCCGTCGACAGAATGCGTTTCTAACACTGTCAGTGCGACAATTCTACTATCTAATGAAATCAAATTCGCAAAAATTGTTTTAATTTGTATGGAACTGACATGTGTCAAGAATACATTCACTAGACAAGGAATGCAATCTCGAATCTTACACGATCTCGAGCCTTATTTCGAAATAATATCGACAACCTCGTTCTTGAAATCTCCTTCGAGATCTTCAACGAGTTTTTGCCAATCTAGACACCGGACTTAGAACGACCGAACTCGTCGAGTTGCCAATCTCGACACGAGATTGTATTCCCCACTTCTAGGTAAGCAAGCACCATTATCGACAGCATCTTTTTTTACCATCAGTTGAGATATTATCATCATCTGCTTAGCTTTTTCCTAACTGGGTAATACGATACCCCTTGCTAAGACTGGTTGCAGACAGACAGACAGATGGACAGTGGAGTCTTAGTAATAGGGTCCCGTTTTTACCCTTTGGGTACGGAACCCTTAAAAGAAAATACATACATTTATTTAGCACAGATTAAAAGAGACACAATACACCAGATCATCTGCCTAGCCTTTTCCCAACTATCTCGGAGTCGGCTTCCAGTCTAACCGGATGCAGCTGAATACCAGTATTTTACATGGAGTGACTGCTTATCTGACCTCCACGACCCAGTTATTGGGTAATACGATACTCCTTGGTAAGACTGGTTGTCAGACTTTCGGGCTTCTGACGACCCGTAAAGACTATCAAAGATCCATGAATGACAGCCGGGACCAACGATTTAACGTGCTTTCCGAGGCACGGAGGGGTCTCGGTTTGTAAAGACAGTCACCCATCCACGGACCAACCGCTGCAAGCGTAGCTTAACCTGATCAATCGACCCGTGCACCTGTTATTATTTAACCACAAGCACATCAAAGCAAAGCTCCTATAAAATAGATATGATGTCGCAACTGACTGCACACAGGCGATGTCTCCGTAACCCTGGTTTGTAGCTAGTATTGCAATGTTGTGTCGACTTACCTTGACCTAAATACGACTGACGCACTGCGTAATTTGGCAGGCTAAACTGTGCAGGTGACAGGCTATTAATGATGGATGAAATTTGGAGTATAAAGGCTCGTGCACACAGGCGCGACGCGACACGCGACACAAAGGCACCGCAAGTCGCGCAACGAGCGGTGCCTTTGTGTCGCGTGTCGCGTCGCGCCTGTGTGTACGAGCCTTAATATGGATTAGGATCTTTTTTTTTTGCGGAAGGGTTCAGGAACTGAACGATTTTTTTTTTCTTGCGATTTATTATTTACACCATTAATTTACAGTCATAAATATAGACATTTTACAAAGGGTGACTCAATGGACAGTCTTATCGTTAAGAGCGAACTTTGAAAGACAACCTTTGGATAGATTAAAAAGTGGAAGGAGAGACATATACTGTAGGTAGTCTGCGGTGTATCATTTAGTTATAAAAGTTGCTCAAAATTGAGTAAGTATTAGCATCTGCTAAACCATACATTAGAATAGAATAGAATACTCTTTATTATGTACACCATATAAATTGCAGACATAATGTATATATAGATAGATAGATGGATATTTTCTGATGTTTATACATCAATGTTGTCGTCTTAACTTTAGGCAAAGTTTATAACTAAAAGCTCCTGCAAACAGGCGAGACGCGCGACGTGAATCGCGCGCGATTCAAAGGCACCGCTCGTTGCGCGACTTGCGGTACCTTTGGCTGAGGCTACAGTAGGCAGCGATTTGCGATGCAACTGGAAGAGCAAAACGAGAAAAACATGGTATGGCTACATTACAAGCGAAAAAAAAAGAAATTTTCTAATAAATTCGCTTCAATTTCGCTCATGTTGATGTAGCCGATGCCGTGATTTCAGTAATGTTGTTCCTATCGCATAAAGAAATCAAAGATCGCTAGTAATATTTGATGTACGGTGTAGCCATATACGTGAGCATTCATTTACTTGTTCTAATCGCTCATGTGTCGCAGGTCGCGTCGCGGCCTAATGTAGCCTCAGCCTGAGTGTCGCGCGCGATTTTATCACGTGTCGCGCCTGTTTGAAGGAGCCTTAAAGGTTCAGGAACTGAACGTGTTTTAGGGTTCCGTATAGGATCACTTTGTTGTCCGTCGGTCTGTACAGGTCTGTCTGTCAAGACCCTTTATCTCGAGAAATTTGGCAAGAAGCAAGATCATAATAGCACAAGTAAAGCAAAAAATTCGAAAACCGTAAATTTGTAGTTACATTTAAAAAAAACCCATGATAAACTATTTACATACCTACAAATTTGTACGGAACCCTTGGTGCGCGAGCCCGACTCGCTCTTGACCGGTTTTTTTTTGTTCTTTGCTTTCTTCGTCTTTTTTGGTGAGAACTAAAACATTCTCAGACTTATCAACAAATATTTTGTAACAATATAATTATTGATAGTGTCCATGGAGTTTCTTGGCCGTTCTACTCCATAGGTATCTATTAGGCTTTGGAATGGGCAACTAGCTTCATCTTTCTGACTGGCCGACTCCTTGACAATTCAAAAGTGCCTGTAATTGGTTTCATTGAAATAAATGCTTTAAGTTTGAATTTATATTCCAGAAATCTCCAATTTTGGTCTTCTGACTAAATTTTTTGCGTGGCGTGAAAAGGTAACAAACAAACTTACTTTCGCATTTATAATATTAGTTAGAATGCGAACAGATTGTTATATTTCTGTAACCACGTTATTGACCACAGACCCTGCGGTTGCTGGTAACAATATATTTGTAGGCTGAGCTAAATATATGCCTATTATATCGGGTGTATTCAAGGTTTTCACCAGTATTTTTAAGACAGCACCGTAACTGCGTGACACACTATCAATCTCATCTATACTATATATATATATATATATTATATATAATATTATAATATTTTGTATTATAAAGCTGAAGAGTTTGTTTGTTTGTTTGGTTGAACGCGCTAATCTCTGGAACTACCAGTCGTATTTTGTATTATAAAGCTGAAGAGTTTGTTTGTTTGTTTGGTTGAACGCGCTAATCTCTGGAACTACCAGTCGGATTTGAAAAATTCTTTTTGCATTTGATAGCCCAATTCTTGAGGAAGGCTATAGGCTATTTAACATCACGCTATGACCTTTAGGAGCCGAGCAAAAAGAAAAAAAGTCAGAAAGAACGCTAAGCAAAAACGAAGTAATAGCGCGGACAGGCGATGCGATGCGACAGGTTGAGTGGGAGTAACAAGAAATTTCACGCGGACGAAGTCGCGGGCAGAAGCTAGTAATATTATAAAGCTGAAGAGTTTGTTTGTTTGGTTGAACGCGCTAATCTCTGGAACTGCCAGTCGGATTTGAAAAATTCTTTTTGCATTTTATAGCCCAATTCTTGAGGAAGGCTATAGGCTATTCAACATCACGCTATGACCTTTAGGAGCCGAGCAAAAAGAAAAAAAAGTCAGAAAGAACGCTAAGCAAAAACGAGCTATAGCGCGGGTAGGCGATGCGATGCGACAGGGTGGGTCGGAGTAACAAGAAATTTCAAGCGATCGAAGTCGCGGGCAGAAGCTAGTTCTAAATCATTTTGAAAGATATTGCTAACCCATTGCTTTACTATGCGAATCGCGCGCGACACAAAGGCACCGCTCGTCGCGCGACTTGCGGTGCCTTTGTGTCGCGTGTCGCGTCGCGCCTGTGTGTACGAGCCTTTATTGTTCCAAAAATTTGTCTGCTCTCAATATTGTAGATAACGTAATGTATATTGTTGAAATGTCAGAATGAAATTCATTGCTACTGTTGGAGTGTTACGCAATAGGGAATATGCATGAATTTTTTTCATGGCATTTATTAACAAAATATGAAAATACCGTAGTAGAGATGACAAAAAGTGAAATTAAAATTAAAATCGGCCAAGAAACACGGCCGATATGAGCATTTAAAACTATTGATTACACACCAATTAGACAGAGAGATCCGACATAGACTGTGACGTCACATGTCACTACGGCCATATAAACTCCGTGTTAAATTTCGTTTTGCGAGAAAGAGATAGAAACAAATCTTCGATGGCTCATATCTTTTTTTTAATTTCATAGTTATCTGAAAAACAGTTTTACTAAACTGTTTATTACATGAATGAGGATTATTTTTTTAAATAAAAAAAAATCATGCATATTCCCTATTACCCCGCTGATTCGCCAAATAACTTGCACCTTCACGGTGCACGGTGCAAGGTTTGTCTATTAAAATTACAAAACCAATCACAAAAAATCACGTCTACTTAAAACTTACTAAGTTTTAAGTAACTTTATTTTTATTTTATTTGAAATGGGTTTGCTCTTGACTCTAGTCTAGGTCAGAGATGACAGAGACAAAGTCTACGATGGATTAAGCTCACCCAGAAGAAGACTGTTCAATCTTACTTTGAAGAGATTCGGGTTGTATGCACTCGGAAACACAAACGCAGGTAGAGAGTTCCACTCTTTTGCTGTGCGCATTATAAAGGACATTTGAAAACGCTTAGTGCGAATTGGTGGAATAGCAACTAGGTAGGGATGGTAACTTGCAGTGCGTCTGCATGTCCGAAGGTAGAAGGGGGCCGGTGGAATGAGGTCGTGGAGTTCTTGGGCACACTCACCGAAGTACAATCTAGAAAAAGAAGGTAGAAAATACGTTTATTTGTTGTACTTACTTTACATGACGCACAAAAACAAAACAAAAAAAAAAAAAAACAAGTTACGGGAAAACATACATCACATTCACGCATAACGGCTATCGCTCAGCATAATGCTAAGACCCTATTCGAGACAAGCGCCCCAGCGCTGGTTTTCAGTGACAGCCGGCCCTTATGCGTCATTGCATTGCACCCTTAATTCTGTCTCCTCTTTCCGAACCAATTCTTGGAAAATAGACTGATCCGTAGTATCATTCTATTGCGTCACAAATTCCTGGACTATACATTCATGGCGCCTCCCCCCATAGCTTGATGTCACTGTGTGTAAATACGGCTTCTTTCGGGACGAATTCTTGGAATATAGATGTGATTTATTATCCTTTTACTTAATTCTCTTTTTTTAGGAAAGTGCCTTTCATGCATGGCGGCTTTCCCCCATACCTCAATGTCACTCCGTCCCTGTAAATACCATTTTTAATTTTTGGAACCAATTCTTGGAAAATAGACAGTGATGTATAGTATCCTTATATTCCTTTTCAACTATGATGCGTCACACATGTCTAGACACCCACATAAATTCATGCCGCCCTCCCCCATAGCTTGATGTCACTGTGTTCCTGTAAAACGATATTAATTTTCGGGAATAATTCTTGGAAAACAGACGTGATCTATGTCTTTATTTACCTCGATGCGTAACATATTCGCGGAAAACGCCATTCATTCCTGGCATCTTCCCCCACACCCCTATAGGTCGATGTCAAGCTCTTTCCCTGTAAAACCATCTTTGGTTCACTCAAATCTGTGTGGTACTTTCCTCAATAGACCATTTCCGACATCAATCTACATAGTCTTCACATGACCTGACCAAGATTATGTCTGGACTTTAAAAGAGACTGTGACTTCTGAGTTTGTTTCGGCCTTTCTTCTCGAGAGTAGTCAGATAGGAATCGCCGACCCTATCTAGCTTTTTTTTTTCTAATATCACGTATAAAAGTGATAAAAAAAAGTGATTCCGATAACCTATTTACAGAATAAACAATTTTATTTAATCAATAACACACCAATGGTATCCGTCAAATCCACATAATTTCCTTTTCAAGTTAGAT
The DNA here is from genome assembly GCA_963855955.1 of Luperina nickerlii. Classification (NCBI taxonomy): domain Eukaryota; kingdom Metazoa; phylum Arthropoda; class Insecta; order Lepidoptera; family Noctuidae; genus Luperina; species Luperina nickerlii. Next base: position 9,025,426 of record OY979690.1, on the reverse strand, counting down.
GCGTCAGCATCATCAAATTTTTAGGAAATGCCTTAATAAATCCATGGCGCCTGCCCCCCACAGCAAGATATCCCTACGCCCTAACCAGCTTCATTTTCGGAACAAATTCTTTGAAAACGGACTCGTTCTATAAGTATCCTTATTTACCATTTCAAGTATGATGTGTCATATTTCTCGGATCCGACGAAAGTTCATGGCGAGGTAGCGGCATATACAGCGCCACATGCGAACTACGCATCATACTGACGTCACGCAAAATCCTGCATCGCGCAAGCAGAGTTTACCGCGCGACTAACATATACAACAGCCCAACATGAGTCATCGGGCAAGTTGCCCACCAGACACGACACCCGTCTGGTCGGAACTGTCGGAAGATCCTTTACTATAGAGTATACGTGAACTTTTACACCCTGTTTCTCATACCTCTATTGCGACTTCCCCCCATAACTCGGTGGTATTGCTTCCCTGTAAAACCAACTTCACTTTCGGGACAAATTCTTAATATACGAACTTGAACAGCACAGCAATATTTAGTCTATTCCACTTAACTTCCTTTTCAAGTATGGTGCGTCAGCGTCACACATTTCTGGGAAACGCCATAATAAATCCATGGCCCCTCCCTTCCTTAGTTTGATGTCTCATTTTATATTTGTGTACCGACAGCGAACTAAATTATGGTGAATTCTGATTTAGGTCAATTAACTTCTTTGTTTATTAAGTACCTATTAATAGTGTTTTTGTCATGGGTTATTATTTTATTAATGACAGTTTAACAGCATTCATTGCGTTATTTACGTTGATGAGCTGACACATTTTTGGAACATATGAAGCAATGGATTAACAATATCCTTCAAAATGATTCAGGTTGACATTGACAGTGTGTTACGCAATGAGGGTTTTCTGAAATGACGTTCGCCAGGTGGCAGCACTGACACGTCAGGTCCAGACATCTGTCAAAGAGCCTATATTTTCTTTAGTCATGACTGAATGATGAACGAATGAATGAATCGAATGATGAACGTCATCATATATTTTATATTGGAAGACCTTTTGTCACAGTGGTGCCAACTGGTGTCGTAAATTTTCACGAAAACCCTCATTGAAAGTGCGGGATTGCAGATTCGAAACTTTCCAAGCTTTGAAGAGATTCGGGTTGTATGCACTCGGGAACACAAACGATATAAAATAAAGCTGTTCAGAATGTAGCTCATCCTCATCAACTTAAACTATTAGTGTCAATATCTTGTGAGGCAGGCTTCACTCTTGTGGGAAATCTATGAAGAAGGGTGCTTGGGGCATTTATTATTCAGGTTATGGGAAGGCACCGAGGGTTCACCTTATCTTTTAAAGGTGGTACTTCAGTCCCTTGTGCATTTTGGTTTTGTATCTTGTAATGCATGTGACGTGTCCAAGGGAGTTCTTGTTTGATTTCTTGTTTTTTTTTTCATTTTCAAAATGTCTTATTTAAAAAAATATAATTTAAAATCGGTCTAATTTGGCTGCAAGACTATTTTTCGAAAATTTTCTTAAGTAAATTTTTAGACCTTTGTATCCTGCTTATGCGTCTGAAGTTTCATTAAAATCGGTTCATTCATTTCGAAAAACAATGGCTTAAAAGTTTGTATGAAATGCCGTACGGCGTAAACGCTCTTAATCAAGGATGGTAATCGTGATCCAGTGCCTTTTGTTAAATCTGTCTATACTTATAATAAATCTGTCAACTTTGTTTGATAAACGCGCTAATCTCTGGAACTTCCGGTCGGATTTGAACAATTCGTTTTGCATTTGATAACCCAATTCTCGCCCAGAAGGCTATTTAACATTACGCTCGGCTCCTAAAGATCCTAGTCTTTAGGAGCCGAGCAAAAAGAAAAAAAATCAGAAGAACGCTAAGCGAAAATGCGGGCGGGCGGTGGGATGCGACGCGGTGGGTCGGAGGTCGAAATTCCACGCGGACGAATTCGCGGGCAGAAGCTAGTTTTGTAATAAAAGATAAAGGCTCCTTCAAACAGGCGCGACACGACACGCGACACAAAGGCACCTCAAGTCGCGCAACGAGCGGTGCCTTTGTGTCGCGCGCGATTATAAAGGCTCCTTCAAATAGGTGCGACGCGACACGCGACACAAAGGCACCGCAAGTCGCGCAACGAGCGGTACCTTTGTGTCGCGCGCGATTCGCGTCGCGCGTCGCGCCTGTTTGAAAGAGCCTTAAAGGCTCGCACACACAGGCGCGACGCGACACAAAGGCACCGCAAGTCGCGCAACGAGCGGTGCCTTTGTGTCGCGCGCGTTTCGCGTCTCGCGTCGCGCCTGTTTGCAGGAGCCTTAACGCGTGTCTCGCCTGTTTATAGGTGCCTTAATGGTCACTCCATTATCTTTTGACATACCATAACCTTTTACACCCAACACCCCATCAAAAAGGGTTGTAATAATAGCAAAAATCCTAAAATTATGAACCCTAAAATGGTTCACGCGATCTTTGTGGTCGCTACCCTCCTTCCACCCCGCCTAGACGACGCCTAGCCACCCTCTTAGACGGTGACGTCACTCCAACAGTTATGTTCTACCCTCATTCGACAATATAATAAAAATCGATTTATCTTGTCTAGGAATAACGATGATTTCTTTGTTTTTCTGGAACGTTGCCAGGATTTCATCCCCTTCTTCGTAGTAAGGGACTTCTTTGGGTAACTAATTAAGGATTGCTTTAAGAAAAGTGCGGGGCTGTGCTTTCTCATGCTGTCTCTTTCTACTGGAGGGTAAGCAGACAAGCAATTCTACTTAGTACTAATTTTGCAGCCAAGGGTGCCATTTTTTTTTCTTTTTTTTTGTCAGCTTCCAGCACGAGGTATAGCTAAGTAATGCCATATAGTATTTATATCTCACGAAGCGACGCGCGCTATACTTGTGGTTATTAAGTGTACGTAAACTCTATGAATGTGTGTGTAAGCTCAGAAGCTCTCGGCACTATTGAAAAAGTTATAAATTTTTTTGAAGTTGTAGCGTAAACTGAACTTTGTTGTGTAGGATTTAAAGTTACTTTTTCATAAACTCATATTTGTTTACATTTTTGGCAATTAAATCGCGAATGCAGATTATGTACAGTAATTTAAGTAAGGTGCATTCGGGTAATGTCGAAAATCGGCATATTCCGAAAATTTCAATTTCCTACCAAACGCGACGACATTTTATAATGTGGCAACATTTACCTAGACGCCAGTTTAATACTCCCCCCGCTTCTGTTGACTCAAGTCGCTTATTGTAAATGTACGAGTCACAACGCCGCATTTCTCGCAGTGTGTCATTTTTCGCGCGTTTTCTAGTTATCGGAAATTACACGAACATTGTTATCTCAGAAATTTGGTAAGTTATTTAACTGATTGTTTTTTTGTTTAATAGATTTTCGTTTTTAATATAGTTTTTAATGGGTTCGCGCATCCTAGGTATCTTTTTCTGTTTTTATTGAAATTACCCGAAGATGGGTAAATCCGAATCAAAAATGATTCGGATTTAGCCGATGTTGCTTTTCTATGGAGATTGTCAGTGGTTCTCAATATTCTCAATCTATAATTTATTTGGGTAATTTTGATGGTAGGTTAGTTCTGTCTAAACGTGATATACCTAAGCAGGGGGGTGTCATTTCACAGTTTAGGTCTGATCGGCCGGCCCGCCTATTGGTAAGCAAATGGCAGTCGGTTGCCACTCGGCTAGCATGCTCGACATGTCTCGCGCGTATTTGAATATCTTATCGACAGTGATTTGTTATACCTAAACTTGTATTTTGTTCAGGAGTGATCCTTTTGTACGCTAGTTCTATTACTAATACTGTGATATAAGCACTAATCTACATGAGTTTTTTAATACAATCGCTATACAGACGGAGTTATTTTTGTTCTTTTGACAATCAAGACACGGAGTTCTTGTTGTGCTACTCAAACTTGACAGTAAAATATAGGTACGTCATTGCAAATTATTATTGATAGTTTTCGTAATTTATTTATTTAAGGACAACCAACAAAGCATACACAAAAATAATTATAAACACTGATTGTTATAACTTGTCAAAATTTATTTTATAAGTTTTGAGAACTTCTTTGTTTAGTTTTTTTTTTTTATCTAAAACCTCGAATAAAGCTTTATAATTTGTTTATGTTATTCAGGTGTCAGAGAGAGGCTCAACTATTTTAGTGTGCATAACTGAGATATCAAGTTAACATTTTTGTTTAATTTATATGTCAAAAAATTTAATTATAAAATTAACCCACTTACAAGTAGAAGTGGGTTAATTTTATAATTCAATTTGACTATTTATTTGTGATTTTGCTACATAAGTAGTAGTTTAATTACTTACTTAATTTTCAAATAAATCTTTATTTTTTATTATATTAAGTCTTATTTTCAAACCCAAGACCCATGATTATTTCCATTCTTATTACAGAAAATCTTAAACATTTTGATCGGATCTCAGCAGTCGCGACCCAGCAGCGCTGCCGAGTCGCAACTGCCGAAACTGCCCACCTCTTTGTATGGATTTTTATGCAAAGCTCTTCGATGCAAGCTGCCCATCCCCGCGCTGCCGGGTCGGGCTACACGACCGCGTACCTACATCGGAAGGGGTAGCATACAAATCCATACAAAGATCTGAATGTTACTTTTAGTAGGATATGCGATCATTTTGATTACGATATAATAATATCTTTTAAACTATGAGAATGATTATTCTCATAGTTGCGTGAGTAAAAAAATCATATCCGCTCTGTACCTGCTAAAAGATTGAGAACCATTTACCCATGCGACGGGTAATTCCGAAATACAAGTGTCACACAAACGTGTTTAGGTTATTCTATGACAAATATCGTGAATATTATTTTTGGAGGATAATAACGATATAAAAAGAAATATGTACTTTTTGTCAAAAGTGAATAAAATCCACTTTTAACCGTCATTCGGAATTGCCCGTACATAATTCGAAATTACACTCGTGCAAAGAAAAAAAAAGTAAGTTTTTAAACACTTTTTTTTTTTAAACTACTACGATATTTATGAAAGATCTCCGAATAGAGCTCTAGGCTATACATTCAAGAAGACGAAATGACTTCTTTAGGAGACATATAATCCACTGCTTCTGCCTGGTTCATCAAAATACACACATTCCATCAATTTGTCTGAAAACCATTCGATATTACCCGAATGCACCTTATGTAAGATTTCTCAGCCAGTTCTCTGATCAGAAATCCAGGGACCATCATTATAATCTGCCTAGCCTTTTACCAACAATTTTTTGGTCGCCTTCGTCTAACAGGATGCAGCTGAATACCAGTATTTTACAAAGAGAGACTGCCTATCGAACTTTCAAACCCCGGTTATTGGGTAATACGATACCCATTGGTAAGACTGGTTGTCAGACCTAATGACCCGAAACGACTGTCAAAGATCTACAAATGACAGCCGATACCAATGGTTTAACGTGCTTTCTGAGGCACCGGAAGGGTCTCGTTATGTAATGGATGGTCACCCATCCACTGACCGACCTCAGCAGGTATATCCTAACCTCCGATCGATCAGTGCGACTATTATTATTTGGCCACGAGCCTCTATAGCGCCACGAGTACCATTCCGGGGACCATGGAGGTAAAGGTATATTATTTAAAAAACCTCATTTTGTATTCGTTGGTTTTTCAGTGTCTCCTACAAACATTGTCACCACGAAAATATCCTTTTCTTCTCAAACTAATTTGGGTCGTCCTCTCTTATGCGTTGGTACGCGATGACTACGCAATTTTAGGAGTTTTGTGTCATTAAATATTCAAAATCTCAGTGCTACTACACATCGGGTCGGCATGATTCGGCATAAAGGCTCCAACATATAGCGAGACACGCGATATAATCGCGGGCGACACAAAGGCACAGCTCGTTGCGCGACCTGCGGTGCCTTTGTGTCGCGCGCAATTTTATCGCGTGTCACTCCTGTTTGAAGGAGCCTTTATGTTCCGGTCAAAGCCACTCGGCTTAGGGCGAATTGTTCCGAACCGACTCGAATATGATTCAGCAGGATAGATGCGAGGATATAAGTTTCTGGAGTTGCGACCGCGTACCAGAAGACGTAGCGTGGGAAGGCCTCCATGCAAGGTGGACCGACGACCTTGTGAAGGCCGCAGGAACCCGCTGGATGCGAGAAACACAGAACCGGTCGAAGTGGAGGTGCTTGGGGGAGGCTTATGTCCAGCAGTGGACGTCTTTCGGCGGAAATAGTGATGATGAAGGATAGAGCTGATATTATGGGTAGCAATTGCTTCGGGACGACTTTGTTTTTGAACAAGTGTTTAGAACCGCTGATATCACTTATCTCTTCCAAACATTGACATCACCAAAATATCCTTTTCTTCTAAAACTAATTTGGGTCCTCCTTCCTTGTGGGTACGCGATGAGTACGCAATTTTTGCGAATGTGCTTTTAGGAGTTTTGTGTCATCAAATATTCAAAAGCGGGCGCGATTTCTTTGTCCTTTGTTTTGATACCTTCTCTGAAACTTGGAAAAGCGGCCAAGTGCGTGTCAGCATCGCACACGAAGGGTTCCGTACCACCCTACAATAATTAACAATTCATCAATCTGCCTGACCTTTAAACAACTATGTAGGGGTTGGCTTCCAGTCTAACTAGATGCAGCTGAATGCGAACCTGACATTCAGTATCCAGTTACTGGGTAACACGATATCCCTTGGTACAGACGCCAGCACATAAAGCTACCCGAAACTGTCAAATTTTCGCACTCAACTTTGAACCTTATGCTCTAGCGATAAAGTTGAAAATCTATTAAAGAAATTTGACAGATTGTAGCAACTTGATGTGCTGGCGTCTGTACATAGATACACCTAGATAACGCAAGAGCAACTACTTCGCGTGCCAAAAATCGCACCAGCTTACGTACAAAAATCGTAAGCCGCCACTTTCACGCTCAGTCCTGTGTACAGCGGTGCTATTCTGTAAAACTCTCACCGTGAAAACTTAGGTGTGGTGAGCGTGGAGTGAGTTGTCAATAGTGTCAATTCCTATTAAAAACAAACTCACTTCACCTAGGTTTTCACGGTGAGATTTTTACAGAATCCACCGGCTGCTGGCTGGGTGAGCGTGAGCGCTCTGGCGCGCCCGGGCTATGGCGAGACGGGTGCCGCTCGCGGCCGCGGCGGGGGCGTCTTTGAATCGATTTGATTTTCCCATCACTAAATAGTGCCTGTGACGTCATAGTAGGTAGTCAAAAAATAGCACACTTGGTTTTCATACAGATCATGATACTTGCGTTATCTAGGTCTATCTATATCCTGTGCCTTGGTAAGAATGGCTGTCAGTCTTTTGGGCTTCTGACTACCGGTAACGGCTGCCAACTAATTAAAACTTAATATTTAACTTAATTTTATGTTCATTGTTTGCTGCTATAGCGGCCATAGCAGTACACACTCTTTGAAAATTTCAACTGTCTAACTATTACGGTTAAAAAGATATAGCCCTGTGACAGACGAATGGACAGCGGAGCCTTAGAGCGGTTCTGCACTACATCCGATCCGAGTCCCGAGAAATGCCGGTCCGACGTGACCATTGTCCTATTTGTATGAGGGGTTGCGCACTAGATCCGAACAGTATCCGTCCGAATTTAGAACATTCTCAATTCGGATTGAAGCCGATCTATAATTCGGATTCGGATCGGATGTAGTGCGGAACCGCTCTTAGTAATACGGTCCGGTTGGCACCCTCTGGGTACGGAAACCTAAAAAGGATGTTAATTATATTCTGACTAGCTTCTGCCCGCGACTTCGTCCGCGTGATATTTCTTGTTACTCTGACCCACCCCGTCGCATCGCATCGCCTGCCCGCGCTATTACTTCGTTTTTGCTTGGCGTTCTTTCTGACTTTTTTTCCTTTTGCTCGGCTCCTTAAGGTCATAGCGTGATGTTATGTAGCCTATAGCCTTCCTCAAGAATTGGGCTATCAAATGCAAAAAGATTTTTTCAAATCCGACTGGTAGTTCCAAAGATTAGCGCGTTCAACCAAACAAACAAACTCTTCAGCTTTATAATATTAGTATAGATTATAAATTATAATATAGTAAGTCAGTTGTTTTTGTTTTAAGTTTTTATTTTTCACTTTTTAGTTGTACCTGCCTACTCCAAACAAATTCATATAACACTACTTGGTATGTGAATATCAGTGACAGGAAGCTATTGAACACATCTGCCTACCCCTTTAAAAGGTACAGGCGTAATGTTATGTTGTGTGATTGCGTAAACAATGCATACATATGCTATAGCAGCAATCGCGGTTGATTTGCTGGCATTTATTGAAGAGTTCCGTTGTCTGTCTCCGAAACTCATCATCAGATCTTTATGAAATTTAAATGGGACCATTCCGGAATAAACCCACTTCGAACAAAAAAAATATTTGCAAATATATATGAGGGAGTTATGCCCGAATATACCTACATAAAAAATAAAAAATAGAAACATCCGAATTGAGAACCTCCTCCTTTTTCGAAGTCGGTTAAAATCAAATGATGTCAAGGGCAATTTTATTCAAAATTAAATACTTGTGATGAATAACGTATTTATTTTGATAAGGATTAAAATATCATGTTTATAAAAAAAAACCTTCGCAAATAATGCATTAGTTTAGAAGAAATTTGATTACTTACCATAAAAAAGGTTATAGTGAGTAAACCTTAAAAGATAGACATATGCTATCGCGGACTTTTTTTTAGAACTTTTAAAGGGAAACAATTCCGTCATACATGATTTTTGCGTAACTTTAACCGTTTACGCAGCGTACGCAACGAAAGCTCTCAAAAGGAATATTTTTTCCCCGTTTTTGCATCATTTTTCATTGATGCTCCGCTCCTATTGGTTGTAGCGTGATGTTATATAGCCTATAGCCTTCCTCGATAAATGGACTATCCAACACAAAAATATTTTTTTAATTCGAACCAGTAGTTCCTGAGATTAGCGCGTTCAAACAAACAAACAAACAAACAAACTCTTCAGCTTAAATATCATGTTTATAAAAAAAAACCTTCGCAAATAATGCATTAGTTTAGAAGAAATTTGATTACTTACCATAAAAAAGGTTATAGTGAGTAAACCTTAAAAGATAGACATATGCTATCGCGGACTTTTTTTTAGAACTTTTAAAGGGAAACAATTCCGTCATACATGATTTTTGCGTAACTTTAACCGTTTACGCAGCGTACGCAACGAAAGCTCTCAAAAGGAATATTTTTTCCCCGTTTTTGCATCATTTTTCATTGATGCTCCACTCCTATTGGTTGTAGCGTGATGTTATATAGCCTATAGCCTTCCTCGATAAATGGACTATCCAACACAAAAATATTTTTTTAATTCGAACCAGTAGTTCCTGAGATTAGCGCGTTCAAACAAACAAACAAACAAACAAACTCTTCAGCTTTATTATATTAGTATAGATAGTATAGTATAGGTAGTATAGATGTGTGGGATGCTGTGAGCGGTTTTCTGGAGTCACTGTGTTGTTGTTGTTGTGACTGTGCAGAAAGATGGCAAAAAGGCAGACGACCATTTTTCGAATATTGGCAACTCATTGATGCTTTGAGAAAAATATACTTTTTTTCATTTCGATATTAGAATTAATTATGTATTTGGTCAGCGGGATTATCCGAAAGGGTTACCGCTGGCCCGGAACATAAAGGGCTAAGGAAGGAACACGGGTGGGTTTTAGTCAGTAAGAGTCTGACACTCCCTTCCGCTCCACCCAGAGCGGGAGGGGTCATTTGATGACTTCCCAACCTGAAAAAAAAAGCATTATATTATATAATTATATCTGATAGTTTCAAAATACTCCTACGCATTAGAATATGCCAGTGTTTTCATTTATTGTATAATTTTTGAGTGAGTACCTACCGTGCATTTGCGATTTATTTGCCAAAAATGTAAACAAATATGAATTAATGGAAAAATAACTTTAATTTCTATACAATAAAGTTCAGTTTACGCTACAACTTCCAACATTTTTATAACTTTGTCAATAGTGGTAGTCACTCTGAAATCAACTTAATTTTCATTGAAATAAAGTCGATATTTGTTTAACTTGAAATAGGCTCAGTTTTACTTTAAGTTAGTAATTTTTGAGCAACTAGCTTCATCTTTCTGACTGACCGACCCTTCGACGATTCAAAAGTGCCTGTAATTGGTTTATTTGAAATGCTTTGAGTTTGAGTAAAGGCTCCTAAAAACAGGCGCGACACGCCATATAATCGCGCGCGACACAAAGGCACCGCTCGTTGCGCGACTTACGGTGCCTTTGTGTCGCGCCTGTTTGTAGGAGCCTTAAGTTTAGGCCTTGTAATTATATTAAAATGCTCTTGTATGATGTTTCACCAATGAATCCTCGTGTACCATCTGTCATATAATATGATAGCCGTTCACTTGATGACTCCCATGACGAGAGTAACATAATATGAGTAAACGACATACGCTAGTATGTGCTTGTTGAGGAATAATTGGACTTTAACGAGAGTGTGCTAGCGTTGAATGTGGTCATGGAGGCTCCGTATGTATTACATATATTAATTCATCCAAAGGGTTCTTTAACAGATCGCTCTTAGCGATAAGACCGTCTATCTATTGTGTCACCCTTTGTAAAATTTCTATATTTATGTCTGTAATTTATATGGTGTAGGTACTATATTAAAGAGTATTCTATTATGTAGTTTATCTGGCATGAAAAGGTATCAAACAGACAGATAGCCGGAGTTAGTTTCGCAAATATATTTTTGTTTCATGGATTAGTGTGTCAGTGTGGATGTAAGATAGTATTTTGGTTACTTATTTGTAACTAAATGTCGGCTCGATCAAAATGGAAGCTGAATTGGTAAGATAAAGTCATGGTATTGGAGACACGTTCATAAGTACTTTTGGGGAGTATCTTGAGTCTTCTTCTTTGTGTCACTGGCACAACAGTGTTTTGAATCTTGTTTTCCCAGAACTTTGCCACTTACACGGCATTGTGGGTGGCAGTGCAGAGGTCACTTTGACTGTATGTTTTGGGATACAGAGAGCAGGATAGGAGGTGAAGCCTACTGCCGTTACGTTAAGATAGCCCCACTTTACCAGGTTGGACTTACGTCTTCCCACTTGTGTCCGGAGACGGTTCAGAGACTTGCAAGTGGACCACGGAAGGTTACACCCTGCAAGGAGATGCGACTTTGGTGGTAGATAGTAAGGTATACATTCGGGAAAGATTTATTTACAGGGTCGCTAGGACATCGACGCGCAACCTGGATTCAGTGAGTAGGCCTACATGATTCTGAACCCATACATTTTGACCGCGTAGATGTTGCACTTTTCTAGGTTACAGCAGATTTTAATAATGATAACCGACGTTTCAAAGTTAGAATCCTATAAGTATCCAAAATGAAAATATTTTATTTCACATTGTGTTCGAGTTCATTGATTGGTATTTTTTTAATATATTTATTTATTGGTAGGTTTAAGTAAGTTTGTTGTTGTGAATTATGATTTTATTAGGGCAAGCCGGGCTGGAAGAAAAAAATATAGAAAATAGAAAAATAGAAAAATATTTATTGTCCAGGTAATACAGTAAGCAGGTGTTAACAGTAAGTTAAGACGACATGAGTAGCTTAAAATATTACCTACAGCTAGGTTACAATATAGTATTAACTAGTGAGCCCCAAACTAGACAGTTAGTCTGTATCTTGGGGCTCGAAGTACGAGTTCCAGAGTGGAGACTAGAGAGGTGATTTCAGGTATGGTATGGTATGTGTGTATGTGTGATATTGTGTGGTGTGTGTGTGTATATGTGTGACGTGTAAGTGGTGTGTGTGTGTAAGTGTGCGTGTTTGTTCCATTGTGCTTCGTTTAATTTGGTGTCAGGTGAGGGTCTTTATATTAATTGTTCCGAATCATCATAGCCAATTTTATGCAAAATTTCCTTCACAATTTTTTTGCAGCCGAATGAAGTAGTATTTTTGATTTCGCAGAGTTTGCAGACTTTATTGTACGTATTAATGAGAGAGTAGGCCGGGGAGCGTCTAGCTAGCAAAGAGGTGTTGTCAGGTGTTGGTATTCTGTAATTTCTTTTGCTTATGATAGATGCGTAGTCGGGTCTCCTTTTAATATTTTTGTGCGTTTTTGTGCAGGCAGAAAGAATGAAAAGCTGGCGGACTCTGAGGACTCTCGTTTCGCGGTAGAGTAGATCAGTAGAGAACCGGAAGGGCTTCTTGAAAGTTACTTTAAGAAGCGCCCTCTGTGCTCTTTCAGCTTCCATTAAGTAGGTCTTTCCAGCGCTACCCCACACGCTGATGTCAAAGTCAAAGTCAAAGTCAAAGCATTTATTTCAAATAGGCACATTAAAGGCACTTTTGAACGTCAGAAATTACAACAAATAGAATTGATTCTAGTCGCCCATTCCAAAAGGTAGTTTTCGTATGGAGAAGAACGGGCAAGAAACTCCACCGTTACTCTTTTAAAATATTTTACAAAATTTTGCATACATTAATTATATAATAATAATATGTGAACACGATGCACCTAAAATAAAATTACTATACCACAATAGGTAAAAGACTTAAAAATGAAACCATGACATATAAATTAATTATCTGATAGATACATGGTGCTCACATATTTACAAACATGGTAAAAGTAAACGATTTTCATTAAAAAAAAAAATTACAAGTAATAAGTCAGGGTGTGAGTAGTAAAGTAGTTACAGAATGTAAATCAATGTCAAAAAAAAAAAGTATAAATTTACAATTAAATTGCAACCAGTTTGATTTTGTCTAGGCTCCAGATTGTCCTATGGAGCAGGACCAGCATGTTTCCAAGCGTTCTTATCTTGGATATAATCTTCTAATTTATAGTATGCTTGTTTACAAAGTGTACGTTTAATGTGAGTTTTAAATTTTCTTTCATTTAATTGCAATACATCGCAAGGTATTTTATTGTAACATTTAACACAGTACCCCATAAAAGATGTATGTACCTTGGCTAATCTGAAAAATGGTTGATGTATTTTATCTTTATTTCTAGTATTAAAATTATGTCTATCGCTTATTTTATTAAAAAGATGTAGATTTTTTCTTACATACATAATATTTTCATAAATGAATTGGCAAGGTACCGTCATAATATTAATCTTTTTAAAAAGTTCCCTGAGAGATATAGTATTTATGCTTACTTACACTTTACTTTCATCACGCATAATACTATTTATCATTATTTACACTTTAATACTATTTATCATCCTTTTTATTTGTTTATATGTTTACATTATACTTTTACTCAATTTTCATGTTGTGACACGTCAATTGTCAAACTGTCAATTACTTTTTAAATGTCTTTCTGGCTTAGTCTATGGTAATTACTCTTTGGTCTAAATAACTTAAATTATTTTTATCAATATGTTTAGCTTTTGTATTATTAAGATTATTACGATTGTTTAGTCTAAATAACTTAATTTTAAATTAGATTTATAATATTCTTTACGCACTCGTGGATATGTCTTGGCCGGATACACTTGTCAGATTAGATGATGGCCACATAGAAGAAAACTGATATTTGAAAAAGGAAGATTACTTAGAAACGAGCTCATGAACAGCTGGAGGCTGCGGGCATTCGAGTCTTGGGACTGAGACATTAAGCATCAGAAAACTGCTTGGTTTTGCTGTGACATCTTGAACTGCTTGGTTCTGCTGCGACATCTTTGACTAACCCAGGGGATCCAGCTAAAGATTCCACCTGGGACCTTCTACTTCTAATCTTCGCGAGCTAACCACGTATAACTTGTTACCCTGACGCCTGATACCCGTTCCTACAGTGCTGAGCTGATTTCATAACGAGAACTATAAAACTCCAGTGAGTGCGCGCGTGTGTGAACTATAAACTTCCGAGAGTGCGTGCTATTAGTACTTTTATAACTAGCTGTTTTTTATAACTTTCTGTATTTTATCTTCCCTAATAAAAATTATTGGACGGTCTGCTTACCCTCTATTTTAATAAGGTACAGATCGTTACAGTTTGGCGCCCAACGTTAAAATAACTCGAACTCACCCCCTTTTTCTAAATTCTAAAAAAAACTAGCACTAGGTATCTATTTTTGAACTCCTTATTTGGCTTAGTCTTTTCAATACTAACTAACTTATTTTTCTTCTTCAGCTCTCTTCTTGAAGACTCCTATATTCGACTCAACACTTCTTCATACTGAACATCATCTTATACTTCATTCTCATACATCCCACTACCGAAAGGTAGTTGGCATCCATTCTTCGCTTGTCAGTGTTTTTAAAACCATTCGTGGTCACTTACAAGTTGGGGTTTGGCTTACTCTACGACGTACTATTGGACAATATCCCGTAGTCGTTTCCTCCTACACTTAACTCTTTACCAATACATCACTACACTGCACCCCACATACTTGCACACTACAGCGTTTACCCATTGGTAATCGTACTCAGTCTTCGCTTGGCGTGTTTTTAAAACCACCTCGTGGTCACTACCAAGTTAGGGGATTGAGACACTTCACGACTGAAACAGGAGAATATCCTGTGGATGTTTTTACAAACCTATACATCTACACAACTCCTATAACAAATACTCCACTATAGAATAGAATAGAATACTCTTTATTATGTACACCATATACACTATCCACTATCCTCCTAAACACTTATATAATAATATATTTATACTTATGTAAATATCTGGAATCATACCTGTAGTGTATACAGATATTCTTATGATTTGTCTCGAGCGCACACGTCACAAGGTGCGGGCTGAGTGGGGGGCATTCGATGCCGAACCGCCAGCCCGCAAGCACGTGGTGGTGCGTAGGCGAGCCGAATACTATTTAAATATTGTATAGCTGAACCAGCTACTACATTTGGCGACGAGGACAAAACAAAAAACTGTAAGTAAAGTGATCTAAAAAAAAAAAAAATAATAATAATAATAATAATAATGTGACTGTGGCGAGATTATAATCATGTACTAATAGAAAATAAAACTTAACTATTACAAACACTGGAATGATACTATTATGCCACAACACATTTTATTTCCTTAGCTTCATGAAATTGTTTACCTAATGAAAACAAGGTACCTACTTAGGTACTAACATTAAACTTAAAACCTTAACTCTGCTATTTAGATGCTGAAGTTAAAACGTTAATCGTAACGGTGCAGTAGTGGTGACAACTGATTAATCTTTTATTTAAGTTGTTTAACATTGTCAATCATTGTTGTTTACGCAAAGATGTGCTATGAATGACTCATTACATCGGCACGCCGCGCGCTGCCGAACGCAGCTGTACTGGTAACTTATAAGAATTATCAATTTGTATTTGATTGTTATACGATACGCTTAATAAACATTTTGACTTAGTATATATAGGTACATTTCGCCATTTAGTGCCTACCTACCGCCTACTGGGTTGGCAAATGTACCTAACGCATACAATTTGTCAATCAGTTTAAACTGCTAATATTCAAACGGAAAAAAAAAAGAGTAATGTAGGCATGTTTACAAGTGGGTGCAGACGTTAAACTGTTTACCTACTTATCAAAGTACTCTGTGCTAGTTATTTAAGGAAGGATGTACCTAGATAATATTATCCTATTGTATACCTAGGTAAGATTTTACATAATAATATACCCAATTAGGGTTTATGGTTTCAGTAGTAAATACTTTTTAGTGCTGCCTATTATAACCTTAAATAAGTCGTTTATTTTACGACTTCCTTCAGTAAATAAGTTGAGGTATGGGTCACGATCGCCTAGTCACACAAAATTTGTGTATTAGACACACATTTAATGTGTGTGTAGTGTCTTAGTTGATTAAATTAGCTTAAAAACATCATGTTTAATACTATATTGAAACTATAGGCAGAGGTCTATTGTTAGTAGGTATTTAAACACTTTGGAATACTTAGGTAGGTACTTCAAACACAATTAATGATTGGTTGGTGACGGAGTGTAATAACCTACTTCCACGTAAGCTGGCGTGGTGGAAGCAGCCTGCACTGCTAGTCATTAAATTGACTCAGTTTTACAATGTTCAAAGGATCACTAATTGACAACATGGGTAGGTATAATACATGTGGCGCCATGGAAACGTTGTCATTGAGTGTTAAAAATAAGCAGTGATATCTGATCATTAAATTGATATTGGAACTACAATAAACTGGTTGTTCCAGGGCATCGCCATGTCCCAACTCATACTTGAGTTTAAATAAGCAGTATTATCTGATCATTAAATTGATATTGTAACAACAATAAACTGGTTGTTCCAGGTTATTGCCATGTCCCAACTCATACTTGAGTTTAAATAAGCAGTATTATCTGATCATTAAATTGATATTGGAACAACAATAAACTGGTTGTTCCAGATTATTGCTATGTCCTAACTCATACTTGAGTTCAAAAAGCAGTATTATCTGATCATTAAATTGATATTGAAACAACAATGTTGGTTGATTCCAGGTAATTGCTATGTCTCAACTGATGCTTGAGAAGTTCGACTGCGAAGGAGAACCTTCTTCGGTTGGAGCTCGATGGGAGCGTTGGAAACGAGCACTCTTTATTTATCTCGAAGCTTCTGGTATCGATAACAGTGAAAAGCAAAGAGCAAGCTTATTGCATTTTGGTGGTTTAGAATTACAAGAAATATTCTATAATATACCTGAAACCAACGTATCTGGCACAACTGAATCAGATATCTTCAAGACGGCAATAAGTAAACTTGATGCCTATTTTACACCGAAACAGAGCAAAGTTTATGAGCGTCATTTATTTCGTTTAATTAAACAAGAATCTAATGAAAAATTCGAAAAATATCTAGTTCGCTTGAGACAACAAGCCGACAAATGTCAATTTAAAGATAAGGATGACCAAATTATAGATCAGATAACTGAAAAATGTACGTTACAAGGACTTAGAAAGAAAATATTGCAAACAGGAGATTCTATGACATTAGACAACATAATAGCTGAGGCAAACGCCCTCGAAGCAGTTAATCGGCAAATGGAGGATTTTGGGGATGGTACAAGAAAAAACATAGATATAAATAAAGTGGATTCAAGAACTAACAAAAGAAGGGACAAAGACAATTATAAAACACTGTCATCTAAATCTCTTTGTGGTAGATGTGGAAGTAAAAACCACGGCTCCCAAGACACAAAGTGTCCAGCTCGGGATAAAGATTGTTTAAAATGTGGATTGAAAGGGCATTTTAGACAATATTGTAGAACTAGACTACCACTAAAAAGGAAAAATGAAATGAATAATAACACAGAGAGTAAGAAATTTAAACCACAAAAAGTAAAAGAAGAGCCGAAACAATCAAGTAGGCGGGGAGATGACATACATTACGTTTTCAGAATAGATGAGGACAGCGAGATAGAATGTGATATAGGAGGGGTAAAAGTTAACATGTTAGTGGATTCCGGATGCAAATGTAATTTAATTACAGGCAAAACATGGCAAGACTTAAAAAATAATAGAATACAAATAAGTAATCAGACTAAAATCCCGGAGAAAACATTTTATGGATATGGAAGTAATGAACCTTTAAAACTAATTGGAGCTTTCGAAGCTGATGTCAAAATAGGCGACAGGTCTGAGGGTGCAACTTTTTACATAATAGAAGACGGAACCAGGAATCTTTTAGGGAAACAGACAGCTATGAGTATGGGAATCCTCAAAATTGGACTCCAGATTAACCAAATGGAAACCAAAAAACCATTTCCAAAATTAAAGAATATTCAAATTGAAATAGCCATTGATGATAGTGTACAGCCAGTTTCACAGCCACTTCGGAGAATCCCTATACCCCTTGAAGAAAAAGTTAATAGTAAAATCAAAGAACTAATAGACAGAGATATAATTGAAGAGGTCCATAGCTCCTCGAAGTGGGTATCTCCGATAGTACCTGTCTTAAAAGACAATGGAGAGGTACGCCTATGCGTGGACATGAGGCGAGCTAACAAAGCAATTTTGCGGGAAAACCATCCGTTGCCAACAATGGACAAGCTGTTACCTAAAATGAAAAGTGCTAAATTCTTCAGCAAATTAGACATTAAAGATGCATTTCACCAAATTGAATTGCACCCAGATTCTCGTTTTATAACCACTTTTATTACAAGTAAAGGCCTTTATCGATATAAACGACTAATGTTCGGTATCACATGCGCTCCTGAAATCTTCCAAAAGACGCTAGAGCGTATCCTTTTAGGATGTGAGGGAACAATCAATTTTATTGATGACATTTTAGTGTACGGGACAAATAAAGAAGAACACGACCGAAGATTAAAGAAAGTAACAGAAACTTTAGAAGAGAATAATGTGGTGCTAAGAAAAGACAAATGTTTATTTGCAATGACTGAGATACAATTTCTTGGACATGAATTTTCGGACAAAGGAGTCAAACCCTTACAGAAATTTGTATCAAGTATCCAGGGATTTCGACCACCTAGTAACATAGGCGAGCTTCAGAGCTTCCTGGGTCTTATAAACTATGTCGGGAAATGGATTCCCAATTTAGCGACCAAAACTGAACCTCTCAAAGAGTTACTTCGAAACAAGCAAGGCAAAGGATCAGAAATTAGTAAATTCTGGGGTGTCAAACAGGATACCGCGTTTAATGAGCTAAAGTCGGATCTATCCTGTATTCCTACCTTGGGTTACTATGATGTAAAAGATCGGACAGTGGTTATAGCCGATGCTAGTCCAGTAGCATTAGGTGGTGTCTTGATACAGATAGACCACAAAGAGCCAAGGATTATTGCATATGGGCATAAGACATTGACAGACTGCGAACGACGATACTGCCAAACAGAGAAGGAAGCTCTGGCATTAGTATGGGCTGTAGAACACTTCCACGTTTTTCTGTATGGTAAGGAATTCGAATTGATAACTGACCATAAGCCACTTGAGGTCATATTTGGACCCAAGTCAAAATCATGCGCCAGAATAGAACGGTGGATTTTACGACTCCAGACATATGCATTCAAGGTCATATATAAACCAGGCAAAGAGAATATTGCAGATTCTTTATCTAGATTATGCAACTTAGAGAATTCATCGGTAAATGAAGTCGAAGATTACGTCCATTGGATTGTGGAGAAAGCTAAACCTACTACCGTGACATTAAAAGAAATTATAAAATATTCACAAGAAGATCAAGAGATTATAAAGGTTAAAGAAGGTATTTACAATAATAAATGGGACGATGAAGTAAAAAATTACAAGTTCTTTGAAAATGAGCTGTGCTTTTATGAAGGAGTTCTATTGAGAGGAACTAGGATAGTAATCCCAAGTGAACTACGGAGTCAAGTCTTAATGGCAGCTCACGAAGGTCATCCCGGCATAGTCTTAATGAAGGCTAGATTGAGAACTAAAGTGTGGTGGCCAAAGTGCGATAAAGATGCTGAGACTTTGGTTAAGTCTTGCAAAGGATGCACACTTGTCTCAGCTCCAAATCCACCAAACCCTCTGAAGAGACGAGAATTACCACATGAGCCGTGGGTAGACATAGCTATAGATTTAATGGGACCACTTCCGAGTGGGGAATTTATATTGGTCGTGGTGGATTATTTTAGTCGATATAAAGAGGTTAAAATAATGCGAAAGATTTCCAGTGCAGATATCATATTAAATCTAAAAGAAATATTTAGCCGTCTTGGAAACCCATCAACAATAACTGCAGACAATGGGAAACAATTCTGTAGCGATGAATTCAAGAGGTTCTGTAACGAAAGAAACATACTTTTGTTTAACACCGTACCTTATTGGCCACAACAGAATGGTGAAGTAGAACGCCAAAACAGAGATATATTGAAACGCTTAAAAATCAGCCAGGCTGAGAAAAGAAACTGGAGGGAGGGTTTGGAGGAATACTTGGTTATGTACAACAGTACCCCACATAGTATAACGGGGAAACCTCCGGCAGAATTATTTTTCAAAAGACAATTTCGTGACAAAATCCCAATGGTTAGTGACATCAACCGTCAACTGGAAGACTCGGAGATAAGAGATAGGGATAACGAAAAGAAACAGTTCGGAAAAGAATATGCCGATAGAAAACGAAAAGCAAAACAATGTGATTTAGTACCGGGAGACAAAGTGTATTTGAAGAATATCATTAAAGCTAACAAATTAAGTTTAAACTATGACCCAACTCCTCACACAGTTGAAAAAGCAGCAGGAGGAGATGTTGAAGTACGAAATGATTCAACAGGACAAGTGCTTAGGAGGAATGTAGTACATCTGAAAAAAATTGAAGGTCAGTGGAAAATTTTGAATGATAAGGAGCCTGAAGAACTACACTTAGGAGATACGTCTAGTCCGAGCAATTAAGAGGAGGTATAACTTTATTTTTGAAGGAAAGGAAAAGGAAGGTGCCGGACATAATAAACAAAATAAATAAATAATTAATAATTTATAATTATATTGATTATATAATGGAGTTAAAATAAAGAATTACTTGTAAGGATTGATTAGAAAAAACAGATTTTATGGAGATGCCTAAATTGCGGCTTACTTAGTTAATAAAAAGTTAAGATATTCACTACAGAGGAGTAATATCAAGTAGACTACTTGTAACTTAATAAATACTAGATTCAAAATATAAAAAAATATTATTTATTCCTAAAGACCCTTAATATTTAATACAGGGGTATTTAATAACGGAAATAAACTAAATTAAAATAAGGAAGGGATGTAGTGTATACAGATATTCTTATGATTTGTCTCGAGCGCACACGTCACAAGGTGCGGGCTGAGTGGGGGGCATTCGATGCCGAACCGCCAGCCCGCAAGCACGTGGTGGTGCGTAGGCGAGCCGAATACTATTTAAATATTGTATAGCTGAACCAGCTACTACAATACCAAAATAAGTATATCGTGGGCTCTCAAAATATTTTACTAATTGTTATTGTTTGACATTGGTTGCTAGGTAACTAGCCATAGTGCATTTGCATTGAGTATTAGTCTTTTTGCGCGGTGGCAAAAGTAGGTACTAAACTTTATGCATTAGTTCCGAATTTCACCACTAATACAAATAAGTTTTCATTGGTTTTCGATTTTTATTTTCTTTAGACTGTGTCTTACTCTTAAATTTATATACACTTTTGGACCGTATCCAACACTCAGACTCTCTTGACGTTTTACTCGGAGCTTACCGACTACTGTTTTGCGGGAGCTGCCCTGACGTTTACTCGGAGCTAACTTACTGCTGCCCTTGACGTTTTACTCGGAGCTTTCCGTCTTCTGTATTACGGGAGCTGCCCTAGCGTTTTTTCTAACTGCGGTGTTGCGGTTCAGACCTAACCCCTTTATCCTTCCTTGCCTCTTAACTTAACACTCTTGAGACGACACTTGAGTCCTTTCTAACATTCGAGTTTTCTCTAACTCTGACCCCTCTCTTAACTCATGACACTCTTGAGATGACACTTGAGTCCTCGAGTTTTCTTTGACTCAGATCCCTCTATCCCTCCTTCCCTCTTAACTCGTAACACTCTTGAGACCTTTCTAACATTCGAGTTTTCTTTAACTCAGATCCTATATAGACTCGCATATTTTTATTCTTTTACACTCGTTTGCTATCCCTATATTTGTACTTTTTTTTTCGTATTATACTATATTCATAACTCATCCCTTTCTTCTTTCCTTCCTCTATAATAGAGTTCCTTTTGATTTATTAAAACTCTATTTGTTTTTTAATTCATTCATCGGTTCTTAAACCATTAAAAGATTAATTTTAATCTTTCGTATATATCTATTCTTTTCTACAAGTTAATATGATAACTTGTCTATTTCTATCAACTCTAAAAGTTGATTGGAGCGGTTGACAACTCCATATAAATAAGCCCTTGTTATCTATCGACTCTAAAAGTTGATTGGAGCGGATGACAACTCCATATAAATAAGCCTTTGTTAACTATCATCTCTAAAAGTTGATTGGAGCGGATGACAACTCCATAAAAATATGCCTTTGTTAACTATCGACTCTAAAAGTTGATTTTCTGTCTATCGACTCTAAAAGTTGATTGGAGCGGATGACAACTCCATAAAAATAAGCCCTTGTTGACTATCGACTCTAAAAGTTGATTTTCTGTCTATCGACTCTAAAAGTTGATTAGGAGCGGATGACAACTCCTTTAAAAATAAGCCTTTGTTAAACCTTTATATTTTCATCTCATTAGTGGTTTTAGACGCGAGCGGATTACAACTCCTTAAATAAGCCTTAAAGTTATGACTTATCAGGTTGAGTAGTGATCATTGAATGTGAATCCTACCTGACCTAACTTCGTAAGATGTCGGTGTGTTTGAATGAGTTATGTAAGTTTTGTGAATGCTGTAATATTTTAACCTTAGCAAAATTTTTGTTCTAGGCCAAAAATTTTCTCGGGGTCGTTGGGGAAATATAGTATTTATGCTTACTTACACTTTACTTTCATCACGCATAATACTATTTATCATTATTTACACTTTAATACTATTTATCATCCTTTTTATTTGTTTATATGTTTACATTATACTTTTACTCAATTTTCATGTTGTGACACGTCAATTGTCAAACTGTCAATTACTTTTTAAATGTCTTTCTGGCTTAGTCTATGGTAATTACTCTTTGGTCTAAATAACTTAAATTATTTTTATCAATATGTTTAGCTTTTGTATTATTAAGATTATTACGATTGTTTAGTCTAAATAACTTAATTTTAAATTAGATTTATAATATTCTTTACGCACTCGTGGATATGTCTTGGCCGGATACACTTGTCAGATTAGATGATGGCCACATAGAAGAAAACTGATATTTGAAAAAGGAAGATTACTTAGAAACGAGCTCATGAACAGCTGGAGGCTGCGGGCATTCGAGTCTTGGGACTGAGACATTAAGCATCAGAAAACTGCTTGGTTTTGCTGTGACATCTTGAACTGCTTGGTTCTGCTGCGACATCTTTGACTAACCCAGGGGATCCAGCTAAAGATTCCACCTGGGACCTTCTACTTCTAATCTTCGCGAGCTAACCACGTATAACTTGTTACCCTGACGCCTGATACCCGTTCCTACAGTGCTGAGCTGATTTCATAACGAGAACTATAAAACTCCAGTGAGTGCGCGCGTGTGTGAACTATAAACTTCCGAGAGTGCGTGCTATTAGTACTTTTATAACTAGCTGTTTTTTATAACTTTCTGTATTTTATCTTCCCTAATAAAAATTATTGGACGGTCTGCTTACCCTCTATTTTAATAAGGTACAGATCGTTACAGAGATTCGCGGCGACGTAGATTATAAATGGCTCTGACAGCTCTTTTTTGCAAAATAAAGATGGATTCAATGTCAGCAGCTCGACCCCATAGTAAAATGCCGTACGACATAATGCTGTGAAAGTAGCTAAAATAGACTAAACGCGCGGTTTCTATATCAGTTAATTGTCTTATCTTTCTAACAGCATAAGCGGCAGAGCTAAGCCGCCCCGCAAGAGATGTTATGTGAGGTCCCCATTGTAATTTGTCGTCTAGCGTGATTCCCAGAAAAACAGTTTGATCAACAAATTCCAGTTTTTCTCCATTCAGTATGATGTCACATTCACTACTTCTAACATTAGGTAATTTAAATCTAATGCATTTGGTTTTCTTTTCATTTAGTACCAAATTATTTACCGTAAACCAATCTTGGACCTGAAGAATAGAGTTATTCACGTCGTCAAGATTTTGTGCTCGTCTGTCTATCTTAAAGATCAATGAGGTGTCATCTGCAAATAACACCATCTTCGGTTGATTTTGAAGTAATTGGGGTAAATCATTAATGTAAACTAAAAAGAGGAATGGACCCAATATAGAACCTTGAGGAACGCCCATTGCTATTTCAGACCCTAATGAGTTTACGCCGTTTACTCGAACTTTAAGCTTTCTATCTTTTAGGTATGACTTTAGTAAATCAAGAGCTAAATTCCTAATCCCATAGTGCTCAAGTTTCAGCAGAAGTGTCTCATGGCTTACGCAATCGAACGCCTTAGAGAGGTCGCAAAAGATTCCAATGGCATCTTGTGCTTCCTCCCAGGCGTTAAAAATGTTCTTTATTAGGTTTACACCGGCGTCAGTGGTACAACGCCCTTTGGTGAAACCGTACTGTTGTTCGTGAAAGATGGAATTTTTGTTAAAGTGGCGTAACATTTGATTGAGCATCAACTTTTCAAACACCTTACTGAGAACCGGCAGAATTGAGACAGGCCTATAATTGTTGGGTTCTTTACTATCACCGGATTTGAACAAAGGAACTACTTTACTGTGTTTCATGAGATCCGGAAAGACTCCTTGGTCTACACTGATGTTAAATATGAAAGCTAAATAGGGCGCAATCGTTTCGATGATAGATCTACAAACTTTTACAGACATTCCCCAGAGATCTTCTGTTGATTTAATTTTAAGATCTTTAAAAGCTTTTATAACAGCCTGGGGGTTTGTATGTTGAAACCCAAACTCCGAAGGGCATGCCTCAACATTCTTTCTAAGTAAGTCAGCAGAAAGCGCGGGTGAGGAATTCATAGCTTCAGTAGTTTTAATGGGAATATTAGCAAAAAAATTTTCGAATTCCTGGGCAATTTCTATATCTGAATTGATGGGGCCATGTGCGGTCTCTAAATTAAATTCAGTATTACGCTGTTTTTTCCTACCTGTTTCATTATTTATTATTTGCCAGGTAGTTTTTATTTTATCATCGGCTGATTTTATTTTATTGCTAATATAAAGAGCTTTAGCAGTTTTGCATACACTTTTGAAAGTCTTAGAATAAGTTGCAACATACTGATGAAGGCTTGTGCTATTCATATGTTGCTTCAAGCCATAAAGTTCAAAGAGGTTTTCCCTGCTTTTACGAATACCTGGAGTCGCCCAATCGCTAAATAAGAACTTTGTGTAAATACTTTTAGACTTTAGTGGGAAAGTGTCATTAAATTGCGTGTTTAATAGTGAAAAGAACTCGGCGTAAAACTCATTTGGGTCACATAAATTATTAAAACTCTGAACACATAATTTACTGGCCAAAGAATTATTTAATTTTTCTAAATTTTTACATGTAATTGGCCTAAACCTTATTAAAATTTTTTGTAAAGGCACGTAGGAGCAAAATGTTATTGTTTGTCCACTGTGATCAGATGGCAACTTATTTACAATTTGTTTGTGTAAATAATCACAGTTACAGAAAATATTATCTATACAAGTGGCAGTGGAAGCTGTTACTCGGGTGGGTTCAATAAAAACATTTGACAAATCAAATGACCCAAAAAGACTTAATAATCTGATAGTATTTGAATTATTTTCTAATAAATTAATATTAAAATCGCCACATATGATTATTGACTTACTACTAGCAGAAAGTTTCTTTAGCACATTTATGCGTGAAGGACAGCGTATATAGACCTGTCAACAAATACCAGGTACTTGATAAAATAAAAAATGGTCTACAGATCTAAAGTCTACAAGGCCTACAAAGTACATTTAGAAAATATAAGAAATGCTGAATGTTACAGTTTGCGCATCGAGTGACTTTTAATTTTGCGTCACCACTAAAGCAAGCTAAAATGCTTTTATATCAAAGTGTTGACCCTAAAATAACTTTAAATATTATGCATAACATCCGAATTTTTGGCTCTCGACGCCGACGCACCATTTTCGTGAACTACATGAATACTTTTATCCGCCACTCGCTTGCAATGTGACTGCAATAAATTAACCGTCCATACATTCGCTGAAGCAAAATTTAACCTTATTCTGAGTAAAGAAGAGATTATTTCGGCTTGAATGAATTCCTCATATCAGTCGGACAGATCAAGTTACATCAGCTTGTTCTAAAATCAACCGTATTTCGTGGAAGATAAGTCAGATTGTTGCGTAAACTAATCTTTTGCGAATACTTACTGACCAAAGTACAAGTCATGTAAAACGGAAATCAACCTTATTTCTTAAATATGTGACTTGTTTTTCTGTTAATGATTGTGCGACAGATTTTGTGGCGTCCTCCATCAGGAAATTAAACCGTATAACTATTGAAATAAGAGTGAGTCTTGTTTGTATAATATTTTGCGCCAGACGGGCATCGAATGGAACACAGATAGTCAAGTTTAATCAACTGTAACGCATATCTTCACACCGTTAGTCAGTCAAGTCTTCAATATCAGATTTCTTGACCCTTTGGATAACATGGGACAATGACCACGAGAAATTTTTCTATAAAAAATACAATATATCAGAAGTTTGTGATTATTGTATAGAAAATAATGGATTATGTAGACAAAAAATATTTTTCTTCGAGAAAAAGAATGACAAAAATACTTCGCCCAACGTGGGGCTCGAACCCACGACCCTGAGATTAAGAGTCTCATGCTCTACCGACTGAGCTAGCCGGGCTGTAGTAAAGCTTACGAAATTACGGACTCCTATCTACGTAGTAGTCGGTTGATACAACGTAATTTAATTTTTAACCGACAGTGTGCATATTAAATAAAGATACATGAGTTTTGAAGTGTTAGTATGTTAGTAGAAGTGATAAATAATTTATGCGTAGGAAGTGGAATTGAGTGATTTAAAAGCTACGTTGTAGGTACCTATTATTATTATTATGTATGTTAATACGTCTTAGTTTTGTATTTTATTCGATTTCTCTAATGTTTTTCATGGTAAACAGTGGTTTTAGAAGAACATTTTAAGTTTTTAGATATACATACTTTGGTTTGTTGTTTTCGGTTTTTTTTTTTAATTTTCCTATCTGATTTTTTTTTCGATTTACGGAGAAGTCCGTCAAGCAAATTAATTGCCATCATATATATAATGCTCGTATAAATATAAATTTCGTTCATTTATTAATTCTTTCGTTCTGGATAAATTCTTGCGTTGAAGTATTTGTTTAATAATGAGGACTCACACCATAATCACTTTCAATTATGTTAAGAGTCATTATTATTAATTATTAATCAGTATCTATGGCAGGAATGCCATTTTGAAGATAAATCCCTACATAAAGAAACAATAAATAATTGTGTGTGTAAAATAAAATAGCCGATGGGGAATGCCCTATGATGAAAACCTCGTGTATTAGCTAAATCAAAATCATAACCCTCCTTTTTGCTTCGCCGTATTCGGTTAAAAAGAAAAACAAATGAAGACTGACTACTGGAGGCCTACCATGATCTAATTAAAAACGATTCAAAAGCAAGACATTTCAGTTTAGTTAAGGTTCCTAAACTGCATCGCATCAAGGTCGTACCATGACATCCAAATTCCAATATGCTCAGCGGCATTTGGATCGTTAAAAGTGAATGAAAGATCGCAATTAGTGGCTGAACCGCGTTTGAAACGTTTTTGGTGAAAAAAAGACAACGCTATTATATATATTATTATATGCGATCTTTCATTCACTTTTAACGTTCCAAATGCCGCTGAGCATATTGGACGTCATGGTACGACTTTGATGCGATGTAGTTTAGGAACCTAAACTGAAATGTCTTCCTTTTGAATCGTTTTTAATTAGATCATGGTAGGCCACCTGAGCTGGCAACACCTAGCAGCGAATCAAAACCAAAACTGTTCTACCATTATCTGTAAATTAATATTATTAGGTAAGCGAAATGAGAAAAAAAAATGTTTTTTTATTAACAAAGTCTGTTTATTTTCAGGTACTATACAGCGGAAATCAGAGCAATAAAAAATATTGCAATAATATTATTCGTAAGTAAATATATTAGTGTTGGTCTAGTGCTGCGCTGAAGATAGATCAGACAGCCAAAATTATCGATAAGTGAGTGCGATCGTCATAGCAGGTGAAAATATTGTTTACTTACTAGAGTGATTGAGTTACATAGAAATGCATTACGAATATAATTTGCATTTTTAACCGACTTCAAAAAGTAGGAGGTTCTCAATTCGACTGTATGTTTTTTTTGTATATTTGTTACGCGATAACTCCGGCAATTGTAAATCGATTTCAAAAATTCCTTTTTTAATGGATAGGGTATGCCTCAGGGGTGGTACCATATAAATTTTATTAACTTTGCTTGGGTAGTTTTTTAGTTAGCTTCAATAATACGTATTTTTGCCACTTAGTTTATATTGATGATGTTATACTACTACTGTTACTGATATTTACATAGCAAGTAGTGTTATATGAATTTGTGTGAGGTAAGTACAACTTAAAAGTGAAAATTAAAAATAATTTACAAAAAAAAAAAACAAAACAACCGACTTCCAAAAAAGACACTATAACTAATTTCGGAAGTCGGTGGCAAACAACGAAAATGCGAACCCAACGACATCGACTTCCAAAGTTAAAGTTATTTTTCACTTTGTAGTCTTTTTTTGAAGTCGGTTTTTTTTAAGGTTTTTTTTACTAACGTACCTGAGGGGCAGTTCTCGTAATATTAAGAACGCTCACAGTCTGATATCAGTGTCAATCTGTCACGCTACATTTCTGACACGTTTTTGACATTTCTTTGTTGCCGAGATGAGAATGTGAACGCTTTAAATTACGAAAATTGGTTTTCAGTTCTTAGTAACATAAAAACTGACCTGCTCGTTATTTCTCGCATTTTATCCTAGGCTGAATATTTTAACCTGACTATCATTTACATTCCCACACTATCTATAAACAAACGCTAGCTGAGTGTCGATAAATCTGTGCGTACAAAACATACTACGTGAAATGAAATGTTGCCAAGTTTCAGAAACGAATGTCATCCGTGGCCTTGTTTTGTTGAAAATAATGTTAAATACGTCACGTCACAATAAATTAGTCACGTTTTTATTCATTGCGAAATTAACTGAAGAATGAAGGTACTATATAATAATAATATAATATATGAGCCAGGAATTTGACATGATTTTCAAGTTATGGAACAATAAACTGAATGTCATCCTTTACAAAGTTGAAATTTCATTGCAACCAAAAACCTCTTAGGGTCTCTTTGTTAGAAATGGTCACTCAAAAATATACTTGGAATACATTTCACTAAAGTAGACTGATTAAGAGCGTGCGTACGGCATTTCATACAAACTTTCAAGCCCTTGTTTTTGGAAATGAATGAACCGATTTTAATGAAACTTCAGACGCATGAGCAGGATACAAAGGTCTAAAAAGTGTGTTGGAACTACAACAACAACTATTGAGTCGTCTTAGCGTGTGCAGCTGAATGCCAGTATTTTACATGGATCGACCTAAGTATCTGAAGTCCACAACCCAGTTACTGGATAGCAGTATTACCCCTTGGTAAGACTGTCAGACTTTTGGGCTCCTGACGACCCGTAACGACTGTCAAAGATCTACGAATGACAACCGGGACCAACGCGGCTGTCCCATTTCAAAACCTAGTAAGGGACACTTTTTACAAAAACCGTTTTATTGCATAATCTTGCTAACCTAGAAGGTCTCTACCAAATACAAAAAAAACCAGCTTTTTACACTTGCATAAAAGCAGATATATTTAAGCATCGATACCTAGTAAGTGCACCATTCACTCCCTAGTGACTTTAAAACCTAGTAAGTCACTTAACCAATTCAAAACCCTTAGTACTTATCTTTTACAACCATTAGCATTTTTCCAATATTACGTTTATGCGCTCTCCTGTAAAATTTCATTTTAAGTCCTTACTAGGTTTTGAAATGGGGCAGCCGAACGACTTATCGTGCTTTTCGAGACACGGAGAGGTCTTTTTTTTCAGTATGGGAAATAATCAAATGACCCCTCCCGCTCTGGGTGGAGCGGAAGGGACTGTCAGACTCTTACTGACTAAAACCCACCCGTGTTCCTTCCTTAGCCCTTTATGTTCCACCCTTGATTTGTAATTGTTTGTTACCCACTACGAACCGACCGTGCAAGCGTAGCTTACCCATCGATCGAACCGTGCGGCTGTTATTGTGCAGGTGTATTTTTATTGATAACAATTAATTTAAATTCACTTCCTTTCTTTTATCGCATTACCCGTACCCTTGTTAAAAATAAAAGTCCTTGCCAGCCCAAAAAAACAAATTCCCTCCAATAATGTCAATATCAACAAGGAGGTCTTAACCTCGCCATTAAAGAGTTCTTTTTTTAAATTACCCACGACTGCTTCCCGTCAAGTTCATTGGCGCTTCCGTTCGCTGTCAATTGTCGTAGGGACGTGCCTGTATCGATTTAATAAATCGATTATTTCCTTGTTGGGTTTTACTGGGGGCGGTGGTGATGGTTTTACTTTTACTTTTTATTTGCTGTTTTCTGATTTTATGCGCAGTATAGGTAGTTGCTGGGGTTTTCTTGCGCCACTTCTTTTTCCCAGCTAAAAAATCTAATCCAATCACTTATTAATTTGCACTAATAAAGGTTTATTAGTTTTTCAATAGTCAGATAACTTTTCTCTGAGGAATAAATGTTGCGGTTTGACAGCTTTTGTATGGAAAATATGTCAAACTGTCATATTTATTCTTTAGGTAATAATTACCAGACTACTAAAAAATTAGTCCTAATTGATTTGATTACTTTGTTGTCCACTTATTAGTGGGATTTTTGGTTTAATAGATACAGTTAGGATGTGGTGAAGAGCGGGCGTCTTGGAGGACTGTCTACTTAATTTTAAGATCCAAAAAGTGCTGATTTTCTGCCTAATTTTAATAAATTACTTTTTATTTAGATTTTAGTTTTAAATTATTGAATTATCTTACTCAACTTTTGTTAGAAAAACATTTTGCTGACGAATTAGTTTCCTTGAAATACCAATGCGGACTATATTTCCGACTTTCCGTGTCTACAAAGACAGAAACACAATAAATACTCAACTCGGAAACGTTGCAAAGATAAAATCAAAATGCAAAAAAATTGTGAAGGTTATAAAAAAAAAGGAAGTCTAGTAGCGACGCGCGACTAAAAGTAACCATGATCGTTATTATCTTCTTTACATCGATAATTTTACACATAGGGGCCGTCCCTTAATCTCGTGATGTATTTTTGGCATTTTTTAACCCCCCCCCCCCCTATATCACGTGTATTTTAGTACCTAAAAAGAATCGTCGTGAATAACGCCGCTATTCGGTTCAGTATCGCGCGTTTGCCGGAAAAATAAATACACGTGATATATTACTACAGCCCCCCCCCCCCCCTTGTGATATTTCGTGATTTTTATGAACCCCTCCCCCCCCCCTTTGAGCCTCACGTGATTAATGGGCAGCCCCATACTGACAAAAACTCACACCTCGCGGGGATAGGCAGAAACTATAGAATATCACCTGCTACGATCCTTACATACTCCTTTTGCCTCGTTTACGTTGATGCATCAGCGGGGTAGTTGCGTAACACTCCAACAGTAGCAATGACTTTCATTTTGACAGTAAAACAACATACATTGCGTTATTTACGTTGGTTGTCGAGCAGACGAAGTTTTTTAACATATTTTTTTAAAATTTGAAATAGGTTTGCCCTTGACTCTAGGTCAGACAGAGACAAACCGACGATGGTGACAGAGACAAACCGACGATGGAGTGAGCTTACCCAGAAGAAGCCTGTTCACTCTTACTTCTCTTCTTATTCTTCTCTTCTGTTCTTTAGCGTATGAAGCAATGGTTTAGCATTAAGGCTCCTTAATTAATCAGGGCCTGACGTAATTTTAGTAGGCAAGTTTCTAATTACGTCTAAACTTGTATGGAGTAGTGTCAGGCGCTGATTAATTTGACAGGACTAAACTAAAATTTATCTTCTGTCCTTTTCATAATGAAGTGGAAAGAAAAAGATGCACTGAACTTAAATTTAATTTAGTTCAGTGCACCAATACCTGCATTTTACTGTCTCACTGCAGAAAAAAAACCTTGTACAGAGAAGGGACGCAGCATTAATCTCCACGTTTGCTCAAGACAGGTTGGCGATTTCGGATTATACGAGTATGTCCAGGTTTGAGCATGAATCGATTACTGGCTATAAGAGTAGAGGAAAGAAACGATGGATGGACTCTGTGAAAGATGACATGGTTAGGATTACTACCAAGATGACGACTAACAGAGAAGTATGGAAGTAAAATACATGATGTACCGCCCTCAAATAAATTTCTACCGAGGTGACGAGTAACAGAGAAGTATAGAAGTAAAATAGATGATGCTCCACCTCAAATAAATTTGGATAACGGCAGGAGAGCGATGATGATGAAGAAGCAATGGGTTAGGAATTTCCTCTCAGTCTTGGGATTGTGATATAAAGTCTGCTTTGCAATTGGGGTGCAGGATGTTTTGATTCACCGATGATGTCATGTCAGTGATGTTGCTCCAGAATAATATCGATATCTAGTGTCGTACCGCTACTTCGAGACGAAACTGTCGACTTATAAATAATATCGATGTGTAGTGACGTACCGCTACTTCAAGACGAAAATATGGCCTAATAAATAATATCGATATTTAATGTCGTACCTTCACTTCGAGACGAAACTGTCGACTTATTATTAATATCGATAGCTAGCGTCGTACCGCTACTTCGAGAAGTTCGAGACGAAACTGTCGACTTACGAGTATATATGAACATCATGCATGCGTAGGCGACTGATTACTTTGACCTTATTATCATTATCTTTGTGATTAGAACAAATAACTTTTGAATGTCAGTGACATAAGTGCGTTTGCGTCTTGAACTCTTTATTTATTTATGGACTAGCTTCTACTCGCGGCT
The DNA here is from genome assembly GCA_963855955.1 of Luperina nickerlii. Classification (NCBI taxonomy): domain Eukaryota; kingdom Metazoa; phylum Arthropoda; class Insecta; order Lepidoptera; family Noctuidae; genus Luperina; species Luperina nickerlii. The sequence continues at coordinate 8,992,706 of OY979690.1, read as the reverse complement.
TTGTTCGCGAGGATGTCGGAAAATATCCCGTGGGAACGTGGTACCCGGACAAAATGTAACATATACGTCACTCCTTATAACATTGGCTATCTAAGAAAGAAAAGAAAGAAAAAATGTTTATTCTGCACAAGCAAAACGCACATCCATCCACTAATCCATGTTAATATTATAAATGCAAAAGTGTGTCTATCTGTCTGTTACCTCTTCACGCTTAAACTACTGAACCGATTTAAATGAAATTTAGTATAGACACAGTTTAAATCCCGGGAAAGGACATAGGATAGTTTTTATCCCGATATTCCCACAGGATCGAAACTTACGCGGGAAAAACCGCGGAGCGCTGCTTGTTACAAATAAAAAACGTAGTCAAAAGCCTCGTACTCAAGCATATAAAAATGTTGACAATGAGGTCTTTTCAATAGCATGATTAAAAAAAAAAAGTTTTCAAAAGCTCCCATAGATGGCACTACTATAGTAGTACTCATGATTAAAAGACATCCCATAGTGGCTAGCCATATCAGATCAACGTAGTAGATGTAGGCAGTTAAAAAAAATATATTTAATGTTGCTTGAACTTTTTTCACGGCTGATTGAATTGAAACTCAGATTTGAAAACAACTTTGACATTTTAGTATTAAGCTATGCCATCTATCCGGGGATATAGAAAACTTTTTTTTTTCTTATGTCAATTTGAAAAGAGCTCATTTTGTCCATTGCTCGATGTCAGGGCCAGGGACCAAAGACAACACACATTTTCTGCCAGTGAATGTCCCGTCAAGTCCACAATGATCACATACAATTTTAAGTACAGATAAGTACCTAAGTACCACCTGAGTCAGTGCAGTGGTGGACCAATGGTATCGACCCCGATTTACGAGTTGTAGATTGAACCCAGTCAGGCGCTTTCATCATCATCATCATGTCAGCCGAAAGACGTCCACTGCTGGACATAGGCCTCCCCCAAGCACCTCCACTTCGACCGGTTCTGTACTTCTCGCAACCAACGGGTTCCTAAGGCCTAAGGCAAGACCACGTAACTCCAAAGAATAGGTAACTGTTTCATGAAACAGTTATTCTTTGGAGTTACGTGGTCTTAGAGAGACCAGTAAATTGCAAAAAACGTAAGAAAATTTGAATTTCGCGGGCTACCTTAGCGCTTCCGCCTTAACCTATATAATCAGACTTTGATTTCCGTGACTCCGTAACCTTCCACGACCAGACGAGGCAGTGCTCACTTGGGGGTACACACGCCGCATACTAGTGCACAGCAAAGGCACGTTAGCACGCGACAAAGAGACCCCCAAAAACTCTTTCCAATAGGCCTTTTAATAGGCTGTTCGCAATATAATGATGTCTATTTAGTTCACAGTTATCATTGCCATGTCTTTGCTAGACTTCACATTGATATTGATATACCGTTTCAATTTCACATTGACATGAAGATTGTAGCTTTTAAATGCCAACGCCAATGACGTTGATGTGAATATTATGATCGTTGATTATGCTATTAGTTTTTATGATCAATTTATAAAGACAGGCATTTTTATGAGGGGCTTGCGCCTAAGAAATATCAGGCGCATGGGTCAATAGATCAGGTTAAGCTACGCTTTCCGCGATTGGTCAGTGGATGGGTGACACACCAAGACCCCTCAGTGGCTCGGAAAGCACGCTAAGCCGTTGGTCCCGGCTGTCATTCGTGGATCTTTGACAATCTTGACGGGTTGTCAGAAGCCCGAAAGTCTGACAACCAGTCTTACCGAAAGGGTATCATATTACCCAGTAACTGGGTTGTGAGTTTGTCCATGTAAAATACTGGTGGTCAGCTGCGTCCGATTAGACTGGAAGCTGACCCCCAACATCGTTGGGAAAAGGCAGACAGATGGCGATGATGATTATACTACTTATTTCTTCTTATGAAAAATTTATAAAGATGATTGTGTTCTATTGGGTGTAGGAGGAGGTATGATTATGATGATAGCTAACCATTGTATCGTCTCTGATGGGTAGGTACAGACGCCAGCATATCAAGCTACTTCAATCTGTCAAATTTCTTCAATAGATTTTCAAGTTTATTGCTAAAGCATAAGGTTCAAAGTTGATTGGGAAAATTTGACAATTTCGGATAGCATGTGCTGGCGTCTGTACCTACTATTGATTTTATTACGTAGGCGTCGATAACGATTGAGAGATTTTCTATGTCTAAATGAATATGAACAGTACAACTGGCTGTTTCATAAATAATTGAGTCTTCGCGATTCGACCTTGGTGATTTTATGGTCAGTTTTTGACGGTGGTTCTGTAACTAAATGGTATGAACTTGAACATTTTGCGAGTTTGGCCTGATCCGACGCTTTCACAGCCCATTGAGAGAGGATTTTTCTGAATCCCTCCTTCGTTAGGGTTGAATGGAACGTCAAAAATTTCATACGATCTTTAGAACAAAACCGCACTGCTAGAGTTATAGTATTCCATATATAGTATTTAATAAAAAAGATTCGTCGCTCTATCGGCGTAGGCGCAATGATATCGACTCATCGTATTTTTATGAGTGCGATGGCAATAACTATTGAATTTAATTACAACAGCTACCGCTAGTCACTGTGGGAGGACAATGTCAGAATTCTCATTAATCATCGCAGGTGGAGTTAAGCGGTTTTTTTACACAGTATATTATGATTCACTGAACATCTAGATCTCTTTATGATGGGGACTCTGTCCGCCCACCAAGTGACCCCAGGGAAGACGGTGGCACAGTTGTCACGTGCTGCCGTGCATAACGAGGCTCAGGGGAGGCCCCTTTACAGTCTCCCCAGGGATGTACCTTACAGGCGTTGCACGGGGGGGTTCCGGAATTGGTCTTTTAAGAGGAACCGGGACCCCTATGTGCTGTTGATGATCACCGGGGTGGTTTTACTGAGGTAAAAATCCCACACTCCCTGACCTGCCTCCCCGGAGGTCTCTTTATGAACGTACAGACGCCAGCACATCAAGCTACCCGAAACTGACAAATTTTCCCAATCAACCTTGAACCTTTTGCTTTAGCGATAAAGTTGCAAAACTTTTATGGAAATTTGACGGATTGTCGTAGCTTAATGTGCTGGCGTCTGTACATCATCTTCATCATCCACAGCTCGACTTCACCCACTGTTAAGCACAGGCCCCTCTTTTCTTGTGCCAATCTCCACGCTCCTGTGCCAGCTTCAGCAAATGTCTACACGCGATGGTAACAGTATCGTTCGCCCATTTCGTCTTCCAGTCTTTGAACGCCACTCGGTCGCTGCCTTATTCCAACTGTCATCACTGCGTCTTGCCAGGTGTCCTGCCTAACTCCATTTGAGTACCATAATACGCTTTCCAAGACCATTGGTTTTTTTTTTATATTTTTGAATGCTTGCTTGATACGCGATTCGGATCCGCAAGCTGTTGCGTGATCCTGCAGTTCCTAAAATTATATTGGAGAACTATTATTAATTTTATCGTCGTTACAGCCGTCTATAACTTTACATTAATCATTTGCTTTTCGCTGCCTTCATACAATATTATGTTATAAAACGCCGAAATCCGGGAATGACACAGCATAAACCATTAAATGAGCGTTAAAAAGAGTGCGACAATGAGATGCCGCAAAAAGGCCTGTCCGTTTCTCCGTACGTTAAAAATGGCGAGTAACTGACGCTAGATGTACTGTTAACTGTCAAAGTTAGCGTAACTGCAGTTTGGGTCTGTGGTTCTGTAGCGGGATAGCTTTTAATTTGTGTATTTTCTGTTAGTATATTTTGCCGAACCAAAGTCGAATTCGTTGAAGAAGCCTTCGACTACCGTATCTTAGTTTTAGGAAAGGTCTGTAGACCAGTCTATAAAGGAGTTGCGTATTAGAGTGCATGAGCAGAGAGAACAGCGCTTTTTTCCCTACGGTTCACCGTTTTTGAGATATTAGCGAAAAGACGCAAACTGGGAACTTTGTGCCCACCGCCTCTACCCGGGCTCACCTTCTAGACGTCAGGGCTTTAAGTGTGTTCACTCCCTAACCACCATGAAAAAATTTGTGAAAGAATCGCTTAGGTTCCTACTCATGCACTCTCAAAGGGCCTTTTGGACCATGAACTACTATTGCATCTCAGCCTGTTGAAGTGCAATGCTTGAGTTTGCAGGAATACCGTTGTCCGTTAGGGGTGACAAATATTGCCAATCATAATCAGCTTATAAAATTCCCACTGCTGGGACACAGGCCCCCTCTATTCGACAGGGAGTGGACTATAATCTGCCACGCGGGCGCGGGCCAGTGCGGGTTGGTAGATGTCATATGTCTTTGAATTGTTGGTTCTAGGAAGGAAAACATCGTGAGGAAACCGGCATGCGGTTTCCTCACGATGTTTTCCTTCACCGTTTTGAGAGCAGAGGTGATGAAATAATTTACACAAAGCAAAACGCCTGTCTGGATTCGAACCTACGACTTACGACTAAGTATGTCGCGGCCGTTACCACTGAGCCACCACTGCTCTCAATATTGCGAAAAATATTGATAATAATCAACTTAAAATTTCCTGTGCGTGTCCCAAATAAAATATTTTTTTTGTTTCTCTTTTTCTTTACCTTATTATCACCATGTATTTCTTACAAACATGTGTAAAGGGAGATTGCTGCTATGTGCCTGGGCGTAAGTTGTATGACATGATCTCTTTATCACCGTTTACAACACCAAAAACAAGAGCCACGTAAACACTTCCATTGCTGAGAACTACTATGACACACACAGAATCCTAAAAAAAACTAGTGAGTCATTGAAACAAAATTGCCGGTCACTGTCAAGGTCAAAACACCGGCCTATAGCGGTATTGAGTACTGTGTTAATTTAAAATGTTGATGTCTATGGAGACTCCATTTAAAATGTTGATGGATGGCCATCAATATTTTAAACGGAGTGGAAGGTCAAAAAAAATGGATGACTTCTGTGAAATATGAAAGAGAAGGGAGTGAACGGAAGTGAGAGCGAACGAAAGAGCGTGACGGTTGACAGGGGGATTAGTGGAAGTGCTCAGGTGCGGTTTGTCCAAGTGCGGTTGAAATCAGTGCTCTGAGTGGAATACTTCACGAAAACTTGTTGCGCCGTCCCCAAGTGACATGGGACAATGACAGGAAGATGATTATGAGCGACCATCGTAGTATACATACCTAATCAGCCTATAATGTTCCCACGGCTACACAGGGCTCCTCTCTGTGAGAGGGGGTGGGCCATAATCCACTACGCGGGCCCAGTGCGGTTTGGTGGATGTCACATGTCTTTTTTGTCAAATTTTTGGTTCTAAGACATGCCGGTTTCCTCACGATGTTTCCCTTCACCAGTTTTGAGAGCAGTGGTGATGAAATTAAATGGGTACACAAAGTGACTGTCTGGGTTCGAAGTCACGACCTTCAACTCGTTAATCGGGTCCGGTCGATACCACTGGAGTACACACTGTACTCCAGTAGTAGTTCACACTCTGTGAAAATTTCAAGTGTCTATCTATTAGAGTTCAAAAGATACAGCCCTGTGACAGACGGACGGACAGCAGAGCCTATAGTTATAGGGTCTCGTTGGCAACCTTTGGGTAAGGAACCCTAAAAAACTAGTGAGTCATTGAAACAAAATGGCCGGTCACTGTCAAGGTCAGAACCCCGGCCTATAGCGGTATTGAGAACTGTGTTAATTTGAGTTTTTATTGCAGTAGGTGTGGTAAATGTAATGTGGCTATATTCCCTCGTGGGTACTCACGACTGTTGACTCTAGCGGTTTATCTGGCCAATGTTAGCTTGGGATCTTAAGATTAACAGTCTCTTGATAGTTGTTTGAGAGCGAAATTCGGTTTACAGTTTCCCATAAAATCTTAAAAGGAAGCTTTTTTTTCCATCCACTTGCCAGATAGGCTGTCAAACGTCAGATTTGTAGTACTTGTAGTCAGGTTATATCGAATTCGTAAATCTGAACATATTGTTATTAAAATAAAGTCACTTTTCGTGTCTGCCTCTGTGACTGCTTCATTCAATCAATCGACTCAGCCTGTCGCAGTCATAGGCCTCTCCCAGGCTGCGTCACAACACCCTGTCCTCCGCCTTCCGCATCTATTCTGTCCCAACTCCCAATTCCACCTTTTAAAGATCGTCGGTCCTTCTAGCAGCTAAAAGGGGTCCTTTTCATCGCGTTCAGAAAGACCCGGTGGGGGACTTTGTTTTATAATACCCATAGCGGATCACACACCACAACGCGCTACGCGACGGTATGCAGATAACGTGCCCCCGCGCGTGATTTTTTACATACTTACAAATTCAATTGAAACGCACTTCCTTGCGGGGGAATTTAGCTCCGTTTCCTGCGCCCCCCATCGTGTGGCACGTTGCACTGTGTGACCAGTGGATAGTGATAATGACCAGTGGCGCCACTTTTCCCCTTGTTTACTACCCTTTGTGCATGGTAAATGTGTTATGACTAAAAAAATAAGTAGTGGACAAATGAAAGGGACTGACTAGACGAATTTATTTTTGCATGAATGTAAGGGGAAGTGGGTTTTTTCTACCTACCTTTATGAAAAAGGGTGACAATATTGAACACGCATGATTGTGTATTCAAGATATTTACAAGGCAGATGTTAGTGGAACCGCCGGGAGCAGGACGCCCTTCATTGGTGATGTTCTCCAAAATCAAAATCAGAAGTCATTTATTCAAACCAGGCTGAGAATCAGCACTTTTCGAATGTCAAAATTACAAAAGACAGTCCCCCAAAACGTTACACTACACAGAACATTAAATTAAATTATTTGCCATATGTCAGCTAGCCACCAATATACCAACAAATTCAATAAAAACTATACGTACTCAAGCAAAAAAAAATCCAAATTAAAAATGTAAACAAAAAAACTTACTACCTAAATAAAAGCCTCCAGCGGTGCTATTCTGTAAAAATCTCACCGTGAAAACTTAGGTGAAGTGAGCGTGGAGTGAGCTGTCAATAGTGTCAATTCCTAGCAAAAACAAACTCACCTCACCTAAGTTTTCACGGTGAGATTTTACAGAATCGACCGGCAGGTGGTATAAAGGGCGTGACAGCTTACATATTTATGCAATGCTGAGTTCTGTTCACATAGCTCTCACACTTCAGAATGGTCAGGTGCGTAGTACCCGCAACCGGCTTGCGTGACCGGCGGCGGGGTAATGAGGGTTTTCGTGAAAATTTACGACACCAGTTGGCACCACTGTGACAAGAGGTCTTCCAATTTAAAATATATGATGACGTTCATCATTCGATTCATTCATTCGTTCATCATTCCGTCATGACTAAAGTTGGCACTCCCGGAGTGCCACTGCTTTTTTTTTACTTTTCATTAATGTCAGTCACTCTGAAATCAACTTAATCACCATTACGATAAAGTTGATATGTGTTTAACTTTAAAACAAAACATAAATTTGAATAGATTTGTATTGTACGCTTGTAGGCAAGTGAGTTCAAGTACGGTAAAAGTCTTTTCAACTAACAAACAATGCTGACGGAGGTGAGAAGGTCAGATCTATGAATATAATGCCGTTCGGCTCCTTTGCATTTATGTGATGTGCGATAAATATCACGCCAAAAGGTGCATGATGCGTCAAAATCTACCTACGTAATAATATTAGGTTAAGGCTCCTTCAAACAGGCGTGACGCGCGACTCGCGACACAAAGGCACCGCTCGTTGCGCGACTTGCGGTGCCTTTGTGTTGCGCGCGATTTTATCGCGTGTCGCGCCTGTTTGAATGAAACTGAAACTAGCAGCTACCAGCTAGCAGCCGACAGAGACGAAACATAACAGATAGGGGCCCGGGCCCCTAAATATTTTTGAAAAATTAGGATCCTTCATTGCAAAATTACAAATAATATTAAAAACTAACATGACATCTGCTTATTAACAATAATTGTTGAATTGTAAAAAATTGTTTTGTCTTAGTAGGATGATTTTTGTTTATTTACTTAAAAAGCTATATCTTTTCTTCTACACATACGAACTTGCTAAAATTTGCCCTAGAACTTCTTTTTAGTGTGAAAAAGTAGTGAGTGTAATACCAGCCAAGATACTCTAATAGTTTAATTGTAAAAAACTATTTTGTCTCAGTAGAATGATTTTTGTTTATTTAAAAAGCTATATCTTTTGTTCTACACATACGAACCTGCTGAAATTTGCCATAGAACTTCTTTTTAGTGTGAAAAAGTAGTGGGTGTAATACCAGCCAAGATACTCTAATAGTTTAATTGTAAAAAAATATTTTGTCTCGGTAGAATGATTTTTGTTTGTTTAAAAAGCTATATCTTTTCTTCTACACATACGAACCTGCTGAAATTTGCCCTAGAACTTCTTTTTAGTGTGAAAAAGTAGTGGGTGTAATACCAGCCAAGATACTCTAATAGTTTAATTGTAAAAAAATATTTTGTCTCAGTAGAATGATTTTTAATTGTTTAAGAAGCTATATCTTTTCTTCTACACATACGAACTTGCTAAAATTTGCCCTAGAACTTCTTTTTAGTGTGAAAAAGTAGTGAGTGTAATACCAGCCAAGATACTCTAATAGTTTAATTGTAAAAAACTATTTTGTCTCAGTAGAATGATTTTTAATTGTTTAAGAAGCTATATCTTTTCTTCTACACATACGAACTTGCTAAAATTTGCCCTAGAACTTCTTTTTAGTGTGAAAAAGTAGTGGGTGTAATACCAGCCAAGATACTCTAATAGTTTAATTGTAAAAAACTATTTTGTCTCAGTAGAATGATTTTTGTTTATTTAAAAAGCTATATCTTTTCTTCTACACATACGAACCTGCTGAAATTTGCAATAGAACTTCTTTTTAGTGTGAAAAAGTAGTGGGTGTAAAACCAGCCAAGATACTCTAATAGTTTAATTGTAAAAAAATATTTTGTCTCAGTAGAATGATTTTTAATTGTTTAAGAAGCTATATCTTTTCTTCTACACATACGAACTTGCTAAAATTTGCCCTAGAACTTCTTTTTAGTGTGAAAAAGTAGTGAGTGTAATACCAGCCAAGATACTCTAATAGTTTAATTGTAAAAAACTATTTTGTCTCAGTAGAATGATTTTTGTTTATTTAAAAAGCTGTATCTTTTCTTCTACACATACGAACCTGCTGAAATTTGCCATAGAACTTCTTTTTAGTGTGAAAAAGTAGTGGGTGTAATACCAGCCAAGATACTCTAATAGTTTAATTGTAAAAAAATATTTTGTCTCAGTAGAATGATTTTTGTTTATTTAAAAAGCTATATCTTTTCTTGTACACATACGAACCTGCTGAAATTTGCCCTAGAACTTCTTTTTAGTGTGAAAAAGTAGTGGGTGTAATACCAGCCAAGATACTGTAATAGTTTAATTGTAAAAAATATTTTGTCTCAGTATAATGATTTTTGTTTATTTAAAAAGCTATATCTTTTCTTCTACACATACGAACCTGCTGAAATTTTCACTAGAACTTCTTTTTAGTGTGCAAAAGTAGTGGGTGTAATACCAGCCAAGATACTCTAATAGTTTAATTGTAAAAAAATATTTTGTCTCAGTAGAATGATTTTTAATTGTTTAAGAAGCTATATCTTTTCTTCTACACATACGAACTTGCTAAAATTTGCCCTAGAACTTCTTTTTAGTGTGAAAAAGTAGTGAGTGTAATACCAGCCAAGATACTCTAATAGTTTAATTGTAAAAAAATATTTTGTCTCAGTAGAATGATTTTTGTTTATTTAAAAAGCTATATCTTTTCTTCTACACATACGAACCTGCTGAAATTTGCAATAGAACTTCTTTTTAGTGTGAAAAAGTAGTGGGTGTAAAACCAGCCAAGATACTCTAATAGTTTAATTGTAAAAAAATATTTTGTCTCAGTGGAATGATTTTTGTTTATTTAAAAAGCTATATCTTTTCTTTTCTACACATACGAACCTGCTGAAATTTGCCCTAGAACTTCTTTTTAGTGTGAAAAAGTAGTGGGTGTAATACCAGCCAAAATACTCTAATAGTTTAATTGTAAAAAAATATTTTGTCTCAGTAGAATGATTTTTAGTTGTTTAAGAAGCTATATCTTTTCTTCTACACATACGAACTTGCTAAAATTTGCCCTAGAACTTCTTTTTAGTGTGAAAAAGTAGTGAGTGTAATACCAGCCAAGATACTCTAATAGTTTAATTCTAAAAAAATATTTTGTCTCAGTAGAATGATTTTTAATTGTTTAAGAAGCTATATCTTTTCTTCTACACATACGAACTTGCTAAAATTTGCCCTAGAACTTCTTTTTAGTGTGAAAAAGTAGTGAGTGTAATACCAGCCAAGATACTCTAATAGTTTAATTGTAAAAAAATATTTTGTCTCAGTAGAATGATTTTTGTTTATTTAAAAAGCTATATCTTTTCTTCTACACATACGAACCTGCTGAAATTTGCCCTAGAACTTCTTTTTAGTGTGAAAAAGTAGTGGGTGTAATACCAGCCAAGATACTCTAATAGTTTAATTGTAAAAAAATATTTTGTCTCAGTAGAATGATTTTTGTTTATTTAAAAAGCTATATCTTATCTTGTACACATACGAACCTGCTGAAATTTGCCCTAGAACTTCTTATTAGTGTGAAAAAGTAGTGGGTGTAATACCAGCCAAGATACTCTAATAGTTTAATTGTAAAAAATATTTTGTCTCAGTATAATGATTTTTGTTTATTTAAAAAGCTATATCTTTTCTTGTACACATACGAACCTGCTGAAATTTTCACTAGAACTTCTTTTTAGTGTGCAAAAGTAGTGGGTGTAATACCAGCCAAGATACTCTAATAGTTTAATTGTAAAAAAATATTTTGTCTCAGTAGAATGATTTTTAATTGTTTAAGAAGCTATATCTTTTCTTCTACACATACGAACTTGCTAAAATTTGCCCTAGAACTTCTTTTTAGTGTGAAAAAGTAGTGAGTGTAATACCAGCCAAGATACTCTAATAGTTTAATTGTAAAAAACTATTTTGTCTCAGTAGAATGATTTTTGTTTATTTAAAAAGCTATATCTTTTCTTCTACACATACGAACCTGCTGAAATTTGCAATAGAACTTCTTTTTAGTGTGAAAAAGTAGTGGGTGTAAAACCAGCCAAGATACTCTAATAGTTTAATTGTAAAAAAATATTTTGTCTCAGTAGAATGATTTTTAATTGTTTAAGAAGCTATATCTTTTCTTCTACACATACGAACTTGCTAAAATTTGCCCTAGAACTTCTTTTTAGTGTGAAAAAGTAGTGAGTGTAATACCAGCCAAGATACTCTAATAGTTTAATTGTAAAAAACTATTTTGTCTCAGTAGAATGATTTTTGTTTATTTAAAAAGCTGTATCTTTTCTTCTACACATAGGAACCTGCTGAAATTTGCCATAGAACTTCTTTTTAGTGTGAAAAAGTAGTGAGTGTAATACCAGCCAAGATACTCTAATAGTTTAATTGTAAAAAACTATTTTGTCTCAGTACAATGATTTTTGTTTATTTAAAAAGCTATATCTTTTCTTCTACACATACGAACCTGCTGAAATTTGCAATAGAACTTCTTTTTAGTGTGAAAAAGTAGTGGGTGTAAAACCAGCCAAGATACTCTAATAGTTTAATTGTAAAAAAATATTTTGTCTCAGTACAATGATTTTTGTTTATTTAAAAAGCTATATCTTTTCTTTTCTACACATACGAACCTGCTGAAATTTGCCCTAGAACTTCTTTTTAGTGTGAAAAAGTAGTGAGTGTAATACCAGCCAAGATACTCTAATAGTTTAATTGTAAAAAAATATTTTGTCTCAGTAGAATGATTTTTGTTTATTTAAAAAGCTATATCTTTTCTTCTACACATACGAACCTGCTGAAATTTGCCCTAGAACTTCTTTTTAGTGTGAAAAAGTAGTGGGTGTAATACCAGCCAAGATACTCTAATAGTTTAATTGTAAAAAAATACTTTGTCTCAGTAGAATGATTTTTAATTGTTTAAGAAGCTATATCTTTTCTTCTACACATACGAACTTGCTAAAATTTGCCCTAGAACTTCTTTTTAGTGTGAAAAAGTAGTGAGTGTAATACCAGCCAAGATACTCTAATAGTTTAATTGTAAAAAACTATTTTGTTTCAGTAGAATGATTTTTGTTTATTTAAAAAGCTATATCTTTTCTTCTACACATACGAACCTGCTGAAATTTGCCCTAGAACTTTTTTTTAGTGTGAAAAAGTAGTGAGTGTAATACCAGCCAAGATACTCTAATAGTTTAATTGTAAAAAAAATATTTTGTCTCAGTAGAATGATTTTTGTTTATTTAAAAAGCTATATCTTTTCTTGTACACATACGAACCTGCTGAAATTTTCACTAGAACTTCTTTTTAGTGTGCAAAAGTAGTGGGTGTAATACCAGCCAAGATACTCTAATAGTTTAATTGTAAAAAAATATTTTGTCTCAGTAGAATGATTTTTAATTGTTTAAGAAGCTATATCTTTTCTTCTACACATACGAACTTGCTAAAATTTGCCCTAGAACTTCTTTTTAGTGTGAAAAAGTAGTGAGTGTAATACCAGCCAAGATACTCTAATAGATTAATTGTAAAAAATTATTTTGTCTCAGTATAATGATTTTTAATTGTTTAAGAAGCTATATCTTTTCTTCTACACATACGAACCTGCTGAAATTTGCCCTAGAACTTCTTTTTAGTGTGAAAAAGTAGTGGGTGTAATACCAGCCAAGATACTCTAATAGTTTAATTGTAAAAAAATATTTTGTCTCAGTAGAATGATTTTTAGTTGTTTAAGAAGCTATATCTTTTCTTCTACACATACGAACTTGCTAAAATTTGCCCTAGAACTTCTTTTTAGTGTGAAAAAGTAGTGAGTGTAATACCAGCCAAGATACTCTAATAGTTTAATTGTAAAAAAATATTTTGTCTCAGTAGAATGATTTTTAATTGTTTAAGAAGCTATATCTTTTCTTCTACACATACGAACTTGCTAAAATTTGCCCTAGAACTTCTTTTTAGTGTGAAAAAGTAGTGGGTGTAATACCAGCCAAGATACTCTAATAGTTTATTTGTAAAAAAATATTTTGTCTCAGTAGAATGATTTTTGTTTATTTAAAAAGCTATATCTTATCTTGTACACATACGAACATGCTGAAATTTGCCCTAGAACTTCTTTTTAGTGTGAAAAAGTAGTGGGTGTAATACCAGCCAAGATACTCTAATAGTTTAATTGTAAAAAATATTTTGTCTCAGTATAATGATTTTTGTTTATTTAAAAAGCTATATCTTTTCTTGTACACATACGAACCTGCTGAAATTTTCACTAGAACTTCTTTTTAGTGTGCAAAAGTAGTGGGTGTAATACCAGCCAAGATACTCTAATAGTTTAATTGTAAAAAAATATTTTGTCTCAGTAGAATGATTTTTAATTGTTTAAGAAGCTATATCTTTTCTTCTACACATACGAACTTGCTAAAATTTGCCCTAGAACTTCTTTTTAGTGTGAAAAAGTAGTGAGTGTAATACCAGCCAAGATACTCTAATAGTTTAATTGTAAAAAACTATTTTGTCTCAGTAGAATGATTTTTGTTTATTTAAAAAGCTATATCTTTTCTTCTACACATACGAACCTGCTGAAATTTGCAATAGAACTTCTTTTTAGTGTGAAAAAGTAGTGGGTGTAAAACCAGCCAAGATACTCTAATAGTTTAATTGTAAAAAAATATTTTGTCTCAGTAGAATGATTTTTAATTGTTTAAGAAGCTATATCTTTTCTTCTACACATACGAACTTGCTAAAATTTGCCCTAGAACTTCTTTTTAGTGTGAAAAAGTAGTGAGTGTAATACCAGCCAAGATACTCTAATAGTTTAATTGTAAAAAACTATTTTGTCTCAGTAGAATGATTTTTGTTTATTTAAAAAGCTGTATCTTTTCTTCTACACATAGGAACCTGCTGAAATTTGCCATAGAACTTCTTTTTAGTGTGAAAAAGTAGTGAGTGTAATACCAGCCAAGATACTCTAATAGTTTAATTGTAAAAAACTATTTTGTCTCAGTACAATGATTTTTGTTTATTTAAAAAGCTATATCTTTTCTTCTACACATACGAACCTGCTGAAATTTGCAATAGAACTTCTTTTTAGTGTGAAAAAGTAGTGGGTGTAAAACCAGCCAAGATACTCTAATAGTTTAATTGTAAAAAAATATTTTGTCTCAGTAGAATGATTTTTGTTTATTTAAAAAGCTATATCTTTTCTTTTCTACACATACGAACCTGCTGAAATTTGCCCTAGAACTTCTTTTTAGTGTGAAAAAGTAGTGGGTGTAATACCAGCCAAGATACTCTAATAGTTTAATTGTAAAAAAATACTTTGTCTCAGTAGAATGATTTTTAATTGTTTAAGAAGCTATATCTTTTCTTCTACACATACGAACTTGCTAAAATTTGCCCTAGAACTTCTTTTTAGTGTGAAAAAGTAGTGAGTGTAATACCAGCCAAGATACTCTAATAGTTTAATTGTAAAAAACTATTTTGTCTCAGTAGAATGATTTTTGTTTATTTAAAAAGCTATATCTTTTCTTCTACACATACGAACCTGCTGAAATTTGCCCTAGAACTTTTTTTTAGTGTGAAAAAGTAGTGAGTGTAATACCAGCCAAGATACTCTAATAGTTTAATTGTAAAAAAAATATTTTGTCTCAGTAGAATGATTTTTGTTTATTTAAAAAGCTATATCTTTTCTTGTACACATACGAACCTGCTGAAATTTTCACTAGAACTTCTTTTTAGTGTGCAAAAGTAGTGGGTGTAATACCAGCCAAGATACTCTAATAGTTTAATTGTAAAAAAATATTTTGTCTCAGTAGAATGATTTTTAATTGTTTAAGAAGCTATATCTTTTCTTCTACACATACGAACTTGCTAAAATTTGCCCTAGAACTTCTTTTTAGTGTGAAAAAGTAGTGAGTGTAATACCAGCCAAGATACTCTAATAGTTTAATTGTAAAAAATTATTTTGTCTCAGTATAATGATTTTTAATTGTTTAAGAAGCTATATCTTTTCTTCTACACATACGAACCTGCTGAAATTTGCCCTAGAACTTCTTTTTAGTGTGAAAAAGTAGTGGGTGTAATACCAGCCAAGATACTCTAATAGTTTAATTGTAAAAAAATATTTTGTCTCAGTAGAATGATTTTTAGTTGTTTAAGAAGCTATATCTTTTCTTCTACACATACGAACTTGCTAAAATTTGCCCTAGAACTTCTTTTTAGTGTGAAAAAGTAGTGAGTGTAATACCAGCCAAGATACTCTAATAGTTTAATTGTAAAAACTATTTTGTCTCAGTAGAATGATTTTTGTTTATTTTTTATTTTTTTAATTTTTTACAATTCAACAATTATTGTTAATAAGCAGATGTCATGTTAGTTTGTAATATTATTTGTAATTTTGCAATGAAGGATCCTAATTTTTCAAAAATATTTAGGGGCCCGGGCCCCTATCTGTTATGTTTCGTCTCTGTCGGCTGCTAGCTGGTAGCTGCTAGTTTCAGTTTCATCCTGTTTGAAAGAGCCTTTAATGTAGACTAGTCTACTTTACTACATCAAAACCATAAAAACGTTCACTCGTAACTAACAATTTCGTAAAAGACTTAGGAAAACCCAAACAAAAAACAAGCTTCATCTGCCTAGCCTTTTCCCAACTATGTTGGGGTCGGCTTCCAGTCTAACATGGATGCAGCTGAATGCCAGTATTTTACATGGAGCGACTGCCTATCTGACCTCCACAACCCAGTTACTGGGTAATACGATACCCCTTGATAAGACTGATTGTCAGACTTTCGGGCTTCTGACTACCCGTAACGACTGTCAAAGATCCACGAATGACAGCCGGGACCAACGTCTTAACGTGCTTTTCAAGGCACGGAGGGGCCACGGTATGTAAAGATAGTCACCCATCCACAGACCAACCGCGGCAAGCGTAGCTTAACCTGATCTATCGACCTGTGCGGCTGTTATTATTTAGCCACTAACAAGAATATTATTAAATGAAATATTTAATTCATTATCGATATTATTCGTGGTTTTGTGAAATCCCTAACACGGCTCACATTACTTCAAACGAGTGTTACCATATAATTATGCTGGTTTTCCCCGTTTGTGGGGTAAGTGTTACTTTATGTGTAATTTTAATGACGTCGCATGACAGCTTTTTCTAACCTTTATTTCTTACGCAATATTATGGAAACTTTGGCGAAAACCCTTGTTTTCTTAGATTTTTTCTCGTCTATCTAAATGTGTAAAGTTCTTGTTATTTTGGACAGACAATCTGATTTGACAGCAGCTTGACTGTAACTTGGGTATAGCCTCGTTGGTTTTAATCGCAACTGCCAAGCATGGGATCCTCGGTTCGCTTTCCAAGTCAGGGCACGGTGTTATTAGGGTTCCGCACCTCAAAAGGAAAAACGGAACCCTTATAAGAAGATCCCTTCGTTGTCCGTCTGTCAAGACCCTTTTTCTCAAGAACGCGTGAAGTTATCATGTTGAAATTAATATCAAATACTCAGGGCTGCAATCCCTTGAATCAGTGAAAAAATCAGGCTTCTAAGTCAACGCAATCAAAAGATACGGGCGTTTATGTTCCGTTTATGCCGCATATTTTGACACCCGCAAGGGAATCAAAATCTATAGGGTACTTCCCGTTGACCTAGAATCATGAAAGGCAAGAAACAATGTCATGAAGCAGTACATTTGTAGTTACATACCTACAAAGTACGGAAAACCCTCGGTGCGCGAGTCCGACTTCGCACTTGACCGGCTTTTTTAAAATGAATGTTTACATTAACCGCCTGGATTTGTGCTCGATTTATAGCTATAGTATCGCCCACTATAATATGGGGCTTAATTCTTAACCAAGATGGCGAAATATTGGTGCACTATACACGTCTGCGAAACACTCCAAGGATTACAGGCGTGATGTTCTAATTAAATCTAACTAGCCTGTATTGTCCCTCAGCAGGGTACCTCCCACTCTCTTTTCCACACAATTCTGCCTTTTGCGAGTGCCAGCCAGTCCCTACGGTAGGAGTCAAGCTTGTCCCACCATCCTCGTCTCGGCCTGCCGCGATAGCGTCGTGCGTTTAGTGGGACCCAATCGGTGGTTCTCTTAGCCCAATTGTCATCTGACATGCGGAGACATGTTTTTTTTTAAGTGAATACTTCTTTAGGCGCGTTAGGCATTTTTTAAGATGGGGAAAAAAACCATTGAACTCGCGGCACTGTTACCGTAACTGACACTGAACTGACGTTTTAGGTTTTGGCCATTATACAGGGTTATTTTGCAACCACCATCCAAATTTTAAAATCGAGGACTTTTAATTAACTTATTTTCATATGTGAAACATTATAATCAAATAATAACAAAAACAAAAAAAAACATTCAAAAGAAAATATCCGAAAAATAACAGAATGTAGAGAGACACAGCAAGGTTATTGACCTCGCTCGCTGCGAGTGCGACTGATGTAGGTACCTACGCGTTCTTAAAAGGGTTGATTCCAATTTTCCCTTCATACTTTACGGGCTTAGGACCGACATAATAAAATAAGGAATGTGAAATTATTAGTTGTTATTATGGCGTATTTAAAAAATTGGAATCAACTAGCTATTTACAATAATTAAACTTACCAAATAAACTCGATTAACCTACAAATCACGTGTACTTCAGCAATTGTTCAAAATGGAGTCCGTTTCTCTCAATACACAAACGTGCACGTTTTTCTAAACTATTTTTTAATAAGTTTAAAGTATCTGTTTGATTTTTAATGTCATTAAATGCTATTATTATTTTACTACGGAGGTCCTCAACACTTTGTGCTTCTTCAACGTAAACACGTCTTTTTAGGCACTCGCGAATTAATTCCTCGTCTTTGTAAACGCGGTAAACTTTCTGTACGGTACATTCTTTGCGCACTATTTAAACTTTCGCCACTTAAAAGATAACACCTGACCATTTCATAATACTCTGCATTAGAATAAAAAGTCGCCATGTGTGCGATGATGATCGAACGGAATTCTGAAGCGAAAATGCAGCGAGAGTGACAAAAAAATATGGCACACGTTCACACGTAACTAGGTCACGGTCAACTGACAGCCGGCGCGGGCGCAGGGCCGATCGGGGGCTGCGCGGGTTGCGACGTGTGAGGGAGGGGGGCGTAGTGTATGTTGTTCTTTCCCGAATTTTGAGGTAAGCGCGTGTGCGGTCATACAGTTCAACAACCTATTGTTCAACTGTATTTATTCCACACGTTGTGATTTTAGTAGCGGATAATGGTGAAAATCATGTAATTTTTTTTATTTTTTTTTATTTCATTAATTGATAAGGTTATCGATTCTAAATCATTTCTGAAAATTTGGATGGTGGTTGCAAAATAACCCTGTATAGACATCAACGCGCGGTACATTTTCTTTGGGAAGAAAGACCTTCAAACGTATTTATAGAATGACTATGCTTTTTCATGCTTTCACTTCTGTCGGCACCCCTGGAGTGTCACTGTTTTTTTTTTTGTTATGTTGGTTTTGGCTTGCAGTATTGTGTTCCTGGCGATGATGTTATTATTCATTCATTTTCAATGATGCACCAAAATAGTCCTGAGTTTGATCCCCCCCCCCCCCATAGCTATCCTAAAATAGTGTATTGACAAACTTTCTATTTTCGTACTGAGTCACGACAAAAATTAAGTTTATTTCCGTACCAAAGTGATTGTTATGGTTTTGTCGTTAAGGTTAATTATGGATGACGGCTGTTTTAAACGGTTCTAGGATATTTGTTGGCGTTTTGGGATGTCCGTTGTTGTGAAAGACTGAGAGGCAACGTATGTTTTTGTTTGAACACGGAAATAGTTCGGATTTCGCATAAATTGGAGGTTCCAATAATAATCCTCTCGACCGATTTTGGTCACGGTAGCCCATCTTAACGGAGATTAGCCCGGTACGCAGTAGATGTTTATTGTGCACAAAGTTTGTGCACAAACACATATGCGCTCTCGGTTCCCTCTCATAGTCCGAAGGGACGGCAATCCGACACGGCCGGGGGGAGATCAGGTGCAGGACTAACGGCTTTACGTGCTTTCTCAAACCCAGGACCCCACGTACAACAGTCACGCTTGCGACCACGAGACTAACGGGGCAGTCAGTCGGCTCCAAGCTCCAATAGCACCTTCAGGCTCCTACAAACAGGCGCGACCGCGACATCGCGCGCGACACAAAGGCACCGCTCGTTGTGCGACTTGCGGTGGCTTTGTGTCGCGCGCGATTTTATCGCGTGTCGCGCCTGTTTCAAGGAGCCTTTCGTGTATGAGCTCAACTGAAAGTAACTCTGTATGTTACCTTTTCACGCCTTAACGGCTGAATGGATTTTAATGAAATTTGGCACCCGAATAGATCAAGACGTGAGTATTCGTATACGTATACGTGAGTGACGTGACATAGGATACTTTTTCACCCGGTAGTATTTATTTTTCCGTTGAATAATTCCTGATAAAGCTAGTCGAAAAGTCAAACAGTACCTACCTACGTTCAAAAGACTTAAATTAACTCACAAAATGACTTTAAATGACACATGATATTTGAACAGAATGAATATGATTAAGTATTTAATAGGCTAATATCATTTCTTTCATGTCGCCGTCAATCAGTTTAATTCTTTTATTCTATTCTTCATCCATCCGCTGTTTAATATCTCTTTGATATCACGATAAAGCTATAAAACTATTGAATCGATACTTTGTAAGGTGAGTTGCACGATTGTCGGTTGTGATTTGTTAATATTTTATTATTGAATGGAATGGGCAACTAGCTTCATTTTTTCTGACTGACCGACTTCTTGACAATTCAAAAGTGCCTGTAAATGGTTTAATTGAAATAAATGCTTTGAGTTTTGAGTGTTTTTGAGATTTACCAGTGACTGCTTTTATATTTTTTCTACTGGTAAGCTCATTTTTAAATAGTTTAGTTTCACTTGGAAGTCTCTGAACCGTCTCCGGACAAAAACTGAAAGAAGTAAGTCCAACCTGGTAAAGTGGGCTTACATTGACGTAACGGCAGTAGGGTGTGATTGTGGAGCTATGTCACAAACCATGCTCTACCTCCTAACCTGCCATCTGTGTCCCAAAACATGCAGTCAAAGTGACCTCTGCGCTGCCACCGACGACGCTGTGGAAGTAGCAAAGTTTTGGGAAAACAAGAATTAAAATACAGTCGTGCCAGCGACACGCAGAAGAATATAGTTTAGCTGAAAGTTAAAATAAAGGCAAATGAGGCAAGTAGCCCATTTTCTAGTCGAGTTATTCCGATCTGATCCCCTGAATCCCCCCCTCCACCTCACCCCTCCTTGATCCCCTGCTTGTTCGTCTTGTTTTAATCTCGTGTCTTATCCACTATAAACTTCCTCATTCCGCGGGGCAATTTTTTTAAACAACATTAATACACACACATTAACATTTTTTAAACATATCTCTTCTAACTTATGAAGCAATGGATTAAGATTAATTTCCTTCAATATTATTCAGATTCCGATCGTTAGTGTGTCACGCTATTAGGGTGCTGGTTTGATCCGCTTTTTCTTTTGTTTTTATTCCTGAATGATCGTCAGCAACAAAAATATGTACAGGGTTTCAATTATCCTAGGTTGTTCAAAGAGCTTTTGGGATCTTAAGCAAAGGCGCCGCAAGTCGCGCAACGAGCGGTGCCTTTATGTCGCGCGCGATTATATCGCGTGTCGCGCCTGTTTGTAGGAACCTTAACATAACAAATCACGCCAGAATTATTAGGCATATTCTTTGGTTGTATAGAACCCTAGCATTTCGCATAGTACCTAAAATTTCGCTAGTTCCAAGCTCCAGTCTAGTTATTAAAGGGGGCGAGCAAATTGCCATAATATTTCATAAAAAAGACATGCCGCAAACAGTCCCCGTCTACCTCAACATTGAATCCAAACACTTCTGCTCACCTCCCAACCGGTACCGACAGCTTTCTAATATAATAATAAGCTATTAGAAGAAAGAACTCATATTAATGGTATTCGTGGTTTTAGCACTAAAACCGTTACGGATTCAATGAGGTCGAAAGTCTAGTTTTTTTTTTTTGAGATTGGATTTTTGATTTTGCCAATCGGTTGTTGGATAAAGTGGAGCAATCTCATGTAGGTAAGCTTGAATTGATTGTATTCTTCTAAGAATTAAGTTATCTCAAAACTCAAGTTATATTTTAGTACTAGTTTCTGCTCGCGACTTAAGGCTCCTGCAAAACTGCAGAATCGCGCGACGCGAATCGTGCGCGACTCAAAGGCACCGCTCGTTGCGCGACTTGCGGTGCCTTTGTGTCACGTGTCGTGTCGCGCCTGTTTGAAGGAGCCTTTAGTCAGGGTGAAATTTCTTGTACACACGACGACATAAAACTAGCCAAGTGCGAGTCAGACTCGCACACGAAGAGTTCCGTACCACAAGGCAAAAACGCCGAAAAAAAACACGCTTTTTGTATAGGAGCCCCCGTTAATTAATTATTTTATTCTGTTTTCGTATTTGTTGTTATAGCGGCAACAGCAATATATCATCTGTGAAAATTTCAACTGTCTAGCTAATACGGTCTATGAGATACAGCCTGGTGACAGACAGACGGACAGTGGAGTCTTAGTAATAGGGTCCCGTTTTTACCTTCTGGATACGGAATCCTAAAAAAGTATAGCTTGATAATTATTATCAAGCTATACATTTACAGTTTAAGCTGACCTCACATCGTATAGGCTTTTTGTACAATGAGAAGTCAAATGCTAATTTTTAGCCTCTTTGTCAACCCATAACAATTTATAACCCTCATCTTGGCTTCTTGTTATAAGTTCATTCTTGTACAGACGCCAGCGCATCAAGCTACTACAATCTGTCAAATTTCTTTAATATTTTCAACTTATTGCTAAAGCATAAGGTTCAAAGTTGATGGGGAAAATTTGACAGTTTCGGGTAGCTGGATGTGCTGGCGTCTGTACAAAAACGCTGTTTTCACACACTTGTAAGTCAGTCAACCTTTCGGCTTTACGCCCCATTTGCTCGTGATAGGTCAGTGATGGTGTCCCTTGACATTTGTTGCAAATATTTGACGGGGATTTTATACGATGGCGTGCGTTTGTAATCTATTGCTATATTATTCGTAAATCTCTCAGTTATAATAATATGGTCTGCCGACTTTAAAAAGGTGTCTGGGACAGACTGGATGCGGAAGGCGGAGGACAGGGTGTGGTGGTGCAGCCTGGGAGAGACCTATGTCCAGCAGTGGACTGCGATAGACTGAGTTGATCTGGCTAGGCTAGCTGGTTTGTTATTTTTGAGTGATTGACCAGACTGCAAGCGCGGGCGCGGGGCGGACACGCCACGGTGTACTCAAACATAAGAACTTCATTAGAGCGTCCATAGTGGGCACGCGGGCTCGGTGAGCGGCGCTGGCTGTTCGGCGCGAGGAGCGTGCGGGCAACTCACGCCATAGAATAGAATACTCTTTATTATGTACACCATATAAATTACAGACATAAATATAGAAACTGTACAAAGGGTGACACAATGGGCGGTCTTATCGCTAAGAGCGATCTTTTAAAGACAACCTTAGGATGGATTTGAAAAGGGGAAGGCCATAGCTCGTTCATACAAGTGGCCGCAGTGAGGGCGCGGGCGGCCCGCGCGCGTACCAGGGTTCTCAAGCTAATTCAAGCTTTTTTCTAGTAAAAATAAATCTTCTTCATCCATATTATATTTTGACAAACACTGGACACGACAACACTCAGAACGAAGCCGAGCTCGAATGCGGCCAGGCAGATCGCGCGCGTTCCAGCACCCGCGCCGCTCCCCGCCCCGCGCTGCCAGTCTGGTCAAACACTGGTACCTAAACACTCACAACAGCCAATATGAGAGAATTTATGATCAGATACTTGATTCAACTTATAAGGAAACCGGAGATTTATCGTAAAACATGCAACAACGGTGTACGCTGTACAGCTTATATTAAAACTAACATAGTATTTCTGTTACCGTTTTAGAAATGTTACAGTGCTTGAGTGCTGACATTTGGCACGTATATATATCTTCTCTCGATCTAAATATTAAACTCTGTCTGTCAAAGCTTAAGGTTCGATTCTGATTGAACCAGATCTGAAGAGGCGAATACATTGAGCCTCGACTAGTAAATTATGGATATAAAACAATCATCATCTGCCTAGCCTTTTCCCAACTATGTTGGGGTCGGCTTCCAGTCTAACTGGATGCAGCTGAATACCTGTCTTTTACATGGAGCGACTGCCTATCTGACCTCCACAACTCAGTTATTGGGTAATACGATACCTTTTTTAAAACTGGGTGTCAGACTTTTGGGCTTCTGACTACCCGTAACGACTGTCAAAGATCTACGAATGACAGTCGGGACCCACGCGGCGGCTTAACGTGCTTTCCGAGGCACGGAGGTGTCCCGATATGTTGTGGATGGTTACCCATCCACGAACTGACTGGAGCAAGCGTAGCTTAAAGGCTCATTCAGACAGGCGCGACACGCGATAAAATCGCGCACGACACAAAGGCACCGCAAGTCTCGCAACGAGCGGTACCTTTGTGTCGCGCGAGATGCGTGTCGCGCGTCGCGCCTGTTTGCAGGAGCCTTAATCTTCGATCGTTGTAGTCCTTGTAGACTGTAGATTTGTAGACTATTGGTGGGGTTCCGTACCCAAGGGTAAAAACGGGGAACTTAGACTCCACTGTCCGTCTGTCACCAGGCTGTTTCTCATGAACCGTGATAGCTAGACAGTTGAAATTTTCACAGATGATGTATTTCTGTTGTCGCTATAACAACAAACACTAAAAACAGAATAAAATAAAAAATTTTGGGGGGGCTCCCATAAAACAAACATGTTTTTTTCGGTGTTTTTGCCTTGTGGTACGGAACCCTTCGTGTGCGAGTCCGACTCGCACTTGGCCAGTTTTTATTTTTTCTGGTACAGACGCCCGCACATCAAGCTACTACAATCTGTCAAATTTCTTTAATAGATTTTCAACTTTGTCGCTAAAGCATAAGGTTCAAAGTTGATTGGAAAATTTTGTCAGTTTCGGGTAGGTTGATGTGCAGGCGTCTGTACATGTTGACAGGCCTACGCTGTCCTCCCATACCTATTAATACTGTAATTTGAAAACATTGTAAAAACCAATTATTTTTAAGAGTGTACCCGTGGAGTTTCTTGCCGGCTCATCTCCATAGTAACGACCAATTGGAACCGTGCACCTAGCTTCTGACGTTTCACAAGTGTCCATTTAGGTTTATGTGAAATAAAGTATTCTGATTAACCTGTGTGACTCCTATTATTACCCAAGAGTCCCCAGGTTACAAAATTAAAACTAACATCATTCATTATAGTATTTCTATTACTTACCGTTTTAGAAATGGTGGATTACTGCCATTGGCACATATATCTATGTATTTCATTGAATATTAAACGGCTGAGAGAAATCTTATAGTACCGGTTTCTCTGATAAAAAATACCGGTTTTGCAAAGCGATGCCTCAACTCTATTGTTGGTAGGTAGGGTTGGCGGTGATAAGAACGTTGTTTGATTTGCGATTTTTCTTGTTGTCATCGTTCCAGGAGTCTACTCTCTAAGTCCGTCAATGAAGATGCGGGCCCGTCCGATAGTAGTTGATCTATCAAAACAACGGACGGACAAATACACGTCAGGCGTAGGGACAGTAGCTGTGAAATCATGTTGTCATTCTTTTTTTTTTTCGTTCGGCCACCGGACTTGTCTTATGTCCGTAAGGAAACGCCCGTTAGTTCAGCCGAAAGTATGGATATCTTTGGGAGTATTAGAGAGCAATGGTGGCTCAGCGGAGAGGGCTGCGACTTGCGGGTCGTAGGTTCGAACCCAGGTAAGCACTTTGAGTATTCTATTCTATTCTATTCTTGATCATTATTATTTCATCACGACTGCTCTTAAAACGGTGAAGGAAAACTTTGTTAGGAAACCGGCATGTCCTAGAACCAAAAATTCGAAGACATGTGACATCTAGCAACCCGCACTGGGCCCGCGTGGTGGATTAAGGCTCCTACAAACAGGCGCGACACGCGATATAATCGCGCGCGACACAAAGGCACCGCTCGTTGCTCGACTTGCGGTGCCTTTGTTTCGCGTGTCGTATCGCGCCTGTTTGTTTGTAAGAGCCTTTACGAGTTACGATTACGACCCACTCTCTGTCTCAGAGAGGTGGCCTGTCCCAGCAGTGGGTACATTATAAGCTGATTATTTTATGCAGGAAAAATCTAGATATTGAAATAAAGCGTGAAATCTATTTCTAGACCTCTGTTTACGTAACAGGATGAAATAGATCACAAGCTTTTCTCGCCGAAAGAAAATACAATTTGACGCTCGATAACTCTGAAACAAAAATAATCTTGGATCGTGAAACATTTTCATATTGTAAATCTAAAATATGAACTGCGTCCAATGAAAATATTCTTTCAGATTATGATAAACTAGCAGTGCCCCGTGGTTGTACCCGCATAAGTGTCGATTCCGTGGGAATATAGGGATAAAAAGATGCTAAGTATACGTTAAATAATGAACTTAGATCTGTAGCGGTATCTACAGCGCCACATGCTAACTACGCCTCATGCTGACGTCACGCAAAGTCCTGCATCGCGCAAGCAGAGTTTACAGCGCAACTAGCATACATACAACGTCCCCACATCAATCTTAGGGCAGTTGCCCGCCAGACGTAACATCCGTCTGGTCGGAGGATCCTCCCCTTTCTATAGAATATGAGTGAAATTTACACCCTGTTCCTCTCACACCTCTAAAGATCCAACATAGAAATCATAGCAAAATGACCGCTCGCTAGTTATTGACCGAGAAACAATGGATTTGAAAAGATTGACTCATTTCTTTCTTACCTTTATTCTTGATCTATGTTTAGTAAACAATATCAATTAAGCTGGTTCAATAGACTGAGCTGTCCGATTTCTTGAATATTGTGAAAATAGTAAGTAGGATTCGATGTCAGAACTATATTTGAATAGTTGTTAAAAAACATGTTTGTGAATTAAAAAAATCCTGTTTGTGAATTAAAAACATTATGAGGAAACCTGTACTAAAGTCAATGTAAGTCTGAAATCACCAACCCGTCTTAAGAGGGTTGATCCGTTAGAGCCACGCTGGAGTCAAAATTGATGATTTCCGACGGACAATAAAACCATAATCTGTTTAATTTATAGATAAGATATTGACGTCATATTAATGGGAATTTCATAATCTAGTGCATGGCTGAAAAACATTTTCATTTATTCGTACAGTTTTCTCATTAGAACAGTTTTTATGCAAGCCTTTTTTTAAACTAGCGATCGACGGTCTACGCAAATGCAAGGTATTAGTAAAACCATATACGACAAACTTATAACAACGTTGCTTTATAAATAATAATAGCATTTATTAGTGCATGGCTGAAAAAAAAAAACGATTACTGTAAGTTTTCATTCAAGAAAAGTATATTCAAAAGTGTCAATTTTAGCCACTTTTCGATATTTTAAACGCGTTAGTTTAGGATGAAATCTGAAATATTTATATGTTATTTTAGGCCTAGTAAACGAAGACATTTACGTTCTAAAACATGGTACAAATATTTTTTTAATAACTTATTTTTTTATTTTACTATGAATTATTTAGTGCTGCTATATAATCGGCGCGGAATCACGCCAGCGCTCAGTGCCGGCTGAGGCCTTTCAGAGGTAGGACGTGTGTCGCTCCCGTAGCCGCGAGTCGCGTAAAATATTATCGTACTTTCGCGAGTTTTTAGCGCGTCTAGGACATGTTGATACTTTTTATTATAATATATTTTTATTATATTACAAAACTTTGGTGAGTACATATTTTAATGTAATGGTGTTCTATTAACTTAAGAAAAATTAAATTAGACTTCTTTATGTATGTTTTCATTTTACTTTTTTTTCAGATATGGCTAACAAAAGGCGCTATATTGGAACAAAAAAAAAAACGAAAATTTGGCCAAGGCTAATGAAGCTAAAAGGTATGTTACCGAGGTTCTCTACTTCTAAAAAATATATTTTTATTAGGTGTAATAAGAAACAATATACTTACTACTTTTTGAAGTAATTTTTTTTATTACTTTTTGTTTGGATATTTTTATGAAACACAGTAGTAATAAGATAAAGTTAATATCCAATTCGTTGTTATAGGCAGAAAAGAGAAGTTCAAATACTTCAAAGCCAGGACTTAAATAAAAATGCTGTTGTAAGTTTTATTTTTTTACTTTATATTTTACTAGCTGCGGCAGACACGTGTTTCCTTGGTTTTGATTGAGCAGTTGTTAAACCAAAACTAAATAAGACCTTTCTTCATTATTTATTTATCTCAAGCCGACAATCGATCGCCTGTCATTGTGCTTACTTTTTGTGTCACTATATTATACCCTACATATTATTTTCAGAATCAAGAAAATGAAAAAGACAGTGAAAAAACACTGGAAATTCTGGAAAACTTGCAGGCATTAGAAACGGCTCCAATTCAAGATCCTGACGCAGGGAATCTTGTAAGAATCACTTGGTCATTTGTATACATATTTTAGCACAAAAAAAACATTGTTAGTTATGTGCTATCTTAAGCCGACAATCGATCGCCTGTCATGGTGCATACGGTTTGTGTCACTATATTATACTCTACATATTATTTTCAGACTCAAGAAAATGAAAAAGACATTGATAAAACACTGGAAATTCAGGAAAACTTGCAGGCATTAGAAACGGCTTCAATTCAAGATCCTGACGCAGGGAATCTTGTAAGAATGACTTGGTCTTTATAAACATATTTTAGGACAAATAAAACAAGAACCTTCAAGAACAAGTGCGTATTTACAGTATACTTTCATAAGTTCAGATACATGTTGTACATTGTTTCTGATAATATTAGACTTAAAAATATATTTCCAAATTTTATGTTATAGGTAAATAATAGACAAGAAGTTGAAAGGGATACTGTACTTCAGGCAGAGAGTGCACTTTGGCTAGAGCTACGACGTTGTTTATTGACAGCCTCTTCATTCTGTAAAGTGTGCAAACGGCGATCGACTATTAGCCCAGCCCCTTTGGTTAAACAATTTCTTTACTCATATTCCTTGGACCATATCCCTAGTATTCAACATGGGAAAGTAAACGAAAAAGTGGCCATAGAACAGTTGCAGGTACAAGTTTAGATTTTTCTAACAAACAATTTATTTTTGTGTTCTTAAATTCTATTAAAAAGAAGTAATTAGAGTATTGAGTTTCAAATTATTATGATTACAGGTGCTTCGCCGGATGGACTAATCGACGATGATGGCATCACCGAAATTAAATGTCCTAGTTCGGCATTTGGATTAGAGGCAGATTTTGCTATTAGCCAAAAAAAAAAATTAAATTCTGGAAAATAGATGGATCTGTGAATCGACGCCATGACTGGTTTTATCAGATACAGGGGCAGCTGCATATAACTAACAGAAATTACTGTCTGTTTGCTGTGTGGACAGGCAAAGATTTTAAATTGAAGACTGAAAACATAATCAGGGACGATAAATTTTGGAGCGAAAATATGGAACATCGGCTAGTCAGCTTTTACAATAAATGCCTGTTACCCGAAATTGTTGATCCCCGAAAAGCTATATCCATGAAACTTAGAGACAACAAATATTAAGATTTTATTTTACACGAAATTGTTTTTATTTACTTTAACCTAACTAATAATAATTTAATTGCTCATTTATTACAATAAACAAAAAACTGAATCCCCGCTTACGGAAAACGAAAACATTCCCTACTAACTAAAAACTGGCTAAGTATCAAGATGATTCTAAGCGGTGTATGATACGCGCTCCAACACATACGGCTGTGTGTGCGTTTAACTGTATAGCTGTGTGAGTAAATTTACCTAAACGCGAGGCGCGCCGCTCTGGAGTAACGCTCTTAAGCATGCGTGGTGATCAATGCTCGTGCCTTCTCTGTACGAAAAGAGGCTTTTGACCAGCAGTGGACTTTGACTTTGAATAGAATGCTCTTTTTATCACATCTATTCAAAAAGAGCTAGTGTATTCTTCGTAAACAGGGACTAAAATAGCTCTTTAATCCCTAGGGACAAAAACTAATTTGAATTTGGAATGTGGACATTGATAGTAAAAGTTCCAATCACCAAAAAGAACAATCACGAACATTGTATGAACAAGTAACAAGACTGAGAAAACGCGCGCGAGCCAAATAAAAAAGTTTGTAAAAAAATAATAAAACGCGCGAAAAGCATTCTGCCTTCGTAATTATTTACTCAAATTAGGATTATACTTAGTTTTGTAAAAAATGAGTATGTCTTCCTCAAGTAATTATTGTATGTTAATAAATAAACGTAATATTCTTGTTCATAAGTTGCACTTACTTAATTTTTCATAGAGGGTGATAAAAAGTACTGTCCACCTCGGGAGCAACACTATTTTAAGCTCGAGTGACGTACTTTGAATCCCTCGCTGCGCTCTAGATTCAAAGAAACACTCTCGCCTTCAAAATAGTTGTTTGCTCCCTTGGCAAACAATCTACTATTATTATTTATTATGTATGTCGTGGCCCGATCGTAGCAATGGCCATATCGTGATCTGCCTGGCCGTTTCACGATACGCCGGAACGATACGACACGCCGCGCCGCCGCCGCCAGTTCATGATTCATAAATAAAAAATAAATAAAATTGCTTATTGTGTCTCAAACGGTTACATTTACAAATGTAAATGAAACAGCCCCAGTAAGTAATTAATAATACTTGTGTTGGGGTTGTCTCGCTCCTTCCCTTAATTGGTAGTTAACAATATTGACACTTTATAAAAATTAAAATTAAGAACTAATTTAAAAAAAAGAGAAAACCATGACCTACATCTGACATCCGCTATATATCGTTCAACGCAGTGTTCGACGATTTGCCCAGCGATGCTTCGGCATATCGGCTCAAATAGGCGTAAAAAACATAACCTTGTCTTTGCTGTATTGGAGCGTTCTATGTAAACGCATACAATATAAGTCAATCTGTCAAATGTCAAGTTTATGTCATTTGAATTTGAAGTTTGAGACAAAACTATCTCTCTCCTCTGCTAATGGCTGTCGATGTGAAACCTCTGTATCTGGCTCTCTGAGATTACAATCATATTTAATCAAAGTATTGAGTTTACTTTTCGCCATAAAACCATCAGGCAGTTGGGTATTCCTATTTGACTTATTCCTACTCGAATAATTTCGATTCATTCCTATTTTAGGGTCCTAAAAATACTAAATAGCTAAGTAACTGCGACCAATTTGGATGTTAGGTTCAATGCTTTTAATGTACGATCAGCAACAAAACTAGATTAACACTTCAGTTTTTTAAATCTCAGTTATTGAGCAAAATTTTTGTTGAAAATTGCAGCAGAATACAGTGCAATTTTGAACAAATATTTTGCTCAATAACTGAAATTAAAAAAAACTGAAGTGTTAATAGACTTTTGTTGCTCACTGCACAATGCCATTTTCAGAATGTAAATTTTATATGTTGTGTATACTTATCCATGTTTTAAATAGTTTTCATGTTAGACTTTTGTCTCAAACCTAGGGTAGGTTTTGCTGGACAAGAGTCTAACATGAAGACTAACAAAAATAAATAAAACAGAAAGTACGGACACAGCACGTTTCGATCCCAGAAATATTTCTTCATTGCTATAAAATAATTAATTTAGGTAGATTGATAATGAACTAAGTTAGTTAGCACGTAGTCTTGCCTAACTTTAGTCTGGAAATGTCGCCAGACGGTCTACTGTTTCAGTAGAAATTGAAACAATTTGTGCTGGTCGGTTTCTAGGCCAAGGTTGTATGGAGAACTAATAGTTTCATTCCTGCTATTGCAACCTTACCCAGACCATTCGTTCCACCCGCTTAAGACTTCCCATGTGGACATGAGTTACAGTATCCGGCGATAAATATTGCACATCGACCTTTGGAAAGAGACATTTAGCAAATTTCGGCTTCGTAGAGCGTTATCTCTGTCGCACGAAATACAAACAGTCCGGTATCTATTAGGACCTGTTAAAACAATTATGATTTGCTTCTTTTGATAATTATTTTTATTCTTTGTATAAAATACACCAATTTCCAAAGGTCGATGTGCAATATTTATCGCCGGGTACTGTACCTTGGGTAACCTGGAAGTCTTTAAACAGACTCCGGACCCAGGTTGGCCGAAGCAAGGAAAACCTGCTCAGGTGGAGATTCATAGATGACTCCGCTTTGGAGTGTAAATGTGGTGCTGTTCCACAAACGATGGGACACTTAATATCGTGTCCTGCGTGTCCTGTCAGCTGCACGTTACAGGACGCTGGCGATGGCGCCAAACAAGTAGCCGAATTCTGGGCCGAGTCCATTTAGATTGCTATCGGCACGCTAAGAAGAAAAAGATTGCATCTTGGTGCCGTATTATGACGTTTTATTGCCATCATGGGTCCGGTGCGAGGGAGAGACATGACCGATAACACCATCCCTTTCGTAGACTGGAATCATCGTAGCAATAATCCTACTAATATTATAAATGTGAAAGTTTGTGAAGATGTTTGGATGTTTGTTACTAAATCACGCATAAACCGTTGAACAGATTTGGATGAAAATTGGCACATAGATAGACCATTTCCTGGATTAACACGTAGGATACTTTTTATCCCGATATTCCCACAGGATCGAAACTTACGCGGGTCATACTGCGGCCCCTGGGCAAAGTAACAGCAGGGTCAAATTAAATTAGCTAGAGAAACTCCGCAAACGTGATAGGTATTGATTTCTACCAAAATAACATTCATAATAATTCTAGCCTATTATTGTCCCAGTGTAGAGCAAAGGCATCTTCTCAAACAGAGAAGGCACGAGCATTGGTCACCACGCCTGCTCAAGACGGGATGGTGATTTCAGAAATTCAGACTAAAACAAAAAAAAATTGTTTGTTTTTTTTTTTTGGGTCAATGACCTCTGTTATAGTAGTTACTTTGAAGTATGCGTTTAGGAAATCAGTTTTTTGAAGTGAAAATCTCTTTAGGCGCGTTGGGCATTTTTTGAGATGGTAAAAAACCGTTGAACTCGTGCCACTGTTACCGTAAGCGACACCGCGCGTGTTATACCCGCCTCGGATGTGTTCGGCTGTCCTCGGGATGTACTCGTTATTAAAGTATATCCAAAAATATGTCAATGAGTGATGGCAAAGTATTCTGTTTGTGTTTTGTTTTCACTTCTGTCGGTACCTACTCCCGGAGTGCCAATTTTTTTTTCGTTTTCTTGTTCAATTTACTATGACCTTGTGAAGGCCGCATGAATCCGCTAGATGCGGGAAGCACAGAACGTCGCTGTGGCAGTGCTTGGGGGAGGCCTATGTACAGCAATGGGGTTCTTTCGGCTGAAATTATTATGATATCGATAGTTAATAAGACCATGAATCTATACTAATCTATCTATACTAATATTATAAAGCTGAAGAGTTTGTTTGTTTGGTTGAACGCGCTAATCTCTGGAACTGCCAGTCGAATTTGAAAAATTCTTTTTGCATTTGATAGCCCAATTCTTGAGGAAGGCTATAGGCTATTTAACATCACGCTATGACCTTTAGTAGCCGAGCAAAAAGAAAAAAAAGTCAGAAAGAACGCTAAGCAAAAACGAAGTAATAGCGCGGGCAGGCGATGCGATGCGACGGGGTGGGTCAGAGTAACAAGAAATTCACGCGGACGAAGTCGCGGGCAGAAGCTAGTAGAAAATATGGCTCTTACTAATAGGTACCTCTTCTTAACGTTGATCGAAACACAAATACAGCTCGCATCACTGTTTGTTTTGTTTAAATTATCTAGAAAAAGTTTGTGAAATTACTCTGAATAAGTACTTTATTCAAATCAAATTCAAGTCAAATTATCTAAAGTCTAAGATCACAAATAAGCAAAACAAGTTGCATGCCAATTGCCTAACAAAATCTCCCCATTCTTAGTCCACTACATATTCCATAAAATGGCAACCCTGTACACCAGCTGTCAAAACTGGTAGTTGATGTGACAAGTATAGCTCACAGTTATTACGTCGTTAAGAATTATGCAAAGAGAAAACTTGCGGTGCAAGTAACTGTTGCACAATGACGAGTAAATCATTGGTTTAGGAACTGGTTTGATTGAGAGGTTAGTTTACTGTCATACTTCGCAAGGACTTGCAATTAAGAAAATTTAGTACCAATTTTTTTATTTAAAAAAGTGTCCATGGTGTTTCTTGTCCGTTCTTCTTCTTTCCCGTAGGAACATGCTAAAGAAAGAATAAGGCTTATATGGACACAGTTCGTGAACCAAAAAATACAAATAACAAAATTTAAAATGAAAAATACCTACTACGCTTTGGAATGGGAAACTAGCTTCTACCTTTCTGACTGACCGACTCGTTGACAATTCAAAAGTGCTTGTATTTGGTCTAATTGAAATAAATACGTGTCAGTTTGAAATACAGGGAAAAAAACATTGATTTGATCAGCAACGTTGTGACTGGTGCAACACAAGACGTCATGTTTTTTTAAATATTTATAATTGACCTGAGAAACGGTTTTAAAAGTGATTGCACTTGTAAAATAATGTTCTGTTTTCTAAGGTTGAAATCTAGACCTTTACTGATCTGATGCAAGTATA
Source organism: Luperina nickerlii (assembly GCA_963855955.1). Lineage (NCBI taxonomy): Eukaryota > Metazoa > Arthropoda > Insecta > Lepidoptera > Noctuidae > Luperina > Luperina nickerlii. The sequence continues at coordinate 8,958,924 of OY979690.1, read as the reverse complement.
CGTTGCGCACCGCAGTACAGCAAAAAAGTCCTACCAAGCACCGTACCTCTTCATGGTCGAGTTCATAGTTGAGAAGAAGACAAAACTGTCTCCCAGCTGACGCGTCGCTACATGCGCGCACTTTTAAGGCTCCTACAAACAGGCGCGACACGAGATATAATCGCGCGCGACACAAAGGCACCGCTCGTTGCGCGACTTGCGGTGCCTTTGTGTCGCGCGCGATTTTATCGCGTATCGCGCCTGTTTGAAAGGAGCCTTTATACAAATCCGTAGACTTGATGTCAAAGACAAATTAGTTGCGGAGACAAAAGTTGCTCGTGGGCCCCCCCTTAAGCTACACAAACACTTCATTATGTAAAACAAACAGCTTCAGTTACATTGTAACCGTTACACAATTGTAGCGTAAGTCACCGGTTTTTTGTAAGCATTGTTAGTTATTATTATCGAGCTAATCTAGTCCGTAATCCAGTTTAGAATGTATGTTAAGTAATGGACAATAGAGATGGTGTATTTGGTTGTGTCTGTGTGTGGGGGTTTTGTGTTTGATTCAAAAGTTCAGCACTGTTATGATGGCGTGATCCCATTTGCGCTTTTATAATTTGTAACGTGACGATATTATCGTGGACTTTGCGATAACAATACTAACACAGTTTTAAGACCTTTGTAACTAACAATTAAGTATTATGGACTAGCTGCGCCCCGCTGTTTCAACCGCATTTCGGTCCCGTGGGAATATAGGGATAAAAAGTAGCCTATATGTTAATCCAGGGTGTCAATCAAAGTTGGTCCAGCCGTTCGAGCGTGAAGAAGTAACAAACATATAAACACACACACACACTCTCACAAACTTTCGCCTTTATAATATTAGTGTGATGTACTAACACTAGTGCTTAAGTTGTGTATATAAGTACTAAAAAATTGGATTTTATGATCTGAAATAAATAAATAATGATGATAACCCAAGGGCCGCGACTTGTGCACTTAAAAGCAGGCACTTTACTTTAATCACCACTGCTTTCAAAATGGTGAAGGAAAACATCGTGAGAAAGCCGGCATGTCCTAGAACCAAACTGAGCCAAACATTCTAAGACATGTGACATCCACCTACCCGCACTGGGCCCGCTTGGCAGAGCCCACTCCCTCTCGAAGGGAGGAGGCCAGTGTCCTAGCAGTGGGAACTATAGAGACTGAGTATCCTAAACAGTCAGTAGAAACATGCCTTGTTCAAAGTCAGCATTTGCAGGCATTTCTTATCTTCCTGACAGACTAATACGAGGCGCCTTTTACGAAACATTTAAGTATACAAAGCCATATATCACACAACTACTTTTTCTAATAAGCATAAAATTAATATGTGCCAACATAATCTTGCATCATAAAGTCCTTACATATAAAATATAATACGCCATTAAATGTCACGAACGCGATCAATTACTTTAATTTATTATGAACGCGTCCGTAGGGCGACGGTGTTGCCAGATATAGAAGCTAAATTACCCCACGTGCGTTTTAATATTAATGTTTTATCTGTTCCGCGCATCTTTGACAGGTAGATAAACGGTTTTAAGGTTCCGTATCCAAACTGTAAAAACGGGACCGTGGCCTACTTGGAAAATCTTAAATAGACTTCGTGCGCAAAAGTATCATATGCATGGCACCTACTATATTTAACATATTACCTAAACGTTGGAAGGAGCTGAATAGTAATGCATTTAAGCGCCAATTAAAAATGTTTCTATCGCAAAAAGCATATTATAATGTCGCCGAATTTCTAACCGAAAAAGTTTTTGATTGAATAATTTTGCTTTTTTCCTGACACTAAAATTAAATTTACATGACCACGGCTGTAATTTTTGATATAATTCCTGTAATTTTTGACATTAATCTTGTAATTTTGACATCTGTCTTGTAAATTTGACATAAATCTTTTAATAACAGACATGTAGTTACTTTGACATTATTCTTGTATTTGATTGACATTAAAGTTTTTTGCCTTAAATTTAATTTTGACATTATAACATAAAAATAATTTCTAATTTGTAAAGTTTCTAAATCAAAACTTTGTAATTGCTTTTTCGATTTTTAGTATTGTTAATTCTATTCATTGTTATGGAAATATTTGTACGCCGATACTTACGGCTAAACATGATTGGACTCAAACTATATAATATCTTGCATGCTCTTGTATGTATACAATGTTTAACAAATAAATAAATCTTATCTTATCTTATCGTACCCAAGTAGACCACAGCCAGGACAACCTCCACAAGTGGGGGTTCATGGAGGGCTCAGATCACTAGTGTGTATGCGGTGTCTCTACACAGACATTGGCTCACCTCCCATCTTGCACCGCATGCCCTGTCACCTGCAGTGAGAACCTAATGGATGGTATCTGCGTTGCAAAATTTTGGGCCAAACAAATATTTAAAAAAAAAGTCGGTAGTCAAATAATTGATTAATCAGACGAACTTACCTTAAGTGAAGTCCGATTACAATTTCATGAAGGATGAACTGAAATATAATTGATTACAGAGTAGTTCCCAATTCGCTAGTATTTGGCATCGCAGTTTTAGAGAAAATAAAACTTTTTCTCTGTGGATTGGCAACCCTGATTTGACACTCTTTAGAGATAGCGTTGCTATGTTGGCCCATTCGACAAGGGCCTGATCCTAAAAAGGATGGGCTGGGTGGGTAATTATATTTCAGTTCATCCTTCATGAAATTGTAATCGGACTTCACTTAAGGTAAGTTCGTCTGATTAATCAATTTCATTTCATGATGAACTGAAATATAATTGATTACAGAGTAGCTGTTTAGAGTAAAAGTCGGCATGGGCCACTATTTTGAAGAGATGCATATCAAAACCAGCCCTATATGAATGAAATTTATTTGAGACCAATATAATCAAACTATAGTATGCTAGTAAATATATACTTAGGTATGTAATCTTAAGATATTCAACATGTAAGAATAAGACAAAATTATATTTTGTGATTTACATAAACAGGGCATCATTAAAGACAAACAAAATGACAATTGGCTACTAGTATTTTCATGACAATAAGATTGCCATGAAAATACTAGCAGCAACAATAACATAACATCAGTACTATTACTATCAGTCTTGTCTCTTAAATCAGATACAATTAGTAACAATAAATGCTATAGTGAAACATGTTTCATCGAGATCAACTGTCTTTTAGCCATAAAACTAAACTGTAATACCAATGAAAGTGTACAAATATATTCATTGAACATTAATTATTTTTTTTTTTTTTTTTAAAAAGGTAAAGAAATAATAATTACATCCTCATGCTAGCATTAAAGACAGCATTAATAAAGCTGTCATGTGGGACATTAACATTCACTGGTACATCATAAAACCTGGCAAATGTAAGAGAGCTATCTGACCAGCCAGCAGTTTTTCTAATCACATCTAATGATACCCCTACCTGTTTAGCAGAAGATGTGGCTGCATGACGTGTGCTGTGTGCAGTAAATATTTTGGTATCAATGCCACTTTCCTTCATAACTGATTTAATCCATCTACTAATTGTTTGTTTGGATGCTCTTTTATAAGGTTTCCTACTAGTTAATAGCAACTATTGTTCATCATTCCTAAGAGTTGATGTTTGCTCGATATATGTTTTTATAGCTCTAGCTGGGCAAACAATGGGGTTCTGGTCGAAAAATGGTAGTTTAATTAATGTTTCAGTTTTTGATGACAGAGATGTTTTTATAAGATCAGTAATGTTGATATGTATTATGTCTTGTGACATGGATATATCTTGTATTTTAATTACCGATAGAGTCTGCACCCTTTGAGCAGTAGCAAGAGCTAATAAGGTGACAAGCTTTTTACTTAATTTTTCCAAATTTAAATTCACATTATCACCCCAATTAAACAGTAACCTTAGCACTATTGAAGGATCCCAAGTATTAACATACCTGTGTAAAGAGGGTTTAATTCTGAATAGACCCTTGAAGAAACGCTTGATGTGATCATCCATGCCAATTCTTTCATTTAACAGAAGGGAAAGTGCAGATCTAGCTGTATTTAACGAGCTGTAGCCAACATTTGTTTTATGTATTTCAGTGAGGTATTGTATTACATCTGGTATTGACGCTGTATAGATGTCCACACTGTGGTTTTGGCAGAATAACCACCAACTCTTATAAGTAGTACTATATTGCTTTAGCGTACCTAGTAAAATGGATGATAACATAATATTTAGTGAATCCTCTGGCAAACCTCTACGTCTGAATGCTTCCCGCAAAAGATGCTCGCTGCCAGGGTAAGCTGGTTGCTTAATGGGTGTTTGGTACTGAAAGGAGATTGTAATAAGTTATTATTAGGGTTGAATATGATTGGTTTTGTAACCATCAACATTTTTGCCAAAGGATACCATGGCTGACAAGTCCACAGTGGGTATACTAAGATTCCCTTGGCCCCATCGTTTTTAATTTTTTGCAGACATTTTGTAATTAGTGCAAATGGTGGGAATGCGTAAAAAAAATAAGAGCTCCAGTCAAATGTGAAGGCATCTATTTCAAATGCATATGGGTCTCTATGCCATGACACGTATGTTTCACATTTTGCATTAACTCTGGTAGCAAATAAATCAATACTTGGCTTGCCAAACTCTTTTTCAATTCTATTGAAACATCTATTGATAATTCCCACTCTGTATCAATGTTAGTATTTCTTGATTCCTCATCTGCCAAGTTATCTTTAGATTTTATGTAAGATGCCTGGACATTAATACACCTAGCTTCACACCAATCCCATATCCTTCTGCTAACATCATTTAGGTGTGGAAATTGAACACTACCCATCTTGTTAATGCAAGCAATGGCAGTAGTGTTGTCAATCCGAACAAGAATATCACAATTATTTTTTAAATTTGCAAAGCATTTTAAACCAAAAAATGCTGCTATTAGTTCTAACTGGTTTATGTGATATTTTTGTTCTGATTCTGACCACAGGCCTCCAATACTCTCACCATTGCAATGAGCACCCCAACCTGTTAGGGAAGCATCTGTATACACTTTTAAATCAAATTGTTTTGACTTATAAGTTTTGCTGTTATGCATTATGTTATCCCTCCACCATTGAAGGTCTGACTGTAATACCATAGGTAATGTCATGGATACATCATAATTGTCATTTGATTTCAATAATGCTGAATACCTAACATGTTCCATTTGTTTTGTATGTACTATTCCATATGGTATAGCTGGACATGCTGCTACTAAAGTGCCTAACAATCTAGCAAATTCTCTTATCTTACATTTTTTTATTTAATAATGAAGCCTAAGCACTTTAACATACTAATAGTTGTTTCCATGTTTTTTAAACACTCATTATATGTTTGGCCAATACATAAAAGATCATCAATATAGATTGTGGATAGGAAGCCTAAATTTCTTAAATAACCAACCACAGGCTTTAACAATTTGGTAAATACACTAGGTGCAGTACATAACCCATATGGTAATGCTGTAAATTCATATAAAGTTCCATCAAATTCAAAACGGAGGTACTTTCTGTGTTCAGATGCTATAGGTACTAATAAATATGATTCCTTAAGGTCTATGCAACACATATAATAATGATTATCAATTAACCTTACTGCAGTGCGAATATCCTCCATTTTAAAGTGACTAACTTTTATATACTTGTTCAAAGGTTTTAGATTTAAAATAAATCTTTGCTTGCCATTAGGTTTTGGAACAAGAAAAATCTTTGAGATGAATTCTCCCTTTGAATGACAACATGGTGTTATGGCTCCTAATTGTAAAAGGTTAACAATAGCTTCCCGCATATGTGGAATTTCACAATCAGGTAAATTATTTTTAGGGACTATACTTTGGTAAGGTTGAGACATGAAAGGAATGTGATATCCTTTAATCCACTGCAATATAATGGGGTCATTTGTTAATGACATCCAACAAGAAAAGTAGTTTTTTAAATTGCCAGCATGTACCTTGTTTATTTCCTGCTGTTGTAGTGGGCACCCCGGGTTCTCTCGGAACGCTGTGGGTTGAAGGATGTCCTGTGGTGTGATGGCTGTGGTCGAGTCCCACCTCGTGCCATCCCCTTGGTTGGTTGACGCTGATTCAACTGTCGTGGTGGACCATTCCTGTTTCCCACATATTTGTTATTAATGTTCTTGGCAGCAATTGCTGGCTTTGGTGCAGTCTTCTTAATAGAGTTTGAACTCTGTTGTATTATCTTATTTACCTTAATCCTTTCTGATAAATTGTCTCCATATAAAAACTCATTTCGGGTAGTATTTTGAGTCATTTCTAAGAAATGCTTGTCCAGTTGGGGAGCCACTAGTGACCTTCTAGTTTTAGTTTGTTGATGATGGAGGTCACACACCAACTTTGATGCTTCACCAAGTGATTTTAGCATACTTATTTTATCTGGTGGGTTGTTTATTATATGAGACATGACTTTGCCTATTATTGTGAGTGCTGTGCCCATCTGTCTTTGCTGGTAGGCAATACACTTGTCTCTAGTTATTCCCGTTTCAGAGATCACTGCCCTTACTTCTTCATTCAGGATTGGGGCATCTAGGAGTTGGCAGTTTTCAGGTAGACTGTGACACTTTGTAATGTCATCTTTTTCAGTCTTAGACAGACCATGTGATAATAGGTAATTCCACCGTTTGCAAATGTCATTGTTAATTGTTCCTTCATTTTTTTTTTTTTTTTTTTTATGTGGTCATATTCTTGTCCCAGGGCCTGCACAAGTTCGGTATTTTGCTCGTCAATAAGATGGATGGATATCCGACGCCTCCGGTGACGCTAAGGATTCAACCTCTGGGATTTGGACAATATGAGTGCCAGATTGTTCTTCAGGGCCCGAAGTTTGAGGATAATTTTCACTCTGTTCGATGACTTCTTCTGAAATATGAGGAAAAAAAACCCTTAAGGTTTCTCAACAGCATTTTAATTGCACTAAACAGTATCTCGTACTGTAAGCACATGCTGGTTTGACAAAATCGGCATCACGTGCCGGTAACAGAAATCTGTTTTACATCAAAGTTGATATCTCGTATCAAAGTTGATCTTCGTGTTTAAGTATCTCGTACTAACACGGTATATTATACTAGACCGTTGTAGACAGCCACGTTTGCACCTAAAACAAAAGCTTACCTTCGTTATCCGGGGTAATGGCGCGCAAAGGGCTCCGGTCACGGTCGACACTTTGCCGCCGATTTGAACTGAGGCTGCGCCCGCGCTTACTATCGTGACTCCGTCTTTTCTTTCGACGTCGATGCTCCAACTTTTTATTGTATTTCCGTATTTTTCGAAGTAATTTTTCTTCAGAAACCATTTTTGCATGCGATGCCGGCAAACGCGCGAAAAAGAAGTGTCAAATCAGGGTTGCCAATCCACAGAGAAAAAGTTTTATTTTCTCTAAAACTGCGATGCCAAATACTAGCGAATTGGGAACTACTCTGTAATCAATTATATTTCAGTTCATCATGAAATGAAATTTATTTCAAATAGGCACATAAAAGGCTCTTTTGAACGTAAAAATTTACAAAAAATAGAAAAAAAACTGATAAACGTTATTTTACCATCGGCAGTAATCGACACGCTAAGAAGATCTACGTAAAAAAAAAAGTTTATTGAGTAGTAGTCAGTAAGTCGGCGGCTTCGACCATCTTTTATAAGTACTTGAATAAGTCGCTGACCTTTTGGTAGTTAACATAGAATAATGTTTTTTTTTTCGCTGAACTCGAGGTCGTGAACTCGCAACTCAATTCTTAGGCCAGGCGAAAGTGTAACCGGTTTTTCCGTATGATAAGGACTTGCCAATTTTGATTTGTTGATTTTTTATTTAAATGACGGCGATCATTGATTGGTGATTTTTGAATTTACATAATGACCTACATTGTCTTATTGAGAAGAAAATCAGATTTAAAGTTTATAAGTTAGAGAATTATTGACATATATCTAGATATGAGTTTGAGGGCTTTGTAGCCAAATAACAACAGTCGCACGGGTTGATCGAAGTCGAAGGTTAAGCTACGCTTGCCACCGTCGGTTCATGAATGGGTGACCATCCATTACATATTGACACCACTCCGTGCCTCGGAAGGCTCGTTAAACTGTTGGTCCCGGCTCTCATTCGTTGATCTTTGATAGACGTTAAGGCACAGATGACTAAATAGTTACTACGTAACAGATACTTCACTCAGTAGAAAATTTCCAATACCTATTGCTATAATAGCCTACTCCGTCGCGTCAGCAACCGCTGCATGCTAAAATGTGCCTAAATGCTCAAGCGTACAGTTGTGATTGCTTCGCACCGCGCGATCCTACAGCAATCGCAGGGCTGCCTCTTCGATAAAATTAAATTAACATAACTATTTGTGTCTATTTTATTGAGAACTGTGAATATGTTCGGTAGTTTAAAATTGTATCGTATCCCTTCTTTTACTTGATTTGCACCCATCTACTGCACATAAGGCACCAGACGGCATTGTAGGTACCCGTACAAACGAATGGAACGATTAAAATTGAATAACGTGCGTGCGCTTCGCTTGCGAAAACCGCACTGAATATGGTCCGCAAACGGCCCGAGACCGCTCGGCCGGGCGGTAGGTAATTATAGCGCGCAAGTACATGGAGTGACGGAGGCCTGGTTAAGGGTCGGTAGAACCCCGAAAGTCTGACAACCAGTCTTACCAAGGTGTTTCGTTTTACCCAGTAACTGGGTTGTGGAGTTCAGATAGGCAGTCACTCCATGTAAAGTACTGGTATTCAGCTGCATCCAGTTAGAATGGAAGCTGACCCGCACGTTATTGGAAAAAGGCAGACGAATCTATAAATAGATAGAAGTTATGGTTTGTAACAATTTCATTTCGGCCATTTACAAGATTTTTAGGGACAGTTTTACGTTTATAACAAATACTTTCAACAACATCGTCCATGATCTTGCTACCCTGCCTGCACTCGCAGTTCAAAGCGTGACATGATTGTATTACCAACACGCATGCGCGTGGAGCGTGACGTGCGTAAGCTTCCGCGTATTATGGCGTGCATTGCATGTGATTACGTGAATAACGTGGTTCTCATAAACTTGTACTGGCCCATTGTAGACTGGCCAGGTTTGTGGATGGGTTCCCTCTATACTGGTAGGAGGCCGCGCGGGCTCGCGAAAAGGCTCCTACAAACAGGCGCGACACGCGATTATAATCGCGCGCGACACAAAGGCACCGCTCGTTGCGCGACTTGCGGTGCCTTTGTGTCGCGTGTCGTATCGCGCCTGTTTGTAGGAGCCTAAAGATGGAAGGACTGAAGGGAAGCCTTTGGCCAATAATGAGAAAATAAAAAGTATTCGAGTACAATATCTTTATGTATACACGTGTTCCCGTGACAAATATACCTATTTTTCTTCTAAACGACGGTTTATGGTATTCTCGACACGAGGGAAGAACCTTCTAGCTGTCAAAACTTTTGACAGATATAGAAATCTCATTTGGGACCTTCATTGAATTCAGGTCAGTCTGCTACCAATCTAGGCCATTGGTAATTGTTAGTCTAGATTCTAAGCTCACAGCTAGATTTAATTTGGTACAAGACCTCGCATTTAGCATAATTAGCCTAAAAATATTCCCACTGCTGGGACACAAACTTTTGAGAAAATCGCGGATATACAAACATACTATATCTCGGGTCGAATACAGATCCTCCTTTTTGAAGTCGGTTAAAAATCGATAAGTATGTTATTTGTCATCTTAACTCGATGCCTTGATTTCTGCTTAACCCTTTGTAATCGTGATAACAACACAAAACACGTGACGCGCGACGCTTGTCAACTTCCGCGCATTGTCGCCTCTAATACCATGGGAAACGCATTTTTCTCACATGGCAACACGTGGTGTTACATAACTTCTGTTTTAGATCTTATTTAAGCATAATTAAGGTTGAATTTTGATTGAGATGTTTAATGTTAGTCTTTTCTTGTAAGCCAGTTTTTATTGTTGAAGGAATTAAAGTCGATTTAACATTGCTTTTGGATACATATTAGATCGGTTCTTGTTAACCAACGTTCACAGCGGTTTTTGGTTCTTATTGCATGCATTTAAGGTTCATTTTTGAGTGACATTTAAGAGTAGACGATTACAATGGGTTTTAGTTCTTATAATATGGCTCTAAGGTCCATTTTTGTTTGGCTTTTTTATGAAGTTTAGTTTTTTAACTGTTTAGTCCGTATGATAGCGTTTTATTTTTTGCCAGTGTTAAAATATTTATGTAGTTGTTAAATGCTAATATTGTGATCGAGTTTTTTTCATGTATTTTGATATTTCTGCCGTTCGTTGGCTCTTTGATTGATTTAGGATGACTGGCACGGCACATACAGTAGAAATGTGATGCTGATTTTGTACCTTGCTGTTTTTGTAATTGACGGCATTGAACTTGACTGGTATTTTATAGAGGATTACTTGTCTCTGTCAGCCTGAGTCGGCTCGCTTCTCGGTAAACCTCTCCCATGATTTCTAGTGATGTCGGTCCAGCGGGGTAATTGCGTAACACACATAAAATTGCAATTGATCGCAATGGGTTTCACATTGACATTTCACCCACATTCATTGCGTTATCTATATTGTTGAGCAGACGAATCTTTCAAATCTATGAAGCAATGGATTGGCAGTATCCTTCAAAATTCTCGAATTGTGATTTGAAGTGTTTTTACGCAATTATTAGGGTGCAGATGCAGAGCTACACTGTGGACCATTGTTTGTTTGTTTTGTCCAGCGCGTCCCGCCATCTTATACGTGGTCTGCCGCGACGCCTTCTGGCCGAGTCAGGGCTCTACATAGACAAAAGAAAAGACACATGATAAGTCATTTACTTTCATTTTCCCACCCGTACGCAAAATACGCGCATTGACGTGGAGTTGCGGACACCAGCCCGTATTACCTATTACCTAAGTCATTTACTTAATTTTTATGTGAAGAGTGAACAGGCATCTTCTGGGCACGCCTGATGGAAAGCGATGGATGAGATTCTCATCCATCGCTTTCCATCAGGCGTGATCGGGATCAAGAGCGGACCCATTTTGCAATCTCCCACAGAATTTAGTTGACGCAGTTTGACTTTGCTAGTAGATCGATCGTTATCTGGCATGGTTTAGGCCGCTATCCCACTGGCGTTTTACGAGCGTTGGCGCTTCTCCAACGTCAGTGCAGCGCCAACGTTGCGCAGAAGCGACGTTAACGTCGCGAGTCCTTGCGTGTTTTGGCAACAGGTACAACCACGATTTTCCCAAAATAATATAGGATTTTCCCAAAATTGACGATGATACTTTCTTTTTCTTTTACGTAATTTTCGTCGAAGTAGCAAAGCCAAGAAAGAGTAGTGTTTCCTCGTCGGAATCCATTTTGTCTCTGTTTAAATACACCTCAAATTGCAGCATGTGTGCGACGTTAAAGTTGCGTTCAGCGGATGTAACAAGTGCCACTACAAACTCGCGACGTTACCGCCGCGTCTGCGCAACGTTGGCGTTGCACAGACGTTGGACAAGCGCCAACGCTCGTAAAACGCCAGTGGGATAGCGGCCTTATGTTCTACAAATTCAATTCTCATCATTCTGACCATGTTAAAAGCCTAAACATCCATGAAAACTAATAATCGAACCAACTAATCTCCATAATAATCTATAATCGATTCCTGTCGACTTCTTCCACCGTATTTTTACAAAAAAAAAAAAACGGGCAAGTGTGAGTCGGACTGGCGCACCGAGGTTTCCGTACAAATTTGTAGGTATGTAATTACAAATTTACGGTTTTTGGATTTTTCCCTTTTCTTGTGCTAAATGCCATTGCTTCTTGCCAAATTTCATGATTCTAGGTCAACAATCAAAATTTTTGATTCCCTTGAGAGTGTCGAAATATACGTTTTTTGCTGCATAAACGGCACACAGTTTCAAGGGACTGTAGACCTGAGTATATGGTTTTAATTTCAACTCGATACCTCCACGCGTTTCCGAGATAAAAGGTCTTGACAGACAGACAGACAGACGGACAACAAAGTGATCCTATAAGGGTTCCGTTTTTTCCTTTTCAGGTACGGAACGCTAAAAAACATTAATAGACTAACAAAGTACAGTTCCATGGTGTTTTTACTATCATTTGTTATGCTCTACTGGGCTGGTGTTAGGATGTGTGCGCATTTTATATCAATACATACTTTCATACTTATTATATTACTGGCTTCTACCCGAGACTTCGTCCGCGTGTAATTTCTTGTTTTTACATAAATTATACCCTATGACACTCGGCGATACTGTAGCTCCCCACTAGTGAAAGAATTTTCGGAATCGGATCAGTAGTTCCGAAGATTACCCCCCGACATACAAACTCAAAAATTTTGCCTTCTTCAAAATAAATGCGAAAGTAACGCGTCGTTGTCTTTTGCCTTTCATGCCCTAACGGCTGAACTGATTTGGATGAAATTTTGCACACGGATAGACCATGATACCTGGGTTAGGACACAGTAGGATACGTTTTATACCGGTAGTAAGTTCTTATGGGACACTTTCTGACCACCACGCGGGTGTAGCCGCGAGCAAAAGCTAGTGCTGTACAAGGAGCCCAATGACTTGACAAACGATATAGGGAACTTTAAAATGTACACACTCCAGCACATCAAGCTACCCGAAACTGTCAAATTTTCCCAATCAACTTTGAACCTTATGCGTTAGCGATAAAGTTGAAAATCTATTAAAGAAAGGTGACAGATTGTAGTAGCGTGATGCTACTTCAGACTTTTTGCTAGTGTCATTATCTTCTGCCTAGATTTTCCTCAATTATGTCGAAGTCGGCTTCCAGTGTAACCGGATGCAGCTCGATACAGTGTCTTTTACAGGGAATGACTGCCTGTCTGACCTCCACAACCCAGTTACTGGTTAGCAAGATACACAGAAGAGACGCTCGTGAATTCTTCCTAAAATGATAGGTAGTTTTCCCATGAAATCTTCGATACTTTCCAAACTGTCAAGCAAGAGTTTTCTTCGTTTTATACTTGGGTCACCGGCAGAGCTGACCGTGCGGCGTGCGTTGAAAATTGTTTTCCAGGGAAAGTGGAAGAGAAGTGTGCTTAATTCCTTGCTTTCGCAATTGGGTGAGGCTCACAAAAAATGTACTTTAGCCATATTTTCCATGAGCCGAATTTTGAGTAAAGATAAAATATTTCGGAAGTTCTGAATAAATAAATTGATTTGTTTCCTGTGTTGGATATTATTCACTTGTTCATATCGGGTCATTTAAATTGTTAATTTATTTGAATTTAACCAAAAATAAACCGGTACAACAAACTGCTTACATCTTGTTTCATAGAAAATTAAAACGTGCCCACGCCTAATAGAATAATATTATTTTTTATTTCATCGTGTATATACTGTATACAGTAACATCTTAGTAATATATGAAATATATGGGAATAAAACTACTATCCCAATAGTAGATTTAATTGATTATGCAAAAAATTATAAAAATATGACTTAAAAAAGAAAATGTGCCTATAATATTTCACGTGTGTTACAAACAATGTGTTACGTAATAGTTTTTTTGTAATAGGCAGTAGCAACACTTGTGACGTTTTTTTTGTGATGGCAACATTACTACTTTCAATATGAAATGTCAGTGTCCTGTCAGACATCTTGGTTTTTATGGAAAAGGCAGTACTCGCGTGTGTGTTATTTTCGTACTTAGATTTTAGCGACTTTTCGGAAGCAATTTTGCATGGTAAGTAATAAAATAGTATTTTTTAAGGGCAAGGACAATTAAGAGGGATATGTATATTATTGAATAATGTAGTTTTTCACTACTTTGCATTGCATTTAGATATGCTACATGACTTTTAGGTTATATTACTCACGTGTGTTTGTTCACGTGTGTTGCGTGTGTTACGAATTTGTGTTATGTAACACACGTGAAAAGTGTAAAGCTTAGTGCACATTGCAATTTTTTCATCAACAGCGTGAGATACTGTACACTACTGGATAAAGGCCTCCCAAGTTTTTTTCCCATAACACGCAGTCCTGAGCCAGCTGCATGCAACGCCTACCCGCAACTTCCATTTCGCACTGATAGTACAATACTGCTGTAATTAACTCAGAATATGTCGAGATAACAATATTTTACCTGTGATTTTTAGAATAATTGGTAAATGACAATTGCGTTAATTATATTAATAAACCTAAACCCTCACCTAATAAAATATTTTTTATAATGTTTATCAAGTAAATAATACATTTTTCGTCGATTCCGAAAAAGGCGCATTTTGAGTATCAACAGTATTGTATTATCAGAGCGGTATCCAATATGGTGGTCGGTTCACGTAGCGGAATGCCAACCCACACTACGCTTAAATAGCATGTTTTCTTCCAGCAATAACTTTTTTTGCAGATGCCGCTAACACCTGCTGAAAGACAGAAGCTCTATCGAGAAAGGCTGAAAGAAAAAAATCCTGAAAAGTTCATAACACAGAAAAGAAAAAATGCTTAGAGGACAAAACGAAATAGAAAGAAAATAGCAGAATATTCTTCTTCTATGCAGGAAAATATTAGAAAACAGTTGAGAGAGAGAAAGAAGAAAAGTAAACAAGAGCCGAAACCTGAAGAAGTGCCTTCGGTAGACAGTGCACAGATTTTAAAGCAGAAGAGGAATCAAAGTAGAAGAGCGATTTATAAACTGAAGACTGAAAACATAAAATTAAAAGACCTATTAAGAAAATTTAAACAATCTTTAAAAAATATGAGGCAAAAATTAAACAGATGTGTACGCAAAAATAATGAGCAACTAGAAATTATAAAAAAGAAACACGAATTAATTTGTAGTTTTGAAGAAAAGCTACACTCGTGTGCTAATATTACAAAAGACGAAGATTTTGAGCGAATGACCCCCTCTTCGAAAACGAATGCTTACATTAATCAAAATTTACCTAATATACATCCTGAAGAAAAGGAAAGAGTCAAAAAAACACTGCTTGAACATCACGTCATTGTAGAAAGTTTAAAGGAGAGTTACAAAAGTAACAACACTCAAGAAAAACGCATAATAAAAAACGTTTTCAACAAAAATGATACCATAAATAGATACTGTATGAAAACCAAAATAGCTACTTATTTAGGCTTAAAAGGGAAAATTCGTCATACGCTACAAAAAAATAAAAGTTATTTCATACAGACCCAGTTGAGAGATTTTTATGAGAGAGACGATGTAAGCAGAATGACGGCAGACAAAAATGAAATAAAAACAAAGAAGAAACAGAAAAAACAGAGAAGGTATTTGCTCGGAACTCTACAGAAACTATATAAAAAATACAGACAAGAAGGCGGGAAGTTGTCATTTGCTACATTCAAAAGATACAGGCGCTTTTATGTATTACCACCAAAAGCCGAAAAACGAGATACTTGCGCTTGCAAAAGACATGAAAATTTGCAAATGAAAGCCATGGTACTGCAGTCGATTGGATTAATAGCAACAAAAAATCTTGACGAATTATTGTGTATGGTTGTTTGCGATTTAAAATTTAAAAAATGTTCTTATGGAGAATTTGAGTTATGCAAAAATAAATATATTGACTTTACAATGGGTAACAAAAATCTAAATGATAACATTTCATGGGATGAATGGGTTTTGAAGTCTCATGAATACAAACCGAAAAGAAATAGTGATGTGACGAAGACTACGAAGAAAATCGATAAAGAAAAAAAGACTGGTTCGTTGAGAATGCTCCTAGAGGCGTTTCAAGAAGAATTGCAAAATTTCAAGACCCATTCTTACAATATCATCCATCAATACAAAGAATATCGACGATGCACGAACAATTTGGATGACCGCACTGTAGCATTACACATAGATTTTTCGGAAAATTATGCCTGTAAATTAAGCACTGAAATACAAGCGATGCATTTTGATGGATCAAGGCAACAGATTAGTCTTCATACTGGTATTTTGTATACCGCTAAAGGTAATCAATCCTTTGCATCTATGTCTCCAAGCAAAGAACATGGTCCAGATGCCATTTGGGCTCATCTCTTACCAATACTAGAATTGATCAAACAGAAATTACCTAAGGTAAATGGGATTCATTTTTATTCAGATGGTCCTACTGTTCAGTACCGCCAAAAGAAAAACTTTTACTATTTCTCAAAACTAACGACAGAACTCGGTTTTCCATTTTCAACATGGAACTTTTTCGAAGCCTCTCACGGCAAAGGAGCCGCTGATGGCGTTGGGGGAGCTATAAAGCGTAAACTAGATTCATTTGTCGCTTATGGATCGGATGTTCCTGACGCTAAAACAGCTTACGAACTTCTCCAGGCATCTGAAACCAAGTTACAACTTTTTTATATCCCTGAAGATGCCATATTGAATGAATCAGTAGATCTTGTACCAGTCCCAAACACCATGAAAATACATCAAATTGTTAACAACGCTGACTCAGCTTACTCTATTTTCTACCGTTGTCTAAGTTGTTTCTGCCAAAAGAGTAGACCAGGTTTTTGCGATTATATTAATTTGAAATCTGCGGACTTACTAAAACAAACAGCAGTGAAAAGTGAAAAAATAATTGCGCCCAAAAAGATGATTAGAATATTATCAGACATAAAGAATACTGAGCAAAATAAGTCTTACTTTGATTTGACTCAATATGGCCCATTTAGTTTGAAAGAAGTTGACCCGAAAACAATAATAGTTGCCACAACTTCAAAAGAAAATGTTTCGCCATCTGTTGACAATATCAATACAAAAAAGAACAATCCGAAAAAGAGAAAACTTATTGACAAGAACCTTAGAACAATTACTAAGAAAATTAGGAAAGAATATTCAGAGAGCAGTACAGACGAAGACTTGTATTCTTTGCATGATTCTTCCGATGAAGATTGTCACATTGCAGATAACAAAGACTATTTTGATGGTAAAAATTGTCAAATAAAAGAGCAGAAGAAGAAATCAGATTTAAGAAAAGAAACAGACCCTAATAAGATGGAAATAAAAAGAACTGAACAGTCAAGTTATGAAGATCAAAAAAATATTTACATTTCTAAGAAAGTGACAGAAATAAGTCTTATATCTAATGAAAATGAGGGAATAATAAAAACAAATGGAGGATCGGTGTTGGCTACGACTCAGCAGAATGATTTAAAAGACTGACAGTTTAATTAACGACTCGGAAGTGACATCAGAAAATCAATCGGATATATGGAGGCTATGTTTCAAAGACACAGTACTAGTAAGATACTACCAAAGAGGCTCATGGAAATACTACATCGGTTTTATCGAAGATATTCGCATTGAAGAAGGGAAAAGTTATTTTACCATACGGTTTTTAAAAACCGTAAAAAAACCAGTACTAAAGTTTGTTGATCAAAAAATAAAAGATCAAGACACAATCACTGATGATTTTATCGTAAAACAGATTAAGATTACACAAAACATTGAACGGCCAAAAGAATACTTTTTAGCTGCTACTAGCGACGAGGTTTATTTTGAGTAGGATATGTATGTGCATGTATAGGTATAAAGAAACAAAAAAAATTGTTTGATTGTATAAAATTAGTTTTTTTCTAAGCATTTTTAAGTACAAATCTTGATCTCAATATTTGAATGATTAGTCTTTAA
This sequence comes from Luperina nickerlii, assembly GCA_963855955.1. NCBI lineage: Eukaryota > Metazoa > Arthropoda > Insecta > Lepidoptera > Noctuidae > Luperina > Luperina nickerlii. The sequence goes on along the minus strand of OY979690.1, from coordinate 8,941,270 downwards.
GAAATAATAAGTAATGCTATGCAACTTTGTTAGCGAAGTTTTTGAGTTTAATATTAATACATTTGTCTATATAGTGTTTTATTTTAAATTATATTATAATAAATAATCTTGTCTCGTGTGAACTAATCTTAACAATATTTCCAGTGTGCTACCTATTTCCAGTGTGTTATCGTGCGTTACACGTTCACGTGTGTGATGGTACATTTTCTGTGAGCCTTCACCAATTAACTTTTTTGTGATAATCAATTCATCCATATGGTCACTATTGGATGGATGGACTGTGTGAATGATGATATGGTTAGAAAGGGGGTACCTACAATGCGTGCCACGAAAGATGAGACTTGGCCCCCCCTCCCCCGCTCTTTCCGCCGCCCCTATGACGTCCGGTCCCGTCCCGCACTCAGACCTCATACCGCTAAAGATACCTAAAATCGTTTTCTGCGCATGTCAAACCAGGTGGTGTGTCAAGTCTCTTCTTTCGTGGCACGCATTGTACATTAATGAAGCAGTGGTAACAGCTGCGAATTACGTAGTTGCACGAGGGGCTCGTGGTTAAATAATAACAGCCCCACAGATCGATCGATCAGGTTAAGCTACACTTGCCGCGGTTGGTCTGTGGATGGGGGACCATCTTTACATACCGAGATCCCTCCGTGGCTCGGAAAGCACGTTAAGCCGTTGGTCCCGGCTGTCATTCGTGGATCTTTGACAGTCGTTACGGGTAGTCAGAAGCCCGAAAGTCTGACAACCAGTCCTACCAAGAGGTATCGTAGGCAGTCGCTCCATGTAAAATACTGGTATTCAGCTGCATCCGGTTAGACTGGAAGCCGACCCCAACATAGTTGGGAAAAGGCTAGGCAGATGATGAGGTCGTAGTCTCGAACCCAGCCAGGCGCTGTACTTTGTGTAAAATTATTTCATCACACTGCTCTCAAAACGGTGAAGAAAAACAACGTGAGAAAACGAACCAAAAATTCAAAGACACGTGACATTTACCGACCCGCACTGGGCCTGGGTGGTGGCCCACTCCCTCTCACCGAGAGAAGGGCTGTGTCCCAGCAGTGGAAACATTATAGGCTGATGGTGGAAGAGAATGATGCTGATGATAATGATATTATGATATTTTTTTTATTTTGCTGTGTTTAGTTTAGTTTGTGATCTTCCTGTACGAGTCGCAATAAATACTTTTTCTTTCTTTCTTTTCTTTCTTTTCTTTCTTTTCTTTCTTTTCTTTCTTTTCTTTCTTTTCTTTCTTTTCTTTCTTTATATGAAACTCCCCAGTCATGCTGCTATACACCTTCATTCTATCTTTCGCATTAAAGGACATGTTAGGAAATGGGCTTAAAATAATAATTTTTTTGAACAGCTGTCATGTATGGTTTTTCTGATAGGGAAACTTATTCAGGATGGTCTGACAAAAACAGAAAAAATATTAAAAGCACCATTATTGAATAAATACATATTTTAAATCCACATATTTTTGGTGTCATAATATTATTTTTGCACATTGAAACAAAGAAAAAATGGTTAAATATCATTTTTTAAAGCAAATTATACACCTTATTGTTATTTAAAATATTCTAAAATAATATTAGATGGCTTAAAATAAAACCAACTCCATGATTTGTATGTATGGCATTAATTCCTTTGCCTCCTAATGGAATCTATGAAAATATTACTCTGCCAGCAAGGTTGTCATACTTGTCAGCTGTCAGTACATAGGTCATCAAAATTGAATTGAATTTGACACTTGATTGACGTTGACAATTAACAATGACAATAATGACATCCAACCGAAAAGTGTTGCCAAAATCAATAATTACTGTGGGTTGCAATTTATTTTTTAAATAATGATTATTAAAATGTATAAAAATTAAGGAAAGGGTGCTTTCAAAAATAAATTAAAAAGTATACAAAGTCTCCTTAATTTATGTACTTTCATAAAAACACGATCTCTTCCCTGTTCACAGTAGCTTCGAATAAAAGCCCAGCCTCCATACAAAAACCTAACATGTCCTTTAATCCCGGTACCTGTGATCAAATACATCTGCTCGATTAATCTTTCATCCGAACCTTACTTTTTATTGCAAACGGAAGCTGGTTTTGTTATTCAAAGAATAGAATAACGGAGAACAATCCGAAAAGCAAACACCGTCTAAACGCTTTTAAGAAAAATCGCCATCTTTTTTCTCCCTAACCGAACAATGTGCACCCGGCCTAACAATAGACTAAACAGTTAACTTTTTTACGTCTAAAGCAATGATATGTATCCGTCACGCAGACTCTGGTTAATTGAGGAGGAGGTTTTTATGCGTTTAATTATCTGTGCTCATTGATTTGTTTGGTAATTAGTCATTATGTAGCTTGGTAATTAATGTGAAGTGTGTTTTTATATTAATTTTAATGTTGAATTCTAAATTGGAGTTGGTGGAGCAGATCTAATGATATAATTTAGGACATCGGAATAAATTGAAACCCCGACTCTTTACTAGGTTCTCTGAAGTCTGTATTCGACCCGTAAGTATGTTTCTATGTCCGCGATTTTCTCTAAAACTAATGAACGAATATTGATGTTTCTTTCATTAACGTGATCTACATACTTTCAGGAAGGTTTTAGTATACATATAATACATTAGGTAATTATTCTTATGTACGAAGTTATATGCATAAATGTACTGCATCTCCGGTATTTGTATGCGAATTTTGATGATTCTTCTTATGGTTTATGTTACTTAGATATACTGGGCACTACTGGCAGCCCAGAAAATGGAGGTAACATTTTGGGTTAGCATTTTATGGGTCAATAATGTCAGTCCCCAAAATCTATATAAAAACCTTAAGTAATGAACGGGTGAGAGGGCTTCAAAGCATTATCGACAGTCCTGTTGCGAATCTTTTTGTCGATTTGAATAAAATTTCCATATTCGGCCATTTGGGTGGCTAGTATTTTCAGACGGCTGTCTAGAAAATTCCACTGACATGACACTTGTATGTATGTATGTCACATCATTCTCCCCCCCCTTATCCTAATTTATTTGGGGTCGGCGTAACATGTCTTTTTAACCGACTTCCAAAAAGGAGAAGGTTCTCAATTCGACTGAATGTATGTTTGTTGTTTTTTGTATGTTTTTTACGCGATATCTCCGGTAATTGTAAATCGATTTCAAAAATCCTTTTTTTAATGGATAGGGTATGCCTCAGGGGTGGTCCCATATAAATTTTATTAACTTTGCTTGGGTAGTTTTTGAGTTAGCTTCAATAATACGTATTTTTGCCACTTTGTTTATGTTGATGTTATAACGACTTCCTGTCACTGATATTTACATGCAAGTAGTGTTATACGAATTTGTGTGAGGTAAGTACAACTTAAAAGTGAAAAATAAAACATTTTTACAAAATAAAAAAAACACCCGACTTCCAAAAAAGACACTACAAAGTGAAAAATAACTTTTATTTCGGTAGTCTTTTTTTTTTTAGTACGATAATACGAAGTTACGAACCCAACAACACCAACTATCGAAATTAAAGTAACAATTCACTTTATACTCTTAGTAATGTATTTTTTTGAAAAAGGTTGTTTTTTTTTTGTAAGAAATTTTTTCTTCCATATACTTCTCTATCAGTCGTCATCTCTGTAGGCACCCCCTTTCTAACCATATCATCATTCACACAGTCCATCCATCGTTTCTTTGGTCTACTCCTTATAACCATCGACATATAGAGGTATGAGGGACAGGGTGTAAAGTTCACTCAACCTCCATAGAAAAGGGAGGATCCTCCGACCAGACGGGTGTTGTGTCTGGCGAGCAACTGCCCATTGATTCATGTCGGGCCGTTGTATCTATGCTAGTTACGCGGTAAACTCTGCTTGCGCGATGCAGGATTTGCGTGACGTCAGTATGACGCGTTGTTTGCATGTGGCGTTGTAGATACCGCTACAGACATTCATTATGTATACTTGTCATCATCTGCCTGCCTTTTTCCATCTATGTTGGGGTCGGCTTCCAGTCTAATAGGATGCAGCTGAATACCAGTATTTTACATGGAGCGACTGCCTATCTGACCTCCACAACCCAGTTACCGGGTAATACTATACACCTTGGTAAGACTGGTTGTCAAACTTCCGGGCTTCTGACTACCCGTAACGACTGTCAAAGATCCACGAATGACAGCCGGGATTAATGGCTTAACGTGCTTTCCGAGGCACGGAGGGGTCACGGTATGTAAAGATGGTCACCCATCCACAGACCAACTGTATTAGTCAATAATATAAGCGTGTATCGTAATATTTTGTTTCAAGTGACAATTCTTAGTAACAATATCTTTCAACTATCGTTTCATTGCTATCCTGCACTATGTTATGGTTCTTATCAATTGTGTGGCACTTGTATAAGTTGGATGGGTAAGCAGAGCCGGCGTGTTTCTCCAATATTGATAGTATACCTACCGTATTTATAATCAAGCACTTATTATTGATTAGGTCAAAAGGAAACGCACGTGACTTAAAGTGCTTGGTCAGACTGCGAACGAGGGCGCGGGGCGGGTGCGGCGCGGCGTACTCAAACATATGAACTTCATTTGAGCGTCCATAGTGGGCACGCGGGCGCGGTGAGTGGCGCGGGGAACGCGCGGGCAACTCGCACTATAGCTCGTTCATACAAGTGGCTGCAGTGAGGGCGCGGGCGGCCCGCGTATATAAAACTATATTACATTACCGGGGTTCTCGAACTAATTCGATTTTTTTTCTAATAAAAATAAGTCTTCTTCATCCATATTATATTTTGACAAACACTGGATACTACAACACTCAGAACGAAGCCGTGCTCGACTGCGAACAGGCAGATCGCGCGCGTTCCCGCACCCGCGCCTCTTCCCGCCCTGCACTGCCAGTCTGGCTAAGCACATAAAGTGATCTTCTTCGTGTCGCTGGCACTACTGTATTTTTTACCCGACTGCGCCAGAAGGAGGGTTATGTTTTTCGAGTGTATGTATGTATATATATTTCTTTGACACGCTCTGTAGCCTAAACGGCTTGATCGATTTTAGTTTGTTTAAAAACTTTGCCACTTTCACGGCGTTGTCGGTGGCAGCGCAGAGGTCACTTTGACTGCATGTTTTGGGACAAAGAGGGCAGGATAGGAGGTGGAGCATGGTTTGTGACATAGCTCCGCAATCACACCCTACTGCCGATCCGTCAATGTAGGCCCACTTTACCAGGTTGGACTTAAATCTTGCCACTTGTGTCGGGAGACGGTTCAGAGACTTCCAAGTGGCCCATGGAAGGTTACACCTCTCAGGAGATGCTCCTTTGGTGGTAGGTAGTAAGTAGGAGGGGAAGAGTGTCCTGCCACAGTTTGCAACGGGCGTGTGATGAATATAAATTTTGATGGATGGATTGTCTGAGGAATGATATGAAAGAGAAGGTAGTGAATGATAGCGTAACGGTTGATAGAGGAGAATTGAAGAAGAAAACGTACAGACGCCAGCACATCAACCTACTACAATCTGTCAGATTTCATTAATAGATTTTCAACTTTATCGCTGAAACATAAGGTTCAAAGTTGATTGGGAGAATTTGACAGTTTCGGGTAGCTTTTGATGTGCTGGCGTTACAGGCGCCAAGGGCAGGAAGATGATGAGTAGTGTACTATTATTCTCATAATATTATATAGAATGACAAGGATATTAAGTCAACGTGAAATAGACAGATAGCATGGTGGCGCTACTGTGCCTAGTGTTACCAGTAAAGAGATTCAAATTACCCAGCTTTAAGAGAGTCTAACTTAAAGCGGTAAAGTATGCATGCAAAATTAAACCTGGAACACAAAATAGTTAAGGTGAAAACGTCACGGTAGACCGCGAAATTTAAATTTTCTTACGTTTTTTTTGCAATTCGCAGGGCAGTGACAGGTTGTATGTTGATCTAAATATGATTCGCGGCCGTAACAAATACCTATATTTATTTATAGAATTATAATCATAAAAATCATCAACACATCTCTAAGTTCAAATTACCCCATTAAATGTCAAGATTTCGTGAAATTTCTCATACAATATATGAGAAATTTCACGAAATCTTGACATTTGAGGCCAATTCTAATTTAAGGAGTTGTATTGCTGATTCTAATTATTATAATTATGAAACGCCATATTTGTTACGGTCGAAAATCGTGCTTTAATCAATATTCGACCTGACACTGACCTGCAATGCCCAAAAAACGTAAGAAAATTTGAATTTCGCGGGCTACCGTAATGCTTTCGTCATAAGCATGCGTGCAAAATTAAACCTAGAACACAATACAAACTAGCGTTATAGTAATTTTTTGTTCTTGCGCACATATCGAAATTTCGAATGCCGCGCAAAATCAGCTTAAATTCTATTCGCGTTAAGGGGGAAGCGCTAAGGTAGCCCGCGAAATTCAAATTTTCTTACGTTTTTTGCAATTTTCTGGTCAGCATTAAGTTGTACGTTGATTAATATATGAATCGCGGCACGCACAACGGACCGAATGGGAGTCTAAGTGCGGAAAAGGGAGTCCTATCATCATATGAATCGCGGCCGTAAGAAATATGTGTTTACAGAATTATAATCATTAAAGTCATCAACACAACTCTCTTAGACCACGTAAGTCCAAAGAATGATGATTTCATGAAACAGTTATTCTTGGGACTTACGTGGTCTTAGAGAGTTGTGTTGATGACTTTAATGATTATAATTCTGTAAACACATATTTCTTACGGCCGCGATTCATATATTAATCAACGTACAACTTAATACTGACCAGCAAATTCCAAAAAACCTAAAAATAATTGAATTTCGCGGGCTACCCTGGCGCTTTCGCCTTAATGGGTATCAAATGTGAAATGAATGGATAGCTCTCGTAATATCTCGTGTCAAATTATAACAATCAAATTGGACTTTCTTTTTATAACACTAGTAAGTACATCTATCATTATTATTCTCTTCATGACGCAACTGGCGAGAATAAAAGGTCAAGTGTCAGACGCTGAGGCATGTAATTCGATGGGTGTGCGAACAATGTCAGCTAATCATGTAAATGAGAAAGTTGTGACCGCTTTCTGTGATGTGTGCACGTATGGTTCTGACGTTATATTCTGTAAAAATCTTACCGTGAAAACTTGGGTGATGTGAGCTGTCATTAATGGTGACATTAATTGATAGCTCACTTCACTTGAGGGGACTACATGACCCAAAGCGCGGTCACTGTCGGACTGCATAGAAAAGAAAGAGAAGCGCGATGACACAACGCTGGTAATTTATTGCAAAATGTGAAGCAATTTTCTATTTACAAAAAATCTATTGTTTGGACTAAAAATTTAAAACACTAGTGCTTTAATATGTTGCTTGTAGAATAATCTCACAAAAAATCAGAATGATTATATGTTTATTAGTATGATTTTTATTGTAAAAAGAAGAGGGATCTTCATGATTTTTTCTATAGTATCAAATGAGTTGTATTATGTTTTCAACACACTTTCTACTTAGCATATATCCTGAAGAATATCATATATTTTACGACCGTCAAAGATCGACAAATAGTTACTAAAGTGTTTTAATTTTTTAGTCCAAACAAGTGATTGTTTGTAAATAGATAATTGCTTCATACTTTGCAATAAGTTACCAGCGTTGTGTCATCGCGCTTCTCTTCCTTTTCTGTGCAGTTCGACAGTGACCGCGCTTTAGGACATGACTGTAGTCCCCCCCCACGAGCTCCTTAGTGGTGATGACGTTACTTATAGATAATGTCTTTGACCCGTGACTATTCGCAGACTTACAGCCGACTATTGTTGACCATTCTTCTATTGTCGTGAATGGGTATGGCTGGACGCTAGTCGGACTAATTGGCTTATGAATGTTAATCACTCTTTCTGACTACTGCATTGCATGTGCCAATATTTTTTAATTATGAAAGATTTTGATCATATCACCGTCTAACAAGTGTATATCATAGATATAAGAATCCATAGTGCTAATATTATAAATGCGAAAGTGTGTCTGTCTGTCTGTTACCTCTTCACGCTTAAACTGCTGAACCGATTTAGATGAAATTTTGTATAGAGATAGTTTGAGTCCCGGGAAAGGACATAGGATAGTTTTTATCCCGATATTACCACGGAATCGACACTTATGCGGGTTAAACCGCGGGGCACTGCTAGTATTTTTATAGTTCAACAACATTCATTGCGTTATTTACGTTGTTGAGCAGACATATTAACAAAATTACAAAGGAATGGATTAGCAATATCCCTCAAAATGATTCAGATTGTGATTGATAATGTACAGACGCCAGCACACCAACTTACCACAATCTGTCAGATTTTCCCAATCAACTTTGAACCTTATGCTTTAGCGATAAAGCTGAAAATCTATTAAAGAAATCTGACAGATTGTGGTAGGTTGATGTGCTGGCGTCCGTACATCAGCAATCAGCATACATTTAAAAATCAATGTCGTAGAGCTCGTGCGCGCAGAAGTTGTCAAAATGAAACAGTCGTATGAATTCTACTGCAAAAAACGAATTTCTTTATATCCACGAAGAAGACATTAAATTGCCATTTAATAGAGAGCTCTCAGGCAAAAGCGATTTATAACTACCAAAAAAATAGCACAATAATTACTATTCTACGTATCATCTCAGCTAAACTATTTAAAATGCAATACATATTCTCAATTACCTGTATGTCGTCATATTGTGTTAGGTTACGGACAAAGGGAAGCGGAAAAATGCAGTGGAATTTTTCGCGTGTAAATCCGCTGGATGCGAGAAGTACAGAACCGGTCGAAGGGGCAGTGCTTTGGGTAGGGCTATGTCCACCAGTGGACGGTTTTCGGCTGAATTGATGATGAAAATGAATTCTAGTGATCGTTGCAAATGCACCTTATTTATGTCCAGATAATGGCACTTTCGAAACAAATTTATTAGCTACGCGACGAGCGGAATCAAGCCATTTCTGCTCCATCTTAGCAAGTGCTAGTGCGTTTTTCGCACAGATATGGCATTTTTAGAACGTGTTTTAACCTTATTACGATGTAACAGAATTTCGCACGCGTAGTTTCGATGATCGTAGCAACCACAGTCGTAGAAATGCGTATTATCTGCCCAGAAATGCCACTTGCAGGATATTTTGACTTGCTTCGCTCTTATTCTACGATAAATATCATAATCTTTATCTTTCCACCAGGCAAGATCGAAGTCAATAGCAGGCCTACTTCGCAATAAAAAACTATCGCGTAATTTCGCATTTTGCCGTGCTTAGTGTGTCCCCATCCTAAAAAGTGCCATAAGTGCCATCAGTGATTCAGAGTAGATCTACTCGCGGCTAATTAGTGACTGGTTGACATTGAAGTACCACGTGCCGAGTTATATGCGTATTGACAAGATAATTATGTATGTATGGAATTAATTATGTTTATGGTGGAAGACGAATTAATAATTTGGAAAATAGAGTTTAGTTGTCAAACGTCAACTTGGCGCTGATTGACATTGACAGATAGAGTGGGGTAATTTTCCGGGCTGCCAGCTTGAAATATAAAAAAAATAAAAAGAACTTGCGCAAGTAGTTGCATTTTAGTATGAAACCTTTACGCCATATTTTACAGGTGAGAAATCGAAAGAAATCAATAAAACTTTGTTTTCCTAAGTAAGCGGTGAACGGTCACACAATAACGGCTGTCTACATACGGAGCGTTTTTTGACACTTTAATGTCAAATACTGGTAAAAACCTGCCGTTTTTACCAGTATTTGACATTAAAGTGATTTTTTTTTGAAGAGATTTTTATGACGGCTGTCCAGACATTTAAGCCAAACAAAAACTTGTAACTAACGCTTAATATATTAGAAACCTATCAAAATCAAAAGTCATTTATTAAAATTAGGCTGAAAATCATCACTTTTCGAACGTCAAAGTTCCCACAGTCTCCCAAAACTTTTATATTTTCATAGAAAACAAAACAATTTGAATTAAAACTCTACAGCTGTCTTAAGCATTCAATTTAACGTAGAAAACCACCTAAAAGACACAAAACTCACTTTTCTAGTGAATGTTTCGCAAATGCATCTATTTCTATTTCAAACCAGCCAATTTCAATTTTGTCACCACAAAACGTTTTGTAACGACCAACAATAGAACTGAAAGTTACTACTTATTGTTTGCACAGAGTTTACGACTCATTGCGGAGAAACTAGCCGATGAGACAGTGACTAGGTAACCGGTAGCACGAACACTGTCTTCACTCTTACAAAACTCTCATTTTATGATGGTTTGCATGACACAACAACTCTCCCTAGAGCTGTACCAGAAGGTACAGACGCCAGCACATCAAGCTACCCGAAACTGTCAAATTTTCCTAATCAACTTTGAACCTTATGCTTTAGTGATAAAGTTGAAAATCAATTAAAGAAAGGACATGTTATGAAATGGGCTTAAAATAATAATTTTCTTGAACAGCTGTCATCTATGGTTTTTCTGATAGGGAAACTTATTCAGGATGGCCTGACAAAAACTAAAAAAATATTAAAAGCACCATTATTGAATAAATACATATTTTAAATCCAGATATTTTTGGTGTGGTAATATTATTTTTGCACATTGAAACAAAGAAAAATTGGTTTTAAATATCATTTTTTAAAGCAAATTATACACCTTATTGTTATTTAAAATATTCTAAAACGATATTAGATGGCTTAAAATAAAACCAACGAATTATCTCCATGATTTGTATGTATGGCATTGATTCCTTTGCCTTCTAATGGAATCTATGAAAATATTACCTGTGCCAGTAAAGTTGTCACACTTGTCAGTTGTCAATGTCACACAGGTGAAAATTGAATTGAATTTGACACTTGATTGACGTTCACAATTCACAATGACAATAATGACATCCAACCGAAAAGTGTTGCCACAATCAATAATTACTGTGAGTTGCAATTTATTTTTTAAATAATAATTATTAACAAATACCTATAATAATTAAGGAGAGGGTGCTTTTAAAAAAAATAAAAAATATATACAAAGTCTCCTTAATTTATGTACTTTCATAAAAATATGATCTCTTCCCTGTTCACAGCAGCGTCGAATAAAAGCCCAGCCTCCATACAAAAACCTAACATGTCCTTTGACAGATTGTAGTAGCTTGATGTGCTGGCGTCTGTACACCCATATTTCGCCTGTTATGTTTCAGTCCCATGTAATAGTGAGCGAGCCTATTGCCATTACCGGGAAATCCAGACTCCAGACTGCTTCTGAGAAATTCCCGATGAAAATACCTAATAACACTTTTATTTACCGGGGAATCGAACCCAGGACCTCAACCTCATGCTCTAGTGGCGCTTACGACCACTGGAATAATGAGTTTAGTCTTGCTTGAGCTGCTGTCTTGCTTAAGGCTTTTTTTTTTCATTGAACAAGCTCTTTTGGTCTTTTCCTCATCTTCATTCTCCTGCCAATATACCAATTGGTTTGTGGTCGGCGCAACATTTCTTTTTATTCCGATAAGTCTTTAATAGTTTCTTATTAGATAAATACTTCTTTATTTGTTAAGGTTGTTGATGGATGACCATCTTTACGTACCATGACCCCTCGCGTGTCTCGGAAAGCACGTGAAGCCGTTGGTCCCGACTGTCATTCGTGGATCTTTGACAGTCGTTACGGGTCGTCAGAAGCCCGAAAGTCCGACAACCAGCCTTACCAAGGGGTATCGTATTACCCAGTAACTGGGTTGTGGAGGTCAGATAGGCAGACGCTCCATGTAAAATACTGGTATTCAGCTGCATCCGATTATACTGGAAGTCGATTCTAACATAGTTGGGAAAAAGCTAGGTACCTACATGATGCAGATGATGACTTCTTTATTAGTTTCAACGCGGTAGTTATCCCTATTCTAGCTATATTTCACTCAGTCCAAAATCAAAATATTTTATTTCACATAAACTTACATGGGCACATAAGAAACCTCAGATGCTAGGCGCACGGTTCCAATTTGCCGTTTCGTATGAAGAAGAGCCGCCAAGAAAGTTCCACGGTTACTCTTTTAAAAATAATTGGCTTTTACAATGTTTTCAAATTACAGTGTTAACAGGTATGGGAGGACAGTGTAGGCCTGTCAACAAGTACCAGTTAGTTATTATCCATCCATAGGTACTAATATTATAAATTCGAAAGTAACTCTTGTCTATCTGTCTGTATGTTACCTTTTCACGCCTAAACCACTGAACGGATTTCGATAAAATTTGGCAGAGAGATAGATTGCATCCCGGGGAAGGACATAGGATAGTTTTTATCGACATACCTCGCGGGCGAAGCCGCGGGCGGAAGCTAGTATAAAATAATTTATGAAAAAGATCCATCCATCGTTTCTTTGGTCTTCCCTTATTCTTATAGCCATCCGCTCATTTGCCCGCATTACATGATCATACTATTGGTTCTGTCCTAAACCGACTTTAGTTTGTAGCGGTATCTACAACGTGTCATACTGACGTGACGTCACGTAAAATCCTGCATCTCACAAGCAGAGTTTACCGCGCAACTGGCATAGATACAACGGCCCGACATGATTCTTCGGGCAGTTGCCCGCCAGACACAACACCCGTCTGGTCGGACGATTCTCCCTTTTCTATAGAGTATGACTGTGTGCACTTTACACCCTGTTCCTCATACCTCTATAAGATCTTGTAACATCATATTTTACATAACGCTGCAGTGTCAAGTTTTTATAATTCTTATGTAAATGGACACTTGAATACTAAGTTATGTGATGAAATTAGGAATTGACACAGTAAACTTTCTGTGTAGATGCGTTGTGAAATTTGTGTTTAGGATAGAAGATGTTGGTCTGAATGTGGTGGTTTCGTTTTGTTTAAATTATCTAACCTTACTTTTGGGTCAACTTTATGATTTATAGCTTCTGTGAAACGGAACCACAATTTCGCCATATTTGTTATTTAATCCATACTTAATATTATAAATTCGAAAGTAACTCTGTCTGTCTATCTGTCTGTGTGTTACCTTTTCACGCCTAAACCACTGAACGGATTTCGATAAAATTTGGCAGAGAGATAGATTGCATCCCGGGGAAGGACATAGGATAGTTTTTATCGACATACCTCGCGGGCGAAGCCGCGGATGGAAGCTAGTCATTTCATAAATATCATCATCACATCGTGAGCGGAGTTCGCGTGGCTGCATTTTGGGCCAAACATATTTTTATTTTTTGTTATCAATACGCTGACAAGAATGAGAAAGAATAATTTAGTTTTCATTGAGTTTGGGTTGTCAAGGAACAACTTGTATTTCGTTTTCTTAGTGTTGCTAGATTGATATTACAATTTCCCCACTTTTCACCTATTAATTTTATTGTTGTCAAGTTTGTATTTTATTGCACCATTTAAAGCCCATAAAAAAATAGAGACATCCGAATTGAGAACCTCCTCCTTTTTAGAAGTCGGTTAAAATTAAGACTTATTATACTTTATCGTATCATTGAAATCTCTATTTGTTTAACTCAAAACCCTCCTAATACCACAACCGATATAAAACGACAATTACGCATTTAATGTATCAATATGACACACTGTCGTCCGCAAATGGCTGCCATCGTTGTGACGTCATCTTACCCGTATGGGCAACACATGGGCCCGTTTTTTTTTATACTCTTGACATTGTTATTTTTTTTCTGTTGATTAATGCGTAGAAGCGGCTTTGACTGTTGTTTTTGTAGTGGAGCATCGTATGTGTTCTTAATGGAGATGTATCATTAATTCGTAAAATTGTTTTGTATGCACGGCTGCTCATCAAGCTTTACATAACGAGTATAAGGTAACTTCTAATTGTAGACAGATTGTATATGTTTTTTCCTTTACCGTTTTGAGAGCAGTGGTGATGAAATAATTACCAAACAAAATTAATTACCATGGATTCTGAAACCCCCTGCGGTTTCAGAATCATGTAAAATACATGATAACAGTTTGCGCGTCGATCACTCTGTAAGTATAGTTCTAATAAAAGAAGTCTAATTTCCGCGTAAAGTTCAAACTCTGTTACCATGAGCTTTTAATTTGACCATCGCAAAGTATGTAAAAAAATCTCATGACCGTTTATTTCAAAATAAAAATTCTCACTCAAAGCTCAAACGCCGCTTCAAAAGACATGCAGGAGCTCATATCTTCATGCTCCACATACAGAAGTGGAGCGAATATCACTGACATAAAGGCATTCCACAAATTCACGATGCCAAGGCGCGTAGCACCCAGTGATCTTGAACTTAGAAATTCAGAATACCGGTCCTCCGGCCTACCATTTTGGCACAGTGGTTCTCAAAGTTACGCTCTAAGTATAGTTGCAAATAGTCGAGAATATCACGCCGCGGTCGCCCGTGATATTCTCGACACTTACATTGTGTCATTTAAAGGTTGATTATAAACCGTGCACTATCCCATTGATCTACACTAAGGTTTCAGAGTTTTCTGAACCTGCGGTAACACCCTAACAGTAGGGACGGCTTTCATCATGACAATTGAACAACATTCATTGCGTTATTTACGTTGATGAGTAGACGAACCTTTCCAACATATGAAGCAATGGATTTGCAATACACTTCAAAATGATTCAGATTGTGATAAAGTGTGTTACGCAATTAGGGAACAGGATGTCTTTATTTATTTAACAGTTTATGTAAGTAAACACATATTTTGTATGTAAATAATAATTATGAACATGTTTTTAAGGAAGAAATTGTGTTTGAATTCATAACTTTGTGCATTGGATCAGTTGATAGTGAATGAATGAGTGAGATGAGAGAGTTTATGGAGGACTACGGAAACCAAATCTGTAATTTTTGCCCCATCCTCAAATTTATTAGCATGTAGGTAACTGTCCTCCGCTAACTGAGCGGAGCGTCCCAAAAATTAACAAAACAACACACATGGCTGATTGCGGTTTGTTGTCATTAGGAGGACGCTGCTGTGCATCCCCTCGACAATGTTATCCCTTCGTCGCCTTTTACGACACCCTCGGGATCAGGGGTGGCCTACTTTTTGTGCAAATCCCCGCAAGGATCCGAAGCCTTTATGTTGCAGGGGTACCTGCGGTGCTATTTTGTAAAAATCTCACCGTGAACACTTTAGTGAAGTGAGCGTGGAGTGAGCTGTCAATAGTGTAAATTCCTAGCAAAAACAAACTCACATCACCTAAGTTTTCACGGTGAGATTTTTACAGAATCAACCGGCTGTTATAGGCACAAGTATAGAGGTAAGGAGGATCCTCCCTTTGAACCTTACACTCTGTTCGTCATAATTATCTCTATAGCGCAAAAGAAAGAAAATTTGCAAACACAACGGAGTCCGGCGTCAAGCAGCCTGCTGTGTTTCGTCGATGCGTGGGAGGTCCAGCGCCTTTTTTTTTCACGATGGAAAATCATCAAAATGATCCCTCCCGCTCTGGGTGGAGCGGAAGGGAGTGTCAGACTCCTACTGACTAAAACCCACCCGTGTTCCTTCCTTAGCCCTTTATATTCCGGGCCAGCGGTAACCCTTTCGGACAATCCCACTGACCCGGCAGGCTTCGGCCCTGACGGGCCCCTTCAGTTGATGCTGACATCTCTTTGAGGCGCGCGTGGAACACGTACGCGCCGTCCGGCACGGGCCTGGTCTTGATCGGACGGTGAGGTACCCATTACTCTCCGCCCGCAGGCCCGCGCCTACAGTGGCCGGGATTCGTCGCGCGGCTCCCGACGCCCGCAGCGTCTCCCGCGGCGGCTGGGACTGGAGGCTCTCTCCCTCAGCCGTCCCGCCGTCGCCTCCTTCGCTAGCATGACTGCTTCGCAGAAGGAGGCGACTGCCCCCCACTCCCTCTCGCCCCGGACCATGGCTTGAACCAGGCAGTTCCAGCGCCTTAGGCATCTTCTGGGCACGCTCGTTCCATCATATACCTTACCCATCGCTTTCCATCACGCGTGATCGAGGTCAAAAGCGGAGACCATTCAGCAATAAAAAAAAAGTATGAGAACCGCTGTTCCAAGTCTCGAATGACAAATTAATATGTAAATGATTTTAAATGAGATACGATAAATGTTTGAAATGTTTGTCGAAGAGAAATTTCGTGTTTAGTTGTTCTTCAATAATTAATCGATCTATGCTTCGAAATTAGATGTTTCGTTTACATGATTTTACTTTTTTTCCACACAAAATGTAAATAATCTTCAAAGAGAAAGGTCAAATAGTTTTCTAAGCGTGGCGATGGCAATCTAAATTGGGTCAGCCCAGAATTTGGCACCTTGAGTAGTCCATCAGTTTCTGTAACGTGCAGACATGCTGTCAACATGGACACGCTGGACACAATATTAAGGCTCCTTCAAACAGGCGCGACGCGACACAAAGGCACCACGAGTCGCGCAACGAGCGGTGCCTTTGTGTCGCGCGCGATTATATCGCGTGTCGCGCCTGTTTGTAGGAGCCTTTAAGCGCCCCATTGTCTGTGAAACAGCATCACATTTACACATTATACATTTTCGGTTACCTGCACCCTACTTACGTAACACACGCTTCAATCTGATTTATTATGCCTACACGGCTTGTTTATTTATAACATCTGTTTTCTTACTCTAACTTACGGAAAAATTTGTTTGTTACAGGTACAGTACAGATACTGATTAGAAAGATGAAAATCCGGCGTGATCAAGAGGTCAAGAGCAGTCCCATTCAGCAATAAAAAAGCATAACCCTCCTTCTAGCGCAGTCGAGTAAAAAGAAGGACCAATAGTACAGGTACTTACTACATCTGAGGGGCTACTGTCACAGTCTGCGACACGACACACGACACAAAGGCACCACAAGTCGCACAACGAGCGGTGCCTTTGTATCGCGCGCGATTATTTCGCGTGTCGCGCCTATTTGTAGGAGTCATAAATCGGTTCAGCGGTTTAACGTTTTGACCGCCACACGTCAAAAAATAAAAAACGTGCCCTCGGCGTCAGTCTGTCATGATGTAGTCGAACCGTGGTGTGCTGGGCACATTTTGGTTTGTCATCTATTACATGAGTGTGGCGGTCAAAAGGAGCTTGAAGAGGTGACAGACAGACAGACAGACACACTTTCACATTTACAATATTAATATGGATTTTTGATAAGTTTTTAACATTGATGGTCTCATGGTCCCTTAGATGAGATTACGATAGATTTTGAACGTTTTAAATGGAGGTTTTTGTGAAAATTTACGACACCAGTTGGCACCACTTTGACAAGAGGTCTTCCAATATAAAATATATGATGACGTTCAACATTCGATTCATTCATTCGTTCATCATTCAGTCATGACTAAAGA
This sequence comes from Luperina nickerlii, assembly GCA_963855955.1. Classification (NCBI taxonomy): domain Eukaryota; kingdom Metazoa; phylum Arthropoda; class Insecta; order Lepidoptera; family Noctuidae; genus Luperina; species Luperina nickerlii. The sequence goes on along the minus strand of OY979690.1, from coordinate 8,923,932 downwards.
AAATATAGGCTCTTTGACAGATGCCTGCACCTGACGTGTCAGTGCTGCCACCTAGCGAACGTCATTTCAGAAAACCCTCATTCCGATAATTGGTCTACTGGTACCGGTATCACACCAAGGCAAATGGTACCGGCGGCGTAATTGCGTAACACACCAACAGTACCAATGACTTTCATTTTGACAGTTCAACAACATTCATTGCGTTATTTACGTTGTTGAGCAGACAAAATTTTCCGAACATATGGAGCAATAGATTAACAATATTCTTAAAAATGATTGAGATTTATACATAGTATGTTTCGCAATTAGGGTGCTGTCTGGGTTCGAACCTACTCGGTAAGTCGCGGACGTTATCGCTTGGCCACCACTTTTCTGTATCACAATGAGAACAAGATAAAAAAACACTGGCACTCCGGTAGTGCCGACAGAAGTGAAAACTTGAACAATTACGAGTGTATTTTGTGAATCGTCTTATAAACAAAACACGCGTGTTAAGGTGTGTTCCTTATTTTATAGGGTTTTTTGCAAATCAGGTATGATGACCAAAGTGACTGGTTTATTCTTCTCGTGAAAGGAATTTATTCAGATTTACAAATAAGCACACAGGATAGACTTCAGTTCGTGGTGTTGGTCGCGGCAGTGGTAAGAGAAGCAAACCGCTCGCATAGAGCTCGTCGTCAGTTATATATCCGTGGTTCAGCGCCATCTCGTCGTTGTTGGATGAACTACGTAGTTAGTACGCGAGGCCCTCGTAGTTCTTCCCGATGTGCATAGATGGCGCTGTCTTACGTTTTACGTCTTACGAATTTTCGATCAGGGTCACGTGACCTGACGCGAATTTAGAAGTTTTTACCCATTCCAAAAAAAGTACACAGCGCCGCTAAAGAAGTTTTCACTTCAAAAAAGTTGAAAAAAAAGTATCAGGACTTTTCAAATTTCGAAATGGCAACCCTGCTCAAAACACGTCAGTTTTCACACGGAACGGTGGTGCGGCAATTAAAAGTTAAAACCTGTTACATTTCCGTTGAAGGGTGACTGGTGACTGGACATTGTTGTTAACGAGTCTTTGACTCGAGGTTGAAGGGGAGTTCTTTAAAAATACTTGTATTTAGTACTACAAGTCACGAGTGAGTTGAGAATTTCAAGGTTAACAGTTTACGTGCAGTATCGTCAAATTCATCGGTTGACAAGTAACGGTGTTCAAGCCAGCCCGACATCGCGCGGGCGAAGCCGCGGGCAGTCTGATACTTATACCATAATTTGGTAATTATTGAGCCTTCAAACTGTAGTGATTACTCGTATATACCTCCTACTGGAAACATTTTCAGCAAAAACCTATTCAGTAGCAAATTGATATGAAATCCATCGCTATATAATAAGTTTGTTTAAAAAAATATAGGGTTTGATAATAATTATCAAACCCTATATTTTTTTTAAACAAACTATTGTATTTTACTGCACTTGTCGTTGTTAAAGACTAAATTATACATTTATGCGTTCGTTACGGATCCTTTCCCCTTTGATGTGCGCTGAATACAAAGCGGTGGTCACTGGCATAGGTCTTGTTTTACATTTCACTTTATTTGACGTTTACATTTCATTACGAGTATCAAAAGTAAACACTAAACAGGTTCTTTTAAAGTAGCAACGAGCGACTTGACCATTGTTTTGCCTCCATAGATTTTCAATACTTGGACGTCGCTCGCATGTTTAGCATGAAATTGCACCTTTGCATCATCTTCTTAATCCTGGCTATCATTATCAACATCTGCCCAGCCTTTTTGGTCGGCTTCCAGTCTCACCGGATGCAGCTGAATATCAATATTTTACACGGAGCGACTGACTATCTGACCTCCACACCCAGTTACTGGGTAATACGATATCCCTTGGTAAGACTGGTTGTCAGATATTCCGGGCTTCTGACAACCCGTAAGGTCCTGTATAAAGTCAATATCATCTAAGTTTGGTGTTGCTCCTACGGGTGCTTCATTTATTTTCTTACAGTGTTTGCCTATTATGTGTCATCTTATTACCTATACGAAATACGATGCGATAATGACCATTACGTTGCACAAAATAGAAGTCACAATACCAAATATTAGATTAATCAGCCTCTATCTAATTACAAGCAGTCCCATTATTTATCATTACTATGATTTATCGAGCCAATAAATTGAAGCCAGATACGTGCAATCCATCACTTTCAAAATGTATCCATATCATACTAACACGTATGTAATTTACAATCATTACGAGCGGTAATAGATGTTCGGTAACAACTCTGTTAGAATGTGACAGAATAAGAAAATTGTCTTTTTCGTTTCGATGGCACTATAGAGGTATGTGGAACAGAGTGTAAACGATTACTCATCCTCAATAGAAAGGGAGGATCCTCAGACCAGACGGGTGTTGCGTCTGTGAGCTGCTGCCGACTATTGACGTTGGGACTTTGTATAATATTCTAGTTGCGCGGTAAACTTTGCTTGCGCGATTCAGTGCGTGACGTTTTGTGTGACGTCAGTTGTGATTCGTAGTTCGTATGTGGCGTAGTAGATGCTACTACAGCACGACAAAACTTAGCCACATTCACGGCGTCGTCGGTTGCAGCTGAGAAGTCACCGTGACTGCATGTTATAGGGTACAGAGGGCACGAAAGGAGAAGGATGAAACGATGCCGATGCTACGAGGTAGCCCCAGTTTACGAGGTTGGAGTTACATCTTTCCACTGAGCTTGGAGACGGTTCAGGGACTTCCAAGTGTACCACGAAACTTTAAGAGCCTGAAGGCTAACCTCAGAAGGAAGAGGAAAGACCTTCCTTTTTGTTATTATCAGCCCGGATTAGTCCGGAAATGTCCGGCTTTGACTTGTCTTTTGTCCGGACTTTTCGACGCAAGGGGATTAACTTTTAGAATATAAAAGAATTTAAATAAATAAGTACTGAAAAAGAAAGATTACATTTTTTTTTCCAATCGTCCGATTCGTCTTTTTGTCGGGTCATTTTAAATTTCGAAATGGTAACCCTATTCGGAGCGGGGGTTTCGCTTTTCTATGACTGTTGCAAACTAACAAAACTGTCCATCTTGCAAAATTATAGCGAAAAGTGAAAACTCTAATTTATATGCAGAACTGGCAGGCTTCCTTGTCGGGAATTGGCACCATGTCCTGTATGGTTTTGAATTAAAAGTTACTGTCAGTCAAATGTCCATCTATCAATCAAGCCAACTCAAATAGCAAATCGAAAGTTGCAAATTGCAACATACAGGGTGGGTAGGGACATTTCTATACCCACTAGCGTAGAAATTTTTCGTCAGTTCTCAAAAAAATAATTAAATGTTTGGCGTGATGGCAAAGTATTCTGTTTAGTTTTCACTTCTGTCGGCACTCCCGGAGTGCCACTGTTTTTTTTTCATTTCAGTTGGGATTTTAACCAAAAATTTGAAGAAATGTGATATCTACTATCCCACACTGGGCCCGCGTAATGGATTACTGTGTCCCAGCAGTGGGAACATTATAGGCTGCTATGAAATAAGCAACCAGAAAAGTTAAACAGAACATACGTGATACAGGATACAGGCTATTAGTGACATAACATCCTCCAGTGACGTCAAAACGATGGAATCTATATACAGCTTTAAACCAACATATACAGGGTTTCATTCTGAACAACTTTTACTATAGGACCAAACCTGAAATCGCGAAAAAAAAATCAGCTGTTCCCTACATTTATGTTCGTATAACTCGTCAAAATGTAGGGAACACCAGATTTCAGACTACTTTTACTCGTAAGAGGTTGTTAATGTTTTACCAATAACCCTCTATATTCAGTTTCACTATTGAATGACCTCTATCCTCGTACACTAAAACTCTAGATACGGACTAAAAAGTGGAGGGGGGGAAATGAGAAAAATCCATTTAAATTCCATTACTGGCATCCCATTGTGTGAATGATATCTAGGTCCCATGTTAATATCGCGTTGAATACCTAAAGCGGGGTTTACATTATGAAACACGTAACTGGTAGCTGGCGGGTAGCTGTACATAATTAACACTAGCATCCGGTTTTCGGAAAGCTGATAAATTCTACTGGAGACCTCCCCTTACCTCGAAAAGCACATTAAGCGGTTGGTCGCAGCTGTCATTTGTAGATCTATGACAGTTGTTACCGGTAGTTAGAAGCCCGAATCTCTGACAGTCAGTCTTACGAAGGGATATCGTGTTACCCAGTTACTTTGTTGTGGAGGTCAGATTGGCAGTTGCTCCATGTAAAATACTGATGGTATTGAGATGCGGCCGGTTAGACTGGAAGCTGACCTCAACGTAGTTGGGAATAGCCTAAGTAGTTTAATGTTTTATTATGATTAGAACAATAGCATCATCTATCTTCTACATACATATATACAAATATTAACCGGAAGAATTTGTTTCTTTGTTTGTATGAACGCGCTAATCTCTGAAACTATCGGTCGGATTTGAAAAATTCTTTTTGCATTTGATAGCCCAATTCACATAAAAGGCTATAGGCTATTTAACATTACGCTAAGGCTGTTAGGAGCCGAGCAAATAGCTAAAAAACGCTAAGCGGAAGCGAAGTAATAGCGCGGACAGGCGATGCGGTCGAGGGAACAAGAAGTTTCACGCGGACGAAGTCGCCGGCAGGAGCTAGTGACTCGATAAAGTAAGTATTCCTCTATAATTAGTCAGAAAACTCATTATTATGATTAGATCAAAAACATCAGCCAGTATAGATAAAACAGAAAATTAATACCATCAATAAATAAACCATGTCACACCATGGTCTCGGCGTTTATGTCTTTCCCTGACGTCACTGGACATAATGACGGCATAAAATATCGGAGACACTAAACTCGTGGAAATGGCGAGTCGAAGTAAAATCTATACTAACTAATAATAAAGCTGATGAGTTTGTTTGTTCGTTGAGGGGCCCGTGGCTAAATAATAACAGCCGCACAGATCGATCCATCAGCTTGAGCTACGCTTGCTGTGGTTGATCTGTGGATGGGTGACCATCTTTACATACCGAGACCCCTCCGTGCCTCGAAAAGCACGTTAAGCCGCGTTGGTTCCGGCTGTCATTCTCTGATCTTTGACAGTCGTTACGGGTAGTCAGAAGCCCGAAAGTCTGACAACCAGTCTTGCCAAGGGGTATCTTATTATCCAGTAACTGGGTTGTGGAGATCAGATAGTCGCTCCATGTAAAATACAGGTATTCAGCTGCATCCGGTTAGACTGGAAGCCGACCCCAACATAGTTGGGAAAAGGCTAGGCTGATGATGGTGAGTTTGTTAGAACGCGTTAAACTAACTAACAGTGGGATTTGAAAACATCGGTTATAGGCTATTTAACATCACGCTACTACCCCTAGGGGCCGAGCAAAAAGAATAAAAGTCAAAAAGAATGCTATGCGACAATGAAGTAATAGCGCGGGCGGGCGATGCGATGCGACGTGGTGATTCTGGGGAAAAATAAATTTCATGCGGACGAAGTCGCGGGCAGAAGCTAGTTATATGATATTACTATTGACTATAGATAATTGTCCAGAGAAAGTCGAAGCAATGAAAATACTGATCGTTTTCTGCTTTGAAACTTACAACTAAATGAATTTCTAGTAATATCTTGTTTATCTTTGCCTTTCCTATATCTTTCTATCTCTCTATTTTCTTTAAGTTTTACGTTGTTTGTGTCGCGCGCGATTATATCGCGTGTCGCGCCTGTTTGTAGGAGCCTTTATGTTCACTTTCATTCCGGAAAACTATATATCATCTGCATCTTTATCTATACATATTATAAATTAAAGTCGCATTTCGTGTTTGTGTGACCGCACTGTTCTTCTAAACTACCTAAAGGATTTTAAAGGCTCCTGCAAACAGGTGCGACACGCGACGCGAATCGCGCGCGAAACAAAGGCACCGCTCGTTGCGCGGCTTGCGGTGCCTTTGTGTCGCGCGCGATTTTATCGCGTGTCGCGTTTGTTTTTAATGAGCCTTAATACGATTTTCACCATTCATTAATTTAGAGAATTTATTCCCGAAGGTTTTTGTGTTAATTACATTAAACTTACATTTTGCCAAGGCGCAATAGATCGAGCGCAGTCTTCTACTAGGCGTTAAATGACAGACCATATTCGCAACACCACACTACGTTCCAAAACACAAATTACTGACATTGTACAAAAACTGGACTGTCCACGTCTGCCGTATGCCCAATGAGCTGTGGACCAAAATAACCACTACGTGGAGCCCTGACTCGCCAGAAGGCGTGTTAGTCCTCGGTAGACCCGGTAGGCGTAGAAGATGGTGGGACAAGCTGGAGAAAACAAACGACCAGTAGTCCACTTTAGCTCTGGATCGAAAGAGCTGGAAGTCATGGGGAGAGGCCTTTAGTCAGCAGTGGGATGATGCAGGCTAACACAGTAACAGTAAAGGCTCCTTCAAACAGGCGCGACACGACACGCGACACAAAGGCACCGCAACTCGCGCAACGAGCGGTGCCTTCGTGTCGCGCGTGATTATATCGCGTGTCGCGCCTGTTTGTAGGAGCCTTAAGAGTACCTATAATTAGAAAGAAAAATAGAAATGTCCATGTGTTGTCTTTTGTCACGTCGTCGGTGTCGTAAAAACCGTGCGAAGCAGGGGCGGGTCTCTAGTTCGTTAAATCAAAGTACCTATGTACTTATGACGAATGAAATATCGCATCAATAGTTACTATTTACTACAGCGTAATGAATGAAATTGCATTTTTTTATCTCCTTAATGCATTTCTAATCGACATCTTTGATAGCGAACGATTCTTTCGCAATCATCGATAAGACTTGATCTAAATTAAGATGGCAGATAGCATTAAATATAAATAACTCTTAAGATCTCTGATAGGTAATAATCTATTCGATTAAATACTTATGCTTTCAGAACCCAACTATTATGTCTATAAAATATTTCAACATCTGTAATAAAACTCGATATTTTTGCCGCCACATTTTTCCTGGGGATCTATTTACGAAAAAATCTCCCGCATCGCGAAGGTAATTTCTGTGCGCTGGCAACTCCGTCATCGACCGCAGTACGCCGCGAGCGGGGAGGGGGGCGTGCCGTCTGTCAAATCGAATTGCGCTCTTGAGTTACATTCGCGATCATTTTCATTAGAAAAAAAGCTTTTTCATGAATTAATTTACGCTATAATAATGTATTGGTCTATTCGCTAATGGTTTGCAAACACGAAAGTTCCGACGCTGGCAGAATATCGTCTGTCCATTGCTTCGCGATCATGGCCATAGGGATTGCTATTTTTGTTTTGTAGCCCAGTTTTATTGTAAATATTGTTTTTATGTGTCGAAATAGTGGTGCAGTGGTGTTTTTTCACGTTTTTTTATTTACTTTATTCACTGTGATCATCGACGGACCGTGAACAAGTTGCGCTTAGACGTTTTAGTTGCAAAAATACTTTCGAAATTCAGTCTTTGAGAAACGTATCGGTGCCAATGGTAGTACAAAAACAGATTTGTGTTCTAAGATGCAGTGCCAAAGTGATGAAAGTTATAATTTTATAATGAATCAAGTGTAAAAAAATCGCCAAAATAAATCAAAACAAAAAAATAGTTATGATAATCCAAAACGTAATTTTGAATTTCGAATATTATTATTTTATTACTAAACGCGAATGAAGCGAGTGTGTTTTTGATTGTGGTTTGAGTTAATGAATCATACTAAATGGCATTTTATTATAATAAATTGCTCTATATTAGTGTTATACGAGGATGAGGCGGGTTTTCGGTGTGTGTACTGACAGCTGGATGCTCTGCGGTCAGAATGTGAGGCGATAATCATTCCAGGCTCTCCTAGATGTTGTCTGTATGTCTTGTTTCTTTTTTAATTTTTTTTTCTTTGACACCCATATTTAGCAAAGAGTTTCAATACCAGTGTGGAACTATTGAATCGGTTTTGAAAATAAAAATGTAGTCTATTGTCTTTTCTGATTTATAATAATATAAGTTTGAAATAACATGATTAGATTCTACGAACTGCCTATAAACTCAGATGTTAATCTTTCGTAAATCAAGGCTAAAACTTAATTAATTTGACAATTGCTTTACCGTTTATGATAGCGCAATACTACAAGAGATGTCACAATGTCTTTGTAACCAATTAACAGTCTTTTTGCTAAATTTTAGATAAGTATAAATAATTAAAAAAAAAATTAAGTACCTATTTATTTCAATTAAACCATTTAGAGGCAGAGACGAGACAGTCAGTAATATGAAGCTAGTAGCCCATTCCAAAGCATAGAGGGATCTAACTTAATCATCTCATTGAAAGGTAGGATATTCCTGAAATAGACCTGAGGGAACTATCATACATTATCAGGTTTTTTTTTCGTTGGCTTTTACATTTTACAAAAAACAAAGATAGTTAAGTAATGGCTTAACAAAAAAATAAAATAAGTCATTTATTCTAATTAGACTGAGAATTGGCACATTTTTGAACATCAAAACTACACAAGACAGTCTCCCTAAATGCCTGCCCTTCACCCCTTCCGTCCCTAGTGCTTTAGCTAGGACGAAGTGGTGAAAAAATCCCGCAGCAGTTATTTAACACTGAGGGACACTAAACACCCCCAGATATAATAACACTAAAACTTCTGCTGTGTCCTTCAATGGTTTAAGCAGTTATTTTTAAATAACACTAATTTTTATTATTATTTTTATGTATTTTGTATAACCCAGTAGTAACTGGGCTACGAAGGTCACACAGACAGTGTCTGCTTGTATAATACTGGTATTCAGCTGCACAGTAGCGAAGGGTAAATTTTTGTAAGAGGTAAGCCGGATTAGATATCTTTAATATGATTAAGTATATTATTTGTTTATAGAATACTGACTGTGTCATTTTCCAAAGGGAAGCCTGTAGGAATCTAGTTGTATGGAAACTTCGCCACTGCAGCTGCATCCAGTAAGACTGGAAGCCGAGCCCAACGTAGTTGGGAAGAGGATAGTTAGATTTATGTATTTTGCCATACCTATATATCGACGGCGAAGTGCCAATACCTCCTAAGTGATTTTTTTTTTTGAGAAATTTACTTTTTTTTCGTTTTGAATTTAAATGCGTTATTCGCATGTTTTAGTGAAATCGCCTAAGTGTATTTTTAGGTGCAACAGCATTAAATTCAAATGTGGAAATATGTACCTCCCAACTAAAACAACGTGTCTATTTTCGAACGTTTTTTTCCAGTATGTGTAAATTTTTGACTTTGTCAGTTAGGAGTTATTGGCACTTCGCCGTCGATATATATAGCATATTTTAAGGCAGGCACATAAGCAATGACAAATCTGTATTAAGGAAAATTAAGAACAGGCTATAATTATTATTATCTATAGGGAAATTACTTATTTAAATATGGGTGTCAATTTACCTGTTTGATGGTTTTAAATTGTTATTTAATTTTATACTATTTGCATGTATGTGTCACTTGGTTTATCACCTGAAGCATTTGTTATGTCAAGCTAAATTCAGTGCATACAAGTGACCTCTCAAGCTCCGCTAATGAGACACAATTTGATGTTCTATTGTATTGTATTACATGGGATAGGCACGAAGCTGGACGGGTTAATTAGGATTTTGAAGGACCTTGTTGCTAATTAATGACAGCTGTATGGGTAGATCAATTTATGATTAAGCCAAGCTTGTCCATGTCAGTTCGTGGACGGGTAACCATCCATTATATACCAAGACTCTTCCGTGCCTTAGAAAGCATGTCAAGCTGTTGAGGCTGTCATTCGTAGATCTCTGAGAGTCGGTGACAACTACTAAGGGTTACAGTATAGTGTTACACAGATACTGGGTTGTAAAAGTCAGATAGGCAGTCGCTCCATGTAAAATAGACTGGTATTCAGCTGCATCCGGTTAGACTGGAAGTCAGCCGCAACATAGGAAAAATCTACATGGATGATAAGTAATTTAACACTTCCAAGGGTACTATACGGCCATAGCCAACAAACAATAAAACTTCTATTGTGTCTCGGTTACCGTGGTGTTTTTGGAAATCTGATCTAATTTGTATACTCTAAATTCAGACTTACTTAGCACTGAATTTAGCTTCTAAGAATGTTAACACTAAATCACTATTGATGTTGTTCTTGATTGTTGATACTAAATAAATGTGTGTTCACTAATACATGTTTTTGAAGTTGTTGTGTTCACTTTAGATCATGTTCTTAATATGCCTTGACAAAACTTAGATTTCATGTTAATGATTTATTTAGTGCATCCATTATAGTTTTTGTGCGTACATTAGCATAAGTACCTAGCAGTGCATTCATGAAATGTCATATCTATCTGATATCCCAAATCTGCCAGTTTCCATTTTGATGTGTGTCACTTTTTTCATTAATAGATGCACTTTGTTCAATTTCCAATATACACGAATTTTGCGAATACACAGCAGTGTGGCCACTAGCCACTACACAGACAGTCGAGCCATCAGTTGTCACCATCCATGGATGCGCGTGGCACGCTGTAACATAAACACACACGAACATTCGCGCAAGCGCCCTGCGCCGCCTAAACGAAACAGCAGGCGCATACATTTTCGCCGCGCCGGCTGTCTACTCTCCATCCGTCTTACAAATTTTCGATCAGGTCACTTGTCTTGACGCGAGTTTAACATTTTTACCCATTACAAAAAAAGTGTACAACGCCGCTAAAGAAGTTTTCACTTCAAAAAAAAGCGCCGTCATTTTGACTGAAAAGAGATGACACATCACAGGATGTGCACTTTCTTAAAGTCGAAGAAACAACGTCCCATCTGATTAAAGCTACTGGGCTGATTGCAGATTAAAAGAAAAAAAAAGAAAAAAGGTTGACTGACAGACAACAGCTCAAACCACTGAAGATAGAAACAGGGAATATAAAATAAAAGATACATTACTCCCAGGGTGTAGAACTTGCACGGTGTACATGTACAAGAATTTTCGTAACAGCCTTCCCTGAACAGCATAATAGCTATTCACAACCATTCGACAGGCTATCGCATCGAAAACGACACATTGCGATAACCTAAGGGACAATTCTCCCAGCGGGATTGTCCGAAAGGGTTACCGCTGGCCCGGACATAAAGGGCTAAGGGAGGAACACGGGTGGGTTTTAGTCAGTAAGAGTCTCTCCCTTCCGCTCCACCCAGAGCGGGAGGGGTCATTTGATAATTTCCCATCCTGAAAAAAAAAGGGACAATTCTCGTAACTTTAAGAACGTTCACAGTCTGATCTGTGTCAAATCTGTCAAAAATACGTCTTATTTCCCTAAATTTTTGACATTGATTGTCGCTGAAATGAAATTTCGACCAGATTTTGAATGTCTTTAATTACGGGAATTGGACTTTTCATTTGCCTTGTCCCCGACAGCAAACAGCTCTCGAAAGAATAGCGGTCCTCTATTTGATTTAAACTAACAAAATTTTCGTGTTTTGGACTTGTGAACAGCGTTTAGAGGACTCCTACGTTACTCAGAGTGTCCCAAAATACAACCTTACCACATCAAACTGGTATTTCAATAAACACGAACATAGTCAGAACTAACCTCGTCGTCGCAAAGTAACTTGGTATGCCTAACCGCGCAGTATCCTCATTACACAGAGCTAATGATCTAAGATTACAGTCGGTACCTAATTGACTCACACACGCATTGTCCCGTGGACGGGCATCAAGCGCGCGTACGCACACTTGTGGAATCTGACTCTGAAGTGATTAGTCAGTGGGGTACATTGAACATAAACGTTCTCTTGCCCTTATCCCAGTTTACTTCCTGCCGGGTCAGCGGGATTGTCCGAAAGGGTTACCGCTGGCCTGAAACATAAAGGGCTAAGGAAGGAACACGGGTGGGTTTTAGTCAGTAAGAATCTGACACTCCCTTCCGCTCCACCCAGAGCGGGAGGGGTCATTTGATGATTTCCCATCCCCAGTTTACTTGGGGTTACGCCGACCTCGCATGTGCTTTTCTTCCATACTTCTCTTTCAATTGGCCCGTTGGTTTCGTGGTCGCAAGCGCGACTGCTGATCAAGGGGTCCTGGGTTCGATTTCCGAATCGAGCGGTGTTATTGAGTTTTTCCATTAGGAATTTCTTAGTAACAGTCCGGAGTTTGGAAGTTGGTGCTGTGATAACCCCGTGCCTCGGAAAGCACGTTCAGTCATGTGGAATTGCCGTCCCATCGGACTATGAGAGTGAGGGAAGACCGGAAGAGGGAGTGCACCTGAGTCTGCGCGCACACTTGTGCACTATAATATCTCCCACGCCGAAGGCTAGTGTTCGAGTTTTAATCGAACACTAAGCGAAAATGCATAATTGCATCGAACGCAAGTATGCACATTCGCTCGTCCGCCAAAATGTGGGCCACTTCGCGTTCAGGTCTCACTAGAGACACCACAAGCTCAAAACCATGACCGCTGCCATTCGTCTTGTAACTAAGTGTTGTAGTGATTAAATATGCAGCTATTTCCCTTACGATTCGAGGCTTTAACTTCTACCATAAACCATATCCGAGAAAGAAGTGTTAGGTCACCATAGCGTCTAGCACTACTTTTTACAGCTAGTCTCCGTTGAGATTGGGCGCCGTCGCCGAAATACGGTCTGGAGGACTTTATTAGTCGTCCCGTGTCTCAGAAAGCACGTTAAGCCGTTGGTCCTGCGCCTGATCTCTCTCCGGTCGGATTACGTGCCGTCCCATCGGACTATGAAAGTGAGGGAAGAGAGAGTGCACCTGTGTCTGCGCGCACACTTGTGCACTATAATATCTCCCGCGCCAAAGGCTAGTCTCCGTTGAGATTGGCCGCCGTGGCCGAAATACGGTCTGGAAGACTATTATTTTTAGTCGTCATCCCGATAGTCGCCTCAGTCCCCCCCAGTCTAGCCATAATCGATTGAAAACAGGTACTTAGTTAATTTAATGGTAGATGCAAGGTGCTACTCATCAGAGCAGTGGTGGCCGTGGTATCGGCCCCGACTTACGAGTTTTAGGTCGTGGGTTCGAACCCTGGCAGGCGCTTTACCTTATAGAGGTATGAAGAACAGAGTGTAAAGTTCACTCATACTCTATAGAAAAGGGAGGATCCTCCGACCAGACGGCTGTTGTGTCTGGCGGGCAACTGCCCGATGATTCATGTCGGGCCGTTGTATCTATGCTAGTTGCGCGGTAAACTCTGCTTGCGCGATGCAGGATTTTGCGTGACGTCAGTATGACGCGTTGTTTGCATGTGGCGTTGTAGATACCGCTACACCTCGTGTAAATAATTCATCACGCCTGCTCTCAAAACGGCGAAGTGAAACATCGTGAGGAAACCGTCATGTCCTAGAAGCAAAAAGGAAGACATGTGACATCTACCGACCCGCACTGGGCCCGCGTGGTAGATTATACCGCACTCCCTCTCGAAGAGAGGTGGCCTGTGAACCAGCAGTGGGAAAATTATAAGCTGATTATACTATGCACCTTATACATCCAAAATATTTCAGACCTTAGATAGAAGAGTGAATAAATCTCGAAATAACTACAGACTCCAACACATCAAGCTACCCGAAACTGTCAAATTTTCCCAATCAACTTTGAACCATATACGTTAGCGATAAAGTTGAAAATCTATTAAAGAAAATTGACAGATTGTGGTAGCTTGATGTGCTGGCGTCTGTACATAAGTAAATCTGGGTTAAAATCGTCTCCCGTTTGCAGTGCCAAAACTATAAGGACCACACACTACGCAATCTATACCAAAAAAGCATGATAATAAAATTTAAATACAGGCTAACAATGGCTATACAAACAAACGCTTAGCAGGTGCTTCCATCAATGGCGGTCAAATCTTAGGCACAGTTCACACTAAACGTAAGTCAGACACCAACTGAGCAGTCACAAGTACGCCGAGACCTATAATTGTGCCTGTCGACCTACTAATTGGTGTGCAATTATTTCGGTATAACATTTTTGAAGTAAAAACTTCTTTGGACGCGTTCGGCATTTTTTGAGATGGGAAAAGACCATTGAACTGACATCCCTTGACACAACTTGACACCTCTGTTTTAAGTTTTGGCCATTATAAAGACATCAACGCGCGTACATTTTCTTTGGGAACAATAAATAACCTTCAAACATATTTATAATAAAATGACTATGCTTTTTCAAGTTTTCACTTCTGTCGGCAGTCCTGGAGTGCCAGTTTTTTTATTTTTTTTTATTTTTATTAAAAAGTCAAAAAACCGCATAACGTTAGCTCACATACATTGATCCTTCTGTCACCAGTGCGAGTGCAGTACTCCTGACCAGAGTGCCTAACCTAGACAGAGTGACATTCTATCAGAGATAACGATGATGGAAAGGTCAAAAACATACCGAAAAGCTTATGTCAATCCCGTCGAAAGTTCTTGTAGAAACGACGAAACGCCTTGAAAGCGATTGTCACTTGTCTAGCCTCTCAGACCATGCTGCGCTTGCTACAGACCTAATGTCTGTACGTACACCTGAAGGTTAATTCTTGTAATTTAAAACGTTCAAAATCTAGTTCCAGTCACATCTCGGCGACAAACAAATGTCAAAAACTTGTCAAAATGTAGGGATATTAGAGGTATTTTTGACAGATTGATGAGACAGATCAGATTGTGAACGTTGTTTAAATTACGAGAATTGCCCTTCTGGTCATTTCGGGATTAAAAAAACAACCCTACACAAATTCAATTAACACTAATGCATTGAAGAATTGAAGACACCGACTAGAAGAATCATCAAAATTCCCATAGAAATGACGGAGATGCAGTACATTTATGCATATAATTTCGTAGATAAGAATAATTATCTAATGTATTTATACTATACTAAAACCTTCCTGAAAGTATTTAGATCACATTAATGAAAGAATTATCAAAATTTCTTCATTCGTTTTTGAGAAAATCGCGGACATTCATACATACGTATCGAATACAGAACCTCCTTTTTTGTAGTCGGTTAAAAACGCCACTGTTATCGTAAGTAATTAACGTGGCCGACTATTAGGCTTGGGCTTAAGTTTAAGAGAAAGTGACAAATATTTGCCATCGACAACAAAGAGCTGGGTCACTTTCGGTCGATGACGGACGGAGCGTGGTGAAAACCATCTCTACGCTGAGCCGATATAACTTTTTGGTAATTTTTAGGGTTCCGTACCTTAATAGGAAAAAACGGAACCCTTATACGATCACTTTGTTGTCCGTCTGTCAGTCAAGACCCTTTGTCTCGGGACCACGTGGAGGTATCGAGTTAAAATTAAAACCATACACCCAGGTTTGCGGTCCCTTGAAGCTGTTAAAAAAAATCAAACTTCTAAGTTAAGGTAAAAAAAGATACGGCCGTTTAGGCCGCAAAAAACGTATATTTTGACACTCAAGGGAATCAAAATTTATAGGGTACTTCCCGTTGACCTAGAATCATGAAATTTGGCAAGAAGCAAGGTCATGTAGCACAAGTAGGTATTTTAAAGGAAAAAATCCGAAAACCGTAAATTTGTAGGTACTTACATTAAAAATAAAACCCGTGATAAATTACTTACATAACTACCTACAAAGTACGGAACCCTCGGTGCGTGATTCCGAGTCGCACTTGACCGGTTTTTAAATCGAAAGTGACAAATTAATTCATTAGTGAACTGATCGAAAGGTGTTGGATTTCGGCGCTCGGCATCTTTCACTGGCCTACCGAGAGATCTAAACATGGAATGAAAGGAGCAGACCATAGAGAATACAACCGTCTTTGGAAAAGATGAACGTTTATTCCTATTAAAGTGTTAAGGCTCCTTCAAACAGTTCAAACAGGCGCAACACGGGATAAAATCGCGCGCAAAGGCACCGCAAGTCGCGCAACGAGCGGTACCTTTGTGTCGCGCGCGATTCTATCGCGTGTCGCGCCTGTTTGTAGGAGCCTTTACGCAATTACCCCGCAGCACATAATTCAGAAACAAGAATTTTTCGACAGTTATTTAAAAAAAAAGCTGTTCTATACATTTTGACCACGCAGGTTTTGCACTTTTGGAAGAAATAGCTGATTTTTAGGGTTCCGCTCGTTGCGCGACTTGCGGTGCCTTTGTGTCGCGTGTCGTGTCGCGCCTGTTTGTAGGAGCCTTAACACAATAACAGTAGCAATGGTATTCATTTTGACAGTTCAACAACATTCATGTTATTTAATACGTTGTTGAGCAGATAAAAACATAATCAAAATGATACAGATTGTGATTTATTGTTTGTGATGCAATTAAGGCTCCTTCAAACAGGCGCGACACGACACGCGACATAAAGGCACCGCAAGTCGCGCAACGAGCGGTGCCTTTGTGTCGCGCGCGATTCGCGTCGCGCGTCGCGCCTTATTGCATGAGCCTTTAGGTTGCATCCATGGTAACTGGTTGCGCGTTGATGCCAACCTGTAAACTTATGTTGGTGTCGTGTGAACGTGGAATTAAACAAAAATGAACACTCACTCGTGTGAACCGTCTCTACACATTTTGCGGCTACTAGCTGCGCACAAGCCGGTTGAGTCAGCCTCCAACTGTCCCGTAAATGTGATTGTTGTTTGTTTATGTGCACAATGACGATAGCTTAAATATAATAACATCGTGATTCTTGTGGTACTCGTATGCTGAATTGACATTCTGGTGTCGTTGTAATGACCCCGGAGAAGATTGTGGTGTGGTTATTGCATGGCAAGGGTGTTGGGGTCCCTTCCAGGGTCGCGGGTTGAAAGAGTCTGATAGGTTTATCTGCCTTCGCTTGACGGGGATGCAGAAAATTGAATTAAAGAAAGAAAGAAATAAGTTTATTTGTCCCAAGTTAAGTAAGGCACACAATATTCAAACGAAAACAAAAAAAAAACTTAAATAGTAGGTATTGTTTGCAGTTCAGCCATTTCAGATAACTAACAATCTCTACTAATACTCTCTCTGGAAACAGAGTAGGTATGATATTCCGGGAGAGAATGATTGACATGTAGCGGTATCTACATCGCCACATGCAAACAACGCGTCATACTGACGTCACGCAAATCCTGCATCTCGCAAGCAGAGTTTACCGCGCAACTAGCATAGATACAACGGCCCGACATGAATCATCGGGCAGTTGCCCGTCAGACACAACACCCGTCTGGTCGGAGGATACTCCCTTTTCTATAGAGTATGAGTGAACTTTACACCCTGATCCTCATACCTCTATAGACAGAAACGACTGTTATCACGAGACAAACCAAACTTTGTAAGCATAGGGCGTGCTGTGGTCAAAAGATTAATCCGCCATCAAGATTGCTAGCAGGAGTAGCAGGGCTGACTGGTTCTGATTGGCAGGCTCTTTTAATGCCTAATATCCTGCATCTACAAGTGTTGAGGCACCGTTCTTTCCCCAGAAATGAATTTATTCATCTTGATCCAAACTTTGACGTTTCAATCCTAAACCAAACCAATCAATGTGTGGGCCAGTTGGGACTGCTCAGTAAAACAATGCTTATGTGAATGGTTCCTGGTTTATTAAGACTCCCATATTTATACATAATATCTTAAAACATACTTAAATCTTATTGGTCAAGAAAGAAACACAAACTACAGAGAGCCAATCAGAGAGTCGACTTGGCTTGATATAAAATACCGGTGGTCCGCGAACTGCTTTAGTAAATAGCAGACATAAGGCGCGGGAGCACGTTCAATTCTGCCAGCTCCGCCGTGGGCGCCGCTCTGCTGCAAATACATAAATACGACCGTATCAGCTAGCGATGTTCAGTGGCGGCCCGACCGCGGCGCGGGCCGGCCGGTCACGAGCGCTTGATGCTATACATGACTCCCACAGTATCCCCCTTCAAGAAAACCGTACTCTTGCTGTAGGTTTAACTATCCTGCCAGAACGAGTGACGTATGGGCTGTCTTCATGCTTTTCCTCTGTTGCTGCTGGCAGTATGTAGGCAGGCTTTAGGCGATCTAATGACACCACTGCTTCTCGATTGGGCAAACGAATCTTAAAGTGTTTGTCGTGTCTCTCAATGACTTCATACGGGCCTTCATACGGTGGTGTGAGTGATTTTCTCACACAGTCTACACGTATAAATACATGCGTGCATGTCAACAGATGTTTCGGTACGTAGGACTTGCTTTGTTGTCGCACCGGTGCACGTGCGCAGTGCTCATTAAGCGATGCCATTGATTCCGTTAGATGACGTAAGAATAACGGGTCTTCGTCGCTTATCTTCACCGGTGCGAAAACATCTGCCGGTATTCTTAATGAGCTGCCATAAATCATCGTAGCCGGACTGTAATTGGTTTCTTTATGAATAGATGTGCGTAATCCAAATAATACTGTTGATAATTCTTTAGCCCATTGTTGTTTATTTCCTCTTGCGATTATTGCTGTCTTGAGAGTACGATGAAATCTTTCTACGAGCCCATTAGACTGCGGGTGGTAGGCAGTGGTGTGGATTTTTGAGATTCCCAGTTTGTTCATAAGTTTGGTGAACAATGTTGACTCAAACTGCCGTCCTTGGTCTGTAGTAATGCGTAGTGGGCAACCGAAGCGAGTTATCCATGTATCGTATATCACTCGAGCGACGGTTTCCGCGCTTATATCGCTGACTGGTACTGCTTCAGGCCACCTGGAGCAGCGGTCGATCATCGTGACTAAGTATCGATATCCTTCTGATGGAGTAAGTGGTCCAACAATGTCAACATGTATGTGTTCAAATCTTTTTGACTCTGGAAACTGTACCATCGGAGTAATTGTATGTCGATTGATTTTAGCACGTTGACATGAAGTGCAGCATCGCGTCCAGGTAGAAATATCCTTGTTCATTCCGGCCCAGAAGTATTTCTCTGTTATCATTTTTCTTGTCTTGCGGATACCGGGATGACTCATTTCGTGTATTGCTTTGAAGGCTTTCTCACGAAATGATTTTGGTAGGTACGGACGTGGAGATTTGGTTGAGTTCTCACAGTAAACTTGTTTCTTCGATCCAGGCGGGAATATCTCAATGAAGTGGAGATTTTTGCTTCAACAGGCGATTTAGATCTTCGTCACGTGATTGTTCTTCAGCAAGTTGATTGAAATCGATGAGGGAAGGACAGTCGATGGCAGTGATACGAGACAATGCATCAGCAACTACGTTTTCCTTTCCGTGGATGTATTCTATTTTGCTGCAGAACTGACTGATGAAATGTAGTTGTCTTTCACGTTTCGGTGTGTCACTTGGGCTTCCTGATTTGTTTAAGGCGAAAGACAGGGGCTTGTGGTCTGTATACACCACAACTTCTCCTCCTTCAATGAGTCGTCTAAAATGTTTGACAGCCATATATATCGCTAGTAATTCGCGATCATATACGCTGTATCTCGACTGTGTGTCACTGAGCTTCTTTGAGAAGAAAGAAAGCGGTCTCCATTTGTGCTTTATCTTCTGTTGTAGGACGGCGCCAACACTCAAGCTAGAAGCGTCGGTCATGATGCATAATGGGGCACCTTGAACTGGATGTGTTAGCTGGACAGCTTCCGATATGCTTTGGCGGCATTTATTGAAGGCATCTTCTGCTTCCGAGTTCCAGATAATGGGGGTTTTGTCGTTCTTCTTCTTATTATGCAGGAGCTTATTCAGTTCGATTTGGATCTCAGCTTGCTTCGGTAAACAATCGTGATAAAAGTTTACCATTCCTAGAAAACGTCGTAAGTCTTGAATAGTTGACGGTTTCGGGTAGTTTATTATTGTTTCGATGCGCTCCGCAGTTGGCGAAATACCCGCTTCTGTGACTTCGTAACCGAGAAATATGAGTTTCGTTTCGCCAAATACGCACTTGTCTATATTGATTCCGATGCCGTAGTCAGACAGTCGTTGTAGTACAAGCCGCAGATGTTCTTCATGTTTCTCTGGTGTTTCGGAGTATATAAGGAGATCATCGATGAAACAGTAGCAACAATAATCCAGGCTTCTCAGAACTTCATGCATAAACCGTTGAAAGGTTTGTGGTGCGTTGCGTAATCCAAAGGGCATGCCACAAAATTCATAAAGACCGAATGGTGTCGTGATCGCTGTCTTTTCTACATCATTTTCAGCAATAGGGATCCAGAAGAATGCTTTCTTCAAATCTATCTTAGAAAAGATTTTCATGCCATCTAATTGGTAGGTGAAGTCTTGAATCCTCGGTATTGGGTAACGGTCGGGAAGCGTTACTGAGTTCAGACGACGATAGTCACCACATATGCGAAGGCTTCCGTCTTTCTTTGTCACAACATGCATTGGACTAGCCCACGGACTCTTTGAAGGCCGACATATTCCCATTGCCATCATTGATTCAAACTCGGCTTTAGCTGCCTTGTATTTTTTTGGTGATATTGGGCGGGGTCTTGAAAAGAGTGGGGGTCCTGTTGTCTCAATATAGTGCTTCACATTGTGCTTGATTTCCTTGGTAGGTGTCATTGGCTTTAACAGGTCACTGAAGTCTTGAAGAAGTGCGCGGTAACGGTGGCTTGGTTCAACTACGTAAAGCGTGGTATCTTGAGAACTTTGTATCGCCATTGTATTGACTGAGAGTTCGGTCAATGTGTCAATAAGTATCTTGCTATGTAGGTCCACCAGTAGTCTGTGATGTCTGAGAAAGTCGGCACCGAGAATTGACATCTTTACATCAGCCAGTATGAATGTCCACCTGAAGTTACGTCGTAGTCCAAGGTTCAGTTGTAAAGTTTGTTCGCCATATGTCTTGATTGGTGTATTATTTGCGGCGAATAATTTGAAAGGCGTATTTATCGGTGGTCGCTTTTTCTTTACGGCTAGCACTGATAAGTCTGCGCCCGTGTCGACAAGGAATCGTTCTCGTGAGTTGATGTCAGTTATACATAGGCGGTTGTTTGTTTTCATTCCATCGACGTCCGCCACAGTCGATGTAGTGCTTAGTTTTCCGAAGGTTTCCTCGAACACGGTGATTCACACTTTTTAGCCTTGTTTCCGAATCGATGATGATAATAGCATTCCCAGTCTGAGTCTCCTGGCTTCTTCCCAGTTCTTGCACTTGAGCGCGACCTTGATCTTGATCGGAAATTACGTCGGCGATATGAACGACGATCAACACTGTGCACTTTCTTGAGTGAAGCGATTTCAAGAGTGAGTTTCTCGATTTGTTTCGTGAGTACTTGATACTGCAAATCTTGACTGCTGCTTGATTGACTGCTAGTACTTGGTGAAGGTGTAGCTGGGCTGACTTCCGCGATTGTGTGCTCCGTATGCTCCATCATCTTATCAGCCATCATTGCCAGAATATCGAGGGTAGATTCTGAGTTCACCGATAGTACTGCTCGGACTTGTGAGGGTAGATGGCCCATCCATAATATTTTGAGCGCGTCATCGGGAACTTTTTCGCCAGCCAGTTCTCGCATAACTCTCAGGAGTTGAGTTGGCTTCTGGTCACCAAGCTCTAATCCACTCAGAAGCTTCTGGAATTGTTGAGTCTCAGTTTCTTCATACACCGACAGCAAACGTTTCTTCAGTGCGATGTATTTTCCTGTGTCTGGTGGTTTACAGATGATATCGCCAACTTGTTGGATATCTTTTCTCTCCAAGACTGGAATCACCAAGTTATACTTTTGTTCATCGCTGGTCTTGTGTGGAGCTATGACTGACTCAAACTGAGCAAACCAAAGCCTAGGTTGTTCACGCCAAAATTGCGGAATCTTCGCTTGCAGAGCAATGGCAGAAATTTCCTTTTCGCTCATTGCTGGTACACTAACAGCGTCGTCAAATTTTTCCATGTAGATATTTTAAAAATCACGTCGGGGTCACCAATGTGGGCCAGTTGGGACTGCTCAGTAAAACAATGCTTATGTGAATGGTTCCTGGTTTATTAAGACTCCCATATTTATACATAATATCTTAAAACATACTTAAATCTTATTGGTCAAGAAAGAAACACAAACTACAGAGAGCCAATCAGAGAGTCGACTTGGCTTGATATAAAATACCGGTGGTCCGCGAACTGCTTTAGTAAATAGCAGACATAAGGCGCGGGAGCACGTTCAATTCTGCCAGCTCCGCCGTGGGCGCCGCTCTGCTGCAAATACATAAATACGACCGTATCAGCTAGCGATGTTCAGTGGCGGCCCGACCGCGGCGCGGGCCGGCCGGTCACGAGCGCTTGATGCTATACATGACTCCCACAAATGGATTGATTTGACCGTCTTTAATTCTTTGAGAGGGCGCATCATAGAAGATTGAGTAGTGATATTTGCTCGTTTTAAAATACCCAATTCTGTTCATTATGAATTTGGGATGGTAGGGTTCATCGATTGACACGCCTTAAATGCAGGTTGTTTGAACGACAGTACGGTAAAGAAACGGTATCATAAAGATTTTTTACGCAGAAAGAAAGGCGTCGGATCGTGGGTATTGTTTTCATAACAAACCGACTACGAAGCGTTTTGATTATGTCATATTTAATCGTAAATATCTGATAGAGAAATCTCTGGACAACCTTTGCATGGACCAGAAGGCCAATTCTCGTAATTTAAAACGTTCAAAATCTAGTAGCTGTCTCATCTCGGCGACAACAAATGTCAAAAACTCTTCAAAATGTAGGGAATTTAGAGGTATTTTTGACAGATTGAGACAGATCAGACAGTGAACGTTCTTAAAACGTGAAAAACTAGAATTGCCCCTCTGATATACTTTGAAGGTAAATATCGTGAGTAAACCGGTATAGTTTGTAAAAATCTTACCGTGAAAATTTAAACGAAGTAGTCTTGAAGCTGCTTGAAGGGCTGAAATCATGGTCAGCGGGATTGTCCGAAAGGGTTACCGCTGGCCCGGAACATATAGGGCTAAGGAAGGAACACGGGTGGGTTTTAGTCAGTAAGAGTCTGACACTCCCTTCCGCTCCACCCAGAGAGGGAGGGGTCATTTGATGATTCCCATCCTGAAAAAAAAAGGGCTGAAATCGTTTAGGTGTGTCCAGACCTGGCGAATGCGCCATTCTCGGATTCCGATCGGAAGCAGTGCCGCATAGCTGTTCACAACGATCCAAAAGGCTATCATATCGAAAATGACACATTTCGATAACTTGATTTGCCTTGCCCCTACAGCAGACAGCTTTTGGGAGAATGGCGGTCGTCTATTTGATTGAACTGACAAAATTTGCGGGTTTTGGACTTGTTAACAGCGTTTAGAGGACTCCTACGATATGTTGTCGAACATCAATCAATGTTGATTGATGTTCGATATGGTACGGAAGCGTATCGAGTGGTTGTGGATAGCTATGCAGAACCGCTTTTACAGTCTTATCCAATCGATTTGTGAGGAGATTACGTTCAAGAGTGGTCGTTTAAATGCATGAAACAGGCTCCATTCATTAAAAAATTTCCCAATACCAGCCCGAAGTTTTTGTGTCCGATTGATGGCAGAAGGCTCGCTTCCATTTACATGGTATCCGTCATCAATTGCCGAATAAACCCTTTCTTTTCCATACAATAATAAACCAAGACAATTGAGAAAAGAATCTAATTTCGTCAGCGATGAACCTTCCTAAAAATACTTCCTTAGTAAGTAAAAATATCAAGTTTCGACGTCGTCGTCTTCAGTTATACTTTTATTGCATACCATGTTTTGTGTCCTATAAATGTTGACGTTAGATTTGGTCCCTTTGAAAGCGGGTAGCGGGAGAGTTGCTGGAAGCGGGTTGACGAGCGATTTGATGAAAAATTACTAGAAGTTTATGGAAAACTGTTCTATGCTAATTTTTAGTTTGCTTACTGGCTTCTGACCGCAACTTCAATAACCGTGTGTCATCGTCGACCGCATTACCGCTTAAAATGTGGCAGAGATACAAATCCAAATTGAATTAAAGTTACAATCGTCCAATTCGGTTAGCCCATTTATAAATCAAACTGAGATGACTCACTAACCTTTTATCCTTTTATCTAGGAGACAAACAATAACGTGAATCATGGCTGGTAAAGGCTCCTACAAACAGGCGCGAGACGCGATATAATCGCGCGCGACACAAAGCCACCGCTCGTTGCGCGACTTGCGGTGCCTTTGTGTCGCGTGCGATTTATCGCGTGTCGCGCCTGTTTGAAGGAGCCTTAAAGTGGTTACGGCTCCGGCTTACGAGTTGTAGGTGTAACAATTTCATCACTACTACTCTTAAAACGGTGAAGGAAACCTCGTGAGGAATCCGGCATGTCCTAAAACCAAACATTCGAAGACATGTGACATCTACCAATCCGCATTGGGCCCGCGTGATAGGTATATATATATACCCCCTTTGACCCCTTTCTCCGATAGGGCGTTGGCTATATATAGCCAATGCCCTATCGGAGAAAGGGGGCATGTGTCCGAGCAGTGGATTGGCTAATTATGATAATAATTCCTAGCTCTCCTCTCCTCTTCTCTCCGCAACTTCGTCCGCTAGAAATTATCACCCGCACGCGCTATTTACTTCTTTCGATTAGCGTTCTTTCTGATTTTTCTTTTTGCTCGGATCTGTTAGGTCGTAGCCTGATGTTAAATATCCTATAATAACCTACCTCAAGAATTGGGCTATCAAATGAAAAAATATAGGTAATATTAATTTTTCAAACCGGACTCCAGAGATTAGCGCGATATATAACAAAACAAAAAAAAAACTCTTCAGCTTTATTATATTAAAGTACTAGTAGAGCCCCGCTGTTTAACCCGCCATAAGTGTCCATTCCGTGAGAATATCAGGATAAAAACTATCATATGTCCTTTCCCGGGACTGAAACTATATCTATACCAAATTTCACCTAAATCGGTTCACCGGTTTAAGTGTGAAGAGGTAACAGACAGACCGAGACACTTTCGCATTTATTATATTAAGTAGTATGGATAGACATCCGCTAACAAACGAACCACATCCAAACTCACACAAAAATCATAGAGCCGCAGTTAACCTACTTAGCACACATTTATGACATTATAAAATGTTATGTCGGACTGTGTTCTCCTTTTATAATAATTATTACTTGCTTCTGCCCGCGACTTCGTCGATGTGAAATATCTTGTTCCCCCGACACACTCCGTTCGCATCGCATCACATCGCCCGCCCGCGCTAATACTTCGTTTTTGCTTACGGTTTAATCGGACGGACTGCATTTCAGCTGCAACATCGCTGTTTAGATGCAGTTGACTTAACTGCTTCGAAACCTAATTATGTCAACTGCATCCAAGCTGCGACGTTGCAGCTGGCACGCAGTTCAAATGCAGTCCGTCTGTTTAGACCCTTAGCGTTCAGTTTATTATGGCCCCAGCGTGCTACGCTGACCCGAAAGAAAGTTACGGAAATATAAACGTGGTCGCGTTATGAAACGGGTTTTTGTTGTAATAATGACCTAGGACAGATAGATGGGCGTGTGAAATGCTTGTCTAGACGTGATTGTGTGAACATAGTAAATAATCTAGGGGGGAAATGGATCTAGATGCAGATTTATCTAACTTTGAGATCTTGTAGATTTTTAACAGACTTCAAAAAAAGGAGGTTCTGTATTCGACTCGTATGTTTGTATGTCCGCGATTTTCTCAAAAACTAATGAACCAATTTTGATTATTCTTTCATTAATGTGATCTACATATTTCAGAAAGGTTTTATATAATACATTAGGTAATTATTTTTATTCATGAAGTTCTATACATATGTACTGCATCTGCGGCATTTCTATGTGAATTTTGATGATTCTACTAGTCGGTGTCTTCAATTCTTCAATGCACTGGTGTTAATTGGATTTGTAGGTACAGACGCCAGCACATCAACCTACCCGAAACTGTCAAATTTTCCCAACCAACTTTGAACCTTATGCTTTAGCGATAAAGTTGAAAATCTATTAAAGGAATTTGACAGATTGTAGTAGCTTGATGTGCTGGCGTCTGTACAACTAAAAAGTGATAAATAACTTTAATTTTGGAAGTCGGTCTCAAAAAACGAACATGCGGAACCAACACACCTATTTATTACTGGGCTATCATTGCTCTGATTTTATGAATACACGCCTGCAATTGTCCCACTACTGGGCAAAAAGCTTCTGCTTATAGGTAAAGGCTGTCATAATTTTCGTGACAGTTGTCACTATGGCTGTTACGTTCGGTCACCGCTCGACCGATCCGTTTCGAAGCTACATTGCCAATTTACCACAGACAAAGTCACAACTTATTATAGTACAGTACCCGGCGATAAATATCGATATATGCACATCGACCTTTGGAATGAGACAATCGGCTAATTTCGGCTTCGTAGAGCGTTATCTCTGTCGCACGAAATACAAACAGTCCGGTATCTGTTAGGAGCTGTTAAAACAATTATGATTTGCTTCTTTTGATAATTATTTTAATTCTTTGTATAAAATACAAAAAAAGGTAAAGGTCGATGTGCAATATTTATCGCCGGGAACTGTACAACCTTTTTTAGGGTTCCATACCTCAAAAGGAAAAACGGAACCCTTAAAAGATCACTTCGTTGTCCGTCAGTCAAGACCCTTTTTCTCAGGAACGCGTAGAGTTATCAAGTTGAAATTAATATCAAATACTCAGGGCTGCAATCCCCGGAGGCATTGAAAAAATAAAACTTCTAAGTCAAGACAATCAAAAGATACGGGCGTTTATGCCGCATATTTTGACACTCGCAAGGGAATCCAAACCTATAGGGTACTTTCCGTTGGTCTAGAATCATTTGCCAAGAGGCAATGTCATGTAGCACAAGTAAAGGAAAAAATCCGAAAATCGTAAATTTTTAGCTTACAAATTTGAACGGAACCCTCGATGACCGGCTTTTTTTCGTTTCGTTGTGCTAAGTGTCTCTAACTCCCTGACATCAAACACCACTTAAAAACAATACACTTTTTAGGATTCCGTACCTCAAAAGGAAAAACGGTACCCTTATAGTATAACTTTGTTGTCCGTCCGTCCGTTTGTCTGTCAAGACCATTTATCTCGGGAACGCGTGGAGGTATCGAGTTAAAATTAAAACCGTATACTCAGCTCTACAGTCTCTTGAAGCTGTGAATAAATCAAACATCTAAGTTAACGTAAAAAAAGATACGGCCGTTTATGCCGCAAAAAACGTATATTTCGACACTCTCAAAGGAATCAAAATTTATAGGGTAGGTACTTCCCGTTGACCTAGAATCATGAAATTTGGCAAGAAGCAAGATCATGTAGCACAAGTAAAGGAAAAAATTCTAAAACCGTAAATTTTTAGGTAAATTAAAAAAAAACCCGTGATAAACTATTTAGTACATACCTACAAAGTACGGAACCCTCGGTGGGCGACTCCGACTCGCACTTGACCGGTTTTATCTAATTCGGCTAGCTGTACACCGATAAGCGTCGTTAAACCTCTCAGATGTTATCTCACGGACACTGCCAAGTGCCTAACGTAGTTAGCGAGATGATAACACTCGAGTGGCTGAGGTAGATTATAGGTGATTGTTTGTAGTAAGTACCTTTAAGTAGTTTGTTTAGATTTGTAGAGGTTTTTGAAAGATAGGAGATAGGAATAGACTTATTCCATCTTACTACAAAATACTACTATGACCTCCGAGTTTGTTTCGGCCTTTCTTCTCAGAGTAGTCAGATAGGAAACGCCGACCTCATCTAGTTTAAAAAAATGATTGACGTGTAAAAGTGTTTGTGCAAACCTACTTACAAAAATAAAATAATTTATCATTTATCAATGAGTTTTAACTTAACAAATCTCCGACCCAGTTATTGTGTTTTGAATTTTATTTCGAGCAAGGTAAAGTACTACATTACAATACGTGTGACTTCAGTAGTCGTGAGGGTGCTAAACGCCGCGCATTAATACTATTTAAGTCACATGTATCGTATACTATTTTATAGCACGTGTGACCTAAACGCGCACTTAAGTCACAGAAAAGCGTGACTTAAGTGCGGGTTTAGGTCACAGAGTGCTATAAAAAAATTTAATACAAAATTGACAACTTAGACTTGGGTCGGACGTGGTCGATTTGGACGTCAGTTTTGGTAAAGAAATTTGTATTTAAAAAAAAAGAGAAGGAAACAGAAAATATATTTATTCAATTACTTACCACTTTTGCGCTGTCGGAAAAAAGGATGTAACTAAAAAAAAATGCTCGTTCGGTTAAACCCAGTCTAAATATAAACCTTGTTTTGTAATAAGGCTGATTTGGTTGTGGTTAGACTGGAAGGAAAAATTCAACCGGTTAGTTAAATATGTATGTATGCTTAATGACTATTTGAATAGAGTAAGTAGTTCCAATTTGACGCCCCAAAAAGGATCGAGATGACGCGTACGATCATTTATTTGAAATATGTAGTAATAGAGCTGTAGCGCTTCTTGTAAATGTGGAACACCTAGTTTATTGAGGATTAGTTAGTAAAACTCTTTGTAAATAGACTAGTCCGGAGAGGCACTGGTATATCCCGCCTATTTCTGACGGAAAGCATCTTCGCTGGGATCCGGTTTGAAAGGATTGCCATGAGCAATCATTTATTAATTTATGGTTAGCTTATTTTGTCTCACTACAGCGCAAAGGTCTCCCTGTCTCCTTTCCACTCCTCTCTGTCTTGAGCTAGTGTGGACCAAACCTGTCTGTAGGCGTCAAGCTCGTCCCGACATCTACTCCTGGGTCTGCCTCGATGTCGCTGGACTTTTTCTGGGACAAGTAGATTTAGCCCATGACTCGTTCGACATGCGGCAAACGTGTCCGGTCCAGTCAGAAATAAGCGTGGTGCTTTATGAGTGCCGTTGGTGATTTGTGTTTTGGAGCGCAGCACTGGATTCCTAACACGGCCCGTTAATCTGACTCTAAGAATGCTGCGCTCCATTGCTCGCTGGCAAACCTCAAACTTGAACTTCTGAAGTGGGGCTACCTTGACGGAGCAACGGTAGGGTGTGATTGTGAAGCTATGTCGCAAACAATGCTCCTCCTGCCCTCTGTGTCAAAACATGCAGTCAATGTGACCTCTGCGCTGCCACCGACAACGTCGTGGAAATGGCAAAGTTTTGGGCCAACAAGATCTAAAATACAGTCGTGCCAGTGACACGAAGAAGAACCTCTGAATCATGCGCATGAGGTTATTCAAGTTTGTCTAAGTTTGGCAACTATACTAGAAATCCTTGGTTGAAAAAAATCCATATCATTACTCAATATCATCTAAAGAATTTATCTTCCAAATTCCATGTTTCTATTATCAGTGGTTAGCTATGGCAGGTTATGCATTATCTGTCGAATCAGCCGAAGATAACCGCGTTAGTGCGCAAGTAAGTGATTTCATCCAAAATTCCTTTACTTAACAGTATTCGTTATTTGTTTCCAGGGCTCCCCACACGGTTCGGTGATGTCGTGCCAGTCGCTCGCCGCTCGCGCGTTCTCCGAGCCTGATAAGGACATGACGCACTGCAGTGGCTTCCACAGGTAAGATCTCAATAATAACCCAGGAATATTGGCTTTATTTAAAAACCACGAAGCGTTGTAATAGCCGGCAATCGTCTTGGAGAAAAATGGCGCCGACTGCGTAGAGGATGTGCGGTCGTGGGATTAGCCGAGCTTGGTGGTGGTGGGACCCGCTAGACCTGGTGGTCTGATGCCAGTCGCTGGTGGCCTCTAACTCATGGTAGTGGTTGGAATCGTGGGGTTTTAGGCGGTAAGAGTCCGACATAACCCCTCGGAACCTCTCCCCAGACGGAAGGTATCTATGAGGAAACCCCAAAGTAAAAAAAGAAGATCCACCCTCTCTCTGGCTTGTTTGGCGCCAGTTATTTTTAAAAGAGTAACCGTGTTTTTAAACCGAGTTTTTTTTGCTGGCTCTTCTCCATAGGAAACGACCAATAATTGGAACCTTGCACGTAGCTTCTGACGTTTCATCAGTGCCCATGTAGGTTTATGTCAAGAGGAAGAGACTGGGTAAGTAATAACAGCCGCAAGGGTCGATTGATCAGGTTAAGCCACGCTTGCCCGGCGGGATTGTCCGAAAGGGTTACCGCTGCCCCGGAACATAAAGGGCTAAGGAAGGAACACGGGTGGGTTTTGGTCAGTAAGAGTCTGACACTCCCTTCCGCTCCACCCAGAGCGGGAGGGGTCATTTGATGATTACCCATCATCAAAAAAAAAAAAAAACAAAAGTACGCTTGCTGCGATTGGTCCGTGGATGGGTGACCATCTTTACATATCAAGACCTCTCCGTGCCTCGGAAAGCACATTAAGCCGTTGGTCCTGGCTGTCATTCGTTGATCTTTGACAGTCGTTACGGGTCGTCAGAAGCCCGAAAGTCTGACAACCAGTCCTACCAAGGGGTATCGTATTACCTAGTAATTGGGTTGTGGAGGTCAGGTAGGCAGTCGTTCCATGTAAAATACTCGTAATCAGCTGCATCCGGTTAGACTGGAAACCGACCCCAACGAAGTTGGGAAAAGATAGGCAGTTGATCTAACTCCCAGTGTTGTGTTTCCAGATCAGTGCGGTTCAGTTCGGACTCTCGGAGTTCCACCAGAGCCTCCAATGACCCGGAGAATAAAAGGGAGACACCTGGTGAGTCCACTTTGGTATTCTTTTTGTACGTATAGTTCGTTTTATGTTTTATTTTTAACTAGAGGGGCTTGTGGCTAAGTTATAACAGCCACACAGGTCGATCGATCAGGTTAAGCTACGCTTGCCGCGGTTGGTCTGTGGATGGGTGACAATCTTCACATACCAAGACCACTCAGTGTCTCGGAAAGCACGTTAAGCCGTTAGTCCCGGCTGTCATTCGTGGATCTTTGACAGTCGTTACGGGTCGTCAGTACTCCAAAAGTCTGACAACTCTTACCAAGGAGTATCGCATTACCCAGTAACTGGGTTGTGGAGGTCAGATAGGTAGTCGCTCCATGTAAAATACTGGTTTTCAGCTGTAACCCTGTTAGACTGGAAACCGACCACACAAAATAGTTGGGAAAAGGCTTGGCAGATGATGAGTTCATTTTTAAATTGTCTCCCGGCCGAGCATGTTTTATTTCATAAGAGATAGATGAATGTTTTGGAAGTTTAAAACAAAGCTTAAACTTTTCTAACATAACCTTTCCTATAATTTCAGGCTCCATATCCCTGACGGCGCTGACGGTAACCCCTGTTACGTCACAGGGCTCTTCTATGAGCCAATCAGCGCCCTCCGCGTCAGCCACATACGATGTCGACGACACGGTAAGACTTTCTGACTGTTAGTTCTTCGTGGATGTAATGCTAGGAGCATTCGCATCGCATCGCCTGCCCGCGCTATTACTTCGTTTTTGCTTAGCGTTCTTTCTGACTTTTTTTCTTTTTGCTTGGCTCCTAAAGGTAATAGCGTGATGTTAAATAGCCTATAGCCTTCCTCAAGAATTGGGCTATCAAATGCAAAAAGAATTTTTCAAATTCGACTGGCAGTTCCAGAGATTAGCGCGTTTAACCAAACAAACAAACAAACTCTTCAGCTTTATAATATTATATATAGTATATATAGTATAGATTTGTACCGCTCCACCAGGATCGTAACAAAATTAATTCCTTGGCTATAACGATACTAACAAACGGAACGAAATCTTAAACTGTTCACTAACAATATGATCAATATATCGTTATTGGTATAACGATATAATAACGTTATTCATTTCGATACTCAAACTTTGCCAGCTTCATGACATAAAAGATGACGAAAAAGACCAATAAGTATGAAGAATAAACGTTACAAATGAATCTGTAACGTTATTACAAGCGGATAATTTTAATGTAACTGATACTTATAACGTTACTTATAATATTGTTCTACGTAAATTATATTCTATGACGATTTTATTTGTAAACGTTATTGATATTTTTAGGTTTTATTATCGTTACAAATTTTGGAACGTTATACGATAACATTTCTGAAGACAGGGCGCTATGGCGCTCATTAGGGAAGGCCTATGTCCAGCAGTGGACTGCTATAGGCTGATGATGATGATACGATAACAGAATCCCTGGTTATAATAAACCACATTTTATTGTGCAAAGAACGGCTGCCTAATGTAAATATACAGTTCATATGCTTCCAGCCCGTGCCGCCGGTACCATCCTGCCGATTCCCTAAACTCGAAGAATGCGCGCATTTTCACTATGAACGGGTGTCGCTCGGCGGGCTGAGCATAGAGACTGTACGATGTGAGGACAAGTGCCAGGACTCTATGGACGAAGGTGAGAAAGAAGGTAATTATAATGGTTTATATACTGGCTTATTTTGGTTCAAAAGGCCTTTACACAATGGCCCATGTGCCCCTTTACACAGTGGCCCATGCTGGCCCATGTTGGCCCTACACGTAGTGGCTTAAGTTATCCCACGTTTAACTACACATTGTGCCATCCAAGCTGCTTCCTGTATAAAAAAAAATTTACATATAACTGAATACATAAATGACGCAATGAAATGAAAAATAAAGAACATTAAAACTTGTTACAAAAAAGCAACAGACTTCAAAAAACCATAACAAAGTGAAAAATAACTTTAGTTCGGAAGTCGGTGAAAGAGAATGAAACAAAACTAAAGACAAACACAGTCCATTTTTTTTCTGTAAAAAGTTAAAGTTTTTTACTTTTTAGTAGTGGTAGGTACCAGTAAAAAATAAAACCGCACAGCGGTTTACGTTGGCTTACAAGCCCTCTCTCTACACAGAGGCCCATGTTTTAAATAATTTCTTTAATATTTCCAGGTTGGATATGCCTGAAGGTCCGTTCACACGTGAACTCGGCGTGCGAGGAGAGTGCCGAGAGTCGAGCGTTGAGCAGCAGCTGGACGGAAGCCAGCGACGTGCGCGAGTGGACGCTTACAAGGAATAGGGATAATCTACTGCAACTCGATGATATGCTGCATAGGTGAGAAGTTTGGACGTGATTACGTCTTAAAAATTGCTTCCATATTGGCAGGCAAGTCAAAAAAACCAATGATAACAAAATCGGGGGATACAGTTTGGTGTTGCAGCTTCATATCTATCATCTCCATCCTAAAGTTAATTTCATCATTAGATATCTAAAGGATCAAAGAATTCAGTACGCCAAGTGAGGACTGTGACGCGTCGCACGCGGTGGAAGGGGAAGTGGGGGTGGGGGGGTGATTTTGCTGCATATCGAGATTTCCACTTAGTATAACTTTTGACTCGGAAAATCTATGACGTTCGTTTAAGTTTCAATTCGTCAGTTCTCGTCAAAATCTATGATTGTATACAAAACATTAGTGTTAAATAGTGACAGTGAATATAATGTGTTAAAGTAAAAAGAAAAATAATATCAAAAATATATAATGTCGGCCTGTACGCGTCAAAAAGCCAAATCAAAATACAGAGATCGTATACAGTTGGAAAGGGCTTCTCAAGAGCAACCGAATGGTACCAATATAACACTATATGACCGAGTCAAGCAGTGCCGGGAACGTAAAAGAATGAATGCGGCCGAGCGGATCAACCCCGTAACGTAAACGTATTCACTTACAACACACGGCGGTGTCCATGACACAGCCACACCCCATTTTTCTATACACAGTGGGTCATGCTAGCCAAACTCTTATACACAATGGGCCAAGAGCCACTTTATACAGTGGCCGATGCAGGCTCAATTGTCTGTCTGAAATGTTAGCGCTAAATAGCAGCTGGACGGAAGCCAGTCATGTTCGCGAGTGAACGGTAACTCAAAGATATGCTGCATAGGTGAGAAGTGATCACACAATCGTTTAGGAGAACATCTAGGTGCGCTGAGAGCTCTGAAGGTCGAGCGAGTGAAGGAAGGGGTCCACAGTCGCCCGTGCTGGCCAAACTCCCCCTGTACACACTGGCCCATGCTGACAAGTCAATATTGAAGTGAAATAATACTGGCACGGATCAGCATTTATCTGTATCTCAATTTCTTTCTATCACTTGCAGGATTTCTTCATTTCTAGAAGTGTGCTCGCTCATTCGCAGTGAAAGCGCGTTTATGTGCGAATACATTTTTCGCTCTAGCAAATGACGTCTCTTCAGTGAGTGCAAATATTGCCCCATTTCATTGCTCATAAACTGAGAAAAACCACTAGGTACTGAGTCCTAACAACAAGTCTCTGTGTTTGTAACGAATTCATTTAAAAAAACCTTAATGCACTAACATCTGTATTTTATTTACTTTGCAGATGCATATACGACCGGAAAGTATCCGGCCTACCGAATCTCCGAGAAAAGATCTCACCGGCCCTCAGTCGCTCAGAATCGGAATACCAGCGTCTAATATCAGACTACGTGCACCATTTGTCCATAATAGCCGACGACTCCATCAACTGCGGGCCCGTGCTTAACTGGCTCCAGATGGACAACAAAGGTAAGAAGAAAAAATGTCCTTTTAAAAAACATGATCCATTTTGGATCATGTGACCCTGTACACACTGGCCTATGTTGGTCCACCTGCCCCATACACAGTGGTCCATGTTGACCCACCTGCCTCTATACACAGTGACCCATGTTGGCGCACGTGCCCCTTTACACAGTGGCCCATGTTGGCCTACCTGCCTTTATACACAGTGGTCCATGTTGGCCCACCTGCCCCTATATCCAGTAGCCCATGTTGCCTCATTACATAATTGAATGAAGTTTTCTTACTAACATACCATTCTTAATTCTTCAACAGGTCATAAGCTGCTGGTAGCGAATGAAGACTCGTCATCAATCAACACTCCGGCCGTAGCAGCTGCATATTCTGTCAGGAAATACGTGTCACAGGTACATAATTATTTGTTAAGGTACATAATTATTTGTTAAGGCGAAAGCGCCAGGGTAGCCCGCGAAATTCTATTTTTTTAGGTTTTTTTGGAATTTGCTGGTCAGTATTAAGTTGTACGTTGATTAATATATGAATCGCGGCCGTAAGAAATATGTGTTTACAGAATTATAATCATTAAAGTCATCAACACAACTCTCTAAGACCACGTAAGTCCAAGGAATAACTGTTTCATGAAATCATCATTCTTTGGACTTACGTGGTCTTAGAGAGTTGTGTTGATGACTGTAATGATTATAATTATGTAAATTTTTTTTTGTGGAAATTGTGTAAACGATAAAATCATGTGTTTTTCTTGTGGAGGTAGTATCAAAGATTGGGAGATTCGCGATGATCCTTCGTTACAGCATGCTGAGTCAATATTTCAATTTATTTTTCTTTTTTCAGGCACGAGATGAAATTAGTTTCGAAGTAGGCGATATGATATCGATCATCGATATGCCTGGTAAGTTTTACTTTATCAATGTAGTAGAAATAGTGACCAGTTACTGTTATTTAAATTCTAAACTAAATTATTATTTAGTCATTCTTGAAAATCTATATACACACAACAAACAATCAAGCCAACAACCCACCGTAAAAACTACACTTCTAAATGTAACAGATACAATAACGTTGCAGAATCAAAGTGTAACCTTTTATATTTGTGTTATCAAGTGTTAATATGTGTAACAGAAATAAGCGTTTGAAGGTATAATTACACGGGACAGCAAAAACGCGCGGCGGACAGACAGACGCGGCGATGGCAAAATAGCCTCAATCCAGTCGGGATTGCGGCTATTTTGGTAACGCCGCGTTTACCGGTTACACTTAATAACACTGTTAACACTTTTAGTCGCTTACAGATATATTACTGTTACACTTTTAAAAGTGTTTTGGGTTAACACATTGAGAAACACATTTCTATGGTTTAAATATTTGATTCTGTTATCAATTTAATATGTAACACTTATAATTCTGCAACCTTTTTAATTCCCTGATCACGATCGCGTATCATTTTGCGTCCAAAGAACCGACATTTATACAAGGCGGTTCCTTGCAACGCATATACATATAAACCAAAATGATGCAAGTGTGGGTAATGTCTATGTAAACTGTTACACTTATTTTCTACTAATTATACGTGTGTATTAATGGCGCCAAGCTCTGTCAGGTCCGGCGGAGTCGCTGTGGTGGCGAGGCAAGCGCGGGTTCCGCGTCGGCTTCTTCCCGCACCACTGCGTCGCGGTCATCGGAGACAAGGTGCCCAGGCACATGACGCAGCCTCCACCTATTGTGGGGTAAGTTTTCGGCCCCATTAATGCCAATAAATCCGATTATTATGTCAAACTACTTCAATATTTTCCGAATGTGCTCTTATCACTATCAGAAACAGTCCAATTTACATCCAGAACTTATGCTCTAGTTAAACCAACTATTCTACGGTAAATGGGTGAACTTTTATAAACGAGTGAGGCTTTTACATCACACTAATATTATAAAGGCGAAAGTTTGTGAGCGTGTGAGTGCTTGCGTGCGTGCGTGCGTGCGTGCGTGCGAGCGAGCGAGCGAGCGAGCGAGCGTGCGTGCGTGTGTGTGTTTATATGTTTGTTATTTCTTCACGCTCAAACGGCTAAGCCAATTTTAATAAAATTTGGTATTGAGGTAGCTGACACATTGTATTAACATATTATAGGCTACTTTTTATTCCGATATTCCCACGGGATCGAAACATATGCGAGAGAAACCGCGGAGCTCAGTTAGTCACTTCTAAAATCTTTCTCTCCTTCACAGCTCCGTAGCAGTAGCACCAATTAAGCCAGTTCTCCGCAAACACGGCAAGCTGATTTCTCTTTTCCGAAGCTTCATACTCTCTCGACCTTCCCGAAGAAGTCTGAAGCAGCAAGGCATTCTGAGGGAGCGGGTGTTCGGCTGCGACCTCGGAGAACATCTGTTGAACTGTGGCCACGAAGGTGGGTGCTGTTAGTATGATTTCTGTCTTTATTTTCTTACTTTTCAGTTTTTTTATTTAACCAAAAAATGTTTTTTTGTGCGAAATTTGTGAAAAAAAAATTAGTCGCTGTTTTGAACAAAAAATGTGCCATTGTGTATATGGGTCATTTACACAATGGCCGGCCATCATGGGCCATCATCTACGATCAATCTCTGCTAGGCTGAAAAAAATGGTATAATCAGCCATTTCATATTGATGATCATTATGATTGTTTTTTTAAATCTTGTGAAAAAAAAATGCCCTTTTGAATGAGTGCCTTTTAGAACTGCCCTGTTGAAATGTAACGAAGTAGCTTGTTGTTTGAGGTCATTAGTCTGGTAAGGTTCTCTTTAAATGTACAGACGCTAGCACATCAATCTACCCGAAAATGTCAAATTTTTCCAATCAATCTTGAACCTTATACTACAGCGATAAAGTTGAAAAATCTACTGAAGTCATTTGACAGATTGTAGGTAAAACGTAAGTAGCTATTCGAAATAAAATTGTTGAAATAGTTCGCTGCGCTCAGGATATTACTCTAGAATCCTTCGCTCCGCTCTGGATTCAAAGTACGTCACTCTAGCTTAAAATAATGTTGCTTCCGAGGTGGACACTTTACTTTTTATCATCCTTTATGGAAAAATAAGTAAATATTACTTATGAATAAGAATAGTACGTTTATTTATTCACATACAATTTTGAGTAAACAATTACGAATGAAGGTGGCTTTTCGCGCGTTTTTTGAAGTGAAAACTTCTTTAGCGGCGTTGTACACTTTTTTTGTAATGGGTAAAAATGTTAAACTCGCGTCAGGACACGTGACCTGATCGAAAATTTGAAAGACGGATGGCCGTAGTTGGTACCGCGCGTGTTTTGTTTATAAGACGACTAGCCTTTGCCCGCGACTTCGTCCGCGTGAAATTTCTTGCTCCCCCAACCCATCGCATCGCATCACCCGCTCGCGCTATCACATCGTTTTCTCTTAGCATTCTTCCTGACCTTTTTCTTTTTGCTCAGCTCCAAAGAGTCCTGGCGTGATTAAGCTTTCCACATGGATTGGACAATCTAATGCAAAAATAATTGATAATTCCGGAGATTAGCGTGTTCAAACAAACAAACAACAGTTTATTTTTCAGTTCTATTAACTGCTAAAGGTAACTTTATTTAATAACAGCTGTGCCCCGCCGTTTCACCCGCGGTAATTTCAGGAATAAACCTACTAAAAACTTGTTGACAAAAAAAAACAACCGACTTCCAAAAAAATACAAAGTGAAAAATAACTTTAATTTCGGAAGTCGGTGTCGTTGGTTCTGTATTTTCATTTTTTGACACCGATTTTCGAAATTAAAGTTATTTTTCACTTTGTAGTATTTTTTTTGGAAGTCGGTTGTTTTTTTATTTTTAAGTTTTTATTTTTCACTTTTTAGTTGTACCTGCCTACCCCAAACAAATTCATATAACACTACTTGGTATGTGAATATCAGTGACAGGAAGCTATTGAACACATCTGCCTACCCCTTTCAAAGGTACAGGCGTAATGTTATGTTGTGTGATTGCGTAAACAATGCATACATATGCTATAGCAGCAATCGCGGTTGATTTGCTGGCATTTATTGAAGAGTTCCGTCGTCTGTCTCCGAAACTCATCATCAGATCTTTATGAAATTTAAATTGGTCCTATTTAAATTTCATAAAGATCTGATGATGAGTTTCGGAGTAAAAATATTTCCGGAATAAAAATATTTCGAACAAAAAAAATTTTGCAAATCCTTCTGTCTATACATATGTATTATATGAGGGAGTTATGCCCGAATATACATAAAAAATAAAAAATAGAAACATCCGAATTAAGAACCTCCTCCTTTTTTGAAGTCGGTTAAAAATATATTCCATTACTTTAAGATATTACTTAAGATTATTACTTATACATGTAAACTATGCGACTATATTACTTGTAAACTATGCAACTCCTAAGATATTCATTGAAATCAAATGTGGTCGTCCAAATCAAAAGGGACCTTATGGCGGTAACTAGTTTCCGAGATATTAATAAATTTGTAAAATACCTCAAAAAAATCGTTTTTTTATTAACTGTATTTTTAAAAAGATGATTGTATTTACTACATGTAGATGTGTTCAACTTTTCGAAAAGTCAATTTAAAAAAGTTTCGTATTCATCTAAAGTTTAGTAAAAAAGGAACCTTATCGCGGCAAGACCTAACAAATCGTTTTTCTTGTAATTTAAACCATATATTATATCAACATTTTAATATTGCAAGGTAGGTATAAACTAAACTATTCATTCAGGATGGGAAATCATCAAATGACTCCTCCCGCTCTGGGTGGAGCGGAATAGGGAGTGTCAGACTCTTACTGACTAAAACCCACCCGTGTTCCTTCCTTCGCCCTTTGTTCCGGGCCAGCGGTAACCCTTTCGGACAATCCCGCTGACCCGGCAGGCTTCGGCCAATACGGGCCCCTTCGTTTAGTGCTGACATCTCTTTGAGGCGCGCGTGGAACACGTACGCGCTGTCCGGCACGGGCCTGGTCCTGATCGGACGGTGAGCTACCCATTGCTCTCCGCCCGCGCCTAAGGTGGCCGGGAGTAGTCGCGCGGCTCCCGACGCCCGGAGCGTCTCCCGCGGCGGCTGGGACGGGAGGCTCTCTCTCTCAGCCGTCCCGCCGCCTCCTTCGCTAGCATGACTGCTTCGCAGAAGGAGGCGACTGCTCCCCACTCCCTCTCGCCCCGGACCATGGCTTGAACCAGGCCCGGACGCGAGAGGTCGCCGCCATGAGATCGCGCCGGAGGTCTGTCCGCTCCGCCGCAATTTGCTGCGGAAGCGGAGTTTCCCCCCGGCGTAGTGCCTCCGCGCGCCACTCATACAGGCGCGCGAGGACTATCGCCTCCAGATCCCATGGCGGCAGTCCGGCAAGGAGGCTTGCCGCCTCGCCCGAGATCGTGCGGTACCCCCGGATCAGCCTAACGGCTACCACCTTCTGGGGCGCGTTCAAATAATGGGCGGCTCGCCGCCGCAGTGAACGCGCCCACACCGGGGCCCCGTTATAGGGCCATGGACCGCACGACCCCCGCGTAAAGCCTCCGGCAGGAGGCGTTTAGCCCCCTCAGGTTGGGCAGGAGCCGCTTGAAGGCGGCCCCGGCCCGTTCCAGTTTGGGAGCCAAACGTCGGAAATGCTCGACTAAGTTCCACCGGCTGTCGAGGATGAGACCCAGGTATTTCATCGTCGTCTCGACGCCGATGTGAACCCCTCCTACCGTTAGTTGGGATCCCGATGGTGGCGTATTCCGGAACCCATGAAACGACATGGCCTCGGACTTGTGCAATGCCACCTCGAGACCCAACTGCCGGATCCTCTCCACGACTATCGCAACCCCGCGTGTCATCGCGTCGGCCGCCGCCTGATGCGACCTCCCCTGCGCCAGGACTAGCGTGTCGTCAGCGTAGCGTATAGCTGCCATTAGATAGTGTCGCACGCCGCCGCATGCGGCATTCTTTGTATATGCGTCTTAGGTCTAAGGTCCCACTATTGTAGTCCATATTTTGTTTAGGTACTTTTAATAGAGGTAAACAATCTTGTTAGGTATGTTTTTTATCATAAAATATATTTTTAAAATAGGCTAAGGCTAATAGCAAAAGTAATTCATTATAACATCTGTTATTTCATTTTGTTTTATCTTGTAATGGCTATAAATTATTTCTTAAATATATTTTTCGACAAAAACGTAT
Organism: Luperina nickerlii; assembly: GCA_963855955.1. Taxonomy (NCBI): domain Eukaryota; kingdom Metazoa; phylum Arthropoda; class Insecta; order Lepidoptera; family Noctuidae; genus Luperina; species Luperina nickerlii. The sequence goes on along the minus strand of OY979690.1, from coordinate 8,883,416 downwards.
CAAGATTGTTTACCTTTATTAAAATACTTAAATTAATTAACTATACTAAGAGATAAGTGTCAGCAGACTGCAACGGACCGCCTTAAGGGCCCTTTTTTACGTATATACTTGTTACGAATTTTCATACCTTGTGATAATAAAAAAAAAATTGTTAAATAAGTAACATTTTCATACCTTGTGATAATAAAAAAAGAAAATTTAAGTTATCTTGAATGTTGCACTAAAATATTGATTATGCATGCTAAAAATTAAAAATATTGTTTAGTGCCCACCATTAGGGCCCTTTTTTAATTTGTTTGAAGAAATTGTTCAGTTCTCTATGTAACTTTACAAGATCATAACTAACAGTTATCATTGATCTCTTAGCTTTATTAGCATCTAAACCAATTATGTATAACCTATTTAGTGATTAAGTGTTGATTTTGTTACTGTCAGATCTCAAAGTTTATAAAAAATAAGAATTCTTGCTAGTAAATAAAAACTATTTTTTTTAAATTATGTGTTGTTTTTATTTACATCTAAGGCCTTTCGCAAATCTATGTAATTAGTAGCAATATAGAAACGATAAAAGTTTAGTGAGAAACAGGCGGTTTACTTATTTTTAATACTATTATCGATACTTTGCATCTCATTGATAATGCATTATGTTGGCGGGTCTAGTTCCCACAACAAACAAGTTTATGCAAGGATTGTAAGAATTTCCATTAGTAATAATCATAGTCAATCAAAGTATACCATCAGTTACATAACTTCACACTAAAACATAACTTTTTTGTACGGCATACTTAAATTGCGATTTTCTCGAAACTTATAATTTCGATCAGTGAATTTCAAAAATTCGTAAAAAAATAACGGTAGTGGTTAGAAGGTTGGTTCTTGGTTCTATAGTACGGTACATTTATGTAGTTTTCAGCTCTGTAGATAACTCATTTCCGCCATAAGGTCCCTTTTGATTTGGACGACCACAAATGATGTCAAGGGCAATTTTATTCAACATTAAATACTTGTGATGAATAACGTATTTATTTGGATAAGGATTAATATCATGTTTATAAAGAAAACCTTCGCAAATAATGCATTAGTTTAGAAGAAATTTGATTACCATAAAAAAGGTTATAGTGAGTAAACCTTAAAAGATAGACATATGCTGTCGCGGACTTTTTTTTAGAACTTTTAAAGGGAAACAATTCCGTCATACATGATTTTTGCGTAACTTTAACCGTTTACGCAGCGTACGCAACGAAAGCTCTCAAAAGGAATATTTGTTTCCCGTTTTTGCATCATTTTTCATTGATGCTCCGCTCCTATTGGTCGTAGCGTGATGTTATATAGCCTATAGCCTTCCTCGATAAATGGACTATCCAACACAAAAATATTTTTTCAATTCGAACCAGTAGTTCCTGAGATTAGCGCGTTCAAACAAACAAACAAACAAACTCTTCAGCTTTATTATATTAGTATAGATTTACAAAATACACACGTATTTGTTCAAGTTTTCACTTTTGTCGGCACTCTCGGAGTGCCACTGTTTTTTTTTTATATTTAAACAAATCTTTTTTGGCTCGCTCGCGTTTAAGTACCTTATCATATAGCCTGTTACTTGTTTATACAATGTTCGTGATTGATCTCTTTGGTGATTGGAACTTACTAACAATATCCATATTCCAAATTCAAATCACTTTTAGTCCTTGAGGATTAGATAGCTGTTTACGAAGAATACATTAGCCATATTCCAAATTCAAATCACTTTTAGTCCCTGAGGATTAGAGAGTTGTTTACGAAGAATCCATTAGCCATATTCCAAATTCAAATTACTTTTAGTCCCTGAGGATTAGAGAGCTGTTTACGAAGAATACATTAGTTCTTATTGTATAGATGTAATACTTTTTTTTAATAAAAAACGTCTTTATAAAATAGGCCTTATTTATTCTCCCTTAGTGCCTCAAGTGCTAGTGGAATGCGCGGCCGCCATCGAGGCGCGCGGGCCCGTGGACGGCGTGTACCGGCTGTCGGGCGGCGCGGGGCTCACGCAGCGCCTGCGCGCCGCCTTCGACGCCGGCGCCGCGCCCGACCTGGCCGCGCCCGCCACGCTGCGGGACCCGCATGCGGTGCCTTCGCTCTTGAAGATGTATTTCCGGTAACTCTAATATTATATCTAAGTAGCTTGCGCCCGCGCGCCGCCTTCGACGCCGGCGCCGCGCCCGACCTGGCCGCGCCCGCCACGCTGCGGGACCCGCATGCGGTGCCTTCGCTCTTGAAGATGTATTTCCGGTAACTCTAATATTATATCTAAGTAGCTTGCGCCCGCGCGCCGCCTTCGACGCCGGCGCCGCGCCCGACCTGGCCGCGCCCGCCACGCTGCGGGACCCGCATGCGGTGCCTTCGCTCTTGAAGATGTATTTCCGGTAACTCTAATATTATATCTAAGTAGCTTGCGCCCGCGCGCCGCCTTCGACGCCGGCGCCGCGCCCGACCTGGCCGCGCCCGCCACGCTGCGGGACCCGCATGCGGTGCCTTCGCTCTTGAAGATGTATTTCCGGTAACTCTAATATTATATCTAAGTAGCTTGCGCCCGCGCGCCGCCTTCGACGCCGGCGCCGCGCCCGACCTGGCCGCGCCCGCCACGCTGCGGGACCCGCATGCGGTGCCTTCGCTCTTGAAGATGTATTTCCGGTAACTCTAATATTATATCTAAGTAGCTTGCGCCCGCGCGCCGCCTTCGACGCCGGCGCCGCGCCCGACCTGGCCGCGCCCGCCACGCTGCGGGACCCGCATGCGGTGCCTTCGCTCTTGAAGATGTATTTCCGGTAACTCTAATATTATATCTAAGTAGCTTGCGCCCGCGCGCCGCCTTCGACGCCGGCGCCGCGCCCGACCTGGCCGCGCCCGCCACGCTGCGGGACCCGCATGCGGTGCCTTCGCTCTTGAAGATGTATTTCCGGTAACTCTAATATTATATCTAAGTAGCTTGCGCCCGCGCGCCGCCTTCGACGCCGGCGCCGCGCCCGACCTGGCCGCGCCCGCCACGCTGCGGGACCCGCATGCGGTGCCTTCGCTCTTGAAGATGTATTTCCGGTAACTCTAATATTATATCTAAGTAGCTTGCGCCCGCGCGCCGCCTTCGACGCCGGCGCCGCGCCCGACCTGGCCGCGCCCGCCACGCTGCGGGACCCGCATGCGGTGCCTTCGCTCTTGAAGATGTATTTCCGGTAACTCTAATATTATATCTAAGTAGCTTGCGCCCGCGCGCCGCCTTCGACGCCGGCGCCGCGCCCGACCTGGCCGCGCCCGCCACGCTGCGGGACCCGCATGCGGTGCCTTCGCTCTTGAAGATGTATTTCCGGTAACTCTAATATTATATCTAAGTAGCTTGCGCCCGCGCGCCGCCTTCGACGCCGGCGCCGCGCCCGACCTGGCCGCGCCCGCCACGCTGCGGGACCCGCATGCGGTGCCTTCGCTCTTGAAGATGTATTTCCGGTAACTCTAATATTATATCTAAGTAGCTTGCGCCCGCGCGCCGCCTTCGACGCCGGCGCCGCGCCCGCCACGCTGCGGGACCCGCATGCGGTGCCTTCGCTCTTGAAGATGTATTTCCGGTAACTCTAATATTATATCTAAGTAGCTTGCGCCCGCGCGCCGCCTTCGACGCCGGCGCCGCGCCCGACCTGGCCGCGCCCGCCACGCTGCGGGACCCGCATGCGGTGCCTTCGCTCTTGAAGATGTATTTCCGGTAACTCTAATATTATATCTAAGTAGCTTGCGCCCGCGCGCCGCCTTCGACGCCGGCGCCGCGCCCGACCTGGCCGCGCCCGCCACGCTGCGGGACCCGCATGCGGTGCCTTCGCTCTTGAAGATGTATTTCCGGTAACTCTAATATTATATCTAAGTAGCTTGCGCCCGCGCGCCGCCTTCGACGCCGGCGCCGCGCCCGACCTGGCCGCGCCCGCCACGCTGCGGGACCCGCATGCGGTGCCTTCGCTCTTGAAGATGTATTTCCGGTAACTCTAATATTATATCTAAGTAGCTTGCGCCCGCGCGCCGCCTTCGACGCCGGCGCCGCGCCCGACCTGGCCGCGCCCGCCACGCTGCGGGACCCGCATGCGGTGCCTTCGCTCTTGAAGATGTATTTCCGGTAACTCTAATATTATATCTAAGTAGCTTGCGCCCGCGCGCCGCCTTCGACGCCGGCGCCGCGCCCGACCTGGCCGCGCCCGCCACGCTGCGGGACCCGCATGCGGTGCCTTCGCTCTTGAAGATGTATTTCCGGTAACTCTAATATTATATCTAAGTAGCTTGCGCCCGCGCGCCGCCTTCGACGCCGGCGCCGCGCCCGACCTGGCCGCGCCCGCCACGCTGCGGGACCCGCATGCGGTGCCTTCGCTCTTGAAGATGTATTTCCGGTAACTCTAATATTATATCTAAGTAGCTTGCGCCCGCGCGCCGCCTTCGACGCCGGCGCCGCGCCCGACCTGGCCGCGCCCGCCACGCTGCGGGACCCGCATGCGGTGCCTTCGCTCTTGAAGATGTATTTCCGGTAACTCTAATATTATATCTAAGTAGCTTGCGCCCGCGCGCCGCCTTCGACGCCGGCGCCGCGCCCGACCTGGCCGCGCCCGCCACGCTGCGGGACCCGCATGCGGTGCCTTCGCTCTTGAAGATGTATTTCCGGTAACTCTAATATTATATCTAAGTAGCTTGCGCCCGCGCGCCGCCTTCGACGCCGGCGCCGCGCCCGACCTGGCCGCGCCCGCCACGCTGCGGGACCCGCATGCGGTGCCTTCGCTCTTGAAGATGTATTTCCGGTAACTCTAATATTATATCTAAGTAGCTTGCGCCCGCGCGCCGCCTTCGACGCCGGCGCCGCGCCCGACCTGGCCGCGCCCGCCACGCTGCGGGACCCGCATGCGGTGCCTTCGCTCTTGAAGATGTATTTCCGGTAACTCTAATATTATATCTAAGTAGCTTGCGCCCGCGCGCCGCCTTCGACGCCGGCGCCGCGCCCGACCTGGCCGCGCCCGCCACGCTGCGGGACCCGCATGCGGTGCCTTCGCTCTTGAAGATGTATTTCCGGTAACTCTAATATTATATCTAAGTAGCTTGCGCCCGCGCGCCGCCTTCGACGCCGGCGCCGCGCCCGACCTGGCCGCGCCCGCCACGCTGCGGGACCCGCATGCGGTGCCTTCGCTCTTGAAGATGTATTTCCGGTAACTCTAATATTATATCTAAGTAGCTTGCGCCCGCGCGCCGCCTTCGACGCCGGCGCCGCGCCCGACCTGGCCGCGCCCGCCACGCTGCGGGACCCGCATGCGGTGCCTTCGCTCTTGAAGATGTATTTCTGGTAACTCTAATATTATATCTAAGTAGCTTGCGCCCGCGCGCCGCCTTCGACGCCGGCGCCGCGCCCGACCTGGCCGCGCCCGCCACGCTGCGGGACCCGCATGCGGTGCCGTCGCTCTTGAAGATGTATTTCCGGTAACTCTAATATTATATCTAAGTAGCTTGCGCCCGCGCGCCGCCTTCGACGCCGGCGCCGCGCCCGACCTGGCCGCGCCCGCCACGCTGCGGGACCCGCATGCGGTGCCGTCGCTCTTGAAGATGTATTTCCGGTAACTCTAATATTATATCTAAGTAGCTTGCGCCCGCGCGCCGCCTTCGACGCCGGCGCCGCGCCCGACCTGGCCGCGCCCGCCACGCTGCGGGACCCGCATGCGGTGCCGTCGCTCTTGAAGATGTATTTCCGGTAACTCTAATATTATATCTAAGTAGCTTGCGCCCGCGCGCCGCCTTCGACGCCGGCGCCGCGCCCGACCTGGCCGCGCCCGCCACGCTGCGGGACCCGCATGCGGTGCCTTCGCTCTTGAAGATGTATTTCCGGTAACTAATATTATATCTAAGTAGCTTGCGCCCGCGCGCCGCCTTCGACGCCGGCGCCGCGCCCGACCTGGCCGCGCCCGCCACGCTGCGGGACCCGCATGCGGTGCCTTCGCTCTTGAAGATGTATTTCCGGTAACTAATATTATATCTAAGTAGCTTGCGCCCGCGCGCCGCCTTCGACGCCGGCGCCGCGCCCGACCTGGCCGCGCCCGCCACGCTGCGGGACCCGCATGCGGTGCCTTCGCTCTTGAAGATGTATTTCCGGTAACTCTAATATTATATCTAAGTAGCTTGCGCCCGCGCGCCGCCTTCGACGCCGGCGCCGCGCCCGACCTGGCCGCGCCCGCCACGCTGCGGGACCCGCATGCGGTGCCTTCGCTCTTGAAGATGTATTTCCGGTAACTAATATTATATCTAAGTAGCTTGCGCCCGCGCGCCGCCTTCGACGCCGGCGCCGCGCCCGACCTGGCCGCGCCCGCCACGCTGCGGGACCCGCATGCGGTGCCTTCGCTCTTGAAGATGTATTTCCGGTAACTAATATTATATCTAAGTAGCTTGCGCCCGCGCGCCGCCTTCGACGCCGGCGCCGCGCCCGACCTGGCCGCGCCCGCCACGCTGCGGGACCCGCATGCGGTGCCTTCGCTCTTGAAGATGTATTTCCGGTAACTCTAATATTATATCTAAGTAGCTTGCGCCCGCGCGCCGCCTTCGACGCCGGCGCCGCGCCCGACCTGGCCGCGCCCGCCACGCTGCGGGACCCGCATGCGGTGCCTTCGCTCTTGAAGATGTATTTCCGGTAACTCTAATATTATATCTAAGTAGCTTGCGCCCGCGCGCCGCCTTCGACGCCGGCGCCGCGCCCGACCTGGCCGCGCCCGCCACGCTGCGGGACCCGCATGCGGTGCCTTCGCTCTTGAAGATGTATTTCCGGTAACTCTAATATTGAAATATCTTATTTAAAAAAGATAATTGGAAATATCTGTTTCTATGAAAATTTTAAAATCGGTCCAATTTGGCTGTAACACTATTTTTCGAAAATGTTGTCTACTAACTTTTCAGACCTTTGTATCCTGCTTATGCGTATGAAGTTTCATTAAAATCGGTTCATTCAATTCGAAAAATAAGGGCTTGAAAATTTGTATGAAATGCCGTACGGCGTAAACGCTCTTGTACACACCTGGACTTACAGCTTAGTACGGCCGTTATTCCAAGTGCGTACGATGTGACTACGGTTGAGACAATTGAGCCTGAACCAGTACCTAAGGCCCAATTGACGCCGACCTAGCCCTACAGTAATTACCTAGCACCCTAGTTATCCTAGCCCTATAGTAATTACCTACCTAGCACCCTAGTAAAAGTACCCTAATGCCCTAGCCTACCATACAAACCATACCAAACGCAGGTTACGTTGGTTACGTGAGAGGGAAGTCTGTCACAAGGAGACCTACGGTAACAGACGGAATTTGGGTAGGAAGAGGGTTTTGTGTACGTCGTGCAATGTACACAGGAAATGGTTTTCTTACTGCCGATCCCACAGACTCATAGGACCGATGATGGCTAAAGGTGTCTTGGCCACAGTAAGAGGAGGTATAGGAGATGAATCACACTCGACTCCAGCTTGATGACTAACTTTATTACAATAATAGACTTAATTATATACAATTTTTGTGGTCAATACACATTGATACCTATTTACATGTGTGTCGTGTGTGTATTGAGCCGATGAAGCGAAGATCTCAGTAGGCCACCTCTTAGTGCTGACGGTGTGCTGGTGTTGCCGGCGCGTAGACCGTATGTATGTCGCTCTTAATGCTGACGCTGTGATGCTGTTGTTGGCGCGTGTAAATAGTGGTATGTTCATGGTTGAACAGCTCTTAAAAATGCTTGTTCTGCGAACTACGCAGCATATTGGCCTGACGTCATATAAAATCCTGGATCGCGCAAGCAGAGTTTATCGCACGGCCATACATCGTCCCGATCTCAATCTTCAGGCAATACACGACAGGACACGACACCCGTCTGGTCGAAGGATTCTCCCTTTTCTATGGAGGTTGAGTGAACTTTACCGAGTTCCAACCCAACATCTACAGACCTGTCTGAAAGAGGACTTTTGGCCGAAAGGTGTCGTATATCGACGTTTCCGAGGACGGATACGCGACACCACGCAGCGAAACACGACGCCGACGCTTCGTGTATAGTCATATTTGTTGTTCGTTTTTAGAGTAATTTTTAATGTTGTATGTATTTATAGTATTTTTAAGTTATACTAGCGACCCGCCCCGGCTTCGCACGGGTGCAATGCTGATACTTCTCCACAATTTAATGGATGTTATTATACATATAAATCTTCCTCTTGAATCACTCTATCTATTAAAAAAAACCGCATCAAAATCCGTTGCGTAGTTTCAAAGATTTAAGCATACAAAGGGACATAGGGACATAGGGACAGAGAAAGCGACTTAGTTTTATACTATGTAGTGATTAATATTGTATTGTATGTGTTTTATATGGGCCTTGACGCCTGAAATAAACGGATAAACAAAATAAATAAATAAAATTTACTCCCTGTTTCTCATACCTCTGTAGACTCACGTCTGCAACTTACTGTGCTTTGTTCACCAGTATTGAACTAATCGATGTTTTATTTGTCAACAGAGAACTGCCAAACCCCCTCTGCACATACCAACTCTACGAGAGCTTCGTGAGCGCAGTTCAGCAGGGAGACGAGGCGGCGCGTCTAAGGGCTGTCAGAGACACCGTCGTGAAACTACCTCCTCCACATTATAGGTAAATATAGGTGTACAGCCATAGGGCTCGAATTCTGTATGGTAATTATTACTCCCCGCGTAATCTTACCACGTGCAAACCACATACGGTTTGTCATTTCGCGCGGTTTTGTTCATTGTGTCATAGAGAATACGTTATTAGCAGATGTCGTGATTAGGTAAGGAATTGACGTGGTTTCGAAGTAAGGAATCATTAAGTGGTCATAGTGAATTGGGGCCCAGCCCTACTCAAACTGTATGGCACTCTGAAGTGCGCTACAGTTGCGCGGTATCTCAATTTTCAAATGTTCGTAGGCCATCTTGAATTTACATTTTGTCTTCACTATCGGCTTAGCTCCCTCGAAAACCATGAAAACGACACCCATGACGAAAAATTTCAAAATGTTTGCAGTCTCCATTTTTAGCTCACTATCGGCGTTAGCTCCCTCGAAAACCATGAAAACTATCTCAGTCGATGGTCGATGGAGGGGGCATAACGCTCTTCGTTACGTGACGATTTCTACCAGTTTACTTCTACTGCAATCCGCGTTAAAGAGCTTAGTTCCAAAAGTGTATTTAAACGGACCTTTCTCTTTGTTCCACAGAACGCTGGCGTACCTCATGCGCCACCTGCGGCGCGTGTCGCTGCTGGGCGAGCAGACCGGCATGACGGCGCGGAACATGGCCATCGTGTGGGCGCCCAACCTACTGCGCGCGCCGCGCCCGCAGCACGCGCTGCAGGGCGTCGCCGTGCAGGTACGTCACAGTAGTGTTAGTGTGCGGCGCCGCGCCCGCAGCACGCGCTGCAGGGCGTCGCCGTGCAGGTACGTCACAGTAGTGTTAGTGTGCGGCGCCGCGCCCGCAGCACGCGCTGCAGGGCGTCGCCGTGCAGGTACGTCACAGTAGTGTTAGTGTGCGGCGCCGCGCCCGCAGCACGCGCTGCAGGGCGTCGCCGTGCAGGTACGTCACAGTAGTGTTAGTGTGCGGCGCCGCGCCCGCAGCACGCGCTGCAGGGCGTCGCCGTGCAGGTACGTCACAGTAGTGTTAGTGTGCGGCGCCGCGCCCGCAGCACGCGCTGCAGGGCGTCGCCGTGCAGGTACGTCACAGTAGTGTTAGTGTGCGGCGCCGCGCCCGCAGCACGCGCTGCAGGGCGTCGCCGTGCAGGTACGTCACAGTAGTGTTAGTGTGCGGCGCCGCGCCCGCAGCACGCGCTGCAGGGCGTCGCCGTGCAGGTACGTCACAGTAGTGTTAGTGTGCGGCGCCGCGCCCGCAGCACGCGCTGCAGGGCGTCGCCGTGCAGGTACGTCACAGTAGTGTTAGTGTGCGGCGCCGCGCCCGCAGCACGCGCTGCAGGGCGTCGCCGTGCAGGTACGTCACAGTAGTGTTAGTGTGCGGCGCCGCGCCCGCAGCACGCGCTGCAGGGCGTCGCCGTGCAGGTACGTCACAGTAGTGTTAGTGTGCGGCGCCGCGCCCGCAGCACGCGCTGCAGGGCGTCGCCGTGCAGGTACGTCACAGTAGTGTTAGTGTGCGGCGCCGCGCCCGCAGCACGCGCTGCAGGGCGTCGCCGTGCAGGTACGTCACAGTAGTGTTAGTGTGCGGCGCCGCGCCCGCAGCACGCGCTGCAGGGCGTCGCCGTGCAGGTACGTCACAGTAGTGTTAGTGTGCGGCGCCGCGCCCGCAGCACGCGCTGCAGGGCGTCGCCGTGCAGGTACGTCACAGTAGTGTTAGTGTGCGGCGCCGCGCCCGCAGCACGCGCTGCAGGGCGTCGCCGTGCAGGTACGTCACAGTAGTGTTAGTGTGCGGCGCCGCGCCCGCAGCACGCGCTGCAGGGCGTCGCCGTGCAGGTACGTCACAGTAGTGTTAGTGTGCGGCGCCGCGCCCGCAGCACGCGCTGCAGGGCGTCGCCGTGCAGGTACGTCACAGTAGTGTTAGTGTGCGGCGCCGCGCCCGCAGCACGCGCTGCAGGGCGTCGCCGTGCAGGTACGTCACAGTAGTGTTAGTGTGCGGCGCCGCGCCCGCAGCACGCGCTGCAGGGCGTCGCCGTGCAGGTACGTCACAGTAGTGTTAGTGTGCGGCGCCGCGCCCGCAGCACGCGCTGCAGGGCGTCGCCGTGCAGGTACGTCACAGTAGTGTTAGTGTGCGGCGCCGCGCCCGCAGCACGCGCTGCAGGGCGTCGCCGTGCAGGTACGTCACAGTAGTGTTAGTGTGCGGCGCCGCGCCCGCAGCACGCGCTGCAGGGCGTCGCCGTGCAGGTACGTCACAGTAGTGTTAGTGTGCGGCGCCGCGCCCGCAGCACGCGCTGCAGGGCGTCGCCGTGCAGGTACGTCACAGTAGTGTTAGTGTGCGGCGCCGCGCCCGCAGCACGCGCTGCAGGGCGTCGCCGTGCAGGTACGTCACAGTAGTGTTAGTGTGCGGCGCCGCGCCCGCAGCACGCGCTGCAGGGCGTCGCCGTGCAGGTACGTCACAGTAGTGTTAGTGTGCGGCGCCGCGCCCGCAGCACGCGCTGCAGGGCGTCGCCGTGCAGGTACGTCACAGTAGTGTTAGTGTGCGGCGCCGCGCCCGCAGCACGCGCTGCAGGGCGTCGCCGTGCAGGTACGTCACAGTAGTGTTAGTGTGCGGCGCCGCGCCCGCAGCACGCGCTGCAGGGCGTCGCCGTGCAGGTACGTCACAGTAGTGTTAGTGTGCGGCGCCGCGCCCGCAGCACGCGCTGCAGGGCGTCGCCGTGCAGGTACGTCACAGTAGTGTTAGTGTGCGGCGCCGCGCCCGCAGCACGCGCTGCAGGGCGTCGCCGTGCAGGTACGTCACAGTAGTGTTAGTGTGCGGCGCCGCGCCCGCAGCACGCGCTGCAGGGCGTCGCCGTGCAGGTACGTCACAGTAGTGTTAGTGTGCGGCGCCGCGCCCGCAGCACGCGCTGCAGGGCGTCGCCGTGCAGGTACGTCACAGTAGTGTTAGTGTGCGGCGCCGCGCCCGCAGCACGCGCTGCAGGGCGTCGCCGTGCAGGTACGTCACAGTAGTGTTAGTGTGCGGCGCCGCGCCCGCAGCACGCGCTGCAGGGCGTCGCCGTGCAGGTACGTCACAGTAGTGTTAGTGTGCGGCGCCGCGCCCGCAGCACGCGCTGCAGGGCGTCGCCGTGCAGGTACGTCACAGTAGTGTTAGTGTGCGGCGCCGCGCCCGCAGCACGCGCTGCAGGGCGTCGCCGTGCAGGTACGTCACAGTAGTGTTAGTGTGCGGCGCCGCGCCCGCAGCACGCGCTGCAGGGCGTCGCCGTGCAGGTACGTCACAGTAGTGTTAGTGTGCGGCGCCGCGCCCGCAGCACGCGCTGCAGGGCGTCGCCGTGCAGGTACGTCACAGTAGTGTTAGTGTGCGGCGCCGCGCCCGCAGCACGCGCTGCAGGGCGTCGCCGTGCAGGTACGTCACAGTAGTGTTAGTGTGCGGCGCCGCGCCCGCAGCACGCGCTGCAGGGCGTCGCCGTGCAGGTACGTCACAGTAGTGTTAGTGTGCGGCGCCGCGCCCGCAGCACGCGCTGCAGGGCGTCGCCGTGCAGGTACGTCACAGTAGTGTTAGTGTGCGGCGCCGCGCCCGCAGCACGCGCTGCAGGGCGTCGCCGTGCAGGTACGTCACAGTAGTGTTAGTGTGCGGCGCCGCGCCCGCAGCACGCGCTGCAGGGCGTCGCCGTGCAGGTACGTCACAGTAGTGGGGCGCGCAACCTGCGGGCGCGCTTCGAATTTTCGGTTCTAGGATATGCCGGTTTCCTCACGATATTTTCCTTCACCGTTTTGATAAAACTTTAAATACACAACGTCTGTACCATTCCATGCACCCATAAGCACAATGTTTTGCGTGCTTTACATTTTCAACACTCATGTTATCTTACCAACATTTGATTCTATATATTTTTTACCTGCAGGCGGTGGTGACAGAGTTCCTGATCTGCTACGCCGAAGAGCTGTTCGCCCAGGAGCAGGGGGAAGATTCGGGGCCTGAGTCGCTGGAACAGGTAACTTTTATAATAATTTTAACACATACTTTTTTGGAAGTGAAAACTTCTTTAGCGACGTTGTACACTTTTTTTGTAATGGGTAAAAAATGTCAAACTCGCGTCAGGACACGTGACCTGATCGAAAATTCGTAAAACGGATGGCCGTGGCCGGTACCGCGCGTGTTTTGTTTATAAGACAATTCACAAAATACACCGTAATTGTTCAAGTTTTCACTTCTGTCGGCACTCCCGGAGGGCCACTGTTTTTATTTTAATCTCATTTTAAGATAATAAATGAGCAGGTTTTCATTTTCGATTTGCGCCATACAGCGAGGCAGGAACATCACCGCCCTACCTGTTACCATGAGTTTAATACATGATTTTGAAACGGGATATAACATTAGCATTAGGGGACGCTGATATTTCTCGCCGGTTATAAAAAAAATCAAACGGTTTGTTCGTTTATTTCGTTGCGTGTAGCAGGACTTGGATCGTGGCACCACTCTATAGTTCCTGCCCACCCGTATGACTATTAGTTGATGTTAGTTTATATGTTTATTTCATGGTTTTTGCTTCAGGAGCGGTGTGAGTCTCAAGTGGAACTTCGCGGCAATGAATCGTGTCGGCGGCCCAAGAGTCTACCTATCAATCCGCCGACTAAGTTGTTGAGGTAATAACATTCACTGTTCATCTGCCTAAGTTTTTCCCAACTATGTTGGGGTCAGTTTCCAGTCTAACCGAAAGCAACTGCATATTTGGAGTTTAAGTTATTGACATTAATTCATATTTGTAATTCCGGATGTATTAATATGAGTTGTTTTAATAATGTGAGTAGGTAATGCTGCTCAGTGAATAGAATGCTTTTTTGTTTTTATTTTTTGTTTACTGAATGTTTTAGGTTAAATAATTTTGCATGCCGCGGCTACGGTAAAATGTATTGGGACTCTCATAGAAATTACCACCATATCTGTATACCTACATTATGAGTAAATAAATGATTTCTAATTTCATAAAGATACCACGAATTGAGTGAGAATGTGGCTGTTTGATGAGTAAGGAAGGGATCGCAAAGCAAAGGAGTTGCATAATGAAATTTAGTACAACAATATAACACTCATTTGGATGATATTATGGTTACTATGACACTGGTTGCTTTAATGTTGGCAATATATGCTAACTGTTTCAGAAACTTTTATAGGGGATTTATAGCATGGGTGTAGATAATAGTACATACATGTTGATCATTGTACCCGAGGCGGAGATTGTATTATTCGCGATAAGGACGCCGAGTGTGTAATGATCAATGCACACGCGTTTCATGCGACGTTTTTCAATACACTTGCGAGTCACACAATCTTTTTTTTAGGGTTCCGTACCTCAAAAGGAAAAAACGGAACCCTTATAGGATCACTTTGTTGTCCGTCTGTCCGTCCGTCTGTCAAGACCCTTTTTCTCAGGAACGCGTGGAGGTATGAAGCTGAAATTTATATCAATTACTCAGGTCTACTGTCCCTTGAAGCTGTGAAAAAATCAAACTTCTAAGCCAACGCAATCAAAAGATACAGCCGTTTATGCCGCAAATTTTCGACACTTGCAAGGGAATCAAAACCTACAGGGTGCTTCCCGTGAACTCAGAATCTTGAAATTTGGTACGAAGCAACGTCTTATAGCATAGATAAAGGAAAAATTACGAAAACCATAAATTTTTAGTTACATCACATAATCTATTTTTTTTTAATAATTTTAAACTTACTACCCATTTCCTCATAAACGCGTAGAGGTATTAAATTGAAATTCATACCAAATACTCAGGTCTATAATACCTTTAAGTTGTAACAAAATCAAACTTCTATGTCAACGCAATCAAAAGAAACAGCAATTTAAGCTGCATATTTTGAAACTCGCAAGTACTCGCAAGGGAATCAAAACCTAAGGGGTACTTCCAGTCGACCTAGAATCTTGAAATTTCGCATGAAGCAACGTTTTACAGCACACATAAAGGAAAAATTCCGAAAACCTTAAATTTTTAGTTACATTACAAAATATATATTTATTTTTTAATAAATATAAACTTATTACTTGCTTTTTACTTTAATTTATGCTCCTCCATCTTTCCCCATTGTAATGTTATGAATTTCATTTTGCAAAAAAAATACCATAGTTATGACTCGATTGTCGTAATGAACGAACTTTGTAAACCTTGCAGGTTTGTACGGAACCCTCGGTGCGCGAGTCCGACTCGCACTTGGCCGGTTTTTTTTTTAATTTGACTCGCTTATTTTACTTTATCATACAGCCTGTTACTTGTTCATACAATGTTCGTGATTGATCTCTTTGGTGATTGGAACTTTTACTAACAATATCCACATTCCAAATTCAAATCACTTTTAGTCCCTAGGGATTAAAGAGCTATTTTAGCCTCTGTTTACGAAGAATATTCTAGCACTTTTTGAATAGATGTGATAAAATAGTAGATTATGCACCGAGGGGCTAAAGTTGTGTCTTATGTCACGGGCGTCATATTGAATCTCGAGCGCAATGAAGGATACGGGATTTAACTCCCGAGCGCAGCGAGCGAGGGAGTTAATACAAGAATCCTGAATGCAGCGAGGGATTCAAGATAGCCCAAGGCAAAGACACCTTTAGCCCAGAGGAGGATACTCTACTTTTTACACCTACTGTGAGAAAATAATAGCCATAGTACGAAAAACAAAGTATTTATTAAATAAACAAACAGTAAGAATAACATATTTAGGACTAGTTAGTTATATGCACTTCCATTCCTTTTAAAAAATGGTTCGTAGTTATCTAATTATTTTTACAATATTATGTCTTCGAAAACTTGGCAACGATATGAAGATGCAGTCGTTATGATTTTGTAGGAAATCGAAAATATCATCCACGCGTAGTAAGGGTATCGAGAATAGCTTTCCTCTTTCTGGCACCAAAGGGTGTTTGTTAGTACTATACTGCCAATTTAGCTGAGCATGTGAGATTCCAAATTCGAATCACATTATTGACCAGCGGGTCATAATGAAATCCGGTACAACATTATTGACCGGCTGTGCCCCCGGCCACTAATGACTCACTTTAGGTTAAGGTTGCTTGACATATAATTTGACATTTTCGAGCAGGTGGTGTGAAAAAAAATTAACGATTTCAAAAACATCCTGTTATAGGTAGGTCGTGTAAGTGATACAGGGTGAGTTAAAACAGCCTGTATGACAATACAGGATGTTTTAGGGTATTGTACAGAGTGCATAGCACCGAGTGTAGCTTTATTCTCCCCGCAGCTTGGAAGAGGCGCGGCGGCGCGGCCAGCCGGGCGGCGCGCCCGCGCACAGCCCGCGCCTGCCGCCCGCCTCGGGCGCCATCGCCGCCGCCGCCGCCGCCAACACGCAGCTGCGGCCCTCCTCGCACCTGCGGCCCAAGTACATCGAGGTACGGCTTATATTGTAGCGCCATCTACACCGCCACGTGCGAACCTCGCGTCACACTGACGTCACGCAAAATCCTGCATCGCGCAAGCAGAGTTTACCGCGCGACTAACATGTATCGTCCGGACATCAATCATCGGGTAGTTGCCCACCACACACGACACCCGTCTGGTCTGAGGATCCTCCCTGCACTATAGAAGTTGAGTGAATTTTACACCCTGTTCCTCATACTTCTATAATATTATACCAGTAAAAACATAAAACTCAAAAACACACTGACTACAAAATTAAAAAAAACCTATTAAATAATAATCAACCAAATAATAAAAACCTCACACGTTTGCCCGCCTACACAGGACACACCCCGCGTGTCGAAGTAGCCGAATGAACGCAGTGAAGTCATTGTTTCCACAATGATAATGACATTTGGTGTACCGCTGACATTTCGAACACTTAAAAAAACTAGTAAAACTACTGTTTATAATAATATTAACGTGTAATCTTGTGGAGCACAACTTAACGTGCTTATTTCCTGCAATTTCATTCTAAAATAAAAAAAATAACCAAACAAACGATGAGGGCGCCACTGCGCAATCGACGTTCGGTCGGCGCCCTCTTAAAAAAAAAATAACCAGCAATTTCCACATATTTTTATTCGCCTTAAACCAATGTAAATCTTTCACATAAAACTACACCTACTGAAACAGCCTAGTTTACCAATATGTTTTATTTTCCATGTGAATTTGACGAAATATTTTCTTTGTTGTCAGGTCGGATCGGGTCCCAACAATTTACCGCAATACCACACCGTTTTAGATCTACCTGCTCCAGGTCAGTATATTTTTTAAGATAACCATGATTAAGTATTCATAATTTGGTTGAAAAAATGATGATGTGAGATAAAAATCCTCTATTTCTCACTATCTAGAATATTTGTCACTGTCTAGCTAGTTTCTAGCTTTCCACTCACTCCATTCTTCATCAACTCTTTTCGTCCATGCTTTCACTTCTCTTCTCTGTTCTTTTTTTTTCTTCGTTGAACATGATCAATCCATTAATCCATGGATGATTTTTATGATTATAATTCTATAAATATTTTTTTACGACCGCGATTCATAATATAATTATCATTCAGCCTAATAGTGACCTCACTATCAGGGGAATCGCGTAAACTGCAAACAAGTAAGAAAACTTGAATTTCGCGGGTTGCCCTGATTCTTTCGCCTTCACAGCGTTACTTCACAGATGCATACATCTACGGCGGGTCAATACTGCGTGAATGACGTAATCTGCGTGACAGAAAAATCACCATCGGGCCGGATTTAAGACTGAAATTCACGATATTTCATGTTTTTTTTTTGTCAGGTAAACGCGGCCTCAAGCGCTCCCCTTCTGGCTGGCGCGGCCTGTTCACGCGCAGCAAGCAGCAGCGCGCGCGCAGCCGCCGGGAGCCCGCGCCGCACGCGCCGCGCACTCCCACGCCGCCGCTGGTACGTGCGCTATGATGCCTCGTTCACGCGAGGAGAGTTTCTCGACTGACGAGAAGCGAGACAATACATGCGACTCGTTGGTGTGAGAGTCTGTAATGTAATGTTACGAGCTTGGGGTTCGTGACAATAAAAACTGCCGATTTAATAACCAAAAATTGACACTTTAATCACAACACTAATTACAACTCAAACGCACTAATTATGAAACACAATTTCACTGATCACTCTTAGTCGCACTTGAATATCGCTTCGATGTACTCGCTTGTATCGCTTATTCAAAACTATATGTCTCGCGGCTCACACCGGCCTTATATAGTGCCACAGAGCTACTATATAAACATATAGAACGTTCAAGTACATACCGGTCCCGACTGACCCGATGTCGATAGTTCTCAGAATTTCTAGGACCTTGACCCTACTAGTTGTGGTACCCGATACTAGATGGCGCTAGTGGTAACTAATGTCACCATGTACCAGGCATCAATTGTGGCGCGCAACAGTAACAACATCTCGCCTTGTTTCTCCGAAGGATTGGGCAGAGGTGTACCTATAACAACCCACCCAAATTTCACCAGTTAGGTTTAAATCCATGTAACAGGTGGCAACCCTATTGCCATCATCCGGGCGTAAATCTGGACTCCGAAGCTGCTATCCGTAATATGTTGTTACTTTCTTACTCATTGATTACCTAAGCATTGTGAAGCAGAGTTTCATTGTGCATCCCAACGCGTCAAAAATTACCACGCTGTTGCATTTTCAACTCACGGCGCTAAGCATTGCGTTGAAAATACAGTGCGCGAAAAAATCCCGGCACGATATTTTTACGTTCGAGCGTAATGAAAGGAATTTTCATTACAAGTAAAGTTTATCTTTTCCGATGCCCTAATAGAAAGCGATTACGCGACCATCCAACTAAGATACCTGTTTGACACCTGTACCAAATGTTTCATCGAATAACTTTCGCACGAATTTGCGATAGCATAGCGTCTTACATAAATCTTCATTTTGTATTGCAACTGTCGACGTGATGCAAACAAAAAATCACCAATGACATCATTATAAATCACCAATTACATCACTATAAATCAACAATGACATCATTCTAAATCACCAATGACATCATTAGAAATCACCAATGATATAATTATAAAAAACCAATGACATTATTATAAATCACCAATGACATCATTATAAATCACCAATGACATCATTATAAATCATATATCAAATCATGATTTTTCTTTTTGTACAGGACATACCAATGTGCACAACAAGTCACGGCCTCCGTCCAGTGAAGTCGTGCGAGTCGCTCGCGTCTGACAGCGACACGCTCGCTCCGCTTGCCGAGCGAGCCGCCATACCGCTCAAACATCACACCAGGTAAGCGTATTAGTTAGGATGTTAAATTGGGCTGAAATTCAGCACTTTCTGAAGGTCAAAAGGCACAAAGAACCGCTCGAAACGCTCATGCTTCACCAACCAGTATTTCAACTGGAAATTTTAATGTGACGCAAATATTGTGAATCCTTACGATTTTGGTGAATTGACGCTAACAAGACAACACATTTGCCGAAATACTAAGGAAAGATCGACGTGTTTGCAATTGCAATACTGTTTAAATTATCTATGACCACTGATCTATATTATACAAATGCTGTACTAAATATACTATTCGAAATGACAATTGTTTTTTGTGCCGATTCAAAGCGCGCTCGAGTGCCTCAGGAACTAAAACTTGACACATTCTTGCTAATGACCCATGTCGTTTTAGTTCGACTCTGGTGATTTAGGTCTTAAATCGTGGAATAACTTTTTTGTTGCGTATTTTGTGTTTACTACGAGATATTTAGAACATTTTTTATCATGAGCATTGTATAAAACTCGCTATCAAAAATATTAGTTCCACGTACGCTCATGTTGCTATCAGCGCCAAAATGGCGAAAATCTCCGCTTTGACATCGATCGTATGAAATCTAATCTGCATTCGTGATCTATTTGCCAAAATTGTAAACAAATATCAGTTTATGGAAAAATAACTTTAAATCCTACACAATAAAGTTCACTTTACGCTACAACTTCAAACGTTTTTATAACTTTTTCAATAGCGTTAGTCACTCTGTAATCAACTTAATTACCAATGAAATAAAGGTGATATTTGTATAACTTGAAATACTATTAATTTGAAACTTGTTTGAATAGACATTCAGCGGGATTGTCCGAAAGGGTTACCGCTGGCCCGGAACATAAAGGGCTAAGGAAGGAACACGGGTGGGTTTTAGTCAGTAAGAGTCTGACACTGCCTTCCGCTCCACCCAGAGCGGGGGGGGGGGGGGTCATTTGATGATCTACCGGCCTCAAAAAAAAAAAAAGTTTGAAAGACATTAGAGTACTTGTGCAAAATAGGTCAGTGATACATTAGACCTAAATTACGTCGCATAAATTTTGCCAGGTGTGTAGCTACTGTAGCTACACTAAGAAAAATACTCCAAGCGTTAAATACGATCAATGTTAAATAATTTATCATGAGTTTTTTATTCAGGGAGCTGATGTGAACGAATACCAGTAGAACTATTCAATCAGCTGTATTTTATGTTATTATCATCACGTCCCCACAAGGTGGACCAACGACCTTGTGAAGGCCGCAGGAACCCGTTGGATGCGAGAAGCACAGAACCGGTCGAAGTGGAGGTGCTTGGGGGAGGCCTATGTCCAGCAGTGGACGTCTTTCGGTTGAAATGATGATGATCATCGCGCTTGGCTAATTGATTGTTGATTGTAGATGATGATTAGGAACCTAAGTGATATGCAGTATCCCGATATTATTTTCGGGATATAGAATTAGTAGTTTAGTATGAGTTCATGAGAGGACATGCCGGTTTCCTCACGATGTTTTCTTTCGTCGTTTTGAGAGCAGTGGTGATGAAATAATTTACACATAGTAAAGCGCCTGTCTGGGATCGAACCTACGACCCTGAAACTCATAAGTCGCGGCCGTTACCACTGGGTCACCACCACTGCTCTCTACCAACCCGCACTGGGCCCGCGTGGTTTATAAGGGACTGTTCATTTATTACGTAAGACAATTTTGACCATTTTCTGACTACCCTCCCCCGTAAGAAATAATAAGACTTGGCTGAACGCCCTCCGCCTCTTTCAATCTTACGTAAGATCAGCGTCTACCAAAATTGCAAAGAAAATGTAGCAAATAAATTAAAAACATGCAATTTTTGCTTACTTTTGTGATCTTACGTAAGAACAATCTAAATCCCTCCCGGACAACGTAAGAAAAGAAAAAATAAGACTTGTTTGGACCCCCTCCCCCCTCAAATCGTCTTACGTAATAAATGAACAGCCCACTCCCACAGAGCGGAGGTCTGTGTCCCAGCAGTGGGGGAACTTCATAGGCTTAGTATGAGATGTTTGTAAAAATAATCGTTCAGTGAAGGTCAACCATCTACTTTTTTGCCGCCAAGATTGCTGTGTTCTGGTTTGGTATAAGTGCCGGTGTGATAACTTGCACATAAGACATATATACCGTCTTATTACAAAACTGGTTCTAACTTAGACCTAGCCTCAACCTTGGAGCCAGTTACTGTATTTTGAACTCTATTCCGACAAACGTAAAGTTCTTAATGCAATATTGACAACTTAGACTCGGGTTTAACATCAGATTTTGTAATAAAAACTTTAACTTCTGTCAGATTATAGTTCAAAATTTAATAATAAATAAATAAATAAAATGTTTATTTCAATAACTTACAATATGTTTACATATTCTTTAGGGAATTTATATTTATACTGGTATTCAGCTGCATCCGGTTAGACTGGAAGCCGACCCCAACATAGTTGGGAAAAGGCTAGGCAGATGGATTCTTTAGGGAATTTCCATTTAAATAAGAATTTTACTTGTGTTAGGAAAATTTCGCCCTTCCAATAGTTACAGTGTAAGCTATTGAGTAGACAATTAGGCATGCTTTGTCTCTGGGATGGCAATGCGTCTGCGATGCCTCTGGTATTGCGGATCTCCAAAGTCACGGCGGTGACCATTAACACCACTTTTGCACGGACGTAAAAATATCGTGGCGGGATTTTCAACTCTCGATGAGAGCATTGAGGATCCAACAGAGCGCACCCCAGCGCGTCAAGAACCCACACTGTTGGATTTTCAACTGTCAACAAAAAAATGTCGACCGTGCGAACCTGGGTTCAGGTGGTCCGTCATGTTTGCCACATAAAACATAACCATCTTTATGAGCACCGTCGCAGTCGGATAAAAAAGGGCAATTCTCCAATACGGTCCACAATAGAACTGGAACCGCAATACTGTATGTTAGTTTTCTGTTTTAAGAAGCCGCTCATCTATCGATGTCTGGCAACAAAGCGCGATGTTACCGGCGACAGTTGCGCAACTCTTGTCGCCTTGTGAGAAAGTGGATTTAAGGTAACCAAGTAGAATATGTCACCTGCTTGGACATAACATAACAAGATAAACAATTAACAGTAGAGTATGACATTTTCAGCCGACTTCACAAAAAGGTGAGGTTATGTATTCGGCTTTTTTAACATTATGAGGGCAGCCATTTTGAATTTTCTGTGAAATTATTTTGCCTAGGACACATTCTGGATCAAGCAAGGCAGATCGAACGATGTCACACATCTGTTAAAATCTGTTCAATACTTTTGGTTAACTTTTATACTACCTTACCTACCTGTGAGACTCATAACTTACTTTTAGGTTTCTTTACCACTTCCTAGTGCTTTAACTGGGAAGAAGTGTCGCAAAAACACCCCAGCAGCACAAAAGAAAAAAATTGAACGGATGCCAAATATTACATCAAGAGGATACACTGCATGAATCTAATTTACACAAATAACTCAATCACCAATCCAACTGCCAAGCGTGGTGATTATAGAATTACTCTTGTTCGGCTAAATGTCCATTCTAAACGAATCTTCAAGCATGAATCTAGATTTATACTTATCTATAATCTACTTTAAAAGTATCTAATGAAAGTGAAAGTAAATTACTAACTAATATCTAATTAATTAATAATAATAACAAAATGATATCCTAACTTAACTAAAACTATTCGCAAACTAAAATATAGTGTCGAATACTTCATCCGCGTCGCTGTCGACTGGTAATGTACAGACGCCAGCACATCAAGCTACCCGAAACTGTCAAATTTTCTCCATCAACTTTGTACCTTATGCTTTAGCGTTAAAGTTGAAAATCTAAGAAAGGACATGTTAGGTTTTTGTATGGAGGCTGGGCTTTTATTCGACGCTGCTGTGAACAGGGAAGAGATCATATTTTTATGAAAGTACATAAATTAAGGAGACTTTGTATATTTTTTAATTTTTTTTTGAAAGCACCCTTTCCTTAATTATTATACATTTTAATAATCATTATTTAAAAAAATAAATTGCAACCCACAGTAATTATTGATTTTGGCAACACTTTTCGGTTGGATGTCATTATTGTCATTGTGAATTGTGAACGTCAATCAAGTGTCAAATTCAATTCAATTTTGACCTGTGTACTGACAGCTGACAAGTATGACAACCTTACTGGCACAGGTAATATTTTCATAGATTCCATTAGGAGGCAAAGGAATTAATGCCATACATACAAATCATGGAGTTTGTTTTATTTTAAGCCATCTAATATTATTTTAGATATTTTAAATAACAATAAGGTGTATAATTTGCTTTAAAAAATGATATTTAACCATTTTTTCTTTGTTTCAATGTGTAAAAATAATATTACGACACCAAAAATATCTAGATTTAAAAATGTATTTATTCAATAATGGTGCTTTTAATATTTTTTCTGTTTTTGTCAGGCCATCCTGAATAAGTTTCCCTATCAGAAAAACCATACATGACAGCTGTTCAAAAATATTATTATTTTAAGCCCATTTCATAACATGTCCTTTAACAGATTGTAGTAGCTTGATGTGCTGTATGTAGTACTTTGTATGTTTTTTTTTAGGAAATTGTAAAAATCTCAGTTGAGGCCAAATTAAATGAAATTGTTTGTTCTGTAAATATGATATCGGAATGAACACGTCATATAAAAATAAATAAGCTAGATCCAGTCGACATTGGTGCCGATTCTGTTGTTCACAAACTAAACTAAATTTCAGTGCATATTTTTCTTTCATTAAGAAAAGGACAGAAGATAAATTTTAGTTTAGTCCTGTCAAATTAATCAGCGCCTGACTGACATAAATTGACGTAATTTTAGTAGGCAAGTTTTTAATTACGTCTAAACTTGTATGGAGTAGTGTCAGGCGCGGTGTATTGAGGTTATAAAATTAACCTCAACTGTCAGATGAAAAACATCTTTAAAGTTTATTGAAAATGTCAGGTTTAGGTATACAAATAATGGCTTTACAAATTCTGATCCACAGGTACGTTCTCTGATCCATTTGTTTACATTTTTATCTGATCTTTTTGGAACGGACTATAGATAAAAGTATAGATTTATGCGAAATCTAACAGTATTAAAACAAAATTCACGCTTGATCTTCGTTCGATGAGTATCCTGTTCACAATCCCCACATTTTCTCCAGATCGTCATCGTGCGACTCGTACTTCGAGCCGTGGCAGGCGGAGCTAGCCGACATGCGCCTGCGCCTGTCGCCGCAGGAGAGGGACCATCACATGTTCAGCGAGGAAGATGACACGCAGCTTCAGATCAATCACAAGCCGGTTGGTTCCCAACGTACACCAGCTAGTCTGCTACTGGTATTCAGCCGCATCCGTCTAACCCAGCCATTCCCAAAGTGGGCGATAACGCCCCCTTGTGGGCGCTGCAGGCCTAACCAGGGTGGTAAGAGACCCAGAAAAAAATGGGGGCGTTGTGTAGAGGTTTCGGGGGGCGATTTGTAATTTCATCTAGCTAGGAGGACTCTTAGACACCGACTGAGCTCTCGACTCTCGGCTACAACTTGTGAAGTTTGGGAACCCCTGGTCTAAGATGCTGCTGAATACCAGTTCCAGCTGAATACCAGTGTTTTACATGGAGCGACTGCCTATCAGACCTCAAGAACCTAGTTATTAGGTACCACAATAGAATAGAATATTCTTTATTATGTACAGACGCCAGCACATCAAAGCTACCCGAAACTGTAAAATTTTCCCAATCAACTTTGAACCCTATGCTGTAGCAATAAAGTTGAAAATCTATTAAATAAATTTGACAGATTGTAGTAGCTTGATGTGCTGGTGTATGTACACCATAAATATTACAGAATATAAATGTAGAAATTTTACAAGGCGTGACACAATGGACGGTCTTTTAAAGGCAACCTTTGGATGGATTTAGAGAGAATGTAGAGACAATACTGCAGGTCGTCTGTGGTGTGCCATTTACATGTATACAATAAATACATACACATACACGCACCCTTCACACACACTCACAGACGCACGCACCTCCACACCCTCCCTCACACACTACACACAGACGCACGCACCTCCACACCCTCCCTCCCTCACACACACACAGACGCACGCACCTCCACACCCTCACACACACACACACACCCCTACACACACCCTTACACACACATATACACACACACACACACCCACTTACCTATACTGCTACAACTATCACACTAATATTATAAAGGCGAAAGTTTGTGAGTGTGTGTTTATATGTTTGTTACTCTTTCACGCAAAAACTACTGAACGGATTTCGATGAAATTTTGCACACGTATAGTTTATAACCAAGATCAACACATAAGATACTTTTTATCTCGATATTCCCACGGAATCGAAACTTATGCGGGTAAAACCGCGGGGCGCTGCTGGTGAAAAATATAATTATTGTTTATGTGCAATAAAGACATAAAATCAACGTGAAATAATTAACGAAATATCCCATTGTTACAGGATGACTCTTTATGCTCGACGCCTCCTGAATCCGTTCTATGCAGTGCCGAGCCCAGTCCTCGTAGAAACTTGCGCGTTGATATACACCAAGCTAACGAGCTGGCTGAGCGGTTAGTACATAAAACGTTTATGTTTTTTGGTTATTTTTAATTGTAAATCACGAAGTAACAGTTAGTTCCGAATGGCTACTTGTTTTAATAATTTGATGCGACTTCTACGGTCGGTCTTTTAATTAGCTACAGTAAAATGATAGCTTATGTGTTACTTAAATGACTGAAATTGGCGTTTTTTTTTTCGTTTTTTCGCGGCCATCAACTAAATCTTGTTTTTCTAGTACAGAATAGTGTAAGAAACGAAATTTATTTGGTATGCATATCTCTAAACTCAGTCCGAATGAGTTATTAAAAAGTGTAATTTTATTGTAGCTAATTAAAAGTCGGACTAATGCCACATTTTAGCTGTCTTATCGTCGATTATTCACGACCGAACCCAATTCCTTATCTATCACAGGTAGAAAAACCTGTCTATCTCAGGTTTTAACGTCCCAGTCCTACTGACTACTACTATTATAAATGTGAAAGTTTGTGAAGATGTTTGGATGTTTGTTACTCAATCACGTGTAAACCGTTGAACAGATTTGGATGAAAATTGGCACATAGATAGACCATTTCCTGGATTAAGATTGTACTTCGGTGAGTGTGCCCAAGAACTCGACGACCTCATTCCACCGGCCCCCTTCTACCTTCGGACATCCAGACGCACTGCAAGTTACCATCCCTGCCTAGTTGCTATTCCACCAATTCGCACTAAGCGTTTTCAAATGTCCTTTATAATGCGCACAGCAAAAGAGTGGAACTCTCTACCTGCGTTTGTGTTTCCGAGTGCATACAACCCGAATCTCTTCAAAGTAAGAGTGAACAGGCTTCTTCTGGGTGAGCTCACTCCATCGTAGACTTTGTCTCTGTCATCTCTGACCTAGACTAGAGTCAAGAGCAAACCCATTTCAAATAAAACAAATAATTAACACATAGGATACTTTTTATTCCGATATTCCCACGAGATCGAAACTTACGCGCGTGAATCCGCGGGGCGCTCCTAGTAATCTACATATATCAGTAGCGATCTCTATGATTATATAATACTGGCAGAGTTATGAATAAACTGGCTACCATCAGTAGCGATCTGTCCTTTTGATCGCCACACGTCAAAAGATCGAAAACGTGCCCTCGGCGTCAGTCTGTCTGTCATGTAGACGAACCGTAGCGTGCTGGGCACATTTTGGTTTGTCATCTATACATGACGGTCAAAAGGTTAATTGAAAATAAGTTATTGGGTTCGGCCGTAAGGGGATAATGTAGTGTCTTATGTCACGGGCGCTATATTAGACCCCGAGCGCAACAAAACATTCTAGAGCTCAGAGAAAAAGCGAGGTAGTTAAGACTAGAATTCCTCGTTACGCTCAGGATTCAAGTTCTGCCAAGACGAAGTGACCTTTATCCTCAAGGAGAATACTTTCACACCTTCTGCAACGTATTAAAAAGAAATTCGATTTTCGCTTTTTTTTTGTGTAATTTTTCATACCTATTTTCAGTTGAGGTTCCAAATTCAAACATTATTAACCAGCGGGTAAGGGTGCGTTTCCACTGAAGATGAGCTGGGCGGAGCGGAGCGCAGGAATCGTCCAATCATAGACGAGACGAGTGACGCGCTGAGGATTTCAACCAATGTGATTGGTCGATTCTTGTACGTCTCCGCTCCGCTCCGCACAGCTCCGCTTCAGTGGAAACGCACCCTTATAATGAAATTCAGTACAGTGCGTGCCACGTAAGAAGAGACTTGACACACCACGTGGTTTGACATGCGCAGTACACGATTTTAGGTATCTTTAGCGGTATGAGGTCTGAGTGCGGGATGGGACCGGACGTCATAGGGGCGGCGGAAAGAGCGGGGGAGGCGGGGTCAAGTTACGTGGCACGCACTGTACAATATTGTTACCCGGCGAGACCCCAGAGGAGCAATTCTCGTAATTTTGTCGCTGAGATGACATTACGACTAGATATTGAACGTATTTAATTACGCGAGTTGGACTTCTGGGCTTATTATGACTTTACTTTGTCATAATTTTACGTTACCGAGAAAGTCGTTTGTTTTTTGTTTTTTTTTGTTAAGTTGTGTTACGATTTTGACAAACCCAAGTAATAATTATAGTAATCTTTCAGAATCATTTTTAAAAGCGCCACATAATGCATCGCAGTGTTGGATTTAAATAATACGCTTGTGCAGATGTAAACTAAAAGGAAGTGAAGAAACGGAGACAATACTTTTTGTTAGTTATTCAAAATGTGTAAATTTTTATCATAGTGTTGCTACGAGGGGCGTTCAATGTATTCTCGGTGTGGGTATGTTAGAAAAACTGTAAAACCTTGAAAAAAATTTATTTTTCAATATAGTCTCCCATGATTTCAATACATTTGTTTGATCGCGAAATAAGTTTTTCTATTCCCTTAAAAAAATAATGTTCTTCTTGGCCCGAAAAATGCTCATTTACAGCGGACTTGAGCTCATTATCGTCAGCAAATCGCTTTCCCCTGAGGACTTTTTTAAAATTTGGGAATAAAAAGTAGTCACTGGGGGCCAGGTCCGGACTGTAGGGTGGGTGGTTAATTTCCTCGAACCCGCACTCTCGTACAGCAGCCTTGGAGAGCCGCGCAGTGTGAACCGGTGCGTTGTCGTGAAGAAGCAACACATTCTTTGCCAGCTTTCCTCTTCTTTTTTCTTTTATTGCTTCTCTCAAAAGGCGTAAAGTGGTTGAGTATTTTTCTGCGTTGATAGTTTCACCTTTTTTTGTGTACTCGATCAAAAGTATTCCTTTAGAATCCCAGAAAACTGTGGCCATGATTTTGCCAGCGGATGGAGTGACTTTGAACTTCTTCGGAGGGTCTGATCCCTTTTTGTGCCACTGCATAGACTCCTGTTTACTCTCCGGGTCATAGTGACGAACCCACGTTTCATCACCTGTAATTATCATTTCGAAAACACTTGCAGGATCGTCGCCACACAGCTCTAAAAAATCCTTACAAGTGTCAACCCGCGCCTGCTTTTGAAGCGCAGTGAGCATGCGCGGCACCCATCTTGCACTAACTTTTGTAAGGTTGAGATAATCATGTAGTATAGTATGTATAGTACCAACGGATAGCTTAGTTATTTCCGCCAACATCGTGATTTTTACACGTGCATCTTCTAATACAAGTTTTTCGATAATTTTCACATTTTCTTCGGTAGGTGCCGTGATTGGCCCACCTGGGCGGGGATCATCCTCGATACTTTCCCTGCCTCTTTTGAATTCACTTGACCACTTCTGTACGGTCGATAATGAAGGAGCAGAGTCTTGATAAACGGCTACCATTTCTTTATGGATAGTTTTTTGAGATTTTCCTTGTTTAGTGAGGAATTTAATCACAGCACGATGCTCAATTTTCTTCAACATTGTCGCGTCAGTCATTTTCGTCGTCGCTGACTGGAGGTAGCAAACAAACTAATGAAGTTATCAACATGAAATTTTATATAAATACCCTCAGATAATGTTGTTAGCTAATGATATATTTTAATTACCCACAATAATATCAAATCACCCCGATACCGAGAATACATTGAACGCCCCTCGTAGTATAATAATTATGTACAGACGCCAGCACGTCAAGCTACCCGAAACTGTCAAATTTTCCCAATCAACTTTGAACCTTACGCTTTGGCGATAAAGTTGAAAATCTATTAAAGAAATTTGACAGATTGTAGTAGCTCGATGTGCTGGCGTCTGTACTTATAACTATTTAGAGGTTTACGGCCTGGTCGCGCGGATGATTTTTTATCCCGCACTCGATTTTCAACTTTCTATGATAAGCAGAGCATTGAGAATGCAACAGAGTGCATCAATGTTACAAAAAACCGGTCAAGTGAGAGCTGGACTCGCGCACCGAGAGTTCCGTACAAATTTGTAGGTATGTAACTACAATGTCACGGTTTTCGGATTTCTTCCTTTACTTGTGCTAAATTACATTGCTTCTTGCCAAATTTCATGATTCTAGG
This sequence comes from Luperina nickerlii, assembly GCA_963855955.1. NCBI lineage: Eukaryota > Metazoa > Arthropoda > Insecta > Lepidoptera > Noctuidae > Luperina > Luperina nickerlii. The sequence continues at coordinate 8,853,879 of OY979690.1, read as the reverse complement.
TCAACGGGAAGTACCCTATAGGTATTGATTCCCTTGCGAGTGTCAAAACATGCGGCTGAAACGGAACATAAACACCCGTATCTTTTGATTGCCTTGACTTAGAAATTAGATTTTTTCATTGTTTGAAGGGATTGCAGTTCTGAGTATTTGATATTAATTTCAATTTGATAACTCCACGCGTTTCTGATAAACTTTCCGTTCTTATTTTGATTGTTGTTGTTTATTTATATCTAATCGTATGCTGCACTGGCTGACGTCATCACGTCAATCACCGGCTGTCGCTGAAAACCAGCGCTGGGGCTCTGTCTCGTATAGAGTCTTAGCATTATGCTGAGCGTTGGCCGTTTTGCGTAGATGTGACGCATACTTTCTCCCAAATTGTTATTTTTCTGTTGTTTGTGTCTTTTATTTTTATGCGTCATGTTTGCCGCAAATAAACGTATTTTCTTTCTTTCTTTCTATAAATAGGGTTTTGACAGACGGACAACGAAGTGATCTTATAAGGGTTCTGTTTTTCCTTTTGGTACGCAACCCTAAAACCACCCTATTCGATTTTTAACTCTCGGCAATAAGCTATCCGTTGAAAATCCAGTGCGCAAGAAGAAAAAATCGCCCGTGCGTGCGAGGACTTAGTAGTACCCTCTTTTTGGGAAATTCGTTATACTGACATGGGGTGTTAAGGGGCATTCAAGAAAACTGAGAAATCATTCTTGGTATAAACAATTTATGGTCTAGTCCACAGGTTCTCAACCTTATATTGTCCACAGCCCACTTTGAGAATATAGGTATTTATTTTTACAGCCCCCAATTTTTGTACTTATTACGGTCTTTCATTATAATTTGTTCATATTATCTGAAGGCCAATTCCCGTAATTAAAAACTTTTAAAAACTATTTGCAATCTCATCTCAGCGACAATCAATGTAAAAAAAAAATTAGGGGAGTTAGAGGTATTTTTGATAGATTGAGACTGATACTACGAATGTTCTTAAATTACGAGAACTCGTGTTCTGTCCTCTGTTATTTATGTTACCGCACTCGATCAACATTTCTACAATTTCCATCCTCAGTCGTCGCCTCGCCCTAGAAGAGCAGCTCTCCCAAATCGGCTACATAGACGGAGAGTCCCCTCGTGCCCGTCCTCCACCTGAGAAACGTCACTCGGCCAGACCCGCCTCGCCTAGGCACACGGATATCGCTAAGAGGTAAAGAAATAAAAACATTTAAAAACTATAATTGTTTTGCAAAAATAAAACATTCTGTATCCCAAACGAATGTGTGTATAAGTAAAAAGCTTTTAAAAGAAAAAGGCTTCTTTTTTACTGTACGAACAGTCTGTTAAAATCTGTTATTCCATTGTCCACAGACTATGCAAAGACCGAGACAGTCCAATGACCTCTCTTACCGACTTCCCAACTTCCCTTGGAAACGTGAAACTCAGGTAAATATACCAAACATTTGACCTTATATGCATATTATAAATTATACAGTCAGAGAAATTAATTGTTTAGCAAATTCACAATTGAGCAGTCGGTCGTGAGTACGTACCCACGCATGCACTTTACTTTGTGTATTTAATATCATCACCACTGCTCTCAAAACCGTGAAGGAAAACATCTTCAGGAAACCGGCATGTCCTAGAACCAAAAAATCGTAGACATGTGACATTTACCAACCCGCATTATAGTCCGCGCGGAACTAGTTGCGCCTTGGGTTGGGACGGCGGTGAGGGCGGCGCGGTTGCCTAGTGTTCGTAACGCACGTACTCAGTCATGACAAAGCGTCCCCGCCCCTCCGCCCCATCGCTCACACACCTAAGGCGCGGCCAACTAGTGCCGCGCGGACTGTAGGCCCGCGTGGTGCATTACGGCCCTCTCACAGAGAGGAGGCCTGTGGGGACATAGGCCTCCTCCCTGCCAATAAAGTTCCCACTGCTTTATTGGCTGATTGTGATATGTTATTTACAGTCAGTATTTTTGAATTTTTAAAGCGTCTGTCTTTCAGAAATTTGAAGCTAGTTAGCTACTCTTGAGTTCTTTCTTACATAATTCTAACTATTGTTTTTACCAGCACATAGAACTGAAAATTATTTGTCTTCCGATCTAATACTGTCGTTCCTTTAGAATTGTTATAAAAAGAAACATCACAAACTCGCATATTTATAAATACCCACATTTTCAATAACACGTACATTTTACAAATTGTGTGAGCAGCCACTGTTAATCTGTATTTTATTAATTAGTTATTTAGAATGGTGTTGTGGACTTATCACATTTTATTTTACTATTAACTTCACTGCCAGAACATATAAACAAAAATATAATAAGCATAGTTGCAGGTAAAAAAATAACCTGAAACTATTTGACATATAAAAAAATAAAATACACCCATAATCTAGTTTAAACTAATGTCAGTATACAATTACAATTAAAACCCTCTCAAATGTGTACAATTACTAGCACTTCAGCGTCGACTTTGTACGCGCGGATTTCGTATTAAAATCTCGATAACAGCGCCACCTATCGGGTCCAAAACAATCCTATCTTTCAAGCTAGAACTAAACATATATTCACAAAATTTCACTGAAATCGGTGGGGTGGTTTCGGAGATTAAGGTGTACGAACATAGTGACAGATAAAATATAGTTCGAATTGTTATTCTTTCATAATTTCTTATTCCTTAAATTGTACAGAAAATAGCCTGACTGATAAAAAAAACTATTTAAATTCAAAAATAAAATTGAATAGTTTGGTTCGAAAGATGCGTGGAAAAAAAACGTGAACTCTACTATTTGATATAGTTATACCTGTCGCACGAAAAACAGCCTTAAAAATAAGCGAACAAACAACAAAATTGCTAACATGAAAGTAGTAATAAATCCACAACACCAAAATAACCACACATAAATGTGATAACAACCTAAATTTCCGCTTACACTGACATCTAACACTTTCAGAGAAAGAAACTCCCCGAGAAAATCCAAAACTCGATACAGCGCCATGCACTTGGACACTGACAAATCTACCAACCGACTTAGTTGGCACGGGAAAGATGGACACTCCACCTTAATAAAGATAGATTGGCCGAATGAGAATTCTGTGTCCACTCTAACAACAAGCACAATGAATTCTAGTCCATTAACACCGATAACACCAATATACGACCCGCTAGAAAGCGACTCCGAAGTCAGCGAGACAAACAAACACACTATCCAAATCAAAAGTGAAGTTTGCAGTAACTGTGATCAAGAAAAATGTCTTAAATGTGAATTAAAAGGGACAGACTACGAAAATTTAAAAGATTTCGCCGAAAATCTTCATGATAGTTTAGAACACAGTCCATTACACTCCACTGATATCAGCTATCACAATTTAAACAGGTTATCAGCTGTGTCAAACTCTTCAAACTCCGAAACTGACAAGAAAAAAGACGACAATGACGTCATGAAAGTTATGACGTCCTCACACGAGAGCTCGTCCAGCTACTCAAATGTCAGTTTGACGAAAGGAGATGAGCTATACGAATGTTACAATTACACTCGACCGAATTATATAAACTTACAGTCTTCAAGTACTAGTAAAAGTTCGCCAGGAAGTCCTTTAAAAAGTCCTCTAAAATCTACTATAAGTATCACATTCCGATCTCCTACTAAGTGTAAGAATTATGAAGACACTCCCACTAATGATAGGGACTCCGTGTACGAAGATATTGATTTGGAGAAGAATCTGTCGATAGTCGAAGATGCAAGTATACCTCAGACTGATGCCTGTCTGCCTACCCAACAGGCTTGCCAACCTGATGATATCCAGGACCTGATAATCCTCGAAACACCGACTGAAACCAACCTGGATGAAGATATTGATGTCTACAGTCAAGTTAAATTCTTCAAAAAGAGTGTCAATGAAGTCAACGCGATGCTTCTACCTGAAGACAGACATTACGAGAACATAGCGTTTGAAAAACAAAACGACTATGAAAATATTAATGTTGATACGTTAAAGATATGTGATAAGGATTTGATTAATGAAGATGATAATTCCAAAGATGCGGCTGAGAACGGAAATTTTAAGAGTATGAATGTCAGAGAGCTGGCTATCCGATTTGAAAGCCCTACGGAGCAGAAAGCTGCTTTTACGTTTGACAAATTCAAGGCTGAGATCAAATATCCTAGCTTAGAACGAAAAGACGAGAAAAGGGTTATAGAAACCAAGAAAATTGACTTCAAAACGCCAACAGTATCACCAAAGTCGTATAGACTATCGAAGAATTCACACAACGCGAGATCGTTAGACGAGAACGCGTTTATAAAAGAATTTGGAAACGAGCAATCGAATGTAGATAGGAGAAAAAGTTTAGAAGTCAAAACTTCAAGCAAAAAGCTGCCAGATCTAAATCTAAATACAGACCATGAACACAAAGTAATTATAACGCCTACATCAGAAAACAAAATTTCTCTAATACAAAGATTCGATCGCCCAGACATCAAGAACCTGATTTCGGTAGACTGTGACAAAAAACTGAGTCGCGAACGCATAGAGAAATACAAAGAAGAACGGAGAAATTTTCTCCGGGAAAAATATAGCTCGCAATCTTTCCGTTCGAATCCCGAACAGCTGACTCGGATAAAGATACGGAAAGATAGGGAAGATAAAATTGAGACTTGTGAGAGACTTAAGGATGAGATGCCGAAGTTTGAAAGGAGGAACACGGTGGATTTGGGACAGAGGCTGAGGTTCAGTCTGGCTAAGAGTAGCAACAACCTGGAGTCGATCCCGTCACCTTCTAGTCCTGAGAGAGAGTTTCGAGATGAAAGGAATTTTGATAGGTAAGTTAATTAGAAGGCTTGGGAGATATATTTTTGGCTCATTCTCAATCGACTACTAATAGATAAGTATGGAAAAAGAAAGAAAGACATGTTGCACCTACCAATAATAATTTGGGATAAAGGCGAGAGACGATGATGATTCTCTTATAAAGACGGGTAAAAAAAAAACTTATTTCTATAGTTTCGATCTCGTGGGAATATCGGGAAAAAAACTATCCTATGTCCTTTCCCGGGACTCGAATTTATCTCTATACCAAATTTCATCTAAATCAGTTCAGCGGTTTAAGCGTGAAGAGGTAACAGACAGACAGACAGACGCACTTTCGCATTTATAAGATTAGTATGGATTTATTGTTGATATAACCTGCGCCTTTAAAGAATTGAAAATGGCGGCCAATCCAAGGAGCTGATCATGCCCTTTGCATATGCACATTACACTGTATGAGTGCACACAGTATAATGTGCGAGCGAGAGACAATGATTATTATTTTTAACACGTTTTTAACGGCACGGGTTATAATACATACAATATAGAAATCTTGATTATTTCAACTTCACTCGAAAGTTGACATGCGTGAAAGAAAATGAATGAGCCATGTAAAAAGATATCTTCCAAGCCACTTCATTATTTTTCTGTTTGATTTATTGTTATGTGTAAAATTGGCTTTAAATTGTGAAATATAACATCATAACTTTAGTTTTGCACAAAATCTATGTGTATTTTGTTACGTTGTAGTATTTGTCGTTTGAAAGTAGCCTATTATACACTTAGCGGTTTACCAGAAGTCAATAATAATTATATATAATTCTCGTAATTACAAAATATTCAAAATCTAGTCGTAATCTCATCCATCTCAGCGATAATCAATGTCCAAAACTTGTCAAAAATATAGGGAAATCAGAGGTATTTTTGATAGATTGGGACAGAGATCACACTGTGAACGTTATTATGAGAATTATTGTCCCTCAGATATTGGTATTCATACCTGTAAATTATATCTTCAAGTATACCGTTATGTGTAACTTACCTGTTTATTTGTGTTTGTTTTTGAATATATAATTGGAAAAATTTTAATCGGTTTTTATCTAATTCGTGTTGTATTAAACAAACGCATAAATCTTCTTTATTAATTTACTAAAGAATCATTATTTTTATCAAATATTATTTCCAGTTTATTTCAGGTTCTTTGGTAATTTGGTGCAATATATTAATAATTTTCTTTCTCATTCTTTCCCTAGGAAGGAGAAAGTGTCGCCCTCATACAATATTCGGGATATGACGGCAATTTTTGAGCAAAAGTCGCATCCAAACACCGGTTGATATACCAACTATTAATAAGTTTACCATAATCTGTGGTGAGACTCGCGGTGATACCTATAAACTCAGGTAAGATTGCCAAAATTACAAAAAATTGGTAAATTATGTGTAAAAAGTATTGGTGAAAGTATCACAATGATTTGTAACAGGTATGATTACCACAAAATTATGTATTGTATGCTACGCAATCAAATGGCGATACCGGTAACTCAGGTATGTCTGCCAAAGTTACCAAAATTGGTAAATTATGAATTTGAAGTATTGGTGGAATTGTCACAATGTTACAATAATGACGAATTGGTTACAAAATTATATTGTATATTAATTGAGCTTGCTTTTTTGGTGAGATTTGTTACTAATTATGAACTAAGTTGTGAAGTTTGCTAAAAAAAAATATTTGAGTTATTTTATGTATTTAAAGGTGACATCGTCACAAAATTTAGAAAAAATAAAAGTGGTAAGCTTAGGTACTGCTATTTACTAAGAATTGAAATGTATTTGTATCCGGTTGAGGAGAATAGGCAGGTACTCTGCCTAACCCTGCGGGGATTTCAGGCGTGATGTTATATGATATAAAATGTAAAAAAATATTATAAGGTTTTTTCGATAGTTTAGGACGCCTAGTTACTCTGGCAACTGGGTTGTGGAGGTCAGATAGGCAGTCGCTCCATGTAAAATACTGGTATTCAGCTGCATCCGGTTACAAAAGAAATACCGGTGTTCCGGTATTTCCGGTATCCTCGCCAAAGTCTCACCACAGTAGCCATTTAAATTGTTATCTTGTATAAATAACAAAATGAAACTCATTTTATTGTGAAAATATTAATATTAAGTTGTATAAGGATATATTTACTTGTTTCAATATACATAATTCTGGGTAAATAATTATACCTCCTTTATATCTTGTTTAAACATGGTCAAATTAAATTAGCTGACGAAACTTCAGAGACGTGTTTGGTACCAATATCTAAACAGGACAATACCGATGTCATCTGTGGAGTTTCACTAGCTTATTTCATTTGAACTTGTATTTATACCAGAATACCAGCTTGTCCCTTATTACATGCGGGTGTAATTGCCTACCCCTTTGATAAAAACTGGCTTGACGTTAGCCTAATGTGTGATTGCCTCATTGGTCGAATGGTTGTAAGCGCTACTGCTGACCAAGAGGCCCTGGGTTCAATTCCCAAGTGGAACAGCGTGTCATTAGGGTTTGCCACGTATTTCTATACACTCTCTTAGAACGTGTCACCACACGGCGATTATCATCGCGGCGAAAATTTGATGGCACGGCGAGATCATCGCCGCGGTTCTCGCTCGTGGAGACTGCCCCTAATCTTTTAGCGATCACACGATGGTATAAAGATTATGTTTACCTACCTCTATGTATATTGTACAAATAATTATATTATAGTTATTATGAGTAAGTCACTTGTTTTGTTATATTATTTATTGACAGTTTTTTTTATACTAATATTATTATTTCGTCGGATAATCATCACAATTTGATTGGGTTTGAAGCGGTATTGAAAGTACAGGTATGATTACCAAAAAGTTACAGGTAAATAAAATACCAGCGGTGCTATTCTGTAAAAATCTCACCGTGAAAACTTAGGTGAAGTGAGCGTGTAGTGAGTTGTCAATAGTGTCAATTCCTAGCAAAACGAAAACTCACTTCACCTAAGTTTTCACGGTGAGATTTTTACAGAATAGCACCGCTGGACTGCGGGGTGATTGCGTAACACACCAAAAGTATTTGTTCAGTTCAACAACATTCATTGCGTTATTTACGTTGTTGAACTGGCAAATTTGAAGCAATGTATTAGTAATAACCCTCGAAATGATTCAGATTGTGATTTTTCAATCACAATCCAAACAGCCACACACACACACATCCTCACCCTCACACACACACGCACACACCCTCGCAAATACACACACACTTTTGTGAGTTACGCAATGAGGGTTTTCGTGAAAATTTACGACACCAGTTGGCACCACTGTGACAAGAGGTCTTCCAATATAAAATATATGATGACGTTCATCATTCAATTCATTCATTCGTTTATCATTCGATTCATTCATTCGTTCATCATTCAGTCATGAATAAAGAAAATATAGGCTCTTTGACAGATGCCTGGACCTGACGTGTCAGTGCTGCCACCTAGCGAACGTCATTTCAGAAAACCCTCATTAGGGTGCTGGTTAATGGCAATGCCAAATGTCTCGCTATAAAGTTCTGGCTCCACTGAGGTGAATCCCGCGCGGGTGATGGACACGACTGCTGACTTTTAATGATTAGGAAAGTCACGGAACTATTCGTTCCAGTTTGCCCACCTCCACACAAGTTTGCAAGCGCGACTGCTGAGCGTGGCGTTCTGGGTTTGATTCCTTGGTAGGGCAGTGTTACTGGGTTATTCCATTAGGAATTCCTCTGTAACAGTCCGAAGTTTGGAAGTTGGCGGTGTGATACCCTCAAGCCTCGGTGGGCACGTGTCACCTGCTCCTGCGCCTGATCTCTCTCCAGTCGTGTCGGATTACCGTGCCAACGGATTGTGAAGAGTGAGGGAACAGCCACACACACACCACACACACAAAAAAAACCACACTCCACACCACCACCACACACCACACCACCTCACCACACACACACACACACATACACACACACACCACACCACACTCGCCTTCACTATAATATCTCCCGCGTCGAAGGCTAGTTCTCCGCTGAGATTGGTCGCCATGGCTGAAATTCGGTATGGAATACTATTATTATTATAAGTTGACACAATCGACGTAAACGAAGTTCGTCCCGCATCCGGCGCGTGATTCGCCTCAGATTGGCCAGATCTAACTGGTGAAACGTGGGTGTAAAATACACCTCTGTCTCCCCCAATCTGGGTTTACAGGCGTGGTGTTATGTCAACGTAAATAAAATCCTTACCGCTTCAAAACCAAATCGAACAAGTATTATTATATTATATTGTAAACGGATAATTCTCATAAGATAGTTGTTTTACGAAGAATCTCAGTATATGTCTCAGGGATATGATGTTATTGAAATATGGACTCTAAGGGCTTGGTAATAGGCGCCTTTTTTCTGTTTTAAAGGGAAATGTGACCGTTTTTGACATTTTCTGTGGTTATAGCACGTGTAATGATACTTTTGGAATCGAAATAGCACCTTACGATAGGTGTGACTTAATTAATACATTATTGCACGCCGTGAAATTATCGCCCAAGCACAGCGAGGATGCTAACGCCGTCCATTAATAGAATACTCAACGGGGAAGCGCTAAGGTGTAAGCTCGCGAAATTGAAATTTTCTTACAATGTTTGCAATTTGCGGCTCAGTGTCTGGGTGTACGTTGATTAAAATATGATTCGCGACTGTAACAAATATGTATTTACAGGATTATAATCATTAAAGTCATCAACACAACTCTCTAAGACCACGTAACCCCAAAGAATGACGATTTCATGGAACAGTTATTCTTTGGGGTTACGTGGTCTTAGAGAGTTGTGTTGATGACTTTAATGATTATAATTCTGTAAATACATATTTGTTACGGCCGCGAATCATTTTAATCAACGTACAACTTAATACTGACCAGCAAATTGCAAAAAAACTAAAAATAATTGAATTTCGCGGGCTACCTTGGCGCTTTCGCCGTAAGTCACACGTATCGTATACTGCTTTATAGCACGTGTGTCTAAACCCGCACGAGTCACGCTTTTTTGTGTAATATTGAACTACTTACTTAAATCACAGAAAAGCGTGACTTACCGAGTGGGTTTAGATCACACAGTGCTATAAAACATTTAGTAACTAATACACAGTTTCTAAACAGCTAATGAACATAAAAATTAGGCATTAGACTGTCAAACTGCTGTGATTGACTGACTAACTTAATTACTGGATTTTGTGTAGGAGATAATTTTGCCAATATGATCGATCTACTCTGGACATTGACCAGTGTTAGCCCAGTGGTAACGGCCACGACTTACGAGCTGTAGATCGTGGGTTCGAACCCAGACAGGCGCTTTAATTTGTGTAAATAATTTTATCAACACTGCTCTCAAAACGGTGAAGGAAAACATCGTGAGGAAACCGGCATGTCCTAGAACCAAAAATTTTAAGACATGTGACATATAACAACCCGCACTGGACCCACTCAAACTCAACTCAAACTCAAAGCATTTATTTCAATTAAACCATTTACAGGCACTTTTGAATTGTCAAGAAGTCGGTCAGTCAGAAAATATGCAGCTAGTTGCCCATTCCAAAGCGTAGGTACCTATGGAGAAGAACGGGCAAGAAACTCCATGGACACTCTTTTTAAATTATATTTTACAAAAATATTAGTTACATCATTACTTTTGATTTTAAAATTATATAATGTGAGAACGATGTAAAAAATTAAGAAATACGTACGCGTTAAAAGCGTCCAGAGTACAACAAATAGCACTGGAAGATTAGATTAGAATAGCCTATTCCCACTCGAAGAGAGAAGGCCTGGGTTCCAGCAGTGGGAAAATACCACTGGCTGATTATTGAGCCTAGGAATCAGGACTTTTCGAACTTCAAAAAAAACTTCACAATTTTACCAATATGATAGACCACCAAACTCTGGACATCAAAACTAACATCAGTGAATTTTTTTTTCCTTGAAACGAGAACGTTAAAAAAAACATGTCGAGAGGTGTCACTTTTGACCGTCTGTTACGTAAGAAAAGTATCATGACGGTCAAAATTTTAAACTTTTCTCGATCTAGATCACATTCGCCAAGAGTGCGGAGTATAACTAGTGATAAGGAACAACGTACAAAAAATAAAAACAAAATAAAATCATTTTACACAGACATCCCAGAATTAACAACGAAATCAGTTGGACAGTCTTTCATCTAATTTTTGTGTTGATCGCTCTCTTAAAGTATTATTCAATCTTCTCTGTAACACTGTATACTCAAAAACGTATACATACAAACAAATACGTATCCTTAGGTAACTGAAAAGGTTACGTAACGTACGTAACCTTTTCAGTGACTCTGTAATTTATCCTCGTCAAGCCAGTAAGCTTTCGAGCTCGTTAGTTAAAATGAAAGGCGCCGAAAATATTTATTTGACAGGCATTTAAAATGTTTAAATGGTTTTCACTGTGATTGATGACTTTCGTCTCGCTGCAAAACGAGTTGATACCTCCGAGACAATTGTTACATTTTAAACTGTATTCCTACAGACGTAAAATTTTTAATACAAAATTGACAACACATTCAGTCGTCAGTTTTGATAATTATAACTTTAACTGTGCCGGAATAAGTTCAAAATTCAATAATGACTCGATTGTTTAAACCGATTTCTAAATATGAATCCTATTTTTTTTTACAAGGCTGTAAAAGTCTTAAGCCATATTAATCTAATTAATTATCTTATGGATAGAAAACTAGGAATCATATTCAAACAACCTGTGATGGGTTGACATAAATTGAACCTTATTCCTATAAAGTTATTGTTCATATTCGTATGAAAAGCTTTAACACAGTCCCTTTTAAGAATATCCGCGCTAACTTTATATGAATAAGTTTAATTTTCGTATGGAACGTTATTGTACTTACCTTGAGTGATATCTGAGGGGCAATTCTACTAATTTTAACAACGTTCACAGTCTGATCTCAGTCTCAATCTGTCAAAAAATACTTCAAATTTCCCTACATTTTGACAAGTTTTTGACATTTCTTTGTCGCTGAGATGAGACTGCGACTAGATTTTGAACGTTTTAAATTACGAGAATTGGCCTTCTGGAATCTCTGGCACACCAAACTAAAGAAAATCAATAATACGTAAGATTTTTAGTTCCATATTAATTTAAATTGTTATAAAAAGATATTTACACCCTGCTGGGAATACAGTCGTTATTTTATGTTAAAAAGGTATTGTATCAAAGTGAAACCCATTTAAACATTGCCACCTAAAAGGAATATTGTGTTGCCATATTGAAAAAAAATATATATAAATAATAAAAATGCATTTATTACTATATTTTTGTAAGCAGTATTTATTCAATAGAATAGAGGCTGTATCATATTTGAATCTTATAGAAATATAATAAAACAAGACTATGTAATGTGAAAATATGAAAAAAAAACTACATAAGAATGAATCTCGGGAACAATTCTGACTTTTCTGACTTATTGTCAGAACATAATTCTGACGATGCCAGAAATTGACTCGAATCACAGGAAAACGGGATGTTTTTTTTGTAATAAAATTGAAATTGCATAGTCATATTATATTTAGATATGTTTGAATAAAAAATAGCTTTCTTTGTATATAAATACGCACCTCTTTTTGTAAAAAGTCGGTTAATGGAGTCGAAAACATATTTAGTTTGTGTACATTAAAATATTTTATAGAAATAAATAAATAACTTTCTCTGAATGAATTGATAATATTTTTAACTTTCTATAATACTAAAATTAGCTAAATATACAGTTATCTTAATCATGACTCGTTTACATGTCTTTAGCATTTAGTAAGCAAATAAGTACTATTTTTTTTAACTCCGTAATTATGTCCAGGGTGTAAAAAGACCCATTAAGATGCCGTCGACGCATTCTGAACATTAAACTTAGTAACTTTGTGCAAAAATCATTGCTGGTAAACGAGTTATTTTTTTTTTGTGATAATGCGCTGTTTACTGTAGTGCGCAATGTAACGCACGCAAAACATCGTGCTTCTGGGTGCATGCATAGATCGTGAGAGCATTTAAAGTTATAACATTTGAAACTTGTTATCTTAAAAAAACGTCATTACAAATTGGAAGTTTAACCTTTAGTATCTCCGTAACGAAAAGGTTCCCAGGTATGGTTCAGTACAAAAAAAGCGGCGATGTTGGACTCGCACACGAAGGGTTTTGTACCACAAGGCAAAAAAGACGTTTCTTGAATGGAGACCTCCTTTAATTTTAACTTTATTTTATTTGTTGTTATAGCGGCAATAGATTACACTTAAAATTTAAACTATCTACCTATTGCTGTTCATCAGATACAATCCGCTGACAGACGGACGGACAGACAGCATAGTAATAGGGCGTGGCCCTATTGGCACCCTTTGAGTACGAAACCCTAAAAATTATCACAATAACGGGTAGAATGAGTGTCTCTGCTTCGTTAAGGGAATTTTTACAACCGTTATTAAACACACAGAAAGAGAGAGATGGCAAAGATGGATGGAAAAAATACTCCAAATTCACTGGATGCCTGAAGGTAGACCACGTTAAAGGTGGTGTGACGATGTAACGAGACTTGCACGGCCAACATGGCCAGAAATCGCTTAACCTTTTGACCGCTACGGTCATGTATAGATGACAAACCAAAATGTACCCAGCACGCCACGGTTCGATTACATGACAGACTTTGACTTCGAGGGCACGTTTTTGATTTTTTGACGTGTGGCGGTCAAAAGGTTAAGACAGGGAGGTTTGAAAGAAAAAAGGGGAGGTCGTTACCCAGCAGTGGAACACAATATAGGCTAACGAAAAAACAATTAAACACACTACGTCATCAAAAATGAATAACTAAATTCTCTTACTAATGCTAAAAACGTGTAAACAGATTAGTTCCTAAACGGAATTGAAACTTCGTATGTCTTTCGACTCGATTGAAATCTATACAGACAATAATCGTGTATCTCTAAATCAACGCTTTGAGAATATCATCGTTCGAAAATTTATAGGAATTTTGGACGCTAAATTATCGGTTTTATATTGTTATGATAACTTGTGGGTACGTCAATCTTGAAACTATACTTACTGATATTATAAATGTAAAAATATGAGTTGTTTTCGGCTTGCAAGTTTTTAAGTCACACGTATTGTAATGTACAGACGCCAGCACATCAAGCTACCCGAAACTGACAAATTTTCCCAATCATCTTTGAACCTTATGCTTTAGCGATAAAGTATTCAAAACATTTGACAGATTGTAATAGCTTGATGTACTGGCGTCTGTACTATTATTTGAAAGTGGTAAGGGTGATTTTCTTACTAAGATAGGAGCTACCCATCTGTCAGATTTCAGGAAAATGCCTTACAAAAGTATCGGACAGATAGACAAATTCAATGTTGCATTTATAACAAGATATTAATGTATATGGTTATGTTATTCTCGTCAATTGTATAATAGTATAACACCGGTATATTTAGCTGTTTTTCATCAAATTTTGGAGCTTTTGTGAGAAATAGTTAGCAGCTAAAACAAAAACAAAAAAAAATGAAATGTTGCAGATGCAATCGGTCACGAGTAGATATTTTGTGACTTGTGTTAAGAAAAACACATGAAAATACAACCACAATTTTAGAGTTTTAGCCGCTAGCCAATTTTGAATAACTCCAAAATATTTCTTCCAAGTCGTATGCTAATTTTATGTAAAATTATGAGTACTGTATGCTTACTGATTTGAAATTTAAATACAATAGGTTCAATAACATGTTTGGTAGAGCAATTTTGAGTTAATGTTTCAATGGGAGCTCCGTTGGGGGGCTTCGGTTAACTTTATCTGAAAGATATTTTTTGTAAATTCGATGACGTGTATTGATTGTTGCTACAGTTTTCAGCTGCATAAACATTGTTACATGGTGTCAGTACAGAGCCGTCGTCAATATGGCATATCACTCATTTCTGTATGACAATATCTTTCTGTAAGCTTTTTATGCCATTTTAACGCCGAATACTGTAATACAAAATTAATTAATAAATACAAATACATACAGGACACATAATCTTATAATAACCAACCGACTGTGACATTGCCAAATCGTATTTCTCTTTCAAATAATATTGTAATAAAGTATTTAATAATAAGCAACGCGAGATAAGTCTCAGGCCAAGATAAATATAACTGATTTAACAGTTACTTTGTCTAAGCATTATTCTTGTCCCTGTCGCAAAACTGTCACACTACAAGTGCAAGAGAGAGGAACATATCTTAGCCAAAGTACTCTTGCTAAGTTTATTAATCTCGGCCTCAACGTTTAAATTAAGCATATAAATATTAAAACTATGTAAAACTGTAACGGAAAAAATGGTGTATTTTTTGTTGGTTTGGTACTAAGTTTGGTATTTGGGTAGTTTTGAAACGGCCTTTGTAAAATGGTGGCTTTTTGGGGCGTCTCAAAATTGTGTTACGGATTTTTTTATTGATTTTCGGAGTAGGTGTTACTGTTATTTTGTTATAGAATTACGTGAAAATATTTTGTTAATTTAAAAGCTGTGACTCATTTGTTTACGTCATATTCGTAATAAACAATTTGTCTGCTTACTAATTTCAACTGTCCGACTTCTAAAATTCTGTATTATTTCTGATGGATACAAGTTATCCGGATATTAAAATACCAAACTAAGTAGTGAATCAATATTTAAGTATAAAACAGTGAGCTTTAAAGCGTTTCCACTTATGATGGCTATGGACGCAGAGGGCGCCACTGAGCGACCCTTGTATTTACAATCTTGTAATATAAATATTTCTTTATTGTCAGCTTGTAGATGTAGGTAATGACGAATAAAAAGTATTGCGGAATTTTCGTATTTTTCTTTTTCCTTTACACACCCTGTAAACACTATGACACATCAAATCACTCCCACTAAACTTGGTGTGATACTCCTGGCCGCGCCAAAGTGGAAAATTAAAAATTACGTTTCTACATATAAATTGTACCATTTGCGGAACACGGCCCTCCCGTGTTCCGCAAATGGTACAATTTATATGGGGGTACAATATTAGGTGGGGGGGAGTTACGGTACATGTGGTGAATTCAAATCCAATCCCACCAAAAACGTGTCAACGTTGTGACTTTTATTCAATTATAAAAATATTTCATAATAAATGTTGGCTTTAAATACTGCTAGTGTATGTACCTATATTTTAATAAAAGGTAGATAAAAATAAAACGGTGAATTATAAAAAGCAATCTTTATTTACATAGTAGAACTATACGTAACTATACACGAGAGAAATGACAACAGTCTTAGAAACTTGATCATCGCTAGTCAACAGTAGCGGCGCAAGACAATCTTACAAATTGTTTAGTCGTTTATTGAAACGATTAAATAATTTGTATCGTTCTAAAATATTTAGTTTAGAACGCACTTTACAAAAGTGACGATCTTCACCTACCTGCAGGCTTACGTATCAAACCGGAAAAGGATCGGCACTGTATCAACTCGAGCCGTTCAGTATTCTTTGTATGAAACTCCCTACTGCAACGCTCACTAATCGGAATCGTAACGTAATCGCCTCGCCTCGGGACAAGCTCATGATGAACCGCGGTGCGGTGCGTTACTCGTCCCCGAGCTTACGTCTCTTCGTCCACCCTTGCCGCTCTCACCCCTCCGGCCTGCCTGCTGCACCATCAACCAGCGGTCGGCGAGCCGTAGGCGCGGCGTCGCCTAACCGTAGCCTAGTCGACGTATCGGAACTTCTTGGTTACGTTCTTACGTTAGGTTGACGCCTGTTTGATGGCGAGGTGAAAAGCGATACGGTGCCGATCCCTTTCCGATTTGATACGTGTGATTTATTCTATAAAATTCTCACCGTGGAAACTTACGTGAAGTGAACTGTCAACTTCAACTTCAACTCTTGATTAATGGCTTTTGTGGAATAAATACCACAATTTCACGTACTAAAATCCACTAAATGAAAAAATTAAATCTCTCTGACACGTGTGACAGCTCGCTACTGCGGCTGATGTCCTTTTCAAGTGAACTGTCAGTAGTGGCAATCCCGGGAACCAGCAATGCACAACACAGCAATGCACGGCACGAGAACGCACGACATTGGAATGAACGTGTTTTGAATTCCAATGACGTACATTGTCATGTCGCGCATTCTCGGCCCGGACCAAGAGTGTCCGGCTTGATAATGTACAGCACGGGAATTGGAATCAAAACAAACAGTGACGTCACAATAAAAAAGTAAAAAGCCATGTGAAACTAGGGATGAGATTTTGATTGATTAAGGATTGATTTTGATTGATTTTGTTTCATTTGACGTGTGGTTGACGTTCAATCAATTATTATTGAAGTAAATCTGTGAACTATTCGTTAAGAGGAAATACGGGCGGAACGACTTTTGAAAATTAGGTATTTGAAGAAACTATCGCTGTCGCTCTGCGAGCCCCCGCCCTCTAATGCGTGCGATAAGGACAACTGCAGATCCGACTGAATAGCCTAAGTAAAAAGTCACATTTTCGAGGTTTGGCTCTCGCCTATTTTCTTCACCAATATTGAACCAATTTAAAAGATATTTCATAAACTGGATAAGAAGGATATGTACTGTGCCGCTACATTATGGTTAACACCCCGACTCAGAGTACCCCGACTCGGATAGGTTAGGTTAGAAGGCTAAGGCGGGAGCGAAGCGTAGCGGAGCTCCCGCCTTAGCCTTCGTGGTTATTTTTTTTTAAACCACCCAGAAGTAGGAGCCCCGCGAAGCGGGGCTCCGTCGACCTATCTTACACTCTGAGTGCTTACCAAAATTTTATTAAACATGAGCAGCTGATTGCAGCTTATATAATTAATATGCTGTACAAAACTCTTTTTATAAAGACTTCTCTGCTTAAAAACTTATCAATCGCGCAATCAATCGTCTTTCGGAACAGCACTATCTAGCTCAATTACCTAGTATCCAAGTCCCAAAATTTCGAGTCACCTGATTGGCCAACCAATCGGCCAATCACGCGATGTCGCCAATTCATGTGTTGTACACTCTCGGGTCGGACCATCAAGGTACACCCCAGGAATTGGAGACATCGCGATGTCGCCAATTCTTGTGTTGTACATTCCTGTGTTGTACAATCCAGTGTCGTGCATTGCTGGTACGTGCATTACAGTGACGTGCATTATAGGGACTCGCAATCCCTAACAGATGGAATGACAGCCGACTTCACCGAAGTTTTCACAGTGACATTTCTACAGAATAGCAATGTCTGTAAGATCAGTACAGATTGAGATAGGTATACTATCAATTATCATGGTCGGTTATGATTTTAATGCAGGTTTTAGCAATTAATTTAATCTGAATAAATACTCCACTATTCTTTTCCATTCCACCAACTTTCGCGCCGCCACTGGTGTCTTAATAGGCACAAAATACATGAAAATAATTATCCTTTTTTTATTAATGCTGTTCTTGCAAGTTAAGTGCGCAAGTCGACTGTTAACGCCCAAATTTTCGTAGTTATGGGATAAAACTTTTGCAAGAAATGTCTCTATCTGTTCGATTGCAACTTGTACATGTAAACAGCGCTGCAAGTATAGTACACAAGGCTACACATCAAGCTATACATTTCCAGTTTTAGCTGACGTCGCATTTTACAAGTTTTTCGTCGCATTTTATCCTAACTTCGCATTACATATATGTAGAAATTCATAATAGTTGGTCGAAAATACAGCGAGTCAACTTGCGGTCTGCAACTCGTAAGTTACAAACGTCGACTTGCACATACAACTTGCAAATACATATCATGGCGAGGAAAATGTTAATTAAGAAATTTATTGAGGCTCTCCTTGGGGCGACTAGCCTCTAAAGAGCTTGGAAAGGACGCAAAAGTGACATTCAAAAAGATTTGTTTAATTTTTAGAAAAAAATATTATTACAGTGTTTTAGGAAATATTATGTAGAAGTGTTTTAAGGCGAGATCTTGGATAATTATCATCTTGCATGCATTCTACTTGCAGAATCGAAAGGGTTGGTGCAAGTTTTATACATTTTAAATATTGCGTTTTATTAAAATTCCTAAGTGCCTTACCTACAAGAATATAAAGAGAGAAATATAAAATGATGATTAACTATAATATTTACATTTTAAAAACATTTCTATTATAACAATACTTTTAATAATAATCCAACTTTTTAATTCCACTCCTGTGCATGTTTCGTTAATTCCAGAACGCCAATTCCCGTAAATAAAATCGTTGAAAATCTAGTGGCAATCTCATCTCAGCGACAAACAATGTAAAAAGCTTGACCAAAAATTTAGAGGTATTAGAGTATTTTTAACAGATTGACGCTGAGATTGGAATGCGAACATTTCTAAAAATACGGCAATTGCCCGTCTGGTTAGTTTCGAACTCAAACGAAGACATAAACTGATGAATCCGAAACTCATCGGGCACATCCGAAACATGATAAGAATAAAATTGCAACGATCTACTTATAAACAAAGTATCTCGAAGCTATGATCATATTTAACTTTGTTTTTAACCCAGATGTTACTGAAACTATTTTTTTCAAGCAAGGAAAAGGTGACCTTTTAAAAGGCCCGTCACGTAATATAGGGGTCGTATGCATGTCATACCTACGCAGAGGCGTAACTAGCGTGGAGCAAGTAAGGCAGCCCCGGGCGCCTAAGAAAGGGGGGCGCAAAATAGCCAATTATTCAATAAGGAACAAAATACACTAAGTACAATAAACGATTGCTAAAACAGCTTTGCTCAGTATAGTAGTAGTGACGGATAAAATTAATTTCGAAAACATTATCGATATGTTTGTGTCGCAGAAGGTCAAGAAGGTGCCGTTAAAGAAGCAAAAAAAACAGGTAAAAGTTTTACGGTTTTATTTAGTGTATCTGATTTTTCATACTAGGTAAGATAATTTACGAAGGAGCGCAACTATGATGCGTGGTACGCCCCTGGTCATAACCAGGGGTGTACCTATAGAAAATGGCGCCTAGGGCCAGGGGGGGTATACGTGTTTGGGTCTTATAAAAGTCCCGTCGCAGTATCTGGGTTAAAAACACACAAACTTAGCATATTCCATTTTCTTCGTTTAATTTATTTTTATATTCTAAAACTAAAAACAGGAAATATTGTTAAATTTGTAATAAGCTTATGAGCAAGAAGATATTTATAATTTAAAATTTTGATTTAACAATTTTTATAGCACCTTGTTTCACTAATTGATTTAACTAATTATTTATAAGCTTTGGTGAAAATGTAATACTAAGGTAATTTTAATCTACTATTAATATGAAAACTGCGAAATGCGGGTGGTCGTTTCTCCATAGAAATGCTCTCGCCAGTTTTCTTTCTGGTTAATGACCATAAAGCAATGATTTTTTACAGAATAATAAATATTAACTTCTTGTATGTCCCTATGTTTTCCTTTTTGATGATACATTATTTTTTTATAAGCACTAGAACCACTGACCTCTATCATACAAGTACGGTCGCCGTCAGATATATTGTAGCAGACAAGGTGACCAAATACTTCTGAACAATTTAAAATGTCAATAAGTTCTATACACTACAAGTTACCATTAATATCTGAACATTCATTACTTCATTAATATTTAAGCAGATGCTTGTCAATAATTTCTATACACACAACTAACCAAAAATATCTGAACACTTACAACGTCAAGTGTATCTACTGGACTGACAGGACTAACCACAGATAGTCAAGTCGATAGTAGTTTTCGGTTCGTCCTTTATATCACGCAGTAACGAATTAGGTAAGCTCAATGTTTGTCTGCGTAGATACACTTCACGTTGTAAGTGTTCAGATATTTTTGGTTAGTTGTGTGTATAGAAATTATTGACAAGCATTTGCTCAGATATTAATGAAGTAATGAATGTTCAGATATTAATGGTAACTTGTAGTGTATGGAACTTATTGACATTTTGAATTGTTCAGTAGTATTTGGTCACCTTGTCTGCTACAATATATCTGACGGCGACTGTACGCTGGACTAACGATACTCTACGAAATGACAGTTGCTTTTTGTGCCGATTCAAAGCGAGCGGGTCGTCAGGAACTAAAATTGGCACGATTTTTCAAATGGACGTTGAGTTTTTTGGTTCGTGGAAAACTACTTTTTTGTGTATTTTGTGTTTACTACGTGACATTTAGAACATTTTTATTATGAAAGCATGCGCATTTTGTAAAATTAGCTATCAAAAAGGCAGCGGAATAACCTTGCACAAGTAAGTGAATTTCATGACTATTATGTTTCGGTTGCTTTTGTGAGCATCTTTAATACTGTTTTATATTTAGAATAAATGTTTTATTAATATCTCAGCATATTTAAGTGTAATTAGAGCTCAGTTTTCACATTTAATGAATACGATCATTTTAATAGGGTTGTAAATGTTCCATGTCGATAATGTGTCGATAATTTTCGTCAGACAGTGAATAATTTTTAATTTACGCCATTCAAATAGAAATTTACTGTCGCCAGAAATTTCTGCAATTTGAGTAGCTTTAACAAATTTGCAAATACTAGTTTCTAATTTCAAAAGATAAATATTATATGTAATGTGTACTGTTTCCGAAGTAAAGACCTAACATCGAAATAAAACTTGTCATCTACAATGTACTGTATACTTTAGTCATTTTTACTTTAATTAAATACTTAATTTCAGATTTCCCACCAACTCAACTAAGCAGACATGGCTGAAAAACATGAAAATGGAAAATTAAAGTCCTAAATCTAATTATCATGTTTGTAGTAAACATTTCACTGAGGACTGTTTCGTTAACACGCTACACGTACGTTCTTCTACATACGAACACTACCTTTTGGAAGGACCGACTAGAAATATAAGAAAGAATTATTTATTGTAATTTTTGACCTTCAAAAGTGCTTTTAACGTACTTATTTGAAAGAAATGATTTGACTTTGTTATTTTTTGTGTTTTCTTTTCTATTAGTATGCACGCTATCCAAATACCCATTAATGAAAATGGACGATTCCATTTTCACTCACCTTTCCGCTAGTTATGACTACATGGTAAGGTAATGTTAAACGGTTCACTTTTGGCATTCAATTTGAATGAATTCGATTGAATTTGTATGGACGCTGTTTGTTGAATGGTTAACTTTTTTGTTTACATAGTTCAATTCCTCCAAATTGAACACCAAAAGTGACTATTATTTAAGAAATGGCTATTACATAAATGTAATGCAATATAGCTCACGAAGAATACAACTGCCATTTGATTTACTAGGTTAGAGCGAAATGGCAACTTAATAGCTCAATAGATTTTAGTTCACATTGCGAACTAATGTGACCCCGGCTCAGCTTGTAAAACTAGTCTAGTTGAGCCAGGAGATATTAGCTCGTTGCGGAAGGATCGTCCGTCCCCGCGACCCCCGGCGTAGGTGTGAGATGGAACACCGGGGTGGTTTTTAGTCAGTAAGAGTCTGACAGACCCCGCCGCCCGTCCCAGAGCGGCGGACATCCATGAGGATTTTCCAACCCGGAAAAAAAGGAGATATTAGCTCAACCATAGTAGTTTTTAGGCTAAATTTTAAGCTTATCCTCATATTTAAAGCTCGCTGATCTGACCGTCATACGCTATAACTTTACTAGGACACTATCCACTAGTTTATAGCTTGCGATCTGACCGCGAGAGATTTTCAGTTAACTTTTGCAGAGCAATTTATTGTATTACTAAAAAATAAAGCATAAACACAACTGGGAGTGATTCGATATTTTTCTCTTAAGTAATAAATTACTCTCAGTGGTTATAACGATCGATAAAGTTCATAAAAGTATTTTTTTATCGAAGGATATATCCCATCTCTAATATTAGTTCCACGGTACCTCACGTTGCTATCAGCGCCAAAATGGCGAAAATGAAATGTTTTCATTTTGTCATCCATAGTATGAATTCCAGCATAATTATATAAAACAGGTCAGTGACTAGAACCCTCAAAAAAATGCCGATTTAAGCCGCTGTCAACCTAGTGCACAAGTTTGGCAACTATTAATGAAAAAAGAAAAACATAAAACAACAAAAAAGTTCCGTTTGTCAACACTGTGGACGAACGAAACTTTTTTCCCGATCGCACATCTTAGTTCAAGAGTTAAGATTTAGAAAAGTTCAATTACGCTCTTTATTTCCCCGATTGTCAACAGTGTTAACGATAGTGGTGTTACTGATCGGGAATAATCGAATGAAATAATTCCCGTTCGTCAACACTGTGAATTAATGAAAGGTTTTTTTTCCGATCATCAATAGTGTGGACAAAGGTGTGACTGGTCGGGAAAATTCGCGCCATAGTCGACCGCATCATCGGATCAATGTAAATATCTCACTGTGTAAACTTAGGTTAATCGAGATGCAAATAGTGTATATCCCTAGTACCAGGTGCAATGACAACTCACTTCAAGCTCACTTGACCTAAGTTTTCACGATGAGCTTTTTACAGAATAGGACGCCTGGTGAGATTGTGGTCAAATAACGCGCGCCAATTTATTATATTACTTTTGAGATAATTTTCGTTCGTCTTTACACTCTCCAAATTAAAACTAACATAAAAAATAGTAGAGAAAAGTTTTCGGACAATAAATTACTAAGGCGTGTCCAGAAGCTTAAAAGTATTAAAATATTTAAAAAATTTAAACTAATATTATTTTAAACGTTTAAAATTGAATTTTATAATCTATAGTGACAATAATTTAGAAACTACGCTTGCGCAGTATAACTATATCTTAATTTTATCAAACACGCATACTTTGTAACAGCACACAATATAACTATTATACGTAACATCACGCCTATCTATATTTCCCTATGGGTTACGCAGAGGTGTAAGAACACCCACGAATCGCTAGTTATGTCTAGGAGGTCAAGATCTTAACTAACATACAATCAAATCAGTATTACGTAAGCACTACAGGGGGGCGGGAGGGTCTTTACTTTGATTATTTTTGATGACATGGGGTATAGGGGGGTCTGGATGGTGATTACGTTAGCAGTATTTATTTTTTACTATTTCGGATTTTCTACAATATTACTCGATTTTGGTTTAAACACATAATATGGCAACCCTACTTGTCTATGCTTGAAAACAAAACGCATAAAACTGCTGCTCATGAATCAATAAAAAACACATTGAAAAATGCATGTACCTATGTTTACGTAAGCATGGGGCCCCGGGGGTAAGAGCTTTGCTTACTTTTGCTGACGACGGGAGAGGGGGTGGTTAATAATTGCAAAATATCTGCTTACGTAATACTTAAACGGCCCCTCTGAAGTAATCTCAACCAACAGTAATTTTATTATATGTTATCTATTTTAATGCAGTGCAGGCTATATCTAAGCCGAATCCATTAAACTAACCAATATTGGTACCATAGACAAAATTGTTTAGTTTGATTGTCTGTAGCACATCATTAAACTTGGCTGATCTTTGAATACCAACCCGGTATGTGGTCACTGTGTAATTTCTGATGTTAGTAATAAATACTTTTTTGAGCAAAATTTGTCATAGACAATATTTTTTTTCAAATGAGCGTGAAATGAGAGTGCGGGGCTAAGCGAGGTGTTAAGAGGATTTAAATATTATATTAAACCTAGTGTATAGTGGGTCCGTTTAGCTACGGTTTCCAAGAGAAGCGGTGGCCACTACATAGCGTCCGCAATTTACCGGCGAATGACTTCACTGAGACGTTATTTTTTAAAGTAAGTTTGTGTACAGTACCCGGCGATAAATATTGCACATCGACCTTTGGAAAGAGACAATCGGCTAATTTCGGCTTCGTAGAGCATTATCTCTGTCGCACGAAATACAAACAGTCCGGTATCTATTAGGAGCTGTTAAAACAATTATGATTTGCTTTTTTTGATAATTATTTTTATTCTTTGTATAAAATACAAAAAATGCTAAAGGTCGATGTGCAATATTTATCGCCGGGTACTGTATTTTCCTAGAGAGCATTTTTGACACCGTAAAGTCAAACCGGACGCGTTAGTATCATTTTCATGACGGCCGTTATGTGCCGGCCTCCGCTTTTCTAGGAAACTGTACCTTTACAGTTTATTATTATTTAGATTACTTTTTAAGATTTCAAGTGTATTTAAAATTATCAAAATATTAAATTAATAAATCTGTTACAGCCATGTGATTCCTATGGCTTGTTTCCTCTCAAAAGACGGGGTCAAATTAAATTAGTTAGCGAAACTCCGCGACACGATAAAACGAAAAATAAAATGATTCATTGTTTTTTTTTTTGACAACGACTGTAGTTACAGAAAGTATCAGTTCCAAAATCAGTTATTTTTTCCGTATTCCTTAAGTTCACAGACGTGATACGTATCGATACCTAAACACGATAAAATTAAAATAAAACTGATTTTCTCAACTACAGCAAGTAACTACCTAGTCATTGACCCCAGAAAAAAAAAACCATCAAATATTTTTTTCCTGTTTATTGTGTTAAGTCTACGGAGTTTCGCTAACTAATTAGATTTGACTCTGTATATTATGTATAAAGTTTTAATGGAATGAAAATTGATGAATGACTCTGTAACTTTTTCGTCTTAATTTCGAGTCAGTGATATTTTATAAATGTAAGTATGACTTTTATAAGCTCGCGGCGATTTTTTTCGCGTACTGCATTTTCAACGCTCTGTTTAGTGACGTGAGTTGAAAATCCAATAATGTGTTTTTGGACGATAAAATCCCGCCGCGATATGTTTACGTCTGTGAACGAACGTGAGCTAAGAGGATATTTTCTCATTAAATATGATACCCTAATGTAACATAATATTTATAGCCTATTCAAAATTAATTTTGATAGTTTGTTTTTTAAATTATTCATAACTAAAACACAATAGAAAAAAAGGACCCAAAAAATTTAAAGGGTATTAAAAAAAAATCAAGTAAATTCGTAAATATATAAATTCGAATCAAAGCATCTAGTTTCTTAATAATTTAGCCCGAATTACACGGTGCAATTAAATTGCCAGTGGCATGCAAGAAGTTGAAAAAAAGTGGCAACAAAATAAAAGTTGCATCGTCTAAACATCGTCTTGCATCTGAGGCTCTGCTGGGGCTTTGTCTCGTATAGGGTCTTAGCATTATGCTGAGCGATGGCATAGTTTCTCCCAAATTGTTATTTTGTTTTTCTGTTGTTTGTGTTTTTTTTATTTTTATGCGTCATGTTTGCCGCAAATAAACGTATTTTCTTTTTTCTTTCTATCGCGTCTGCTCAACGTCCATATGTCACTGAAGGGATCCAGCAGAATATCAGCATCAGATAGCATTTGCCTGACACATGCTGAGCTGGACTCTCATGTGCTACAACCTTGAGACGCACACCGCTATTTGTATATTCGTTATTTTGATTTAAAGTAATGAGATCATATTATGTTTTTCATTTTTTATTTTTGTATGTTGGCACATTGTTTTGATACACGGTCAAATTAAATTACCTAACAAAACTCCACAGACGTGAGATATCTAAAGACGATAAAATTAAAATAAAAGAAATTAGATTTTTTTAGGGGTCAACGACCGCTGTTAGTGTTGGTACTTGAATTACAAGTTGAGAAATCGTGTTTAGATATTAATACTAATCACGTCTGTGAAGTTTACACAAAGAAAACTGATTCTTCACTAACTGCGGTCGATGATCCCACAGAAAAATCATCAATTTTTATTTTGTCGTGTTTAGATATTGATTCACGTGTGCGAAGTTTCGCTAGATAATTTAATTTAACCCAGTATATTCATGTAATTTGTTACCATTGTGCTTTTATGTGTTGTGATATGTCTTTTGCGTGCACTGAATAAATGGATTATCTATTACAGTGTAAACTCTTTATAACGAAACTCAAGGGACTGAGCATTTTTTGACGTTATAGAGAGTTATCGTTATATGGAGTGAACAAAAATATCACACAAACTTTTTCGTCAACACTAATCGCTTTCAGTTTACTGGCCATGTTAACAGTTTCAAAGTAGGTTTACGACTGATAATACGATAGGTACCCAGTATGCTTGGTCGAAGACCATCACTTCCGAGAAATCAATGCGTCATACTGCACGTGTTCAAGGCAATTAAGGATAACAAAAGCTAGACCGACCTCGGATGTTTCGGAGCTTCAAAGTCTTGTTACCTGATAACATAACATAAACAATAATACCGATAATAAATATTTACTGTCTAAAAATATGAACACATTTCTTCGTAATAGAGAATAGCGTATCGCTATAAAGAGTGTTTCAATATGTGGGTTTTAACGCAAACCAACCAAGTTGGGCTCACTTCAACGTTACAGGGAGTTTATTGTTATAAAGGATAACGTTATAAAGAGTTTACACTGTATTTATAATTATCTAAACAATGTTCAGACGAAACACTGACTGATTGTGCTGTCATTCCTGGATCTTTGACAATCTTTACGGGTCGTCAGAAGCCCGAACATCTGACAACCAGTCTTACCAAGGAGTATCGTATTACCCAGTAACTGGGTTGTGGAGGTCAGATAGGCAGTCGCTCCATGTAAAGTACTGGTATTCAGCTGCATCCGGTTAGACTGGAAGCCGACCCCGGCTTAGTTGGGAAAAGGCTAGTCAGATTGATGATGTTCAGACGATGCAGTCACTTTTTGCTTAAATTTTATTGTATGCCCCGGGCAAGAAATTTCATCGTGTAAATGGAACTTTATAATTACTTAACAAGACAATACTTTTTTTAGGAACTCCTTCAAAGGGACAATCTAATTGGAAATATTTGTACAGACACCAGCACATCAAGCTACCCGAAACTGTCAAAATTTCTTATGCTTTAGCAATAAAGTTGAAAATCTATTAAAGAAATTTGACAGATTGTAGTAGCTTGATGTGCTGGCGTCTGTACAAACGACTTGTAATAATAATCAATTAATAAGATGTACCGTCGACTGCACATCAATACTAACACTTGAACGAAAACCGCCCTTACTGCCACGACATAAAGGCGCTTTCAAATTCAAACTGTTACCATAGACTTGTGACTGCCTGTACAATACACAGAGTTTAATAAACGAAAGAGAAAAAAAAATATCACTTATATTTTAATAAAATCGTCAATAATCGTAACTTTTAGTTCTTCGATTCCTCAGTCGTCAATTTAAAGTAACAATTCTTTGTGTGTAAACACACTATGCCGAAGGTACGCGACCGAAGTTCGGCATGATTACGCCTGCAATGCTATTTGAATTACTGACGACACATTATGCCGAAATTACGTTGTGTTATAGCGTATAGCCGAACTTCGGTCGGGCGTAAGTTCAGCGGCAATTCGGCGGAAACGTATTCTGTAGAGCACACATTATACGCGACCGAAGTTCGGTTCGATTGCCGAAGAAGATCCGGCGCGGGGAGCAGCGGTAGGCATTCTGCCGCGTAAGTTCGGCACGTATGGTGTGTCATATCAGTCAAATACGTCAGAACGTAAAATCAGCCGCGGAACTTCGGTCGCGTACCTTCGGCATGTTTAGACACTTTATCTCAATCTTGTTCAAAAATCGAGACAAACAATTTTACCAACAAAAACAAAAGAAGAAATTTATTCAATTTCACATTTTGACGACTAAGAAACGTCCTACAAATTGAATTTTCAGTAACTTGGCATTCTTTTATTATACATACACTCACGCCATCTCCTCATTGGGGTTGGCAGAAACTACAGAACGCCACTTACTACGATCTTTACATACTCCATAAATTTTCTTTTTAATTTCCTAAAAGACCATGATATTGTTTCTGGGCGTCCTAGAGAGGTTATCGTCTATGGTCAGGTACATGTTGAAGGAGAAAAACATGGCGGTCGAAGATAGGAAGTGCCAAATGTCGTGCGCGTCGTATAGTTGGAGTAGAGAGCATTGGCGGTTGCTTTGCCGAGATTGGGCCGGGGTTAGCTGTGGAAGAGAAATTATTTTTTTAAGCATTTATCCATGTCATTCGTAGCATTTTACCTGAGAATCAAACCCGTGTAGGGTGGTAATTATCCCACTGGAACTGTGTCTCTATATTATTTGCTTATATAATATAAACAAATGGTGTATGTACCGTGAGGAGCCCGTGACAAATAATAACAGCCGCACAGGTCGATCGATCGGGTTAAGCTACGCTTGTCGCGGTTGGTCTGTGGATGGGTGACCATCTTTACATAACGAGACCCCTCCGTGCCTCGGAAAGCACGTTAAGCCGTTGGGCCCGGCTGTCATTCGCGGATCTGTGCAGTCGTTACGGATAGTCAGAAGCCCGAAAGTCTGACAACCAGACTTACCAAGGGGTATCGTATTACCCAGTAACTTGGTTGTGGAGCTCAGATAGGCAGTCGCTCCACGTAAAATACTGGTATTCAGCTGCATCTGGTTAGACTGGAAGCCGACCCCAACATAGTTGGGAAAAGGCTAGGCAGATGATGAAATGGTGTGGGTACATGAATGATATATAAAACATATGTATTCATACACGATATCTCTGAAGGGGTCATTGTACTCATCATTACGAACAACTTTTACTATGGACCCAACCCGAAATCGCAAAAAAAAAATCAGCTTTTCCCTACATTTATCAAAAGCATTTTGCTATTACGCAGAAAAGTTGCCTTTAAAATAATTGGTATCCATAAGTTAAGAATAGTATTGATAACAAATATATAAGATACTTACCGCCCAGTTAGTGTTCTGGTCCAAATAAAAGTAGCTTGATCCGAACCATATGGAATATGTCATCGCTATAAACACCCAGCTGTTGAAAAAAAGCCAAAAAAGGTCAGAAAATATCAGTCGGAGTTGTAGATGCTCTATAGGGCATTAAATTAAGGGTATGGTCGGAGCAGCGGTGACCCAGTGGTAACAGCCGCGTCTTAAGAGTTGTATGTCGCAGGTTCGAATCCAGACAGGCTCTTTACAAAAACGTATAATAATAACGGTGGGGAAGAAATAAAAAAATTATAGAAAAAAAAAAGAAGATTTGTTGAAAAATATTGCTACAGCCAAATTAGACCAATTTTAAATTGTCCATAGAAACAGAGATTTCCAGTAATCTTTTTTTAAATGAAACATTTCGAAAATGTTCTTAGGTATATTTTTAGAGTTTTTAGACCTTTGTATCCTGCTTATGCGTATGAAGTTTCATTAAAATCGGTTCATACATTTCGAAAAACAAAGGCTTGAAAGTTTTTATGAAATGCCGTACGGCGTAAAAGCTCTTAATAGTATGACAATAAAATTGAAATTACCTGTACCACCGAATAGATTCTCGATGTAGCAGCTTCATGACGATATAGAACAGTGTGTACAGAAACAAATTACTCATCAGCACCAGCAGCAAATGAGACGCAAAGTCACGGCTATGTTGGGCAACCCTGTGGGAGAAAGTAATGCTATGTAAGTTGGCAACACTAGGAACATTTTAGCCAGTGTTACCAACCAAGAGTTAAAATGTTAGTGATACAACACTAATCTAAAGGCTGTTTGAAATATTAAGAATTGGTAACACTGGGAAAAATTTTAGTATTGCAATACTGATCCATCAATTTGCTATGCGAAATGTTGGAATCTTTAATATCGTGGTTGGAGAAGGTTGTAAATAAATTCACAACACAAATTTTATTGTAAGTCTAAGCGCGAACACTTGTAATTGGCTTTCTGTCGACTATTGTTTACTCGTTTTTTTTTTTAGCTGAAGTTTTCCATGCTTTAATAAATAAATAAAATGCCAGTGGCCGGTATAAAGTCTATTGTCTATTAATTAACACAGTGATAAAAAAAATGAAATAATCAGTTTACAAAAAGTGAACATATGATTCAGTAGTATATATTAATTTAGGTCTGTAATAGGATTATAATAATCTGGATATAGACTATGGTATGAGAAATATGAGATCACAGTCAAAAATAGAACTCTGAAGGTAAT
Source organism: Luperina nickerlii (assembly GCA_963855955.1). Classification (NCBI taxonomy): domain Eukaryota; kingdom Metazoa; phylum Arthropoda; class Insecta; order Lepidoptera; family Noctuidae; genus Luperina; species Luperina nickerlii. The sequence goes on along the minus strand of OY979690.1, from coordinate 8,823,037 downwards.
GTAGTGTGTTGTCTGATCTAGGTTTATTTAAACCTGTGTTCAGGCCATCTCCCTACGAAAGTATTTGTTAAATAGGACAGTCAGTGAATTAAACTAACATATATTTTCAGTATCTATACTCCATTTGCAATAAGATTAGACATTTAAATAAACCTTTTTTACAGTCCGTTCGACCGATTTTGAATTCTATTGCGTTGGTGGCATGACATATGGCAGTTGCAGTAAACAGTTGGTATTGTAACCACTTTTTTGCTTTCAATACCATCCTTATGCCTACGGTATAGAAGTGAAAATCTGTTGAACGGACTGTAAAAAAGGATTATTTCAATGTCTAATCTTATTTCAAATGGAGTATAAGCAGATACAATATTTTGCGCAACCTTATTATAAACTAGGTTTATGGGATGTATTTATATCTATAACTAAAATTATTATGAAATAATATTAAGTTAGGTAATTACAGATAAGACAGCTAGTTTAGTTCAGCACCTCTAGTAGTTTATCCATGTCCGAGTAATTTAGTTTTGCTAAATAATCGAATTAGTGATGTTTCTTACATATTCAGAACACAAGTTGTGGCTACGGCGCTGGGGAGACGACTGCCCGCTATACTACAAACGTGAGGAACATTGCATTTAGTTGCTACCTGTAGTTCCAACTCAAAACATCAGTTTTCAGAAATTGGCAACACTGGACAATTATTACTGTTGCCACACTAAATTCTGAACTCTGCCAAAAGCTGCTTGCCGAAAAAAATTGTAAAAAAATGTGCACCTCCTGTCAATATGAGTTATTTAATCATTGACAGTCCTTACGGGTAGTAAGAACCTGGAGTCTACCAAGGGGTATCCTGTTACCCAGTAACTGTGTTGTGGGGTTTAGGTAGGCAGTCGCTCCATGTAAAATACTGATATTCAATTGCATCAGGTTAAGACTGGAAGCTGACCTCGGCATATTTGAGAGAAGCCTAGGCAGATGAAGACTCACCCATAGGCTGCAATGGCCCAGTTCGCTAGATTGGCGATGATGAGGAGAACACAGCGGCCGCAGTAGGTCGGTGTGATGGCCGCGAGAGGGCGCGACAATAATTCACGAGCTGCTCGGTAGATAATGCCGCCGTCTGGAAGATCGATAGATAGAAATTTTATAGAAAATAATACTCTTTATGATGACAATTTGTATCTTTTAATCTTCGTTTATTTTAATTGCATTTACATTTTATTTTAATTTTAATTCTGCCACCTTTTTAATTTGTATTAATTAATTTATTTGATTTGTAGGCATTGAAATTTTATTCAGGGCTATGAGTATTCTGTGGGAGTAGGCATTGTGATATACTATTTTATTTTATGTAATATGGGTCTTAAATGTTTTTTTTTGTACACCATGAAATTACAGATATAGAAATTTAACACAGGGTGACACAATGGGCGGTCTTATTGTACACCAAAATACGAAATTATACGAAACTATTAGCGTCCCGCGGTATCATCCGCCATAAGTTTCGATCCTGTGGGAATATCGGGTTAAAAATTATCCCATGTCCTTACCCGGGACTCAAACTATCTCTGTACCAAATTTCATCGGTTCAGCGGTTTCAGCGTGAAGAGGTAACAGACAGACAGACACACCTTCGCATTTATAATATTAGTATGGATGGAAATTCGAATTGGGCGGTGGATATTACAAAATTCTAGTGCCCGGTTGAAATATTTCGGTTTGGACCAGTTTTTCACAAGAATGTAGTTTTGTGTGTCAGCAAAAATAGTTCCGTTGAACAATGATGCCCATTCTGTTGTTCACAAACTAAACTAAATTTAAGTTCAATGCATATCTTTTTCTCTCTCACATAGGAATGTATTGACGTCTCGCTCACACATTCACATTGAAAATGACCAGTAAATAACCTAACCTTTAAAAAACTCACCCAGTTTAAATCTTCCCAGGTAATATATCTGGAAGGTCATTACCAAACAGGTTACCAGATGTAGCACTGTGAACGCTATCCAGAAGTAGAAGTTCGCGTTTAGAACTCCCACAAGACCTGGGGAATTAAATACAAGGATAATTGTTAGTTTTCGAAGTGATCCGACAGTTTACAGACTCGTTTCTTGAGCAGTAGCTCGAGGGTACACACAATGTACAGTACCCGGCGAAAAATATTGCACATCGACCTTTACCTTTTTTTTGTATTTCATACAAAGAATAAAAATAATTATCAAAAGAAGCAAATCATAATTGTTTTAACAGCTCTTAATAGATACCGGACCGTTTGTATTTCGTGCGACAGAGATAACGCTCTACGAAGCCGAAATTAGCCGATTGTCTCTTTCCAAAGGTCGATGTGCAATATTTATCGCCGGGTACTGTGTGCGCCTTTAACATTACGATATAAGTCAGTTTCAAAATCAAAGTCAGATTGTTACTACAGAGGTGATGTTGCAAAGCGATTATGGAGGTATGGGGAACTGGGTGTAAAGTTAACTCATACTCTATGGAGAAGGGAGGATCCTCCGACCAGACGGGTGTTGTGTCTGGACATCTGGTGGGCTTCTGGCCGACGATTAATGTCGGGACATTGCAGTTGACCGTGCAAGTAGCATATACAGGGTTCCATTAAAATAGATGGACAAATTTTAACACAGCGCTCAGTACGTCTAACTAATGATATCCAAGCAAAAAAAAAACACTGATTAAAGTGATTTTATTTTGACCTAAAATAATAAATTGCCGGCACATTTTTGTATTTTCGTTAGCTGATTATTTTTCTTGTAAGTATCTATGCGTTTTTCTCATATGTTTTTTTACCATCGTCCTTATTTTATTCAGACCCCTCTGAATGATTTCTAAAAGTTTGTCCATCTATTGTAATGGGACCTTATATAAGATGTTAAAAAAATAACCCGACAAACTCTAAGCGGTGCTTTAGATCATCGAACTGAGCAACTTTCACTATGGAACCAACACTGAAATCACAAAAAAAACTGCTGTTTAATAAAAAAAGCTCAATACCTACTTGACCAAAATGTATGAAACAGCCGATTTTTTTTTCGTGATTTCCGGAAAGCACGTTGGTCCTGGCTGTCATTCGTGGATCTTTGACAGTCGTTACGGGTCGTCAGAAGCCCGAAAGTCTGACAACCTGTCATACCAAGGGGTTTCGTATTACCCAGTAACTGGGTTGTGGAGGTCAGATAGGCGGTTGCTCCATGTAAAATACTGGTACTCAGCTGCATCAGGTTAGTCTGGAAGCCGACCTCAACATAGTTGGGTAAAGGCTTGGCAGATGATGGGTGATGTTGACTTACCAATGAATATAATAAGCGCTAGTACTCCGAAGGTTGCGTGTGCGCGCGCGTTGATGTCAGGATGTCGAGACTGGTAGATCTTCACCATGCAGAGTACTGAGGTCACGTACATGAACGACGTGTCTGTGTAGAAGAACAAATATTTAAAGAAAATTAAAAATGTTGAAACACAGGCTTCTTCTGGGTAAGCTCACTCCATCGTAGACTTTGTCTGTCATCTCTGACCTAGACTAGAGTCAAGAGCAAACCCATTTCAAATAAAAAAAAGCGAGAAAATTTTGATGCAAAATTAAATTAGTAAGTACCTTTCCGACTTGTTACAAAAGAAGTTCTAACTTTGATCTCAGTTTTTATATTTTGAACCTTATTCCGACTGACACAAAGTGTTAAACACAAAATTACAAAGATTTAAAAAAATGGCTCGATGGTTTAAACATGGATGTGAAAATAAATCTTGTATTTTTAGGGAGAGAGCCTATAAAAAGATAGGTATTTTTAAAATTTTTGTTTCTATTTTATGATCATTGCCTTCTAACGAGGGTAAACTAACCCTCAGCACGCATCTGACGCGGTAAGTTCAAGGATGGGCGACCTTTTAACGTTTATTTTTATGTTTCAGGTACCTAGTTCGTATAGTAGACCGAAGGTGTCCGCTTAGATCTTCTAAACCGAGCGGATCAACCCCGTTACGTAAACGTATTCACGTACAATACACGACAGTGTCCATGATACCTAGCTCTTTGTATATAGGATGCCTAGTCTCCAGCGCTAGTGTCGCGTACTGCTAGATAACTCACCGAACTGGAAGTTCATGCTGTTAGGACAGACGTGGTATGCCGCGGAGAGAAGACCCTCGCTGACGAGCGCGATACCCATCGCGTATAGAAGACCGAAGTGTTGTGGGATGCCTAGCTCTTTCTGTGGACAAAGAAAATTTTAAAATGTATTTATTAAATAACGGCCTGAACTTATTTCATTAACAAGCTTTTTATTAGCGTCTGTATTTTTTTAAAGCAGTTTATACTAGTCAGGTATGGCAGCTAGGTACTTAAACGCACTCGTTAAGATTCAATATTGTTAATAAATGGAAAAAAACGACAATTCGACTGCAGCCTAAAAGTTCAAAACACTTCGAGAACACGTGGTTGAAGTACACACTTACAGTGGAAGATACTTTTCTTTCTCTCTTTACCTGCGCGAGAGTGTTGTTGTGATGTGTGTTGTGTCGTCGCCACACTTGCATCAGGAACAGTAGCCCTAGCACCACGTAGCCTAGGTTCGAGAACACGTGGTTGAAGTACACACTAATTACAGAGGATGTTACTTTTCTTTCTCTCTTTACCTGCGCGAGTGTTTTTCTTTCTCTCTTTACCTGAGCGAAAGTGTTATTGTGATGCGTATTGTGTCGTCGCTATACTTGCATCAGAAACAGCAGTCCAAGTACCATATAGTCTAGGTTCGAGAACTTCGAGAACACGTGGTTGAAGTACACAATATATTGAATGATACTTTTCTTTCTTTCTCTCTCTCATTACCTGGGCGGGAGTGTTGTTGTGATGTGTGTTGTGTCGTCGCCACACTTGCATCAGGAACAGTAGCCCTAACACCACGTAACCTAGGTTTGAGAACACGTGGTTGAAGTCTGATAGTACTAGGAGAGGATGAGCGCAGAGGAAGTTGAAGTAGCATAAGTCTTGGTTTCCTGATTGGTTTAGGAGCTGTAACAAAATGAAAATAATTAATAATGAGCTGTTTGGCTAAAATAAGGTCACAAAAAACTAAGATGGCGGCCACTAATACATCTATACTAATATTTAAGCGGAAGAGTTTGTTTGAACGCGCTAATCTAAGGAACTACCGACCGGATTTGAAAAATATTTTTTGCATTTGATACCCCAGTTATTAAGGAAGTTTATAAGTTTTTAAACATCACGCTACGGCGCTTAGGAGCTCAGTAATTAGCAAAAAAAAGTTAGAAAGAACTCTAAGTAACAGCGATGCGACGGGGTAGGACAGCGGAACAAGAAATTTCACGCGGACAAAGTCGCGGGCAGAAGCAAATAAATTATAGTAAATTACTACATGACAGAAAACAAGTAACCGAAATAAGTAAAATTAATATACGCACCAAAAGAGAAGAAATCTTTCGATCAAATGAACGTAACGTTGTGTACGGAGTTCCACAAGGAAGTATACTAGGACCACCGCTTTTTACACTTTATATTAATGACTTTCCATGGGCAATCAAACATCCGATGACACTATTCGCGGATGACAGTACAATAACGATACCGTGTAATCAGAGAGATTTTTATAAAGATGACATAAGTAATACATTAAAAGAAACTATAGAATGGTTAGACAATAATAATTTAAAAATTAATTTAAATAAAACTGTAATAATGCATTTTAGCCAGCGCGCGTTGACCTTTTCTAATCTTGACATAACATACAATGACATTAAAATTGACACAGTTAATACAACTAAGTTTCTAGGACTTACAATAGATCGAAATTTAAATTGGAAGGTGCATGTAGAGGCTCTGACTAAAAAGATAAGCAGTAGTGCGTATGCCTTGTATATTCTGTCACGCACTGTTAACATAGATGCGTTATTAACTGCGTACTACGGGCTAGCTGAATCTGTTCTCAGATACGGTGTTATCTTTTGGGGTAACTCAACTAATAAAGAAGCTGCATTTAAAGCACAAAAGAGATGTCTCAGAGTCATGTTTAAGTTGAAAACCACTGATAGTTGTAAGCCCTATTTTATTCGTTACAAAATTTTGACATTGGCATCAATTTATATTCTGGAAACAGTAATGTTTGTTAGAGGTAATTTTAATTTATTTTCGCAAATGGCAAATAAGTTTCCAAGAAACAGGCGTGATCAAAGTCAGCTTTGTCTGCATAGCAATAGGACGGCACTTATGCGCAAAAGTGTTTTTTGCATGGCTCCCATTATTTATAATAAATTACCCAAAAGTTGGAGGGAGCTAAATAATTCACATTTGAGAAATCAACTAAAATCATATCTTATCGACAAAGCTTACTATAATATTAACGAATTTCTGACAGAAGAATTTATATTGACATAAATTTTAATGCATTATTATCTATTTTTCTATTATCTATTTTTCTAATATTGATGTTTATACTTTATTTTGTTGTTTACTAATTCACATAAAATTAATGTTTTTGACTTCAAATTAATAATTTATAATATTTGCACGCCATACTAGGTGGCAAACATGACTGATCCTTTCTTTTTTATGTTATCCAGCATGCATTTATATTCTTGTATGTGTACACATGTTTGAGCAAATAAATAGATCTTATCTTATCTTATCTTACTAAAAGAAAGAAAGAAAACGTATTTATTGCGACTCGTACAGGAAGATCACAAACTAAACTAAACACAGCAAAATAAAAATCCAAAAAAAAAAGTAACAAAAGGAAAATGAAACAGAAAGTCCTATACGAGGCCAAAAGGCTCCTATCTCAGCATGATGCTACGACATTTAAAAAATAAATGTTGCAGCGCTGGTATTCTGATAGGGCACGCTGTGAAGTCACGGGCAGTTACAGAAAGAATATCAGACTAATCATTTATCATTCATCATCATTTAAAGAGAATATCAGACTACGTACCCTCTGATATGTGACCACAAGCTGTATGACGGGTAACGTGTAGAACACCGCCACAGTTAGTACGTTCCAGAGATACATCTTAGACCTCGCTGATAGCACTCTTGGACGGCACCTAAAAGCAAAAACAACATACTATTAATAATTGAAATAACGACGTCGTGGTGGGGATTGCGCGCTCCGAACTCTAGGCTTGTGTCGGAAGAGTTTACTTTACCGGAACGGATCTAAGGTGAGGAGCCACACCAAGAGAGATACAGAAACCTTCAGGGCAGCATGTGGCGAGCTGTTCGGCAGTAGCGACCCCACGGACCCTAACTCCTGGGAGAAGTCTTGTTCCTCACCTCTGGCTTGCCTTTATTGGCCGGCTGGAGTGAACAATGACGAGGAACAGAGCTCCCAACTCATTCTTGCCTTTCAACCGGCCAGGCTTGAGTGGAGATTCGCAAGAGCAAACGTGCTCGGAGGAAGGAAGTATTCCCGTAAGATGCTGGTAGAGATCTTGACCGTACTTTCGGCATTGTCCTGATAGCCGTGGAATATCTCTCCACTCCTCATAAGCACTTCAGGACATGTTGCCCCCTTGTCGCTACGTCACTATGTGCTAGCGACCGTTTCTGGGGGTCCATTATTGAGAGTGCAAGTCACCCCCTGCCATTTTATCCGTGTATATAAAACATTGATCAGGCAGGGGTCATAGTTCTTCCATAGTTCTTGGTAACCAGTCCACTTTAGCCACTCAAACCCATAGTCCAATATCTATGTTTCCAACTCCTTCAATAGTCCTAAACTAACCGGGGGTTGTCCTTGGCAAAAAGGGATAACCGTCGGTTGATGCCTCATTTCATTAAAAAATATCTAACGGGCCTCTGCGAGTTGGCTTCGGCTCCTCGAACGAATTCCAAAGGAAAAAATATTTTTCTTGGGATGCTTGGCTGGGGAGGATCACGAGAAAAATCTTTTATTTTTAAATAATAATTAACACATATTTCTAATTTTTCTGATCTACGAAAGAGTGAGTTTTAGAATCACTATAGCAGCTATTTGTCGTGTTAGTAAATCCAACTCAAGCATATCGCACCCCCGATAAAATAGGGTTACAACTCGAAAAACCTGGACTTTTAGAAAAGCGAAAATAATCTCACGGATTTGTTTATTCGTCTTTACTCTTACACTAATTTGTGATCAGAATTATACAAGCTTACAAAAAAAGATGTTTTAATGGCATACGCTGTTTTTCAATTTTCCTGAAAAACAACCTGAAAATTCCTGTAAAAGACTTTTGAGTTGTAACCCTATTTTATCGGCGGTGCGATATTAAAATTGCATTAAAACATTTCTTTTTTTTTTGTATTTTGTGTTTCACGAACTGTGTCCAAATAAACTTTATTCTTTCTTTCTTTTTTTATCGAAAAATATTTTATTCAGGCTAAAATCGAAAGCGAAACTGGGCGTATGATGCGCCCCAAGACTAAATGTTTGATACTTTTAAATAGTCAGGATTATACCCAACACAATCCTGATTGGTTCAAAAAGCATCACACTCCTAGAAACAAGAGAGTTGGTTATAAAGATGCAATTTGAAATTTGTTTAGAATGGGTGTTTCTTTTCTAAAGTTAAGTATTCTTTCCTTATCTTTGGTTAAACCTACCTAGCCAAGTTAGCAACACACAGTTTCCCTCCAAGTCTGTAGATATCTTTATCTGTATTAACATCATCCAACGTCGAGAAATCTGACTCAGTGTCTGATGAAGAACTGCCATCTGTTGACAAAAATATACACTTTTAACATAACCTTTACACAGTATAAAACAAAGTCGCTCCCGCGGTCTGTAAGCTTAGATCTTTTAAACTATGCAACGGATTTTAATGCAGTTTTCAGCAATAGATAGAGTGATTTAATAGGAAGGTTTATATAATACATGCATATTGTAGTAGAGAAAAGTCGAGAAATTCAAGGATTTGTAATGTGATGTCGTAACAAACATATTTTTGTGCGCTTACATTGCAAACACTGGCTAAACCTTACGAGATAGATCAAATTAATGTACTACGGAATTGTATATCTTAAAAAGATCGATAAAAAAGGCCGCGATGGTATATGTTTATCTCCTAAGGATAACCCACAGTAACCATTTCTATCTTTTACATATTACAAAAAAAATATGGGTTATTTACGAAGCTATTTTAAACAATAGAGTATTATTCATTATCCAATTAAATACATTAGATACGTTGTGGATTTCATGGAGATCAAAATTGCCCTTTACAGCATCATTAAAATGAATATCTTAGAAGATTTGTACGTCGCTACAAAGTTACCTGTTCGTGAGGTGAACGCGTCGCCGTCGCCTACTAAACATTGTCGCGAGGTGCTCTCTCCGCTCGTGTCCACAACGTTCACGTGACGACGTCTTGTCGTTTGGACGTCGTTGATGTTGAGTGCGTCGTGAGGCACCAATGGGGGAGTTAGGCGGCCATCTGTTGTGAAAAAAAAAATATATAATAAATCTTCATCAAAATCAATTACGCGTAGCTATGATATACAGGATGATTTTTTTACCGGTTCCGAATTATCACAGGATGTTCTACCCAAGAGTATGACCAAGCCTGAAATCACGAAAAAAAAATCTGCTGTTTCATACATTTTGGTCAAGTAGGTATTGAACTTTTGTATGAAACAGCTGATTTTTTTTTTCGTGATTTCAGAGTCGGTCCCATAGTGAAAGTTGTTCATATTCATGGTTATAACAGCCTTTAAAATTTGGAACCGGTAAAAAAAATCACCTGTATAAATAACTTTTGGTCGGAATCATCATTGTTGGATTTTAAACGCTCGGCTCAGCACAAAGAGTTGAAATTCATTTAGATGTCACCTAGTGTCAGTGAAAACGGGCAGTAGCCTGTTATTTCAATATCTATTAAAATCTATATACAGGGTGTGGCGTAAATAGTGGTCAACCGTTTGGAATTCGATATACCAGATAATTTACTATAACATATTACAATTTCAACCATTTTAGTAGTATTTTTTTTCAAAAATCGCTCTTCAATTTGGATGATTATGTGAAAAATAATGGTCAAAATAGAGAAGAACTAATTTTTTTCTTCAAAAGCTCTAAATTTACATAAAAACCATAATTTTACACGATAGCTCTAGTATTTCAACAGTAAATAACAGAAATCAAAATGAAAATTTAATGTTTTTTGTTGAAATTACAACTAAATTTGTAACAAAAGGTAGAAATTTCATAAATAAAAAACAAAAAAATTATACTTTCGGAACCCTTGGGTAAAAATGGTTAAAATTGTAATATGTTATAATAAATTGTCCGGTATATCAAATCCTTAACGGTGGACCACTACTTACGGCACACCCTGTATATAAAATTCAAAGTCCTGACTGACTGATATATGAACGCACAGCCTAACCCGCTGGTCTTAGAGACATGAAATTTGGAGGGTGTGTTCTTTGTGAAGTGTAAGTATCCACTTAGAACGTGTTTTTCGAAATTCCACCCCTAAGAGGGTGAATGGGGGAGGGTGAAATTTCACGCGGACGAAGTCGCGGGCAGAAAGAAGCTCTGATAAATACAATGCTTCGTACCTTCTTCACTGGGCTCTGCCGGCTGCACCTTCTTCCGACACAGCACAACGACGATGAACGCCACATAGAATGAGCTGAAGAACGCGAGCGCAGCGCCCGCCGCGATAGCGTACTCCTGATACGATATCGTCTGGATTATCCTGAAACTGTGGTAAGACTGTCAGGAAAAAGAAGGCTTCAAGGTGGCACTAGTAGATATTTTTTCCATACAAATTTCGGGAGACAGTTTACTTTCGGGAGACAGAGTTTACAGAATGTTATTTTTGAGACGGAATTTTAGGTATACAAAAACGAAAACATTTGCCCTGCGACTGTGTCAGATTGCTTTGTTTAACTGGTGTCTAGGTGGCGCCATCTGCTGTCTCAGCTTTGGGTATGAAGATCCCTATAAATCAATCTGCTAGGAACTGACCAACACCTCTTGACCCTGCCGTCATTGGTGACTAGCCGCACCTCTTCTTCCTGCGTCCAGCCGAGGTACTGAGCCACTTGGGGTAGGGTGGCGTTACCAGTATCAACCTGCTAGACACTCACCTAAACCCTGCCGCACCTCCTCTTCCTGTGTCCGCCCGAGGTACTGAGCCACTTGGGGTAGGGTGGCGTTACCAGTATCAACTTGCTAGACACTCACCTAAACTTCTTAACCCTGCCGTCATTGGTGACTAGCCGCACCTCCTCTTCCTGCGTCCAGCCGAGGTACCGAGCCACTTGGGGTAGGGTGGCGTTACCAGTATCAACCTGCTAGACACTCACCTAAACCCTGCCGCCATTGAAGACTAGCCGCACCTCCTCTTCCTGCGTCCAGCCGAGGTACTGAGCCACTTGGGGTAGGGGACGTTACCAGTATCAACCTGCTAGACACTCACCTAAACCCTGCCGTCATTGGAGACTAGCCGCACCTCCTCATCCTGTGTCCGCCCGAGGTACTGAGCCACTTGGGGTAGGGTGGCGTTACCAGTATCAACTTGCTAGACACTCACCTAAACTTCTTAACCCTGCCGTCATTGGTGACTAGCCGCACCTCCTCTTCCTGCGTCCAGCCGAGGTACTGAGCCACTTTAGGTAGGGTGGCGTTACCAGTCTTATCGGTACAGTCCTCGTCTGATGTCTTCACTATGAATACTATGTAGAATCCTACGGGGAATGTGTCTTGCTGAAATTAAAAATAATGTCAGATGGCAAAAGTGACAGATACTACTCTCTTGACACAAGAAATGATAATCCCTTCTATAGACACAAAAAAGTTAATGTTATGGTACCGATCTGTATCCATTAAGCTGCGCCTAGTAAAGGAAAAAATAAACTTTACATTTATTTTGATCATTAACCGCAGTTTCAATCAGACTTTCCTTCTTAGCGTGTCGATGGCAAAAATATAGTTTTCTCATGACCTCTCAAGCTCCGTTAATGAGACACAATTTATTTTCTATTGTATCGTACCACATAGGGTGCGCGCAGAGCTTGAGCGGTTAAATTTGGTTGGCTCAAAATTCAGCAACGCGGATAGCATTCGCCGACGCAGCCATTAGGGCATGCGGCGCAAGATGGGTGGTGAGCCAATGTCTGTGGAGAGACACCGCATACACACCGGAGGTCAGAGCCTTCCAGGATACCCTTGTGGAGCTTGTCCTTGATGCGGTCTACATGGGTACGAAGTCTATTTAAGGTCTTCCAAGTAGGCCACGACAACTTGTGCCCGGATGAGAAACTCTCTGATGGTTTAACAAAGAGATCAGCCGGTCGATTCTGTAAAAATCTCACCGTGAAAACTTAGGTGAAGTGAGTTTGTTTTTGCTAGGAATTGACACTATTGACAGCTCCCTCCACCTAAGTTATCACGGTGCGATTTTTACAGAATAGCACTGCAGGAGGATTAAGTTGTTCTTTTTTCCTTAAGATCTCATCTAATCAGCTTGAAACTGCGGTTATGATTAGTCATACATAAGTTATTATTAATTTGTTCAGTTATACTTACATAAGTTTATAAATAATTAAAATTTATTTAATTCAGGAAAAACCCATATTAAATAAAATTTCACAATACTGCAAGATAAATTCATAATAGATCAGTTAAAATAAACGAACGAGTAAGTACAAATTATTGGGGTCACAGAATCAAAATTAAATTAAGAATAACAAGATGTAAGAAAGTTAAAAAATATGGATATCACGTGATCAACTTTGAATGTTAATATCTCGGAAACGCGATACTACGAAGTTTGGTCGTATTAAGTTTTCTGTTTGCATTGATATCAGCAGTCAGCTATCAATTTATATAATCTGCGTTCGCGATGTATTTGCCAAAAAGTAAAAAAATATGAATTAATTGAAAAATAACTTTAATTCCTGCACAATAAAGTTCAGTTTACGCTACAACTTCAAACATTTTTATAACTTTTGTAATAGTGCTAGTCACTCTGAAATCAAGTTAATTGACATTGAAATAAAGTTGATATTTATTTAACTTGAAATAGGCTGGGGATGTGCAGCATTCCGCACTTTTACATGCGGTTTCATGCGTGGCCACCATTTTAAAATAAAATCAAAATGGCGGACCGGTAGGTATGCCACGGATCTTCAAAGCCCTTTCATATAAAAACAGACAAATATGAAGCTGTGTGTGTGTCCGTAAACTGTAGTTAATTATTATGACTCTCTTTTGGCGAAAGCGCCAGGGTAGCCCGCGAAATTCAATTTTTTTTAGGTTTTTTGCAATTTGCTGGTCAGTATTAAGTTGTACGTTGATTAATATATGATTCGCGGCCGTAACAAATATGTATTTACAGAATTATAATCATTAGAGTCATCAACACAACTCTCTAAGACCACGTTAGTCCAAAGAATAACTGTTTCATGAAATCATCTTTCTTTGGAGTTACATGGTCTGAGAGAGTTGTGTTGATGACTTTAATGATTATAATTCTGTAAATACATATTTGTTACGGCCGCGAATCATATTTTGATTGACGTACAACTTAATACTGATCAGCAAATTGCAAAAAACGTAAGAAAATTTGAATTTCGCGGGCTACCTTAGGGGTGCGTCTCATAACGTATAAACTCATTTGGTCTAATTTCATTTTATTATCGTTCATAAGATATAATCAACGTGAGATATAGCAACTGTTGATATAATTTCTTTACATATAACATTTATTTATTCTAAAACTTAATTAGTATAACGTTGTTTGATATAACGTTTATGTAATCGAAAATCATTTGGTCTAACGTTTAATATGTATATTGTTTATTTAATCGAAAATCATTAGGTCTAACGTTTAATATATGTATATAAAAACGTCATTATGGTTAACACCCCGACTCAGAGTACCCCGACTCGGATAGGTTAGGTTAGAAGGCTAAGGCGGGAGCGAAGCGGAGCGGAGCTCCCGCCTTAGCCTTCGTGGTTATTTTTTTTTAAACCACCCAGAAATAGGAGCCCCGCGAAGCGGGGCTCCGTCGACCTATCTTAACGCAGATAGTAATTAGTTACTAGTTATGTTTAATATCTACTTAGGTGATTATTACCTATAACTACGATAGAACTTACAATGAATAAAACAAAGAAAAAATACTTTTAAACATTTCTTAAACAAAATACAAAGTTATTGTTTTATTAGACCAAATAAGTTTTATATCTTTTGAGTGGTATGTCAAACGATTTTATATTTAATGTATGTTATGCTTATGAAAATTAGTTATTTTACAATTATATCAATTGTTCATTATATTAACTAATCGCTATATTAAATAAAATTATAGGTTCCGTTGTTATATATTGTAAATATTAGAGATTTTGTTGTTATATCATCTATTACTTACCCTACCTTAGCACTTCCCCCTTAAGATTAAACTATTTATTTTTTTATTTAATTGCCTTTGCTAACATATCTCGAAATCTATGAATTACTTACCGTTAAAGTTATGCCACCTCTCCTAGTCATAGTAAGGAAATATCCATCATATAATATATCCCTCTCATTGTCGAAAACTGGACACTGCAGAAACAAAATGCAGAGGTTAAAAAAATCCGGTCCAATGCGAGTTAGACTCGCACATGAAGGGTTCCGTACCACAGGGCATAAAACGCCGAAAAAAACGTTTCTTTTATACCCCTTTAAATTTTAACTTAATTTTATTTTTATTATTTGTTGTTATAGCGGCAACAGAAATAGATCATCTGTGAAAATTTCAACTGTCTAGCTATCACGGTTCATGAGATACTGCCTGGTGACAGACAGACAGACAGACGGACAGTGGAGTATTAGTAATAGGGTTCTGTTTTTACCCTTAGGGTACGGAACCCGAAAAGAGTTGAATAAATAAAGAGCCTCGCTCCATAAGAAGCTCACAAGACGACATTTCAAGCGATACATTTTCCCTCTTACTAATAAACGTTGAATATCGTCTGTATAGTTACACAACGCTTTGTCTTCTTCTTTCGAATGTCAAATTACTGACGGCTGAAAGAGAGAAATCAGTGAACTATTCATCCATACTAATACCAATATACTAATAATATTATAAATTCGAAAGTAACTCTGTCAGTCTGTATGTTACCTTTTCACGCCTAAACCAGTGAAGAGATTTCGATAAAATTTGGCAGAGAGATAGATTGCATCCCGGGGAAGGACATAGGATAGTTTTTATCGACATACCTCGCGAACGAAGCCGCGGGCGGAAGCTAGTCTGATATAATACGTTTGTTAGTAAGGGGATTACGGTATAAGATGACCTCGCATTGAATTGGTTTTGGTGCAGACGCCAGCACATCAAGCTACTACAATCTGTCAAATTTCTTTAATAGAATTTCAACTTTATCGCTAAAGAATAAGGTTCAAAGTTGATCGGGAAAATTTGACAGTTTCGAGTAGCTTGATGTGCTGGCGTCTGTACAATTATAGGTTAGCTTGAAATGTCTTTGTACCTATATTGAGCCAAATGAGCATAGCTCAAACAGTCATTCGACAGACTTCCGAATCGAAAGGACACATTTTTCTTTCTAATTCCCAAGTCCGCAACAGAAAACACCCGACGGAAGAATAGGGTCACCATTTTAAATCATAGATTCTCAACGTGGGCGATACGATAACATAACATATTTTGTCTATCTAAGCAATCATTTAAGAAAATGGCTCTGGATATTTTGTTTAGCGAGTATTTTAAGTTGGACTAAGCTAAGTAACACAGCATTATTATTGTGGCAGCAACTATTGTTTTACTTTTCTCTTTCTTTTTTTATGTCTTTAGCACTTCTAACCTTTAGTTAAAACGTGGACAATGGTGTGGATTACATGTTTGTTAATCTTATTTTAGTTTTTTCTGTATTTTGTATCATGTAAGTGTTTTTTGTCCCTAATAAATAAATAAACGCCCCCTCGTGCGTTTAAGACTTTCATGGAAAGTAGAAGACCCAGAGAAAATGATACAATCCTATCTTACGACTTTAAAATAATACACGTTTAAATAAAATTGTGATAGCTGTTTCAGAATCGCGCCAGATGGTTTTTTTTTTGTTATGTATTTTCTGGTGTACAATAAAGTATATATAAATAAATAAGTAAAAATATTAGCGTACTCTAGAAAAAAATATTCTCAAAGGGCGGTGGGAAAAATAAGGTTAGGAATCTGAATTGTAATAAAAATCGAATTTGGGATTTGTGAACAGACTTTAAGTGTCTTCTTTGATAACATTAATTGGTGTGCGATTCGGCATGGAAGCCATGGCCTGATATTGTTTTGATACATTCAACGCCACATGGGAACAACGCGTCATACTGACGTCACGCAAAATCCTGCATCTCGCAAGCAGAGTTTACCGCGCAACTAGCATAGATACAACGGCCCGACATGAATCATCGGGCAGTTGCCCGCCAGACACAACACCCATCTGGTCGGAGGATCCTCCCTTTTCTATGGAGACGGAGTGACTTTACACCCGGTTCCTCATCCTCTATAGTTTAACTGAAAATTGTCTGAGCACAAATACTCACCGAAAAGTTCTGTATAGAGACCACAGCACAAATATCATCATCGGACTCAATCATTACTATAACACTTTTAGGTCGAGACAACCAGCTTCTAGTTTCCAAGTTAGTCCTTAGCAAATACCTGGAAAGTAAAGCATTTTTAATTAAAATACACGGTTCAATAATTATGTAACCCACATTGATTGAAAGTCGTTGAAGTAATAGTACATTATGATATAAGTGCGGTAAGTTGAAAATTACAGCCGAGGCGATATTGCTTGCCCGAGCCGTAGGCGAGGGCTAAAAGAAAGCAGAGGCTGTAATTTTCAAAGCGCACGTGTGTCATACGACGTTTTATAACATATTTGCGAGGAAATAAATAAAACTCGGCCTGAACTTGCATATTTGCTTGTTTTCCATATGATGAAATTTTGATACGCTTGTAAGTATCTATCGGTCGATTTTTCGGGCGAGGCTTAGAGTAGCCTTTTTCGCTGCCTCTGAGACTTCTGGCGGTGTGGAATTAATAAATTCATCATTACTTGACGACATTTTCAAATAAAAAACAGTACAGCGAAAAGAAAAACCGCGCGGAATAATTTTTACTTCTTAACAGATAAGCGATGCGCGATTTTTTTTTTCAGGCATAGGCACAATAACAGCCAGTATTATTAATAAAGTAAATTAATATTTTTGTTTTTGTTACAGATATTAATGGTTGTAATTTATTGTCAAAATTAATTAAATTAAAGAATTAAATGTTTATTTATTATATTTTATCTCCCAAAGTTAATTTTATTCATAAAATGTTGACATCTTTTCTGAAATAAAAACTCTTTGCTAAGATTTAAAAAAGTACCGTTCGTTTTGACGGAGCATCTTGATAAACCGTGCGATTTACTTTACATTACCGCACAAGTGCGTAATGAGATACATTACGATATTGAAATTGGTGAAATAAGAGACCCTTTACGAGCAAATATGTTATAAAAGGTATATTATAGGCATAATATAAACAACCTAAAATGTTCCCTCCCACTGCTGGGACACAGCAGGCGTCCTCTCGAGAAAGGGGATGTAATTTACCATGCGGCCACAATGCGGGTTGGCGGGTGTCACATGCCTTCGAATTTCTTGGTTCTAGGACATGCCGGTTTTCTCACGAAGTTTTCCTTTACCGTTTTGAGAGCAGTGGTGATGAAATAATTTACACAAAGTGCTGCGGGTTCAAACACACGACCGTTACGTTACCACTGGACTACCATTGCTCTAGAAAAAGGTATAGTCTACCTCGTAATTGCTTAACCACCCTAAGGGGCCGTCTCCACGAGCGAGAGAATCGCGGCGCTAGTATCGCCGTACCATCTTCGCCGCGATGATATCGCCGTGTGGAGACACGTTCTAAGAGAGTGTATAGAAATAAGTGGCACGGCGTTAATATCGCCGAGATTCTCTCGCTCGTGGAGACGGCCCCTTTGATGAATGTCACTTGCGTTTCATAAAACGACAAGGTCGACAATGAAGGGTTCTGTAGTTAGGATGCATATTTACGCATGCACAATATTGGTTTTTTGCTCTTTGGGTAGGGAACCCTAAAGGTGAGTATAGACTAGAGCATTAACTTGTACAGATATTCTATTTCACGAAGTCCGTTCGGCTTTGATTGTAGTAGTGACGTATCCCGACAAGCGCGCTCCCACAGCGGCTGCCCCTTGCTGCCGTCGCATGAGGCTATTTCCGCGAATGTGTACCGTTTTACTTCACCCATTGTTGAGTCTCTGTTGATCACAATGTGCATGTGCACGCTTGACAACATTCATAGCCAAACGGACTTCGTGACATAGAACATCTGTAACAGAACTTCGAACATTCGACGACGCTTGATGTTTTGTTACAACCTTAATTTATAATCACGACAAACGAGCGTATGAGTGTAATATTTTATCGAGAAAAGGCACGTGCGATACCTGTAGGTCCGACATTTCAACAATGAAAGCAAGGTAGAAAGAAATGTTACAGGTAAATGCTCACTTGCCGTGAGCGTTACGACGAACGCAGCGTCGAGCATTCGCAGGAACGTTACATTACATTGAAATGCTTTTGGAAACTGAGCTGTTGCCTGTATAGCACCATTCGTTAGAATGTTACATTAGATGGAAATGCTGAAGGCGACCTTGTGAAGGCCGCAGGAACCGTTGGATGCGAGAGGCACAGAACCGGTCGAAGTGGAGGTGCTTGGGGGAGGCCTACGTCCAGTAGTGGACGTCTTTCCGCTGAAATGATGATGATGGAAATGCTCGAGAAAATGCTCTAGTGTATGTTATGCTCTTCTCTACTCACCTTAAAAAGGAAATAGCGCTTAGTGTAAGGGAGAAAGAAAATTCTTACATACCTATGAATACTCTCCGTATCATCCATCTGATTACACATGTACTTCCTTTTTTCATGTTGATAATTCAAATCTAAATTATTAGACTGATCGAAAGGAAAGAAATAATACATCGGCTGACTCGGCGTGGTAGTTAAATTCGTGGTAGAATTTAGTCTGACAAAGAAGTCAGTGACGGTTTCTACCAAAATGGTAACATTTATCGAATCCGGGGATGATGAAGTTAGGTGGATAATTGGAGTGTTTTGTGTTGATACGTCTGGAAAAGAGATTGAGTGTTATTTTTGGGGTATTTTGGGCTTAAATGTTAAGCTGGTGCTAAAAGAGACTAACCTTAATATAGTAGCTTATAAATGAGATACATTGGATCTACACTTCCCTAATATTTTTAAGAAACATAATAAGAAAGAAATTTCAGTTTCTCTGACATTACAGGGTAGAAAAATCCTTTCAGATTAATCTTTATTCACTTAAAAGGGAGCTTGTATACGGGGTGTAAAAAGGCACATCACATAGCCGTCAACGACGCATTCTGTACATCAAACTAAGTAACATTGCACAACAAAAATTGCAGGGATACGACTTTAATTTTGGTGTGATAATTTGCCGTTTTGGTAGTGCGCAATGTAACGCAAACACACCATTGTGCTTATGTGTGCATGCAACTGTACAGGGGTCGTGGGGCTATTTAAAGCTGTGTTCTAACATTAAAAACTTGTTTTCGTAAAAAAAGTCAGCAAAAACCAGAGGGTTCCCAGTTATGATCCAGTACAAAAAAAAATTTTTGGCCTTCAATATCTCCGTGACCAGAGGGTTCCCAGGTATGTTCCAGTACAAAAAAATTATCACAATGACGGACAGTGCTACTAACTCTCGGCTTCGTTAGGTGTCTTTTTACACCCGTTATAATATTATATACAGGGTTATTGGAAGAACACCAACAACCTCTTAAAAGGTCATTGTACTCATCACTATGAACAACTTTAACTATAGGACCAACCTTGAAACACATTTTCACATATTTTTATTATTTGTGATCAAACTAATAATGATTTGAGATTTATAGTATTTTTTTGAGTCTAGCAACTTCTTAATTCTAAAATCCCAATCGAGCATAAAAATATATATAAGAGGTACAATTATATAACAATAAATATTTACGTATAAGAGGACCACAGTAGACTCTAATCCTTTTCCCACTGACTAAGACAGCGTGAACAGAAAGAGAAGAAAAATTAAAATGGGGGTCAACAAATTCGGGCGAGTCCAAAAAACCGGGCAAGTCCAACAAAAAAAAATTTTTTACGAAGTATTTTTTAAATAAAACGCTATGCTGAATTATGAGTTGGGTTGCCAGATAAAAAATCTAAAATATACCACCAATAAAGAAAAAATTGTATTTTTTACGCTTAAGAAAATATTTGGAAAAAACATACCTTTTATAACGCGTATCTGGCAGCCCCTAACGTTGTTGTATCGTTTAGAATTTAATTAATAAACTATTAACTTTACTAATCACAAATATTATTTAAGATTTTATGTTATCTACGGTTCAATTTTACATGAACAACACGAACGCGACTTTAAAACTTATGAAATAAAAAAAAAAACAATGTTTTAAGATCACATCAAAAATAGCTTTAAAAAAACGTGTCTCATATCCATTTTAAAGGGACAAAAAAAAAACAAAATGGAGGATACTTTTTACAATTTTTCACTCACCACAAGTGTCTTCGTCTTCTGTAAACATATTATTATGAGGACACAGAGTCCTGGATATGTTGGTGAACTGTTCCAGACTGACTGGAGTCTGGACCAGCATGGGTAGCTGCCATGAGAATACTCCTGGAAACAAATAATATTTGTAAGTAAGTTTGGAAAAGGATATCCTTGGAGCTTCTTTGAGGAATCGAATCAGGAATGAGGTGAGGTGATCCGGCAAAGAACCAAAATAGGCGACAGAATTAGCAATTTAAGAGGCAATGGACTGGTCATAATAGCTGTAAAAAAAATACAAAATACAAAAATACAAAAATATTTATTTCAACTTAAACATTGTGTCATACATAAATTGAGACAGCCCCAGTAAGTTACAAAAGTACTTGTGTCGGAGCTGCCTCGCTCTTCCCATAAGTGGTATCTTAACAATGATGAGGCGTAAAAGGTTTTTAAAAGAGAAAAAAAAAGAGATAACAGTAAAAATAAAATAAAACATTAATTTAGCAGCTCTCAGTGTGTGTTTGTGTATGAATGTAAGTGTGTAAGTGTTGAGGGTGTGAGTGTACCCAATATTTATTTATTATATTTTTTTTATTTATTTATTCATTTATTTATTTATTTTTTTCAGCTAATCCCGGTCATAATATTTTCTGTTTCGTCATACGTTAGGGATATCAACCATTTAATTATTGTTTTTTTACAATCATATAACAACAGGGGATATATTTATTTAATTTACGGTTAAGTTTATTATAGATGTAGGTGGATTGAGTAACATATTGACGTCTAGCAAAGGCAGTTCGAATCCCTGGGGAGTAGGCCACTATATCTCTGCGCCTTCTGCTTTGGGATGCTGAGTCAAAAGGAAGACACTTATGCAGGGTTAATGACACGTAAAGAATATAGAGTTTTCTAATTGAGAGTAAGTTGCTAACTCTATAGAGGTCAGTTGTAGGGTACCTAAATGGTTTAAAGTACATCACCTTTATAAGTGATCGCTGAGCTCTTTCCGTAAAACCGATGACTTTGGCCTTTGGGGTGAACGTGTTCTGAAGTGGAGACTGCGAAATGGCCAAGAACAAAGGAGTGCGACACCCTCCAGCTAAGTGATGCGACGATAATATTGCTAAGTACCAGATAAATGAAAGTGGCGACTGCTGAGCGTGGGGTCTTGGGTTTGCTTCCCGAGTTACTGGGTTTTTATATTAGGAATTTCTTAGTAACAGCTCGGAGTTTTAAGGAAGAGAGAGTACATCTGTGTCTGAGCCAGCGTTGCCAGACGTCCCAATTTCAGCGGAACGTCCCGATTTTTAGCTAAAAATTAAAATTTCCGCGCGGGACAGCTTCAGTCTCGTTTCTCGGAAATAGGAAAATGAACTGCCTTACAGGGTAAACTAGACAGCTATTGTCATTAGTATTGTAATGTATTTTCATTAAAATACATTTTCTATGGCTATCATCATTTTTACTTAATTTAAACTCAAAGGATAAGTAGAAAAAAAAACAATAATTCGTTTTTTTTTTTTAAATTAAGTACTTTTTTTTGTTATGTGGCGAAAGAATCATTTCTTACTCAAAAGATTTCAAAATCCCATGTTTGCCAAAAAAAAATCTGGCAACGCTGGTCTGCGTACACACTTGTGCACTATAATATCTTCCACGCCTAAGGCTAGTCTCCGTTGAACTCAAACCATTTATTTCAATTAAACAATTACAGGCACTTTTGAATTGTCAAGAAGTCGGTCAGTCAGAAAATATGAAGCTAGTTGCCCATTCTAAAGCGTAGATTTTAACGTTGACGTTAAGATTGGCCGGCCGCCTTGGCCGAAATATGGTCTGGAGGACTAACCGCTTTATACTCAAGAAACGTTGTATAAAGTTAAGAAACAGAAGTGAAGAAGTTAAATAAGAAGATAAATAAACCCCTATATGTAAAATAGGCCCCAAAATGCCCCCATGCCCCTATGTGTAGTGGCAAAAGATCGAGCGACGTAAGATGGAGTGGCGAAAGATAGTCTAGTGGAGTGCCAAGAGTTAAATTGTTTGTTGCAAGCTTTGTTACTGAACGCGTTCTGTGTTAGATTAGCAAGTGGGCAGAAATATTGGGTTTTTCTAGCAAGAGAGATTCCGTTTTCGCCTAGTGTCCATCTCAATTTATCTTGCCAATTTCAGCGTGCTCTGCTGAAAGATGCAAAGTTATGAACATACCTTTCTGCTGCCTCGCAGTGATAAACAAAGGGTACGTCTTGTTAGCAAAGTCACTGGCTACCGTCACCCTGGCTGGAGTATCATACGTCTCGAGTTCCTGAAAGAAGTTTATATTTAGTTAAACGCCATCTGTTGGTGGGTTATAGCATCTTTGTGTTGTTGGTGCAAGATGTCACCGCTAGATGGCGTTGGCGAAGGTTACTTTGTTCATTGCAGACTTTTTTGTGTTAAGTTTGTCATTCAATGTCGCACCTGCCACTACTTACACTGACAACTGAATATTCACATGGCAATAAATTTTATTCTTCAGCTAAGAGTTCACACAACGAAAAATCTACTTAATAAAAGGGATTGAAGATTTTTATTTGGAGCCTGGCATACATACCCATACAACCATACCCATTTATTTCCTTCTTTTCTTGCTTCATGGGAGTTTTTAAAAGACATGGGGGTACTAAAACTCACGTTAGTCTTAAAAACCCATGGGCATTCATGGTAGATAAGGTGTCATGCGCGCGTAAGGCGTGTTACACACTTGTTCGGGTCGGCATTACTCAATCGGCATAGCCGGGCGACAAAACCGAATATAATATACATATGGTAACAAGCCGTTGTGCTGTGCTCCATAGGACCATCATCATCAGCCTACAGCAGTCCACTGCTGGACATAAGCCTCTCCTATTGCACGCCATTCAACTCGATTTACGGCAACTTTCATCCAGCTGCTACCAGCCATCTTGCGAAAATGCCTATTAGAATATCGTACAAAAATGAAGAGCTACAAACCATCCAATATTTAACCCTTTTTGGTGATGAATTTTCAAGAAACCTTTCTTAGCGCCCACTTTCGTTATACAAGGAACTATTATTCAAAATAGCTTCTAGATACAGCGATTTAGGGTGTGCGTTATCTGTTAGTGGATGAATGAATGAAAGAGGAATATGGATGGTGCGAGGAATGATATGAAAGAGAAGGGAGTGAATGATAGTGTGATGGTTGACAGGGGAGAGTGAAAGAAGGCAACATGTTGCGCCGACCACAAGGAACATGTGACAAGCAGGAAGATGAAGATTAAGTAAATGATTGCTTCGGGTCGGTTTCGTTGCCGGCTCGACAGTGCCGACCCGAACAAATGTATAGCACGCCCGAAATGCCGAATCTGTGTACGTCTTGTCTTACCCCTGCAAATTCCAGGATGTATTCTGTACTCTTATTCACAGCAACTGTGTAGGGTATGTTGTATTTGTATCTGTAACAAAAATGAGTGAATTAATGACGTGCTCGCAGTTATTTCGCGATGTCGGCAATTATTGTAGCTTTCTCATGCAATTGATTGAATTTCACGGTTCTGCAGTCTAATTTTGACACCCAGTGACAATGCCTTTCAATTTGACAATTTATTCCGAAATATTTATTGTCATTTACGCTGTCGATAATGCGAATTTCACAAACATTAAAATTGTGTGTTTAACGAAATTTGGGACATACCAAAAGAGATAGTAAAAACACAAAAGGTTATAAATAAATAAAAAATGAAAATATAAAAAAACCCGACTGAAAAGAAAGAAAGAAAAAGTATTTATTGCGATTCCTATAGGAAGATCACAAACTAAACTAAACACAGCAAAATAAAAATCCAAGTTATATGTATAAAAAAAGTAACAAAAGGAAAATGAAACAGAAAGTCCTATACGAGGCCAAAAGGCTCCTATCTCAGCATGATGCTACTGCAACTAAAAAGTTCAAAACAAGTTCACTTTTCAAGCTGCCTGATGCACTTGGTGGCAGTTATTTTAGTTCAATCTCAGCCAACTTTGATGCCTTTTTAATCTGTTATCTTGTCGGAATCCTCTCGTCAAGCCCTTTGATACCCCACATGCCAAGGTACTACCACTGTTCTACACAAATGTTGAAGAATAAATAAAATAATAATAATAACCCTACAGCCGTATCTCTACGTTGACGTCGTGGTGGGGATTGCGCGCTCCGAACTCTAGGCCAGTGCCGGAAGAGTTTACTTTGCCAGAACAGGTCTTAGGGTGAGGAGCCAGACCAAGAGAGATACGGAATCCCGCAGGGCAGCATGTGGCGAGTTATTGGTCAGTAGCGACTCCACGGACCCTATCTCCCGGGGGTAGTCTTGTTCCTCACCTCTGGCTTGCCTTTATTGGCCGGCTGGAGTGAAAAATGACGAGGAACAGAGCTCCCACCTCATTCTTGCCTTTATTGACCGGCTTGAGTGAAGATTCGCAAGAGCAAACTTGCTCGGAGGAAGGAAGTATTCCAGTAAGATGCTGGTAGGGATCTTAACCGTACTTCCGGGATTGTCCTGATAGCCGTGGAATACCTCTTCACTCCTCATAAACACCTCAGAATATGTTGCCCTCTTGTCGTTACGACACTATGTGCTAGCGACCGTTTTCGGGGGCCCATTATTGAGTGTGCAAGCCACCCCCTGCCATTTTATCTGATTTATATAAAAGATTAGTCAGACAGGGGCTATAGAATTTCCATAATCCTAAATAGCTACCCAAACCCATAATCGAATATCTTTGTTTCCATATCCTGCAATAGTCACCAACCGGGGATTGTCCTTGGGTGCACTTGCATAGAGCTTACAGGGATAATCGTCGGTTGGTGCCGCATTTCATTCAAATTTCCTAAGGGGCCTCTGTGATTTGGCTTGGGCCCCTCGTACGCCTTCCAAAGGACCGGGACCCTATGGTCCCGAGATATGTAAAAACATAAAAATACATAATAATAAAACTATTATTTTTCAAGACATTACTAAGTAGTCTTGTTGACGTCTAAAATACGCCATTTTGTTTTTATTAAATCAATACTGTTTGTATTAAAATTTATCCAGCTGTTAGGACACATAGATACGCATGCGAAAAGTAAACCCTGTCTTTGTAATCGCACAGTCGGGTAAAAATACTTATATAGCCAGGGATTGAAAAGGTTCCTAAAATACCGGTAAAGTACCGGTATTTAGTGGTTCCGGTTGCTAGAACCCGAACCGGAACCGGAACCTAAATTAGAACCTTTATTTTACCGGTTCTTTAGCGGTACGAGTACGAGACCGAACGAGTTCATACGATGCCGGTCAGCGCAGGACAATAGCGGCAAGATAGGATATTTTGTAAGAGGAGAGAGGGGTACATTGCATTTGTAGATCATTCGCATCATTCGTTGCATGAACAACGCGTGCGCCCTATATTTGTTTCATTGTTTGATTTATATTATACATTCGTGTACTCGTCTGTTGTACAATGACCTCTTAAGAGGTTGTATTGGTGTTTTTCCATTAACCCTGTATATTCAATAAATAAAGGAGATGATAATATCTAAGTGAATACAATACGATTAAACTTACCTTTGTCCATTTTATATTAATTTATTAACAGTAACTGTAGATTACATAAACAACTAATAATAATTACTGTCAATATTTGCTGACACTGTACAGACTACACTGACTGTTTGCTGACTTCTACTCACCAATAATTCGAAGGCTAACTGAAAGAAAAGATACGCTAGCCACGCGTCAAACATTATCCCTTCTTTCTTAGAGAACCTTTAAATCGGATGATACGGAACCGGTATATTGGAACCTTTATTTGGAACCGGTACTATGGAACCAGAACCAAACCGGAACCTGAACCGGAACCGTACCGAAAAGAAGAACCTTTTTAAGAACCGAAATGAAGAACCGGAACCCAAATTCGTACCGGTTTTCAATCCCTGTATATAGCATTTTTGAAGTGAAAACTTTTTAGGTGCGTTGGGCAATTTTTGAGATGGGAAAAAACCATTGAACTCGCGCCACTGTTACCGTAAGCGACACCGCGCGTATTTTGTTTTTAAGACTATTAAAAATGCCCGCTTCGGATGTGTTCGGCTGTCCTCGGGATGTAGTCGGTTTTAATGTATATGCGGTATGTCAGTGAGTAATGGAAAAGTATTCTGTTTGTGTTTTGTTTTCACTTCTGTCGGCACTCCCGGAGCGCCACTGTTTTTTTTTAAAGCTTTTGCAGGATTTCTTGTTATATATTTTTCTCTTTCTGTCAATATCTTTATAAAGCTGTTTATTTGTTTATACTTACTTTATTATAATAAGATTATAATAAAGTAAGTATAAACAAATCATAATAATCTATCTGTAATAATCTATACGCCTATTATTGTTATCAACATCCTCATATTAATTAAGAAGCTAATTAGCCCTGAGTCAACCAATATTCTTTTATTTATCACTTGTCATAAAATAAAAAAAGTAATAAGTAATTTAAAAAAATAAAAATCCCGACTGCGGTAAAAAACATAAGTTAATTTTAAAAACTGAAAAGCTAAAAACAAGCCCATTTTAAATTAAATAAAAGTTCGAAGCAGGCCGGACCCATTTGAATTTGAAAATATAATAAAAATGGTATGGGTCCCGCCTGCTTCCAACTTTTATTTAATTTAAAATGGGTTTATTTTGATACCCCACTCGACAGGTTTGAGAAATAAAAAAATTTTTTGAAGACATTATGGCGCCAAAAATCGGCCATTTAATTTTTTTTTTCAGTTTTGATATACTATACCCAGTGTCACACTCACAACTAAGACGAATCTAACGGCACCTCTCAAGCCGTTTAGGCTACAGAGCGTGCCAAAGAAACATACATACACTCGAAAAACATAACCCTCCTTCTGGCGCAGTCGGGTAAATATTAAATTGTTAACAAGTAATAATGATAAACGAGTACATTGGCAAGACATGCCCGATAAATGTACAATCTTTATTAGCTATCACACTAATATTATAAAGGCGAAAGTTTGTTAGTGTGTTTGTATGTTTGTTACTTCTTCACGCCCAAACGGCTGGACCAATTCTGATAAAATTTGGTATGGAGGTAGCTGACACCCTGGATTAACACAGGACAGTTTTTATCCCGATATTCCCACGGGATCCACACTTATGCGGGTGAAACCGCGGGCCGCTGCTAGTCTATACTAATATTATAAAGCTGAAGAGTTTGTTTGTTTAGTTGAACGCGCTAATCTCTGGAACTACCAGTCGGATTTGAAAAATTCTTTTTGCATTTGACAGCCCAATTCTTGAGGAAGGCTATAGGCTATTTAACATCACGCTATGACCTTTAGGAGCCGAGCAAAAAGAAAAAAAGTCAGAAAGAACGCTAAGCAAAAACGAAGTAATAGCGCGGGCAGGCGATGCGATGCGACGGGGTGGGTCGGAGTAACAAGAAATTTCACGCGGACGAAGTCGCGGGCAGAAGCTAGTAGTAAATAAAGTAGCATTATATTATGGCCTTCTAAGGTTCCTGCCTATCCTAAATGGGAAATGCTGCAAGTTTGTATTGGTGAAATTTAGTCTACTATAAACAACAGTTTTCAAAGCAACACAGATATTGTAAACAATGTTGTTTTTATCTACACTTGAAGTTTTTATCTGTTTGCTTTATGAATGCAGCTGTTGTATTGTTTTTAATACAAAGTAACTTAAAGGTCATAGCACACGTATCAAACCGGAAAGGGATCGGCACCGTATCAACTCGAGCCGTTCAATATTCTTTGTATGAAACTCCCTACTGCAACGCACACTAATCACAATCGTAACGTAATCGCAATTCGCATCGCCTCAGGATAACGAACCGCGATGTGGTGCGTTATGGCACGTCGCCCCCGCGCTTACGTCTCGCCTTACCCGAGCTCACATCTCTTCGTCCACCCTTGCCCCTCTCACCCCTTCGGCCTGCCTGCTGCACCATCAACCAGCGGTCGGCGAGCCGTAAGCGCGGCGTCGTCGCCTAGCCGTAGCCGAGTCGACGTATCGGAGCTTCTGATCCGCTTTGGTTACGTGCTTATGTTAGTTTGACGCCTGTTTGACGGCGAGGCGAAAGACGATACGGAGCCGATCCGTTTCCGATTTGATACGTGTGCTATGACCTTAAGGCTACAAGGTTCAATTTCCAATAATTTTTATGTGCAAAAGTAGGTCTTGTCTTTTTGTAGATAAGGTAGGTAGATGTGAGTAGAAACGCTGGAAAGGAACGCCCTAGAAGGACATAATATAGTGACCTTATTGGTAATGTTGTTCAGATAGGTCAGGTGCGTAGTACTCGCAACCGAAAACGAAGAAAAGAAAGCGTGATTTGTATATCACAACCCTTTCATGCTAAGTTTGCAGTTGACCGTCACGAAAACTAACAAATATAGTGATAACTGAAGAATATTAAGATGCCACATAAGTGATAATTTGATGTCAGTTGGGGGGAGGGAATATGCATTCCAAGGACCGGCAAACTTAGTACATATATAAGGCCATGGGCGTAGCTAGGGGAGGGGGGCAAGGGTGTTCAATGCCCACCCTAGAAACTTCTTTGCCCACCCTAGAAAAATCGACAGTATTGAAGAATTACTTAATGTTTAATAGCTTTTCATTAGGGTTTTTATTACAGCCGTACATTTGACCAAGATGTCAGGTTTTTAGAGTTAGGGGCTTGGCTCTAAATTAGATCTTAACTTTTTAAGGGCACTTAAGTAATTGTTAATTATAATACAGTAAACACATTAGAGTCCTCTTTGGCAACAAACTATATTATTTCTATATTAAAATTATTTTTTAAAGTTTTGTCCCAATCACCCCTGCATCTCTATTGACCCCGATTGACGGTACTCTGCAATGCATGGAAACAAGGAAATTAATGATGATAAATGATGAATTGTAATAATTATCACCTTTTTTAAACCTTCTTCATTAGAATAGAATACTCTTTATTATGTATGTACACCATATAAATTAGACATAAATATAGAAATTTTACAAAGGGTGGTCTTATCGCTAAGAGCGATATTTTAAAGGCAACCTTTGGATCAATTAAAAATAGGAAGCAGAGACAAATACTGTAAGTAGTCTGTGGTGTACCGTTTACATAATACAATAAATACATACATAAAGTATATTATACTAATCTAAATAAATATTAATAGCTTTTTTAGAAGGGACACCACAATTTTGCCAATATCACTTAAAACTATGATAGTTTTGAGCCATTGTACTTCAGTTATCGTGACGAAAGTCATTGACGCATAAGTCAGCAAAAAAAAAAGTTGCAAATTGCATTAAAAAAGTGTAGCTAGGTATTTGTAACTACTTGTGTTAGTTGCCAGTGTTATTCACATGAGATCGATTTACTTAGGTAATTAGGAAACAGCTAAAGGTCCATGACTTTCCTTAATCAGCAATACAGATCATATAATCAGATATTCAGATTAATAAATCTATTACTTACGAAAAATCTAACGAGTTTTTTTAACGAAATTAAAACCACAAAACGCGGGCAGCGGAACGTAATAAGCTTCTTAAAACGAAAAATAACAAACTCACGTATTGTTGTAGTGGAATATTATTCCTCCTTTGTTTATATTCTCTTGCAAACATAGGTAAGGCAGACCGAATAACAAAAACACAATTTTCACCCATCCTAGCAACGCCATTTTATTCCAAATGGCATCAAATTGATATGTGATCGAAGCGAGTCATTTACTTTGAGTTTTAAACGATACTTTACAATTTATAGTGATACAAATAGCAATTTATCGGGGAAAACCAAATTGAGACCCAAACACCGAAGATTTTATCAATCAAAACTGCAGTTATGTCAATTGTGACAATTGTCTTGTCAAAGTCAATGTCACCTAGGAATGCTAAACTCTTGCTAGTATCGACTAATTCTTTAGAAATCGACTAACGTTACAAAACATCACTTTTATATCCCGAAGGCTATCTACTCATAGTATGTGTACACCTACATTTCATGAATGATGTTTTAGTTTTATGTTATTTGAATCGAGCCTATTTCCATCAACCGGGTATAAATCTAGACTCTGGGCTGAGAAAAAACCCTGGCCGCCTGGGTAACCCAATACTATTTTGCTCAGTAGTTGTGTTTGCGACTACTAGAAGACTAGACTAACGAGACAGCCATTTATCGACTATCAATTTCAGAAACAAGTTGCTCACAAATATTATTTTATTATATCCTATAGTTAAGTTATTAAACACATACTTATAAATTATATTTTTTAATATTAGAATATTATACATTTGAATCAATATTAATGAATATTATACATCATTCCATGCCGCTCTGATCGATCCAGAACAACATACAGTAAAACGTACGGCACCTCCGATTCCGCAAGGCAAGAGCAAGTTGCTGTTGAATAATCCTGGCTGCAAGGTTGTGTCTACGTAAGTAGTCTCCATTAGGTAGACGAGAACACCGGAAATAATAGGCCTGATTGATGCACGCTGCTGCAGAGACGTTACCTACACAACCAATGATACACCATCAATGATGTCATACCATACTAATTATTGCATCTTTCTAGAAACTTGGTGTGTGCATTTATGTATGTTGTATGAACTTTGCATTTCTGTTTCGCATCCACATGCAGTTATTAATTTTTAATGCATCATTTAATGCATCCACATGCAGTGATTAAAATTAATTATCACAGTGATTAATTTTTAATGCATCATTTAATGCATCCACATGCAGTGATTAAAATTAATTATCATCGAATCTTAGCTCAACTCTAGCAGCAAGATAAAATAGATACTTGGTAATTATGTGAATAGCAAAAAGCTTATAATAAAACTTCTTGACACACAACAAGCTCATTATTAGCTCCATTCTGCATTCATGCCTTATATACACACCGGGACTTACAGCTTAGTACGGCCGTTATTCCAAGTGCGTACGATGTGACTACGGTTGAGACAATTGAGCCTGAACCAGTACCTAAAGCCCAACTGACGCCGACCTAGCCCTACAGTAATTACCTAGCACCCTAGTTATCCTAGCCCTGTAGTAATTACCTACCTAGCACCCTAATGCCCTAGCCTACCATACAAACCATACCAAACGTAGGTTACGTTGGTTACGTGAGAGGGAAGTCTGTCACAAGGAGACCTACGGTAACAGACGGAATTTGGGCAGGAAGAGGGTTTTGTGTACGTCGTGCAATGTACACAGGAAATGGTTTTCTTACTGCCGATCCCACAGACTCATAGGACCGATGATGACTAAAGGTGTCTTGCATGGCCACAGTAAGAGGAGGTATAGGAGATGAATCACACTCGACTCCAGCTTGATGACTAGTTTAATTACAATAATAGACTTAATTATATACAATTTTTGTGGTCAATACACATTGATACCTATTTACATGTGTGTATTGAGCCGATGAAGCGAAGATCTCAGTAGGCCACTTCTTAGTGCTGACGGTGTGCTGGTGTTGCCGGCGCGTAGACCGTATGTATGTCGCTCTTAATGCTGACGCTGTGATGCTGTTGTTGGCGCGTGTAATAGTGGTATGTTCATGGTTGAACACCTTAAGTGTGAAAACATGCTGTCTAGGATCTGTGTCTAGAACAGGATATTGAGAATTTTCTAAAAGTTATCAATGAATTATTATTTTAACTAAAACTTGTGTACAAAACACAGGAGAAACCTAAGAACCCCGAAGGGTGTAATTATTCTTCAAGTGAAATTCTTTCCCCAACTAAAAACTTTGATTTCATCTAAAAGGAACACGCATTCTTGTGAACGCATTTCAAAATTAATTTCATGCGGAACGCAGCCATAACTCCTCCAATCACAGTCAAAGAAGCTACTTCGTTATTTAAAAAAAATAACTCTAGCCAATAGAATTTGAGTATTCAACTCACCGGTCAAATGATTCTTTGTGATTGGCCGATCAATTGAACAGGTGCTATGCGTCATCCGCCATAACGTTGTTAGTGCGTGAAAGTGAGATCGTTTTGTAAATTGTTTAAGAAAATAGTGATTTTATTGTGATATATATTTGTTGTAAAAGTGTTTAATGTGTTAACGAAGATGACTGAGTGGTATAGAATGAAGGCGGGCTTCATGAACAAGCACGATTCATCGGAATTGTCGGCAGAAACTTCATGTGAAATGTCAGACTCTTTCAATATATTTTCGGATAATTTGAGTCCGATACCTTCTTCTATAGTGCCTAGGAAGTTGGATTTTAGTAGCATGGATGACGACGACGGCATGAGGAATGCATTGCCGCCTCCAGTTTCACATAGCCCTCCGTACAAAAGAGTTAGGGCTCTTAGGTATGTAACTCAGGTTCCACTCTTTAAATTCACACGCTTGTGGTTTTGTGGCATTTCAGGCCCCCATAGCGTCTCAGAGTTCATATTTACGACGTAAATAACGTAACTTTCACTTTTTGATACACTTTGAATGTGTATGTCAAATTAATGCAATTTGAATGATAATTTTAGTTTATTACTGGATCGAATGTTCTGGCTACTTTGATGACTCTTTTTGGATGGTTTATAGGATTTTTTCGATTTTTTATACATGTTTTATTATTTCTTTGTTGTTTTCTTATTCAAAAGTTGTGAAACAGTATACTTTCACATGCATTATGCCTTAATGAAATTGTATTTAACTTTGTATGGGTGAAATTTCTACAATAATCACGATTTTCGACGACAAACATGCATCTATACATAAAAATGATAAATTGAATGTGACTTTATCATACAAATATTTAAAATTTTATGATTTGTATTATTTAGACTCCTACTTACGCCTTGAAATCAGATTACTATGCCTTTAATATCAGCAGAACAGTAATAAAATCAAAACAAAAACATCCTTTTTGAAAAAAGTAAATTTGTACTTGACCTTATAGCCTAGAAATGGTTCTAATTGTGTTTTTAACCAACTTCAAAAATGGAGGAGGTTCTCAATTTGGATGTTTTTTTTTAATATACATTCAAACCTTCTTCCCAGGCGGGAAGGTAGAAACTACAGAACACTGCTTTGTACCCCAATCTAGGAATTGTTCCTTACATTTTCCTCGATTGAATTGGTTTTAACTGGTATAAATAAATAGATGCTTCATCTTCCAACTAAATGTTCTTCAATTATCTATTAATTGATAATCAGATGCCAATTGAACCCAACTTCATAATTATGTTTGGGTCAAGTTCAAACCTGACCCCAACATTTTTGATAAGCAATTAAGAACTGATTCATAACTTGAATATTGAGAATTGATTAACTATGAGTACAGATGCCAGCACATCAAGCTACTACAATATGTCAATTTTCTTTAATAGATTTTCAACTGTATTGCTAAAGCATAAGGTTCAAAGTTAATTGGGAAATTTTGAGAGTTTCGGGTAGCTTGATATGCTGGCGTCTGTACTATGAAGTCCTTCATTTAATCATATGAAACTACTAGCTACGCCCTGCGGTTTCATCCGCATAAAGTGTCAATCCCGTAGGAATATCGAGATAAAAAGTATCTTATGTATTAATCCTGCTTTACATGCATTCTGAGGCACAGGCACGGGGGTAGCACACCACCAACTTTCAAATTCTGGGCTGCTACTGAGAATCGAACCCAGGACCCCATACACAGTAGTTACAACGCGTGCCACGAAAGATGAGACTTGGCCCCGCCTCCCCCGCTCTTTCCGCTGCCCCTATGACATCCGGTCCCGTCCCGCACTCAGACCTCATACCGCTAAAGATAGCTAAAATCGTGTTCTCCGCATGTCAAACCACATGGTGTGTCAAGTCTCATCTTTCATGGCACGCTTTGTACGCTTGCAACCACAAGACCAAAGGGGCATAATATTGTTATAATAATAGCATTAACTTTAAATATCATGTTCTGATTTAATTAAGGTCATTGCAGAAACTGTTTTGGTTGTATAACATGTAGTATTAACTATGAATATTTCTTTGGGATATAAAATATTTTTATTGAAAACCACCACAATTTAACAAATTATTTACAGACTTTTTGGCACTGTTTATTGCCCAAAATCATTGATTTTTTAAATCATTCAGCTTGAAAAA
The DNA here is from genome assembly GCA_963855955.1 of Luperina nickerlii. Lineage (NCBI taxonomy): Eukaryota > Metazoa > Arthropoda > Insecta > Lepidoptera > Noctuidae > Luperina > Luperina nickerlii. The sequence goes on along the minus strand of OY979690.1, from coordinate 8,788,263 downwards.
ACATAATCTAGAAAACTTAAATAAATTACTTACAATAAAATTTAAATGAATATTAATTTGTAATAATTAAGTAGTTGAAAGTGGATTTAAATGTAATTTTATTCAAGTGTTTTTACAGCAAATCCATACGATATTCCCAACTGAAATTCTACAGTCTTATAAGTCCTTATGGTAGGCTTAAGAAAAAATCCCTGACAAGTTCAATTCAATTCAGTTCAATTACCAATCCTATATTCAGCAGTGGACATCATTCAGTTGAACTGATTGATGATCTCCCAAAAATCGTGCCCAATTCACCCAAATTCAAGTTCCAACAGGTCTTAACTTGTCTATATTTCATCATCTTACACCACAGGTTTAGACCTGAAGAAAGACAAGTCCATTCCTCTCCTACAAACAGGTTTTGACAATGTCAAGTCCCCCCTTCTAAAATAACTGGACAATTGGTATTCAAGGAATATTTCCTGTCCTTGTTATTTTGTTTGGGGTAGAGTGAGACAGTTTGTAAACAAATTCCATAGATGTGTTAAGATTTTGCCAGAAGTTTGTAGAAGATTTTGTGTAGGTATTATTTTTCTTATTCTTAGATATCCTATGCAGGACCGTCTGACATGTTACTATAGCCAGTGTTCATAATGTCAGATACTTAATTGACATTCCATTGCCACTTATTCAGTTATCTACTGTAGTGAAATGTATTCCAAGTTGATTTTTGGGTGACCATTTATAGCAAGAAGGTCCTGATAAATTTTTGGTTGCAATGGAATTATGACACGCACTTTGTTGTTCCATAACTTGAAAATTATCTCTTCATTTATTAATTCAAATATGTATAACACTATGGATTCTTATTTCCAAAAAAAATATTATTTAACGTTTTTGGGGATTTTGCCAGAACATTCTAGAAATTCTGGTTAATTCTTTTCTTTTCAAGAGCAAACCCATTTCAAATAAAAAAATGGGGGATTTTTCACCTTGAAAACCTTGACCTTATGAAACTTTTTATATTACCACATTAATTTTGTCAGTTTCTTCACAAAATAAATACTTAAGAGTTAAGTAACATAAATAAATAAATAAAGTATCTTATGCAAATTATATTATGCATAATAAATCTTACTTCCCAAACAAAGATGATAATTATCAAACTTAATTTTTTTTTTCTAATTGCCCCTCCAGCAAATCTAAAGAAATCATAGAAAAGGAAAAAAAATGAACACAAAAAAAAAACATTTTTTTTTACTTATTAATCTGCATTTTGCACACAGCTTATGAGCTTACCAAAATACCAGTACCTACACCAAATCCTTAGAAAGTTCTTCCATACATCCTGACATCTTGAACAGGTTAAAACATGTTACTATTTTACGTCTATCACCCTCCGAAACTCATAGATGACCTCATTCCAAACTTGTCGGACTGGTTTCGGCACAAATACTGTTATTTGCGTTGTAGCAATAAAACTTGTTGTTTGGTGATTTATAAAAGAGTTTGTAAGTAATGTATGTGCAAGGTTTTTTGGGGACATGTGGGGTTATAGAATGGCAAATTGTTATGAGGAGCTTTTGCATAAAATCTTTTAGACTGGGGATGGCTGGAAATTCAGCACATTTCGAAACTGCACAAAAACCACATCTGCTCTCAAGCTTGCAGTAAAAAATTACAAATGCTTATGCCTTATTTCCTATCTGACCATCTGAAACATTCTAAAAAGAAAGAAAGTCAAGATAAAATTGGGACACGGACAGGAAATGCTAACAATAAAGAAGGAGCATTTAAAACTAACATTTTTTTTTATAATAACCAAAAAATTTCAACATAATGCTGCAATATAAAATAAATACCGCAGCGCTGGTATTCTGATAGGGCCCGCTGTGATGTGTGATGCCATCGCCATGCCATGTGTGTGTGTGTGTGTATGTATGTGTATGCCTTCGGACATAATAAAATCTCTTCTTCACCAAATTCTTTCTTCAACTTTCTCCTATTTACGAATCTCGAGCATGCAACCTCTACCAAAACAATGAAAGGGTCAAAAACATTCCTAACAAGTCCGTAACAGTATTTTTTTTATAAATAATGCATAACTTGTAACCATTCAACCAAAGAAAATGGGTTACATACTCACTATGTAACCAACAAACCAATGTGATACTACTTATGCATGACTTTTAGTGAATGCATTACCGGTAAATGTTGTATAAACGGGTCGGCGCAACATGTCCTCTTATACACTTCTCTATTAAGGTCATAAGCACACGTATCAAATCGGAAAGGGATCGGCACCGTATCGCCTTTCGCCTCGCCGTCAAACAGGCGTCAACCTAACGTAAGCACGTAATCAAAGCGGATCCAGAAGCTCCGATACGTCGACTCGGCTACGGCTAGGCGACCGCTGGTTGATGGTGCAGCAAGCAGGCCGGAGGGGTTAGAGGGGCAAGGGTGGACGAAGAGACGTAAGCTCGGGTATGGAGAGCCGTAAGCGTGGGGACGACGAGCCGTAACGCACCGCACCGCGGTTCGTGAGCTTCCGGTCGATTCTGTAAAAATCTCACCGTGAAAACTTAGGTGATGGGAGTTTGTTTTTGCTAGGAATTGACACTATTGACAGTTCACGCACTGCTGGTCCTGAGGCGAGGCGATTACGTTACGATTCCGATTAGTGAGCGTTGCAGTAGGGAGTTTCATACAAAGAATACTGAACGGCTCGAGTTGATACAGTGCCGATCCCTTTCCGGTTTGATACGTGTGCTAAGATATTTAGTCATCGTTTCGGTAGTAGCCCCCCTTTCTAACCATAATCATCATTCACACAGTCCATCCATCGTTTCTTTAGTCTTCTACCTTTATAGCCATCCACGTTCATACCCAAAGCCGCCATCACGACATGTCTCATTCCTGCAATTTACATTTTATGGACGGTATGACATCTGATTTCAACAATCTCGCTAGATAGCACAGTATTTTGCAATCACGGCATCAGGAAATTCCGGGAACGTTGTCTAAAGCAACAGATCCGGGGTAATTACGTAACACACGATGACAATGCCTTACAGATTCATTGTGTTATAAACCTACGTTATCGAGCAGACCGAATTTTTCAAACATATGAAGTACTAGCAACTTCCCGCGGTTTCACCCGCATACGTGTCGATGCCGTGGGAATATCGGAATAAAAACTATCCTATGTCCATCCCCGGGATGCAATCTATCTCTCTGCCAAATTTTATCGAAATCCGTTCAGTGGTTTACGCGTGAAAAGGTAATATACCGACAGACAGACAAAGTTACTTTCGAATTTAATATTAGTATGGATAAATGAATTAGCAATATCATTCGTACGTCACGCATTGGGACGCAGAGTTGGGAATTACCGAGTTTTTGCAAGACGGGATTTCCTGAGAGCGTTTATGCTCTATACACCCGTTTTGTGTTTTGTTTGTAAGCGGATGGTTACAATGGTATCTCGGCATGACATCGCGTTTTGTCCTCAAACAGCTGCTAGAGTAACACGAGCGCATTCCTACGCTTTTTGTTATCATTCCATCTTTTTTTAAAGTCTTTAAACGAGGAGGGTATATAATCTGACGCGGCAAGACTTTTTTTTGGAAGTTGAGGCAAAATGTCGGAGTTTATGGTCCGACTACCAAACGAAACAATCTTTTGGTTGGAGCTATAGGTACAACCCGATTCAACTGTATGGCGGCTCTGAAGATCGCAGTACCTCACTCCTCGCCCCCCGATGACGCGTGGTTTGTTACTGAGCACTGCGCAGCAACTCGCCTCATGTTCCGAGCCGCCTAAAGCCGAGTATCCACTATGTTCGCGAACCTTTTGCGCTCCGCGCTCCTGCAACTGCTCCACATAGTAGATATCTTCGGCCTCCTGGAACGTGCTATGTGGAGCAGTTGCAGGAGCGCCGAGCGCAAGAAGTTCGCGAACATATTGGATGCCCGGCTTTAAAGTTTGAATCGGACTGTACATCGGTAGATCAGATACTGAGCCCAGACCTACGTAGCTTCAGCGGGATTGTCCGAAAGGGTTACCGCTGGCCCGGAACATAAAGGGCGAAGGAAGGAACACGGGTGGGTTTTAGTCAGTAAGAGTCTGACACTCCCTTCCGCTCCACCCAGAGCGGGAGGAGTCATTTGATGATTTCCCATCCTGAAAAAAAAAAGACCTACGTAGCTAAGGTAATGTGCTGAATTGATGGTCACAGTTGGCGCTTCCAGGTGCCTGCTACCCTGTATGCAATATACCATGTCATGAACTATGCTCATTGTCATTACATTCGTGCCGACACAAGGGGAACAAAATAGAATCTTCTTTGTGAACAACATCCCATCTGAAGTACCTTGAACTCCGCTTACCCAACGGCAACCAAGCGCGCAGCTTACGTCAACAAAAAACACCTATTATGTGTGAGTCAGTCAAAGGAATTTCGTTGTAAAATCAGTTATAGTACAGTTATATAAGCCAAACATATGATCGGAACAGCTGACATCTGCCTTGGCGAAAAAAATACACCCACAACCACATGTCTTTGTACGTTCAAGGTGAATTCAACCTTGACTGTGTGAAGTTAGGTTGAATTTGTATCAAAGGTGTTCTTAAGTAGAAATGTTTCGCGAAAGTGAATCTAAAAGTTTAAATTTTAAAGTTTATTTTCAAACAAATGCTAATTGAATTGAAAATACTGGTTTTTTTTCACGAAATTCGGTCGTGGTCACGTGTTTTGTAGATAGGTATGATTTTTAACGTTCAGTTCTTTTTTCAAATATTTGGACGTATTTTAACGTTCGATTTCGTTCTGGCCGTTTAGAATTCGAAGCATGAAGAAAGATTCTTTGAATGTCGTAAGAGAATCTCTTATCGCATTCCATTGTTCAATTTTTTGAAGTTGCGCTATTATACCCGTTTCTCTACCTTCCGCATGACAGTCTTTAGCCTTTTTTCAGGTCATTGACCGATCTAACTATAAAGCGTACACATGACGTGATGATGACATAATCTAAATCTTATTCATTCATTCATTCATTCATTCACTGACAGGCAACGCACAGTCTAAACCGCTGGGTTTACGAACGAAATTTTGCCCTCCTGTGAGTTCCTTATGACGAAAGTGAACAAAGGAAGTATTTTTTGAAAATTCAACTCCTAATGGTGTTAAATAGGGGATGAAAGTTTGCATGGAAGTTCATAATTTTTGATGTTAGAAATGTGAACTTGGTACTAAAAGTTCTGTTTATAAATAAAAGATATTTGTACAGGCGCCAACACATCAAGCTACCCGAAACTGTCAAATTTTCCCAATCAACTTTGAACCTTATGCTTTAGCAATATAAGTTGAAAATGAAAATCTATTAAATAAATTTGACAGATTGTAGTAGCTTGATGTGCTGGCGTCTGTACCATCGTGCTTGGGAAAGTCATCCCCTAGGCCCTAAGACTCCTGAGAAGTGTTTGATGGGATATACCATCGGGAACTCGCTACAATCCACCAATGTTTGATTACGGCCCACTCCTTCTTACAGAGAGCAAGCCTGTGTCCCAGGAGTAAGATCATTATAAGCTGAGGGCATTATAGGCTCATTATGCTTATCCTGCTCGGCTTGTCAGGAAAGACGTCTCTAGTCCCTGCCTAGCGGCGATTCCATGCTCTGTAGGCAAAACTAAGACTGGCGACGGAATTATTCATGTTTGATCGCTATACCAAAATAACGGCCAGTGTTAACCTGCCAATATTTTTGTCATCACCCCATAGGTACTCCCCAAAATTTGCTTCATCTCAACAATAATGACACCTGGACCAACTTGCATCCTGTCTTTAGCAAAGTTATTACAAGTATCAATCTTCTACAGGTACCCAAAACAATCTTGGGTCACCCCACCCCACACATTTTCTAACTTGCAAGCTATACGACAATAGACACACACTTGCGTCTTTTCTTATTAAATTTCGAACACCTGAGGTTTCATAAGGATAAAAAAAAATAGGGGTGCGTTCGAAAAGGTGTGTTAGAGATTTTAATTGTGGGGTTTCGTCGTGAATTTTTTGGGGACAGCTGTTTTCGATTGTGAATGGCTTTGGGTGTACGGAAAGAAATTGGGCATGGTACTTCAGATGGCGGATAGTATTTATCTAGTAGCAGATCTGTGTGCTTAGGACTGCTAAGAGAATATTCTGGCGTATTCGCACCGGATTAGCATGGGTGATAGTTATTTTGACATTACAAGCTATTCTTCTCAAACATGTACAAATTGTGAACATTACTGTTAGATTAATAAGTTTCAATATTTTTCCTAAAACTGGTATTACTGACGGCGGTGTCCAGTTACCATGGTGGCTGACGGCTGTTTGCCATCCAAAAACACTGCAATACCTTTCCAATAAAATAAATAATAATATATTTTCCCTATTATTTCCAGATTATTCGACAGTCCCCACACACCCAAGACGTTGCTAGAGAAATGTTCAACGCCTTCACACCATCCGCCGCGCTCCAGGCTCTTCCCACCCAAATTAAATGCGCAGTCGGGTAAGTCGAATCATATCATAACAGACATCACACCTGTTGAACTGTTCACAAAACAAAATGTTCTGAACAGCCGGTTGATTCTGTAAAAATCTCACCGTGAAAACTTAGGTGAAGTGAGTTTGTTTTTGCTAGGAATTGACACTATTGATAGCTCACTCCACGCTCACTTCACCTAAATTTTCACGGTGAGATTTTTAAAGAATAGCACCGCAGGTTTCCGATTACTTAGTCAGCTAACATCTCACCTGTTGAGATTATACGAATTAATTACTATATTGGTGCCGATTCTGTTGTTCACAAACTAAACTAAAGTTCATTGCATCTTTTTCTTTCTATTTTATTATGAAAAGGACAGAAGATAAATTTTAGTTTAGTCCTGTCAATCAACGCCTGACCTAAATTGACGTAATTTTAGTAGGCAAGTTTTTAATCACGTATAAACTTGTATGGAGTAGTGTCAGGCGCTGATTAATTTGATAGGACTAAACTAAAATTTCTAATCTTCTGTCCTTCTCTTAATGAAATAGAAAGAAAAAGATGCAATGAACTTAAATTTAGTTTAGTTTGTGAACAAGGCAATCGGCGCCATTAGCTGGCTTTTGCTTAGTGTGGAACCTAAGTAATAAAATAATAACCACTATAAAACAAGTAGAAGAAACGACATTTGTTAATCACTTTTCTCTTCCACAGGCATGCCATCAGGCTCAAGTCACCACCTTCACCCGCCATCTGGAGACGAAGACAGTGCACTCGGCAGCCTACCGCCCGACGAACTCGATGAGTCACGGATGACCCGACGAGCTGTAGCTAACATCAACCCGTTTACACCTGATGGTAAGTAACATTGAACTCATGGCTCAACGATTTCTCGAGCCCTACCTTTTGTGAGATGGTAGTGTAAGAAGAAACAGGAAGTCAGGGTCTCTAAACAGGGTGACCGAGTGGTTGCGACCTCCCCTGCTTCCCTGCCGCGCTGTCCATCATGTAGTGTAATAAAAGACAGGGAAACGGAGTCATTTTTTGACGTTTAGATAAAGTCGGCGCCATAATGCTATGGTTCGACTTTTAATTAGCTGCAGTAAAATGACACTTCTTACTGTCGTAAAAAAATGTTGCCACAATATCTCTTCTCATCATCATCTGCCTAGCCTTTTCCCAACTATGTTGGGGCCGGCTTCCAGTCTAACAGATAACTGGAAATCTCTGTTTCTATGGAAAATTTGAAATCGGTCTGATTTGGCTGTAACACTATTTTTCGAAAATGTTCTTAAGTAACCATCTTTACATATCAAGACCTCTCCGTGTCTCGGAAAGCGCATTAAGCCGTTGGTCTCGGCTGTCATTAGTGGATCTTTGACAATCGTTACGGGTCGTTAGAAGCCCGAAAGTCGACAACCAGTCTTAGCAAGGGATATCGTATTACCCAGTAACTGGGTTGTGGAGGTCAGATAGGCAGTCGCTCCATGTAAAATACTGGTAATCAGCTTCATCCGGTTAAGACTGGAAGCCGACCCCAACATAGTTGGGAAAAGGCTAGGCAGATGATATGACCCAATAACTGTGTTGTGGAGGTACTTGGCAGTGGATATTTATTTTTGCTATTATGTTTTCTACAATTTATTTTTTATTTACAGGACAAGCGCTGAATAAGAAAAAGCGTGCGTTATCAAAAACACCGACGTGGGGCGATGCGACACCTGAACAGCCAGCTAAGAGACTCAGGGTACATATAATACTACCATCCCTATCTATATAAAATTCAAGGTCCTGACTTACTGATATATCAACGCACAGCCTAAACCGCTGGTCCTAGAGACATGAAATTTGATGAAATGAATGAAATTTGGAGGGTGTGTTCTTTGTGAAGAGTAGGTATCCACTAAGAAATGGTTTTTCGAAAATTGCTACATGTCTCACCGTTTTAACGGTATTCAAAAACAAATTACAATTAACAATTAAATGCAGTTCTTACAAAAAATTACTATTTAAGTGCATTATTTACATTACATTAATTTTAAAATTTAAATATTATTTCAATTAGTATATTATATAATACCTTTATACTACACACTACCATTTTTACTATATTATTATTAATAAATAAAACAATACATTTAACAACTTAAATAATTACTTATGCCTGCATTGTGATGCCAGATCAAGAGAAAAAAAATCTCTTTTACGCGTCAGAAAAACTTCTTCAATTTATGCATGTAGAAACATATGCTTATATTGTTTAAATAAAATGACTTATCCTTCCTTCTCACAGGAATCCAACATATCCCGCTATAACATAGAGTTCATCGAGCTGGGCGTGGTCGGGCGCGGCCAGTTCGGGCGCGTGACGAAGTGCGTGAACAAGCTGGACGGCTGCGTGTACGCACTGAAGCGCTCGCTGCGGCCCGTGGCCGGCAGCGCGGCCGAGCGCGCCGCGCTCACCGAGGTGTACGCGCACGCCGCGCTCGGCAAACACCCGCATGTCGTCAGGTGACTGATAAATGCTCTTTTCGTCTCGTCTAGGCCTCGTCATCTTCATCTGCATAAATACTTTCCTAACTATGTTGGGGTCGGCTTCAAACCTAACAGGATGCACTGAATATCTTTCTTATTGATGTGAAGGTTCTTAGGCGAGAGGACGAGAATTAAAAGTGAAATTTCAAGGACGCGTCATGTTTAGGCACATTTCGTTACATGAGAGAGAAGAAAGATATAACTCTCTCTGTCTCTTACATCAAAACTCCCTTATGGTGAATTTTTTCTAGAAATTTTACTTCTTGTTTCTGATCTCTGTATCTCAAAAACTGCTAGTTATATTGCGATGCAGTGTTAGTCGCGACGCCTCAGATTCCTTAATAATATCCATCTTCTAACACCTCTTCTCTAACAGATATTATTCAGCTTGGGCAGAAGATGACCACATGATAATTCAGAATGAGTACTGCGATGGAGGCTCGTTACAGCAGAAGATGGAGAATGGACCGCTGTCTGAAGCTGAGCTGCTGTTGCTGCTGGCTCATATAGCTGACGGTTTAGCGTGAGTATACCTTATTCATAGTTTGACCTATAATAGGGAATTCTCCTGTAGTGTGTGTAGGGGTTTTTAAAATCAGTAAGAAAAGGAACTATTAGCAGGTAGCGTAGGGTGGGGTGCGGTAGGGTGGTAGGTAGCGTAGGGTGGGGTGGGGTAGGGTAGTAGGTAGGGTAGGGTGGGGTGGGGTAGGGTGGTAGGTAGGGTACGGTGGGGTGGGGTAGGGTGGTGGGGTGGGGTAGGGTAGTGGGTAGGGTAGGGTGGTAGGTAGGTATCCGTGTGGCTAAAATGAGAGCTTTTCTACACTTTTTTTTACCTAAAAGTTCGAAAGGAGGGTACTGTTTTTAAGACATTGAACTTGTTATTCTTTTCTTTTGAAACATAAAGTTTGAAAGAGAGATCAGGGGGCCTAAAAAGCCACTTTGGCAGAATATTAAAAGGATAACATTATGAATCATAATGGACAGTTTACTGTTAAGTTAATCATGTCAAATACCATTGGTGTAAGATTTTTCAGTAATTTTTTTTTGTCTGTACTAAAACACCAATTAATCCAATCCAAATCCAACCCCAATCTCTTTGATTATACCTACGTAGTGCAGCGAAAAAAAGAAAAACACGGACTGTCTTCGGCATAGTATAATTCATAAAATTAACCTTTTATGATTCTGCCTTGTGGCCTTTTTAGGCCCCCTGATCTTTTATGTTAACTGTATCAATAATTCTTTTATTGAAGTCAGCAACTTAAAAAACAAACCACTGCAGTGTTACCTACTTACTTTTGGAATTAATTTATTTATGATTTAACCCTGTGAAGTCGGTGGAAAGTGTTAAAATAGTTTTTCTGGTAACATAAGTTATTTCCACCTCAAAACTAACACAATAATGAACCCGCAAGAGACAATTTGAGACCCTCCCAGCCCCTCCCGCCCGCCACGCGGTTACCGCTCTCGCCATCGACGGCTCAGTACCGCTCTCGCCATCGACGGCTCAGTACCGCGCGCTAACGTCATCCGAGCGAAGTCTCAAGTTGACTCTTGCGGGTTGAAGTTCTTTTACTAAACTCTTTTCTTCTGCCCCACAGCTACATCCACTCCCTCCAACTAGTCCACATGGATGTGAAACCTGGCAACATCTTCATCTGTAGCGGTGAAGGGGAACCCTCACACGATTCAGACGACGGCTACGATGACGAAGAGCCACAGTACCATCATAAGTATAAGATTGGTAAGTGATTTATATCATAACACCATCATTTGCAGAGGTAATAGGTATGCGGGGTAGTGTCCCCAACTCTACCACAATTCACGGATTTTACGTACGGGTTGGATCCACGTCTTGATGTTACTGACCGTCTCAGGGAGGGTACCTGGGTTACCGAAGTACATAGCCAGGTACAGACGCCAGCACATCAAGCTACTACAATCTGTCAAATTTCTTTAATAGATTTTCAACTTTATCGCTAAAGTAAGGTTCAATGTTGATTGGGAAAATTTGACAGTTTCGGGTAGCTTGATGTGCTGGCGTCTGTACATGGCGACCACCGGGCCTTCTAGAAGCACATCAGCAGCCCTGCACAGCGGACTGTCTGTGACTCCTATAACAAAGAGGTGTTTATTAAAAATGACCCGTGGCTGTTAAAGCTACTGTAATTGTACGCATCGTTGAGAGTATTAGAGCTCTTTGTGAAGGAACTCGTCCAAAGAAGATCCAACTAATTTCCCCAATAACCCGAATATTCCATCACCATTAATCACCACCATCTATCACCAGGTGACTTAGGACACGTGACGTGCGTATCATCACCATCGGTAGAGGAAGGCGACTGCAGGTACCTGCCCAAGGAAGTTCTTCAGGAAGATCTAACGCAGTTGACTAAGGCTGATATTTTTGCTTTTGGTGAGTTTTACTTTATGCTTAATTTTTGGATGACGGCCCACTCTTGTCCCACCAGTGTAGCAACGCAGCGGTAACCCTTTCGGACAATCCCGCTGACCCGCAGGGTCAAGCTAGTATAATGCATAATTTTCTAATAATATTCATAATTTACAGGTTTAACGCTATTCGAAGCGGGCGGAGGTGGTGCCCTCCCTAAGAACGGCCAGCAGTGGCACGACTACAGAGACGGGAAACTGCCAGAGCTACCCAAGTTATCCAGGGAATTCAATCAGTTGTTAAGAGTAAGTTTTACCTTATCATAGATAGATAGATAAAACGTTTATTCAGTGTAACAAAAGATACAATACAGGTATTAAAAAAAACATCAAGAAAGGTGAAAAAGAAAACAAAGATTAAAAAGATATATTGACCCATAGACACCGGTAAGCGGGATTGTCCGAAAGGGTTACCGCTGGCCCGGAACATAAAGGGCTAAGGAAGGAACACGGGTGGGTTTTAGTCAGTAAGAGTCTGACACTCCCTTCCGCTCCACCCAGAGAGGGAGGGGTCATTTGATGATTTCCAATCCTGAAAAAAAAAAACCCATAGACATAAACATCTATAACGGTCGATCACTACTGGGCGGTGTGTGTCTCATGGTTGCACCAAATGGGAGTCCAGCTCAGCATGTGCCAGGTACAATACCTGACGCTGGTATTCTGCTGCATCCCGTTAGAGACACACGGATGTCGAAAAGACACATCTGAGTTTTAACAAAATGGTACCTACATAGTGTGGCGCGAATATTATAAAGAAAATAATATTATCAGAAACTAGCTTACCCGGCAAACTTCGAACCTCCTCAGAATTAATAAATTGGAAAATGTACGAGAAAATAAATTATCTTCATAATTTTTTTTCGTGAATTTTTTTCCTGTCTTTTAATACTTATTTATACTGCTATTCGGGGCGGAAACAAATCTATCAAATCAAGAAGCACAACAATCGGTCCAGACGTTCTTGAGTAACTAACCCGACTTTGTTTTATTTATATAGATAGCTATACGTCTAAATCATAAGTCATAATTACTGAATTAGCAGAGACAATGATGATTCAGTCAAAGATGCCATCGATTTTGGCACTGGGAGTTTTAATTGAGTTGATACTTGGCACCAAATCTTATATCTAAAAACCGTTCGTTAGTCTCGCAAATGGCTCGACCGATTGTGATGAAACTTAGGTATGTTAAGGTGTGCGCGACGAGGTACCTACCTAACAAACAAATAAAAATTGTGAAATGGCATTGCGCGCCCATTAGCAAGTCGCTTATAAAATTAACAGCATATTCAATATTTTTCTTTTGTCCCACAGAAAATGGTAGACCCCGACCCCTCAATCCGGCCGTCAGCCGCGCGACTACGCCGACACCCGCTCCTACACCCCGCGGGCAACAAGAGCAAGACGCAGCTCCGCAGAGAACTAGCAGCTGCCAAGATGAAGAACGAGCTGCTCGCCAGGAAGCTGCAGGAGGCTGCGAGGTGAGAATATTATGTAACGTTACGCCTGTATTATTTATAACTAGCTTCCGCCCGCGGCTTCGCCTGCGTTTTATGTCGATAAAAACTATCCTATGTCCTTCCCCGGGATGCAATCTATCTCTGCGTTCATGATTTAGGCGTGAAAAGAAAGAAAATACGTTTATTTGCGGAAAACATGACGCATAACAGCCCCAGCGCTGGTTTTCAGCGACAGCCGGTCAAAGGCAACATACAAACTGACAGACAGAGTTACATTCGAATTTATAATATTAGTATTGATAAGTGCTTTGTGTTTGAGTTGTTGTTGGCCCAGTTGGTGTCGTGGCCGCAAGCCCGACTGCTGAGCTGACCGGGCTGCTACAGAAAATTTTAAAACTGCCTTTGGCATTTTGATTGCTTTCTTTTCAATGTTTGTTTTTAGACATTTTAAGAGGCATTTCATACAAACATTTTAAGCCCTTGTTTTTCGAAATGAATGAACCGATTTTTATGAAACTTCAAACGCATAAGCGGGATACAAAGGTATAAAAAGTTACTTAAGAACATCAACATCATTCAACATAAAATTTAGAATAGTTTTAGATGACGTCTGCCCAACTATTTTGCAAATTAGAAAGAAGTAAAAATATATGTTTATTTTTTTGCAACAGGGACTGAAGGGGGTCTGAAAAATTCGAAGTGGGGCTACTAGGGCATGTGGGGTATCATATGACAGAGCGCAGTTTGCAAATTCTCAAGCATTTTTTCCTTTTTTTTTTAGGCCGCATAGTTTTCGACTGCAATATTCTACACCGCAGTGCACAGTGTTAAAATTCTCTGACGAATATAGGCCTCGCCGATGAAGATTTAAAAACATATGATGGTACGGAACTCTCGGTGCGCGAGTCCTACTCGCTCTTGTCCGTTATTTAATCCATCTAGTACTTCCAGAGATTAGCACGTTCAAACAAACTTCGGCTTTATTATTAGTTATTAAGCAATTACTAACAACAAAAACATTTTCGTCCACAGATATATAAAACCAAAAAAAAGAATACTAACAAAAGCCCATTTCCCTTCACAGATGTATAAAATCCCTAACCCCAAACTTAATAACCAATCAAGAATCGGCGAAGTTCAGGACGAGATCGGCGAAAAGATTGCAGAAACCCCGCGTGGACACACACATCGCGGAAATGATACAATCCGTGACGTCACCGATAAGAATAGACAGAACTATGGATCGAACGTTTAGGAGAACAAAATAGGTATAATTTGTTATTAGAAATATTTATTAAATGTCGCCTCTGTTAAGATTTGCATCTGTGTGCTTAGTCTTTGTAATCTAAGATTTTAAAAGAATCGTTGTGTCTGTAACATTACTCGGTTCATTCAAAGGATTATAGCCTATAAAAGCAGAGATACCGACTTAATCTTTGACAAACTCCCATAAACCACCCAAAATACAGGTGATTTTATCTAACGATTTAAAATATCTGGTATATACAAAATCCTTGCTCCTGCCTAGTACCTTTAAATACCGCCGTTAACTTGTTTCCTCTACGTATAAGCGACTATCTTATAAGAAAATTATTAATATTGGCGTTAAGAAACGTCCGTATTTGATGTCCAAATGTATAATAAGTCCACCGATGCGATGTTGAATATTGTTTATCCTCTTAATGTAAGGATGCGTGATGTTAATGCAATTTGATGCGACAGAACCGGAACGAAAAAATTGCCTATCTTTTTATCAACTGTGTTGTGGTCGGCTTCCAGTCTAATCTGATGCATCTGAATGCCAGTGTTTTACACGGAGCGACTGTCTATCTGACCTCCACAATTACTACGAATACCTATTTAAAAATACTTCACAAAACTAAAATAACTATATAACTTTGGCAGACCTGTCAGATTTATTGGCAGAAAAGTTAAAATTTTGATATTAATGTCAGATGTTTAACAGGAATGTCAATGTTTTTTGCAGGAATGCCAGATTTCTTGGCATTGATGTTAGATTTTTGGCAATAATTTCAAACTTTTACAGTAATGTCAGATTGTTTACAGTTATGTCAGATTTTGACGGTAATGTCAGAAAATCGAGAAATAAATTCGCAAAAAAAAAATGTCGCAGCAGCTATTTAGCACTAACTCGAACCCCTCGACTCCCCTGTATAGTTAATAGATTTTAATATTAGTGCCTTCTGTAACAAATGTGATTCAAAAGTGCTTTCATATCGAATTTAAAGTATAAAATAAACTTGTATAAATAATAAAAAAATGTCCTCTAAATGATAATTGTATCTTCCATTGCACTCTTTGTGATAAATCTTGGAAATAGTAATGTAATTTAGATTTTAGATTATTGAGACATGGCAACGATTTTCAATGAAATTATACAGGAACAATCAAATGTATAAAAATTAAACACACTCGTATTTTTAAGGGTGTGGTACGGATCATCAGACTGATCAACTTTCTCTGTGGGACCAACTTCATCATGATATTATGTCTAGCCTTTTTTCAACTATGTTGGGGTCGACTGAGTACCAGTATTTTACATGGAGCGACCGCCTATCTGACCTGCACAACCCAGTCACTAGGGTATGTCTATGTTATGGGTTTGGTTTCTGCACTTAGTCCTTCAAATGGACCAATGTGCGTGGGCCATGGCGGCCGTCAGTGGTTATTTCTACCAGCCCAACTCCCCCCAGAAGCTGATTAAGTCTCCTTGTCTATTGTGAACATCTGTGTACGATCTGGGTATCCTGAGGATTTCTGACCTTATCTGGGTGACGCCTATGCACTCAAAGAGCACATGTGCAATGGTTTCATCAGCCTCCATGCAAACCCTGCACAGGAGACTGTCCGTTATGCCTATTGTGTGAAAGTGTTTATTTAGCGAGCAGTGTCCCGTGATGGTCCCCGTCACCAGGCGCAGGCCTTTCCTGTCCATTCGTTGTAAGCGCCCAGTTACTGGGTAATACGAAACACCTTGGTAAGACTCCGTGGGACCAAAATTATCGCGAAAAACTTATCAGGCGTCCCATACATTTCAGTCGAGCGGTACGGTTGTACAGGTCAGTTGATCATTTTTTCGCGATTACGATGTTATCCCCATGGAGAAAGTTTTTCAGCTTGACGGTATCAAGCCTTTTAACCTTTTGAGCGCCACGGTCTTCTATAGAAGACAATCGTTCCCGTGCCCTCCACGCCACGTCTTTATTAGAAGACAATATCTAATCATAACGTTCATAACATTTAAATACACAAACAAATGCCTTGTGCGTATTTTTACTATTGCCGAAAACCCTAAACTCAAATTTTTATCTCAATATGGGTCTTTGTTTATATTAAGAACAGAAAAATTATACTAGCGAAAATTTTCTTACTGTCCCAGGCGCCGTGGTCTTTATAGGAAGACTTCTAGTGTTGTGGTTACCTGTTTAAGTTTCTAAAGTGTCGATTGACACAAAAGTTTAATATCACCAAACCTTTCTGATCCGTGCTGTATATTATTTTATTGAACTAGATCACCCCGTATATTAATTTAGAAAACATTCTAATACACCCTTACATTTTAATCGTTTTAATTCTTAAAGGGGGTCAATGTAGTCATCATTATGAACAACTTTACTATGGGACTAACCCTAAAATCCTAAAAAAAAATCTGTTGATTCATACATTTACAATGTTCGCATAACTCGACATAATGTATGGAGCAACATTTATTTTTCACGATTTCAGAATTGGTCCCATAGTAAAAGTTGTTCATAATGATGAGTATAATGACCCCTTTTAAGCATTAAAACGATCAAAATGTAAGGGTGTATACAACAAAGCCGTTTCGGAGTTATATAATAGACAAACAAACACAAAACCGAACGCAGAATGTTCCAAAGTTTCTATGTCAAGCCATGTCTCAATTTATTAATATAAGGCAGCTTCTCTAATCATATGTAATAAAAAAATATAATAAATGTAATATTTATATGAGAAAGAAACATAAATAATTTGTATAGGTGTATAAAATTATTAATTTTTAAGTGAATCAATCAGTTTTAATTTTTGTTAGCGAGCTTGACGGATGCGCGGCGTGGAAAAAAACCATTATTATTATCATTTTTTAATATAATATGTGTGCCTCACGAAGCGACACGCGCTTTACTTGTGATAACCAAATGTAAATTCGTGTGTGAAATCGAGTACCGTCAGCACACAACACAGACACTACCAACTTCGCAATTGTCTCGGACGGTACCGAGAGCTCCCGCGCTTACACACATTCACAACGTGTTTATATAATTGGTAATCACAAGTAAAGAGCGCGTTGCTTCGTGAGATAAAAATACTGTAAATTTGTTTTAATCATATATCTTTGAGAAAACTGCCCTTTTGCAAGCAAACACCAAAATATAACTCTTCATTATAAATATTATCAGCTTGTAATTGTTCCACTGAAAGACACAGACGTCTTCTCATACAGAGAAGACACGAGCATTGATCACCAGCACCACGCTTGTTTACTGCGCGTTGACGATTTCAAACCTAGCTTATTCCTAACTACATGGTGGGGTCGGCTTGGATGCATCTGCATATCAGTACTTTACATGGAGCGACTGTCTATCAGAGCTCCACAACCCAGTTACTGGGTAATACGGGCGATTTTAGACTCCTGATATTAAAGACTGGATATTTAAAACGGGACACTATTACTACAGGCTCCACTGTCCGTCTGTCACCAGGCTGTATCTCATGAACCATGATAGCTAGACAGTTGAAATTTTCACAGATGATGTATTTCTGTTGCCGCTTTAACAACAAATAATAAAAACAGAATATAATGAATATTTAAGGGAGGCTCCCATCCAACAAACGTGTCTTTTTCGGCGTTTTTGCCTTGTACATATTTATTACAAGGCAAAAACGCCGAAAAAGACACGTCACGGCGAGTCCGGCTCGCACTTGGCCAGTTTTTCTGTAAATAGTTTTTTCTACGCCGCACAATCGTCAGTAAATCGCCTTTAGGGGCACTCTGGCCAAACTGTCTTAGGTTATAATAGTCTTATGTAATTATTATAAAATTTAAGAATTATTCGTTTTAAGTTGATTTTGTCCAAATTATTGTGAGTATTGCGATTTGTACGTACAATTGAGTATTGCGATTTGTTTTTCAAAAAAGCCAAGACTAGTCATTTCCCAACTATGTTGGGGTCGGCTTCCAGTCTAACCGGATGCAGCTGGATGTACCGGATATTACATGGAGCGACTGCCTATCTGACTTCCACAACCCAGTTACAGGGTAACACCTATTCAATGTAATTTCTTTTCTAATCGAAAGTCAACTTTTTAGGCTGCCTTTCCACCAGAGATTAGTGAGGATGCGTGCGTAGCGAGGGATGTGTGTAAAACTCAAACTCAAGCATTTATTTCAATTAAACCAATTACAGAGGCACTTTTGAATAGTCAAGAAGTCTGTCAGTCAGAAAATATGAAGCTAGTTGCCCATTCCAAAGCGTAGGTACCTATGGAGAAGAAACTCCATGGACACTCTTTTTAAATTATATTTTACAAAAATATTAGTTACACCATTACTTTTCATTTTAAAATTATATAATGTGAGAACGATGCAAAAAATTAAGAAAGACGTACGCGTTAAAAGCGTCCAGAGTACAAAAAATAGTACTTAACAAACAACAATCCATAAATAAAATAATTAAAAATAAGCCGAGGCAGCTAAGTGATGACCAGCCCCAACTGACGGCGCCCGTTCACGAACATGACGCATAAATCAGCACCATTCAGCTCAACCATTTTGAAGGGAGCTAAATGATCCAACACACACGCCACCGTCAGAGACATTTGAGTGAGCATGACATACTATCAGCTGCCAGGGCACATTCAAATCAATGAAAGACATTATTACCCGGTAAATGGTAGCTATAGGGTACATAGAACTCACATCTGTGCTAAAACTAACCAATACCAATGCTAACTTAGTTTAAGCTATAAAAATGAAGCGATGTTATTGGTTGGTTTCACACACATCCCTCGCATCGCATCCTCGCTCATCTCTGGTGGAAAGGCAGCCTTATCATTGATTATTGTTCAACAGTTAACATGAGATTTACTGATCAAGCTACTATAAAACCAAGAAAAAAATGTTTTAAACTTAGATATTTTTAACTTTGCCATATTAATTCATTTTTTTTGCACATAGACTATTTTCATACTTACATTTATTTTTATGTATCTTAAGATACAAACGGCTATGAAAAACAAATTAAGACTTTTTAATCATTAAATTATTAATTACAATTCAAACTCAAACTCAAAGTGAAACCAACAACAGGCACTTTTGAATTGTCAAGGAGTCTGTCAGTCAGAAAGATAAAGCTGGTTGCCCATTCCAAAGTGTAGTAGGTTCCTATGGAGAAGAACGGACAAGAAACTTTATTGACACTCCATAAAATATGTAAAACTGTTTCAAAACTTCTTTTCAAATCAACCAATCGTAATTCTCAATTATATTTACAAAAAAAATCAATCTCCTTTTATTTATTATTTTTAGGATGTAATAAACTCCGTAATCAAATGATTTAATTTTTAGTTTTTAGAATCTTAAAAAAAAACCCCATATTTTTTTTGTTTTGTGCACTTACGAATAATGGTCATTCACGAAAAAAGCAACAGTAGAATCTGACTTATATACAGGGTTATTGGTAAAACATTAACAACCTCTTAAGAGGTCATTGTACTCATCATTATGAACAACTTTTACTATGGGACCAAACCTGAAATCGCGAAAAAAATCAGCTGTTCCCTACATTTATGTTCGTCAAAATGTAGGGAACAGCTGATTTTTTTCGCGATTTCAGGTTTGGTCCCATAGTAAAAGTTGTTCATAATGATGAGTACAATGACCTCTTAAGAGGTTGTTAATGTTTTACCAATAACCCTCTATAATCCAATCAAACTAATGAAAAATAAAATTTTTATAATTCTAAGTAAAATTGGGGCATTTTTTTCCCACGTCTTGACAATTTTTTTTTTCTAACTTTTCTTTCCAACGTTTATTTAAAAAAATATATATTATAAACACAATTTTTAACAGTTAATTTTCCAATTAAAAATCGTCTTTCGAGGGAAAAATTGTCTTTATTAAACATGGTTTTGTAACATAGTTCATATAATTGACATTTTGTTGTACAACTTACGCCGAATGGGCACAACAGAAATATTATTATTAATATTTAAACTAATTATTACCAAACTAAATACATAGCAAGTCTTAAGCTACACTTTCCTAAAAGAGCGGTGGCCGTACATACCGGCCGCAGTGACGCCAGTCATGAAAATGATTCCACCGATGTTTGACTTTACAGTGTCAAAACACACTAGGTAAACACACCAACTTACTTTCTCAAATAACGTTTCAGTGACGTCATTGGACGGTAAATAGCGGACGCTATTTAGGGGCCACCCACGGCTCTTCTAGGAAACTTTACCCAACGATTTTCATAGAATATGTAATTAAATGTCATGTCATAACGATATTGCGATTTCTGCCTTGTTTTGATTTGTCAGAGAGAATTAATATGACTATGTGATAAAACCCTTATGTAGTAGGGTGATGGACAAACTGTCGTCCATGTAATTTTAAATAATTTATAACAAATCATACCTACCCACATGGTGGGTTGGTTATTATTTAATTTTAGTTTGATCTCATTCTACTTTTTTTTGTCTATGGTAAAACTTGACTGCGGATACCATCTTGTTAGTTACTTATGGAGACGGCAGAAAATTGTTTCATTGTATAATATTTTGACTCAACTTGCTTGAAAAAGGCTTTGCTAACCCCTTCTTCAAGTTTCATTGTAGTTAAAATATTTAAATTTAAAATTACGGTTTCTGAAACACATTCTAAATTTAAATGGAGACGTAACAGTTTTTATTAAATTTTGAAATGTTGAAATGTTTAATGGATTTTTTCTAGTAATTTCATTTCTTTTTTGATTTTCTGCTAAATCCGTGAGAAAAAGTCTTCTTAAAAATATATATTTTGTAAAAATATGAAATTTGCAGTTAAAGAGTTGTGCGCTTCTACCAAAATTCTGTTTATTTACCGTTATTGTGTAAATATGACTCAAAATTGATTGTTGGACACCACCAAAGCAGGAAGACGTGTGGGCTTGTATAATTTGTATGTATATTTGCTTATTGATAATGTAATAAATGCTTGTTTCAATTATTTGGAGTGTTTTATTGAAAACGACACATGCCTGATGAGATTTCCTATCTGCCTAGCCTGTTCCCAACTATGTTGGGGTTGGCTTCCAGTGTAACCGGATCAGCTGCCTATCTATCTGACCTCCACAACCCAGGGAACGGGTAATGAAATGCCCCTTGGTAAGACTGGTTGTCAACTACCGGGCAGACAACAAAAAAAATGACATTTCTCGTCGGTCATAAAAAATCTGCTGTTTCGTAGAAAAGTGCAAAGCCTAGGAGGTCAAATGTATGGAACAGCTAATATTTAAATAAATTAAAAAAATTAAATATTCAACGCAGATGTGCTCAAAATCATTTACAGACGCCAGCACATCAAGCTACTACAATCTGTCAAATTTATGTAATAGATTTTCAACTTTATCGCTAAAGCATAAGGTTCAAAGTTGATTGGGAAAATTTGACAGTTTCGGGTAGCTTGATGTGCTGGCGTCTGTACCTAATGAATTCATGGTATGTAACAGGTTGCGCGCCAATATCCCTGCCACCTGTATAGCGTTTTATGTACCATAATATTGTGCAAATTAGGAATATTCTATTAAAATCAACAACTATAACTTTCCTTAGTTATAAAATAATAATAAAAAAACATTACGAGTTCCCTCGCTCACCACGCAAAGAAAAATCTGAGACAGCGCCATCTTGCGGGCAATAGAGAAAATATTATGAAAGTTCTTAGAGTTGCCACTGAATAACAGGTGGCGTTAGTTACACCACTTAATTGAAAAGTGAGTATCATTAAACTCATTTAAAATAAAAAGGATAGGCAAACTGAGTTGAATTATCATGCAATACTTATATTCAAGAGATAATTGACGTTTTTCTGGCTTTCCTGTGTTTTTGATTTTTTTTTTTCTTTTTTTTTTTTGGTTTCCTTTTCCTTTATGGTGTTTGCCAGTTATAATAATGTAGGGACGAAGCCTTAATTTTATGTTGATGTCATATGTAGATATTTTGTCTAGGTTTAATTCCCCGGTTGGGCAGTCTTAGTTCCACCGGGTTGGTTTTTTCCACCAGGAATTCCTCAGTAGCAGCTCAGAGTATGGATTTGTGCCCGGTTGTTGGCAATACAATCGCTCCCTTTTTACATAGCGATATGTGGGTTCTCAATCTCATTCTGAATAATTTTGAAGTTTATTGCTAATACATTGCTTCATATGTTCAAAAAATTATCTACTCAACAACGTAAATAGCGCAATGAATGTTTTAGAACTGTCAAAATGTAACCCATAATTGCTACAGGGCGCCTAAAAAGGTCACTTTGGCGAATCATAAAAGGATAACATTATGAACCATAATTTATGGCGAAGACAGTCCGTGTTTTTCTTTTTTTCGCTGCACTACGTAGGTATGATCAAAGAGATTGGGATTGGATTTGGATTGGATTGATTGGTATTTTAGCACAGACAAAAAAAATAACTGAAAATCATTCACCAATGGGTTTTGACACGATTAACTTAACAGTTAACTGTCCATTATGATTTATAATGTTATCCTTTTATGATTCTGCCAATGTGGCCTTTTTAGGCCCCCTGAGAGGTTGTTAGTGTTTTAATATTAGCCCTGACATTAGTACACTTCTGCGTGACCCTCCGGGGAATACAGGCGTGATATGTCAAACTAAAAATGTACCTAAGTATTGCTGATTCTAATGATTATAATTATGTAAAGTCATTAAGGGGCTTACATGACCTAAAGCGCGGTCACTGTCGGACTGCATAGAAAAGAAAGAGAAGCGCGATGACACAACGCTGGTAATTCATTGCAATATATGAAGAAATTTTTTAATTACAAGAAATCTATTGTTTGGACGAAAAAATTTAAAATACTAGTATTTTAGTATGTTGCTTGTAGAATAATCTGAAAAAAATTAAAAGGATTGTATGTATATGAGTATGGTTTTTATTGTACAAATAATAGTTTTTAGAGGTATCTTCATGATTTTTTTCTATCGTATCAAATTAGTTGTATTATGTTTTCAACACACATATCTACCTAGCGTACATCCTGAAGAATATCATATATTTTTCCAGGGCCGTCTTAAACCTATTGGAGGCCCTGGGCACATAAGGGTCACGGGGCCCTTGTGTGGATAAGAGACAATAAGAGAAACTTACTAATATTTTTCATAACTGGGAGGTTAGGAACTTATTGTAAATCGCACTGCAAATAACTTATTTTGTCATTGAATCGGGTACCTACTAATAATTCGTAGAATGCAACGATAGCTGCAAAGAATGTTTTTTATGAGACCCGGCCGGGGCCCCCGAAGATCGCGGGGCCCTGGGCACTTGCCCAGACTGCCCGATGTACAAGAGGGGCCTGTATTTTTCTGAGTTTGTTTACTGTAGTCGATCATATACTTTTATTGTTTCTAAAACTTGCGTTTTTTTTGTGTTTAGGTCCTGTAAGCCTCTTAAGCCACAGTCGCTAATCATATTTTAATCAACGTACAACCTGACACACTGACCCGCAAATGCAAAAACCCCCATAGGGGTACTGTTTTGTTATTGCTGTCAGATTTACAATAACTGTGACAGGTCTGTAGGTTGACGGAAAAATGGCTGTTATCAGGGATCTATTTAATAAAACGTTCATTTGATCTGATGTTTTATTTTGATAAGCGTCACAAAAACGTTAGTAAAATGTTCTCGTTGTCCTCCCCATTAAAATGTTCCCATTTAATAATATAACCGCAAAACCGGTTTTAAATCCACACAAAATTGCCATAACACATTTAGATAGTAAACCAAAGCGTTAAATCCGCCATTAGTCGATCTAAATCGTAATAAATGCAAAAATAAAATATAATTATGGCAATACTAATTCGCCATGTCAAATTATACGGAAGCGCGACGAATCTGACAAAAGATGTCGTCGCGTGCCTTTTGCCTCCAAATTGCGTGTCAATTGCATGCGTTCAATAAAATTTATATTAATTTTATGAGTTATATTTAATGTGTGATTCCATATTTATTGCAGTATATGGGTCTAATTGGAAAATATTACGAAATACAATCAATAAAAAGAGAAAAAAAATCGGGATCTTTGAGAATAGCTTAAACCGCGATCCAAATATGAATTCGAGATTAGAGTTCCATTCAAATTAAAAATGTTCTAAATTCGTACTGACGGGAGTCAGTGCGCTAGCTCCTAGCCCTCAAAAATAATACTAGGTACTATGTAGGTACTTCGGACCGGAAATCACGCTCAGCTGTCATTTGAATATCTGACATTCGTTACGTTACGAAAGTACAGACGCCAGCACATCAAGCTACCCGAAACTGTCAAATTTTCCCAATTAACTTTGAACCTTATGCTTTAGCGATAAAGTTGAAAATCCATTAAAGAAATTTGACTGTTTGTAATAGCTTGATGTGCTGGCGTCTGTACCTATAACTGGGTTTTGGAGGACAAATAGGCAGTCGCTCCATGTTAAATATTAGCTGCATCCGGTTAGACTGGAAGCTGACCTTGAGATAGTTATCTAGTTGGGGTTAAAACGCTCAGCGGATGATGGATACCTACTTCAGAATCGGACCGACATTTGTCGAATTCGGATAGGATATAGCGCAAACGATCTACTAGATTACTGTAACAAACTCCCATATTTTATCAGTGCAAGTGTGCAGCTCACCCCGTTAACAATGCAAGCGTGTATAAATACATTGAATATCAACCCCCTATTATTCTTTATTCAAATCTGCGCAATATTTACGCAATTACATCAATTCGATACGGACAGTTGTCTGTTGGCAAGGGGTAAATGTCAAAACAACGATTTGCAAGCCATTTTTTATAGTTCTGATATTATTAATACTAGCTAAAAGCAGAGCTTTGTGAGGGCTCGCGTCGTTTTTCTGCGTGGTAATAATCTTTAAGGCAGTTTTTTTTAATATTTTTATATAATTTGATTTTTTTTTACTGATAACACATCTACATATAAATAGAAATTATTATGTTAAAGCACAAATCAATAGGCGTAATAGTTTTTCCGTAAAGTGTACCACAAAATGCTCAGGTTGTGGCTCGCTTCGCTCGCCCTGATTACCTACCCGGTTATTATTGTCGCTCTGTTGGGAGACAGGCTTCCTGTCTGTGAGAGGGACTGGGCCGTAATCCACCACGCTGGCCTGTGGCCTGGGCTTGTGCGTGTGGTGCCTTGTGGATGGAGCATGTCTTCGATTTTTTGGTTCTAGGACATGCCGGTTTCCTCAAGACATTTTCCTTCGCCGTTTTGAGTGCAGTGGTGATGAAGTAATTTACACAAAGTAAAGCGTCTGTCTGGGTTCCAACTTCCGACCTACGCACTCGTAAGTCGCTGACGTTTCTACAGGGCCACCATTATTCACTAATTGTAACGTATAAGCTGCGCTCTGCGGTTTCACCCACATAAGTTTCCATCGCGTGGGAATATCGGGGTAAAAAGTATTCTATGATAAATGATTTTATTTTTGTAAGTAGGTTTGCACAAACAATTTTACACGTCAATCATATTTTTTAAACTAGATGAGGTCGGCGTTTCCTATCTGACTACTCTGAGAAGAAAGGTCGAAACAAACTCAGAGGTCATTGTCTCTTTTAAAGTCCAGACATACCTAATCTTGGTCAGGTTATATGAAGACCATGTAGGTCGATGTCTGAGATGGTCTTTTGAGGAAAGAACCACACAGATTGAGAGGACCTGTCCAGTCAGTGCACGTATTTGTCAGAAATCGTGCAGCTCAAATTAAGACTTAAGGATATATAGATATATCTTAGTCCAGGGGGCCTAAATAGCCCACATTGGCAGAATCACAAATGGATAACATTATAAATCATAATGGACAATTAACTGTTAAGTTAATCGTATCAAGTCCCATTAAGGATTTTCCAGTTACTATTTTTTTTGTCTGTGTTAAAATATCAATCAATCCCATCCAAATAAAATCCTAATCTCTTTGATTGTACCTACGTAGTGTAGCGAATAAAAGAAAAACACGAACTGTCTTCGCCATATTAAGATTCATAATGTTATCCTTTTATGATTCTACCAAAGTGGCCTTTTTAGGCCCCCAGGTCTTGGTCTACCCATGTGCAAACATCCAAATGCTTTCAGTCGTTTTAGCGAGAAAGCGTAGCAAACAAATACAAAATCATCAAATCTTTTCTTTTTTTTTCTTCTTTGGCAACTAAGCCGATGTCAGCTATTCTGCCAGCGTCATCTTTTCTCTTTATAATATTAGTTTCTATAGACAAATGTCAACGTCAGCTGTTTTGTCCCCCTGCGTTGCATTTTATAAGTCACACTCTAGTAAGGATCACGTCCTATTGTGTTGAATGTCGGTAGTACCGATGTGTTGGCAGTAACCTGTCAGTAACATTCGGTTCATGGTGTAACACTGATTGTTAAACTATGTTATGAACGGATATTCAGCAACTATCCAGTATCCGGCCTAATTTTAACATCCGGCCAATGGAATTATTATTTTTTTGAGTCGTCAGAGTTTTTAGTAAAGACTATATTATACACTGAGAAATTAAAAATACTACCTCATACAGTAAAAAATAAAGAAAATGTTACAAAACACTGGTTATGATGACTCGAAACAATTATTTTAAAGACTTGAAATCTGACACTGAATCAAACGAAGCACAATGGAAACAAACATGCCCATTGCAGTTACATACACACACTCATATAGGTACATACTTTTTCTTTCTTTCTTTTATTTATCTATTTATTTCAGGCATCAGAGCCCATAAAAACACATACACTACAATATTAATATAACTTAAAAATACTATAAATACATACAACTTTATAATTATACTAAAACACTAACGCACACGAAGTGTCTGCGTCGTGTTTCGCTAGCTGCTGTCATACCTACCACACCTGAAATCATCAAAGTACTCACTCTGGAATTCGTATCCCCGCGCCCCAAGATACAGACGAACTGTCTAGTTCGTCGGGTCTCACTTACAAATAATATAATGTATGTATTGTAACCTATGTCATCATCTGTCTAGCCTTTTTCCCAACTACGTTGGGGTCGGCTTCCAGTCTAACCGGAAGCAGACCAGTGTTTTACATGGAGCGACTGCCTATGCAAACTCCACAACCGTTACTGGGTAATACGATACCCCTAGCCCCATGTAAATTCCCAAATCGATCTTCACGTGAAGATCGTTAACCTTTTGACCGCCACACGTTAAAAAATCAAAAACGTGTCCTCGGGCCTCGGCGTGAAAGTCTGTCACGTAGTCGAACCGTGGCGTGCTGGGTACATTTTGGTTTGTCATCTATAAATGACTGTGGCGGTCAAAAGTCGGTTTTGGCGAGAAGTTTGGAGGAATATAATGCAGAAAACTACACATATACATAATATTATTCTTCCAATGAGGGTAGGCAGAAACTACAGAACACCATCTGCTATGATCCTTTTTTTTCAGAATGCGAAAATCGAACATATTCATCATCATCAAATGACCCCTCCCGCTCTGGGTGGAGCGGAAGGGAGTGTCAGACTCTTACTGACTAAAACCCAGCCGTGTTCCTCCCTTAGCCCTTTATGTTCCGGGCCAGCGGTAACCCTTTCGGACAATCCCGCTGACCACCTTCTACAATCCTCACATACTCCTTTAGCCTCGTTTACGTTCATACATCTGGTCATACACACATGCCGGTTGCGAGTACTACGCACCTGACCTCTCTGAAGAACCCAGGGCCGTCTTTACCCGGGGGTGCAAGCCTTAGGGGGCGCAAGCCAATCAGGTCATTGCTAATCACTCATTATAACCGCAACGCTCAAGCGCTGTAACCGCACGTCACCGCCTCGAAAAACTCCCTTGTAAAAAATTGATGGAAATCATCTTAAAAAATTACGATTAATTTCTTTTTGTTGGAAAGGGGGGCGCAAGCTGATTTTCGCACCCTGGCGCCCAATATGGTTAAGACGGCCCTGGAAGAACCTCACCAACAAGGTCATTTTCCGTCCTTCTAGGGTGTCCCCTGCGTTTCCACTCACATGCAAAAAAATGAATTTCCATAATAACTACGAATCCTGCTACCCCCCGGTAACAGGCGTAAACAGAAACGTATATTTTCAAAAAGATTGCTTTTCCATCTACAAGCCACAGTTACCCATATCCAATCTTTTACGACTTTCTTTCACCGCAATAACCAACTGTTCTGCCTTACCTCATTAAATCTAATATTTAGCTTAAAGAAGTAAAATTCATGTGATGCTTTTTTAGTCCAAAAAAACAAAACTTAAAACCAACTTTTCCGTCGAAAAAATAAAGTCCAAAATCAATTGTATCAAACAAAGCTGGTTATAGACTCCCAAACAGCCAATAACAATGAGGGGCGGGTCCAATTTTGAAATTGGAACGATTTTTTCTTTAGAACATCGTTCTTCTTTTACGCTCAGTCGGTGGTTGAACGTCGGGGGAGCAAGATGTCTGGAAGTTTGCGAATTGATTTGATTTTCAATGAAAAATTGTGTCATTTTGCGCATTTGAATGTTAAAGGTCTTTAGTTAAGGAATATGGTTGTTACTGTCGTATTTTTAGGGCATAAGAGGAAATTGAGAGAGTATCAGCTGTTGGCATTGGGGGTGGTATCGGGGTGTGAAAGCGACGGTCTGGCAAATGGCAATATTAATTGAAAATGTTGTTATTGCAAGCTTGGAGTTTCAATTGATTGGGCTTTATTTGTTGTTGTTGTAGGAGTTTTCTCGATGTTATATTTATCTATGGGTACTAATAATAAATCTG
Source organism: Luperina nickerlii (assembly GCA_963855955.1). Taxonomy (NCBI): domain Eukaryota; kingdom Metazoa; phylum Arthropoda; class Insecta; order Lepidoptera; family Noctuidae; genus Luperina; species Luperina nickerlii. The sequence continues at coordinate 8,759,247 of OY979690.1, read as the reverse complement.
AACTGTTTGTTTGTTTGATGGGGCTAATCTCTGGAACTACAAGTCGGATTTGAATAAACCTTTTTGTATTTGATAGCCCAATCCCCAATGTTGTGGGAAAATGTGGTGGAGAAAATGATATCAACTTTTGACAAATCCTACTAATTTGAATTTATTCATTTATTAAACATTTTGTAGACTTAACACGTCAACCCAAGGCGTCTACAAACAAGTTACATTTAGTAATATACGCGTACAGCTATTTGTTATTAACATAAGTAATATTATTATTAAATACTAATGCTTAACAGTAGTTGAGCATTAGTATTTAATAATAATATTACACTTACATAAACTTTCGCGTTTATAATATTATTAGTTATTATTATTAGTTTATCTCTATGTAAATATTAACATAGCGATTTGATGACTATTTTAAGAAATCCTCCTAGAGGTAGAATTGTTTTCAAATGTCATAAGACCAATTCAAACTGAAGGAGTTGTAGGTACCTACGGTAATGCTGATTCTGAAAGCCATATTTGTTGCGCGCATTATATTTCAATCAACATACCTACACTGACCTGCAAATTGTCAAAAATGTATGCAAATTTGAATTTAGAAAGAAAGACAGAAAAAGTTTTTTTTTTGTTTTTTTGATTGTATTGTATTTTTTTTTTTGTTTTTATTTCGCGGATTACCTTTCATAATACTGTAGAATTTAGATTAAATAAATAAATACACAGAGCACTGGTGGCGCAGTGGTATCGGCCGTGACTTACGAGTTGTAGGTCGTAGGTTCGAATCCAGACAGGCGCTTTACTTTGTGTAAATTATTTCATCACCACTGCTCTCAAAACGGTGAAGGAAAACATCGTGAGGAAGCCGGCATGGCCTAGAACCAAAAATTCGAACACGTGTGACATCTACCAATCCACACTGGGCCCGCGTGGTGGAATACGGCCCACTCCTTCTTAGCCTGTGTGTCCCAGCAGTGGGACACAGGCTGATTATAAATACAGTGGAAACTTAAGTTGAATTTGGCAAGGCCGTTTTATCGATTTGGCAAATGGAGATTTTTTTTTAACTTCTTTCAAATAAAAGACTAGGCAGGCACGTTTTAATTGTTTTTTTAATTCTGTGTACTATGTTTATGAATATAATTAGTTAGTGATTTAAAAGTATAATGGCGACTAGAATCAGTTCTATTTTGTTGTAATTTTTGACGTTCAAAAGTGCCTTTTATGTGCGTATTTGAAATAAATGCTTTGACCTTGACTTTAAAGCTTTTCAATGATGATCCTTAACTCAGCTCAAAAAAATCAGAGAACCATATACGAGTAGGAATCGTATCTGCCACATTATTACACGATTTGTTAACAAATAATTCCTACGCTTTCTTTCTTTCCACTAAAAGTTGTGTATTCGCCACAATATCAATCCAATCTCTAATCCACAAATATAAAAATAACTCACAAAAATCCAATATGGCGCCCGTTTTGATATTATCAAAGCAACATTTATCGCTTTGTATCAGTCGTGAACGGGTTTTGTTACAATAAAACGCGGGCGGGACCGAGGGCAGAAACTAACTCCATGAAAAACAACTCTGGATACCCCTTTTTACTTATGAATACAACACACATACCTATTTGTCAGACAATTTTGTTTTTACATACGAAAAGTATAAGAAAAGCCTTTATGAAGGTTATAATAACAGGTATTTTAGACTGGCTGGATGGTTCAAGTAATTTTGTAAGTCGATAAAACGACAAACAAAGCTTGACCTCTTAGCTCTAAATTCAAAAAGGTATACGGGGGTCAAACAAAGATGGTGGTCGTAACAAAAGCGCGCTAAAAAGCCACCCCGTGTTCGGATACACGCCCCTTTCTGAAGAACCACTCCCTTAAACCCCAGTCGTTGTTCAAACGTCGAACGAGGAAGACGCGTATGAATTTTTTTGACGCGTATCCGAGCGCGAATTTTGAATTTTTGGCATCGAACTTTAGTGATAGTGATGAGCCGTATTATAAATAACTGTTTTCATTTTTTTTTGTTTATTGTGCCTATAGTATTGTAAAATAAATAGTTTTAATCAAAACGTATTATGTACCCAACAGATTTAAAGAATGGACAGTTAAAACTGAACACGTTCGGAAAACAATTAGACCATAACATTATGTTGAAAACGATTCAAAACTTTTGCTATAATAAGTCAAGTGCGGGGCCGTTTAATATGACGTCACCGTTTCTAGTCGACAATATCCTGCACCAGCAGAAAACAGAGCTACACAATCAATACATAAATCAGCAAATAGAAAATTACGTCCGTCAAAATTACGAAAGATCTCGAGAAAATACACCAGATATGGACGAATCGAAACTCGCGGAATGTGACGAAGAGCGACATGAAGAATCGATTGAGGATTCAAAGATAGAAGATGACGATTCAAAGAGCAGAGACGATGATTATGTCAAAAATGAGGTTTATTATAATAACGAATACTATCCACGGAACGAAGAAGGCCGGCCAACGGAAAAAGAGGTTTTAAACGTTCCAAATTTGATTCGGCGCTGTCAAAGTTGCGGTTCGTACGACTGTCCCCCTTTTTCTTGCAAGAAGTCTGGCATAAGAAGGCTAGAGGAATTAGAAAAGAGGTTTAATCTTAATTATCATGAGAATTCAGGGGATGAGGCAGATAAGCATGAAGGGAAGGGTTACACGGATGAGTTGGTGAGGTCCTGTGAGGAGTACACCGAACAAAAAAAGCCCTTGTTGAAATTCAGTGTTAGTGCCATTTTGGGCGAAGATAGTTTGAAAAGTAGCAACGTAAATGGTGAGTTTTTTCTTTTATTAACCGACTTAAAAAAAGGAGGAGGTTCTCAATTCGGATGTTTTTTGGATACTTGTTAACCAACCGACTTCAAAAATATAAGGAGGGTGAATGTTTTTTTTTTGTACGTATGTTCGCGATATCTCCAGCAATTATGAATCTATTTCGAACATTCTTTTTTTAAAGCGTAGAGATCAGCCGGTCGATTCTGTAAAAATCTCACCGTGATAACTTAGGTGAAGTGAGTTTGTTTTTGCTAGGAATTGACACTATTGACAGCTCACTCCACGCTCACTTCACCTCAGTTTTCACGGTGAGATTTTTATAGAATAGCACCGCTGATTTGTGCGGACCCAGTAAAAATAACAACTTAATCAAAAAAATAAAAATTAAAATTTGGAGTAATTTTATTTAGGCTGCGTTTTGTCTTCAGACAGACAGTTCGAAGTAAAAAATTACCTTTTTCACATTAATATTCATTACTTACTTTTTATTTTTTTTAGTTGTTATTTTTAATCTTGATTGCTAGTACCTACTCTTAATTGTCTACCAAAGAGACCGCGACAGTTTTTTTTTAAACGGATCCTCAATGAAACTAATTAGTGATTCCAGAGGGGCAATTCTCATCATTTTAAGAATGTTCATAGACTCAATCTGTCAGAAATACCTACCTCTAATTTCCCCACATTTTTGGCAAATTTTTGACACTGATTGTCGGTGAGATGAGACTACGGCTAGGTTTTGAACGTATTTAATTACGAAAATTGGCCTTTTGTTAATGTAATGTAATTAAATTGTTCATTACTACCTTCTTGAACATAGAGATAAATAAAGAATCTTGTAGGTCACCCAATTTAGTTGTATATAGATAGTATGGAAGCACTTTAAACCCACCTATGTACAGGATGTTTTTTTTAGCGGTTCCAAATTTTTACAGGGTGTTCTACCCATGAATATGAACAACTTTCACTATGGGATCAACTGAAGACACCTAATAAAAAATAGTTGTTTAATACAAAAATTCAATACTACTTATTACCGACTGCTAAGGCTGCAGGTTGGATTTCTAATATTTCGTTTGAGGATGTTCACGATATAATGTGAACTTTTTAGGAATGCAGCCTGCAGCCTAAGCAGTCGGTAATACTACTTGAACAAAATGTATGACAGATTTTTTTTTCGTCATTCTACTGTTGTAAAAATTTGGAACCGGTAAAAAAAATCATCCGGTATATCTGGTAGCCAGAAGCTCAAAAGTCTGACAACCAGTCTTACCAAGGGGTAACGGGAGAGCTATTCTATTCTAACGTATTACTCAGTAACTAGGTTGCGGAGGTCAGATAGGCACTCGCTCCATGTAAAACACTGATATTCAGCTGCATCCGGTTAGACTAGAAGCCAACCCCGACCAAGGGTGTCAAGACACGGGGTCGTCTGGCGCCCATGTGCTGGTTTGGTCCCTGGGGTGGTCACGGCTTGCTATGTGTTCTGGTGCGCCGGTGATGAGGAGCACTCCCCAGAGGAGGGTCCGGCAACGGACAGCCGCGGCGGGTTCACGGATGAGTGCTAACGCGTGCCCGTGTTCCCGCCGTAAGCGGCAGAGGAGGACACCGTGGAGTTTTAGTGGGTTAGAGTCCCACATAACTGCACTATCTCCCCGTGGTAGTGCAGTATGCATGAGCATTTCTCCAAGTTAAAAAAAGCCTACATAATTAGGAAAAGGCTAGACAGATGATGATATTTTATATGTATGTATCTACGTGTTTGTGTGGATGGCTATACGAGTAGGGGATGAACAAAGAAGTGATGGATGGACTGTGTGAATGATGATATGGTTAGAAAGGGGGTCATTACTGAGATGACGACTGATAGAGAAGTATGGAAGAAGAAGACACGTTGCACGGACCCCAAATATATTGGTATTAGGGCAGTATAATTATGATGACGTATTTACGTATGTGGTCCTTCGAGCCGGATGAGTGAGAATGATACTTTCGAGTGGACTAAGGTATTGATAGAGGATCAGCGGGATTGTCCGAAAGGATTTACCGCTGGATCGGAACATAAAGGGCGAAGGAAGCAACACGGGTGGGTTTAGTCAGTAAGAGTCTGACACTCCCTTCCGCTCCACCCAGAGTAGAAGGGGTCATTTGATGATTTCCCATGCTCAAAAAAAAAAGGGCTGAAGAATTATGTGATGTATTTACGTATGTGGTCCTTCGAGCCGGATGAGTGAGAATGATACTTTCGAGTGGACTAAGGTATTGATAGAGGATCAGCGGGATTGTCCGAAAGGATTTACCGCTGGATCGGAACATAAAGGGCGAAGGAAGCAACACGGGTGGGTTTAGTCAGTAAGAGTCTGACACTCCCTTCCGCTCCACCCAGAGTGGAAGGGGTCATTTGATGATTACCCATGCTCAAAAAAAAGGGCTGAAGAATTATGTGATGTATTTACGTATGTGGTCCTTCGAGCCGGATGAGTGAGAATGATACTTTCGAGTGGACTAAGGTATTGATAGACAAAACGTGACTCTTAGACATTTAATAAGTATTTTATTTTGATAGAAGGTTCTCTGAGTCCTGTTCGCCGCCGCCGCCGCCGGTAGCTTTGACTCGTGTTCAAAAATGATTTAGAAATGTATGAGCTAATGAAAATTAGAAACGTTTATATAACTTAACGTCTGCGGAATAGAGTCAATTAGGTACGGAATTAGATTTCTCAACCTGGAACATGAATAAAGGATTTTTTTTTGGATTTTCACATGTTTAGAAAATATTTTGTATCTTAAGCGAATACAATTTAAAAAATAATGCATAATTATAATTTAACATCTGTTGGATAGGATTTGCGGAATAATAAAAAAACAAAGTCTAAATAACGAGCAGCGCCGCGCGGTTTGACCCGCACAAGTTTTAGTTTTCCGAAGAAAACCCACGAAAGGATAGTGGGCAAAAATGTTTGGACGGTACACCCAAGTCCGCCACAGCTTAGACTACTTTTGTTTGGAAGGTATCACAGCCATGTTTCTTTGTGCCAATGTGCATCAAATTCTGTCCATGGGTTCTCCATTTATTTTAAGTCGAATAGGTTAACTTACTGAGCATTATTGAAACAAGCATAACATATAAAACATTTCTTTTATTGCAATTTAACAAAATACTTTCAATAATTGCAGTAATGACTTCGGGGATATTTTTTAATACGTCATAAATAAAAATGCTTATTTTGTTAGATGTTTCGAGTCATATTTAATATACGGCTGGCGGAGTTGGGTGTATTTTGCCCACAGTCCTTTACTTGAAATGTATTTGTGAGCGCGTTTATGTCTTTTGTTATAAAAACGCAGTACAATACAAAGTAATGTAAAAAAGTAAAAAGTTTTTATTGTTTCTCATAATTGTATGAGAAACAATAACAACTCTTTACTTTTTTTTTGTTGTTCTACTGCACAAAATTGAGGCAGCTCCAGTAAGTTATAAGGATACTTGTGATGTTACCTCGCAACTTTCCATGGGTCTACCTACAATGTTGAGAAATAATTAAAATAAAAAATACATTTTTACAAAAAAAAAAACAACCGTCTTCCAAATAAAAAACACTACAAAGTGAAAAATAACTTTAATTTCGAAAGTCGGTGTCGTTGGTTCTGTATTTTCGTTTTTTGACACCGACTTTCGAAATTAAAGTTATTTTTCACTTTGTAGTGTTTTTTTTTGGAAGTCGGTTGTTTTTTTTTTGTAATTTTTTTTTTATTTTTTACTTTTTAGTTGTACCTACCTACCCCAAACAAATTCATATATCCCTACTTGCTATGTGAATACCAGTGACATAAAGCTATTGAACACATCTGTCTAACCCTTTAAAGGGTACAGGCGTGATATTAAGTTGTGTGATTGTGTAAACAATGCATACATATGCTATAGCAGCAATCGCGGTTGATTTGCTAGCATTTATTGAAGAGTTCCGTCGTCTGTCTCCGAAGCTCATCATCAGATCTTTACGAATTTTAATTGGTACCATTTCGGAATAACGCCCGGCCGATACGAACAAAAAAAAAATTTGCAAATCCGTCTATTTACCATGGAGTTATGCCCGAACATACATAAAAAAAAATAGAAACATCCGAATATACATATAAGTGTTGATCCCGTTGAAATATCGGCATAAAAACTATGTCCTTTCCCGGGACTCAAACTACATATCTCTATGCCAAATTTCATCTAAATCGGTTTAGCGGTTTAAGCGTGAAGAGGTAACAGACAGACAGACACACTTTCGTATTTATAATATTAGTATGGATTTGAAAACTGGCCGACGCCGACGGCCAAGCTTACGGCATAGCTTACGGGCAGAGGCTACCGTCACCTGAATTAACAAGCGGATTTATTGGAAGATCGATCGTCCATTATCAGTAAGTTCATGCCATCGTTAAAAAAAAAGATTAGTGTAACGTTAAAGTCGTTATCATCTGTGTAGCCTTTTCCCAACTATGTTGGGGTCGGCTCCCAGTCTAAACGGATGTAGCTGAGTACAAGTATTTTACATAGAGCGACTACCTATCTGAGTTCCACAACCCAGTTACTGGGTAACACGAAACCCCTTGCTAAGACTGGTTGTCAGACTTTCGGACTTCTGACGATCCGTAACAACTGTCAAGTAGCAAGCGTAGCTTAACCTGATGAATGATAAAGCATGTGGTTTTAAAATATTAAAAGGAACGTCATTTTCTGCGACGGTAGAAAAGATGTCGAAATTCCTTTAAGCATCTTTTTTTCTTGTGTGATTGTAATAGAAACCGCTTTCTTAAATACTGTTTTCAAAAAAAAAAAAAGAGTTGAACCAGAAATGAGTAGTATAACTTAGTATAAGTACGATTTGGTCGAATTTTTTGGTTTAAGAACTTTATTATTTCTCATTAAGAATTAACAATAATTCACTTATTGAGAAACTAAATTTACATAAAAGGTTTACGAGCGTCCAATAACATAGTTAAAAGTAGATTTACAATAATGTTTACAATAAATTTACAGTACAAAATAAAAAAGAACTGTTTTTTTGTCCCAGAATGATCGCTATTTGTAATATCTTAATGGCAAGAAATAACATCGCGTCAAAATAAAGAAATTAATTAACTTCATCGAAAAAAGAACTATAAAAAAGAAAATAACACGTTAATAACGGTACAATAACGTTATATCGTGCTACATCTTAATTCACTAAAGGCAAGTAGCAATATGGCTTCGGGGAGTTTTTCAATAAAATGTTGGCAACATCTGGCCGGACACTTAAGCGCGGGGGCGGGAGCGAGACAGCGCTATACATAACTCTGATCCCAAGAAAGAGATAGATATAATTCGAGGGGTTACCAACGAAATTAATATGTCCTTTTCCTAACATAACGCTAGGAAGTAAGTTGCTTTTTATATTATTTTATTATTGATGTCGTTCGTTGATACGGTCTTATTGTCTGCCGATATTAGGAACGAAGCAATTACGGGGAAATAAAGATAGTGTTGTTAGTGGGAAATATTGTAGTTAGGGGCTGGGAGATAGTTTTTTTGTGGGTTTTCTGTTTACGATGGTGCATTGGTTTAGCTATAAGAAATTCTTCTAACTGAACAGACAGCTGTGCTGCTGCGGAGTTTGTTGTGCCACTTCTTTCTAGCTAAAGGACTAGGAAGTGGTGAAGGTCGGGCGTTTTGGGGAACTGTGTTATGTAATTTTGACGTTTAAAAACTGCTGATTATTAGCCTAGTTTGAATAAATGGATTTTGATTATAAATCGTTTCTTAGTAGTGTTTATGAGATCTTAGATGATCTTCTTTTGTCTTGATAAAAGTGGATTATGTAAAAGATGACCTTTTATTTTCTCACCGATGCTCTCAAAACAGTGAAAGGAAACATCGTGAGGAAACCGACATGTCCTAGAACCAAAAATTTGAAGACACGTGACATCTACCTGCTAAAACGCACTGGGCCGGCGTGGTGGATTACGGCCTACTGCCTCTCACAGAGAGAAGCCCTGTATCTTAGCAGTGAGAACATTACTGGTTCGTTATGTTTTATAAAAGATGATATGGCGGCTCGTAGAGATATATGGAAGAAAAAGAGGTAAATTGAGATGAGAGCAGGAGAAAAATGATGATGATGTGGTGACGATAAAGTATTAATTAACAAAACTACTATACAGGGTTAGTTTTCAAAGACCAGCCAAAGAATCATGGGCGTTTTGGCCGGTATGTCCAATAAAAACCACATATACATCAAATATACACATAAGATTGATTTATTTATTTATTTTAGATTTATTTCTTTGGATCTTATATGTTTGAGCCGTTTGGGGTTGAAACTCTAGGGCCATGGGGCCCGAGTGCCCACTTAGTATTTCGAGACATCGCCAAGCGATTGGTCGACTCTTCACGTGACCAGAGGGCTGGCTTATTTTTGGGCCAAAGAATCAGCATTGCCATACAACGTGGCAATGCTGCCAGTCTTTTGGGCACGTTTCCTGTTGACAGCGATGCGGATGAATTTTTTGATGCCCTTTGATTATTTTCCCTCCTTTTTATTTACTTGTACATATTATTACTATTATTAATATTGTATTTTATGTGTATATGTATATGGTGTAAATAAAATACATCAAAATGATTGTTTATGTCATAAGCATCAATTTTCATTATGAGAAGAAGGCTGTAAAATACCGGGTTAAAGAGATATCAGACCTGTAAATACCATGTAAACGTATTAGTTTATGACGCTAATGTTCACTGCAGTTCTCAATAATATTAGCTATTTACTCATAACATTAAGGGTGGTTATGGCTAAGTAATAAAAGCCGCACGGATCGATCGATCAGGTTAAGCTGCACTTGCCGCGGTTGGTCTCTGGATGGGTGACAATTTTTGCATACCAAGACCCCTCCGTGGCTCGGAAAACACGTTAAGCTGTTGGTCCCGGCTGTCATTCGTGGATTTTTGACAGTCGTTACTCTCTAACTCTATTTGTCATCAGGCTAGGCTCCATACAAAACTGCATGCCCATCATTCTTTAAGCGTCCAGGTACCATCAAACTGAACAACTTTCTCCATGGCACCCATATCGTAATCGCGAAAAATTTATCAACTTTCCCATATAAAACTTCCAATACCTACCTACTCGACCTAAACGTATGGGACGGCTGAAGTTTTTGCTATTTTCTGTAATTGGGTGTAATCTCACCCGGTTTGTAAAAACTTGCCTACAAACCCCAAACTAGATTGTTATAAGTAACTTTTAATTTCATGTACCTACTTTTTTTTTGTTTAACTATGGGAGTAAAAATTTATAAGTCAATAAAAAATCAATGTTTATACCGGCCTTAACGCATATCAGGAAACTATGGTACGATACAGTGGTCGTAACACACGGACGAGCAAACTCTGTCAGAAGCTTACCGCGTTCAACGTGTTAATTTTTTTTTCAATACAAAAACGTTTAGTTAATAGACAGTACCCCCACTAATGCAACCCATACAATCGTAAACTAAGACATTAATTCGCTCCCCCCACCGAATAATATGGTAATCGATAAATCAAAATTTTACAAGAAAAATAAAAAACTGTTTTATGCGTATATCTCGGCACGGGTAGATCGTAAGGTAGACATTTAAACGTCAAAACAAAGCTAATTTTTTTACAATCTATTTTATATTATGATTTTTTTTGTAATACTTTAATAAAATTAAGTTATTGACAAAAATAATGTTACTGAAATTAAATGGCAAAAGTATAGTATGCAACCCATCATTACCATATTATTCGCGTGTAAACGCAACAATATTGTAGTCAATATTAATGCATTATAGTATTATTCGTTGTAATACGGTGTCAAAAAACCTAACGGCAATATGATATTAAGATATTATTCGTGTGAAATCCAAGCGATAGTGTATACTGTAATATTACATTACAGTAATATTCGTCGATGTGTGGTGTCAAAAGATTAATAGTAATATAATGTTGCAAATACATGTTTTATTAAATAATCCAGTACTTATTATTTGATTTGGCAGAAAAATAACAATAATAGAGGAAGTTGATATTAATACTGGATAATTTATAATAGCGTTTTATTAAAATTTATGAAATAAAACAAAGGTTTTATTATTTATCATAATCAGTCCTTTTATTTATTAACTAGCTGTGCCCGCGACTTCGTCAGCGTGGAATAGTGACTTTTCGGGCAGCATATTTTGAATTACATATACCGTCGTTTGGGTAGCTAAAAATTTACTTTACAGTAATGCTTCTCTGTATACGATATTTGACGTATGGCCATCGGGGATGAAAGCATACAGGCTCCTAGGATTGCTAACCCGTGACAGAGCCACATACAACTGAGCGTGCGAGAAACAGCTGATACTTAGATCTACACCTACAACTTTCTTAATTGTCATCGCAAAACATAGGCTGACTGGAAACTGGACTCGTTTAAAACTAAATGGAAAATTGTTTGGAATGAGAGGAATCCGAGGAATGAAAACACTTTTACCTTTTCCACACCTTGTTAAAATCTCTGCTTCTATCAGATTTCTTTGTAAATTGGTCACTTTTAACCTGGTGCCATTGCTAAGTTTTGGGGGGCTTAAATTTCTAAGAAGCATTATCGGTACGCCTACTTTTAATTTTATTTTATGTGCTGGTAGTCCAGGAGCATTAAGGGATTCTAAAAATTCTACTGGGTAGCTTGTAGATTCTCCTTCTTCCATGACTCTGTTAATGGAGATATACTCAACATAATCCCCCGGAACAGCTCAAAATTTCAGCGTTTATTGTTGCTGCTTGGTCGTTTCGTGGCGTCAAAATAGCTCTTACGCAAAGCCAGGAATTTTCGCAAGTTGATATTTGCGTTGCGTTTCCATACACAGATGATATGAGGTCTCGCATTGATGAAACTATGTTGCATAGGTTTTCATTAAGAACAACTTTTCCCTGTTCCTGCGGATACACACCGTTACCAATCTCAAGTAGCAAATCTGAAAATTCTTGAGCATTTTCGTTGCCTCTAATTTGCGCACGCATATTTAATGTCAAATGCAAAGGTATAATGTAATGCCACAGTCGAGAACTCTTTAGGCAGGCTCTAACTTCAACAGCCCTTGTTCCACGTGGTATTACAGGGAGAGTCTGACGAAAATCGCCACAAAAAAGCATAGTAATGCCATCCATGGGTTGATCATTTTGCTTGACATCACGCAACGTTCTGTCTACTGCTTCTACTGCTTTTCGATTGGCCATTGTGGACTCATCCCATATAATAAGGCTACAATCACAAAGAACCTTAGCTTTATCGCTGTTTCTTGAAATATTACAAACAGGGCTTTCTGTGCGGTCTAAATCGATCGGAATTTTGAACATTGTATGAGCAGTTTTCCCACCTGGCAACAATGTGGCTGCTATGCCTGATAAAGCGACAGCAAGCGCGATTTTACCTTGGCTTCGTACCTTCGCCAAAATAACTTTCGTAAGAAATGTTTTACCCGTTCCACCGGGTGCATCTACAAATAGCATTTCTTCCAAAGTACTATCAACGCTCACCAGATCAAATATCAAACGCTGTTCATCAGTTAGCCTCGAGAGTGCGCGTCCATGTACGTACTCTGATAGTATACCTTAAAAATGTCCGCCGTGATTCTTTAAATTGATATAACTTTTTTATTTATGAACCGATTGACATGAAATAAACACTAAATGTTAAGTGAAGCTTACTACAATAAATATTAGTGAAAACCGCATCTAAATCGAATAAGCCGTTTCTGATATTAGCGTGCACAAACACACAGACAAACAGACAAAAAATATTGTTTTATACTTTACGTGGAAAAAGGCATGCATTTCTTACGCGAATATAATGGTAATCGTCGCTTACCGAAAAAGTTAATGATTGCATTATCTGTAATAACCTGTTATGGTATTATTCGTGGAAAAAGTGTGTTTAGATTTTAAGGGAATAATGTTGCTATGTTCATTACGGTACCATTGAAATTATTGTACTTTTATAAATATACATAGAAAAAATACAAAAAAAAATACAAGATGATAATTAATGCTTTAGACACCGAATATGCAATAAAACGAAAACTGTTGTAGTACCACATTACCATGTTATTCGGTGGGGGGAGCGAATTTGTCTATTCCACACTATTTTATTTCTGTACAGTGTGGGTATAGTTTCCATATGGTGCCCAATGACCTATAAAACCAAAAATTGTGTGCTAAAACTGCGGAAAGCTCAATAAGATATCTTTTAAAACAATATCCAATAACCCGACAAACCGAGGCGAAGTCGCGCCAGAAATCTATATTACAACATCTGCTAACACAAGAAATAAGAACAGAAAAGCAAAATTCTGAATCGGGAGTTATAAAATTATGCATATCGGTCCCTGGGCTCATATTAACATGTCATTCCCGCCATATTGCGATCATATTCGAATTCGGAACGTTCACTCACTACGTTTTATTGCCAATATACTTTTACATCCGAAACAGACGATCTTCAACCTTAGTAGGTTTGACACAAAGCTTTTACTGTGTGCAAACTTTATTTTTGTCCAA